>JAMXBC010000003.1:73581281-75011281 GCA_024138005.1 Lumnitzera racemosa
TAATATGAATTGCTTGAAGCAAAGATTCTGTAATGGTTGTCCTTGATAAGTTCAGCAAGATGGTATACTTTGTGCCTAGCTTTAAAATTAATGATGCTTCAACTATTGCTGCTCTTTTCTTGCAGGAGATTATGTGGTTACATGACGTGCTGAGAAGTGTAGTCTTCAACAAGGACTCGAAGTTCTTAAGCCATTTCTAAAGGACCTTGTAGCGTCGTTTGGGGACTAAACTACTATTCAATACTTCCAGTCACCACCAAATTGATGGCCAAATAGAGGTGGTTAATCACACTATGGGATCATTGCTTTGAGTTGCAGTGGGTAAGAACTTAGCTGATTGGGACATCTGCTTACAATGGTCGAATTCGCTTACAATCAAACAGTATACGACACCATTAAGTAGACTCCCTTCAGAGTGGTCTATGGTTTTAATCTCAAGTTGCTCCTCGTTGACACCCTTGTACCTGTGCCCTCGCAAGAGGACCTTAATGCAAGAGCTAGGGCATAATTCCTTCAACACATCTATGACAAAGTCACTTACCACATTAACCAAGCTATTAGAAGAATGTGAGAGAAGGTTAAGGGTAAGACGGCTAAACAATTCTAGCAAGGAGACTTGTTATGGTTATACCTTAGCAAGGAAAGATTCCTAAGTAAGAGGAGGAACAAATTATTTGCAAGAGCCAAAGGACCTTTCAGAATCCTCCAAAGATCAATGATAACGCTTACAGATTGGAGCTGTTTGAGGACTATGGGGTTTTTGACACCTTTAACATTGTCGACCTCAGTTTATATTACCCCAACAGGGAGTTGATCGAATATCATTTTGATATGATCCCAAATCTAAATCAACCCAGAGGAAATGGTAGGAATTAGGCTATTGGGTCGTTAACTTGTAGCCAAGCTTAAAGATTGGAAGGCCTGGTTAGGTGGATTCTCTTACTTTGGCTGACTCCTACCGAAGCTAAGTACTTCTTTACCGAGTCATTCTTTATGCTGAGTCGAGTGATTTCCTATCTTTTTGTAGTACGCCGAGTTATAGATTACTTACTCACGTTCGAGCTGACCAATGACTCGACGTCTCTTTATTGAGAAGCCGAGATAGAGAGACTTCGGATTGACTAAGCCACCCCTGCTCGAACAAGCAAGCTGATTGTACTTTTTGTCCATATCTTCCAACAGCATCACTAATACAACCTCACCACGTATACAGAATCATATGTACAATCCATTACGCCAATAATTATTTTCCTTGAATATTCATTTTTACCCTTTTGTATTTTGTACATTACTTCTTTAGGAAATGCCTTTTTGTCTTTTCCCTTTTAGGTATGTTACGCTAAATTCTCGGATATAAATAGCTCTTATACTTATAGCTATAAACATTAGAGATTGAACATTAATATACTAGACATTTGTCTCTCATAATCATGACTTGTTTACACTCATTTTCGCTCTTATCTTAACCTTTAAGCAAGGTTAGGTGGCAAGTAACCTCATCGGTCCTTCTTACGCATTATATCGAGTTTTGTCGTGAGTCCTCAAAAGTTCCATTAGTGTGTCATATGTATTGGAGTTGATCATGGGTTTTTGCTTACTTTTCATTTTGAATTTGTTCTTTCATACTTTCCCCATCATTTCCTTTTTGAGCTTTCAACAAGTTTGGACTCATTTAGTGATCACCTTTATTTGTTCTTGGTCAAGGTGCACACCACCTTACTGATTGGCAACACTATTTGCTACTATGAGAGTTTGTTATTTATGTGGACCATGAGTCTCTGAAGCATTTAAGGAGTTAAAACAAGCTTTCGAAAGGGCAAGCAAGGTGGTTGGAGTTTATCGAAGGGTTCTCGTACGTCATTCAATACAAGAAAGGAAATGCAAATGTGGTCATTAATGCTCTGTCATGTTAGCAAACCTTGCTGACCACTTTATAGACAAAATTATTGGGATTCTCACTTATTACTCAGCAGTACACTCATGATCCTCATTTCAACCCTATCATAAGATAGTGCAAGGATGGAAATATTATCTTAAGGAAGGCTATTTGTTCAAGGATTGAAGGCTATACATACTAAACTGTTCCACGTATAAGCTGTTGATTAGGGAAGCTCATAGTGATGGATTATTAGGTTACTTTGAGGAGACCAAGACAACCAATATGTTGAAGGAAAACTTTCATTGGCCAAGTTTGACCAAATATGTCAATGAGGTAGTTGGTAATTGTGAAGTGTGCAAGTGTACTAAGGGGAAGAGAGAACCTTATGGAGAATGTATGCCTTTGCTAATGATAACCTTATCTTAGGTTGACCTTAGCATGGACTTTGTCCTAGGGTTGCTTCAGCCATCTAGAGGGAAATATTCTATCTTTGTTATAGTGGACCACTTAAGCAAGATGGCACACTTCATTTTGTGGCATCGGATTAATGATGCTTTATATATTGCTGATTTGTTTTTGTAGGAGGTTGTCCGATTACATAGGGTATCGAAAACTATTGTCTTAGATCGGGACATAAAATTTTTGAGCTATTTTTAGAAGACTCTTTGGAGAAGACTTAGAACTAAACTTGTATTCAGCTCCAATAGCCATCTTCAAACTGATGGCCAGATTGAAGTTGTATACGGGATGTTAAGCAATATACTTAGAGCTATCGTGGGAAAGAACTTAATGGACTGGGATCTGTGCCTACCAATTGTGGAGTTCGCATATAACCGAATTGTCCATAGCACTACTGGGAAGACCTCATTCGAGTTCATCTATGGCCTTAACCCTACAATTCCCTTAGACATGATCAACACCCTAGTAGCTGCTGAAGAAAGTCAATCCAAAGTTAACCTAGCCCAAGAGTTACATGAACTACAGTAGTCTGTAACTAGGAAGATCGCCAAGTTCAATAAAAAACAATATGAGATTGGTAGCCGAGGACACCAGACCCTCACTTTCCAGCCAGGAGACTTAATTTAGATCTACCTTAGTCAAGAACAATTCCCATACTTATGATAGAGGAAACTATCTTCTTGAGCTGATGATCCATTTAAGGTCCTAAAGAAAGTTAACCACAATGCCTACCGAATCAAGTTACTTGACAACTATGGCGTTTCCTCCACTTTTAATGTGTCCAATTTGGTTCCTTACTAACTAGTAGAAGAAGACCCTGTAAGCGTCCTAGAGGAAGGAGCGAAGGTCACTCCAAATTTAAGGGCAAATCTTTCTAACTACCAAGTGGATGATAATAATCAACCCCTTGGATTGATCATAAGAAGTTAAGCCAAAGGACTATAAGGACTCATACAAAGAATACTAGCTTAAAGTTATATCTAAGACGAAGATTCTTGTTCCGAACTATCCTGCCAACTTAGTTATCAGATCCTTACATGTATCAGATTTGCTCCTACTTAACAACAATACCTTATTCCAAAAGACAACCTAAGACTATCCAAGTTAAGCTATCGAACCTATTACAGATATCTGAAGCCAATACAGTTGACTTCTCTACAAGACTGATTGACCCTTGACTGCAAATGTTTTTCTACTTTTGCCTACTTTGTATCATATTTCTCCTATCCAGCCACCAAGTGACATATGTCTTCTAACATAACATTTCAAAATGATTCTTTCTTTTTCATACTGAATATTCTTTGTCTCTTTTACCTCTTTTGGTATATTCTATGTAACCTAATTATAAGGATACCCTTTTTGTCTTTTCATATGTATAAAGTAGCCCTAGTGGGCGGGTATATAACCCCACTTGCTTGTACGTAGACACCTAATTGATCAATACAAAAATTATTCACGATTCCCTTAAGCAACTTTAGTATTCTCACTATCCTTTAACTCTTATTTATTCCCTTTAGCAAGGAGTAGTAGCGAATGGCCCTTTAGTTTAGATCGGTGAGTTATATTTATCAAATTATAGGTCGAATAGGATCAAGTGTTGTATCATATCCATTCGGTAGTTTCCTAGACTTTGATTGCTTTTTCTTTGTTTGCTTTCTGTTCACTTTGTTGTAGTGCTTCTCCATATGTCCTACCTTGAAGGTACATAAACATTTTTGCTCAACTTTAAGAGCTGGAACAATAAGGTCGAATTGTTAACGAATATGTTCAGGAGTTCCAAATACTCATGATTTGTTGTGAAGTAGAAGAGCCATCAACCCAAACAATGTCTAGATTCCTCATTAGATTACAAAGTGATATCCGAGACATTGTGGAACTTCATCAATTTACTATAATGGATGAGGCTATACGAATAGCCAACAAGTGGAGAGACAAAGAATGCGCAAGATGCTAACCCAACCCCTGATGAGTCAACCTAGTTAGTTGAGCTGACCTAGTTAAGCAAGCTGACTTGTTCAGGGAAGCTACTAAGCTTAACTAAGTGCCGAACAAGCCAGATGAACAAATGTCAAGATTGAATAGAAGGATTGACTTGATAGTGACGTATCGACTCAAACATATGAGAAAAGGTAAGGATTTGGGAGGAAGACAAGCCGAATTAAATGCTTTAAATACCAAGAGTTTAGGCACATGGTTGCTCGGTATTCAAATCGATGAACTATGGTCATCAAAAGAGATGTCTCGAAGATTGAAGTAGACAGTATTGATGAGGAACCCAGGGAAGAGGTTGTTCCCGAGAAGGAAACTACTCAGGAGGATTAACTAGTTGAGGAAGATGTGTTCACCAAGGACCTAGACAAGTTGACTCTAGTTATCCAACATGCCATGATTTTAGAACCTTAACCTAAGGAGGAGTAGAGGGAGAACTTATTCCACATCACTTGTGGGTGATCAAGTGTGTATACTCATATTAGATAGTAAAAACTGCATTAATTTAACATCCGTTGACTTAGTTAATAAACTAAAGCTACTGACTATCTTACATTCGAAGTCGTATAAGTTGCGCTAGCTAAATGAGAAAGGAGCACTATATGTTACTCAACAAGTCTTATTGCCGATCTCTATTAGAAATTATTCTGACGATATTTTTTGTGATGTATTGCCCATGTGTACATCTTATGTTCTACTAGGCCAATCTTGACTTTTTGACTGAAGAGTTATCTATGATGGCTATAAGAACACGTATGCGCTTGAGAAGAATGGGAGGAAGGTTACTTTGAGCCCTATGACGCCAAGTCAAGTTACCAAACTACAAGTTAAACTTACTTGAGGATCCAAGAAGACTTTAATTCTGAGTAAAGTCAAGTTCTAAGAAGCTATAAATGCCAACATGATGACTTTTATGTTAGTTAGAAGGCTATTAGAGTTGAAAGAGCAAATTGAGCTACCCCTTGAGGTGAAAGAGCTACTGGATGAATATATCGACCTGTTTTTAGAACAGTTACACAAAGGATTAACCCCATTCAGAGGCATTGAACATTGCATTGACTTAATACCTAGCGTTGCCCTATCAAATAAGCTAGCTTATTAGATAAATCCCAAGTAGGCTTTTAAGCTCCAAAGATAAGTCAATGAACTACTAAAGAAAGGATATGTGAGGGAAAGCCTCAACCCCTATTCTGTGCTGGTGCTCTTTGTGTCGAAAAAGGATGGTACTTGGCAAATGTGCATCAATAGTCGAGCCGTGAACAAGATCACCATCAAGTACCGGTATCTTATGCCTAAGTTGAATGACATGTTAGATGAACTAAGTGGAGCTAAGATCTTCAACAAGATTGATTTGAAGTTTGGCTACCATTGGATTCGGATGAGGCCAAGAGATAAGTGGAAAGCTTCATTAAAACTCAGCATGGACTCTATGAGTGGATGGTAATACCTTTTGGCTTGTCAAATGCCTCGAGCACTTTCATGCGATTAATGAGCCATACACTAAGGAATCTGATCAGGAAGTATGTCATGGTATACTTTAACAACATCCTTGTGTATAGTACCAACCTTGCAAGCCACTATGAACATCTCTATGTTGTGCTCAATGTATTCTAAGCTGAGAGATTATTCAGAAATTTAAAGAAGCATTGCTTCTTCCAAAAGGAAGTGGTATTTCTAGGCTATGTAGTAAGTGGAGGAGGCTTACAAGTGGATGATGAGAAGATTCGAGCTATTGTCGGGTAGCCGACTCCAACCACTTGTGCCGAAGTGAGAAGTTTCGATGGACTAGCATCTGCTTATTGAAGGTTCATTAGAAATTTCAATACCATTGCATACCCCTTAGTTAGCTGACAAAGAAGAACATTGAATTTAAGTGGGGAGAAGAGAGGAAAGAAGTTTTGTTGAAGTGAAGGAAAGGTTGACTTTTGTACCTGTATTAGCCTTACCCGACTTTAAGAAGATTTTTGAGTTGGAATGTGACACATTAGGCATTAGTATAAGTGTTGTCTTAATGTAAGAAGGTTAACCTATTACCTACCATAGCAAGAAGCTCAGATGACCTCAATTGAATTACTTCGTATATAACAAAGAACTCTAAGCCCTTATCCGAGTACTCCAAGTGTAGTAACACTATTTATTATCAAGAGAGTTTGTCATCTATACTGATCATAAGTCTTTGAGGTACCTCAGAAGTTATACTAAGTTATCAAAGAGACAAGCAATAAGAGAGAATTAAGATGTATGTTGACATGATTTAGTTAAAAATTTTCTATACACAAAGATTCTCTTTATGGTAATTAGTCAATACATCAACGTAAACTTGTATTGAAAAGTATTACTTTTAACAACGGTTCTCTTTGTTGCAATAAGTCAACACATTAACCTAAACTTATATTGATAAGTCACAAGTGTGAGTTTTAACTAAATTAGGAAGTTGACATGTAGAGTATGGTCTTATCACAATAGGAAAACTCACTAATGAGCTAATCTTACAGAGGTTAAACCGATTGGTTTTTAATAGGATATAAGAAGCTTATTTCTTGTTAGTTATAATCTTGATGCTCATTACATGTATATGAGAAGGGGGTAGTTCAATATGTAGACATATAGGGTTTCCTATCATCATCATCATCATCATCATCATCATTATTATTATTATTATGTTCAATTGCTCTACTTAGTTTATTGATTCATCTTGTGTAATTATTTAGTATTGTTTGGCATTTTATATAAATTTTTTAATATCAAATTGTATAAATTAAAGAATTCCGAAGGTTCCCAATTAATTTGCTATATCAATCGAATCTAGGCTTTATTAATTTTTTTCTTATTAGGTTTTGAAATTTAGAGTTTAGAATTAAGGTTTTCAAATCATTATTCAAGGTTTTGTAGTTTGTTTTTAGTTTCAAATTTGAATTCTTTCGATTTCGATTCAATTTAAGAATCAAGCGCAACATAAGGTTCTCATCTTAATTGGGTCTTCAAGTGGTAGTCTTAGGGTCTTTGAGTTCTTCATAGGGTTTTCAATTTCAATTTTATTGTATGTGATTGAGATCATATATATGTACACGGTACAGTTCACATACATGTGCAAAATTTTAATTTCATTGATTTAGTACTTTAGTTGGTTTAATTAGATCAATTTAACATTATATGGTATTGCGCACATTTTAATGTATGCGATTATAATTATTATATGTATATGTATACATGTAGGGACCACCTTCATGTATGTAGGGCTAAAATAGTAGATTTATAAATTCGCTGCTTAGTTTAATTTAACTGTCGAGCCTAGTTTTTCACCCTCCCGGTTCTTTTATAAAATTAGGTTTTCTCTAAACTGATCAGCACTAAACCTTACCTGTTTAATATTGATCCTCGACTAAGATTTAAAGAAGACCGTTTTTTCCAACTTGAAAAGATTTGGAGTCACCACCTGATCGGAGTTGGAAAAAGGGGTTAAGTTATAACTAATTAGGTGGATTGGTTATAACTTAGTTACCGGTCTATCAATAAAAAAACCAAGTTATAAATACGGTTTTTTGAAAACTAGAGATCTGGATTGGAGGGGTTAATTTATTAAACCCTAAACAGATACTACTTTTAACTTTTCAAATTTAATTTCACTTTTCAAATATACCCTTTTTAATTTCCAAAAAACATTTAATTATGATATATGTGACTAAATCGATTAATTTACATAAATATCTAAAAATGGAAAAATAAAACTTTTCATATTTTAAGTCGCCCCGTACTTACGCATGGGTATCTACGCACCCATTATTCGGGATCAGACTTTTGTAGTTCATTTAATGAAAATATAGCGGATTGATTGATTTTAACTTTGGAAAAATTGCTAAGTTTACGTTTTTACCCATTTTGAGTTGATTATAAGGGGTTTTAAGTTGGATTTTATTTTTGGAAAACCTAAAATGCCTTAGTTTGAAAAGATTTATTTTATTTTTATTGAAAAAAGAAATGATTTTCTAAGTGTCAAAAATAACTTTTCTATTTTTACTCCATTTTATTATTTTTATTATTTATTTATTTATATTTTATTATTAATTTTTTGTTAGTTAGTTTTTTTTTTTCATGGTTCTTCTTATTTAAATGTAAAAAATAAAAAATAAAAAAAAAAATAAAATAAAATGCTTCCTATTCTTTTTTTTTCTTCTCTTTCTTTTTTTTTTCTATTATTATTATTATTATTATTATTATTATTATTTTCCATTACATTTAAACAAAACAAATAAACAAAATAAAACAACAAATAAAATATAATAAAAAAAGAAAAAAAAAGCTTTAGACGGATTCGGATGCACAGGTCAGACCTAGGCAGGTTGGATGAATCGGGATAGGTTGGGTCGAGTCGACTCCACTGGTTTTGGGTTGGGTTTTAATGCCTTAAACAGTAACAACAGTGGTTGAGGGCTATTCGAGTAGTTCTAATAGCCAAAGCGAGGGGTGAGGATTTTTTTGTGAGTTTTGGATTGGGAATAGGGGGGTAGGTTCAACGCCGAGACTTCGAGTGGTCATTTGGTGGTTATGGGAAGTGGCGGTCAATAGTGGTGTTTAGGTAGTGTACGGCGTAATTGCTGGAGGCTAGTAGCTCGTCGGGTTGGAGGTTTTAGAGCTCGGAGAGAGTCGTGGTGGGTTGGTCTTGCTCTACCGTGGTGGTTAGGATAATATTTAGAGCTGGGTATCGTGATGGTTAAGGTTAGGTGGCGGTGAACTTGGTGGTGTTGCTAGGGGCTATGGCAGCGGATGAGAGTAGTCACGGTCGGGAACTAATGGAGTAGAGGTCACGACCATAATGGTAGTTGAGCTTGAGGTTGGCTAGAGAAGGAAACCCAAAGAGGGAGAGAGATTGGTAGAGAAAGAAAGTGATTAGGAAAGGATAGAGAGAGTGTGGGAGTTGATTCTATTGGTTCTATGTGTCTGTCTATTTCCCATGATCATCAATTTATACACAAATCTAACCCAGAAACAAAGGAAAGTTAGAATTGAATTTAATTAGAAATGCCCAAAAACCTAGCTTTTTTCCTATTTTTAAACGCCAATTTAAATGTGCTTGTGGCTGAATCTAGACTTATTCTTATCACCAATTCGAAGCATGCCATGTCTAGTGCGAGATTGATGCAAGAAATTATGTACTTATGTGTGGAATTTGTACAGAAATTGAAGCTAAAGTGGAGGGTGTGGGCTGTTCTTGAGAAGGAAAGAGGAGGAAAATTAGGATAAAATGGGGGAAAACCGAGGGAAAGAAAGGGAAAGTGCTGATGTGGCGCCACGTCAACCAACTTGATAAACCTTGACCTGCCATGTGTCAACACTTGACACGTGGTGGCTGACGTGGCTAATACGTGGCACCACGTTAGCAAAGGCCGTCCAATCAGATTATGCCACCTGTCAGGACACGTGGCAGTCTATGATGTGATTAAAAACAAAAAGTAAGCAAAAGGCCTCCTTACCTTTGCTAGGTTTCAAACCCAAGACCTTATGGTCAATGCTAGTACCATATCGATCAGGTCGTTGACCTGTGCCTTATCCATATATACAATTAAATTGCACATATGAACTCGGTCGACTTAAGCTAGATTTAAATCTAAACCCAGGTTCAACGGCTCGATTCCTAAACCTAAATTAAATTTAAAAATTTACTTTAACAAAATGTTATTTTCTAAAAAAAAAAAAATTTACTATTTTTTCAATTTCAAAATTTCTTATTTTTTTCATATTTTCTAAATTTCTTATTTTTTTTGTATTTTTTTCCTATTTTCTTATATTTTTCTAGAATTCTTATTTTTTCTAAATTTCTTCATTTTTAGGGGGCTTTCTTTAATTTTCTATTTTTTGAACTTTTCTTAATTTAGGACCCTATAACCTTATTTGAAATAAAATAAAATAAAAGGGAGGGGGGAGGTGCAAAAATTAGATATCTACAACTGTCCCTCTTTATTGTAGAGTTTAGCAAAACTTTGCCACAAAGATAAAACAGACACTATTTTTGCCCTAAGAGTGGATTTTATTCTAAGAAGCGCTACAACTAGCTAACTATCCCAGGTCCACTCCATTGGGGATTTTGAGAAGAAAAGGGTAGCGCTCTAAGAGATGGTCGAAAGACGGAAAGAATTGAAGTCTGGTAAAGCTCTTATGAACTAACAAAGTGAAGTGAAATGGGCTAAGCGCTCTTTGAGTTAGATAAGACCCCAAGAAGAATGAGCAAACTTGGTCGTGCCCTGATGAGTTGACTAACCAAGGTGGGCAAAGTATTCCTAGAGCTGGCTAAGACCCTAAGAAGAAATGAAAAAACTTGGTTGTGTCCTAATGAGCTGACTAACCAAGGTGGGCAAAGCTCTCCTAAAGCTGGTAAAGACCCTAAGAAAAAATGAAAAAACTTGGTTATACCCTAATGAGCTGACTAACCAAGGTGGGCAAAGTGTTGCTAAAGCTAGCTAAGACCTTAAGAAGAAATGAACAAACTTGGTTGTGCCTTAATGAGTTGATTAACCAAGGTGAGCAAAGCGTTCCTAGAGCTAGCTAAGACCTTAAGAAGAATGAACAAACTTGGTCATGCCCTAATGAGCTGACTAACCAAGGTGGGAAAAACACCCCTAGAACTGGCTAAGACCCTAAAAGAATAATAAGTAAACTTGGTCATGCCCTAATGAGTTAACTAATCAAGGTAGGGAAAGTGCTCCTAGAGCTACTTAGACCCTAAGAAGAATGAGCAAACTTGGTTATATCCTAATGAGTTTAAAGAATTTTGTTAATTACCAATGTTCTAGATCTCATTCCTTAACTCCTCTCGTGTTTGTAGTATATAGGTTTGATTAAATGAGGTAAAGGGAATTATACCTTTCCATGGGGAGGGTGATTATTCCAACGACGACAATGGCCAAGGATACCAAATTTGCTTGTAGATAATGAAAATTGGACCACAATGACTGGAATTTTCGTGTTTTGAGAAGAATTCTCATTGACTTCTTATGGATAGTACAATTTTACATCATCAACATTTACAGGGTCTCTCAAATCTGGACCATCCATTTGGGACAAAATCAAAGCTTCTCTTGATAATACTTGCTTCATAACATAAGGACCCCTGTAATTAGGGGCAAATTTCCCTCTAGAGTCTTATGTATTGGGGAGAGCTTTTCTTAACACCAAATCTCCTTTTTTAAGGTTACAAGGTCGTACCCTTTTGTTGGAGGCCCAAGCCATTCTTTGCTGATAACATTGATTATGATACAGGGTCATTAATATCTTTTCATCAATCAGATTTAGCTGTTCGATGCGTTTCTTTACCCAATCGGCTTCGTCCAAATGAATTTCTGATAGTACCCTAAGTGATGGGATCTGACCTCTACTGGTAACACTGCTTTAGTGCCGTATACTAAAGAGTATGGTGTTGCTCCAATCGACGTTCTAATTGAAGTTCGATATGCCATGAATGCAAAAGGTAACATCTCATGCCAGTCCTTATATGTAACAGCCATTTTTTCAATGATTCTTTTAAGGTTTTTGTTTGTTGCTTCGACAACTCCATTCATTTGGGGTCTATATGGAGTAGAGTTCCAGTGAATGATTTAGAATTTCCGGCATAATTCTATCATAAGCTTGTTGTTGAGATTGGTGCCATTATTAGTGATGATTGTTTCTAGAGTCCCATACTGAGCCAAGATGTCTATCTTGATGAACTTAACTATGACCCCTTTAGTAACATTTGAGTAAGAGGAAGCCTCTACCCATTTGCTGAAGTAGTCGATGGTGACTAATATGAAGCGATGTGCATTGGATGAATTTTGGAGTGATAGGGCCGATGATATCTATGCCCCACAATGAAAAAGGCCATGATGTTGAGAGGGCATGTAATTCCCGAGGTAGGGCGTTTATCTTATTTGCATAAATTTGGCATAAATAACAATGTCTAACATGTTTGATGTAATCACTTTTCATTATTGACCAATAATACCCTAGATATGATTTTCTTTGCCAACATGTAACCATTCATGTAAGGGCCGTATACTCCTTCATGTACCTCTTTTATTAACTTCTCAGCCTCTTCGTTAGCCACACACCTTAAGAGTTTACCGTCAAATGAGCATCGGTATAAGGTGGACTCGCTTACTAAAAATTGAGTGGCTAATCTCCTAACCATCTTTCTATCTCTTTTCTCAGCTTCTTTAGGGTATGCACCTTGTTGTAAGAATATCTTAATATCATGATACCATAGTTTTTAGTAGTTCATACCTTCAATCATTAGGTAGAAGGTAGGCTTGTCTTCAATTTCAATAGTAAAGGGCTGAATCTCGACTCTACCAGATATCTGGATCATAGATGCTAGCGTAGCTAAAGCATCAGCAAATTGGTTATGAGTCCTTGGTATGTGATTGAAGGTGACTTCTTTAAAACTTTCCGTTAATTCTGTCAAATGCAGATGATAAGGTACCAGCTTAAGATCTTTAGTTTTGTACTTTGCCCGTGCTTGGCCAATAATAAGTGAAGAGTCCCCATATACTTCTAATTCTTCAATGTCTTTCTCTAGGGCCATCTTGAGTCTCATGATGCATGCTTCATATTAAGCAATATTATTAGTGTAGGGGAAAACGAGCCTTATGGCTACAAGATACTGAGTACCTTCAGGGGATATTAGTATTGCCCCAATTCCACACCTAAACATGTTGATTACACCATTAAAGAACATTTTCCATTTTAGTGGCTCGTCATCCTTTCCTTTATTAGAGTTTCCTCCGACCACTAAGATACCTTCATCGGGGAAATTGACTTGTACTTCTTAGGGAGTACTATCAGAGGGGTTTTCTACTAATTGATCTGCTAAAACTTGCCCTCTGACTGAATTTTGGTTCACATATGTAATGTCGAACTCTGATAGCAGCGCTTGCCACTTTAAGATTCTGCCAATTAAGGTCGGTTTGTTTGCTAAGTATTTCAGGGGATCGTGTTGAGTCAATAATTCAACCTGGTAGAAGAGTGTATATTGTCTGAGCCGATGTATTACCCAGACCAATGTACAACGAGTTCTTTTAATTTCCAAATATCTTTGCCCCCCTTCAGTGAATTTTTTTGCCCAAGTAGTATACAGCCCATTCCTTTCCTTCCTCATCTTTTTAGCCAAGCATGCATCCCATGGACTCTGGTAATATTGTCAAGAATAGGAATAAAAGCTTCCTAGGTTTCGGAGCTACCAGAATTGGAGGGTTCATGAAGTATTCTTTGATTGTTGTAAAGGCCTGCTTACACTCTTCGTCCCAGTTGATCTTGGCATTCTTTTTTAACAACTTAAATAAAAGACGATACTTGTTTGTAAATTAGGATATGAACTGGGCTATATAGTTTAAACGGCCCAACAAACCTCTAATTTCTTTAAATGTACGTGGGGGGGGGGGGGGGGGGGGGCAGGTCAACTATCGCTTTAACTTTATTAAGGTCCACTTCAATGCCTCTTTAGCTGATTGTTAAACTTAATAACTTCCCTGAAGTTGCCCCAAAAGTACACTTCTCTAGGTTGAGTTTCAGTTGGAATTTTCTCAACCTATAAAACAATCTCCTTAGATTTTCTGCATGATTTTCTCTTTCTTTAGACTTAGCAATCATATCATCGACATATACATTGACTTCTTTGTGCATCATGTCATGAAAAATTGTTACCATAGCCCTTTGGTAAGTTGCCCCGACATTTTTGAGTCCGAAAGGCATCACTTTGTAGCAAAACGTACCCCAAGTTGTGATGAACGTGGTCTTGGCTTTATCTTCTTCAGCCATTTGAATTTGGTTATACTTGGAAAATCCATCCATGAAAGAGAAAATATGGTTTCCAACTATCTTATTGACCAATACATCGATATGGGGCAAAGGAAAATTATCTTTAGGGTTGCTTGATTGAGGTCTTGAAAATCCATGCACACCTTGACTTTCCCATTCTTCTTCATAACTAGTACTATGTTGGCTACCTACTTAGGATAATTAGATACCTCAACGAAGCCGACTTCCAATAGTTTTTTAACTTCTTCCTTGATTTTCAACAAGATATTTGGTTGGAACCTTCTCAACTTTTGTTTCTTAGGCTTGATATCCTCTTGTGTGGGTAAGTGATGGGCTACAATCGATTGGTTTAATCCGAGCATATCGTCATAAGACCATGCGAATACATCTTGGTATTCGGATAGTAATGTGGTCATCTTTATCTTTTGATTTTCTTCCAAATTTTCCCTAAACTTTAATACCTTAGGGTTTTCGTTGGTACTGAGATTAATTATCTCTGTTGGCTCATCAATGGAAATTCTACTCATTTCATGTTTTTGCCAGCTTTCTTATATGTCATTATGGTCATCAACATCACTTTCGATGACTAACCCAGTCAGACCGAAAGTGATATCAATATTCTCATTACCTATCTACGCGAGGTATCTATAGCCTTTATTCGGGTCATTAGATTTGGAAAGAAAAAGAAAGTGTACAAAAGGAAGAGTGTAAGTAAGGCAGGAATAAAGAGAAAAGAAGCTGATTTTATTTTTTGGAGCTCTCCTTTGAGTACAATATTTGGAGAACAGAGGCAATTTATTACAAAATTCTATAAAATACTGGATCATGATCCTTTATCCTAGGGAAGACTTATTGTTATTTATAAGGATGGAGAACCAATTATTCAAGTGACGGGCTTTGTTGATTAGGCCAGCCCCTTCATTCTTGTTGGAAGTGCCTTCTTTAGCAGGCTTTGAGTTTTGGGTTCAATCTTGATGAAAGTTTCTAACAATGGTGGGAAGTTCATTGGAGCGTGATATAACCTGTCACCCTTTTTGCCCCTAGCTTGCATTCTCTACAATTCTTCTATCGGGGTTGGAGTATATCCTAACCCATAGGACCCAAACTGGCCTTTTTTGTATTTTAGCATCTCTTCCTTCTACTGATTGGTGATCATGCACACCTTATTAAACATCTGGAGTCCAAAGTCCTCTTGTTCTTCTATATCGATATAGGGTATGACTGTCTCTTTATAGATTTCATAATCTTGGTCACTTACAATTCTGATGACTTGGCCATTGGAGATGAACTTAACTTTCTGGTGAAGAGTTGACGGTATGGCCCCTGCTGAATGTATCTAAGGCCTTCCCAATAAAAGATTGAAGGTCCTTGGAATATCTAAAAGTTGGAATGGGATGCTGAACGTTTGCAAGCCAATATCAACTGATAAGTCCACCTCCCCTATTATCTCTCTCTTAGATCCATCAAAAGCTTTTACCGTTGTTAAACTAGGTTTGATAGCGGTTGTATGAACGCCCAATAGATCTAGGGTGGCCAAAGGACAAACATTTCGAGATGACTCGTTATTGATGAGGACTCTTGTTGCAATGATGTTATTTATCCTTACTCACGCAGTTCCTCGATGGAGAAGGAAATTTGATCTATAGTGAGGATGGAATTGGTAACATAGCCAATCTTTTCAATCGGGATTTCACGAGGGACCTCAACATCCCTTAGTATTCTAAATAAGGCCTCTCGGTGTAGGTCTGATGCCATCAATAGACTCATGAAGGATATTTATGCCGAAGTCTTAGCGAGCTGGTCCATTATTTTTTGCTCACTAGACTTGATCATCTTGGTGAAGGCAGTTAATCCTTCTTTATGTTCAGCTTATTCGGTATTTAGTATTTCCTATACGCCCATCTTTTTGAAGTCTTCCTTTAGATTGTAGATTCTACTGGAGCCAGTGATTCCCTCTACAAGCGAGCTTGATTGCCCTTGGTTTATTGCCTAGTAATCGAAGGAGGCAGCTTTATAATTTTTGGGGGCCACAAGTACGTGGAATGTGTACCTTTTAGTTTATAGGACCTCTTTTTTGTAGAACCTATAAACCTTTGGTTCTTGGTTTCAACCAATCATGTTGATGGCAGATTCTGAGTGGTTAGATATTATATTGATGACAGGTCCATGGTTTGGCAGTGGGTTGTTGTTGACGTTTAGGGTAAGAGCCTCTACAAAATCCAGTTATACTGTACCTTCATCGATCAAATCATAGATTTAGTTTTTCAACCTCCAGCATGAATCAGTTGAATGGCCTACTTGCCCTAGATGATATTAACATCTTGCATTGGGATTAAAGAACTTCAAGCCTATACCATTTACTGGGAGCCTCAGAATGTAACAAATTATCTCTTCTTTACTTCTTGAGCACCTGACTAAGTGGAACAGGTATTCTAGTGAACTGTCTCGGGGCCCTATTAGCCTGTAGTTGGCTTTTGTACTATGGTTAAGCTAGTAGGGGATTTGTCTTAAAAGAAACTTGGGGGTTAGGTCTTGCATTCGAGTTGACCATGTTGACAGTAGCTTTTCTAGGCTTACTGGTGGTGGGTTTAGCAGAAGTTGGTCTTCTATCTGCTGTTTCTTGCAGCTTGCCAAAGGAAATGGCACTCTTAATTCGGCACCCTGCTGCCACTATTTCTGCAAAGCTAGAAGAGGCTTGTCAGATCAAGTGAGCGAAGTAAGGCCTCTCAAAAGTGTTAATGAAAGTTGTCGTCAGCTCTTTTTCAATCACAGGGGTAGATACCCTTGTAGTTAGGGACCTCCATTTTTGAGCATATTCTTTGAAGGACTCATTGTGCCTTTTTTTTAAGGCAACCAAATCCATCATTGTTGGTGCCACTTCGACATTAAATCTATATTGCTCATAGAATGCTCTAGCTAACTTCTCCCATGTATTCACCTGATTTAAGTTCAACTGGGCATATCAGGTTAAGGTAAGGACTATCGGGCTGTCCTGAAAGGTCTGGACCATAAGTTGATCATACTGTGCATATTTGCACATCTTACGTACATACAGCAGGGTGTGTAACTTGGCGCATTTAGTCCCATTGTATTTTTCAAAGTCAGGTATTTTGAATTTTTCTGGGAAGCTTCCACAATCGTAGGTAGAGAAGTCTGTTATTCCAGCATGCTCAAATCCATCATACCCCTCGAGCATTTTCATTTTTTCGAAGATTTGTTGAGTTAATTGCTCTTCAAGCTCCTTCAATCTGTCCTGGTCAACTTCAGGCTTCGGGTAAATTGGAAATGAATAAGTATTCGGCTCAAAGGTTGGGTTGGCCTTTGGAAATACCCCTTTAGTTTCAAAGGATTCAAAGCCCTGATTGCTTTTAGGGAAAGCTTCTTCTATTTCAAGGGATAGGGCCTCAGTATTCTTTCTATATGGGCTTTAAAGTGCTCTTCATTTGATGGGGCCATAAGCCTAAGTAGAGAGATGCTGTCAGCAAGGAAGCTTAGTTGATCTACCATCTTTTCCATTGCTTGTTCCAAAGATTGGAATCTCAACTCTGTAGAGTCAATAACCTTAGGGTTATTGTTGCCATTATTGTTGTTGTTTCCTTAGTTGGCTATTCTAGTTTGAGAACAAGTTTTGATGGGGCTTTTCTAAAAGGTTTGACGTTTAGGAGCTATCTTAGTAACCTAGGTAAAAACCACTTCTCAAAAAGTTAGCATACGGATATTTTGAAAAAGAATGCAAATGAATGAAATGCAAGTGAATCACATGGATGAAAAGGAGAAAATTAACAAATGATTAATAGAATGGCAAGTTATTCATTATTTTTGGATTCCCGGAATCTTATTACATGAAAGAAAGAAGAAAAAAAAAAGGTACAAATTCATATATGCTAATTTCCTTTTTTTCTATAGGCCAGATGATATTTTCTTCTTCCTGTGGTCATACTTAGCCGCTTCTTCAAACTTTTGAATTTTCTTTTGAGCCATGTTCAACTAGTGTTCTGGAGCGTGCGACCTTTGTCTAAATTCTTGGCATAAGTTCACCCATTTATCTTTCTCATCATGGAGGATATTCATACGTACTTTCATTTGGTTAATATAGGTCACCATTTCAGAGTTAGGGTACATAGGGGAGGTTTGAAGGACTTCTGGTGCCCGATATCGCATTACGCCTACCTTGTGAAGTTGATTGTATAAATACTCTTTGGTAACCCGGTGTTTGTCTACTTCTCCTATGAACTCACTCAAATTGATGTTTGGGCTTATGGTCCGGGTGTCTTACCAAGCTTTGATTTTGTAAAGTCTAGATACCTTTGCTATGGAGTGAAGCTCTTCAAGATTAAGAGTGAATGCTTCCAATGAAGGTTTATGAACTATATCCTAGATCTCTCCAAATTGTCTTACCATATTGCTTGGATAGTAGCCTGTACACTAGCTCATCCCAATCAATGGTACATCATGGTAATTCTTGCAAATCAGTATGACCCTAGTGTAATTGCTCCACTTGACAGTCTACAGTATGTCTTCTACTCAGAAATCTTGTAGAACCTCTATCTAGAGAAGGGTAAAGATATCTTCTAGTAATTTGATCTTATCAATGAAAGAATCAATAAGGTTAATCTTATTTGCGAATGCTCCCCTTATTAAATACAACCCAAAGAACTTGATGTAACTGACGAACCAAACCATTAATAGTACCATGCTTGACCTAAGATCTCCACAGCCCCTTTCCTTAAGGAAATTAAGATTCCTTATCTGCTCAACAAGTAAGGCAAGAGTGTAAGACTTACTTTCCCAGAATTAAGCCACTAACTCTGTTACCCTAAAGTGTATAAGAAAAGACCCACTTGGGAACAAGATAGTAGCGAACACAACTAGCACATAGGCCTTGATTCGATTTTTTTTCCAATTCTTGAAAAACAGTGCTTGATTGTTGGAGCTGGGCTCATTCTGGAACCAATTGATTAGATCCCATATCTTGATGGCATATTTGTTACAGTCATTTAAGGCCTCATTTATCTCAGTCTTACGGATTCCTAAGAATTTTGAGAAGATATATGTTAGGCTGAAGCTGAGTTTCAAGATGTATATTTCGTCCAAGGGAGGAGCTTGGAGCAGTTGGGTGTATTCCTCTAAAGTTGGCCTGCTTAGATGTGGTCTAAATTGAAAAGCCACTTCTTTAGGCTCTTAGAAATGGACTAAGGCCCTTACTAGCGTGATGTTAACCTTCACCTTGGCTAGTGAGAGTATAAGTCTAATTTTGTTGATAATGAACTATTGCTCTCTCGGGTTGAAGGTTTGAAACCACTGGTTAAGTATGGGCTTTGGGTTTGCAGGTTTGTAGACATGAATCTCTTTGGAGAGAACCCTAGCATTAAATGAGTTGGCCATTTCTGAAACATTATAAAGAAAGCATAAATTACAAGGGAAAGACTAATATACAAGATCTCCTATGTACATCAATTCTTCATTCTAGGAAGAATACGAGAAAAAAAAAACTCCGAAATCTTTGTCATTTTTTTTTCTTTTTTATGTAACATTGTTATTTTGTTAATTATTTGTTGACCCTATGAAGTGTAATGCATGACAAGTGGGTTCTAATGGTCCTTAAACTTTGTGACCTCACACGCTTATAAAGAAACGATTCTTTGGTCACATCGAAGTCTAAGTGGGGTAGCTTAATCGACCCCAAACAGTGGTTGCCCCATAATGTCCAAGACTTTACACAAGGCACCCCATCTTAAGGTCCTATGACGACCCGGGTTTGACCGTATCTATCATGCATTTATGATGCAGCAAAATAAATCTCATGCCTCAGTGTATGCTATTTACAAAATAAATATGCTAATTAAAACAAATACATACACGAAGCAAACAATAAATAAACAAATCAATATATAAAGAAATAAATAAATAACTAAACAATGCGAGTAATTTGAAAAGCGATTTTAATTTTGAAATGTTTTTAAGTGGTTAGCCCTCTTGACGGTCCTTAGTAGAGTCGCTAAGCTGTCGAGCCTGGTTTTTCACCCTCCCGGTTTTTTTTTATAAAATTAGGTCTTCTCTAAACCAATCACTACTAAACCTTACCTGTTTAATATTGATTCTCGACTAAGGTTTAAAGAAGACCATTTTCAACTTGAAAAGATTTGGAGTCGCCACCCGACTAGAGTCAGGAAAAGGGATTAAGTTATATTAGCTACCGGTTTATCCATTAAAAAACCAAGTTATTAATACAGTTTTTTGAAAACTAGAGATTTAGATTTGAGGGCTAATTTATTAAACCCTAAACTGGTAGCACTTTTAACTTTTCGAATTTAATTTTGCTTTTCAAATATATCCTTTTTAATTTCTAAAAAAATCTAATTATGATACATGTGACTAAATTGATTAATTTACATAAATATCTAAAAATGGAAAAAACAAAACTTTCCATATTTTAAGTCACCCTGACTTATGTACGGGTGCCTACGTATTCGCTATCCGGGATCAGACTTTTATAGTTCGTTTAATAAAAATATAGCGGGTTGATTGATTTTAACTTTGGAAAAATTGCTGAGTTTACGTTTTTACCCATTTTGAGTTGATTATAAAGGGTCTTAAGTTGGATTTTATTTTCGAAAAACCTAAAATGCTTTAGTTTAGAAAAGATCTGTTTTATTTTTATTAAAAAAAATTGATTTCTAAGTGTCAAAAATAACTTTTCTATTTTTACCCCATTTTATTGTTATTATTATTATTATTTTGTTGTTAGTTATTTTTTTTTTCATGGTTCTCCTTATTTAAATGTAAAAAATAAAATAAAATAAAATGCTTCTTATTCTTTTTTTTTTCTTCTCTTTCTTTTTTCTTATTCTTTTTATTTTTTTACTTATTATTATTATTTTCTATTACATTTAAACAAAACAAATAAAATATAATAAAAAAAAGCTTCGGACGGATTCGGATGCACGGGTTGAACCTAGGCAAGTTGAACGAGTTGAATCGGGTCGGCTCCACTAGTTTCGAGTCGAGCTTCAATGCCTTCAATAGCAACAATAGTGGCAGAGGGCTATTCAAGCAGTTCTAGTAGCCATAGCGAGGGGGTAAGGAGTTTTTTGTGAGTTTTGGATAGGGAATAGGGGGTAGGTTCAATGCCGAGGCTTGGGGTGGTCGTTTGGCGGTTATAGGAAGTGGCAGTAGGCGGTGGTGCTGGGGTAACGTGCGGTGTAGCTACTGGAGGCTAGTGGCTGGTTGGGTTGGGGGTTTTAGAGGTCAGGGAGAGTCGTAGTGGGTTGGTCTTGCTCCGCCATGGTGGTTAGGATAGTGTTTAGAGCTAGGTGTCGTGGTGGTTAAGGTTAGGTGGCGGCGAACTTGGTGGCGTCACTAAGGGCTATGGCAACAACCGAGAGTGGTTACGGTCGGGAGCTATTGGAGTGGAGGTTACGATCGTGATGGTGGTTGAGCTCGAGGTTGGCTAAAGAGGGAAACCCAAAGAGGGAGAGAGATTAATAGAGAGAGAAAGTGATCGGGAAGGGATAGAGAGAGTATTGGAGTTGATTCTATTAGTTCTGTGTGTCCATCTATTTCCCATGATTATCAATTTATACACAAATCTAACCTAGAAACAAAGGAAAGTTAAAATTAGATTTAATGAGAAATGCCCGAAAACTTAGCTTTTTTTTTTAATTTTTGAATATCGATTTGAATGTGCTTTTGGATGAATTTGGACTTGTTCTTATTACCAATTCAGAGCATGCTATGTTTAGTGTGAGATTGATGCAAGAAATTATGTGCCTATATGTGGAATTTGTGTAAAAATTGAAGCTAAGTGGAGGGAGTGGGCTACTCTTGAGAAGGAAAGAGGAGGAAAACCGAGAGAAAATGGGGGAAAACCGAGGGAAAGAAAGGGAAGGTGCTGACGTGGCGCTGCGTCAGCCAGCTCGACAAACCCTGACCTGCCACGTATCAACACTTGACACGTGGCGACTGATATGTGGCACCACATTAGCAAAGGCCATCCAATCCGATGATGCTACGTGTCAGGATATGTGGCGCAATCAAATCCTGACACATGGCAATCTCTAACGAGATTAAAAACAAAAAGTAAGAAAAAGGCCTCCGTGTCTTTGCTAAGTTTCGAACCTAAGACCTCATGCTTAATGCTAGTACTATATTCATATGCTTAACCGTCAAGCTGTTGGCTTATGCCTTCGTCAACCTTGGTTAGATTTAAATCTAAACCTAAGTTTAGCGGCCCAACTCCTAAACCTAAATTAAAATTAAAAATCTACTCTAATAAAATGTTATTTTCTAAAAAAAAAAATTATTTTTTTCAATTTCAAAATTTCTTATTTTTTTTGTGTTTTTTCCTATTTTCTTATATTTTTGTAGAATTCTTATTTTTTCTAAATTTCTTCATTTTTTTTTTTGGGGGGGGGGGGGGGGGGTTCTTTAATTTTCTATTTTTTGAACTTTTCTTAATTTAGGACCCTATAACCTTATTTGAAATAAAATAAAATAAAAGAGCGGTAAAAATTAGGTGTCTATATTGACTAATCATTATTATTTAGAAATATCCCTAATAATTTAATATTAAAAATGTGACATAACAAGGTTGGAGCTAAGTTTATTATTTTAAGGTTTTCTTTACGTGTAGGGTTTAATTTATAGTTTTGCATTTCTAAGATTTGGGTTTTAGAGTTTTTAAGTAGTTATGTGTATTAGGTTTTAGGATTTTCATATACAATTAGGGTTTTTAAATTTTATAATGAAGTTTTTTAGTTTTTTTTTTATTAAATTTTTATGGTTTTGATACCTTTAGTCCCATTGTGCTTAGAGAATATATATTGGTATTTGAGTTTGCTTCTAACAAAATGCCGACCTTCGAATCCCTCACCCAAGCCCTTTTCAAAGGTCTACACAGTCTTGTAAGGAGGATTCCATCTGCTCAGCTTGACCAAGATGAACTATACCATCAAGAAGGCCTGATAGTGAACTCCTTAAGCGCTTAGCTCGAACACAATCTGATTTGCTCTATCTTATGCTTAAGTATCGAGCTCATAAACATTCTTAGTACAATAGACCTATTAGGTGTTGAGCATCTTATTGCCAACCAACCAATTATTGAGAGCCCCATCGCCAACTTGCCGCATTCTAAGGACCTGAATGCCAACCTCCCAGCTTCTTCCTGCCGACCTATTTCTTAGCCTAAACAACTCAACTCTAGTAATTTTATTGCCCCATGTATGGAGGGAATGATAGTACACAACTTATCTCTACTTTTTTTGATATATTCTCTTTGTCATGATTGTCCTATTTGCCTCTTTTAGCAATATACTAAGTTTCTTTACATTAAATTACCCCTTATGTAATTTCACATATTTCCTTATTACATTTGGGAATTGTTATAAATAGTCCCATGTCATTTGTAGCTGGAATCGTTTTATGCTTTATCAGCTAATGAATATTCCCTCTTATGTCTTGCAAGCAAACTTCTCAAGTTATAAACTGTCACTCTTATCTAATCTTGCTAGTAGTTTGAGGTTTGTAGTGAATGGACCTTAGTTCTTTGCTTGTATGTCATATTAAGCCGAAACTAAGTTGTGTGGTGTTCATCGATGAGTCATGTTCGATAAGCAACCTTACAAGCTATTGGAAAGGTTAAACCAACCTATGTCTACTTTCTTTGATTGTTCAAATGACCCATTTTCAATCCTATAGTAAGTCCTTATGATAACTAAGCTCCAAGGCATATCATATTTCCTGGTATTAGAGCTTGAGGTTATGAACCAATAGCCAAGTCTTTATAGTGAATGTTTTTTGAAGTAGTTCATATACTTTGTTGTACTTTGTTTTCTCTACTGTGAAACGGGGTAAGTGTTGAAGTTGCTATTCGATATTTGCTTAGTAATTTTGTGTGGAATATTTTGTTAGGTTATGAACTTATTGAAGTCGTATTATGAGAATATCAAATCCCAGTGTATAACAAGAGATAGATGATCTTGAGAGTGATGCTCTTAGTCGTGGTAATATTGAATAACAGACCTTTTAGACCACAAACAAACAAATTCAAAACCTCATTGTCATTGTGACCAACTTAGATATGACCATGCAAAGATTAATAGAAGCTCGACCTCAAGAAAGAAATGTTCAATGTGAATGAGGTGTAGGAGATAGGCCAAGAGGGTAAGGTATGGACATCTAAGCTCTCGATGATATGAATGTGCCATAAACATGACCTATCCAAGCTAAAGGACATGTACGGAGAAGTTGAGGACATGGAAGATGGCAAAGATAAGGATGAGTAGTTCCATGAATATGATGAGCGTGAGCTTCAAGCACCTTGAGGGACTTAGCACATCAAAGTACAGGTTCTGAACCTCTCTAGATCTGGTAATGCGTATCTGACTAGTCACCTTACAGTTTTCTAGATATGTAGCAATATGGTGAAGCAAGTTGTAGGCTATACGTCAACGAGCCAAATACTAAATATGAACGTCGAATGAGATGAAGCGAGCTTTGAGAAGTAGATTTGTTCTTGAGCACAACGAACAAGACACTTTCCGACATCTTCAAAAACTTAAGCAAGGTAGCTAAACGGTGGATGAGTTTGTTAGCTAGTTTCAACTATTGGTGATCTAATGTGATGTTGATAAGTCGGAAGCATGAACCATTGCAAGATTCATTTCTAGACTACCATATGAGATTGGAAACATCGTGGAGGTATAGAGACTTGGGACTTTAGATGAGACTATTTGAATTGCCCAAAGAGTTGAAAAGCTGAGGTAAAGTTAGCTTAGCTAAGCTCTAAGTAGCCAACTTGGTATGCTAAGCAGATTAGGCATGTTGAGAAAACTTGGATATGACCGAGCTCTATATAGTTCTGAGGCGGATTGTCAAGGATAAGCTTCAAGCAAACTTGACGAGGATCGAAGTAAGACTAAAGCCAAAGAGCCTAAGGTTAAGAAGGACTAAGGTTAGAGCTCGGGATACAAGATCAGAGAAATTAAGTGCTTTAAGTGTCTCGGCTTCGGACATGTTGCTAGTTAGTGTTCGAACAAACGTGTGATGACCATTAAAGGTAAGACCTTACAGATTGAGGTGGAGAGTACGAATGAAAGAGAAGAAGATGTAGATGTTGGGTATTTGTTGGATGAATTTCAAGAGGATTTCGACTCCTTAACCTAACTTGAACTTAGGCCATATTGTATAGTTATCTGTAGGTCCCTTAGTACTATTGCTACTGATGAGAATGAACAGAGAGAAAATCTCTTCCATACGAACTGTCATGTGAATGCAAACCTTTGCACCCTGATTATTGATGAAGGAAATTGTACCAATGTGATAGCATAAGGAGTGGTGAAAGCTCTAAAGTCTCCGACCTATTTTCACCACAGACCTTACTAGATGCATTAGTTTAATGAGAAGGGTACACTTCTAGTTATCAAGTAAGTTAGAATGGCGATCTCTGTTGGGGATAGATATAAGGATGAGGTGCTATGTGACGTCCTACCACTGTATGCTTCACACATTTTTCTTGGCCGGCCTTGGCTGTTTGACTTGAGAATACTCCATAATGGTTATGGGAACACTTATATGTTCCAAAAGGATGGAAAGAAAGTAATGTAGACCTCCATGAGTCCAAAGGAAGTACAGGAATCTCAAGCTAAGATTTCAAATCCTTGCAAAAGAAGTCCTTAGTGATCTCCTGGGCATAATTCTCTCAGGAACTTTAGAAGGAAAAGTATGTCTTTCTACTAGTGAGAAGGCTACTAGAGTTGAAGGAGGATGGAGCTTTACCAGATGATAGGCAAGCCTTACTCAGAGAATATGCCCACTTATTTCCTATTGAGCTACCTAAGGGGTTACCACCTATTAGAGTTATTGAATATTGTATTAACCTACAACCCAGAGCGGCTTTGCCAAATTGACTTGCCTGTAGGCTTAATCTTGAGTAGGTAGCCAAAGTCAAGAAGTAAGTTGATGAGTTAATTAGTCATGGATATGTTAGAGAAAGCATGAGCCCTTATGCCATGCTAGTTGTTTTAATGCCGAAGGATGGCTTATGGCAGATGTGTATTGACGGTCGAGCTATCAATAAGATCACTATCAAGTATAGATATCCAATGCCTCGATTGAATGACATGTTGGATGAATTGCAGGGTGTGGATCTTTTCAAAGGTAGATATAAGGAACGGTTATCACCAAATTAGGATGAGGCTAGGCGTTAAGTGGAAGATAACATTTAAGATGAAAGATGGTCTCTTTGAATGGTTGGCAATGCTATTCGAAATTACGAATGCATTGAGTACTTTTATGCAGCTTATGAATCACATCCTGAGATCATTGATAGTTAAGTGTGTTATGGTTTATTTTGATGACATCCTGGTATATAGTGACTTATCCTCTCATGTCGAGCACTTGAGAGCTATATTTGATATTCTCTAAGTTGAACACTTGTTCGACAACGTAAAGAAGTGTATATTTTGTCAAAGTGAAGTTACGTTCCTTAGATATGTTGTAACTGGTGGAGCTATTTGAGTAGACAAGGAGAAAGTTCAAGCCATAATTGATTGGCTAACTCCCATTAGTGCTTCAAAAGTGAAAAGTTTTCATGGTTTGACTTCACTCTATCGGAGATTCATTCGGAATTTTAGTTACATAGCTACCCCATTGATTGAGTTGACCAAAAAGAACTTAGAGTTTAGATGATTAGAGAAGGCTTAAAGAAGTTTTGAGGATGTCAAGTCCGAGCTAACTTTTACCTTAATACTTATACTGCCTAACTTTGATAAAGTCTTTAAAATAAATTTTGATACCTCTAGGGTCGGAATTGGTGCCGTTCTCATGTAGGAATGTTGGCCTATCACTTACTTCAATGAGAAGCTCAATGTTATTGCTTTAAACTATTCTACATATGACAAGGAGTTCTATGCCCTTCTCTGAGCTCTTTAGAACCAGCAACATTACTTGTTGCCTTGAAAATTCATCATCTATACGGATCATGAGTCCTTGAAACATTTGCGAGGTCAACAATGTCACCAAATGGGTAAAATGCTTAGAAACTTTTTGCTATGTCATCAAGTATAAGAAGGGAAGTTTTAACAATGTCATCGAATCTCTGTTACTTTGACGTATGCTTGTTACAACTTTACTAGCTCGATTACTTAGATTTGGTACTATCTCGGATTAGTGTGAGCAAGATCCATACTTTGGACTTATAGTAGTCAAATACAATTATAAAGGAGTAGTATATGGATTCTATTTGAACCAAAGATTTTTTATGAAGGTAGATAAGTGTGTATATCGAGCAGTTCGACCAGAGAATTACTTGTTCGGGAAGCTCATGTTGGAGGCTTAGTTAACCATTTTGGAGAAAAGAGGATGCTCGAACTACTAAAAGAGCATTTTTATTAGCCAGGGATGGTAAATGT
Source organism: Lumnitzera racemosa (assembly GCA_024138005.1). NCBI lineage: Eukaryota > Viridiplantae > Streptophyta > Magnoliopsida > Myrtales > Combretaceae > Lumnitzera > Lumnitzera racemosa. Next base: position 73,608,804 of record JAMXBC010000003.1, read on the forward strand.
TGTGCATAAAGTTCTAGAATGCTACAAGGTATGCAAGTGAACCAAATGAAGGAAGGAAGGAACTCTATGGGGAATATATACCTCTACCTATATTGATCAACCTAGGATCGACCTAAGCATGGATTTCATGATCGACTTACCCAGAACAACTCAAAAACATGACTCTATCATGGTGATGATCGATTGATTCAACAAAATGAGCCACTTCGTTCCCTACCATAAAACTGATGATGCTTTATATATTACTAACCTCCTTTTGCAAAAGATTGTGCGGCTATACGGGATCCCTAGAAGTATTATTTCTAATTGCAACTCAAAGTTCACAAGCTACTTTTGGTGAACTCTATGGAAGAAGTTTGACACATAGTTGATGTTCAACACTTCCTGTCATCCTCAAACAAATGGTTAGAATGAAGTTGTGAATAGAATAGTTGGAAGTCTACTTTGAGCTATAATTGGGGAAAATCTACATGACTAGGATTTACGTTTGCCTACAATCACTTAACCCATAGCTCAATAGGCTAATTAACTTTTGAGATTGTCTATGGCATCAACCTAAACTTACTGTTAAACACAATTGAGAACTTAACCCCTAGAGGAGAAAGTCAAACTAACTTATAATATGCTGAGGAATTTTAGAGATTGCATGGCACAACAGCAAGAGCATGAAAACTGAGGGAGAAAGCACATTGTTTACAATCCTGGTGATCTTGTATGAATTCATCTAGGTAAAAAGCGGTTCCCTAAGAAGAGGATCAACAAACTTTCGTCCAAGTCGGATGGTCTAGTCAAAGTTTTAAGGAGAGTCAATGACAATGCTTATAAGTTAGAATTGCCAAAAGGATATAGGTTATCACCAACATTCAATATCTCCAATTTGATGCCCTATATTCTAGAAGAATAAGAAGATGACTAAGATTTAAGGGAAAATCTTCAATAAATTTGGAGAGCTGATAACTTTGGAGAGCTGATGGAATGCTAACCTCTAGACCTCTCACCCGTACCCATCTTAGAGGCCTACAAAGTCTTGTAAGGAGGATTCCATTTGCTCAGTTTGGCTAAGACAAACTCCAGTATTAGGAAGGCCTAATGGTGAACTCCTTAAATGCCCAGTTTGGATGCACCCTGATCTACTCTATCTTATGCCTAGGTATCGAGCACACAAACATTCCTGGTACGGCAGAATTATCAGGTGTTGAGCATCCTATTATCGACCAACCAATTGTTCCCCACTATTGACCTGCTGTATGCTAAGGACCTGAATGCTAACCTCCAACTTCTTCTTACCAACCTATCTCTTCGCCCAAACAACTTGCTCCAGGTGTTCACTACCTTATGTACAAAGGGAATGATAGAGCGCCACCTGTCTCTAGTTTTTTTGACATTGTACTATATTCTCTTTGTCATAATTGTCTTATTTAACCCTTTTAGCAATGTATTAAGTTTCTTTACTTTATATTACCCCTTATATAATTTCATGCATTTCTTTGTTGCCTTAGGGACTTTATCCTTTATCAGTTAATGAATATTCCCTCTTGTGTCTTGTGAGCAACCCTTTTAAGTTACAAACTCTCACTCTTATCTAATCTTGCTAATAATTCAAAACTAATGGTGAGTGGACCTTAGTTCTTTACTTGTATATCATATCAAGCCGAAACTAAGTCATGGAGCATTCATCAATAGGTCATATCCAACAAGCGGCTTCATAAGCTACTGGAAAGGCTAAACCGACCCATCTATGCTTTCTTTGATAGTTCAAAGGACCCATTTTCAATCCTATGGTAAATCCTTATGATAACTAAGCTCTAAGGTACATTAGCTTCCATATTTAAAATGCAAAATTTACCGAGTTTACTGTAAGCATTGGAGCCATCCTAATGCAAGATCGGCAACTATCGCCTTCTTTAATGAGAAGGTTGATGGTGCTGTACTGAATTATTCTACATATGGCAAGGAGTTCTATGCCATTGTCTAAGTTTGGAAACAATATCTCCTACCTTAAGAATTCATCATCTATAAAGATCAAGAGTCCCTTAAGTACCTAAGAGATAAGTAGAAGTTACATAATGTCATGCCAAGTGGGTGGAGTTTTTGGAAACATTTCCCCATGTGATCAAATTCAAGACAGTCAATTTAAATGGAGCCACTAATGCCTTATCTTGTTGACATGTACTTATGACAACTATGCAAGTAAGCATGGATATTGAGATTTGGCATACTCCTTGAATAATATGAAGGTGATGTGTTCTTTAGGTCATCCATTATTACTGAATGTAGATTAGGAGTTGTTATAGAAGGATTCTTTTTTAGTGAAGCATATATGTTTAAACAAGGGTAGCTGTGTATTCCATATAACTCAACAAGAGAATTGATAGTGCAAGAAGCTTATGCTGGTGGTTTAGTTGGACATTTTGGAGAAAAGAGGACATATGAACTATTGAATGAACATTTCAATTGGCTAAAGATAATCAAGGTTGTCAAACTTGCAATTCCACCTAGAATCACTATAAAGTTTATAAAATCAAATTATAAAATCGAAACGTACAAATGTAAGTTTCTACAACCTATGTAAAATAGCTTGTAAAAAACTAGATACACTTTAATAGTTATAGAAAAGTTGAAATACATCATGGAAATAAAGAAATAAAAAAAAAAAGCTTTTATTTTCATGGAAAAGTTCTTAATATATAATCTAACATTTTCAAAAAAAGGATAAGTAAAGTTGCAACTAATTCTTTTTCCATTATTTGTTTGAAAAAAAGTGATGAATTAAAGAAAACCAATGTTTCAACTCGTTTTGAGTTATTGACAATATAAACTTAAAGATACAATTTTTCTTATAAACTTTTCCATTGTAGTTGAAATCGGAATAAAGACTATGAATATCAAATAAGGCATTAGGAGAGAGAGAGAGAGAGAAAGAGGAAAAAAATTTGCAAAATATGATAAGAAAGATGATTTAATGCCTTAATAATTAATGGGATAGTAAAAGCCTAGTTATATATTTTTTTTCTATTTTTGACCCATTTAACTCATATATATAGAATTTATAAACTCAATTAAAAACATAAGTTTCTACCGAGTTTGATATGTAAAATCGGTTAAAAATTTAAATTTCTACATAAAAATGATCTTTTATACGAGTTAACTTGAAAGAGTTTCCTAAAATTGTTAACTTCAAGAATTGAATAGGTAGTTACGTGATGTTGATAACTATATGAATAATGAACGACATCCATAACATGCTAGAAAGGTATGAGATTTGTAAGCTATCTAAAGGAAATGAGGAACCCTATGGAGAATACACACCCTTGCATATCCCTGGATAGCCTTACACCAACCTCAGCATGGATTTCATGCTTGAATTACCCTAAACTTAATCATGGTGGTGGTAGATTAGTCTAGCAAAATGAATCACTTCACCCTTTACCATAAAATTGATGATGCTTTATTTATTGCTAACCCTTTTTTTATAGGAAATTGTACGTCTACATAGAGTTCCTAGAAGTTTAGTTTCAAATCACAACTTTAGGTTCACAAGTTTCTTTTAGTAGATGTTGTGGAGACGCTCGATACTAAGCTAATGTTTAGTACCTCCTGCCACCCTTAAATTGATAACTAGATTAAGATGATCAACAGGAAATTAAGACCTTACTCTAAGCTATAGGGGGAAAGAATTTGGGCGATTAGGACTTATGTTTGCCAATTGTTGAGTTTTCTTAATCGCTTAACCAATAGGTTGATAGGTAAGTTACCTTTGAAGGTGATTTATGGGGTTAATCCAAGCTTACCACTAAACATGATCATGAAGTTGAGTCTTAAAGAAGAGAGTTTACAAGGTGTAAAGATAACTGAAGAATTTCAAAGGCTGCATAAGAAGGTTGCCGAATAATTGGCAAAAACTGTAGCAAAGTAAAAGGAGCTCAGCAACCAAGGTTAGAAGAGTGTCATCTTCGATCCAGTAGACTTGGTATGGATTCATTCAAGCAAGGAAAGGTTCTTAAATAAAAGTCTTAACAAACTCTCACCTCAAGTTAACAAACCTGTCAAGATTCAATAGAAGATTAACAACAATGCTTACAAGCTCAAGCTACCCAATGGGTATGGATTGTCACTGACCTTTAATGTCACCGACTTGATGCCCTATATTCCAAAAGAAGAAATTAAATGAGATTTTAGGGAAAATCTCTAATGCCTTTAGGGAAGTGATGGAACCCCCACTTCCCCTACTACCATCTTAACCTTTGGACCCTTAACTTGAGCTAAACTCGAAGGCCTCCAAGGTTTGGCCCAGTGAATTATAACTGTTCAACCAACCAAGGACGAATCCGAGTATCAAATCGGGTCTGACTTATACCTTTCTCCTACTATCATATCCTTACTTAGCATAGGATGTACCATAATACAGGAATACCTATTGAAAACTTAACTTAACATGCTCATTAATCAAAAGACAACATTATTTACATGATAAAGGGGCTACTATATTAGAGTTCAGCTGGATATTAAACATGAATCGGCTTTTTCCTTTATCATCTTCACAATAGTAAGATTCCTGAATTAGTATAGGTTCCATACAAAAGTTGCTGACTCTGACTTATACTCTCAGTATATATATATCCCCCTTAGTGTTGGGCCTTTCACAATACAATTAACCTGAGGATAAAACATTTTATCCCCTCAGCTACTAAAGCTGAATGAGAGTAGCTAACAAACAATATAATAGAGACAATATGATAGACAATACTGCATATCACAACTGAAACATTTTAATTATAACCCACAGGTTCAACATCACATATGCACCCACCTAATCGGGCATTTATTGCTAGAAATGCAGCATGTTATGCACATGTATGTGGTAAGCATTAGTATCGATATCTTATGCCCTCTAATCTTCTTCTAGTTAGTTGACATGGTTAGGCATTTGGATACAATGTTTAGGAACCAATAGGCAATAAGGAGCTGACTAGGAATAGGACCTCCACTAAATTGAACTATACACTGTAGTTTACCATTATCAAAAAGAGCAATAAGGAGTTACTTAGGAGTAAGACCCTCAACTTTATTTTACAAAATTAGACTACACAATGTAGTTCACCAAATCAAAGTGGCAACACTACTAAATTAGACCACACATTGTTGTCTACTAAATCAAAGTGGTAATACTGCTAAATTAGACTATACACTGTAGTATATCAAATTTGACTATCAAAATAGTCACAATGTTCGGGCAATGCAATCTATATGCTTCTAAAAACTGACTTCATAAAACCATGTTTTTTCCATGATTACTTGGAAGCGTCATTTTGAAAGTTCTGACTCGTAGGTCCCTTTTTGTGCCATACCATGATATGCAATAGTAACTCAAAAATATCAATAAACACAATCAATCTTTAAGTTTTATTTAATCTAGTTATTTAATTCTAGTTTTCAAACTCTCTACAGTAAAATTCTAGTATCTTACTTAGGGTTCACTTAAGTAAACACCCAGAAGATTGAGTTAACGATCACTCAACTTTCCTAGTTAGCACAATCATTTGTAAACATAATTCATCACCCAACATAGCAACATAATAATTCAACTAAGAAACAGTTATTGTCATTCAAAACCACTATATCAACATTCACTATAATAGCATATTAGTTCACCGAAGATATACTCATATCCAATCAATATAGTATCAAACAATATACAGTGTTATGAATAGCAATATATCTACTCTAAGTGTGGGTTAAATCCACTTATCTAAACTCAATAATAGCACAAAATCATAAACCCCACCTCGTGGTCCTTTACTTATCACACCTATGAAAATATAAACATAGCTTCCAAGTCAAGTATGGGTCAAGCCCAAACTGTTATAAGCTTTCATTTCCGCATTTTTAAACTTCGTTCAACCATATCTTACTCATTTTTTATCCAATTTCAGTAAACTTTATATCGTCACAATCATTATTTCGAGTACTATTAAGATATCTTTAAAATCAAGTCTTTCAATATTATCAAAGTCCAAAAATACCCCTTTCGTATTATCAATTCGACTATATGTTATTATAAATTTGTAATCAACTAAAATAAACCCGAAATATAAATTAAAAATCCTAAATTTCCTCACTTCCCAAGCTGGTTAGCATTCATTATGTACCCAAAAATACTAATTCTTTGCATATTTAACAAATATCACATTAATACTAATTACTATATTGTATATTAGGCTAATATATAGATTTATATTATGAAAATACATAATAAATAGTATACGAGCCCAATTAATTCCACAAAAAATCCTATAGACTCACAAAAATATGTAGTTTAATTATTGACTATGAATTACATTAAACTAACTATTATCTATTTTTATGAAATTAGCGATTTTAGCTCAAAATAATAGAAAATTAGGGAAAATAAATAAATTTATGTGTGAGATAAAAATTAAATATTCCAAATGTCATATAAACATCCAGAAGTCTAAACATGTAGGGCTCATTCATTAATTTCATCAAAAACTAAACATTTCAATAATTTGGTAAAATTGGCAATTTTATTCAAAATAATTATAAAAAATAGTAAACATGCTTAATTTAAAAAATTATTGTTACCAAAATTAAATATATATATATATATATTAGGTGTATCATATACAAAAATTGAGCTTGAAACAACATTATCTAATATTTATAAAAATTAGTTTAATTTTTGCCTAAACAGGGTATTTTCTTAAATAACACAATTTTCACTAATTATTTAATTAAAATAAAATTACTACATTAATCTATACCTAAAATAATCTCAAAAAAAATTTCATAAGTAATTGACAGCATTCGATATTTTTAGCAAATTAAATAAGTTATGGGAAAAAAATTGGTTCACCTGAACCGGTTACCACCTGGCTATTGCACCTTATCAAAAAGCCTTTTCTAGCTACCCTCTATTAGACCGCCAAGCCCTATTAAGTCAGGTTGTGGTTTGGTACACAAACTACTCTAGACCCATTCTAAACCTATTTCTTATTCTATTTTTGTTTTATTTTTTTTCTAATTTTTTCAAATTTTCTAAAATTATGTTTTTGTGTTTTCAAGTTCCTAAAATATTGTAAATGATGTTTGGAGCCCTATTTATAGGTTTTAGGATTTTTTGTATGTAAAAAGTGAAATTACACATATCAATTTTACGTTTTTCTAAGTGCTATGTATCATCTCCTCATTAACCAAGTGTTAACTCATCATTTCCAATTGATAATAGCTTAATACATCATTTGATAACTCATCCATCCGATTTTTTTTATTAATTTTCCATTATTTTACCTAATTTTAATAATTTATTATTATTATATGTATATATTTAATGCGTATAATGTATATCACATGTAATACATGTATATTATGCATAATTCAACTTCATTTATTATTTTTGAAAGTTAATTAACTAATATCTAAAAGCTCAAATTTTACAATTATTGGTTTTATTAATAAATTAACGTTTTTCTTAAATTAATATTTTTTTATAGCTTATTTTAAAAAATTGAATTTACTTAAATTACTTTGTCTAACTTTTCTAACTTTACTATGAAGTTTGAAATAAAATGTATAACTTAGTTCAGCACCCTAAATTTAGGTGTTCGGATCCTAAAATTATTGAACTAGCTCAAAATCTCGGAGCATTACACCTACTTAATCTAATGCCTATACAATTATTTAAGCTAACAAGCCCCTATCCCTAGATTATTCTAATCCTTATGTTAGCTCAACAATTATGGACAATTGTTTGGCTATTAATTTAAGCTCTATCTTCACCTTACCTCAGGAAGGCCTTCATCTTTATTGACTTGAACTTTAAGATGCTGACTTACCACAACTTGGTTATACCTGAGTTTCCATCACTTCCATATAGTTCCCACGTCAGAGTATTCCCCCAACAGCCACTCAATACATGTTTCCCCTTGTATGCCAATGTACTATTATTCCTTTTCATATTTTGTCTTTTATGTCCTTTTAGCAAATCTTAGGTAGTTATATAAATGTTTGCCCTTTTATAATTTCCTTATGCTGTTTGTTGCCTTAAAAGATTTACTACAAATAGTCTTATGTTTTGTAAGCTAAACTCTATCTAATCTCTATTGAATGAATATTCCTTCCATGTGAGAACATTTCTCAATGCTTGTCTCTCTATACTCTTATCTAATTCTTGTTAATAGCAAAGAATTAATGGCAAGTTGACTTTAGTCCTCGACTTATACATCATATCAAGTCAAGGCATAAGTCATGTTGAATCCTCAAGTGTGTCATATCCATAAGATTGCTTCACATAGATTCTAGTTTTTGTTTTACTTCATCCCACTTTCTTCGTTATTATAAAGGATCCATCTCTTATCCTTGGTAAACCCTAATGATAACTTAGCTTCTAAACACATCATATCATTTATACATGATGGTAATTAAAAGTTCAAACATATACATTTAAATAAATGTAAATTAAAAATCTTTTCAATTATTATATCATAAAAAAAAAATCTTTGGTTACAATAAATAATGCTTTATTTTTTATAAAACAGTGTGCTCTAAGGTTTACAAATTGGTTTGGCTTATCTTTTGAAACCAACCATAAATTTTCTATTTGGTTAAGATTAAGAATTTGTCTAAAACAAATTGTAAGAAAAACCATATTTTTTATTTGTAAATTGAATCGGTTTAGTTGGGTTTTTTGTATACTCGTGAGTATCTAGTTGGTAGTGTATTCAAAATTGTAATTAAAAATGTTGGCAAAAAAAAAAAAGTGCTTAAAAATAACACTATATTAATTATCAACAATGTAAAAAAAAAAAAGAAAATTTGTTTTTTGTTTTTACCAATTATATGGGAGAGGGGATTTAAACTCTTGTTTATCTTGATGAGAGAGTAGTAGAGATATCACTAGGTTGCAACAGCTTGGCGTAAAGATTTGTTTTGTATGAGCTGTTTGTCTTTCTTTAGTGATTTATTCCATTTTACATAGATTGTTTAGAGTGCATTTATGGGAAATCTATAATAATAATATTCAAACACCCATTTTAATGTACTACTTAGTTGATAATCGTTTATCCAGGGAATGATGTTAAAATTTCTTTTCAAATTTTGATTTTTTTTTTTTAATTTTACATGTAAGGTTTAATATTGTATAATATCGTATCCAATCAACTTTTACTCGTGAAATTTATTATCTTATTGCTTGTCATTTGTACTTATATTCCTTGACAAATAATTGTTTGCCACATCTTCTTTTTATGTATGATAAAGGTAGTCACTTTAACAAATAAAATTTTAATTAAACATAATATTTAATAATTTCAAATTTTACCTATAAAATTTGAGTACTAAAACTTTGATTAAATATGATAGTCAATGAATTCAAATTAAGTGAATTTTTTTTAAAAAAGAAAAACCTAAATTTAAATAGTAACTCTATCATTATCCTTCAAGTAACTACCGATCTCTTCATGTAGTATTTTTTTTTTAAAAAAAAAGGACACCATGTAATATAAAATAAAGTATAACCTAATTTGTTAGGTATTTGTTTTAAAAGTTTGTGGCACACCATGTAGGCAGCCCACTCAGCATTATTATTTTTCTTCCAAGCATCCATACCGTAATATAAGGTATTGTTCATCCAGTATTAAAAGATTGGAAACCCTAATTTTTGCTGTGATATTTAAATTTATAAAATTAAAGTGTTTACTTATTTGAAAGAACAACTAAAATGACACTATTCATAACTTTTTATATCTTTTTATTGGTTCGATTGGCTTTTTGTGAATGCTTTTCCTTTTCTTCTTTTAGATTGATTCTTTTTCTTTTTTTTTTTAATTAGAGATATTGATTAATACCACTATTATTCATATCTATCTCTCCATCGATTCCTTTACTTTTTTAATGATTTTTTCCTACTCCCTTAAAGTTTTACACATTATTTTTCATTTTCCACACATGCATATTAGTTAGAGGATAATTAAGGAAAAACCCAATTTAAGTATATGCACAAGGACACTAATTCAGGCCATGATAATGTGAGTAGTTCATTGCGTATTTAAATCTGACTGGATTTATTGAAGTTCGTTTCGGGCATCCTAGCTGTCTAAGTATATGAACCAAATTGTGTTGCCTATGCTGGATAAAATTGAGCTCCACTGCACAGGACTTCCCCAATTCTTTTTTTACTACTTATTCTCCATTGCAAGAGGAACTGTTTGATCCTTTATTTATATTCAGATGCTTCAATCGTTTGATAATCGCATTTATGGGAACTGTTTGATCCTTCAAAATTTTTTGACAACCACCAGAAGGCTTTGGTATGATCTAGCGGTGATTATACAAGATTATAGTTCCTTGAACTTCATTGTTTGCTCGCTGTTTTGGAATATAAGGTTGGACCCATGTAATTCACTGTTGTTGTCGGGCCAAAATCCTCGGTGGAATTCCCATATGCGTGTCTTGATCCTGCTGTCTTTCGTAATTGTAAAATGCCCCAAACTTCTTGTTACTTATCTCGACGTACTTTATGTATTTCTCCAAATAGAGTATTGTGGAGTCTCTTTTTTTTTTTTTTTTCCTCTCCCAGTTTTATATAAATTAATTTTCTTTGAACCGGTCAATACTAAATCCTACTAAATCAATACTAAATCCTACTAGTTCAATACTAACCCTTGATAAAGATTTAAATAAAACCGGTTTTTAACTTTAAAAATATTTTTGGAGTTGTCACACGACTAAAGTCGAAAAAAACAGTTAAGTTATAATCAATATCTATCAGTCTTTTGATAAAACAAATTTTTAAAACGGTTTAAAAAACTAAAAAAATGGGTTTGAGAGTTAGAATTTTTAAATTCTTGATGGGTACTATTGACTTTCGAATTTTAAACCTAATCCCTTAAAATCCTAAAAAAAAAAGCAATTTGATCATTGATCAACAAATTTGAATAATTTAAACTATAGTGGAATTTTTTTTTTTTTTTTACCGTTGCCTCATAGATATTTACGTATCCGCTATTCGGGATTAAATGTACGTAGTTCTTTAATGAAAACTTTAGCAAGTGATTTGATTTTAATTTTTTTTAAAGAAGGTCAAGTTTACATTTTTACCAAGTTCAATTTATTTAAGAAAATTCTTTTAAAGAGTCCTAATTGGTGTTTTATTTATGAAAAGTCCTAAAAAAAGGTCTTAATTTGGAAAAAGGATAAGTTATTTTCATTTTTTGAAAAATCGATTTTTTCAAGTGTCAAAACAATTTTCATTCACTAACCTATTTATTTATTTTTATTATTATTTTTTATTTTATCTATAAAAAATAAAAATAAAAATAAACTACTCTTTTCTTTCTTCTTTTTCTTCTTTTTCTTTTTCCTTTTTTTTTTAAGGTTTACATTTACATTTACAATGAAATAAATAATAATAATACTAATAAAAAGAACATAAAAGGAACAAAATCAACTAAACCAAATAGGAAAAAAGGATCGGACTAGAGGAGGTAGTACAAGCATAAGTCGAATCTAAAGTGGATTTTGGGTCGCGTCAATCAGTTTCAGGTTAGGTCAATTGGATCCGAGTTGGTTCTAAGTGTTCTTCAATTGCAGCAACATAAAGGAGGTCGTTTGAAGCGATCCAATGGCCAAAATGAGCGAGGAAAGGGTTTTTGATGAATTTTGGATTAGAATTAAGGGGGGTATGGATTGACCCTATGGCTTTAGGTGGTTGTTTAGGCGATGTCCATAGTTTGGCCGATGCTAATAGTAGTGGTCGATCTATGTGGCGATTGCTGGGGGTACGGGGGGAGTTAATTCTTGACTTTTAGACCACTACGAAGTCAATCATAGTGGTGATTTTGTATGAGAAGGCCAAGAGAGAGAGAGAAATCCAAAGAGAGGAAGACTGTAGTTGGAGAGAGAAAGAGTGATCGAAATGAAAGAGAGGGTGCTTGTGAATAAATGTAAGCATTGCTGGATGATTGGGTGTCATGAAACAAACAAAAGACCCCTATTTATACTAAAACAATACTAGATTGACTTGGAAATTTTAGAAATTAAGTGAATACCTAATAACTCTAATTTTAAACATATTTCATATGGTGATTTTATAGTATTTCCCTTATATTTTTTGGTTTTCTTTAAAGAAATTGATACTTAATTGAGTAAAATGTTGATTTCAGGGTTTAAACGCGTTCTAGGCTCGAAAACGAAGAAAAGGAATCAAGTTTCACTCAATTCCGAGTTCAAACGAAGAAGTTATGAATTTTTGAAATTGAGCAGAAAATTTTGCCTTAGTGCAGAAAGTTACACGACCTGAGGACACGGTCATGTCTAGTGACAAAAACAGAATCCTTTTGATATACTATAAAAGGACATATTAGGGTTTCAAAAGACATGAGAGACATTATAGAAACGAAGAGACACAAGAGAAGAGAAAGAGACTTAAGGAACAACATCAAGAAAGAGGCGGAACAACATCAAGAAAGAGGGGAAACAACATCAAGAAAGAGGGGAAACAACATCAAGAATGAGGGAAACAACATCAACTTCAAGATTAGAGAGATTGTTCATCAATAAAAGGGGTTTCCATGTTTTATTTTATATTATTGATGAAACTCGTTCTTAGATTCATTATGATAGCTTAGAATTCAAGTATTTAAGATTATGGAACCTAGGGTTTCATGTGATTCTTGGATTGATTTAGAAATTTCAATAAAGTTTCTATCTTTACTTGATTCAATTATGTCGTTAATTATTGTTTGATATTTCTAGAATATCAATATATGATATTATGCATGTTGATTAAGAAATTGCATGTGTAATTAGATCTTTACATAATTGGAGAGAATTATATGTATACTTAGAGATAAGATACATGTTTCTTCCGGAAAGTTAATTATTTGTATGAAAATTCATTATACATTAATGCAATTCTAAATTATATTACTAAGTGAAGAGATTCCGGTAAATAATTTAGGATCAGGGTTAATATGCTTGAGAAAGGTATTAACTTTAGTTGTGAATCCCTCCGGTCAAGAATAATAGAAACCGAATTGAATATATTTTAAGCAATCACATGATTAACTCTAGGGGAAATAATTCCTAAATACGTTATTACTTTTTTGAAGTCGTTCTTGATTTTATCGCTTTTTCAATTGCTTAATTAAGTCTTATAATTAAGTTAGTTTGTTAATTTTAGTATTTTTAATTAATTCAAACTTTCATAATTTTTCGGTTAGATAATAAAGCTAAGGTTAATATTAATACTCGAAGTCTCTGAGGGATCGACTCGGACTTACATCCGCTATATTAAAACTGATAGGTGCGCTTGCCTCATATCAATGCCAAACGCTAAATTCTAGTTTTTTCCTGATTTTTGGAGCTCTATTTGACCCATTAAACAGCTACATCTAGACACGTTTTTTTATCTCAATTCGAAGTAGGCTAAGTATAGGACAAGAATTACTTATTGATTAGTATAATTAAGCTCATGATTATTGCAAAAAATGAGGCCAAAGAGAAGGGTTGAAGTTGTTTTACTAGAGAAAATAAGGGAAATCATGGGAAAGAGGGGAGAAAGAAAAGGAAAATGCTCATGTGATGCCATGTCAATCATGTCGTCCGACTATGTTGTGCTATGTGTCCCCATGTGACATGTAGCAGTTGACGTAGCAAGAGGCAACTGACGTGGCATGTCACGTCAGCCATCACATAATCCAAAGGCGCCACGTGTCAGGGTATGTTGGTATGTAGCATAGTGAACTCCTGACATGTGGCAGTGTATCTTTTGAAAGGAAAATAAATAAAAAATAAAAAGGTTTTCTATATATTTGCTAAGATTTGAACCCAAGTCCTCCAAGTTATACCCAATGCCACGCTTAAGTGTTTTACTAGTAGGTCATTAGCCTATACATTATTCATATGTGCAATAGACAAGGTCAACCTAGGCTAGATTTAAATCTAGACCTAGGCCCGACAACCCTTTCTTTATTTTATCTAAATTAAAAATTAAATTCTACTAAACCATATAAAAGATTTATTATTTTCTAAATTTCCTAAATCTTATATATATATATATTATATTTTTCTCTAAATTTTATATTTTTGTGATTTTCTCCTAAATTAATTATTTTTTAGGTTTTTCTTATTTTTTGTATTTTTCCTCATTTAGGACCCTTTACCCTATTTGAGAAGTTTTGAAAAAAAAAAAAAAAAGGGAATGGAGGAGCAGCAAAAATGGGGTATCTACAGCTATCTCTCTTTGTGGTGAAGTTTGAGTAAAACTTTGCTACAAAGACAAAAAAAATGCTATTTTTATCTCAAGGGTGGAATTTTGTCATAAGAAACGCTACAACTAGCTAGCTATCATAGATTCAGTCTACTAGGAATTTGGTGGAGAGAGAGGTAGCGCTTTAAGAGTTGGCCAAAAGATCGAAAAAGGAATTGAAACATTATCATGCCCTTATGAGCTGATAAGCCAAGGTGAATGGGTAAAGTGCTCCTAGAGCTAGCTAAGACTTTGAAGAGATGCTAAAGGCTTGGTCGTGCTCCTAAGAGCTGTTAAATAAGGTGGGCAAAGCGCTCCTTCAGCTAGCTAAGACCTTAAAGAGATGAGAAAACTTAGTCATGCTCCAATAAACTGACTAACCAAGGCGAGCGGAGTGCTTCTTAAGCTAGCTAAGACCTTAAAGAGATGAGAAAACTTGGTCGTACGCCAATAAGCTGACTAACCAAGTTGGGCGAAATCCTAAAGAGATGAGAAAACTTGGTCGTATGCCAATGAGTTAACTAACTAAGGCGAGCAAAGCACTCCTTGAGCTGGCTAAGACCCTAAAGAGATGAGAAAATGGTATGCGTAAGAGCTCAGTTATTACGAGGACTTATTGAGGTGGATTTGAACTAAAATAGGTCTTTCAAGATATCGAAGAAAATTAGAGGGAAATAGTCCACAACCGAACAAGAGTAGCTGACGTGAAGCTCCTTGGAGGATGTGATCCACCAGTAAACACAACACAACTCGACACCATACTTGATATGATGCATAAGTTGATGTTAAGGTCCACCTGCCATTAATTCTGAGCTATTTGACAAGATTAAATAAGAGTGTATGAAATATAGACTTAAAGAGGGTTGTTTCACAAGAATAGAATATTTAGTATTAAAGTGTAAGTTATCTACAGCTTATAAAAGAAAGGGACTATTTATAGTAAATTCCTAGGGTAACATTACAAATAACGAAATTACAAGAAAGTATATAAAAAAGGGGATTCATAGTACATACTAAAAAGGGTAAAATGGAAAAAAGACCAAAAATGGAATAGTAGTACAATGTTAAGCGAGGTGGACAGGTGGCAATGCAACATTGGTCCCATACGAATATTTTTCGAGCACAACAGGCGAAAGGGGTCAAAATGTTGCGTTAATAAAGAAACCGAGATGAGAAAGATGGTGACATGCCGAGAGGAAACTATTCTACTATTTAAATGAGTCCTCATCACTCGGCAGGAACGTCTTAGCAGAAGTTGGTCGGATTACTGGACACAGGATCCTCGATAAGGGAATGGTTGGCATCATCATTATTGAGTGTACAAATCAACATATGACAATTAGGGGAGCTCAAGGAGTTCAGCCACATTCTTTCAGCGTAAACATTCTCGTCATCGGTAGGTTGCCAAGAGAGAATTCGCCTGGTGAAGTATTGGAGGCCTCGGAGCCATGCGCCAGTAATGGGACTATTTGTCTGTAATTCATCAGTTCCTTGTGTTGGTTGAAGATTTTCCCTCAAATCTTAGTCTTCATCATCTTTGGGAACATATGGAGTTAAGTCAACGACGTTAAATATGGCAGACATGTTGAGACCTTTTGGTAACTCAATCTCGTAGGCATTATCATTAATGTGCCTCAGGATCCTATAGGGGTCATCCGCTCTGGGAGATAATTTGTTCATCCTCTTGCTAGGGAAGCGTTCCTTGCTAAGATGGATCTAACCAAGGTCTCCAAGGGCATAAACAATTTGTTTCCTTCTACAGCTTCCCCTTCCTTCTATCAGGTCACAGCTTTAGCCAGTAGCTTAGCAATTCTTTGATACAACCTATGAAATTCCTCGGCAAGCTGCAGACTAAATTGACTCTCCCTTTATGTAGTCGAACTTTTAAGTAAGCCCAAGGGTAGGTTCAAGTTAAGTCCATAAACAACGTAAAATGGTGATGTTCCAATGGAGTTGTGAGTGGAGCAGTTGTAGGTAAATTCAATTATAGGTAGGCATAAATCCTAGTCACGAGAGTTCTTTCCAATAGGGGTGCGTAGGAGATTACTGAAGGTTCTATTAACTACTTCAATTTAGCCGTCTGTCTAAGGGTGGCAAGAAGTACTGAACAGGAGCTTAGTATTGAGTTTCCTCCATAAGATCTTCCAAAAGAAGCTCATGAACTTAGAATTACGGTCAGACACAATACTCCTTAGTAGTCCATGCAGTCACACAATTTCCTGCAAAAAGAGATTAGCAATGAATAAAGCATCATTAGTTCTGTGATAGGGGATAAAGTGGCTCATCTTGTGAACTAATCGACTACTACCATGATTGAATCGTTTCTTCTCGGCGTGTGGGGAAGGTCAAGCATTAAATCCATGCTTAGATCGGTTTACGGCTACTTGGGAATTGGTAAGGGTATATACTCTCCATAAGGTTCTCTCCTCCCTTTTGCATACTTACATACCTTACACCTCTCAAGTATTCAGTGCACATCCCTTATCATCCCAGGCTAGTAAAAGTGCTCCTTCAATATCTCAATCGTTTTCTTTTCCCTAAAATGGCTAGCCAGACCCTCAGTGTGAGCTTCTCAAACCAGTAGCTCCTTTGTAGAATACTCGGCATGCAAATCTGCTTTCCCTTCATCAAGAACCCCACGCTTAAGTAAAATCCATTCATAACTCTATCACTGCACTTGGCTACTAAAGGCCTAAAATGTAGGTCATGCTCATATCGATCAGGTAAAGTGCCAAATCCAAGCACTTTAGTTTGCAACGTTGTAATGTAGGTATGATGGCGAGAAAGCGCATCAGCCACTGTGTTGGTGCTTCCCTTCTTATACCTGATGACTTAGCAAAAGGTCTCCAATAACTCAACCCACTTAGCATGATGCCAAGAAAGCTTTTACTGCTCGTAAAGATGCTTGAGAGATTTATGATCCAAATAGATGATGAATTCTCTCGGCAATAGGTAATGTTGCCAGTTTTAAAGTATACGGATAAGGGCATAGAACTCCTTGTCGTAGGCTAAGTAATTCCAGGCAGCACCTCGAAGCTTTTCGCTGAAGTAAGCAATGGGTTGGCTCTCCTACATGAAGACAGCACCAATGCCGACACCAAACGCATCAGATTCAACCTCAAAAACCTTCTCAAAATCTGGAAGGGTAAGCACTAGAGCAAACGTTAACTTACACTTGATATCTTTGAAACTCCTTTGAGCTTTTTTTGTCCATTTAAACTCAACGTTCTTCTTCGTCAATTTAGTCAATGGTGCAGTTGTGGAGCTAAAGTTTCGGATAAATCTTCTATAGAACAAGGCTAGGCTGTAAAAGCTCCTGACTTCGGCTACGTTAGTCGGCGTAGGCTACTCATTAATAGCTCTAACCTTTCCTCATCAAATCAAACTCCACTCCCTGAAACAATATATCCAAGGAATACAACCTCACTTTAACTAAACATACATTTCTTTAGGTTGCTGAATAATTTCTCAACGTAGAGTATATTAAACACCAATCTCAAATGTTCGACATGAACAAGAAGGTCAACACAATAGACCAGAATATCGTCAAAGTAAACCACAATGCATTTTCCTATCAATGTTCCGAGCACATGATTCATGAGCCACATGAATATACTCGACGCATTAGTTAAACCAAACGGCATAACCATCCACTCAAATAGACCATCCCGAGTCTTAAAGGCTATTTTCCATTCATCTGCCAGTCTCATTCGTATTTGATGAGAGCTACTCTTTATATCTATCTTCGAAAAGATGCGTGCACCATGTAACTCATCGAGCATGTCATCCAACCGTAGGATTGGGTATTGGTACTTAACAATAATCTTTTTGTTGGCATGGCTATCAATGCACATCCTCATAATCCATCTTTCTTTGGTACTAGCATTACTAGGACAGTACATAGGTTCATGCTCTCATAGACATATCCACGATCTACCAACTCATCAACTTGCTTTTTCAGCTCGGCTGCCTATTCAAGATTGAGTCTATAGGCAAGTTCATTTGGCAAGCCTGCTCCAGGTTGAAGATTGATGTTATGCTCAATTCCTCTCAAGAGAGGTAATTCTTTCGACATCTCGGCAGGGAAGAGGTCAGCAAATTCTTGAAGTACCTGCTGCACTTCGGTAAGTAAGTTCTCAGCCTCTCTAACCTCTAAGAGTTTCTTGATCAAAAGGAGCACATAGTCCTCAACCTTAACCTCTTCTACAAATTAAGCTCAGGAAATCCCTAAGGATTTTCATTGCAGAAATCTAGCTACCTTTTCCTGGGATTCTTGCTCTTCCTTAAGACTCATTGGTATCAATACAACTTTCTTGCCATCCTTTTGAAACATGTAAGTGATTCTATACCCATTGTGTAACCCTTTCAAGTCGAATAACCATAATCAGTTGCATAATATGTGAGATGTACACATGGGAAGGACATCACAAATCACCTCATCCCTATACCTATCACCAATAGTAATCGACACTCTAACTTGTTTGGAAACATGTAATCCTCCTTTCTCATTCAACCAGTGAATCTTATATGGCTTAAGGTGTGGAAGAGTCGACAATTTTATGGCCTTAACTACCCTTTGCGTGATGACGTTGGTACAACTCTCTCCGTCAATGATTAATGTGCATAGCTTGCCATTCACCTAGTAATTCGTATGAAAGAGGTTCTCTCTTTGCTTATTTTCGTTAGCCACAAAAGAACTAAGAGATCGCTGAACAACAAAGCAATACTCTGCTCCACCCTCAGGGGGTATCTCTACCTCCTAATCTTCCTCAAATTTATCCAGCATCTAATCGATTGCCACTTCTTCCTCTCCTTCACTTGTACTTTCTACTTCAAATTGAGGCTTGTCTCCCTTTATGGTCATGACTCGATAGTTCGAACATTGACTAGCCACAAGTCCATAACCAAGGCATTTAAAACATTTAATTTCTCGAGTTTTCCTCCCTGAACTCTGACCCTAGTCTCTTCGAATCTCGGGTTCCTCGGCCTTACTCTTACCTCGGCCCACATCTGATTGGCTCAGTACGTGACCTTAGCGTTCCATCTCAGAATTGTTTGACGCCCTATCATTCCTTGGTCTACTCAGTAAGCTATTCCTATTTGGTACCATGGTTTGATTACTTGGCATTCAGCTAACTTGGTTCTGCTATTTCATTTCAACTCTTTAGGCTACACAAATGGTTTCATCTAAAGTTGTGAGGCTTTGCAATTCCACAACATGATCAATCTCAGCTCGAAGTCCCGAGATGAACCGTGCTATAGTTCGGGTCTCAAGCTTGTCAACATCACATTGTATCATAAGCAACTGAAACTCTCAGACATAGTCGTCTATGGACCTGTTACCTTGCCTCAAGTCTTGGAGTTGTCAGAAAGTGCCCTATTTGTAGTGTTCATGAATGAACCTATTCCTCAGAATTCTCTTCATCGCGTTCCATGTTCGAACCTCACGTCAAGTCCTCAGGTAAACATTATGTAGTTGCCTCCACCATATTTGCCATATACTCAGAAAATTCTAACGCGGCCACTCGAATGCAAACAGCATCTTCATAATCATAAAAGTCAAATATCTTTTCGATCTTCTCTTCCTAGTCCAGGTAGTCATTAGTACTACCAGACCCATTGAAGTTCTGAATTTGTACCTTAAGGTGTTAGGCACCTCTTGGCGCTCTGAACTCTCGCTCATCAATCCCAACATACTTATCTTCTTCTTCTTCGTACTCCTTCACTTCGTTTAACTCTAACCTTCTCTTTATGACTCTGTCGGTAAGTTACGATGGTGTGTAGTTCACTGGAAAGGCTTCCGGAGCTCTCTCGTTCATCTGCCTCCTTGACCTATCTCGTATTTCTCAGCCTTACTCAACAATATTCTCATACGGTTCATTCTTTAAGACCCTATTTACTGAGATAGCTAAATTGGCCACAATAGCAGTAAAATCTTATATCTGCTCATTAGTAGTATGTGGTGTTTATTAAGTAACTCGACCACAACCATGAGCATCACTTTCGACATCGTAAATCTCTCCCTGTATTCTAGGGTTCAACATTCTTAATACAATTTTAGTAATTACACTTCACTTGGATGACTAAAATCACACATAGTATCTCGAATAGTAAACTGACTATTACTACACTGCTCTTTGTCTCAACCTCAACCTCAAGCTCTGATACCAGGAATATATGGTGTGTCTAAGAGCTCAGTTATTACTAAGACTTACAGAAGTGGATATGAGCTAAAATGGGTCTTTTGAGATATCAAAGAAAATTAAAGGGAAATGGTCCACAACCAAACAAGAGTAGCTGATGTGAAGCTGCTTGGAGAATGTGACTCACCAGCGAACACAACATGACTTGACACTACACTTGATATGATGCACAAGTTGATGTCAAGGTCCACTCATCACTGATCCTAACCTATTCAGCAAGATGAGATAAGAGTATATGAAATATGGACTTAAAGAAGGTTGTCTCACTAGAACAGAATATTCAGTATTAAAGGGTAAGTTATCTGTAGCTTATAAAAAAAAAAAGACTATTTATAATAAGTCCTTAGGGTAGCATTACCAATAACGAAATTACAAGAAAGTATATGAAAAAGGGGATTCCTAGTACATACCAAAAAGGATAAAAAGGACAAAAGACCAAAAATGGAAAAGTAACACAATGTCAAGCAAGGTGGACAAGTGGTAATGTAACATTAGTCCCATACGAATACTTTCTAAGCACAGCAGGCGAGAGAGATCAAATGTTGCGCAAATAAAGGGGCTAGGATGAGAGAGATGGTGGCATGCCAAGAGGAAACTATTCGGCCATTTAAATGAGTCTCTCATCACTTGGCAGGAACGTCTTGTAGAAGTTGGTTAGAATACTCAATACAGGGTCCTCGACAAGAGAATGGTCGGCATCATCACTATCGAGTGTACAGATCAATGTACGATAATTAAGGGAGCTTAAAGAGTTCAACTACATTCATTCAGCATGAAACTTCTCGTCATCAGTTGGTTACCTAGAGAGAATTCACTGGGTGAAGGATTAAAGGTTTTAGAGTCGTGCGCGAGTAATGGAACCGTTGGTCAACACTTCATCAGTATACTTAGTCATACCCTAATGAGTTGACTAACTAAGGCAAGTGAAGTGCTCCTTAAGCTGGCTAAAACCCTAAAGAGATGAGAAAACTTGGTCATACCTTAATGAGCTAACTAACCAAGGCAAGCGAAGCACTCTTTGAGTTAGCTAAGACTCTAAAGAGATGACAAAACTTGGTTGTACCCCAATGAGCTAACTAACCAAGGTGCATAAAGCGCTCCTTGAATTGGCGAAGACCCCAAAGAGATGAGAAAATTTGGTGGTGTTCTAATGAGCTGACTAACCAAAGTGGGTGAAATACTCCTTGAGCTGGCTAAGACCTTAAATAGATGAGAAAACTTAGTTGTCCTCCAATGAGCTAACTAACAAAGGTAGGCAAAGCACTCCTTGAGTTGGCTAAGACCTTAAAGAGATGAGAAAACTTGGTTGTACCCCAATGAGCTAACTAACCAAAGTGGGCAAAGCGTTAATTGAGCAAGCTAAAACCTAAAGAGATAAGAAAACTTAGTCATACCCCAATAAGATGACTAACCAAGGCAGGCAAAGCACTCCTTGTATTGGCTAAGACCCTAAAGAGACAAGAAAACTTGGTCGTACTATAATGAGCTGACCAACCAAGGTAAGAAAAGCGCTTCTTGAGCTGACTAAGACCCTAAAAAATAAGAAAACTTGGTCATGCCCCAATGAGCTAAATAACCAAGGTAGGCGAAACACTCCTTGAGCTGGCTAAAACTTTAAAGAGATGAGCAAACTTGGTTGTGCCTCAATGAGCTGACTAACCATGGTAAGTGAAGCACTCCATAAGCTAGTTAAGACTCTAAAAAGATGAGAAAACTTAGTTGTGCCCTAATTAGCTAACTAGCCAAGGTAAGCAAGGCGCTCCTTAAGTTGGTTAAGACCCTAAAGAGATGAGAAAACTTGGTGGTGCTCCAATGAGCTGACTAACCAAGGCAGACAAAGCATTCCTCATGCTGGTTAAGATGCTAAATAGATGGTAAAACTTGTTCGTGCCTCAATGAGCTAACTAAATAAGGTAGGCAAAGCATTCCTTGAGCTGGCTGAGATGCTAAATAGATGGGAAAACTTGGTTATGCCCCAATGAGTTGACTAATTAAGGCGAGCAAAGCGCTTCTTGAGCTAACTAAGACCCTAAAGAGATGAGAAAACTTACTCGTATTCCAATGAGCTGACTAACCAAGGCGAATGAAGCACTCCTTGAGCTGGCTATAACCCTAAAGAGATGAGAAGATTCGGTTGTGCCCACTAACCAAGGTGGGCAAAATACTCCCTGTGCTAACTAAGACCCTAAAAGAATGAGAAAACTTAGGTAAGCACCTTATAGGTTGGCTAAGAGAAATCGAACTGAGTCAAGACTGTACCGTCAAAAGCTAGCTAAGCACCAAAAGATAGTACAAAAGGTAAGTGCCTTATGGCCTAGCTCAAAAGACTATTATGGATAAATTCATAAAATATTGGTCATATAGTCTAAATGCAAATGCAATGTTCGAAAACTAATGCGCTAACATCGTATGAAAGTACTTACTTAGTCTTGTTAATAGCGCTTAACTGTCAAACCTTTTCTCAAAAAGTCCCATCAAAATAGACTAACTCATTCTTTGATCCTTTGTTGTTAACCCAATTGATTTTGATATGGAAACTCTAGGACTTTGCCAGCTCTTTTAGAGAAATCACATAAATTAACCCGATACAGAATGCCACCCATTGTTTTTGTCTTTCCAGAACTTTTATGAATCAAATCCCTTATTCTCGACTAATAGATATCTGTTATGAGGTGATTGCTTATCTGGATTTCGTATTTCCCTGAAAACTAGATAATAAAAACTCCCTATCAAGGGGGATCAATCCATAATAAAGTATTTTAAAAAGTTTTTTCAATTACCAATGTCCTAAATCTCACCTCCCAACTTCTCTCATGTTTTCAGTGTATGGTTCAATTAAACAAAGTAAGGGGAGTTGGACCCTTTCGATGGAGAAGGTGATTATTACAACGTCGACAACTGCTAAGGATACCAACTTTACTTGTAAATAATGAAAGTTAGACTACAGTGATATTCAAAATTACTAGCATTTTCGTATTTTAAGCAAAAATTTCCATTGACTTCTCATAGCTAGTATAACTTTACAGCGTCAACATTTATAGGGTCTCTCAATTCTAGATCATCCATTTGAGACAAAATTAAAGCCCCTCTTAGTAATACTTACTTTACGACGTAAGGGCCTCCGTAATTGGGAGTAAATTACCCTCTAGAGTCTTATGCATTAATGAGATCCTTTCTCAACACCATATTACCCTCTTTGAAGTTCTGGGGTCGTACCTTTTTGTTGAAAGCCCAAGCCATTCTTTGTTAATCTCCTCTTGTCAATCAGATTCAACTACTTGATGTGTTTTTACCCAATCGGGTCTTTAATAATACTCTAAGCGACGGGATCTTAACCTCTACTGGTAACATCGCTTCAATGCCATATACCAAAGAGTAGGGTATTACCCCAATCGACATTTTGATGGAAATCCAATAGGCCATAAGTGCGAATGGCAACATCTCATGCTAGTCCTTATATGTAACAACCATTTTTTTTATGATTCTTTTGAGGTTTTTATTGGCTGCTTCAATAGCTCCATTCATTTGAGGTTGATAAGGAATAGAGTTCCTATAAATGATCATGAACTGTCAGTACAACTCTAACATAAGCTTGTTGTTGAGATTGATGCCATTGTCGTTGATGATCGTTTCTAGAGCCCCATATCGAGCCAATATATCTCTCTTGATGAACTTAACTATGACCTCTTTAGTAACGCTCAAGTAAGACAAGGCCTCAACCCATTTGTTGAAGTAGTCGATGGTGACCAGTATAAAGTGATGCCTATTGGATGCTTTTGGAGTAATTAGGCCAATGATATTTATTCCCTACATTGAAAAAGGCTATAGTGCCAAGAATGTGTAATTCTTGAGGCATAACATTTGTCCTATTTGCATAAACATGGCATAAGTGATAATACCTGAAGTGTTTAATGCAATTACTTTCCATTGTTGACTCGTAGTACCTTAACCTCATAATTTTCTTAGCCAGCATGTAACCATTCATGTAAAGGCTACATACTCCTTCATGTACTTCTTTCATCAACATCTCAGCTTCCTTGTCATCCACATACCTTAAAAGTGTATTGTCAAAAGATCGCCAATACAAAGTAGACTTGCTTAGTAAGAATTGAGTAGCCAATCTCCTGATCATCCTTCTATCTTTTTTCTTAGCCTCTTCAAGGTATTTTCCTTGTTGTAAGAACATTTTAATATCATGGTACCACGGTTTTTTGTCATTTGTACCCTCAATTGCCAGATAAAAGGCAGGCTTGTCTTCAATTTCAATGGTGAGGGGCTAAATCTTGACTCCACCGGATATCTAGATCATAGATGCTAGAATGGCTAAGGCATCAGCAAATTGATTTCTTTGAATTTCTCCATCAATCCAGTCAAGTGCTAATGATAAGTTCCTAGCTTAGAGTCTTTCGTCTTGTACTCTCCTCAAGCTTGGCCAATAATGAGTGAAGAGTCTCCATACACGTCTAATTCTTGAATATTTTTATCTAGGGCTATTTTGCATCCCATGATGCATGCTTCGTACTCAGCAATATTATTGGTATATGAGAAAACGAGTCTTATAGCCATGGGGTACTACATATCTTCAAGGGATATCAGTATCACCCCAATTCCACAACCAAATACATTAGCTACCCCATCAAAGAATATCTTCCACTTTAGTGGTTCGTCATCTTCTCCTTTATCAGAACTTCCTTTGACTACTAAAATATTTTCATCAAGGAAATTGACTTGTACTTCTTAAGGGGTATTATTAGGGGGATTTTCTGCTAACTAATTCGTTAGAGCTTACCCCTTGATTGAATTCTAGTTTACGTACGTGATGTCAAACTCTTATAGTAATATTTGCCACTTTGAGATTTTACCAATTAGGGCTAGTTTGTCTGCTAAGTTATTCAAGGGTTCACACTGAGTCAACAATTCAACCTAGTAAGAGAATGTATACTATCTGAACCAATGCATTACCCAAACCAAAGTACAGCAGGTTCTTTAAATTTCTGAGTATTTTTTATCCCCTTTAGTAAATTCTTGCTCAAGTAATATATAGCCCGTTCTTTTCCTTCTTCATCTTTCTGGCTGAGCATATACCACATGGATTCAGGTAATATTGTTAGGTATAGAAATAAAGGCTTCTCAGGTTTTGGAGCTACCAAAATTAAAGGGTTCATAAGGTATTCTTTGATCATTGTAAAGGCTCGCTCGCATTCTTCATCCCAATTAATCTTAGCATTCTTTTTCAACTTATCAAAGAGTCAT
Organism: Lumnitzera racemosa; assembly: GCA_024138005.1. Lineage (NCBI taxonomy): Eukaryota > Viridiplantae > Streptophyta > Magnoliopsida > Myrtales > Combretaceae > Lumnitzera > Lumnitzera racemosa. The sequence goes on from JAMXBC010000003.1 coordinate 73,634,526, forward strand.
GGTTGCAATCTTTTACGACATGATGTATAAAGAAGTTGAAGTATATGTTGATAATATGATTGCAAAGTCTAACGAAGGAGAAAATCATGTGGATAATCCAAGGAGATTGTTTTATAAGTTGAGAAAATTCTAGTTGAAGCTCAACCCAGAGAAGTGTACCTTCAAAGTGACTTTAGGGAAATTGTTAGGTTTTATAATCAGCGAAAGGAATCCTGATAAAGTCAAAGAAATAGTTAACTTACCCCCTCTATGTACACTCAAAGAAATCAAAGGCTTATTGGGCCGTTTAAACTACATACTCTTTGATAAGTTGCCTCGACATTTTTTAATCCAAAAGGCGTTACTTTATAGCAAAATCTACCCCAAGTTGTAATAAATGTTGTCTTGGCTTTATCTTCTTCAAACTTTCGGATTTGATTGTATCTAAAGAACCCATCCATGAATGAGGAAAGATGGCTTTCGGCTGTGTTATCGACCAAGATGTCGATATGGGGCAAGGGAAAATTATCTTTAAGGGTTGTTTAGTTGAGGTATTGAAAATCCATGCATACTTTGACTTTTCCATTCTTCTTCATGACTAGCACAATGTTGGCTACCCATTCAGGATAATCAAATACCTTGATAAAACTGACCTCTAGTAATTTTATGACTCCCTCCTTAATTTTCAATAAGACATCCGATTGGAACCTTCTTAGCTTCTGGTTTTTAGGTTAGATATCCTCTCATGTGGGTAAGTGATAAACCATGATTGATGGATCCAATCAGGGCATATCTTCATAAGACCATGCAAATACATCTTGGTATTCAGACAGTAGTGCGGTCATTTATATCTTTTGCTCTTTTTTCAAATTCCCTCCAATTTTCAATGATTTAGGGCTATTGTCAATCCTAACACTAACTGTCTTAATTGGTTAGTAAAATGGAAATTTTACTCATTTCATATCTTTACCAGCTTTCTTGCACATCACTATAGTCATTGACATTACTTCCAACGACTAATCTAATAAGGCCGAAAGTAATATCAATATTTTCATCACCTATCGTTGGGAGGTATCCATGGCCTTTATTCAAATCATTAGATTTGAGCAAAAAGTATATAAAGGAAAGAGTATGAGTGAGGAAGAAGTGAAGAAAAAGAAGACCGATTCTTATTTAGAAGAAATTCTTTTAGGTACAATATTATAGAGCAAAGGTAATTATTACAAAACTCTATAAAATAGTAGACCATGATTCATCATTTACCCTAGAAAAGACTTATTGCTATTCATAAGGATAGAAAACCAATTATTTAAATGTTGGGACTTATTGGATGGACTAGTTGTTTTATTCCTATTGGAAGTGTTTTCTTTGGCAAGCTTTGAATTGTGGACCTTGGTATGAATGAAAATTTCTAATAACAGTAGGAAGGTCATCGGGACATGATACAATCAGTTACCTCTTTTACCCCTCTCTTGCATATTTCGTAGCTCATTTTCTAGAGTTGGGATATAACTTATCCCATAGGTACCAACCTAGCCTTCTTTGAATTTTGGTCTCTCATCTTTTCCTAATCAGTAATCATACACACCTCTTCAAATATTTGGAGCCTAAAGTCCTCTTGCTCCTTAATGCTAATGTAGGGTATAGTCGTTTTCTTGTATATTTCGTAATCCTAGTCACCCAAAATCGTTATGACTTAGCCATTTGAGATAAACTTAACCTTTTGATGTAGGCTTAAAGGTATGGCCTATGCTAAATGTATCTAAGGTCTTCCCAATAACAAGTTAAAGGTCCTTAAGATGTTTAAGATCTAGAATCGAATGTTGAAAGTTTATGGGCCAATATTGACTGATAAGTCAATCTCCCCTATGATTTCCCTTCTAGACTAGTCGAAAGCGCCAACTGTTGTTAAGCTCGGTTTAATTACAGTCGCATCTATGCCCAATAGATCTAGGATGGCAAGAAGGTAGACATTCAACGATGATCTATTGTCAATGAGGACTCTTACTGTGATAATATTCACCCTTAATATTATGAAGAGGGGCTTAGTGTATTGATGACCTTCTTCACCCAATTCTTGGGTAGAGAAAGAAATCTGATCCATAGTAAGGATAGAGTTAGTGACAAACCCTATTCTTTCAACAGGTATTTCACAAGGGACCTTAACTTACCTTAAAGTTCTGAACAAAGCTTCCCGATGCGGTTCCAATGCCATCAATAGACTCATAAGAGATATTTGTGCTAGAGTTTTAGCAAGCTGATCCATTACTTTATATTCACTTGATTTAATCATTTAAGTGAAGGTAGACAATCCTTCTTCACATTCAACTAATTCATTGTTTGGACTCTCTAGCACAGTTTTCTTTTTCAAGTCTTCCTTCGGGTCATAAATTCTGCCAAAGTGAGTAATTCCCCCCACAAGTGAACTTAATTGCCCTTGATTTACTACTTAGTAGTTGAGGGGGACATTTTTGTAATTTTCAGGGGCTAAAGGCACATGGAAGGCATACCTTTTGGTCTTTAGAGTTTGCTTTTCCTCATATTTGTAGAATTTATAAACCTTAGGTTCTCTATTAGAACCAATCATGTTGATGGTGAGATCTAAGTTATCAAATATCACGTTGATGATAGGCTTATGGTTAGGTAACGGGTCGTTGTTGACAGTTGGAGTAAGAGCTTCCACAAAGTCTACCTAAACTATGCCTTCATCCATTAAGTCTTGAATTTTGTTCCTTAATCTCTAGTACGAGTTGGTTGAATGGCCTACTTGCCCTAAATGATATTGACATTTGGCATTGGGATAAAAAAAATTTGGTCTATATCTTTCACTAGGAGGCTCAAAATGGATCAAATTATCCTTTCTCGGTTTTTCAAGGACTTAGCTAAGGGGAACCGGTATCTTGGTGAACTATCTTGGAACCCTACTAACTTATGGCTGACTTCAAAATTGTAGCTGCATTGGTGGAGGATTTCTTCTGAAGGAGACCCAGGTATTTGGCTTGGTGTTTGAATTCACCATGTCAACAATTGCTTATTTGGTCTTGCTGGTAGTAAGGTTTATAGAGGGTGGTCTTCTATTTGATGGCTCTTGTTGTTTACTGGAAGCAACAGCATTTTCAATCCAGCATCTTACGGCCATTACCTCTACGAAACTAGAGGAGGCTTGCCCAATTACATGAGAAAAGTAAGGCCTTTCAAGAGTATTAATAAAAACTAAAGTAAACTCCTTCTCGGTCATGGGGGTAGATACTCGTACGGCTAAGGATCTCCACCTTTAGGCATACTCCTTGAATGACTCATTGTGCTTTTTTTGTAAAGTGACCAAGTCCATCATAGTTGGTATCACCTTAACATTGAATTTGTATTGCTCATAAAATGCCCTAGCCAGCTTTTCCTATGTGTTCATCTAATTCAGATCCAATTGGGCGTACCAGGTCAAAGCAAGGCCACTTAGGCTATCCTGAAAAGTTTTGACCATAAGCTGGTCATATTACACATTTTTGCCTATCTTATGTACATACAGTTGAGTGTACAGTTTAAGGCATCCAATCCCATTGTACCTTTCAAAGTCAGGTATTTTGAACTTTTCTAAGAAGCTTCCATAGTCGTAGGCAAAGAAGTCTGTTATACCGGTTTGCTTGAAACCATCATTGTAGACTCTATAAATTTAATCTTCTAAACATGGTGTTGGACTAAAATATCGTAAATATTTCCCTAAGTTGATAAGACCACATAAAATGAAAACCGGCTAAAATTTTAAACTTGAAACTTAAAACGAACTTGAAAAACACTATTATACGATTTGGAAACCCTAATCATGCAAGAAAAAAAAAAACCCTAATCCCTATATGCACGTACTTTTAAAAATGTACACCTAAACTTAACAAAAACCGTAAATATCAAATCATAAAATTTTTTAAAAAATCTATAAAACTATCTTAATGCTTAAAAAGCCATAAATCAATAAATTATCAATAATTTTGTGAAATCATATAAAACTGATAATAAACGAATCAAGGATTATTTCAAGTAATAATAAACAACAAAACTAAGCTAGTTAAAGGAATAGATTAATAAATTTACAAAAATTATTTTACTTGTATACATAAGTAGCCCCACAATATGTATATATATAAATATATTATTAAGCAAACTCCTTCTTTCTTCTTAATATATCATTTGATATATATATATATATATATGTTGCATAATAAAGCGATATTCCTAAATAATTAAGCCCATTGAACCTCAAGCTCTTAAGTATAAGTTAATTATTCCCGAATTGATGAAAAACCCTAAAACATACATAATCTCACTCGAACTCGAACTCTAAAACATACATAAACTCACTTGAACCCTAAAACCTAGGATGATCAAGGACTTACGATCCTAAATGAATAATTACAAATATAATTTGAATAAATTTTATTCAACTCTAGAAAATTTTTAAATTTCTTAAGAAGCAAATCATAACCTACAAATTAATTTAAGAACCAAACCCTAAAAGAATTTCATCTAAAACAATTCCCTTATTTTCACTTATAAGCCATGTTATATATGGATAAGTTGTAAACTTTACTTTTTAGCGGACTTGTGATTCAATTAAGAACACTTTCCAAATATTCCCAAGGATAAACTAAACTAAGAATTCAAGTTTTTATTTAAAAACGAATTTAATCTTCCAATTTGAAACCATATTATTGATAAAACTCAAATACAAGAACCATAGACTCTAAACCTGAAACCTTAAAACAATTAAGGACTTGTAACCCTAAGCGGCTAATTAAGAATTTAATTTGAATAATTTTATTTAATTCTAGAAATTTTCATAATTTTATAAGAATTAAATCATAACTTACAAATCAATTTAAGAGATAAACTCCAAAAGAATTTCATATAAAACAATCTCCTTATCTTCATGCATAAGATTTGTGCATATGAATAAGTAAATCAACTAATCATCATAAATAACTTATCAATTTGTAAATATAAACCCTACTTTTAGTGGGCCCATGATTCAATTAAAATTACTGTTTGAACGTTCCTAAGGATCAACGAAACTAAGAATTTAAGTTTACATTTAGAAACAAATCAAATTTTTCTAATTCAAAAACCATTTATTGATAAAACCTAAGCTTGAAGAACTACGAGCTCTAAAGTCACTTAAAACCCTAAACCCTAAAACAATTAAGGAATTTTAACCCTAAGTAATTAATCAATAATTTAATTTAGATAAATTCATTCAAGTTTAGAAAATTTCACAATTTTATAGGAATCGAATCATAAAATACAAAATAATGCAAGATGAAAATCTTAAAACAATTTCCTATTAGACCATACCCTTATCTTCATGTTTAAGCCTTACACATAAATAAATAGACCAACCAATCACCTTATATGATTTATCAATTGAGAGTTGGAATGATTTATCAATTGAGAGTTGGAATGATTTATCAATTGATAACTTATCAAAATCTAGTGATAAGACGTTTTCCTTATCACCCCTTTACTTATACTACATATGGACAATATTTCACAAGATTTCACATACTTAACTTCATTAAATGAGACAAGACCATTCCATGAACCCAAAGGACACTAAATGGAAGATTTGAACAAGGAGAAAAGGGGGCCTATGCTCTTGTCTTTCAACCATTAATCTCTGTCTCTTGCACACCACAATTCACTCCTTAATGCTTACATCATCAATAGTTGCAATTGTTGACTTTTGTGTAAGCTACAAGACAATCAATTAAAGCTTCTTGCACATACTTTTTCTCCTATTCAAAAATATGCCCCTCTCTCCCTCTTTCACTCTCATTTTCACTTCCTTTTCTCACACTTTAAACACAAATCAAAAGAAGAAATTCAACCCCACAAAAATCCTCCATTTGACCGCCACTTCTAAGTCCTTCTTACGGCACTCCCATTTCTTTTTCTTGTATCATTTTCTTCCAACATATAAGCTCTTTTAGAACCATTACAACCTTCCACAAACTCCACTCCAAAGGATCAAACAACTCAGGTTTCCAAAAGGTTGCAAAAGGAGGAAGCAAAGTTAAAAGCTTAAGTAGAACCTTTGCGTATAACCATCATATTTTACTTTAAGGACGAGTAAGTGTTTCTTGTGATTAGTAGGTTAGTGTTTACATTAGGAGACTATAATTTCTTGAAGATATAAGTATGATTTAAGTTGTTATAACACCAAAGACCATCCTAAGAAACAAACTCATGAAACCCTTACATTAAGTTGAAACATGATCATGTAAAATTAGTGTTTTATAAAGACACTTGTTTAACACTTTGAATGGAAAATTTTAAGTTGAGAAAATCTTAAAACAAGAACTTGAATGGAAGATGAACATGCTGGACGTGAGGATTCAAAAGTCATTTAGATGTTGATTTTATTTCCATTAAGTTAAATATGCTCAAATCTAGACTGAAGTTAAGGAAAAATTTCTCACATGAAGTTTTATAAAGAAACCAACTTTATATAACATGAGCTATGATATGGAAGTTGTAATAAGTGTAAGATCTTCTATTTCTTTATGTGAAGCATGAGTTAAAGAATCATCTTACGGAAGAAAAGTTAAGTTAAGATTTGGATACAAGTAATTTAAGTGCATAATCTAATACCTAAACTTAAGGAAATGATGAAATAAGTTGAAAAACCAAGTGAGAACCCCTTAGATTCATCATGACTAGATCTGAAACATAACTAAAAGCCACTTAAAAATATGATAAAACCAAGTGAACAAAGTAAAAATATCAACCAAAGCAATATAGCAAGTATACAAAGCCTAAAACTCAAAACTGAGCCTAAAACTCTCAAAACGAGCTTAGAACTCTAAGTTGGGCTTTCATTAAAATTCTGACCAGCACTTTAAAATATTAAGAGAGGTTGTTTTGAAGCTCACAAGAAATCCACCAAAGGCTCCATAAGCCCATCAAAGTCACTAACTTTAATTTGAACAAAAAACAAATCCATTTGACAACTTAAGCCCACTAAAGAGCCCATGAAGTGGTTGTTAGCCTTAGGAGTATAAATCAAAGCTGTAAATTTGATATCAAGGATTATTTTGAGCTTAGGATAAAATCTTAAGGCCAAGCCTAAAAAATTTCTCAAGTTATCAAAAATCCCATTTACCAAACAAAGCCTAAAAGTACTCCAAAACATGAGGATCACTACTGTTCTAGCCCATGGGCAGTTTTCCATGCCTCATCATAAAAGTATAACCTCACTACATTAAATTACACTTGAAAACGATGAAGATTGACTATAAGATCATAAAAATCGGATTTAAAACAAGAAAGTTATACGCGATTGAACTTTTAAGTAAAACTGGGAAAAAAATTATGAAACCAAGTCAAAAATATAACTTAAAGGGTTTTAGCTTAGTTTTTTAGGTTTTATTTCAAATCCTTATAGTATCGTATTTGCGATGTCTAGGGGACTCGGCTTTAGGGAGACGACCTATCCCGGATTAGTTTGATTAATCGGCATGGCTGAGTGAGTAAATTCCCAATGACTCTTTACTTGATTTTGCTTGTAGAATAGATGCACCTAAACATATATATATAAATTTGAATGCTTGTGGGATATGGGAAATGCATGCGTATGAATTTATGGATGAATGCGATGACTCGTTAATTTTATATAATAATGGGAATTGTTTATGGTAATTTATACATGCAAATTGTACAAAATGAAATTGTCTGATCACCTTGAAAATTGAGTTAATCATTTATACGATTAAGAAATTAAAATGAATCATGCATTCCACATATTGCATATGGATAACACTGAATGCCGCTTCATGTAGAAGATGGGTAGGGACTCACAAGAAGACGTACCTCCTGCAAGATTGGACACTAGCTATGTCATCATATATATTGAGCCTCTATCCTAAGCTGATGAGCTTATTAGGTGCCGGGAGACACCAACCGTCGATGAGGGGCCGAGTTTTGTAGCTTCTTCTTAGGGCGTATGTTTGTGGATTACGGAGGCCACCATACTGCTAGACTTGAGATTTTAAAAATATGATTTGTTATTCTGTAAAGAAAGTATATACATACATATATATATATATATAGTTTTGTTTTAGCTTAAGCACAATAGTGCAAATGAAATAAAACCTAAGGTCTAAAACTCGGATTTTGGTTTAGGTCGGTTAATTATCTCCAAATCCCGACTATAGGGAGCGTAATTCTGAGTCATATGCAATTCCTAAGTACTGCATGCGTTGTTTGGCATATTGATTGTTCATGCATTCATATAATTGTGTATTTAATAAATTTCTATCATGCGATATTGATGAGGGTAATTATCTCACTAAGCGTAAGCTTACACCCTAACAATTCTTTTCCTTGCAGGTTGATCGATAGTTGGGAATGGGATAGAAATCGAGTGCAGAGTGCTACCATCAAATCAGTATGATGAAAAGCTTGTGTAGTTAATTCGAAATGCTTCGAAAAATAACTAATGTCTCAATTAAGTTTAATATCTTTAGTAAGTTTATAATTTTCTTGAATTGTCTATCTTATTTCACTATTTTGGTAGGGGATACCGATTCTCTGCGATTCTAAGGAATTATAGAAAAATGGTTATCCATAATTATTTATATTATATAATGAGTCAATGAACTCAAATTGAAGACCTTAGCGAATAACTATTTAGAGTTTTGCAATCCTTGACTTGGAAAGTGATTTTCTTATCACGGGTGCACACGTAATATGGAAATTCTAGGCAATACTACTAAGCCTCTCCTAGGGTCGTCACAATCATACCCTTTGAGCATTTTCATTTCTTAGTGATTTGTTGGGTCAATCTATCTTAATCAACTTTAGGCTTTGGATTAACTGGAAATGAGTAAGTGTTTAGCTTGAAAGTTAGGTTAACCTTCTAATAGACCCCTTCTATCTCAAAGGATTCAAAAGTTTAGTTGACTTTGGGGTAAGCTTCTTTTACTTTAAGAAGTGGAGCTTTAATATTCTTTCCATACTGGGCTTTGGAATTTTCTTCATTTGCTGGAGCTGTAGACCTGAATAAGGCAATGCTGTTGGCAATGCTGTTAGCAAGGAAGCTTAGTTGATCTGTAATCTTCCCCACCATTCATTTTAAAAAGCGGAACCTCAGCTCAATAGGATCAACAACTTTGGGGTTGACATTGCTATTGTTAGTGTTGGTGTTGTTGATGTCGTTTCCTTAGTTAGCCATTCTGGTTTGAGAACGAGTTCTAATAAGACTTCTCTAGAAGGTTTGATGCTTAGGAGCTATCCTGGTAACCTAGTTTAAGATCACTTCTAAACAAGTTAGCGCATGAATATTTTTCAAATGAAATGAATGAAAAACTAGAATGCGAAAAAATGTATATCACATGGATGTAAAGAAATAGAATCAACGAATAACCAGTAAGATGGTCATTTTTATTATTTTGTAGCTTCCAGATTTCCCTTTTACATTAATTGAAAAAAGAAAAGAAAAGAAAATACATTCAAGAAGAATATTCCTATTTCTAAATGTTCTTCTGGCACTTGGCAAGCGTTTCCTTTTTCTACTTACTAGGTCTTACTAGTGCTTCCTTCCTCTTTTTTGAGTTGGGCTCTTCCATTTCCTCAAGTTCTTTGAGCCTCTTCTGAGTCATCCTCAACTGATGTTCTAAGGCTCAGGAACATTGTCCTGATTCTCAAAAAAGATCCTCCCACATGTCTTGCTCTTCATAGATTATTTTTTTATGGGCTTGTACTTGGTCCATGTAGGTCTTGATTTCAAAATCCAATTCAGCTGGTGTAGGTTGGATGATTTCCAGTGCTCGATATTAGATCTCCCCTACCTTATGGAGTTGATCGTATAAGTATTCTTTAGTGACCCTATACTTGTCCACTTCTCCAAGCCACTCTCCTTAATCGATGTTTGGGCTAATAGTCCTTGTTTCCCATAACTGTTTGATTGCCCAGAGTTTGGACATCTTTTGTGGTAGTGGAATCTAAAGGTCTTCATAATCTAAGGTCATGATATCCAATGAAGGCTTGTAGACAATATCTTGGATACCTATAAATTGTCTGATCATATTGTTAAGGTAATAACCTATGCACAATTTCATCCTGATTAGGGTTATTGCTTGATAGTTTTTATAAACTAAGATTACCCTTTTGAAGTTATTCCATCTTGTTATCCATAAAATATCAGTAACTTAGAAATTTCACAATACTTCTACCGAGCAGTAAGTAGATTTTCTTTCTAGGAGATGGACCTTATCGACAAAAGAATCAATCAAATCAATACTATGAGCAAATTCTCCTCAAATCAAATTAAGCCCATAACACTTCATATAGCTCACAACCATATTGTAAGTAATGTTATGTTAGTCCTTAGTATGCTATCGTTCTTTTCTTTCAAAATGTTGATGCTTCTAATTTATTCTGCAAGGAAGGTCGAGATATATGATTTGCTTTCAAGAAACTAGCCCACTAACTCAGCAACCTTGAAATGGATGAGGAACTATCCATTAGGGAATAAAAGAGTCCTGAATGCAACTAGGATAAAGGTTTTTATTTTGTTTTGTCCTTAGTCTTTGAGATTGCCACAGAAGATGCCCTATTGGTTAGATTTAGGCTCAATGGTGAACCAGGCTTTTAAGTCTTCCACTGTGATACAGTTCCCATTACTGCTTATGAGGAATTTGTTCACTTCAACTTTTCTGATCCCTAAGAATCTTGAAAAGGCATTTACCAGGTTAACTTCTGAATTTGGTGTGTATATATTTTCTAGGGAAGGGGCTTATAGTAACTGGGTGTACTCTTCAAGTGTTATACTAATCAAGTGAGGCCTAACTCAAAAAGCTACTTCCTCAGGTTCCTAGAAGTTCGTCAGGGCCTTACTTTTTACCTTGGGAAGTGATAGAATGGGGTTGATCTTGTTGATGATGGTATCTTGTTCCCTTGGGTTGAAGCATCAAAACCATTGGTCTAAGATGGGCTTGGGGCTAATGGGCTTGCTAACAAACTTTTCCCTGAAGTGGATGGAATTGGATGAATAAACCATTTCGTAATCGAAATTACAAAAGAAAAAATATGTGACAATATTGACTGATTGTTATTTACAACAAACAAAACCTATTTACAACAAATCTATGTTTACAACATATTTATAAGAGAAATCAAAGAAACACCAAGCCATTATATATTTTCATTCTCATCTTGCTACATTATTTGTCAATTCTGAATATCATGAATGCATAAGGGGTGGGTTCTATAAGTCCTCAAGCTTATATGACCTCATTTGTTAAAAAACACTTTCATTAGTCACATCAAGCTTAAGTGAGGATGGCTTAATCAACCTCGAGCAGTAGTTACACCATAGGACTTAGAGCTTACACAATGGCCCTCTATCCTAAGGTCTTAATACAGTCTGGGTTTGACTGTTTCTACCTTACATTTATGGAAAAATAAATCCTTCCCCCTAAATGGCTAAATAAACAAAACTTACAAAAAATGTTAGTTATGGTACAAATAATAATGAATTAACAAAGAAGTAAATAAATTACAATTAGTAAGGTGATTTTTATAGATTAATTTTAATTTTGGAAAGTTGAATGGCTAACCCTCCTGAAAATCCCCAATGGAGTCGCCAAGTTGTCGAGCCTAATTTTTTTTTCTCCCAGTTTTATATAAATTAGTTTTCTTTAAATTGATCAATATTAAATCCCATCCGTTTAATACTAACCCTCGACTAGCGTTTAAAAAAAACTAGTTTTTAACTTTGAAAATATTTTTAGAGTTATCATCCAACCAAAGTCGGGAAAAAAAAGTTAAGTTATAACCAATTAGATGGATTGGTTATAACCTAGTTATCGGTTTTTTGATAAAACCAATTTTTAAAACAGTTTAAAGAACTAGAAAAACGAGTCTAGAGGTTAAAATTTTTAAACCTTTTATCGGTACCATTAACTTTACAATTTTAAACCTAATCCCTTAAAATCCTACAAAAAAAAAAGCAATTTAATTATTGATTAATGAATTTGAATAATTTAAACTACAATGGAAAATGGGTTCTTTTGATTTTTACTATCAATTCGTAAATACCTATATACCCATTATTCAGAATTAGATGCACATAGTTCTTTTGTGAAAACTTTAGTAAGTTATTTGATTTTAATTTTTTAAAAAAAATATCAAGTTTACATTTTTACCCAGTTCAATTTATTTAAGGAAATTCTTCTAAATGATCCTAATTGGTGTTTTATTTATAGAAAGTCTTAAAAAAGGTCCAAATTTGGAAAGAGGATTGGTTATTTTCATTTTTGGAAAAACCGATTTTTTTAAGTGTTAAAATAATTTTCATTCATTAACCTATTTTTTTATTTTTAGTTTTATTATTATTTCTATATTATCTTATTTATTGTTTTATTTTATCTATAAAAAAATAAAAATAAACTACTCTTTTCTTTCTTCCTTTTTTTTTTCTTTTTTCTTTTTCTTTTTCCTTTCTTTTAAGTTTACATTTACATTTACAATGAAATAAATAATAAAAAAAAAGAACACGAAAGGAACAAAATCAACTAAACCAAATAAGAAAAAAGGATCGGACCAGGGGAGGCAGTATAGGCATGGGTCAAACTTGGAGCAAATTTCAAGTCAGGTCAATTGGGTTAGGGTTATGTCAATTAGATCCGGGTTGGTCCTAAGTGTTCTTCAATCGTAACAACGCGAAGGAGGTGGTTTGAAGCAATCCAATGGCCAAAACGAGTGGGGAAAGGGTTTTTATATGAACTTTGGATTGGAATTAGGAGGGTAAGATTGACGTCGTAGCTTGGGTTGGCTGTTTGGGCGATGTTTGTAGTTTGGTCGATGCTAATGGTGGTGGCTGATCTATGCGATGGTTACTAAGGGTGTAGGAGGAGTTGATTGTTGGCTTATAGACCACCACGAAGTCAGTTGTAGTGGTGATTCTAGATAAAGAGAGAGAGAGAGAGAGAGAGTGATCAAAAATGAGAAAGAGGGTGCTTGTGAATAAATCTGAGCGATGTTGGATGCTTAGGCATCGTGAAACAAACAGAAGACCCCTATTGATACTAGAACAATGCTAGATTGACTGGGAAATTTCAGAAATTGAGTGAATGCCAAAATGCTAAATTCTAGTTTTTTCCTGATTTTTGGAGCTCAATTTGACCTATTAAACAGTTGCATCTAGAAGCATTTTTTTATCCTAATTCAAAGTAGGCTAAGTATAAGACAAGAATTACTCATTGATTAATGTAATTAAGCTTGGGATTATTGCAAAAAATGAGGCCAAAGAGAAGGGGTTGAAGTTGTTTTACTGGGGAAAATAAGGGAAATCATAGGAGAGGGGAGAAAGAAAAGGAAAATGCTGACGTAGCGCTAATGTGACACTACATCAGCTGTGTCGTCCACCCACGTCATGCTAAGTGTCCTTACGTGACACATCGTAGCTTACGTGGCATGCCACGTTAATAGTCACCCAATCTAAGGGAGCCATGTGTTAGGGCACGTAACGCAATGAACTTATGATACATAGCAGTGTATCTTCTAAAAGAAAAAATAAAGAAATTATAAAAAGGCTTTCCATGTGTAGATACCCAATTTTTGCCATCTGTAGTTCTAAGTTTTGTTTTCTTAATAGGATCCTAAATCCAAAATAAAAAAGTCATAAATAAATAAATAAATTCAAAAATGAAAAAAATACAAAAAAATGAAAAAAGAAAAATTATTATAAAGATTTTTTTTTTCAAATTCTTAGAAAGTAAAATGTTTTAGGTTCAATTGATTTAATTCTAAGACAAATCAAATAACTATATTGTAGAGAGTTGTTTAGTTTAAGTACAATTTAATTATACTAAATATCAAGACATATATTAATGGCCTAACGGATAAGCATTGGAGTAGTGATGTTAGGTTAGTTTAAGATCATAAATTTGAATCTCGCTAAGTATATATGTGTTTTTTATTTGTTTTTCCATTTTGCGAAAATCAGTTGAGCGTATAAGATTCAAATCTAGTTTTTAAATCTAATTAAGTTTTTTTTTTTTAATCTAATGCGATAAGAATATGAGAAATTTAAATCAAATTTGATTTTTATCAAATTGGATTTGAAATGACAAAGGATTCAAATATAAATCAAATCGGATTTGAAATGACAAAGGATTCAAATATAGTTTGATTTTTTATCAAATCAAATATAAATCGATATAAAGATTCAAATTCACTTGATTGATACAACTTGTTTCGAGTTTTACATATTGATTGCGTGGGATAAAATATAGAGGGAACACTCTCTTGAAAAGAAAAAACCAATAGCTCATTGAACAATCATCCAAACCCACAATACAAACATAATCTTCATCACCAACTCTCTGCAGCCATAGTTCCTTGATCTACAGCATAACCAGATGTCCAAGCTTTACTGCAGCCCCCACCAACCACGAACACCAAGCTACAACGCTTCAACACACACTGAAGGACCCAACACACAACAGCACTTACTTCACGCCAACCTCCATGCTGCATAATACAACTCCATCGACCAGTTGCATGAACGAGCTCCAGCCTATACGCAGAGCAACAACTACCCGTCCTCTATCCACACTCACAACTAACACGTGAAGAGCACAGCACACCAATTCTAGCACGTCGCTAACCTTACGCAGGCCAATTCACACACATCGGTCTGATCCACTCGTGAGCCTACTAACTGCAGCACCCATTGTGCTTCACTGTTTCACCGCAACAGCAAGCGAAGATCACTTCACCGCTGTCTACTGCGCTGCAACTCCGATCAACTACATGACAGCAGCCCCATCCCTGAGCAAAGAATATGCCACTGTTCCGCACATCTACAAAGTTGACAGTCTAACCGAATACAACACACAAGCCTTACTAATCCCAAACCATACGCCTCACTGATCACCACTACTTGAACACACACACGAAATACAAACACAACACTCTACAACACTTAGCAGTCAACACAATCACGTCCCCAACCGCATACGTCACCGATCAGCCATAGTAGCACTTTACCCAAGCACTGTCAACGCTGCTGCTATTCACGTCCATTGCTGCCCGCTAATTGAACTTTACACCATGCACTTCACCGATAGCGGCCGCAACATAATCCTGACAAGTAGCTCCTCACCAAACAACCAAATAACCGAACAAGACACAACAAGGTTTAGTTCTTTTCAATTTTTTTAAATATTATTATTATTATTATTTTAGTATTATTATGTTATTATTTTATTCATTAGTTATTGTTGATAACGTAATTTAAGTAGATATGCATATATTAAATTAGAAGTTTTTTTTTTTTTGTATTAGTCTTATATATATTAGGCATATTATGTAGGTAGTTGTTTAATAATAATGATATGTGTATATTTATTTAGCTTAGGAATTTTTTTTTAGGATTAGGTTTTTTTTTTTTTTTTGAAGTCCTCACCTAGAAAATTTTTTTTAGAAATAAAAATTAATAAAAAAAACTTTTAAAAGAAAGGTCATGCTGTTTTTGAGAGTTTCCATTAATATTCAAGAATTAAGACCCTTTAGTTTTTATTTGAATAAACAGAATCAGTTAAACACATAAACTCGGTCAATTTTCAAAAATTAAAAAAACAACCCATACACTAAAAGTTTTCGAAAAGAACTACGGACGTCTGATCTCGACTAGTAAGTACTTAGATACCTTCAAGGCAACATTAAAATCTATAAAAACTTAGGTTTATTTTATTTTATTTTCTTAAAAATATATAAAAAAAAAAGGATAATTGTGAAAGATAAACATAATTTTGGAAAATAGATAGTGGTATCTGTTAGAATTTAATAGGTTAGCTCCCGAATTCAAAACCCTCTAGTTTTTATCAAATTAAAATCAAAGATCGGTAACTAAATCGTAATCAATCTACCCAATTGATTACGATTTTTTCTTTTTCCCAACTCCAGTTAAATTGCAACTCCAAAAGTTTTTTTTTTTAAAGAATCGAAATTTTCCAATTTCTTAAATAAAAAATTAATACTGAATAGGTTAGGGTTTTGGTATTAATCAGAAAATGGGAAATGAAATTGAAATAAAAAAACTGAAAATTCAAGCCCCACACCATGCTTTTGCTAAGATTCAAACTCAAGTCCTTTAGCTCACACCCAATGCCATGCTCAAGTGTTTTATCGTTAAACCATTAGCATATGCTTTGTTCATATGTGTGATTAAATTGCACATATAAACAAAGTCAACCTAAGCTAGATTCAAATCAAGCTTAAGCCTAACAACATTTTTTTATTTTATCTAAATTAAAAATTATATCATATTAAACTATGTAAAAGATTTATTATTTTTTGAATTTCCTATATCTTCTATTTTTCTATTTTTTTTATTTTTCTCTAAATTTTATATTTTGTAATTTTCTCTTAAATTTCTTATTTTGGGGGTTTTCCTTATTTTTCTAATTTTTTTTATTTTTCCTAATTTAGAACCTTTTGCCCTATCCTAAAAGTTTTGAAAAATAAAAAGGGGGGGAAGGTGGGGGTGTAGCAAAAATGAGGTATCTACAAGTATTTTTTACCTCAATTTTCTAAACCATAGTGTAGTCTTTGAGACATAGAAACTAAATGCTAGGTTGAAATTTCAAAAGGGTGGCACGGACTAATTACATAAGTTTAAGCTCGGCTTGAATTATTGCTTGTGAATATTTGCAAGTGCTTCGCACATGATATTTGAGCCCTTGTATGTTGAAGTTTGCTTCTCTTTGCCATTATTTGATCATTCCTCTTTTAACTTTCACATTCCCACTAAAGTAACATCCCCTTTCTTTTTTTCTCTCTTTTTTTGTCATAAAATTAACTTTAATCTTCATTGTTCATATTTTGTAGGCAATGAGATTAATATTTGGGGAGCTCATGATCACATTTTGAGCGGCTACTATCTTAAACTTGCTATAGTTAGCAAATTGGCTTGGTTTAAAGAGGATCTCTTTACTGCCTAGACTGTAGCTACCTGCAACCGAGGGTCAAAAGTTTACGATCGTAACTAAAAGACTATATCTCGAACTAACAACAGTCAGCAAATTGGTACGGTTTAAAGAGGATAGACTCTTTACTGCCTGAACCGTGATTGTTTGCCAACCAAGGGTCAAAAGTTTGCAGTTGTGGCTTGAGCATCGATCTTCATCAACTAGTGATGACAAAGAGGTATAATACTTGGGTCATGTATGGCCTTTAAACCAATTGTAACTTAAAATGTGAATTGAATCATGAGTCCTAAGTCATAAGGACATGCACACATAAGCACATGAGAATTGAGCGTGGACCGAGTACATACAATTTTGACAAGACATGAGCATATGAGAGTAATATGCTTGAATTGAACATAATTTCCCTTTAACATAAGCAAATTGGGAAGTAATACGTGAAATGAGCTTGACTCTCCCTTAATACAAAAACTTGTGGGCTAAACATGCGAGATAACATGAGGGTTCCGTATAACCATAAAATGTGAACTTGAACATGAGCACATGAGAATTGAGCGTGAATCCATGAGCTCAACACACAAGAACAAGACACAAATCTTGTGCATGAACACAAGAGCGTTGAACACTTTAATTCAATGTAGTCTCTTTGGTGCAAGTATATGTAGGCTTCTAACATGAATATTTTTTAACTTTCTATATAAGCACACACAAGTCAAGTATTTAAATTGAATATAGCACTTTTGGCATCTAAATTGAACATGAGCCTTGTCATGTGCATCGAACATAAGCCTTAATACATGACCCTCTATCATGAGTGAACATAAGGGTCGCACATGAACATTGAATGTGAGAGTGAATATGAGTCTTGAACATTAAGGTTGAATGTGAGTAAGTAGAAGCTGTAATCACAAGCCTTAAATGTGATTTACTCATGAGAATAGAACATAAGCTTAACCATGATGTGAGCCTTGAATTGGAGGTGAGCCTTTAACTTGACGTCAAAACGTAATACGAGCCTTAAGTGCGACATGGGATTTGAACATGACATAACCCCTAAAAACGATGTGAGGTTTGAGCATGATATAAGTCTTAGTATAATAAGCTAAACATGGCGTTCGGTATGTAAGCCAAAAACAAGTAGTTGAATCATGAGCCTTCTCTACGTAAATATGAAAAGACATAAGCCTATTACACAAGTTGAGCATAAGGCGTTGAACATTAATCTTCTAACATGAACACACATGCTGGAACATATCATAAGCATGTGAGTTGAAAACGGTATCCCTAATCTCATGTGTGAATTGCCTATTGTCATCACATATTGCAAGAGGCCTTGTGCATATGTGTTATCTTTAGTTTTCATAAATGGATGTCATACTTTCCAAATGCACCTTACTTATACTAATTCTCTTACTTCCTTTCATTTGTAGGTAGTCGCTTTCATTTGTAGGTAGTCACTTTCTTTTATACTTGCACATAGACATCACCATTGCCTTTGAAGGTCACTAACATGGGTAAAGAATCTAAGAAGAGATGTTCTCATAATAACAATGTTGATAAGAACAATGAGATTTTGGCATATTTTGGGGATCACATTCCGACAATCCCCTTACCTCAGGATAAATGGGTAAACCCAACTATTGAAGGTAACTTCTTTTGGAGAGATATAAAGAGATAGGATACATATCCACATCCACCTAAAGATGGCAAGCTACATTTTAAGAACCTCTAGTACATAAGAGGGTAGAGATAGAAGTAGATTCTGTGTTGCGTTTTAAAAACAAGAAGAAAGAAATCCCCCTTTCAGAGAGTGGCTTCGATGGCCCAAAGCACATAATAAATGGCTGGTTGTCTCGGGTAATGTATCTTTTCAAGAATTCCGCATATACATCCATTTTGGAAGAGGTAGGGGTGCACTATCCATATGGGTATCTTCCTGTTTAATTTTGTACGGCCTACAAGAGATAGAAACTTAGCAAACTATCATCTCCCATTAGAGTACTCAATTACATACCTTTGTGATAACATAGGGTACGATCGCTCCAACATTAGAGGATGTTGCTGTCCTTCTAAGCCGTCTTAATCTTAGATTAACTGACATTACCATAGCTTCAATCTCGAAAGATGATCAAGTATTGATTGAACTATTGGAAGTGGACAAAAAAGAGGCTTTAGATACTCGTAGGCATGGTACGCTTAGTGCATGGATCAAGCATTTCTTTAGGTTGAATAAGGGTGATAAGATGGGGCCTTAATATCAATGTGAGTAAGTTCCTACATTTTGATATGGCATAATCATCATTTACCCTTTCTTGTTGATGTTCACTTTACAACCCTAACCTAACCTATCTTGTTTTATATTTCAGATATGAGTTGGAAGCCTTCATTACTTATTGGTTCTCATCGTTTATGTTCCCAGGAGGGCCCAAAAAAGGTGTTAGTCCTCGAATCTTCCACTTAACTATTTACATTGCGTGAGGGGAACATTTTGCTTTAAGGCCCTTCTACTTGGGTTCCTTGTATAGGCACTTTGACCTTTTTCATGAAGCTTCAATGTGCTCACAAGGGAGATATGTTGTGGTGTTGTATGTAGACCTAGTGTTTCTCCATATGTTCTTTTATGAGCGTTATATGAGATATTCTGGTCTCCCTCTTACACTTTCTAATGCCGTTAGGCAGGGATGGGTCAATAGAAAACTCTCAAGTACTTTAAATAATGTCATTGATGCTTATCACGAGTTCAATTTTCATCCATACACAAAGGAATTGCTTGGATATGAATGGTAGTAAAAAATCTACCCTTCAGATTTGAAGGACTTGGTAAACTTGATAGAGCTTCATGATGAGCTTTCTAATGTCGAGATAGAGTTCATCTTATAGAGTACACCTAAAGGGCTTTCGTCATTTCATGATTGGGCTGATGCTTCTAATTGCTTCCTTAAGTGTAGTGTCATAAAATATTCACCTGATCAAGTTGCTCGACAACTGGAATTTGATCAAGGAGTGCCTCATGATTTGGTCATTAATCAAAGTTTTGATGAGTGTTGCAAAGCATTCAAACTTGAGAGTCGAAAGAACATTCATGAAAGGATCAGGCAATTATTCGCTCCTTTCATGAGTCATTCTAGGGTTACTTTGAGTAGCTGGCTCACATATTGGAAAAATTTCTTAGATGGATTTAAGAAGTATTTCTTAAAGACAGCTAAAGAGGATTTTCCTGAAATGGTCATTCGGAGATATGAATTTCACTTCTGACTCAAAGAAGACCCAAATCGTCTAATAGTACTAAGTTGTCTAATGATGCTTAAGGTAAATCATAAAATGAACATTCACCATCTCCCTCATTGATCATCAAACAACCTAAGCGTAGTCGCATTCATGAGGTAACATTGTCAATACATTCTTCCTTCTTTTTCTTTTTTTATACACTAACATATTCTTTAAGTTTACTCTTTCTTAGTTTTCCTAATCTTATGTGTCACTAGAGCAAATGGGCAAAGATAAGATCGGCACTTCTACTAAACAAAAAGTGGTGAAAAATAATCTTAATGAAGCGAGTGGTAGTACTCCTAAAAGCAATTCTTGAAGTTAATTTATCCCTCCTATCACTTGGTGTTTACAAAGTCACTACGGCATAGGAAGGTGTTTTAGGCTAAAGAACCACCCGCTATTATTGTGATTATGGACAAAGGAGAAGATAATGTTGAGTTGGTTAATTTTGGGGATTCTCCTAAACGTACAAATGATGATAGAGAAAATTCTATGACAAACATTGATGATGACCAAGAGGGGCAATTCAATGATGAAATAGACTTCACAAAGTAGGCTTATGAAGGCACCTATGGTAATGTTAGAATCTTTGATCTGTTCAATATCATTAATGATTGCGAAGATATCGAGTTTTCACTCTTAGAAGAAAGTGTGATCCAAGCGTTCACTGATGCTTTAATTGGTGTAAGGTTTTGTAACAAAGAGACACATGTTACGCTTAGTGCTTCTATAGATGCTACCATAGTTAGCAATGTCCCTACTCTTTGTAATGATGTGACTTCGCCTATTCCAAGAGATCCTAAGCATCACTTCCCCTAAAGATTAGAACGTTACAACATGGAGACATAGGAGCCACAACCAAAGCGGTAGTGAGCTTTAAAGATACTACCTCCTTTCATGGCTTCACGATACATTCTAACCTCCTAGCACCACTAAAGCGCTTATACAGGATGGAGGGGGATTTTTGGACGGGATCCATCTTTTTGGATTCCAATGTAACTACTCATATCTTAGGCCTACTTAGGCAAGCTTTAGGGCTATTTGATGAAGCTTGGTGTTCATTGTCCATAGAGAATCTCGAACTTTTGATTAGTAGTGTCACTGCAACACATGCTTTTAGGTTCAAGGTCAACAAGATGGAAATTATTGCAACTGAAGCTCAAAAGTTGTTGTGCAGTCAAGACATTGGGGAAAGATGTGAGCTACTCAAAGCTGAACTTGCAAAGGTAGAACTTAAGAGAGAGGAGTGTCTTGTAAGCATAGATCTTGATTCTATTGTAGCATCTAACGTCGAGTATTGATAGTATTACTCTTATTCTCTTTGTACTTTTTTTTTCACATGGAGTGTAAGGACTTGTTGAGCTTAGTATGTGTTCTTTTGATTCTCTCTTATTTGAGATCTGTGTCTTTATGTAAGACATCATGGATTAATGTGAGTTATTTATTGATTTGGTAAGCTCTTAGAAGTTCGCATCATTATGTGCTTGGAAAACGTTACATTTCCTTAGTAGCACTTTATGGGATAGATTGCTTTACGACTTGATAAATTTTCAAGAAAACCTAACGCACTGGAAGTATATTCTCAATTACAAGCAAGTATTCAAATATATAATTCAATAATGTAGAGATATCAATGGCAACAAGGAATGTTAGTTCCATTGGACAATCATGTCGTGAGTTAAGGAAGTATTACCCACTACTTAACTATTTTGACATGCTCCACAACTACATACCCAAATAGTACAGGTAATTATTTTATTTGATGGAGCATCATATGGTGCGCCTAGGAGCTAATGCTTTAACTAGTCAACAACTCATAAGATAAATATATATTGCACACTTGGGAGACATGTCTCTTACTAAGTTACAACATTATAAACATTGAAACTTTGTTACTGTTTTCTTCTAACATATAGTGTACAAAGGAGACAATAATAGAAATAGATATGCAAAACAAGCTCGTACAACTTGAGCTATAAGTTTTATTCATTCAACTTTAATATAGTTTTCTTTTTACAAATGGAACTTTTGATATATTAAAAGTTGACACGAGCAATAATAGCATCCGTGTTGGGATTCCTGAGTTTGCAATATCTACTTTCATACACTTCCTCAACTATGAAAGGTCTTTCCTATTTTGGTGTAAATTTAAGCGCTAAGGTACCTTGACACACATTGCCAATTGCATGAAGTACGACGTCGCCTTTTTGGAATGATCTCTTTCTCACCAAACAATCGTACGCTACTCTAAGTCTATGTTAATAATTGACAAGATTGTGTTTGGTGATATAGTGCGCATGGGAGTCAATGCTTCAACCAGTCAACAACTCATAAGATAAAAATATATTGCACACTTAGGAGACATGTCTCTTACCAAGTTGCAACATTATAAAATTGACACTTGGTTATTATATGCAAAACAAGCTCGTATAACTCGAGCTGTAAGTTTTATTCGTTAAACTTTACTATAGTTTTCTTTTTACAAATGGAACTTTTTGATATATTAAAAGTTGACAGGAGTAGTAATAGCATCCATATTGGGATTTTTGAGTTTGCAATATCTACTTTCATATACTTCCTCAACTATGAAAGGTCCTTCCCATTTTGGTGTAAATTTAGGCACTAGGGTACCTCGACGCACGTGGTCAGTTGCATGAAATAAAATGTTGCCTTGTATACAACGTTGCCTTGTTGGAATGATCTCTTTCTCACCAAATGATCATACACCACTCTAAGTTTATGCTAATAATTGATAAGATTATGTTTGGCGATATCACACCTTTCATCTAATGTTTCCAAGTCCATCACTCGTAATGTGTTAGGTTCGGGTAGCCAATCTAGTGGATTGGATCAAGACTTCTATAGGAACTACTACCTCAACCCCATATACTAGAGAAAAGGGAGTTGCTTGCATTGGCCTTCATTTGGATGTCCTATAGGCCTAAAGTGCTAACGGTAGCTTACCATGCCAGTCTTTGTGATTATCATGAACCATGCAACTAAGTATCTTCAACAAGCTCTTATCAATGGCCTCATCTTATCCATATCCTTTCGGGTAGTAAGGCATAGACTTTACATGATCAATATTCTAGGAAGCCAGTAGTTTACAGACATACAAATTGATGAAAGGGGTACCGTTGTCAAATAAAATATGCTTCTAGATTCCAAACCTACATATGATATTCTCCTTCGTGAAACCTACGACTATTGGTCCTATCGCCTTCTTTAAAGGAGCTGCCTCTACCCACTTTGTAAAGCATTTTGTTTCTGGCAAAATATAGATGCATCCTTTTGATGGTAGATATATAGGTCTAATAAGGTCAAACGCCCACATATGAAAAGTCCAAGGAGTTGTGATATTATGAAGTGTAACCATAGGAGCATGAATGGCATTGCCATGCTATTGACAAACAACACACTTCTTAGTGAAGTTGAAAGCATCCACTTCCATTGTTGCCCAATAGTATCCTCTATAAAGCAGATAATAATATAGCTTCCTTTCTCTCTGATGTTCTCTACACTCTCTAACAAGTACCTCAATCAAAATTGTTTTTATTTTAGGAGGAGCAATGCACTTTAGGGGTTTTCCATAAATGATACTTTGTAAAGCTCATCTTCAAGCATAAGATAGTTTCTAGCCTTTCACTTTACAAGTTTGCCATCCATACTATCTTTTGGTAGCACATTGTTTCTCAAGTAATCAATATATGGGCGCCTCCAGTCGCCAACACTAGATACAAAATTACACTCACCCTAGTCGAGGAGCTCAGAACATCTAGGGCAATATATTTGCACTTGAAACGCGTCTTTAGCCATTAAGGGCCAATAATAGCTTGCACGTTGAAGACAATAATATAGTGGTGGCCTTTCCTCTTCACACCAAATCTGGTGGTACTTGTCTAACTTGACATGAGCTTCCTTAAAACTAATACATTGAGATAGAATACCTTCTAGACCCTTATAATATAACATCTCATTAATTTTAACAAAATTCTTCAAAGCTGAAACAAAAGACACACTAGGGTGCATTAACCATTCCATAAGTAGGATTTGCCAATCATCTTGCATGTCTTCATTTGATCAACAAAATTCAAAGCCGTATATGGTATAGATTTCTTGACTACTTAGATATTCACATTATCACTAGCATTTTGAATTAGAATTTTGGATGCTAGTATGGCCAATGCATCGACACATCTATTCGTCGATTAATTCATATGCTCCTACCATACAGAGTTAAATTTTCGGACCATAACTTATACTGCAACCCTATAAGGCACAAGTGTAGGTTCCTTCAATCCAAACTCATTCATAACCCGTTTCATGATCAAATTTGAATTGCCTCAAATACACAAATGATGTGCTCTAACTTCTCATGTAGACAACAAACCAAGTAATAATGCCTCGTACTCAGCTTCATTATTGGTGCATTGAAAATCAAATTTAAATGCCAAGGGTATCCCTAGACCCTCAAGTGATATCAATATGATTCCTACTCCCTAACCTTGATTTCCTGCATAACCATTAAATTAAAGTGTCCATTCACCATCCACTTCAACCATGAAAGAATTTTCATGAAATTCAGCTAGTATTATATCTGTAGTCGAGCCCTCTTAGGCATTTAGGAAGTATGCTAATAGATCAACCAAGGCTTGTGACTTTATGGTCTTAGGGGATTGCACCAAAATGTTAAAATTCTCCAAGGAGTAGCCACTTAGCAACTCATCCTGATAAAGCTAGTCATGATAATAAATACTTGATCAAATCCGAAGAAGTTACTAGATTGATCTTATGCACAATGAAGTAATGCTGTAATTCTAAGATGTAGAAGAGTACTACGAAACTAAAAAAAAAAAATGTATAAGTCCCTAGATTCAAAGGATTGAGGATGTGTATTTCAAGTTTTTCTAAAAGTGGTGATGCCCAAAGACTACATGGATTGGGTTGATAAGATTGAAAAGCAGTTTAAATGCCACAAAGTACTTGATAATACAAAGGTTAGACTTACTGTGTTGAAATTTACTAGTTATGTTGCCCTATGGTGGAAAAACTTGCAACCCACCCGACGAAGAGAAGGAGAACGAGAACGAGAAATCAGGAGATGGGATGAAATGAAGAGGCTTATGAAGAGAAGATTTGTGCTAAGCTACTATCTTCAAGATGCCTTCAAAAGGTTATAAGAACTGAGGTAAGGAAGATCGACTATTGAAGCTTATGGCAAGGAATTCTAGATGTTAATGATCCAATGCAAAGTCATAAAGTCGAAAGATAGAAACAATATCTCAATTCATCAATAAACTAAAGTATGAGATTAGAAATATCTTGGAAACCATGGAAATTAGGTCACTTAATGATGTGATTTAAGCTACTTAGAGGATAGAAAGGCATCAAACAGGAAGGTTCCGACCACTAATTAGCTAACCCGGCAGTAGCCGAACTATTCTAAGTAGACCTATGTGAACAAACGAAGTAAGGTTGCTGAGACCCGACCTGCTTAGATTACTCGAGCAAAGGAGAAGGAAGTCCTAAGGAAGTTTGAGAAAGGCCAAAGTTCCGGTAGGAAAATGAGTAAGATCAAGTGTTTCAAATGCCAAAGATTTGGACATATGGCCACCTAGTGTCCAAATAGAATGACCATGGTGATCCAAGGCAAGATGCTGACTCTCGAAGTGGACAACACTAACAAGAAAGTAGAGGAGCTGAAGGAGGACAAATAAACCAAGCTATCCGAGCAAGAAGTTATCTACAATGAGGAAGGCATCTATAGTGAGGAAGGCAACTTTATGCCGACTACTCTAGTGTTGAGAAGGACAATAAGTGTTAGTCTTGTGCCCAAAGACAAACAGAGAGAAGATCTCTTCTACATCGGATGCAAGGTAAATGAGTCACTGTACGCCCTAATAGTTAATAGTAAGAGTTGCACTAACGCAGCCTCTACATTGATGGTCAAGCAATTGAAATTGCCAACCAAGCCCCACCCAAAACCTTATAAGCTTCATTGGCTCAATGAAAAGGGAGCCCTACAGGTGAACAAACAAGTGTTTATACCGATCTGTATCAGCAAATATCGAGATGAAGTGCTATGTGATGTGCTGCCCATGAATGCGTCTCATATTTTACTGAAATGACCATAGATGTTCGATTAAGCAATGATATATGATGGAAGGAGGAATATTTATTCCCTAGAGTATGAAGGCAAGTGAGTGAAATTAAGTCTTATGACTGCCAAACAAGTAAAGGTCATGTAGTCCTAACTAAGCCGAACCCTGAAGAAAGAGGCTTTAGTATTAACCCAAGCCAAACTACGAAGAGAGATGGAGCTCGAAGGACCAGCCTATCTGTTGATCCAAAGAATTCTAGGGTTAAGACCCGAAGAGGAGGAACTACCTACCGAGGTAAAAACCTTACCAAAGGAATTTGCCAACTTGTTTCCGAAAAAGCTACCGAAAGGTCTATCCCTAATCCAAAGCGTTGAGCATGCAATAGACCTACAGCTAAGAGTCGCATTGCCAAACAAGCCTACTTATAGGCTGAATCCTGAACAGGTTGCCAAGCTGTAGAAGCGAGTAGATGAGTTGACGAAGAAGGGTTATGTGCCCGAGTCCCTTAGTCCTTGCACAGTGTCGGCCCTGTTAGTATCGAAAAAGATGGTTCTTTGAGAATATGTATCAATAGCCAAGTGATCAATCAAATCACCATCAAGTACAGGTATCCCAACCTATGTTTAATGACATGCTAGACGAATTAAGTGAAGCAAAAGTGTTCTCCAAGATCAACCTCAAATATGGATACCATCAGATTTGAATGCACGAAGGTAACGAGTGGAAGATTGCATTCAAAACAAGCCATAGATTATATGAATGGCTTGTAATGACATTTGGATTGTCTAACACACTCATGCACCTGATGAATCATATGCTTCGAGACTTACTAGGGAAGTTTGTCATAGTTTATTTTGATGACATCTTGGTGTACAGTCCTAATCCGGAGACTCACCAGCAACATCTTCAAAGCGTCTTTACGAAACTCCAAGCTGAATTGCTCTACGTCAATCTGAAGAAGTACAATTTTTGTCAATCTAAGGTGATATTCTTAGGATTCATTATAAGTAGTAGTGGCATACGAGTTGACGAAGAGAAGATCAGAGCAATTACTGAATATCCAATACCGACCACTCCGACTGACGTGAGAAGTTTTCACAGCCTGACATCATTCTATCGCAAATTTATAAAGAATTTCAGTATGATTATGGCCTTACTCACCAAACTCTCATAGAAGAATGTTAAATTCAAATGGCGAGAGAAGCAGTAAAGCAATTTTGAGGAAGTAAAGGATAGGCTTACCATAGCCCCCATCTTAGCTTTGCCGAGCTTCGACAAAGTGTTTGAAGTAGAGTGTGATGCATCCAAACTAGGCATTGGTACCATACTGATGCAAGAGGGCCAACCTATCGCTTACTACAGTAAGAAACTTCGAGGAGCTACACTCAACTATTCTATTTATGACAAAGAAGTCTACTCCTTAATCTAAGCCCTAATAGTATGGCAACATTATCTGCTATCTAAGGAATTTGCAATCTACACCGATCATGAATCCTTGAGATATTTAAAAAGCTAACCTAAGTTATCCCGAAGGTAAGCCAAATGGGTTGAGTTTATGTAAGGTTTTTCTTATGTTGTAAAATACAAAAGAAAAATGTAATGGCCAACACTCTATCGAGACAACATACTCTCCTAATCGAACTACAAATAAGGTTACTTGGTTCTACAAACAAGGTTACTTGGTTCTTCAACCATAAAGAATTTGTATGTCGAGGATCTATACTTCGGTCCTATCTATGCCCAATGTAAGGAAAGACGGATACTAGACGACTATCACAGGGAAAACAAATACTTACTCAGGAAGATGAGGCTATGTATCCCAACCTATTTTATGAGAGAATTACTAATGCACGAAGCACATAAGGAGGATTAATGGGGCACTTTGGCTAATGCCAGACCCATGAGGGACTATCCTCCAAATTCTTTTAGCAAAGGATGAAGAGAGATGTCCAATCCATACTATAAAGGTGTACAACCTGCCAAAAAGTAAAGAGCTAAGCCAAGTAAGGACATTATCTAGCCTTCCTTATCTTGACCAAACCGTAGTCCGAGATAAGTATAGATTTCATGTTAAGATTGCTAATGACATCCCAAAGGAAAGGCTCCATTATGGTGGTCGTAGATCAATTTAGCAATATGGTACATTTCATGCCCTATTCCAAAACTAATGACATTTCGACTATCTCTTTTCTTTTCTTACAAGAAATTATCAAGCTTCACAGAACACTCAAAACCATTATTTTAGACTAAGACCCAAAGTTCATGAGCTACTTTTGGAGGACGCTATAGAGGCGAATGGGAACCAAGCTATTATATAATAAGTCTTGCCATCCACAGACCGATCGACAGATAAAGGTTGTCAATAGAACCATAAGAACTTTGCTACAGGTTGTTATCGGATGACACATGGTCGATTAAGATCTATCTCTACCAATCATTGAGTTTACATACAATAGAAATGCCTACAACGTAACAAACATGTTTCCATTCAAGATCACCTATGGGTATAACCCCAAGCTCCCGATGGACCAAGCACCCCAACCGAAACCTGATGATTACCAACTAGCCATAGAAAGAGTTAAGGCCATCAGAGCCACGCACTAGAACATTATAGAGTAATTGAGCCAAGTTACTACTAAGCTCGAGAAGTAAGGCCAAGGATGGAAGAAAAGAGAATTTCAACCAGGTGATCTGGTTTGGACACATCTCAGCAAGGAAAGAATCCCAAACTTAAGGAAGAGCAAGTTGTCTCCCAAAGCCGACAGACCTTTCAAAGTGCTTGAAAAGATAAATCCTAATGCCTACAAGATTGAACTACCTGAAGGATATGGAATCTCGGATTCCTTCAACATTGCCAATCTCTAACCTTACACTCTCAAGAACGAGCAACCTGGAGCCGAAACAGATTTGACCCAAATCTCAAACAACCTAGAGGGGATGATAAGGATCAAGGACCGATTATGTTCTCCCGAACCCCAGGGCTAACTCAAATGGTTTATCAAGTTGTCCGAGATGAGTTAAACACCGAGATGCAGTACTTACCCTAGTCCAACCTGCCAAGCTACTTCACTCTTTACACCATCCAGGGAACTATTGAGGTGATCAGCTGACATGCCAAGCTAAGCCCTCCACAATACACCAGTCTAAGCACCAAATCAGGATACAGCCAACCCCACAATTCTAGAGTTGAGCCATCATTATCAAGAGTTGACCATCCAAGGCTGACCCAACTAAGAGTCATCCCTAAACTAACCTTTTACTAATCCCAACAATCAGAGCTGCCAAACTACTGAAGCCAATCAAACCTAATCAAGGCCTACCCCTACTTAGCTTACAGTGTTATTAAGACCACGGAATGAGAAAAATTACACGTGCACTATCCTTTCCAATATCTGTACTGTCCTTTTTGACAAAAGATGTTCTTTTGGCATGATTACAATGCTACCCCTGTAAATTATTCCCTTTTTCTTAGCTACTAGAAATCCTTTTCTATAATTTCCTATAACCTATGACTTACCCTAATTAGGTATTATAAATACTTAGAAATTGTAATAGCCGTAAACATTAATATACAGAGAATTCACTGAACTTTCTCACTCTCTCGAGCTAAGTGTCCTTTCTGCTTGCTTTTAAGCTATTCTTATCTTTCCCATTGAGCATAGACTAGTGACGAGTGCCCTCCGGCCATACTTATGTATCATATCAAGTGTGATCTGAGCTCGTATGAGATGTTGGTGCGTCATATCCATAGTTGGTGTACAAAAACCCCTACTCACCCTTCAACTACCATTTATCTTTAGAACCATCTTGCAGTTTGAAACTAGCCCCTTTGGTTATGCACAATATTAGGCTTGTGTATTCATCCACAAGTCTATATCATAATACACACTGCATCTCCTATTGCCATCTTAATTTGATTATAACCACCGAATCCGTCCACAAATGAGAATAGGTCATGTCTTGCATTTGCGTCTATCAAAGTATCAACATTTAGTAAAGGAAGGTCATCTTTAGGACAAGCTTTATTCAAATCCTAGAAGTCCACATATACCCTTATATGTCCATTCTTCTTTCTTATAAGAACAATGTTAGCAAGCTAAGTAAGATGTTAAATGGGCCTTATGAATCCAATTCGTAATAACTTCTCAACTTCTTGCTTGATTTACACTTCAATTATAGGGAGGAAAACCCTTTGTTCTTGTTTCACAAGTGTAGCTCCCGGAGCAATACTTAGTCTATGTATTATGAGACTAGGGTCCAATCTCGGCATCTCCTCATAAGTCCATGCAAACACGTCTCTATATTCTTTCAGCAACTCAACAATACGAACTTTTATTTCTTGTGGAAGGCTCTTGCTTACATAGATTGGTCACCATGACTCTCCTAGTTGCGCCAGATCTAATTCTTTCATTTCCTCAGCCTATGGCCTCATTTGGTCTTATAGCTATTGTGGGATAGGCTAGACTTTTTACATTGGTGTAGGATCTGAAGAGAAGAAATATACCTCCTCAAACCCTACAAACCATCATAAGCGGTACACCCTTCTTCCATCTTCTAAAATGAAGCTTTAGATTCCCTTAACCTACTTGTTCTTCTTTTTTCCCCCATAACATCCGCACATCCTCCTTTTCTTTTGCTGGCCATCTTGAACTTCTTCCCATGTAAGTAAAGGGACACCAAACAGCTTAGTTATCGCAATTTCGCCTTCCTCAGCAAATACATCAAAGTAGGCCGACTCAGTAAAGCATGATTCATGTTGCTTAAAAGGATTCTTGGTAGCTGAATGAACATATCCTTCCCTTTCCAATGATCCTTGATACATTAATGCAATGTTGATGGGACCAAGTTGTGATCATGCAGTCACTTCCTACCGATGAGTACATGATATTGAACTAGCGCATCAACCATATAAAAGGTAGTAGTACCATATATAGGACCAACCTTAGGATGGAGATTAACATACCCAATAGAATCTTAGGGGCATGGCTAAATCCATTTATTGAGATAGGTTGTTTAACTAATCGTTGGACATTAATTCCAGTGGCCTTAAAAGTACTCATTGACATGTTATTGAATGAAGAACCATTATCAATGAATATTCTCTTGACCAAGGACCCATTAAGCACGTCTTCCACATATAAGGGGCAATTGTGATTGAAATTCTTTACACACATTTTTGCATCAGTAAATAGAATCGCATTTTCATGTGTCGTAGCTATCCTCTTCATAGGCTGTGCTATACTATACTCCACGTATTGCTCTCAAAGACCTGTATGAGTGCAATTGCTACTGCAAGCCAAGCTTTCTTGTTGAATCCCAAGAGATCAAAGAAATTCCTAAAGTTAACTACCTTTAATAACGCCACAACAAAAAGTGGGTGTTCATCGTCTTAAGCTTTAATTAACTTTCCTTTATCTTCATCACTTCCAGTAGCCTAGTCATCAATCACTTCAATTGTGATGGGATCATGGTTGATAGCATTGACAGTACCCTTTTAATTGTTGTGGGTAGGAAGTGGATCGTTTCTAACATTATTGTTATCGATGATCAATTCACTACGTACAACTCGATTATTGAATGTTTTCTTCAAAGTGAAACAATCTTTAGTTGGGTAACCAATACTCCAATGAAATTTACAATACTTGGAATCATTCTTTTCTTCTTGTATGGGCAAGTGCTCGACCCTCGGGAGATTAATATTTCTGTCATGGAGCCACTAGTTAAGCATTTGATGCACTTTAGCCATAAGATAAGGATATGTCGAAGATGGCCTAGAGTTAGTAGGCTTATCATCTCTTTGTTTCTTTGCTCACCTTAGTGATTCACCTTAGGTTGCATTTATAGACAAAGCGCATTTGTTGAATCTCCCAATTTCACTTCTTTGTCATACCATTGAGTTGTCGATCCTTCACATGTTCTCAACTAGCTTAGTAAAGGAAGCCAACGAAAGATTCTTAAGGTAAACTGCATACTCAAGAAACATTCCTTGGATATAAATCTTAACTAACTCCCTCTCATAAAAAATGTCCTATATATCTAGTGAGTGCTCCCTAAAGCGCTTAATATAGTCCATAAGATCTTCTTTGGACTTCTATCGGATCCTTCCCATGCCAGTGATGGTGACTCTCTCTTCTATAGAGAATAACTTCTTCAAGAATATCTTACACATACTACCCTATGAATCTACAAGCCCTGGAGGGAGATTAACATACCAGGTGTATGCTTTCTTAGTAAGTGACTTAGAAAATTCTTTCAATTTCAAATCATCATCTAGGCCATATACTTCTAGTGTCTCGATGAATTTCAACAAATGTTCCTTGGCACTTTCTTTCTTTCCATTAAATAGCATGAACTTTAGACTAACATAATCCTTAGGGTATAGCTTTGCAGCAATACGTTGGTGAAATGGAAGCTTCAGTTCTAATATCCCAACCATAGATTTCGCTTGTATCTACTTCAAATATATATCTAAATCTTCTTTGGTCACAAATGAGCCTCTTTGAGTAAATGCTTTCGCCCTTAGTGACATCGGAGGTACAAGATGCATGGGCACGAGATTCACAGGTGTAGATCTTGTAAACATGGGATTTATTGGTGTTGGTTGTACAAAGTCAACAATTGTGACACATGGTATGACACATGGTATAACACATGAAGATGACAAGCCTCTAATCTGAACTCCCTAATTCCTTACTTCAAGTAATGAATCGTGCATAGTTGTAAGTTCTACAACAAGAAGTTATTCTTCAACCCTAGGAGTGACATGCTCGTTGACAACAAGAGAGTTGGGTTGGGTGTATTGTTGCATCACAATAAAAGGATTTGAGGAAGTTGCTCCTTATTACGTAACAGCAAAGGCAACCAAAATAGGCATGCAATGAGCAAACATCGTCATGAGTTCACCTAGGTTATGATTAGTCTCCTGCAACTCGTACGTTAATTGCACATTGTCAAGGATACCTTCTTGCATACATGGTTGTTAAAATTGTGTATTAAAAATATGATTTTACGAGTCTATAATTTTATAATATTTTTCTTACTTAAAATGGATCTAAAATTATTTATGCACAGCTTTTAGTAAAATTATGAACTTTCATGTACAATTAAACAAGTTTACAATTTTAGCAATTTTGTATGATTATATCAATTTTATGCATTAAAATGAACAGTAAAATTGCAATTTGGACAACCATACCTACATGCCATCTCCTTTATTAGTATATCTAGCTAGAGATAGATTTTAGTCATTGGTCACAATAACAGTATTTTGCTCTTGATTAATGCTATTAGTAGGATTGAGTTGTCTTTACCTTGAAGATACCATAATGTGAGTATCAAGTCTTCCCTCTCCAATGGAATTGTCAGAAAATGTAGGGATGTGGGTACGAATGCAAAAGTCATGTTCATGCTGCATGAGAAGTCGTGCTACACGTGATTAGGAAAATAACTTAAGTGACTTGCGTAGAATGATCAAGAGAAAAGTTTAGAGAGGAAAAGTAGGTAATCTTAATAAAACTCTAACAAGTATGGTGATAGATGAAAGAGTACGTCGGTATCAAACTTCCAAATTAATGAAGAACATGGCAGACTTTTTAAAGCGTTTAAGTGTTTGATCTTTGAGATAAGATTCCGACAGAGTAACGCCGTTAATAAGGGCTATTCTCTTCTCCAAATAAGGATGTGAATTGAGTATTTATAAAAAATGATGGTTGATCACATCCATCAGATCATAATGATAATCAATGGTTAAGATTGAAACCCTTTATTAATTGATCTTAAGTGGGTTATTTTCATAGGTTTAAACTTAAATAAAGGCTTTATTTATTATTATTATGTAAGCCAAGCCAAACAAAAAAGGTTGGATTAAACGGACCGATCCAACAAGTCCCACTCGAAGCCTACCATACCCAAAACTCCCTTAACCATCTCAATAACTTATGGACTTAACTCTTTAAGCCCTATCACTATAACTCGATGAGTAAAATCCATTTAATAAATACGCTTCAAGCCTAATTTTAAATTTGACCTCCTACACTTACCAAACAATATTGAAGCATTACATCATCATATCTTTATATGAATTTCTCTTTAAACACGGTCCATGAGTGTATTCCTGCTACACCCAAAAATAAATCCTCTTAATCTTTTCTCTCTCAATTTCTCCTTATTTAATCATGTAGCCGTAGCGCTCGACGTGAAAATTGTCTGCTATGTCGTATTTTACATGGAACCAAGACAAGTCGGTAAGATATATTAAAATTAATTAAAACATGTGGACTGAATAATCAACAAAAGGTTACTCACCTAAATACATCTACAGCTCCTCAATAGCCACCAAAGCGTCAGTATTATTCGATAGAAAAAGAAAAAAAATGTATATCTAATAATAAATCTCGGAGATACGAGTGTCTGCAATAATTGATGAGAGCAATAAACCTTGGATGCAATCCAGGTATGTTGATTATGTCGCATGGAGTTACTGCTCCGGGAAGAAACTTAGCCGAGTATTGTCCACCACAAATGACCACTTCCAGCAGAAAGCCATCTCCATCTCCATTTAATTTTTAAAAAACTCTGTATGATTGAGCCGTTTTGAACTCCATGCCGGTATCTTTTATATATATATATATATATTCCATTCAAGTGTGTATGAAAGAAATGTACTTTCTTTGTAACAATATGTAAAATATATTTACAAAGTCTATATATTGCATAAATGTGGAAGCAACAATATGTAAAATATATTGAGTGAATTGCAAATGCACTCCCATATCTTTGCTCTTTATGCCCTTAGCCCCCTTATCTTTGAAATTATGTACTTACATCCCCAAATATTTGAAAATATGCATTCTAACTACCTTTGGAGGTTTAAATGCACTTTTTTTTAAGATTTAGGAATTTAACCACACGATTTAAAAATAAGAGGGTTAAGTGCACATTGAGTAAATATAAAGGATTGCATTTGCACTTCTTCTTTTTTTTTGTTATATTTTTATGAAGGAAAGATGAAAACTAAAATAAAAAACTTTAGTGAACATAAATAAATAAACAAATAATTGACAAAACAAAATCCTAAGTTTTTGAAATATATGATTGGTAAAAATATTAAAATAACCAAAATCAAAATAGCAAAATTATGAGATTCGATAATATACTAATGGAAGAAATTCCCTTTAAATTTTTTGTAAGATCATTTTATCTAGATTATTTTCCCCCTTTCATGAGTTTTGGTCACTTTCTTGAAAAATATGAATCATATAATACTAATTTATAACCTTACATTACCTCAAGATTAATTATCTCACATAAATTTTAGATTTTGCTTCTCTTTTTAGTTAACTAATAATTATTAAATTATTTATTTATTATTTATTCATTGGCCTTTTTATTTTAGTTGTCATCTTTTATTCCTTAAATAAAAAAATATTAAATTGCAAATAAATGCTCTTATCCTTAGTTCATGTGTACTTAGCCTTCTTATCTTTAAAATGATGAGCTTAAACCCTAAAATCTTCTAAGAATGTACATTTTGACTATTCTTGGGATCCACATGCACATTTTTAAAGATTTGGGGGTGTAAGTGCACAATTTCAAAGATAACGAGACTAAGTGTACATAAAGCAAATATAAGAAGGTGTATTTGCAATTTACTCGACTATATTTGCAAAATCTATCTATTTTAATAAATAATCTAGGAAGCTTTTATTATTGCCATCTTTTACCTTTTGACAATTTGTAATTATTTGTCGAACATGTATACTTTTATTGTTAATACCTTATGGTCACCTACAATGCTTCCTGTCAAATTTCTATATTTAATCAACATGTAATTTGCATAAAGTGTTGTTTTATAGGACATAATATGAAATGACATAACTCTAGATACTTTTAGAAGGCTTGTAAGCATTTCTAAATGACATATCATTTCACCATATATTAATATGAAAGTACAAGAAATTTGTTTGTTTAACATCAAAATTAATAAATATTACACAAATATAGATTAGATAAAAAGAAAAAAAAATATATCATTCCATGACATAACTATTTGTATAGATATCCCATTTTTAAAATGCAATACTAGTATAATACAAATATAGCTACGATACACAATTATTGAAGATACAATATTAGTACAAATAATAACATCACACCTTCAAGATATAACATAACAATGGTATTTTTTATATATTTTTATATATAATTTGTAATTATGTATTTTTTTTTCCAAAGTGTAAATGTATATTGCATCCATGAAAATGCCATCAATGGTCATATAAAAACATAATATTATTTTATAATACATTTTTATACAATAATATATTTTATGAACATATGATGTCAATATATCAATTGGTACATTCTTTCGAGTAAATCTATTATTTTAATCGCTATTTATGTATTTTTCAATATATCAAAAATAACTCTCTATGTCTACTACTAACCATGTGTATGCATGTTAGAGTAACCGGTCTATAACAACTTATCTCTATACTCATGCCTTTTTTTAAACCTTTTATTCTTTTTCAAAATGTTTCTATTATTCATGTCTTTTCATTAATAATAATTTTTACTATTTTTATTATTCCACACCTTTTTATTTCCTAAGAGACATATATTTGTACAAAAATTGTGAGTTTTACATAACTAAATATAAAATAATATAACTCTTGATATCTGATATTATATTCTTATAACTCAAAAGATTATATCCTTTTTCTAAAATATTACAACAGTCTATATAACAATCAATAGTTACATAGATTATAATATATAAAATATATTTATATTTTTAAATAATTATGTTCACATAATCTTTTAAATATAAATTTATTTATATATTAATTATAATAATCTTTTATTATAATATATTGTTTTTATTAATATAAATATATTTTAAAATTAAAACCTTAGCATTGTGCAAGATTTAAATAGTATATAGTAATATATGTATAAATATATTATAAATATATATATTAATATTTATTATAATAAATGTATAAAACAAGCAAAACATGATCTTTCACATGGATCTCAACCCACTTTACATCTACTAGCCATTCCAAATGCCCTTATCCATGGGTGGCCTAATCTATTTTTTCAATATTCTAGTCTTTCTCTTTCCATTTTTTATTTTTTTTTCTTAATTTACTCAAATTATAATATATGTGTATACATAAATTATTATATATATGTATATATTTTCATTTCTGAAGTTTTTTTGCATTTTCTCTTTTTTTTTTACTTTTTTCTTTCTTTTAAATTTAATTAATTTTATTTAATTCCTGTTATTTTTGTAATATTATTTATTTTATATAATTGCCTAGACCAATGAAATTACGCTATTTGTCAATCCCTAACAAAAAAGTTAACATCATTATTAAAAGGACTTGTTTGTAAATGCTTACAAATGTTAAGGACTTGTTTGTAAATGCTTACAAATGTTAAGGACTTGATTGCAAAATACAAAATAAAATAAAATGAACGTTTAGGATTGATTGATTCTTATTGTCCATGCTACTCCTTTTCTTCTTTAAGATTGATTGTTTTTTAATTAGATATGTTGGTTAATGCCACTATTTATTCATATCTATCTATTCATTGATTCCTCTAGTTTTCTTTTTTTTTCAAAAATTTTTTGCCATCTCCCTTTTAATTAGAAATATTCATTTTATATAATTATTTTTCATTTTCCAAACATACATATTAGTTAGAGGATACTTTTTTAAAGACCTAATTAAAGTTTCACCTGGGATGTTTATGAGATTTAGGGTATATTATTTCATGATACAATATAACTTGCAATATCCTCTAAGTGCCTAGTCAATACTTTATCATGTAATATGCTACCTTAGCAAAATCAATTATTTTACAAAAGGAATTTTGTTGAGTAGTTATTATGTTCAGGAATTAAAAAGTAAAACTTTATTTTAACTAATGTAGATTTATTACATTTGCACAAAAACATTTAATTGATGTTAAGTAGCGACAAAACCAAAAGCTCCTAGAGGTTGAAAATTGTGTGAAACTATAAACCTTGCAAATTTTTGCAATTAAGGTTCAGGGTCAAGTTCGAGAGCCAACATATATTCCTTGAAATCAACAAGATCAAACGAACTTAGAATTGATAACATTTGGAATAGAATCCCCAAAATGAACTTGAAAACCCTAAACTCTAAACCCTAAAGTGCAAAACCACAAATTGAAAGAAAACCCTAATTGAACCATAAGACCCCAAATTACCCTAATTCATATAATTCGATATCAAGTGGTTAGAGAATTACAAAACAATGTCAATTAGCTAAATTAACCTAATTAGTGAATTAAATTAACAAGTTAGATTTGCACACACACACACATGAATGGTGCCACATTATACGTATAATTGTTCATACACATTACAATATACATCATACCATACAATCTACTTATATTATACTTGATATGATATAAATGCAATATACAAAAGTGATGTGATTAATTGAATCTAATCAACTTAGTTTTTACCATTTAAATAAAACCCCAAAACCTAGCCTACAAGATTTCTTACCAAACCAAGTAAGATTCCATTGTGTAATGTGAGCAAAAAGTGATTTGATACACTCCTTTTCTTCAGGAAGGATTCAATAGGTATTATACACCGCGTGTAATACACATGCAATGTGTAGATACCAATAAGATTTTGCTATATATGAAGGGTACAAATCACAGGTGATAATTGATTTAAAAATTATTCATGCAATTATTATACGTGTCAACATCTTATTAATAGTTACACATTATGTATGAATAATACGTAGCGCGTAATACCCATTGAATATTTTTTCCCTTTTTCCACGTTTTCTATCACGATGCATACCCCTTTACATAAACCCTTAAATGCTTACTTCTTTGACAAATTGAGTTACATTTGAAAGTCAAAACCAAACCCTCATTTCTTTCTTTCCAAGGCCGGCGCACATGCACAAACACGCATATTATTCTCTCAAACTCCCTCCATTTACTTTTAACACATGCACATACAACATGAAGCACTA
This sequence comes from Lumnitzera racemosa, assembly GCA_024138005.1. Lineage (NCBI taxonomy): Eukaryota > Viridiplantae > Streptophyta > Magnoliopsida > Myrtales > Combretaceae > Lumnitzera > Lumnitzera racemosa. The sequence continues at coordinate 73,673,892 of JAMXBC010000003.1, forward strand.
CCACCACCACCACTTCTAGGAAACAAACACCCCAACACTTCCCTTCCATCACTAAATTCACTCAACATGATAAGTAAAACTTCCATCTCCCATACACCCTACCCCATTGAGACCCTAATCCTCCTACAACCTCATCATACTTCCATTTTTTTTACCAAAGTAACCTTACATTTTCACAACCAAGAGTAGCACAAGAAGATAGTAGAAAGGAAATCATGAAGCTTAAAGTGGAGGAGAATTACAACATGGAGAAGAAACAAAACTGAAGCGATATCTAGAAGTAAACAAGTTTCTCTTTCATATTTAGAAATTTTAATGTCTTTTCCTTAGAGATCTTAGCATTTGAAAGTTAGTTCTAGCATTGTAAGCTTATATAAGTTAGATTCTTGTAATAGAATCTCATTTTCAGCATGTAAATGTAGAAGTAATTTGATGTACACTGATAACTCTAATTTTAAACATATTTCATAGGGTGATTTTATAGTATTTTCTTTACAGTTTTGGTTTTTTTTAAAGAAATTGATACTTAATTGAGTAAAATTTTGATTTCTAGGTTTGAACACGTTCTATGATCGAAAACGAAGAAAAGGAATCAAATTTCACTCAAATCGGAGTTCAAATGAAGAAGTTATGGAATTTTGAAGTTATGCAGAAAATTTTGCCTTAGTGCAGAAAGTTACACGACCTGAGGACACAGTCATGTCCCAAGTCGTGTCTAGTGATGAAAACAGAATCCTTTTGATACACTATAAAAGGACATATTAGAGTTTCAAAAGAAATGAGAGACATTACAGAAGATGAGAGACATTACAGAAACGGAGAGACATAAGAGATAAAGAAAGAGACGAGGCGGAACAACATCAAGAAAGAGGCGGAACAACATCAAGAAAGAGGCGGAACAACATCAAGAAAGAGGTGGAACAACATCAACTTCAAGATTAGAGAGATTGTTCATCAATCAAAAGAGGTTTCCATGTTTTATTTTATATTATTGATGAAACTCGTTTTTAAATTCGTTATGATAGCTTAGAATTAAAGTATTTAGGATTATGGAACCTAGGGTTTCATGTGATTCTTGGATTGAATTATAATTTCAATAAAATTTCTATCTTTTCTTGATTCAATTATGTTGTTTAATTGTGGATTGATAATTCTAGAGTGTCAATATATGATATTATGCATGTTGATTAAGAAATTGCATGTGTAATTAGATCTTTACATAATTGAAGAGAATTACATGTATACTTAGAGATAAGATACATGTTTCTTCCGGAAAGTTAATTAATTGTATGGGAATTCATTATACGTTAATGCAATTCTAAATTATATTACTAAGTGAAGAGATTCCGGTAAATAATTTAGGATTAGGGTTAATATGCTTGAGAAAGGTATTAACTTTAGTTGTGAATCTCTTCGGTCAAGAATAATAGAAACCGAATTGAATATATTTTAAGCGATCACATAATTAACTCTAGGGGAAATAATTCCTAAATACGTTATTACTTTCTTAAAGTCGTTCTTGATTTTATTGTTTTTTTTTCAATTGCTTAATTAATTCTTTTAATTAAAGTAGTTTGTTAATTTTAGTATTTTTAATTAATTCAAGTTTTCATAATTTTCCGGTTAGATAATAAAGCTAAGGTTAATATTAGTACTCGAAGTCTCTGAGGGATCGACTCGGACTCACATCCGCTATATTAAAACTAATAGGTGCACTTGCCTCATATCATACACTCAAAGACTTTTGAATAGAAGTTAATAATACGTGCATTTTCTTCTTGGTTAAAACCATGTAGGAGTAGTTCTAGGACTATTTTAACTCTTATCATGTCATTTTTAGTTTAAATACACTTTTAGGTAGTTTAGGGGCTAATAATTAGGTTAATTAGCAAATCAAGGCACAAATTAGGGGATAAATTAGAGAATGTGAGATTAGGCTTGAAAATAGACTTTAGGGCCTAAAGACCCATGTGGCTAGACTTCAAACAAGAAAAGAATACACAATTAAGCCCAAAACCTCCTATTCAACCCAAAGACCCTCATAGCTAGCTATACATGTAAACTAAGAGAGTTTATATAAGAGCTCAATTAAAAATATGATGGCCCATTAGGAAAGCCTAACTTAAGTTTAAGTGTAAAAAGAAACCCAAAAAGGCCCAATAATAAGCCTTAATGTTGAAAGATTTTAAATAGGACCCAAGTGATAAATATAACCTACAAATCCTAAAGCCCACATGTAAATAAGGACCAATACTAATTTACATAGGGCTTAATTTGAAGAAAAATGAAAAGGCCCACTAACAAGCCAAGGAAAAGTAAAGGCCCATTTAAGCTTATGAAATTTGTAACTAGTCAACCCAATAACCAAAAATGTTGGTCCCACCTTCCAAAATGGACCCTACTATGTAAAACTATGTTCAAAAATGATAGAAATTGATTATAAGAATGTTAAAATTAGACTTAAAATGAAAAAGTTATAAACAATTTAAGATTTATGTATAGCTAAGAAGCATAAGCGATATAACTAGTTAATTTAGATAGCTACTACTTATGTAAGTACTTCTTAGTTATTTTGTTTATGTTTTTTAGGTAATCCGAAGTTGGATAGTGAGTTGTCAGTCGATTACTACAACCTTTAGAGTAGTATGGAAAAGTAAGTACCTCCAATAACTATATACTTGTTTGTGAATATAGATTAGTGCACTTAATAATACATATATAATAATTAAATTGATGTTTAGAGTTAGGGTTATGCATGTACTTGCATATTAGTTGTCTATTATGCAAAGACACTATTAAATATACTAAATGGATATTTTGATGCATGATAAACAACTACTAGGGTTTGCTTGTCTATAAATATAGACTGATCATATGATGAAACTGAACTTAATTATATTTGGCACAACTAATTAAATTGGTCGTGCATAACCACGACATCACATCATTTATATCCTCATCACATCATGCGAATGGTAAAGAAGAGTCTTATGGATGTTTTTTTCATTGTGGAATTTGATTTATTATGTTATCATATACTATAAGTTCCTTACCTTGACTTGCAGAAATACTAAGCACTGAAGATACCAATTGTTTGTTTAAAAGGTATGTCTTGAGACCTCTACGTAAGGGTAAGTTGCACTATAGGGGCCAACTAACATCCTTACATGAAGCTAATATAAACTGGATAATAGAATAATAATAATATCACTAGAATGGATTATGGAATTAAATGAAGGGTTAATAGCCCCGGTGTTTGGAACTCAGATCTGATGGTTTATAAATCTTTGACCTTGACTTTAGAGGGCGTAAATCTGACTTATATGCGGTATCCAAATTAATTGCATGTACTTGTTTTAGGCATGTGCTTATCATGCATTCACATATTTGTATAAATTGTCTATAACTTGCTTAAAGGTGTAATTAAAGGGATATCTCACTAAGTTAATTAAAGCGCACACCCCTATAATGATCTTTCATCGCAAGTTGAACTTTTTATTGTATTGGGTCGAAGGATGATCTCAAGTGGGAAGTTAAGAGATTGAGAGAAATGCTTATTTTTATTTTAGGACTCTCACTTTAGTATTATTGTGTACTTAATGGGCATGTGAGACTATTACTATTACTATTATTATTATTATCTATATTATGTGGTTAATATTTTGGGGACTAATATCCCTAACTACCTTATGAACTTTATTACGATGCTATTCGAACATATGATTATAAGTTGTGATATCGATTGATTTTATATCACTTAAAGGTAATTGGAATTAGCAGGAGCCTTGAATGCAGTGTTGAAAGGCATCAATTAACAAGGAAGTTAATCCTCGGTCTTCTTGCAGTGTATGACAATCTACAATGACTAGGGAACCTTATAGGGCATCATAGGAATAATTTTAGGAATCAAGTTCTAAATGAAGTTGAGTAACTCACATTATTAGAATTACAAAAGACCAAATTGGGCAAGACTGACCAAAGTGAGGTCACCTAAAAGGATTACGAAAAGAGGAACAAAAGCTGAGTCAACCAAATGGTCAAATGGGTATAACGCAATCGACTAGTCCGGCCTAAAGCCATTTATAAGGTAAACCCGCGTTCTATTTGGGTCATTGTTTATATTTTGTTATTTCATATTATTTTATTTAGTTAAATAGGACTTATTATATTATTTTTTGTGGTTATATTATTTAGAAGTGTTTCCTTTTATGTTCTCTATTAGGGTTTTATTGTCTTTACCTATATAAATAGGCTTTTGCTTGTAACGAAGGGGAAAAGGAACAAAAATTACAAAATTATAAATAAAAAATCCAAAAAATATGGTAATCAGAAAAATAATCCAAAAAATACTGTAGTTAAAATGGCCTTTTCAAGAGGTGACTTTAAGCTAAGTGCACAAAACTTAATCTTCTTTAAATCTCTACTCATTCTTACATGGATCGTTTCTTCATCCATATGCCGTTCATTGTCCACTCATGTATGCATCATCCACCCGAAGAAACATAAAGCATGGGGAAAAGCAAGTCTAGATGTTTGCACACGTTTCTTCATCCACATCACCCATTCACATGCCATCCATGCACATCTCATCCCATGCATGCATCATCTAACTATCCGACTCTTCTAATCTTTTGATTTTAGTGTAAAGTGGGATAGATGTATGAACTGAAAATCGTCTCTTGAAGAGGCGATCTCAGTTGTATTAGAAATCATCAAATGCAGTATTCTTAGGAGCTACATTTTTATAATTTTTTTTTCCTTTCCCCTATAACAAGGATCATTATTAGACATTATATCACTCTTTTGGAAAATAGATCCCCCGATACTAACACACCATGGGTTTTGATAAGTGACGTACAATTATCAAGAAATTCTAACATGAATTAATGTAGTAGATCTATATTTTTATATATTAAAATTTTATTGATACTTAAAGCCACTTTTTGTATGATGAATTCACTTCAAGTCTTTTCTGAATTATTGAGTGAATATATTTTCCTTTTCTAATTATATGCACCCTATCGATTCTTAACAAAATTATAGGAAGCCAACTATTAGCGCTTGTGAGTTATCGTAGTTCCTTTTAGTGACCCATAACTAGTTTGATTGTACAATACGTCATATAAATCCCTAATCTAACTATGAACAAGTTCTTTTTTGCTGCTTTGATATAATATCTAAAATCTATCGTGTCCAATTCAAATTTGTCTTTATGATTTAAACCCTAAAATCCTAAAAATATCATTTATCGTGAATGTTAATATATAGCATATCATATTTTGGTATGAAAGCAATTAGTTTGGTGCGCTACAAATTTATAAATCTCATATTTCATATATTTCCTTCATTGAAACTTAGAGTTGAGAATTGGTGAATCAAGTTCCGTTTGGAATGTCGCTGATTGTTTTTATTAGGATTGGTTTTAATATTTGTGAGTCGACTATAGTTGAAGTTGTGGTGGTTTTGACGTTGAGCCTATTGAGGGCAGCAATAGTACACCAGATGTTGGATAATTTGCTTGTATATTATTAAGAAATGAAAAACATAGATCAATGAGGAAGTCATTGGATCATATAGAGGGATAAATACAAGAGATTAATAAATCTTTGAGGGCTACAATTGTGAAACTAGGAATAGCATACCTCAAATAAAATTGCTATAAAAAACTCCTAAACTTTAGTAAAAAAATAAAAGAAGTTAGTAGAATCGATGATAACGGTAGAAACGGTATTAGAATAATAAGCATACTGTAAATTTAGTGATGATCTGAAGGAGGAGGTTGCGATTCAATGTGAGAAACTTATTGAGGTTAATGTTAAGCTTGTAAATAACAAATGTGAAATTAAAAGACTTACAATAAAGGTTTGAGAGTGGAATACAAAGTGAGAAACTCAAGATGGAGGAATATTAGAAAAGACATTGAAATAGGGATTTGAAAACCAATGAGGAAACAAAAGGGTCTAGTATTGCAAAAATAGTTGGTTCAACAGAGTTGTTTTTTCTCCTATAAATGTGTCGAACTCTAGTGTTGCACAGAATTCCACATACTCAAATTAAGTACGATCCACACGTGGATTGGTATGAGGTAAGACTTGTGCATTGGTTGTAGAATGTGATAGGCATGCTAATATCATTTCTATTGATTTTCATGTAGAAATTAAGATTACAAGCTATAGTTATAGAGCATCTTCGGCGATATGGCATTTTCTGGCTCAGTGGTCAAGAAGTTGTCCATATGCATAAACAAGTCACTGTCATTCTTTGGTCATTAGAAAGTACTTGGATGAAATAGTCTGTAACGTTGTTCCTATAGATGCCACTCATATGGTTTTTGTGCAGACCGTGGCAATACAGTAAACAGCTGATATTTGATGGGCATGGAAACACTGATTCCTTCGAGAAATAGATTCATACTCTCACCTTGTTCCCTATGAAACCCGAAGAGATAGCATGATTAGTTTGTATTTTGCCAAAGTAAGGAAAGGCAAAAAGAAGTAGGTTTGTTAATAGTCACTGTATTGCTTCTTTCAAGATGGTATAGAGAGAAGAATTGAGGGCACTTTACCAACCTAGGGATGTTAATTAGTAGGGGTAAACACAATTGGATTTGGTTTTCATTTTCCTTCAAAATAAACCAAATGATAAAAGTACAATTCGACTATTTATCTCTTTAAATCAAACCACACGATTTGAAGTAGGAGTTTTTTCAAACCATAATAATTTGGCTTAATTCAATCCAATTCATGATTTGAACCATAATTTATATTCTAAGAAAAATTAAATGTATAGCATGTGATCTCACATAACAAGATAATGACTTATATCGTTACTGTCTAAGAAGTTTATAGAGTCAAATATTCATGCAATTAAGGAGTTTTAATGATATCATAACAATCATTTGTATTCATTAAGTTAGCATATTATATAAATTTTAAGTCAATAAACATATATATTCTAATAACCAATGGCCCTAAAAGTTATATGAATATACATTTTAAATAAGTGTACATTTAAATTTATTTGAATATTATGTTATAACGGAAGGATTTTCTCAATTACGAGTAAAACAATACTTTATTTCTTCAAATGATTCGGTTTAATTTTCATTTTAGTCTAAATTATCCCTTTAAATCAACCATAAATTTTTAGTTTAGTTTAAATTGAGAATTTTCCAAATCAAATTAAAAAGAAAAAAAAACTTGCTTTCAATTTTATATCGTTTGGTTTGGTCAATTTTTTTTTTTTTTTTTGCTTACTCCTAATTATTGAAGTTAAAAGTCCTAAATAAAGTCAAATGAGAGCTTGAGATGGGAGAAACGAAAAGGACCAAGCTGTGCAAGATCGATCAGTATGGGGCCACCAAAAAGGACAGTCAAGAAAAAACCAAGAGCAAAGATCAAGCAATCGACTAACGAGTAGTGGACCGACCACAGTCGAAATGAGAGGGGCACAATTGATCCAAAGCCAATTCTATGGTGAACCCTTGTTTTATTGGAGTGCTTTCTAAAATGTACTATCATTTTGTATTATTTTGTTTGGTGTGATAGGACTTTTTAAGTTTTTTTTTTTTTATGGTTACTTTATTCGAAAGAGTTTCTTTTAAATTATTTGATAAGAGTTCAATTATCTTTGCCAATATATGCATAGACCTTTGTTTGTAACGAGTATGATCTTTAGACACCATACTACCACTTTATATCTAAAACTTAATTTGAGTCTTTTATGAATTGTTGATTGATATTTTTTTCAAGTAATGTTGCATTTTAGTACATGAAACACCATTTTTACCATTAAGTACATAAAATTTAAAAGTATCTATTTACTACCTAATCAAACTTGTGTTATTAATGCAAAAAGTTAACATATATCACAAGATATATATTTAATTTTGAAATACCATATTATTATTATTATTATTATTATTATTATTATTATTATTATTATTCAAAAAAAAAAATTAACTAGACACAATGCCTATAGTCCAACACACATCAAGCTTGCACTCATCCTTTTAACATGTGCTAAGCAGGAATATATACTAAAAGATCTAATACTTTGAATCGTAGCTATGGTAGAATAAATAAGGTACGGAAGTATTAATAATTCAAAAAGCAGAAACTGAAGCACTAACATTACTTAGTTGCAATAAATTTGGCGATGTGGGACATTTGGTGATATATCTGCAATGTATATACCATTGGGTGTAAGTGTGGGTTTGATGTGTATTAGATGATAAGCATTTGGCCTAGTTATACCCTTTTAGAATAAAATATGAAAAATGATAGGGATAATAATAATGATGATAAAAAAAGAAGAAGATGATTATTCGGCATTTAAAATTTAAATATATCTCTCACGACATGTGTCCTCGTGTTAATAGTACCAAGTGTCTAATCGAGTCTTTAGCCCGATTTCTGGAAAAGTTTGATTAAGTATAAAATTTACCTTTCTAAATTCTAAGTACTAATGGCAAAAAATGCAACATCACATCTATAGTTCCCTCTCTTAATTATTCGTGCTCTTATAAATCCTCGTTTAGATTATGGGAAACCCATCATTAGAATTTGCAAGTTATCTCAATTCCTTTTAATATTAATTTGGTGATTATGAGACATATCAATGGCAACTCTAATTAGAAACCTGTTCCTTTAAAAAAAATAAATAAATAAAATACTAGCGCGCGATATCTGACATCAACTGCGTCCATAATTAGCATCAAACTCCAAATTCCACAAGTGGCATATTGCGGTGCAATCCATGATTATACTTGGGATTTGATCTTTAGATCCGTGGCATATCAAAGATAGAGTTGAAAATTGCTCAGTTACAGAATGTCTGTTTGTGAATTGATGTTCAACTCAAAGATTCACATTCACCAGCCTTTCCGTAAGCAACACTGGACAAGAATCTTCACCAACATTTCAACATACTTGACCGCCAGATTCAACATACAATTTCTCCTTTCTAAAAAAAAAGAGATACAAGTAACAGTTTAAGATAAGGCGATACACAAATTATGAACATCCAACAGCCCGATTCGCCATGTCTTCTTCTTGCCAAGAGATTCTGGAGAATGACGCCACCTTCTTTCCATAACCCTTGACGTTTATTGGGTTATAAAAGACTTATATACCTGTTAATGAACTTACATGGTGGAAATCAATGGACCGACTATCTAAATGGGTACTTCATCATATCTGAAGAACTTTAGCCAAAAATATCCCTTCTATAATTTCAACTATAGCTTCCACCGTATGAAGTCAAACTCATCCCACAATTGTCAAGACTCACTTCCTTCCTACCTATTTCCCTATCCCACAAGGAAAATAATCCAACCCAACGATTAGAGTCGCCTACATGTATTTTCTGAGATATACAGCTAATGAACTATAAAATTTTTTCATCTTAAGATTAAATAAATTAACCCCAAGCAAACACTGAACACAGAGCAACAAACTCAGGCATGATACTCATTAAAACTAACATTAGCAAAGGATCCCAACGATCATGATGGAGTTCTGATGTCACCTTTACAAAACCGCCATGAGCCGTCTTCTTGCTTTTTAAGTATATACTGAATTTTATATGAGCTGAGGACAAGAAATGAAAAGGATATTATGTTCACATCAATACATGGAGAAATTTCAAATAAATGAGAAGGAAAAGCAGCAAGCTTTCCAGTTACCTCAGATATAAAAATGCCAAAGCTGATATCAATTTGAATATGATCTGAAGTGCTAAGACATGTAGCTTCTTATTAAACTAACTAAAGAAAAAAACATATATGAGGTTTCATACTTTTCCACTTTACATGCCTGTGTTTCTTTGTGGGGCTGTTCTATTATGTAACCCAAGTATTTCCCCTTTCTTCACTTTGTATACTTGGTTTTTTCTGTAATTATATTACTCGACTCTTTGCAAGTTTTCACTTTGCTTTTCTGATGAATTTAATACACAAATATACAAAGTGAAACAATATACAATAATATAGGTCATAAAACTAGTGGGGAAGAAAAGAAAGATAACACACTATCCAAGGTTAAAAAACATGAAAGCACAAGTTATATAGGATAATAGTACAGTCATAATTAACCTAAAGGTATGTTCTGGTGTGTTTTTTGCAATTAACCTAAAGGATAACAGTAGTCATAATTCCATTTACTAAAACATCAAATGAATACAATAGCATTTCTTGCCTGTAATAATTTGGGTTTTCCAGTTGAGATTCATCAACAAGCTCTGCAGCTTCCTCCAAGAGAGCATCAATTTCTGCCACCTCCTTGCCCATCTCATCTGATAAAATCTCAGCTCGAAGAACTGAGAGATGCAGCAAAACAAATCTCCAATAACATGACCTTGCTTTTGCTGCATCAGCTAATGCTTGCCACTGAAAACCATACAATGCCAATAAAACCATAAGAACCCATTCAGCTGGATGCTAGGAGAGGCATTAAATTGAAAATTGCTCCAAATTTTCTTAACAAACATGTATATGGAGTCTTCATATCCCAGATGTTTGCAACTCCAAACCAATATGTATATGAAATCACTAATGCATTATGCATAAAGATTGGTCAGATCGTTGGAAAATCATTAAGTTTTAAAAAGTGGTTCAAATGTGTCATGTGCATAGGGTTTGGATCTAATCAACAAGCAATTACTATAAAAGTGTCATTTGTAGTTTGTTTTAGCTTGTTAGGATTTCTTCCTTTAAAGTTGGAACCTAAGGTGATTGATGTTTTGGGTGCTCGTTCGAGAGAATACTTCAATATTGAGGCCTCATTGAGAGAGCACCTTCCGATCCTTTTAGATGACCTTTGTCAAGTCCCTATCTCTCTCTTCCTCTATTTGGCAATTGGGCCATGGTCATAATTGGGCTACTGACCTACATTCAATCTCAAGTCACATTAATGAAGTGTATGTTGAAAACAAAATTGAAGCATTCCATCATGTTCATCCTAGTTTTAAACAAGCAGTGTCATGGCTAATGGTTCAAGGTAAGTGGGAAGATTTGTTATCATACATTAAATTCAGAGCCAAAATAAATTGGACAAGTTCAGAAAATTACAGAGTGATGTCATTCTCACAATAAATGAGCATCTACTAGTATGAGTAACCAATTGTTCACCTTTACACACAAGTGAGAGAGAGAGAGAGAGAGAGAGAGAGAGAGAGAGAGAAACCATTCAAATGAAAATATATACCTGAGCAAGCATTGCCTCATCGAGTATGTCTGAGAGGCTTTGAACTTGATGATCAGGCCCCAGAGATTCGGCTTTGATGGCTTGCCACTGCTTGACAAGAGATTCAGCATCCCCCATAGGCATTGGTCTCCTGTAGACTGTAATCAATGAAGAAGATACACCAGAGGCAAGATGAGTGTGGCAGATGTCATCATCAACTAAATCAAACTGCTTCATTGCCATTGCTAACAATTTCTTCACTCTACTGATAATACCATTTCCTTCAATGCAAGCAGGGCCAATCTTGTCAGATAAAGAGGAATCAACAGGCCACACATCAGATTTTGAACCCACTCTGTGTATGCCATGACGCCATCTAGATCCACTGCTCATCCTGATGACATTCCTGCTTAAGAGCCTAAAGGTAGTGAACATGATGCACCCAATTACTGCAGTTAGAACTACCCTCCCAACCACATCCATCTTAAGAAACCAGACCTTGCTATGATGACCAAGCCTTCTTTCCATTTGCACAGATGATGTGCCAACGTTGCTTACACTTCCACATTTTTCAACTATAGATGAATCCTGTATATCAGTCAGCTGCTTCACAGCCGATCCAAGATGTCGAGAACAGTTCACCAAAGGAAGAGATCCATCAAAATCTCTCCGTTCCGATGTTAAAGCAGTCGAAAGTGGCCTGTTGTTCATAGCTGGCACATTCTGTAGAGTACCTTTATTCTTCTTACTTACAGAAGCTTTATTTTCACTTCTGAAGAAGTTTAACTGTAGGGACAGACTAGAAGTCACTAAATTTTCCATTAACTCATTCTAATCCAATATATTATACAAAGTCTTACCAATGATGGAGAACAATCTTGGGTATCAGGAAACACAGAAAGCACAGACTCCTTCAACCACCGTTCCTGCTCAATTTCATCCAACACTGAGGAATGATAAGTTTCTAAATTGAAAAAATAAATAAATAAACAGTAGAAATTTTGTGAACAGCAAGTGAGATTTTGAGTATAAGTACCACTATGAAGAACCTAAATTGCAAGGTTGCATATAGTGAATTGCTATGATCCTAATAGGAAGATATGAAACTTGAATCTGAGATAGATATTATAGGACAGTAAGTGTGTGTTATATGAATTAGGCTGCCCAAACACAATAAGAAGTGCAGTCATCCTAAGATTTGTATCAACTATCCTTGGGTATTCTTGCTCTTCATAGAAGAGCCTCCTCTCTTCTTCTATAAATGCATGGGTGATTTTTATTTTTTTAACTGCTTTCAAGCAGAGGTAGATAAAACTTTTGCAAGGTTAAGGATATTAAAATACACCAAAAAAACATAAATGTAAGTCCATTAGGCAACCAGACAAAATAGGATGCCATTTCTTTGACAAGAAAAAAATCTAACCAATCAAGAAAAGAAAATCAAACTTGTTTTTTGCATTCATATAGAATAGCTAATTGCTAAGAATTCATTATTGTAAGAAAACAATATCTGCTTCTGCACATGGCCAAAATTAATAAAAATGCTTGAAGCATTATCCACTTATGCACAAGAAAACGACCTCCAATCAATGGAAAATACTGATAGCTAAAAGTGAAAGACTGGAAAGATGTATATGCCCATAAGAAAGGGAAAAAAAAAATACAAGATAGCGATTAAACAAGATATTGTTTCCAACTAATTTAAGATGCAAATTTCGTCAAGAATCTCTAGTACACACAGTACACGCTTTGTACAACTAATAGCTCCTCAACATGGTATTACACAAACTTGGTTGCTTTTTGAGCAAAAATTATACCTTTTTGCTTAGCAATTGAAAACATGTTTATTAACAAGAAATAGAATTATGGGCTACCGACAGGATTTTTTAGTACAAAGTAAATATGCCAGTACAAAATAAAAAGGCATACCAAAGGTGCATTTGTACTAGAAGCTTCTTTCACTTCCTTTCCAAGAACAGATTTCGTTGGAGTGGCAATACAATTTGATTCAAGTTGGCGAAGTTTTTCCACAGCATCAGCTTCAGAACCCTGCGGATGAAATCCAGCATCATAGTATGTCTGCTTTAGCACCATACCAAAAGCCAAAAATCAGGAGAATTAAAGAGATAATCTAGCGAAACTTTACCTGTCCTAGAAGGTACAGGCAAAATGCTTCCTCAAATTTCAGATCGATACCATCTGATGCTAACAAGCACTCACAAATAACTTTCGCTTTATTTATCTGCATATAAATAATAGTTTATGAGATACAGTGCCAGTGAATATCAGATTTCTTGCATGCTTTTTCATCTGCATATAAATAATAGTTCATTAACATCAAATTTCTTATGTAGAGATCAAATAAATGAACTAGAAGTCACTCACAAGACATGTCTTCCAAGTTAAGAGAGATTAAGGGAGACAGAAAAAGTGGAATTACAGTTAAGCGTAAATGAGGATAATTACCAGCTCTATTTGCTTGCTGGAAAGCCCAAGAGCAAGATGGGCTAAAAGTGCCACGTAAAAAGAATCAAAATCAATCACCACTCTTTGATTATGTGATTCCAGAGATTTTTTATTTTTTCTTACTAGGGCAAGATCATCCCATGGAAGCAGATCGACAATTTCTGTAGCCATGAGCCTGACTAGAGCTTGGCTCAGGAAACAAGACCAGTCCTGGACTTTGCAAGCATTTTCAACATCAAGGCCCTGTCTTATCAATTCACGTAGGGCTGCAATTGCTCCTCGTCTACGTTCAGCATTTTCTGGTGAGTGGGGCATGCCTAACAATTCCAAGGTGCAAGCAGGTGCGAGCTCTTCCAGAGATTCTTCAATCTGGAAAAACGGAGCCAAGATATTGCAGTAAGTGGGATAGAATAAATTTGAGTTATGCGATATTCACAGTAAGTAGCACCACTATATTTTTGGCACTAAGTTAAAGTCCAGGAACAACATCTTTTCCGCAAATCATGACTAGAAGATGGATCAATGTTAGCCATCTCATGTTCTCTGCAAATTCTACACATCTAACTTTTTCTCCTTCAGTCCACCGAACAGTGTAACCAGGAAAAGGAAGGACTTGAAGTCTTTTACAACGTAAACAAGTGTATCACAATAGTACCGAACCCAAAAACAATTGTCCAATGGGCTTGCACCTGATCATTACCTGAGATAGCAATGCCATTTTTCCAAGAGAAATTTTACTCCTCAAAAGACACTGTGCGCGTGCAAGAGCCTCAAATCCTTGAGAGACTTTGTTCTTCTCAAAGCCAGACTTCGCAATCGCACACTTCAAGAAAGCACCTAAGATAAGAAAAAGGAAGCATAACAAGGGTGCTACCTAAACTTAGATGATCTATTCTGCCATCATGGTGACATGTCTCACCTCAGATAGCGCCATAGAAAGAAGCACATCATGAATATATGGCTTTGCATCTGGATGTTGAAGAACTGCTTGGCCAATATTTAACACAAGCCTTTCTTTTCCGACCTGCAATCAACCCAAATTCATTCTTCTATACAGAGAACTATGACCCCAAAATGAAAAGTAATTTTCATAAGTTTATGATTAACTTTTTTGTCAAAGGTTCATAATTAACTAAGCATGGTAGAAAAAGTAAAAGAGTTCTTTAAATTATAGATAGAAACCGTGGCACTATAAACAAATAATTGAAGGAGGAAAACTGCAAAATTGATGATTTATCATACATTTGGCTAAAAAAATGATCACCTCCTGTCACATTGTTATGCAGCATAGTACCATGTAAAAGTTTAGAAGACACTGTACCTCTTGAAGAAGGCAAAGAGCAGCAGGTAGCCAGCTCCATGGAATCCTGAGAGACGATTTAGGTGGAATTTTTTCCCTCAAATTTCCTGCATATTCTGGCTCAAAAAGAAGTTTATCCCTGATGTCCATGAGTAAATCCTGCAAAGCCACAGAATGGCATCCAACATTCTTTTTCAAGGAAAACAAGAGATGCTGAAGCAGAATAAAATTAAGAAACTAGACATCCAATATAGTAACTTCTTGATGGAACAGTAAGGAATGAAGTAAAGCTAACTACCTGACGTGAACTAACAGCTTCGGATGTATAACCTTCTTCTACTTCAGCATGTTTCAACTGCATTACTGATTTCACAATTTCATCCTTTTCTGCTTTATCAGGAACCCCAAGAAGCTGCAAGTCCAAATTGAGTTGTTTGTAAAGTAGGACAAGGAATTTAAAAAGTTTAAGAAATCATACAGATTATAAGATTTCACATAAGCATATCTGAATATAAAAGGATAGAATACATAGACATTTCTCTGCCTGTATCAAGATAGATGGATCCCTCAGTGAAGAATGTGATACAGGAAATCGCGTTTCACATACAAAGAAAGACAGTTGCACCAAATGCTTTTTGGTGTGAGTTTTTGCCACCTTATCTAAATTAAACACCACTCATACCTTTTATACAAAGATAAAGAAAGATCATGAGCCGGCTGCAGCAACACTAGTAAAAAGATATGCACAATGTAGGAAAAGTTTACACAGCACCTACAGCTAAATTCTATGGCCACTAACAACTTGCAGGCTAAACCACAACAAAGGTTTTATATGATAAGAAAATGCAATTGTTTTTTCTGACATTTTACCAAAAGAAAAATGCAAATGTTTTCTTAGGTGAATGAAAGAAGCAAATCATACAGATACAATAGCTGTCACAGGATTAAAAATCACTAAATTGGCCTCTAAACTTAACTAGAAATCAAATTAAAATACATCCACCAAAGTTACACTATTCAAGATCACCTATGAAGAAAACAATAACATTGGTCAAAGGCTTTACCAGAAAATATTGATCAAAAGCATTACATCGTATTATGCGTGAAACACATTAAATTAAGACAATTATATTCTGCATGAATTTATTTATAGTGAATCCCAACCAAATCAAGTTTCTCATAGGAAACGAGGTAAATAAAATGCAAGGATAATTTACAATTAATTTATTGTTGGAAACTAGCTGATTCAGTGAAGAGACCTAACTTTGTTGAAGGGACCTTGCAAGGGAAGAATCTATAATCATCAATGTTGTTAATAGTATAAAATATAAAAGCCCATGTTAATAGGCTTAAATTTTTATGTGAGCAGTTGTAGAACAAAACTTAAAACAATAAAACTTAACACAATAAAACTTAAAACAATAAAACTTAACACAATAACAGCTCGTTTACTTCACTGAATAGAATGAAAGAGAAATATAATTAGAATTCTTAAAGAATATAATAAAGGTGTAATACTTATTACTTTATTTAATTGGATTAATAAACAATTTAAGAATAGACACGTAATAAAACTTTAATGACTAAATTACCCTTAATTCATTTTCTTTCTCAAGTACTTCTAAGGTAATAGGTGATAATAGTAGAAATCAACTGTGAGAGTGAAAGCAGTGATAATGGTAAACGGCGGCGATGGTAGTGGTGGCGATGGCGATGGCGGTCGCGGTGGAGGTGGCGGTGGCGGTGGCAGTGGTGGTGGGGTGGCGGTGGATGGGGTAACGACTTGGACGGGGGAGGGGTTAAAGGTAGTTGCGACAGTAGTGATGATAGCGATAGTTAGAAGTGATAATGGTGGCAGCAGCGATGACTGAGATAGTGGTGGCAGCAGTGTGATAATAATAGTAATAGTGGTGGTGGTGGTGGTGAATGATGCTTGGTGGTTGGTGATTGGTAGTGACAGTGGCGATGACGATGACGATGACAATGACGATGATGGTGACGATAAGTGGTAGTGGTTAGTAATTAGTAGTTATTGCAGCGGCGACGGTGGTGATGGTGGTTGGTAGTGGCAATAGTTATATTGGTGGTTGGCAGTGGCAATAGTTATATTGGTGGTTGGTAGTGGCAATGGTGATGATGGTAACGATAAATGATAGTGGTCAGTAATTAGTAGTTATTGCAGTGGCGATAGTGGTAATGGTAGTCGGTAGTGATAATAGTAATAGTAGTGATACTCATCATTAAATTGATAAGAGGTTTTTTTTTAAAAAAGATATGAAATTTTATAAGGAATCGTAATTTTTTAGTTGAATTAAAAAATTCCTATTAATAGATGTCACGTAATAGGGATTTATAAGGAATTACAATTCAGAAACAAAAAAATTAAATGATCGTTGTAATAAAAAATAAGAGGAAAATTGAATTCTAATTCCTATCAAGTAACAAAGCATAAGTTACTAACTTCAATTTCACATATTATCTTTGACTCCCATTGATGCGTCTTCTCACTATCAAAGTATACCTAAGGGTAAGAGATAAAATATAAAAATAACTGCCTACACCAATTTATAAGCTTAACCTTTCATATTAGGTGATTATGGATCTAAACTAAGCAAGTATTATTTAAGGTGATATCCTCAATGAAAGCAAGTAGCTTCAAGATGCCACCTTTTGGTCTACCAATGCAACGCAAGCCCAGAAAACTGAATGCAAACTTCATATATCAATTTACCTAAATATATTTTCTAGTATGGTTCATATGGCCACAAGCTACTAGACCAATTATAGGCATTATTTAACCAAGATAAAAGAAATTATTGGTATTGCCAAGTAATCCCATTCTTAACAGTATCATGTTTCTTGACCCACGGATAACCACACAAATGACTAAGAGCCAAAAAGACAACCACCCTACAACTTCCCTTCATATTCTAGACAACTAAGATAGCCTTCACATGAGATCAGTTTACAAACCTAAAGTATCATAATTATCACATGCCTATATGAATAGTAGACCAACATCTATCAATTAGAATTCCCAAAAAAACATAAATTTATTACATTCCCCACTTTTCACATAATGTAAGACTAATAATTGTAACATTATCACCCACACTCAGTTTCATATTGTGTGAAGTTCTTGTAATATGCACAGCTCCACATTTGTTGGTGGAATGCTTCCTTCTCAATCAGCTCTAGCTAGACAGATTATAGCTTACACAAAAGCTCCATATATCTTCTTGCTTTTGGCTACATTAGCTTCCCTACATTGTTTTTGTGAAATTCTTGTAATAGCGTAAAATGTTGCAGAACCCCTTGCAACTGCCGATGTACATTCTGCTTTTTTAACACAAACTTTTTATTTACCACAAAAAACCCTTGTTAATACAAAATATATATATATATAACCTCAATTAATAACATAGAATTAATTCATTCTATAATTAAGTCAATTTGGTTCAGGTTTAGTGGCATCGTCTTCTCCAGCATCTAAACTACACAGAGCAAGAACCTTCTACCTTTTAGATTTTTTCCATAACCTAAAAAAGTATAGCAACATAAATCAATAAAGCATAAGAAAAACATGAATTTATTACATTCCCCTCTTTCTCACCAAAGTAGGACTTGCTATTACGCAATAGTCAGTTTAATATCGCGCTAAATACATGTTGAAAGAAAATACTTATAAATTCGATTAGATCCGACATGTAATCGATTCATTCTCTAATGGAATCAATCCCGTTGGGGTGCAGCTGCATTATCTTATCCAATATCGAAATTACAAAAAACAAGCTGCCAGAGACAATTCAACCCACCTGATAACAAGTGACAGGTATCTCAATGGTCGCACTACGCGTCGTCTGCAGATTCTCCGCAATGTGAGTGGTATCAGTAGCATTCAATCTCCATTTACAATACCTAACCAACCTCTTACTCGAAATCAAAATCCTACAACCACTGATCCTAGCAACGGTTGACGTACCGTTGAAGAAAAACGAAAATTTGATGCATGTTCCGTGACGATTGAAGCGAGTCGTCCTCGAAAAGCACGAGGATGATGGAGGAAGAGCTGCGAGAATATCAGCCATTGGTAGTTGTTAAGTAGTTTGGAAGGGATTCGCGTATCTACATTTGTGTCTGGAGGTCGAAATCAAAGAGCTAGGGTTTTGAGAACCAGAAGATTGGAGAATGAGCTGACACTGAGATGTTGAAGAGAGAGAGAGAAAGAAGATTTTGCTGTATTTTTTGGTTTTTACAGTCGGTGGAAAAGTAGGATTAGTTATAAATGAAAGCGACCGTTGCAACTTTCAAGGAGGGCTGTGTGGATAAATTCATGATCTAATTTAATTAGTCTGGAAATGCAAATAATCCCTTGTTAAAAAAAATAAATAAATAAATAAAAACTAGGAAAAATGCAAATAATCCGGCAAAAAGATTGAAGAGCTGGTCAAAAAGGAAATCAAATATGCTGCTTTTTTTCTGTATGTTTATGCCACCTTTTACACAAAGTTACTCTAAACATTCGATCTTTGAGAGAGTGGAATTTCTGGGTGAGAAAAGGGGAAAAAAAAGGGAGGAGAGTGAAAATTGAAAGGAAGGTGATTTGATTAATTGATCCTATACTCTATTAGCAAAAATTGATCTAAATGGCATTTTGGTAATTTTTTTTATAATTTTCTTTAAATATAGAAAGAAGAGGAAAAAAAAGAGCTCATTTATTTCCTTTTATTTTCATGAATTTTTACATTCAATTAAGTCCTAATTTTCTTTATATAGAATCATTTTAACCAGTTCTGCAGATTTTATGCCATTCAAATATACCATTAATACAAATTTAGCTTATTCAATTGGTTTTCTTATTTTATATGATCGCAGCCTCGTTAGGATTAAGTTAATATAATTATTCTGTGTTGACCTAGGTGAAATACTTATATAGAAATATCCCTTAAAAACAGTACATTGAGAACTCCTAAATATTGAGGTTTTGTTTCGCATAATAAACTAAAATTCATCAAAACTATGTCATTTTAAGCTTTCAATAATAATCGGGGATGAAAAAAATCAACTGAACCGAACCTAACCAAACTTAAAATATGGTTTCTTTTATAGTTTGGTTTAAAAAATTTTCAATCAGAATTAAATTGAAAATCTATAATTAGTTTGGAAGGATAAACTGAATCAATCCATAAAACTACACCAAACCGTTTTATAAAAATTATAATAATATTTTACTTCAATCAAAGTTGTCTTTTATTACAATATAGTATTTAAAAGAACTATTTGTTTACATTTACTAAAATGTATATATATTAAATTTTTAATTACCAAAATGTCTAAATGATATATGTAATTTGATTCAAATTTTGTACTATGTACTATTTTTATAAATGAAATTAGCTATTAATAAATATTTGAAAATTTTTAGTCTCATAAATATTAATTTCATCAATCTTATTATTTTCAAATCAATTCAATACTTTTTACAAGATGTTACATGTTTCACTAATACATTTTCCTAAATTAGAAGATATAGTTAAATCAATAAACTGAACCAAACAAAAATTTTATAGATTGATAAAATTTTCAATCTAAGCCATGTGATTTGGTTCAAAGTTATAAAAAACCAAACCACATTTATATAATTTGGTTTGATTTAAAGGAAAAATCTAACCAAACCGAATCGACCCATGCCTACCTTTATTAGTAACAACACTAAACTATAATTAATGACCTTTAAGCCAAGGCAATGATTCCATTTTCGTTACATTTGACCAATATTACCTCTGATATAAGGCAACGGATCTTACAACAATAGAGGCAATCATTGCCTAGTTAGAACAAAGGTTCCAATTCTTCAAAGGATAACAATTTCAAAATAAAAAGGTAATGGTTTGTCCAAATTTACTGCAACAATTTTTATATAAATGTGCAACAATATGTCCTGATTTGTCCTTCATAATAAGCAAAAATTATAAGAGGTAACACAATGTTTACACAAGAATATTTTGACAATGGTTAAAGCAACTATTTAATAGGAATAAAACACAACCGTTTAGTGCAATAATTTGATAATGGATAATTAGATAAAAGTAACAATTTGCACCTTTAAATGCAACTATTTCTTTCTATAAAGCCAACAGTTTAATGTACATTAAAAGCAATAATTCTTAAAATTAAAGGGAAAGGTTTAATAAAAAAATAATAATCGTGATTCTTTTTTATATGTAACATTTTAAACATAGATAATGAAAAACTTCTAAGGATTATAAATGACAATATCACAAAAGTAATAAGAATGTCCATTTGCATTTATTTAATATTCAAAAGGTTGATAAGTGTCAAAGTTCTAAAAATACACAAATTAGTGAACAAAATAATTAAACTCTAACAAGATGTAAACTATGATTGACCCTTTGCAACCATGGTATAAGCACTAACATAATATCTCTTGTCATTTCGATTCTTTATTATTTCATTCTTTGGTCCAATTTTATCTCAATTTTTTCCTTTCTACATCTCTACCTCCACTTTCATTGTGACATATTATAAGATCTTGGAGCTTTTATTGATGGCTCATCAACTACTCTATTTCCTTTCATATCAAATGGAATAACAAGCCTTTCATAAGTCTAACATATCCGTCATGTTCTTTTCCCATCAGTTTAAAAAATGCATTAATCATTTCATGAGTTCCTTTATCTTGGTTAATTATTTAAATTGTAGCATCTTTCTTTAGAGCGTATCCACTATTAAGCTCATGATAAATTTTATTATTGTGTTTTTAATATATACTAATGAGAAGGAATGTAGATATTAAAAAAAAAATTATTAAATACTCACAATTTTGTTTTGTGCCTATTCATTTGATTATATATACACTTGTTTTGGATTCCTTTTCTGGGTGGCAACATAAATCTCCAAACAAATAAGTGGTGTCTTATACTCTTTTCCAATATTAGAACTTTTACCTTATGATCATTTAGAAGACAACGAACTTCTTCAATTAACCTTGGAGCTTTGTCCAAACTTTCAAGTGATAGAAAATCTAAAATGGAGAATTGATTGAAAAATGAAAGGAGTTAAAACTTAGAATTGATTTACATTTAGGGATAAAGGTAAGGGGGGTTTGTTAAGGGTGTAAACACATATAGGGGCCAAACCAATATGAACATACATAAAGAATACCATATATTTCCAAAAAGACCTAAATAAGCTACTACAGTAAGGGTGGCCTCTTAGTTATAACACTCAAGATATTTGGCCAGTTAATTTTACGTAGAATATTTATCCAACTTTAATTAGTGGCTAGCTAATAGAGAATCTTTAAAGTATTAATAGTTAGGACAACAACTTGCAACATCTATTAAGAGCAATATAAACTAGAGAACTAGGTCAAGTACATGTTTAAGCATAAGATTGTTCCCATGATATAGTGATTAGATACATATTATATATATATATATATATATATATATAAAATCCTTTTTTAGGTTGGGAGAAGCGGTGTGGAATGGGATTTATCTAGATTAGTTCCAAAAACAAATTCTAAGTACCTGCAAAGTTTGATATATGGTTAGACTCTTCGCTGATGAGCTGTTGGATAGGCTTGTCAAGTTATTAGAGTGGTCACCTGGATGTACCTCAAGTCATTCCATGATCGAAGTCGATGTATATGGTGGATAACAAGTGAGGACCCTAAGAAGGTCAAGTTTGATCAATAGCTCGGAATCCTTAATGCTTAGATGAGCAATAATAATTCCCTACACCATGCTTTGTAAACCTCATGTTTAAGCCTAGGTGAAGGGTTTGGTTGGTCAATCCTTACTAAGATAGCTTCAACAAATACCATTAAATCAAAATAGCCCTAAGAAATGCGAAACGCATGGCCTTCCAAATGCCCTTCGAGAATTTCTATTACACCTTAATGCCTTTTGGGCTAAAGAATGTAGTGGCTACTTATTAAAGAGTCATGATTACTATCTTTCATGACATAGTATATACTCACATGGAAGACTATATAGATGACATTGTCATCAAGGTAGGCACTTGACCATATTGATCACTTGAGACAAGTTTTCAAGAGGTACTAAGCTTATGAGCTCTAAATGAATCCCTTGAAGTATGTGTTTAGGGTTTCATTTAGGAAGTTTCTAAGTTTCATTGTACATAAGAATGGGATTGATGTTGATCTAACAAAAGTTGAAGCTATATGGTCCATGTTGCCCCAAAGAATCAAAGACAGTTGAAGGGATTTATAGGCAAGGTATCTTATATTCGACGTTTTATTCCAATGCTTATTGAAATTTCTTTTTCTACATCAATTGATGAAGAAAGGAGTTTCATTTGAATGGAGTCTAGTTTAAGAAGAGGCTTTCTAGAGGATTAAGGGGATCCTGACTTTACCAATCAAAGGGATGTTAACATAAAGTCTACGTTGTACTATCCATTTGTTAATTCATTTGTAAAGTAGCTTTTGGAATCTTACAATGTCAACCACATAAAGTTCACGTTATACTATCCAAAGGGAAATGACTAAGCCAAAGTGACAAACAAGACACTATTGAATGTCCTTAGCTGAATAGTGTATGACAATGAGAAGGATTAGCATAATAAGTTGCCATTAACATTATAGGCCTACCGCACTTCAAAAGGCATACCTATAAGGGCAATACTGTATATGATACAAAAGCTATAGTGCCGATTGAGATCTTTGTACCATTAGCTCACCTAGCTTTAAATGCTTTATTGGATATTGATGCTTTGAGGATGCTGGACTTGGAAGCATTGGATGAGAGACATGATATGGCTATACATAATCTAGCTATCTCTAAAGGTTAAATGTTGCTTATGATCTCTTTATAAGGAAGCATAAGGTAATGTCATTCTTCAAGCAGTTGAGCATATAAGGAAATGAATTCTAGCTCCAAAATTTACTCCAAAATGAGAAGGTCCTCTTATTGTAGAAGAAGTCCATAATAGCAGATGCTATAAACTCCATAACCCTTAAACTGATGCCATCACTACTCCAATTAATTTTCAATATATTAAGGAGTTTCATCTGTAATCATTTTTATAATTCCCAACTAATGAAGTAATATTGGATTCCATCACTCTCTCTATTCATTTTTTCCCTCTTCTCAACTTTATTTTTTTCACGATATTATTTTTACAATAGGATCGAACAATCTTAATTGCGATAAATTAAAGTAATCCAATAGTAAGCTAGGCAATCATAATGCCTTAATGCAGAATTTCGGGGTCGAAGCAACCTTAAGTGTGAGAGGTGAAAGCAATCTCATCGCAGTAGTCGTTGTTCTTGGTAGTAATCTCATCTACAATATTTAAATATTAAGATTGAAGCAATCTCAAGTTATAATAAGTCATAGCAACCCTAAGGTAGGCTTAGCAACCGTAATGCCTTTTATAGAATCTGAGGCCAAAGCAATCCTATCCATGGATGATCAAAGTAGTCATGACATGGTAACTGCAAATTTTTCCTAAATAGGCAATGTATGTATTGTCACGCCCCGAAGCGGCAAAGTCGTAATAGCCCCGCCGTTTAAACCATCCTAAGATAGAAGTTGGCCTTACAACCACTATCTTAAACCTGATCTACACAAGGCGTCCATGACTAATCCGCTTTGAAGTAAACAGTTTGTAATTTAAATAATTCATTTACCTAAGTGAGAAAAGTTATATATAATCACTATAATTCGGTTATTACATTATTCAGAAATGAAAAGTAATAACATATGTATTGATTCTTCAATGTTTTTCCTCACTCCTCAGGATCCAGCAATTGCCAGCTTCAGAATAGTTGCTGCCACTTCTTAGCTAACACCTGCACGACGTCTATAGGGATGTGAGCAACCACAGCTCAGTAAGTTAGGACGAAGGACTTAAAACTATACCATACACGTAACAAGGTTTTCAATCACTTATTAGGTGCAATGCATGTGCAAGCAAATGCCATCGCACGACATTGTCCGGCCTGTCGTGAGATTAGAGAAATTGCGCCAGCTCTAATCCAGGTTGAGGAGTTGCCGTTAATGCAACAGCTACGACCAAACCCAGGCTTGTGTAATGGAGACCTTACTCCTTCCGCGACTACCTTTGAACCACTGTCTTCACCCTCGTCACAACCTCCTCTCCGGTCACTTAGTTCAACTGAGGATAAAGAAGGGACCATTTTGCAATCCTGTGCTATCCCTTTCGAAGGAGTTGGTATTTGGCCGGAGAATCCTAAGTTCTCCTAACGGGTTACCATGCATGTCCAATTATGATTACTAGTCATATATTTGATTAAGTCCAGTTTAAGGTGATCAATCATTTCACACAAATCATACAATACATACTAGAGCAACGAACAGAATCATAGCATCACCCATAATCAAGCACATGCACACATCCAACTATCTAACAAGCACAACCAAGCATAATCTCAAGCCTCCCAAAATACAGCATTGTATTAATCCCAACTTACCTTGACTCCTCGCTCACTCACTCGAGGTCCGATTTGCTCAAGCCATTGCCGATCATCCCTATAACACAAACATGATTTCAGATTTCATATAATGATTATAGGGTCATTTTATCCTATAACGCTTATTGTTAGGTTTTATTTAGGGTTTAACATGCCTAATTATCTAAGTCTTAAGTCTTTTATAATTATTCTAGGTTTGGGGTTAGGTTCGGGTTTGGTTTCCACATCGATTTCTAAATTAGGTTCTAGTTCAATTTTTAAGTAATGTTTTATATTCCAACCCTAGAAATTCGTTTCAACTCATAATGTGAAATTAATCACATTCCTTCTCGATCTCCTAAATATCATTATTACCCCTAGTTAGTATTTTATTTCATCCGGTACACTTATATCCTTATTAGTGTACCAAATTTACTCCTGATGTGATAAATTTTTACATTTTTCATATAATTACATAAATTCAAGTTTCTTATCAGATTTATTATATATCCTTATTATTTATATAATATCAATTTTTATCCTAATATTTTCTATTTATTATATTTTCAGAAATTACATATTATGCATTATTGCCTATTATGTACATAATGCATTTCTAATATTTCTATCACTTTAATTACCATCCCTAAACATCAATTATCATTTCAAAATATCTAAATTCATCCTAAATCAGATTTTACTCCTAATTTCCTTAATTTACAAAATTAACTTAAAGTTAACTATTTTTCCTTATTAATCATTTACTACATAATTAACCTAATAATTACATCTAACACCCTAAATGCTACAAGTATCATACTCCATCAGATTTCAACATCCTAAAACATATAATTATTCACTAAATCAGTAATTAATCATTTAATTACTTAATTAACCCTAAATTACCCATTTTATGCCTCATTTTAAGGCCTAAAAATTATCTAAAAATTTCGAAAATTAATTTTTGAAAACGGGCTTCATAGCACTTTTCTATATCATCTAATTAATCTACACAAAAATTTTTTGTTCAAAACTACACTCCTAAGGTCATTTATTTCTAAACTGAAACATGCTCAGTTTTGCACGATTTCTTAAGGACCCTATATCACGAGACATATTTTCATCAAAATAATATTTTTCCTAAAAACTACATACAAAAATATTCTAGAATAACAAGTTTCATAATTTTCTAAGAAATTTACTATTTTTACAAAATTACACAAGAATCGGGCTGGAAATCGGACTCACCGATCTGAGTGGCTCCGGCCACCGCCGGTGGCCATGGGTATGTCGTCCCACCTGGGTGTTGTCACCATCGTATGGTGGTGGTGGCCATCTACCCCCAGATACCAGTCGGATCTGGGTTTTCCTTTGTGGCCCTAACTGTACAGTTTTCCTTTTTTTTTTCTTTGGTTTTTCTCTCAATTTTCGCCTCTCCCTAATTTTATCCTCTTTCTAACTATCCAAATGAGCTTTTAAATTTTTCTTACTATTTATAGAGCTTTAGTGTAATTATTGTGCATTAATTAGACATGACTTTGCCCAATTTCCTTAATTTTTAGCTTTTGTGTTGTCTAATTTTAATTGGTTAATTTTTATTTTGTGGATTCTGACCTGCCATGACCTGATTTTGATCGTTATTGATTTTTTATGATTTTTATTAATTTTTTATTAATTAGTTATGATTTTTTTGTAATTATTTAGTATAATTTTAGCACATTTCGCATATTTTAAATAATTACGCATATTTATACCAATATATAAATTCATATGTAGTACAAATAAATAATTCTAAATATTATGTAGGTTATTTTATAATTTTTAGTATATATATAATTTATCTCTAGCGATTCGTTAAGTACCGGAATGCATTTTACGCATTTTACGCATTTTCGATAAATAACGAGTTATATACTTAAAATTTGAAAATTTTGTAGTCTCCTATTTTATTACTTATTTTCTTAAATTCCAACTTACGGGATCGATTTACTAATATTTCTAGCTTTACTTTATAATTTAAGCTCGATCGGGTCGTTCAACCGATCGAAACCTCGGATTGTTTAGTTGTGGGGCTTACATGTATTACATATATGCGACTTTTTTACAAAAAATATTAATTAAAACAATTACAATCATGTCAAGTTGAAGTAACTTCACAATAGGCTTGGTAGCCGTAACACCATATATTTCAAAATTCAAAGTATAAATAATCTAAGACAATACAATATTATGACAATGGCAATAATGAATAACAATATCCAAAGATTTTCATTATCTTATATCTATAATGACTGCTCCAACTTAGAATTAAGGTTAACATCATTAAGAAGTTCATTTATCTCTGCATTAGGGGCTTTCTCCTTCAGTTGTAGAGCCTTGATCTTGTTGCTGATTTAATAATAAGTTTTGATTAACTCATTGCATTTTAGCATAATATGAGCTTTAGTGATGATTAATTTCAAGCTATTAATGCAAAACTCCACTCGTTAAGACACTTTAGAAGCTTTTATAATGGAGCTCACTCTTTTTTTAAATATTGACTTATAAGAGCAACTCATGAGTAACATCACTTCCCCTAGCATGATCATAACATTAACGCATATTGGAGAATGAACAAATGCAGACTCCGTCCAAAACTCCCTGTCTAAAGCACGTTCAAATAGTGTTTCAAGATATGGAGGCACATTGAATCCACAAAACCTTATTTTCTCCTTTGAATCAATATTAACCATTGGATTTGCTTCCCTATCCTAATAGGACATATCAGCAACCAGGAGAGAAGATTGAGCAGTAGATGCAATGATAGGAAGTACGTAGAAAAGATCACTTACTTGAACTAAAGCAATTGTGTCATAGGTACCCTCATGAAGCAAACCTTCAACATAAGTCTCAATAGTCATATTTAGTATAGGCACTTGAGTTTCATTAGCAATTGTTATGTCTAAACATGGTTTGTAATCGGTCTGACAATTTCAACATAATAAGCTAGATTATAAGAATCATCATCACCATCAACTTGCTCATACTCTTTAGGAGAATCCCCATAATCTTGCAACTCTTGATCATCATTCTCTTAAGTTAGGTCTTAAGGGGTTGGTGGCCATTCGACAAGGTAAGAGATGCATTGAACAAAGCCTAATAAAGATAATTCTCAATAAAGCAAACAACGAAGTAATATATAAAAAATTAAATTCTAAAGGCATCTTCATTACCTCTTGAATGCATAGTCATTTGGTGGTGTTTTGGTCGTCACTTAAGGGAGGACATGAATGTTTAAATGAGTTCACTCTTCCTTCTATTACTTTAGAAGCTCCAGCTTCTTCGTTAGGGTGATTAGTGTTGTTCTTATCTTGCTTCTTTTTATTACTAATCAACCCCGAGAGCTAAAGGTAAAACTCATGTTGATAGACGATCACTTCGCTTAAAGCCTTTGTATTTGATGCAAATGCATAAGCATGAAATCCTCTCAAACACTCAACTCAATAAGATGACCAACTAAGGGAGATCACTCCACGGTAATTCAAAGGATGAAAATAGATTTGATGGACAAAAAAATGAATCATTTTAATGTGCTCAGTTGAAATGAGCTTACAACAAGTTTCTATGTCTAAAGTGAGAGCTACTATTTAGGGGACAACTTGATTGAATTAAAATTGTCGTGCAACTCTATATAGAGAATATATCATAATTATGAGCTCTAGGATATTATTGTTTAAGCCCTTGCTATCTAACAATGAAGGGTGGTTACTAAAATACATCATTGGAGGAAGTTATGATATGACGCAACTGCACCTACCAAATTCTAATATAGTGGATATGAGTTCAAGTTGATTCCTTAGAGACTTTAAGTACTAATACTAACCTTAGCCCTATTATTTGACCAGAAAATTATGATGAGTTGAGTGAATTAAAAATATGAAAATTAACAAACTAATTTAATTGTGAGACTTAACAAAGTAATTAGGAAGCAATAAAATTAAGAACAACTTCCAAAAGGCAAATAATGTATTTAGGAATTGTTTTCCCTGGCGTTTAACATGTAATCACTTAAAATATATCTAATTCCATCTCTATTATTTTTTACCAAAGGGATTTGCAATTGAAGTTAACACATTTCGCAAGCATATTAGCCCTAACCCAAAATTATTTACAGGAATCTCTTCACTTAATAATATAATTTAGAATTGCATTAATATACAATGAGTTCCCACACAAAAATAACAACTTTCGGAAAGAATCGTGCATTTTATCTCTAAGTATACATGTAACTCTTTTCAATTATGTTTGGATCTCATTACCTATGTAACTTTTCAATCATCATGCATAATATCATAAATTGATACCCTAGAAATATCAATTAATAATAAAAACATATAATTAAATCAAGAAATATAGAAACTTTATTAAAAAATTATCAATAAATCCAATAATCACATGAAACTCTAGGTTCTACAATCTTAAATACAAGAATCTTAAGCTATCATGATGAAATTAGAAGAAAATTGCAAGAAGTAAAACATGAAAAATCCCTTTTATTAATGAGAAATCTCTTCAATCTTGAAGTTTGATGATGCTTCTACCTTTTCCTCTCTTTTCTCTTCAAGTCTCTTCTATGTTCGATGTCCCTAATGATGTCTAAAACCCTTACAAGTCTTTATATAATACTTTGGGAAATTTCCCTTTTCATCACCAAATATAGCCCAGGACACAATTGTGTCCCTAAGTTATGTAACTCACTAACATTAGGCTCTAAAATCATCTTGGGTGGGACAAAGCCTGTGGATATGGTTGTGTCCCCAGGTTGTGAAACTTTCTAACAAAAAATTATCACTTTCTCCTATTATATGGACACGGCCTAGGGGTACGGTTATGTCACCAGGTTATGCAACTTCATAACTCATTATTTGAACTCTGAATTGAGTGAAATTTAATTCATTTTATTTGTTTTCAATTTAAGAATACGTTCAAACCTTGAAATCAAAATTTTATTCAATTAAGTATCAATTTCTTTAAAAACAAAAAAAAATATAGAGGAAATGTTGTAAAATCACCATGTAAAGTGTATTTAAAATAAAAGTTATTAAGTTAGCTACAAGGTCTCGCAAATCTCCATGATCTTCTACATAAATAAATCCTATGTGCTAAGTTGATTGTATCTGCTATATGTCTGATATTCAAAGATTTTTTCTACATATGGGTGAAAAGAAAACTCTACAACAGTATCAAATAGCTTAAGCAGAGGGGGTTTATGATGTCTTTCTACCCATGCCATGATCATTGTAAATTTGAGTTTGAGTTTATGTTTACGCTAGGAGAAGTGAAATGTCCCCTAATTTATTGCAAAGAGAAGATTTGAAGGAAGATTAAATCTACATAGCATAAAGTTTTGTAGTAACCTATGGAGCGTACAGAAGCGTGATGGCATTGTTGTCCATGTATAAGATATCAAGAAGGAGGGTAAATTGATATGTTTAGAAACTTTTTAAAACTTTTTCAATGTGAATCAAAATTATCGTTCTTAATAACTTAATTTGGTAATTAGTGATACATTAATAATTCAACACATGAATAACAACATAAATAAATAACTTAAAGTAGAAGAGATTGAGAAGAGAATATCAGGCTTACAATTTAAAGAGCTTTAGTCTTATGCTTACTATTCTCTTATAGCTCTATTGTTGGGGACTCGATTGTCAAACCATATGCAACTAAGTATGTTAATCAAAATTTCAACATATTGAAACTCTTCACCATTATCAATATGCACAATTATGTATTATAGATACAAAGAAATATGAGAGTGTGTTGTGATGGGAATCAAACTATGGGACCTCTAACCCACAACTGAGCTCGAAGACTAGAGAGGTTGACATGATGAATCCTTATATTCCAACTAACCCCTGAAGAAGCCGAGTACTTACTTACCAAGTCATCTTTAATGCTATGCCGAATGAACGCCCTCTATTCTGTATTATGCCGACTTGATGACTACTCTACTGCCAAGTAGACCAATCACTCAACATCATCCTTATCAAGAGGCCGACGGATAGAGAATCCAAACTGACTAGGCCATTCCTACTCAGACAAGCCCATCCATCCATACTTTTTGTCCGCATCTCCTAACAACCTTGCCAATGCAGCATCACCATGTATACAGTAACGTATGGAGAATCTGTAGCACCAATTATTGATTTCCTTGTATATTCATTTTTACCCTCTTGTATCAAGTACATTGCTTCTTTAGGAATGTCCTTATTGACTTTTCCCTTTTGGGCAAATTATCCTAACTCACGGGTATAAATACCCTTGTACTTATAACTATAAGAGGCAGATTACCTTTGATACACTTAAGTACTTTTTTCATTGCGTAAACACTACTTGTTTATTCTTGGCATTACTCTTATCCTTTCCCTTAAGCAAGGTTAGGTGGCGAGTAACCTCAATGGACCAATTCGTGCGTCATATCGAATTGTGTCGTGAGTTCTCGGAAGTTCCTTTGATGCGTCATATCCTTTAGAACTGTTCATAGGTTTTTGCTTACTATTCCATTCGTTTTTATCACTCTTTTCATACCTTTCCCCATTAACCCTTTTTCAAGCTTTCTATAAGCTTGCACCCATCCAACGAACGGTCTTGTCTATTTTTGGTCACGGTTTGCATCATGTTTCTATTTACAATTGTCCCTCGTTTATATACAAGAAGTTCCCTACCATAATTGACTAAAACTACTCAACTAACTTTAATTTGTTATAACTAACTTCTATTCTTATACGTGACATAAATAAAATATAAACCTTCTTATAATAATAACACCCTTGATACATGTGAATCTATATCAATGGATATATGTTTTCTTCGATTGTGAAGGCATAGATTACAAGATATTAACTGTGTGGATTTGTTGTCACAACAAAGTATAATAGGATGAAGAACAGCAACACCCAAGTCCTTAAGAATATAAGATACCTAGAGAAGCTCTTTGGTAGCTAAATCCATACTTCAATATTTGGCTTCACCACTAGAGGTGGATACAATTCATTGTTTCTTGGTTTTCCACGAAATTAAGGAAGTTCTTAACAAAACACAATAACATGGACTAAATTTTTATCAATAGGATATAACCCCCAATCAAAATCAAAATACTTAAGTAAAGAGAGCAAGCTATTGGTTGAATAAAAGAGTCTAAATGAAGAAGGACCCTTCAAATATTTCAATACATGAAAAACTCCCTATAAATGTGTACTTTGAAGAGAGCCAAGAAATTGACTCAAACGATGGACAGTAAATGAGATATATGGTTGAGTCAAAGTCAAGTAAAGAAGTCGACCTACCAACCTCCTGTAAAACGAAGGATTATCCAACAATTCACCAGAAATATGATCAAGCTTCGAGCCACTCGATAAGGAGTCAAAACTAGTTTAGAACCAATAAGTCTAGCATCAATCAAGACATCTACGATGAACTTATGTTGGTTAAGCAGAATGTAAGCCCTAAATATAAGACAAATAATTGTATGAATGAATTTAGTATACAAAGTTTAAGGGGATCGGTTAAAAGATCTGATTAAACCTAAATTATGAACTAAAGTTAAAAATATTAGTAAAAGTAATCCTATAAGTCTGAATTTAAGAAAATAAGTAATAAAATAAGAAAATATAAAATTTTAAAGTTTTAAGTATATTACTTGTTATTTATCAACAGTGTCTAAAATGCATTTCAATAACTAATAAATCGCTAGAAATAAATTATATGTATATTAAAAATTATAGAATAACCTAAATAATATTTAGGAGTGTTTACTTGTACCTTATATATATTTACGTATAAGTAGAAATACGCGAAATTACCTAAATTGCCAGAAATTAGCTAAAAATTTACTAAATAATGAAAGAAAATTATAAAAAAATTAAATAAAAAAAAAGGAAATGGGGAATGCTCCAGATTAAGTCATGGCAGCTGAGAGAGGAAAGAAAAAAATTAGACCAATCAAAATCAAGCACATAAAAAGCAAAAAAAAAAAAAAGAAGGGGTATAGACCTTGTCTTATCTTAATTAATGCACAACAATTCTTTTATGACCTTATAAATAGCAAGAAAATTTTTAGAGCTCATTTGGTCAGTTAAGATCTGAAAAAAATTGAGAGAACCGAAATTTGAGAGGAAAATTAAGGTTTAGCAAAAATCTTTACAAAATTGTGCAATTAGTGCTTTTAGGTCGAACCCACGAGCCACCACCACTTAGGACTGAAGCACCACCACCACCACCCTACTCCACACTGACCACTTGGATTGGCCAATACACCTGAACCGATGTTAGAGGCCAAAAAGCTCTCAAACTAAGTGAATCTCAAGTCTCCTTCAATTTTGCAAAATTCTTTAAAATTATTAATTATGGCAAAAAAATTATGAAATTTATTATTCTGATATTTTATTGTATGTAGATTTAAGAAAAAATAGTGATTAAGTTTAATCATATTTGTAAATATAGAATTCTTAAGAAATTGGACAGAATCGAACATATTTAGAATTAAAAATAAATAAACCTAAGAGTATAGTTTGGAAAATTACTTAAGATTTTTGAAAATTAATTTTAAAAATAAATAGGTTTAGGAGTATAGTTTGGAGCTCAATTTTTTTCTATGAATACTTAAGTGATGCAGAAAAATGCTATGAAGCCATCTTTTTAAAATTAATTTTCAAAAATCTTAAGTAATTTTTTAGCCCTAAAATAATGAGAAAAATAGGTAATTTTGGCTTCATTAAGTGATTAAATGATTAAATACTAACTTAGAGGGTAGTAAGATGTTTAATGATGTTAATCTCTGATGTAGAAACCTAATCCTAACATTTAGAATGTTAATTGTAATTAATATGGGAATTATGTGCTAATTATAGGAAATTTAGTAATATGTGAAGTTGGGATTTTAATAAATATGAAATAATAGGTTAAATTGGATAACATAATAATGATATTAGTACAAAATAAATCTAGTGCAAAAACTAATTTTAGGTAATTGGATAAAAAAATATAAAATTTTCTAACATCAGGAGTAAAATCTAGTACTCTAATTAGGATTAAAGTGTACTGAATAGGTTATAATACTAAATTAAGGCCTAGTATGATATTAGAATACTCGAGCTTAATTTGATTAATTTCACATTAAGACTCAAGCGTATTTAGGATTCCTTATAGTTAAAAACAATTTATAACCAAAACTGAAATCTAATTCAAAAACCGAACCCCAAGCTAATGTAGAATAAATCATTAGTAAATAATAGGTATATATGGAGAAGTAAGTTAAATCATAAATTAAAATATATATCATCAAAGTATAAGTATTAAAAAGACATGTTTGTATTATAGGATACATGAAGGTGAACCAACCTACAATTAAGTGATTGAGCAACCAAGAATTCTAAGTAAGTTAGGTTTATTGCTTCACTGTATTTAGAGTACTATTTTAGGGTACTCAGAGACTTAGGATTGTGTATAATTATGATTGTAAGTAGTTTTATGCATGTGCTTACGTATCTGACTTAATGTTAGAATTCGTGTTGTGATTAATGATTGTTATGACTGGATTGGTGTGAAATTCTCTGAACACCCTAAATCAACCCTAATCCAAATCCACCTTAATACCCTAAATTATCATGCATTGCAACCCTTTAAGGGATCATTAGAATTCTCCAACCAAACACCAACACCTTTGAAAAAGGCAACGTTGGATAACAATTTGTTCTTTTCCTCATCATTAGCTAAACAAGAGAAGAGGTCGTAGTGAAGATAAAGCCATTAGCTCGAAAGATAGTCTTAAGAGGAGCAATGTCTCCATTGTACATACCTGGGTTTGGTTATGAGTTGTTGCATGATATGAAAATTCCTTAACTCGGATTAGAGCAGGTGAAATTACTCTGATTTCGCAACAAACCAGACTACATTGTGTGATGACACTTGCTTGTTGCATTGCATAAAAATAATTGCTTGATAATCTTGTTTGTGTTTGTATACATTCATGAGTCTCCAATTCAACTTACTGAGCTATAGTTGCTCATACCCGTATAGATCCTTTTGTAGGTCCTGATTTCTAATTACTCTGACTAATATGCCACCCTACAACTATCCGAAGATTAGTTCTCTTTTGAAGCCTAAGGTTGTGAGGATCAATTTGCCTAATAGTTAATTTATATTTAGAGTCTCACTTCTATTTTTAAGACTGAAAGACCAATATTTGATATGCAAACCAGCTGACTGTTATGATATGATATAAAATCACCTAGGAATTCTACAGTAATGTAGATTAATTATATATATATATATATTAACATATGGTTTTAATACTTACCTTAACTCTAGATAAATTCTTAATTAAACTATTTGCTTCAAAGCGAGGAGTCGTTAACGCCTTGTGTAGATCATATCTATAATAGGCACTATGACACCAGTTACTATCATAAAATGGTTTATACGGCAGAACTATTGCGACTCTACGACTTTTGGGTATAACACAAAAGTCCTGTACTTATATGAAAAATTTGGAGACCAAGAAAGAATCTAGCTAAGCCTAAATCCTTAATAGTAAAGTAAGAATATAAAGCAACTTTTAATTGTGAAATAACTGCATCATTGTCCCCTATTAAAATCATACCATCAACATATAAAAGCACCACAAGAAAGCCATCATTACAATTGTGAATGAAAAGAGAATAGTCACTTTTGGACTGATAAAACCCCTGTTGAATCAAACATTTGGAAATTTCAATATTCTACTATCTTGATGTCTGCTTTAGTCCATATAACAAACGTTTAAGGCAACATACCTGATTTGGTAATGCTTTAGAATATTCTTGAGGTAGGTCATGTAAATTTCCTTATCAATATGCTCGTGTAAAAAGGCATTATTGATGTCTACTTAATACAAAGGCCAATTTTAAACAACAACTACAACAAATAGAATACGAATAGAACCTAATTTTGTATCTAGAGAAAATGTGTCCATCTAATCTTCTCCTTCAACTTGTGTATACCCCTTAGCAATTAACCGAGCCTTATATCTTTCAATAGTCCCATCAGGTCAAAACTTAACTTTGTAGACCCATTTGGACTCTATCTGATAAGAATCAACCCTTCAAACCGATCACACGCAGTCGAGCTAAAAGACTCAAAGGACTCGCTCGAAGGATTTTAGCCCTAGACCATAGCCAAAACAAAGATTCTTATCTCAAGCTGATCTACAACTGACCTAACTATCAGATCCTCACATACGTCAAATCCACCCCTGTTCAACAACAACATCTTACTCCAGGAGATAGCCGAAGAATAACCAAGGTAAGCTCCCAATTCAACCACAGGCATCCGACCTTGAAACAAGATAACTTCTTTTTAGAACTAATTAGAACCCGACCTAAACCAGATCAGGTCAACCTCTAACTGAAATGCCCTTCTGTTTCCACCTAATTTGTGACATATTCCTAATGACCAGCCACCAAGCAACACGTGTCTTCTGATATAATATTATAAAATGATCATGTCTTTCTGTACTGAATATTCTTTGTCTCTTTTACCCCTTTTAATATGTTTCACATAACCAAAGTGTAAAGTACCATTTTTTGTCTTTTTATACATATAAAGTAACCCTAGTAGGCAGGTATATAATCCCCCACTTCTTTGTATGTAGGCATCTAACTTTCAATACAAAATTATTCAATTGAGCAACCTTAGTGTTCTTGCTATCTCTTAACTTTTATCTATTCCCTTTAACAAAGAGTAGTGGCGAGTGACCCTTCAGTTTAGACTAGTGTGTTATATCCAGCAGATTATATGTCGAGTAGGATCGAGTGGTGTGTTATATCCATTCAGTAGTTGCCCTGACTTTGCTAACCTTTTTCCCTGTTTGTTTTGGTTTGTTTCGTTGTGGTGTCTCCTCGTGTGTTCGACCCCGGAGACGCCACTATTGCTTTCTTTCCATCGGGTAACTCGGTAAGTTCCTAAGTGTCATTCTTCTCTAGAGATACTAATTTTAGATTCATAACATCAATCAATTCACTATGTTTAATAGCTTGAAAATAGCAACTTGGTTTAGGAACAATCAATACATTTGCCAAGGAAACAGTATAATCATGTGGTAAGTGAGAAAGTTAAACAAGGGATATGAATATGTAACTGAAGTATGTGAAAATGAAATAGTATTATGTGGAGCTGAAACAGAACATATAGTATATACATATTCCCTTAGCCACTTTGATGGTCGTTTGACTTGAGAAGATTGCCGACATTCATTAGTATACTTGAAGAATAATCAAGAACTTGTAAATGTATAGAATCCATAGCAAGAACAATACCATGATCATAAGATTCAAATGAAACATGTCGATGCAAAACAGTAGATGCAAAACTAGCTTAAATGTCTGATATTGTAAAATTAGTAGATGAATGAAAGGGAAATATATGTAAATAAAAAATGATGTCTTGACTCACAAAAAATAGTCTTACTCACAAGAACAAGCACCTTATATCCTTTTGGTACTTCAACATTATCCTAAAAATACACATTTGATTCCTTTTGATTCCAACTTGTTACAAGGAATTAGATGTTTAGCAGCAAGGCATGAACATCCTAAAGTTCTAAGATGAGTGTAATCTAGTACGTAACCAAATAAGGTTTCAAATGGTGTTTTCCAATCTAACACAACCATTAGCATTCGGTTAATAAAGTATGTTGCAGCAAGAACACACTCACTCTAAAGCTCCTTTGGTGAATTTACATGAAGATTAAGAGCTCTAGTACTCTCTAATAAATGACGATGCTTACACCCTACCCTCCCATTTTGTTGGGATGTATAGGTCATTGTGAGTTAGTGAACTATTCCTAATTTATCAAACAAAGATTGACACATAGATGATATAAATTCTAATCCATTATCAATACGAACAACTTTAGGAGTCACATCAAATTGATTATGAACATATTTGATGAATTTAGTAAGCACAAAAACTACTTGAGATTTATTGTTTATTGAGTATGTCCAAGTACTTCTACTAAAATTGTTAAGAATGGTAACAAAGTAATTTGCACCAATGATTAAAGTGACACAATAAGTCCCTACAAGTCAATGTGTAACAAATGGAAAGCAAAGAATGACTTGTATTCATTATAAGGAAATGGAAATTCGTGCATTTTAAATTCATGACAAGTAAAACAACAAAAAATTTTTAACTAAGAGAATGAACAAAGATCAAGATCCTACAATTTTGAAATTGAAATATTTCCTAATCTAGCATGTAATAATTCTAGTGGATTAGGCTTATTACAAGAATGTAAAGAGGTTACAATAGAAACCATCACATCTGAGGGGGAACACCTAACAGTAGCATTAGGACTCAGTACATAAAGGCCATATACTTCATTTATTGTAGCAACAATAGACCTAGTTGTCTAGTCTTGAAAATTACATGAAGTAGGTGTAAAGGTTATAGTTAATTTCAAGTCATGTAAAAGTTTGCTAATAGAGAGAAGGCTACGGGTAAATTCTAGAATGAAAAACACAATATGTTGTGTGAGATTTGGGAAAATGTGAATAATACCAATAACTATGACATGTTTCATGTTTCCATCTCGTAGTTTAATAGGAATTGGTTTCAAAAGAGTTCTTTTGTAGGTAAGTAAGGAAGATAAGGGTATCATGTGGTCAGTTGCACCCGTATCCACTATCCATGAACCATAATCAATATTCATAGCATTAAAACAATTATTTGTGAATGAATGATTAATTAATAAATTTACATATTTGATGCTGGAATAGCTTCCTCTATTTTAACCTGCTTGTGCTTCATGAGTCTCATAACTTCATGACATACATTCTTGACTAAAGTAGGATCAACTAAAGTACCTGCATAACACTCTTTATCATTAGTGCAATAATTGAATGGTGAACCAATTTGTTTCCTTTCTATTGCACAATATGTGACTAAATGCACATTATAAGCTCCTTTCCCTTTTCTAATTACTTGCTTCCCTTTGTACCAACTGAGGTATCCAATTATTTGGAAGCAATTCTCTATGCTATGCCCCTCCAATTTGCAATGTTTGCAATACACTTTAGCAACCGTTGCCCTTTGTTTCTTACTGTCCATATTCATCCTATTGGATAGAAAGGCCGCAATATGTCTTGATTCACAGAAGCAGTAATCTAATGTTGAGTCTCAACTTACTATATGAGATAAAAAGCTTGGCTAATAGAAGGAAGTGGATCCATGCCAAGGATCTAACTTTGAACACTATCAAAGCAATCAAACAATCCCATAAGGAATCAAATAAGTTTTTTTTTTTGTGACTCAAAATCCGCAATTCTATTTCTCAACTCGCATGTGTAATACTCCATTCTAGCATAATTATATATTAGATAAGCATTCAACACTTATACTTTGTCCCATATCTTCTTCATTGTATTATAGTAAACACTTACTGTCGTGTTTCCTTGTTTAAAACTATAAATCTTTGCAATTGGTAAACAAGTGAACCATTAGTGTGTCCATACTGTTCTTCAATTTCACTCCATAAATCCTTTGCCAATCGAACATACTAATAATTTTGAGGTAGATCTGAACTCATGGAATTTAAGAGCGAACATCGAACCATAGAGTCACAATATAGCCACTTAACGAGATCAAGAGAAATATTTGCAAGCCTAGTGATTGATCCATCGATGAAACCAAGCTTCAACTTTGCACCTAAGGCTAATTTTATAAATCGACTCCAAGCAATAAAATTTGTGCCATTGAATACTACATTCCCTAACAACATATTCAGATTATTTGATCCTAATAAAAATAGTGGATCTACATTTGTCTGTTTAACAATCACCATGACTAACTTAAGAAATAAGGTTCAATGAAACTTACAAATCTATCAACGAACAAGGAGATACTAAATCATTACCGCTCCGATACCATGTAAAACCATATGTAGCCAATTGTGTTGATCAGAATTTTAACATATTGAAACCCTTCTGTACAATTAGTATGTGCAGTTATGTATTATGGATACAGAGAAATACGAGTGTGTTGAATGTTCAGTAGGACAAAATTGACTATTTGAATTCTATTTACAACTGTCACTCATTTATAGACAAGAAGTTCCCTACCGTAACTGACTAAAACTATTCAACTAACTTTGATCTATTATAATTAACTTTTATTCTTATACGTAACATAAATAAAATACAAAGCTTCTTATAATATTGACACCAATCTTTTTCATCGGTGTCGTTCCACTTGATCCATCATATCAAAACAAATCACGAGAAGCTTACAAATATCTACTACACTTGGCCTTCACAACTCTTTACTTTGCCTATGTAAGCTCTCAACAATCTACACTAATTATAGATCTACAAAATACAATCAAACTTTTCTTAAACGACATTAAAAAAATGTTTATAAAATAGAATTGAGAACAACAATATAAATCTCAAATATTTGAGCACTAAAATAGAAATAAAGATTGTTGAATAATCAACTTCAATTCAACTTTTTGAAGTAGTCTTTAAGAAGTGTTCTATGTTTTTTCAGATAGCAGAGAGTAATTATGATCAAAATGTTGTATACATATATATTTTATTTCTTCTTAGAATTGTGTACAATATTTTGCATCGCCTCTTCTTGTATACTAAGGTCCTCTAATGGTTAGAATTTTGATAATTATCTTCACCTCATATTTTTCCAATCCAATGTTTAAAAGATGATCCATAAATATTTGGAGAAAATCTTGGAGTTTGAATTTTAATCTGATCTTATCTTGGTCAGATCTCCTTAAAGGATATACTTCAATCAGTAGCTATAGATAATCTTGAATTTTGAATTTGATATCCCATAATATTCGAAACCATTCTTATCCTTATCCAAACTTAGATATTTTTTTGTAGTTTCAT
The DNA here is from genome assembly GCA_024138005.1 of Lumnitzera racemosa. Lineage (NCBI taxonomy): Eukaryota > Viridiplantae > Streptophyta > Magnoliopsida > Myrtales > Combretaceae > Lumnitzera > Lumnitzera racemosa. Next base: position 73,715,229 of record JAMXBC010000003.1, read on the forward strand.
TAATTCACTTAACAAAAATTCCTGTAGAACCTCATTCTAACTTAAGTGAAACAAAATTAAGTGTATTTTCTTAATACATTCAATCTAATGAAGATAGGCCTTGTTTACTTTGAATCTGATGTCTTGTTATTTTTCAAATTCACTCTTCCAGGTCAACTGTCTAAATAACCTTTTAAAGATGTCTCAATTTATTTAATTCTAAAGTCTCTAGAAAACTTTCTAAAATACTGTATCGACTCTTCTTATATGAGCTTTTGAAACATTCTTTAAATACTTTCTAGTCTTGTTTTATTTTCAAGTGATCCATACCTTTTGAATAAATTTCTCAATGAAACTTAATTCACAATTTAAACAATCTGAAGAACTATATAAATACCTGCACACTTGTTACTACATTAGCATTATTTTCCTTTTTATTATCATCAAAATTCATAAGAAATATCTAACAGGCATAAATCAAGGTGATAATATAGTGATCCTAAGTATAATGATGTTATAGATACCCCATTTTTGCCCTCCCTAAATTCATTTTTAGTTTAGAATCCCTTAATTTTAGGAAAAGACCAAAAATATGAAAAATACCAAAACAAATTGAAAAAAAAAACAAATGTTGAGTTTAGTGTTAATATATTTTGATAAAAACAAAAAGGTTAAAATATATTTAATAAGAATAACAAGTGTGCAGGTCAATTTTAGAATGAAATTAGTTCGAGAAAGAAAATGAAATTTAGAATTGTGTTGGTTAGAATGTGTGTCATAATATAAGTCAAAATGCATATCAACGAAAGAAAAGGATTTTGTTAACAATGCATAAATCTGAGATCAGAAGCTATTCCTAAGCTATTTTTCGTATAATCTGAACAAATTAAGTTGAACAAAATTGCAAAAATGTCTAGCTCCACTTTATTGGGCATATTTGGGTAATGTGTTCAACTCCATTCCAGTAAAGTTCGATATAGTGCTTAGGGATTTTAAGTTACATTAATTTAAGAATACTCAAGAATCAGACTTGTATAATGTTTGATTAAGGTTTAAGTAATTTATTTTGGAAAAAATGTATTTTAACATTCTAAGCAAGGTTGATCAATTTTTAAATGTACCAAGGACACCAACCGTAAAAGGATTTATTGCATTAGTGTTGTATATCAAGTTCAAATATAATTCAAATTTGTTATGAAGATATATTGGATAAAATTATGCTTGAAAATTTCAAAATTCAGTGTAGGTTTTTGCAAATTTTTCAAGATAAGATTGCAACTTATTTTGTTGACAAAAATTCAAGAACTTTAAGATATTTTGTTGAAGATAAGTGTGGAAATGTTAGATATATTTAACTAGATTTTTTAGGAGAGTGTTATTGCAAAATTCAAATAAGATTTTAAATAAGGAAACAAAATTGTTTATGACAAATATCAAATAAAATATGATTAGGTGCTGACTATTCTTGAAGAGTAAGCTTGATATATCAAGATTTGGACATATCTTTTCATGTTTATCCAAAAGATTTAAAAGTGAGCTTCAAACACATCATTACGAGCTACAACAATCAAATAATTTAGAAGCATAAGGAAAATATCAGGGGGAACAATGGGCATATAAGTTTTTGAAATTCAAATTTTTAGTTCCAATTTTTGAGGGATTTTCTTCGATCATCAAAGAAAAATCTCATTTAAATCAAGTATCTTGGAAAAAGATCAACAATTAACCATTTTCTAGTTGTTACATACATAGATAATCAATATAAGTCAAAGTTGTACAAGATACAAGATACAACTCTTAGAAAAAAACCAAATTTCAAAAATTCTTTCATGGAGATTGTCAAAAACTTAGCCAAAAATTGAGCGAAAATAGATTCTTCATTTCATTGTTATTACTTTTGTGCAAATATTGTAGAGAGATATTTAATTGTATTATCTTATTTTCTTGTACACATTATTGATATTGTATTTGAGTCAGTGTGAGGTTAGAGAGTTCTCTGTAGTCTTGTGTTTAGCATAAGGATAGCTAATGAGACAAGAGAAAAAAGCGACTAGACCTCTATTTCATTTTTTATTAGTGAAATGATTGAACTAATAAAATGACACTGGTGGGGAGGACTATGTCCCCAACAATAGAGTTGAAAGAGAGCAATAGGCAAAACATTAAAGCTCTATAATTTGATCACCTTATCTTCTTTCTCCTAATCTCATTTAATTTCGGCATTTTACTATTTGATTTTTTGTTTTTGCACCTGAGTTAAACATTAAATATTATACTACTTCTCACATTATTTAAGTTGTTGAGAGGGGAGTTGTTTTAAAAAATTGAAAAAGTTATTTTTTTTTTACAAAAGATATGAAGTCAACAACCCCACCATCCACCCTTTTTGATATTTGACACAAGACCTACACAAAAATATATATATATATATATATATAGAAAAATGAAGTTAAAATAACTATAATACTCCACAACCTTGACCTACTAGCTTTCAAGTTGTTCATATCCTTTATAGAAAAATATGTACTTATAAGTTAGGTTAATAGGTATAAAACGATCCATACTAATTTTACTAGTAACCGTAAGAATATGAATCTTAGCATTAGAATAATAAATATAATAATTATAAACACCCTATTTTTACTCTCTCATAGTTTTAACTTTTGTTTTTAAAGGGTCCGAATTCAAAAAATAACAAAAATTGAAAAATGATAAAAAGAAAAAAAAATAGAAAATTTTCACAAAAAGAAAAAAACTATAATAGAAAAAAAATTCAAAAAGATTAGTCGGATTGATTTGTTATTATTATTTTAAATGGATTTAATAGAATCGCTACTAAATAATTATTGAAAAAAACAAATCTAAAACGATAGTATTAAATCGATTAAGATAAAGATTTGGATAGATTCAAATCTAGATCGATCTTTATCTGTTTAGATTTAAAGCGATCCAAGAGATTTATTTTCAAGTTGTATAAATAGGGATTAAGCAATGAAAGGGAGAGGATCATCAAAAGACATTAAACATACACTTCGTCCAACCATTGTCTCTAATACTCTCCGATCACCCTCCTTCTCTTGCATAAACCTAACAATCCTACCTCACCGTATACAACGCAACGGAATAGCATACCCCCATATCACCTATACATCAACACCAATAGCCCCTGTCACAGTCATCTCTCAACAGCAAAGAACAATAGAAAACCACATGCGAAGTACAACAATCTGCTCTATCCTACGAGCAACCAGGTAAGTTCAGTTGTTTATTTTTTATCTGTTTTGTCTTGGCTCTCTTTTTGAAGATTCCTTACCCGTTTGATTTGGCCACTGACCTGAACTATTAGATAGAATAGTCACATAAGTCTCTTATTGAACAATTTGCGAAATGGTACATGAAAAACATGGCTCAGGCGACATGGAGAGTTAATAAGGAATGGTGAGCAAAGTAGTTGACATGGTCACGAAGTAGGGCTATGTAACTTTTGGGTTAATAAGGAATGGTGAGCAAAACAGTGAAAGCACAGCCATGTTGGTTGGCACAACTTATATTATATATATATATATATATAACTTCATTCTAACATCAAATTTTTCTCAATGAAATTATGTTTTTGAGAGTATTCTCAAAACCCCATGTCGTATTAAGCTAGATATTAGATCATGGTGATAAATCGACTTCTTGGATTTATTCATTCGTACGTTATTATTGGATGTGCAAATTCAGGGCTATACTAAGTTTTTGAAAGCTCAAGCTCAGCTTGTTTAAAAATTATCGAACTTGAGTTGAGCTGAGATTTTTACTAAGCCTAAAATTAGAGGCTCAAGCTTGTTAAGGATTTTAAAATTTGAGCTCAACTTGTTCTTAGTCCGTTCAGGTAAATGAGCTTGAACTCATATATCTAAATGTGTTTGTAAATAAGCTTGCACTCATAAATCTAAATAAGCTTGTAAACGAGATCGAGCTCGTTTATCTAAACGAGTTTAAACTTGAGCTTATTGATCTAAATGAGCTTGAGCTCAAGCTTATTTAAATTGATGAGCTTAAGCTTATTTAAATTGATGAGCTTAAGCTTAAACTTAAACTCAAGCTCGTTTGGATAATTGAGCATAAACATCCAAACTTAAATTTATATTAATTTTATACTTATATCCTTACATATTCCATATACCTAATTCCTCTAAGGTCATATATTATGTAGAAGCATGCAACAATCAGTCAAATAACATAACATCATGATTTTAGATAAGTTAATTGTGACTATTTCTCTCACATGAAATTGTGAAATAAAATATACTAATCAAAATGCACATTTTGCATTTCATAACTAACTATTGTCAATGACTCTTGTTTACCCATTTGTAATATGTGTATGTTATATGGAACGTCAATTTATGTACTATTAAACAAATTATAAACATAAATTATAAAGTGTAAAACTATTATACGATGATATATAAGTATAAAATTAATATAATTTGAAAATCATTAAAATATAAAAGATTAAAAATATATGAAACGAAAAAGCATACACTACAAAATAAGATAAACACCATTAAAATGCAATTAGTATAACTAAAATATAAAACATTATATTAATATAATGTAAATTCACTAGCTTATTAATAAGTTTACTCGCATGCTTACTTACTAGCCTACTTGTGAACGGCTTATTAACAATATAAACAAGCCTAATCATAATTCTACTCATAAGCCAACTATTAACCATATAAATGAGGCTTCTCATAAGTCGACTAGCAAGCTCGCTCATTAACAATATTAGCGAGCTTATTCATTAACAATATAAGTGATCCTACTCATGAGTCGACTCGCAAACCTAAATTTGGAGCTCGAGCTTAGCTCTTTCAATTAAACAACCATAATTTTGAGAATGGCTCGTTTATTAATCAAGCTCAAGCAGAGTCAAACCTAATGCAATCAAGCTCGAGTAGCTTATAAGCAACTTAGCTTAGTTATAGCTCTATGTAGATTGAAAACCTCATTATTGTAGTTTCGTTAGTCATGGTAAATTATAGTTTCTAATTGATTATTTTCTAGATTCGTGACTCACATTGTTTTTGGAAATTAATCACAACTAGTTCGAATATTGAATTAGTTAGCATATCTAATTTATTATTCGTCCATATCCTTTTTTTTTCCTACTTTCATGAAGGTAAAACCTAAAAATATTCCTTTTTCATTTTTTTTAATCCTTGAAATCCACAAAAGATTGTGTCTTGATCGACTATGTAACATTGATAGACAATCGAATTCATCCAACAGCTCTTGGCTCTATCGTCTCGGTATTCGAACTGCAGTTAGTACACTTCATGGTGGTAAGCTTTGACACCTCATCTTGTTAAATTATGGTGTTGATTGGGTTTTGTAGATCTTGTTAGAATTATAGAAAGATAAGGTTAAAAAAAAAAAGAAATATATTTATGTCTATATATTAAAAAAAAAAATTGGATGGAGATTATTGATTAAAGGTTGGTTGATTATCTGCAGAATTGTGAATCTTTTGATATTGGTAAGTTCATGGAGAAGTCAATTTTTCTTATGGTGGAAAAATTTTACATTGTTGGTAAGATTGAGTAAGGTTTAATGCTAATTCATGTTTGTGAATCTTCGGCCAATCTGGCTTCCAAGGATATGGTTAAAAGGTCAAGTTTAGATGTCATCAATCATCCTTTTCCATATAGAGTTGTATGTTATAACGAGGAGATTGAGGTTATGAGACAAAGCCAAAATAGCCTTTTTCTATAGGTAAAATTTGCGAATACAACGTTTTGTTTGATGTTGCTAATATTGACAATTGTTACCTTTGTTTGAGAAAGCCATAGAAGTCATGTCGTAATGTACAGTTAAAATTGTTAAATAATAGTTATAACTTCAATAGGGAAGAGTGAAATGTTTTGTTATTCCATTCAACTCCTAAGAGAGTCTAGAGAGGCTTAAGAGTGGTTAAGGATTCAACACATAGGAGGAAAGCTTAATAGCAATCTTGTTAAGAGATTGTGAAAATTGAAGCAAAAATTTTAGGATAATCAATTAATCATGAGTTTAAGGATAAATTTGAAATTATAGTCTCCATTTGTAGTTTGTAAAGTGATTGCAAATTTGAAGCCAAAGGGAAGAGTATATCAGGGTTGACTAATGAGATTATAGAAGTTTTTAACTAAGCTACTTACAAGAAAGATAACCAGCTGAAGTGCTTAATGTCGTTTCGCTTCGAAGATGTTCTATTTAAAATATTTAGATGTTAAAGTAGTGCCTATTCCATCTATACATATTGTAAGATGCACTCCAACCATTCTAGATATATATCTATAGAGGGTCAAATTTAATATTGGGCTTTAAGCCCTTTAATTAAATGAATTTGACTCCTCGAGCTCCTCGGGCTAAAGTGACAAGGTTCAAAGAGCCAAGCTCATAAATTAATGGGATGATTTGAGGAGTTTTGGCATGGTAAGCTTGGAGTAGGACCAACTGAATCGATCTACACAATCCAACATTTCTTAGTTTGACTTACACTAAAATAATAAATAAAACCTTTATTTGGGCCTAAACCCATGAAAATAGCTCACTTAAGATCCATTAATAGAGGGTTTTAATCTTGACCATTGATCACCATCGTGATTCGATGGATGCGATTAATTATCATTTCCTATAAATACCCCATTAATATCCTTATTTAGATAAGAGAAAACCCCCCATTAATATTGTCACTCTATCAGAACTTTGTATCAAAGATCAAACACTTAAACATCCTAAAAACACTACCATGTTCTTCATTCATTGTTAAGTTTGATGCTATTACAATCCTCCATCTATCACCATACATGTTGGAGCCTTACTAAGATTGCCTACTCCTCTTCCCTATACTTCTCTCTTGGTTATCTCGTATGAGTCACTCAAGTTATTTACATATAACCCAACTTCACACGTGGCATACACGTGACCCTTGCATCCATACCTACACCCCCCACATTTTCTAAAGATTCTACTATAGAGGGAATACTTGATACTCACATCATAATACCTTTAAGGTAAAGATAACCTTATCCTACTGATGGAATTAATCAAAAGCAAGATGTTATTAATCAAAAGGAAGATGTTGCTACTGTAACCAATGACTAAAATCTACCTCCAGGTGGAGGCACTAATCAAGGAGATGGCACACAAGAAGGTATCTTTAACAATGCACAACTAATGCATAAGCTACAAGAGACTAATTAGAACCTAGGTGAACTCATAGCAATGTTCTCTCAATATGCGCTTGCTTTGTCTGCCTTTGTCGCTATACAACAAGGAGTAACTTCCTCGAATCCTTCTAACGTAGTGCAACAACATACCCCACCTAACCCTCTAATTATCAACGAGCATGTCACTCCTAGAGTTGAGGAACAACTTCCTGCTATAGAACTTACAATTATACAAGATTCATTAACTAAAGTAAGGAACCAGGGAGTTCGGATTATAGGCTCGTCATCCTCATGTGCTATACCACATATCACAATTGTTGACTCTATGCAACTAACACCAATGAATCCTATGTCTACAAGATTTAAAGTTGTGAATCTCGCACCTATGCACCCTACTCCTACGATGGCACTAAGGGTATAAGCATCTACTTAAAGAGGTTCATTTGTGACCAAAGAAGATTTGGACATGTATTTGAAGGGGATACAAGTGAAAATCTATAGTGGGAATATTAGAACTGAAGCTCCCATATCACCAACACATTGTCGCAAAGCCGTACCCTAAGGATTATGTTAGTTTGAAGTTCATGCTATTTAATGGCAAGAAAGGAAGCGCTAAGAAACATTTGCTAAAATTCATCAAGACACTAGAAGTATATGGTCTAGATAACAATTTGAAACTAAAAGAATTTTCTAAGTCACTCACTAAGAAGGCATATACCTAGTACGTTAATCTCCCTTCGGGTCAGTAGATTCGTAGGGTAATATATGTAAGATGCTATTGGAGAAGTTTTTCTCCATAGAAGATAGAGTCACTCTCACTGACATGGAAAGAATCCGTCAGAATTCCAGGGAAGATCTTATGGACTATATCGAACACTTTAGGGAACGCTCACTAGATATACAAAACGTTTGTGATGAGAGGGAGTTGGTCAAGATCTATATCTAAGGAATGTTTCCTAAGTATACGATTTACCTTGAGAATCTTTCATTGGCTTCCTTTGCTACGTTAGTTGAGAATGCACAAAGGACCAACAACTCAATGGTACGATAAAGAAGTGAAATTAGGAGATTCGACAAGTGCGCTTCATTTGTAAATGTAGCTTAAGGTGAGTCAACAAATGGAGTAAAGAAGCAAAGAAACGATAGGCTCACTAACTCTAGGCCATCTTTAACATACCTTCGTCCCATGGCCAAAGTGCATCAAATGCTTGACCAGTGACTCCATGATGGAAATATTAAGCTCTCGATGGTTAAGCTCATCCCCACAAATGAAGAAAAAAATAGATTTCATTGGATTATTGATCACCCAACTAAAGATTGTTTCACTTTAAAGAAAATATTCAATGATCAAGTTACATGTAGTGAGTTAATCATCGATAACAATGCTATTAAATATGATCCACTTCCTACCCACAATAATCAAAGGGGTGCTGTCAATGCCATTAGTCATGATCCTATCACAACTAAAGTGATTGATGCTTAGGTTACTAGAAGTCATGAAAATAAAGGAAAGTCGATTAAAGCTCAAGACGATGAACACCCGCCTGTCATTGCGATGTTGTTAAAGGCAACTAACTTTAGAAATTTATTTGATCTCTTGGGATTCAACAAGAAAGCTTAGCTTGTGATGACAACTATACTCACATGTATCTCTAAGAGTTAATACACAAAGTATAGTGTAGTGCAGCCTATGAAAAGGATAGCCATAGTACACGAGAATGAAATTCTATTTACTGATGCAGACATATGTGTAAAGAATTTCAATCACAATCACCCCTTATATGTGGAAGGTGTACTTAGTAGGTCCCGGTCAAGAGGAAAGCTTCATTGAATATCATGCTAGTGAATACTTTTAAGGTAGTTGGAATTGACATATGACAACTGGTTGAACAACCTATCTCAATAAATGGATTTAGCCATGCCCCTATGGAATCTGTTGGGCATGTTAATGTTGATCTCAAGGTTGGCCTTATTCATGGTACTACTACCTTTCATGTGATTGATATGCCAATTCAATACCATCTACTCATTGGTAGGAAGTGGTTGCACAATCACAACTTCGTCTCATCGACATTACACCAATGTATCAAGTGTCATTGGAAAGGGAAGTATGTATTCATTCCAGCTACCAAGAATCCTTTCAAGCAACATGAATCATACTTTACTGAGTTAGCCTACTTTAATGAATTTGCTAAGGAAGGTGAAACCGCGATAGCTAAGCCATCTGGTATACCTTTACCTACATGGGAAGAAGTTCAAGATGGTTAACAAAAGGAAAAGAAGATGCGCGGATGTCATGGGGGAAAGAAGAAGAATAAGTAGGCTATGGGCCTTGAAAGCTTCATTCAAGTAGACGGAAGAAGGGTGTATAGCTTATGATGGTTTGAAGAGTCTAAGGAGGTATATTTCTCCTCTTTAGATCCCATACTAGTGCAAGAAGTTCAGCCTACCCCACAATAGCTACAAGACCAAATGAAGCCATAGGTTGAGGAAATAGAAGAATTGGATCTAACATGACTTAGAGAGTCTCAACGACCAATCTTCATAAGCAAGAGCCTTCCATAAGAAATAAAAGTTCATATTATTGAGAGACTGAAAGCATATAGAAACGTGTTTGCATGGACCTACGAAGAGATGCTAGGATTGGATCCCAGCCTTATAGTACACAAACTAAATATTGCTCTAGGAGTTACACTTGTGAAGTAAGGACAAAGGGTTTTTCACCTTAAAATTGAAGTGCAAATCAAACAAGAGGTCAAGAAGTTATTACAAGTTGGATTCATAAAGGCCATTCAACATCCTACTTAGCTTGCTAACATTGTTCTTGTAAAAAAGAAGAATAGATAGATAAGAGTATGTGTAGACTTTCAGGATTTGAACAAGGCTTATCCTAAATATGACATTCCTTTACAAAATGTTGATATTCTAATAGATGTAACTGCAAGACATGGCCTATTCTCATTTATAGACGGATTCAATAGTTATAATCAAATTAAGATGGCAATAGGAGATGGGGAGTGTACCACCTTTCGAACACCAGTTGGAAACTTTTATTACACCGTTATGCCGTTTGGATTTAAGAATGTGGGCACCACTTATCAAAGGGCAATGACTACTATATTCTACAACATGATGCATGACTTCATGGAAGATTATGTCAATGATATAGTCATTAAGTCCAGAAGGGCACCTAATCACATGATTCATCTACAAAAGGTTTTTAAATGATGTCATTTATACAAGCTTTGTATGAATCCTCTCAAATGTGTCTTTGGAGTGTCTTCAAGGAAGTTCATAGGGTTTGTCGTCCATTGAATTAATGTTGCTCCTACAAAAGTGCAAGTTATAAGATTAATGTCATCCTTTGACACTTTAAAGGAATTAAAAACTTTTATGGGAAAGATCTCTTATATAAGAAAGTTTATACCAACACTTGCTAAGATTTCATACCTATTGTACCAATTTTTTAAAAAAAAGGAATTTCATTTAAATGGGAATATGTCCACAAGGAGCCAATAAAAAAGATCAAGACAATCCCTACCTCTCCTTAGACCATGGCCATGCTTGTCAAAGAATTGCCATTGATTTTGTATCTTACTTCTACCAACAGGTCCATTGGAGCTTTAATTACCCAAGAAGTGGATGTTCAAGAGCGACCTATGTACTATTTGAGCCAAACCCTTCAAGGGAGTGAGGTCAATTACCTAACTTGCCAGAAACATTGTCTCACATTGGTATTTTCCATGCAGAAATTACAACATTACTTCCTTGCATATAAGATCAATTTGGTAATTCGTTCAGATTCGATAAAGTATTTATGATCATAACCAGCTTTATTAGGATGAGTTGCTAAATGGTTACTCCTTCTTGGAGAATTTGACATGTTAGTGCAATCCCCCAAAACCATCAAGTCATAAGCCCTGGCTGATTTGTTAGCATACTTATCGAACACCCAAGAAGACTCAACTATAAATACAATACCAACTGAGTTTCATGAAGATACAATGATGTTTGAGGCAAATGGTGAATGGATGCTCCAATTTGATGGTTCTACAGGAAATCAAGGTTGGGGAGTAGGAATCATATTGACATCACTTGAGGGTCAAGAGATACCCGTAGCATTTAAATTTGATTTTTTATGCAATACTAATAATGAAGCTAAGTATGAGGCATTATTACTTGGCTTATAATCTGCACAAGAAGTCAGAGCATATCATTTGTATGTTTGAGGCGATTTAAATTTGATCATTAAACAGGCCACAAGTGAGTTTAGCTTGAAGGAACCTATAATTACGCCTTATAGGGCTACAGTACAAGCTATGGTAAAAAAATTTAACTCAATGCGATATAAGCATATGAGTTAATCAACGAATAAATAAGCTGATACATTGGCTACACTAGCATCCAAAATTTCAATTCAAGACACTAATGATAATATGAATATCGAAATAGTCAAGAAATCTATACTATGTACGACTTTGGATTTTATTGATGAGGATGAAGACATGTACGATGATTGGCGTATCCTACTTATGGAACAGTTAGCATACCCTAGTACGGCTTCTGTTTCGGCTTTGAAAAATTTTATTAAAATTAATGGGATGTTATATTATAGGGGTCCAAAAGGCATTATGTCTCGATCTATTGGTTCTAAGAAAGTACGTCTTAAGTTAGATAAGTATCACTAGATCCGGTATAGGGAGGAAGGGTCACCACTATATCGTCGTATTCAACGTGCAGGCTATTATTGGCCATCCATGGCCAAAGACACGCTTCAAGTGCAAGTACATTGCCTCAGATGTTTTGGCTCCCCGAACAAGGTGAGTGTAATTTTGTATCTAGTACCAGAGACTAGAGGCACTTGTACATTGGTTACTTAAGAAACAATATGCTACCAATAAATAGTATAGATGCCAAACTTGTAAAGCAAAAGGCTAAAAAATATCTTATGCATGAAAGCGAGCTTTACAAAGTATATTTATGGGAAAACCCTTAAAGTGCATTGCTCCTCCTGAAACAAAAACAATTTTGACTGAGGTACATGCTAGAGAATGCGGGGAACATGAAGGAGGAAGGAAGCTATATTATTACCTGCTCCATAGAGGATACTATTGGCCAACAATGGAAGTAAACACTTTCAACTTCACCAAGAAGCATGTTGTCTATCAATATCATAGAGATGCCATTCATGCTCCTACGATCACATTCCATAGCAGCACAACTCCTTAGCCTTTTCACAGATGGGCGTTTGACCTTATTAGACCTATACATGCACTATCGAGAGGATACATCTGGATTCTAGCAGGAACAACATGCTTTAACAAAGTGGGTAAAGGAAACTCCTTTAAAGAAGGCAACAGGACTAGCGGTTACAGGTTTCATAAAGGAGAATATCATATAAAGGTTCAGAATCTTGAAGCATATTTTATCTAACAATGGTACTCCTTTCATCAATTCGCATGTCCGCCAACTATTAGCTTCCTATAATATTGATCATGTAAAATCTATACCTTATACCTCGAAAGGAAATGGATAAGTTGAGGACACTAACAAGAGCTTGTCGAAGATACTTAATTGCATGGTTCATGATAATCATAAGGAATGCCATGACAAGCTACCATTAGCGCATTGGGCCTATAGGACATCTAAATGAAGGTTGATGCAAGCAACTCCTTTTTCTTTGGTATATGGGGCTGAGGTAGTAGTTCCTATAGAAGTTTAATCTCATTTGTTAGATTACCTAACAACACTGAGCTCAAACTTAACACATTACGAGTAATAGATTTAGAAGCATTAGAAGAAAGGCATGATATCACTAAACACAATCTCATCAATCATCAACATAAACTTGGAGTAGCGCACGACCATCTAATGAGAAGGAGATCATTCCAATAAGATAACAGTGTACTTCATGCAACCAAGCATGTACACCGAGGTACTCCAGCACCTAAGTTTACACTAAAATGGGAAGGACCTTTCATAGTTGAAGAAGTATACGAAAGTGAATATTGCAAACTCAGGAATCCTAGCATAAATGCTATTACTGCTCCTATTAACTTTCAAAATATAAAAAATTTTCTTTCGTAAAAAGGAAACTATAGTATAGTTAAATGAATGCAACTTACAGCTCGAGTTGTACGAACTTGTTTTATATATCTATTTCTTCTATTATCTCTTTTGTGCACTATACATTAGAAGAAAACAATAACAAAGTATTGGTGTTTATAATATTGCTACTTAGTAAGAGACTTTTCTCCTAAGTGCGCAATATACATTTATCCTATGAGTTGCTGATTAGTTAAAGCTTTGACTCTCAGGCGTACTATATGATGCTCTATCAAATAAGATAATGACTCACGTTATTTGAGTATGCATTTGTAGAGCATGCCAAAATAGTTAAGTAGTGGGTAATACTCCCTTAACTTATGACATGATTGTCCAATGTAACTAATATTGCTTGTTTCAATCAATATCTCCATATTATTGGATCATATATTCAAATCCTTGCTTGCAAATGGGAATACACATCTAGTGTGCAAGGTTTTTGTTGAACCTGATTTTTTTTCCAATTTTATAAATTAGTCTTCTTTAAACCGATCAATACTAAACTTTACCTGTTTAATACCAACTCTCGACTAAGGTTTAAAGAAAATCGGTTCTTTTATTTTTGAAAACGTTTTCGAGTAGCCACCCGACCAAAATCAGGAAAAAGATTTAAATTATAATAAATTAGATAGATTAATTATAATTTGGCTATTGGTTTTTTTAATAAAATTAATTTTATAAATGGTTTTAAGAACCAGAAAATCGGATTTGTTAAACCCTTACGAGTACCATCAACTTTTCAATTTTAGACTTAGTCTCTTAAAATCACCTTTTAAAAGTTATCTTAAAAGAATGAAATTTAATTATCGATTAACAAATTTGAACAATTTAAACTAAAGTGGAAAAATAGGTTTTTTCATTTTTTACCACCGTCCCATAGGTGCTTATGTATCCACTATTCAAGATCAGACATACGTAATTATTTTATAAAACTTTAGATATGTTTATTTCTTTTAATTCTCAAAATGGTCGATTTTAACTTTTTTAGCCATTTAATTTTCTTTAAAAAAAAACCTAAGAGGAAAGGGTCCTAATTTGGTGATTTTATTTTTAGAAAAATTCTAAAATATCTTAATTTTTGAAAAAAATGTCCATTTATTTTTATTTTTTTGGAGAAAAAAATTTTAAGTGATAAAATTTTATAGAATTAACCTTAGCTCTATTATCTAACCGGAAAATTGTGATGGGTTAAATGAATTAAAAATACTATAATTAACAAACGAACCTAATTATGAGACTTAATTAAGCAATTTAGAAAGCGATAAAATTAAGAATGACTTCAAGAAGGCAAATAACACATTTATGAATTATTTCCCCTAGTGTTTAACATGTGACCGCTTAAAATGTATCCAATTCAATCTCTATTATTTTTTACCGGAGGGATTCACAATTAAAGTTAACACATTTCTGAAGCATATTAACCCTAATCCTAAATTATTTACCGAAATCTCTTCACTTAGTGATATAATTCAAAATCGCATTAATGTATAATGAATTCCCACACAAAAGAACAACTTTCCGGAAGAAACATATATTTTATCTCTAAGTATACATGTAATTCTCTCCAATTATGTCAAGATCTCATTACACATGTGATTTCTCAATCATCATGCATAATATCATATATTGATACCCTAGAAATATTAATTAACAATTAAATAACATAATTGAATCAAGGAAAGATAGAAACTTTTTTGAAAATTATCAATAAATCTAATAATCACATGAAACCTTAGGTTCCACAATCCTAAATACAAGAATCTTAAGCTATCATAATGAAACTAAAAACGAATTGCTGCAAAATCAAAAAATAAAACATGAAAAACCCCTTTTGTTGATCAAAAATCTCTTTAATCTTGAAGTTAGGTATTGTTTTCTCCTTTTGCTTCTCCTTCTCTTCAAGTCTCTTCTCTTTTGAATGTCCAAAGTTTTTGTTTGAAACCCTAGTAAGTCCTTTTATAATGTATTGTAAAGTTTTTTTTTTTTTTTGTCACCAGACACAGCCTGAGACACAGTTGTGTCCCTAGGTTATGTAACTTACTGACCTTAAACAAAAAATCTTTTTGGATGGACACAGCCTAGGGACACAGTTGTTTCCCAGACTGTGTAACTTTCTGACTAAAATTTGCCACTTTCTGACTAAAATTTGCCACTTTCTGACTAAAATTTGCTACTTTCTCCTATTGTTTATGTAACCTCAAAACTTCATAACTCATTCATTTGAACTCCAAATTGAGTAAAACTTGATTCATTTTCTTCGTTTTCAATCCAAGAACACATTTAAACCTTAAAATCAGAATTTTACTCAATTAAGTATCAATTTCTTTAAAGAAAACCAAATATATAAGGAAAATACTATAAAATCATCATGTAAAATATATTTAAAATAAGAGTTATTACCCTATGAGTTGAATATAACTTTAGAAGGTTTTGAAGGAAGTGAAGCACTATCAAAGTCGACAAGACCGTAAAAGTAACATTGACTAAAGGATAGCGCCCTAAGAGCTAGCAAGGGAAATCGATTTGGAAAACCTAAGCATGCTCTCTTGAGCTCACTGATCTAGGTAGGAACGTCTCTAAGGGACTAGCAACCCTTAAGATACCATCTTAGATGGCTGGTACAATATGGTTGTTTTGGAGTTAACAAAGTATACCATGAATGATCATCTTGGATTGATGGGTATAGCACTATCTTGAATTGATAGGCTTAGAAGCTTATTACCATCTTAGAATGATGGGCTTAGCACGTAAACGCCTTCTTGGATTAATGGGAATAGCACTATCTTAGATTGATAGGCTTTAACTTAAACACCATTTTAGATTGATGGGTTTTAAATTGAACACCATCTTAGATTGATGGGTATAGCACTATCTTGGATTAATAAGCTTGGAAGCTTATCACCATCTTGGAATGATAGGCTTAGCACTTGAACACCATCTTGAATTGATGAGTATAGTGCTATCTTAGATTGGTGGGTTTTAACTTTGACCACCATCTTGGATTGATGAGTATAGCACTGTCTTGGATTGATGGGCTTGGAAGCTTATCACCATCTTAGATTAATGGGCTTAGTACTTGAGTGCCATCTTGGATTGATGGGCGTAGCTTTATCTTGGATTAATAAGCTTTGACTTGAATGCCATCTTAGATTAATGGGTTTAACACTATCTTAGATTGATAAGCTTGGAAGCTTGAATGCCATCTTGGATTAATGGGTTTTAACTTGAACACCATCTTGAATTGATGGTTATAGCACTATCTTGGATCGATAGGCTTAGAAGCTTATCACCATCTTAGAATGATGGGTTTAGCACTGAAAAATTGATCAAGTTCCTTAAAAAAGTTTTCTCAACTGTGCAATTTACTTAGAAGTGGTGGAATTGACTTCAAAGGTTGATTTAAGAAAGAGACTAAGTTACTGGGGTTACCTAAATATTGTGAAGGAGCACTTACCCTAACCTTCGATCCATTTGGATCGCTAAAGAAACCCAGTATCATATAGGTCTTGGATCTTTTGCTTTAATTTCCAATAGTCTTCTATAGAATGACCCATTAGGCACATGTAGCATTCACATGGAAAGCCAGGATCTGGCCTTTAGAGCTTGTGTTTAGATGGAAGAGGTGCAAGGCTTAACATTTCGACCTCTCTCAACTAATGAAGGAGTTGAGTTGTTGGGATCGAGATTGGCGTAAGATGCCTTCCAAGCATCTTTGTTTCAAAGTCTACTGAATTTATAGCCATTTTGGGACTTGTTGAGATAATTTGGTCATCATCCAATTTACCTGTCCTTATTGCCTCTTCTATGCAATTACTTGCTAAAACAACATCAATAAAGCTAAAGGTCGATTACCCTAATAGATAATTAAAATATGGTCCGTTTGATATTTAGATAAATGATTCAATCAATTCCTTTTCAAATCAAGGGGAAGTGATCTGAACCGCTATGCCCCTCCATCTTTGGGCATATTCTCTAAAGGACTCATTATCATCTTTCCTCATATTACTTAAGTCCTAAATAAATGGTGTTATCTCCACATTGAATTTGTGATGTTCAAAGAACGTTCGAGCTAACTTATCCTATGTATCAACTCGCTTTCAGTCTAATTAGGTGTACCAAGACAAAGCTACCCCAGTAAGGCTGTCTTGAAATATCTAAACCAATAATTGCTCATTTTTAATCTAACAAGCCGTCCTGCATAGTACAGCCTAATGTAGAGTTTAGGGCATCCAGTCTCTTCATATTTCTCAAATTTTTGTACTTTGAATTTTTTAGGATAAGCATCAATATCATATGCAGAAAAGTTAGTGATGCTAACCTTTTCAAACTCGTCATGACTTCTAAATGCCTTCATCCTCTCATCAATTTGTTGGATCAACTTCTGTTCCTACTTTTTAAGACTATCTTGACTGAGCTCTAAGTTGATAAGTCTTAAATTGACCAAAGGATTAGGATCCAACACTAGATGCTCTTCATTTGTTGATGCCGTTGCTCTGAACAAGGCTATGCTGTCAACCATGAAGTTCATCTATTCGGTCATTTTTGCTACAGTGTATTCTAATGAATGAAACCTTACTTATGCAGGGTTAGTGCCATTAAGGTTGTCATTATTTCCACTGTTAGCCATTACTCTAGATAGGAATGATCACCTGTTAGCAAATTCTTGATTTTATTTTTTTGAAAAACATTTTTCTTTTTAAGAGGGAGAAAAGGACTTATTTAAAAAAAAAGAAGTGGAATACAATGATAAGGCTTATTTACAAGTTGTGACAAAAGAGTAGAAAGACATTTCTAAAGGATCAGAAGCCTAAATATTTACAGTCAATCACTGATAACTAATAGGTATTTAAAAGTTAACCTATAAGAAATATAATCCTAAAGATGTATAAGAGAAAAGATTGGAAAGAGTTAAAGTAGAAGGCATAGAGAAAAGAAATCAAATATTTAGAAGCCTAAGGACACGACTTTCATGATGTTACTTAAAAAAATTCCCTTTTACTTTTCTTTCAAAAAGTTATTCAAACATAAACTAATGAATATGCCCCAAAGCGGCAGAGTCATAACAGCCCCGCCATGTAAACCATTCTAAGATAGAAGTTAACCTTACAACCGCTATCCTAAACCTGATCTACACAAGGTGTCCATGACTAACCCGCTTTGAAGTAAACAGTTTGTAATTTAAATAAATTATTTACTTAAAAAAGTAAGAAAAAATATATATACACTATAATTTGGTTTTTGCAATTAACATTTACAATGTTTCATCGTAATACATTTCCTAGTTATTACGTTATTTAGAAATGAAAAATTCTAAAATAAGAGCTTAGACCTTAAAAATATATGTTTGTTCTTCAAATGTTTTTCCTTACTTCCCAAGATTCAGCAATTGCTAGCTTCAGAATAGTTGTAAGCCGCTTTAGAGTAGTTATAAGCCGCTTCAGAGTAGTTATAAGCCGCTTCTTAGCCAGCACCTGCACAACGTCTATACTGATGTGAGCAACCACAGCTCAATAAGTTAGGATAGAGGGCTTAAAACTATACCACAAACACAAACACAAACAAGGTTATCAACCAAATCATTTGGTGTAATGCATGTTTAAGCAAATGCCATTGCATGACGTTGTCTGGCCCGTCATGAGATTAAAGAAATTGTACTTGCTCTAATCTGAGTAGAGGAGTTGCCGTTAGTGTAACAACTCATGACCAAACCTAGGCTTGTGCAAAGGAGACATTGCTCCTCCTACGACTACCTTCAAACCATTGACTTTATCCTTATCGCGACCTCCTTACTAGTCACTTCGTTCGACTAAGGATGAAGAAGGAACCCATTATGCCATTCGGTGGTATCCTTGTCAAAGGGGTTGGTATTTGGTCGGAGAATCCTAGGTTTCCCTTAATGGGTTGCTATACAGGTTCGATTTATGTTTACAAGTCATACCTTTATTAAGTTCAGTTTAGGGTGATCGATCACTTCATACAATGCAAGCCAGAATAACAAATAGAATCATAGCATCACTCATAATCAAGCACATGCACACAACCAACTATCTAACAAGCATAACCAAGTATAATCTCAAGCCTCCAAAATACAACATCGTATTAATCCCAACTTACCTCGACTCCTCGCTCACTTACTAGAGGTCCAACTCGCTCAGGCCATCGCCAATCATCCTTATAATACAATCGTGATTTCAATTTTTCATATAACTATTGTCGAGCCTGTTTTTTCGTTTTCCATTATTTAATATTGATTTCCCATTTTCGATTAATACTAAACCCTAACCCATTTAATATCAATCCTCAACTAAAAAAATTGAGAAATTCCTGTTTTTTATTGAAAATAATTTTTGGAGTTGCTGCTCGACCAAAGTTGTGAAAAAAAAAAGAAACCGTAACCAATTGGGTGGATTGATTACGATTTGATTATCGGTCTTTGATTTCAATTTGAATGAAGAACTAGAGAGTTCCGAGTTCGAGGGCTAACCTATTAAACCCTAATGGGTGTCACTATCTATTTACCGAAATTAGGATTATTTTTCTAATTATAATATTTAAAAAATTAATTAATTAATTAAAAGAAAAAGAACCTAAGTTTTCACAGATTTTATCGTCACCCCGAAGGTACCTATGTACCCACTAGCAGAGATCAGACGATAGTAGTTCTTTCAAAAAATCTTTAATGTGTTAATTTATTTTAATTTTTAAAAACCGATCGAATTTACGTTGTTACCAACTTAGTTTATTCAAATAAAATCTAAAAGGGCCCTAACTCTTGAGTATTTTTTTTTTATAAAAAAAATGCTCTAACAATCCTATTTTTTAAAAAGGGTCTTTTATTAATTTATATTTAAAGAAAAAACAACTTTCCATGTAGTAAACCAAATCTTAAGATATGACCAATCCTAACAATCCCTAAACTAATATATACGATTATCTATCAAAATAAATTAATTCCATATAATACACTGGTATAAGAACTAATACTAAAACTCCTAAACTAACATATACATTTATTATATATTATGTTAACTAATAAAGTATAATTAATATAATAATATATATATGTAATAAAAACTAATCTTAACAATCCCTTATCTAATATGCATATATCTACTTATTAAACAAACATTCACTTAAATTAATATAATGTTCCTAATCTATATAAAAAAAAACTAATACTAAGGAAATACCTTAAACTAATATATACACATATATATACAGCATGTTAAACTGTTAAAGTCCTAACAAAATAATAATATAATATGATAATAATACATCAGAAAAATTTGGACAAAAACCTAAACTAATTGCGTATGGCTACTATTTGTTGCATTTGGTGAAGGATATTACGAGGCGTCGATTGCTTAGTCGGTGAATGCAGCAACGGTCAGGCGAGTGCAGCAATGGTCAGGCGAGTGTTGTTCGGACGAGGAAGTTGTGTGCTGTGCAAGGTGCAGTGGATGGACGAAGGATGAAGTAGTATGTGCGCATGGACTGATCTAGCTGTACTCGATGTGACAATGTTTACATTGCTGCGATGAGCGTAGTACAATGAGCGTGAACATTGCCACTGCTGTCCGTACCGCTATTACCGTCACTACTGTATTAACAGTGATGAACGAAAGAGGATGGGTGTGTTTAGTAGCGGAGCGGTCGATCTTTAGATGATGTAGTGCTCGACCTATGCTAATTGTGTTGCG
The DNA here is from genome assembly GCA_024138005.1 of Lumnitzera racemosa. Taxonomy (NCBI): domain Eukaryota; kingdom Viridiplantae; phylum Streptophyta; class Magnoliopsida; order Myrtales; family Combretaceae; genus Lumnitzera; species Lumnitzera racemosa. Next base: position 73,736,218 of record JAMXBC010000003.1, read on the forward strand.
ACAGTGGGCAGCGTTTTAGTTGTACGTGTCGATGAGGGGCTGACACTATCTCGTTGGCTGGGGCATCAGGTTTATAATAGGGCCATGGCCGTATGGAGCAACTGGATCAGTTGTTGGCACTGTGGATGTTGATGCTACTGCAGATCGCATGGCGTCGAACTGATGTACTGATCCATGCTTGCATGTTTTGCTGTTGGGGGCAAGTTTGTGGCTGAAACTACAAGTTAGGCATGAATTTGTATGGATTGTGCGATGTAAGTCCTACAGTTTGCGCTTGTTCGATGCTGGTATGTAGCGTGGATGGAGCCGTGTTGTCTTAGGATTTGGTGGAGTGATGTATTCTTGACTGTGAATAGCCGTCGAGAATTAGATTCCTTTTTTTATTTGACAGGGTGTGTACTTATGAAACCTAAACCAAATCATATCTATTGTATCTAATTTGATAATAATTAAACTAGATCCAAATTAATTCAAATCCGATTTACTACAATCAAATCAAATTAAAATGATTTTAATTAGATATGAATAGCCTCGCAAAATTCGAACCCAGGACCTCAAATTAAATCCAATCTAATGTTTCAATAATTATCCGTTAGACCGTTGGCTTGTAACTTGATATTTAGTATAACTAAATTGCACTTAAACCACGCAGCTCCCTAAAATAATTTTTTTTTAACTAAGCTAAACTAAAACGATTGACTTTAAAATAATTTTCTTCCTAAAAAAATATATAAATCATTATATATTTTTCCTTTCTCATTTTTTTTTTTGTATTTTCATCATTTTTTCAAATTTTTATTATTATTATTTTTTATTTTTGAATTAAGACCCTTTCTGTAAAAAATTAAAAAAAAATCAAAAATTAAGATTACGAAAAGGCAAAAATTAGATGTCTACAACTATTATAAGTTGGTTTTATCCTATAACGCTTATTGTTATCCTTGGTTTAGGGTTAATATGTCCAATTATTTAGATTCTTAAATTTTTACAATTATTCTAAGTTTGAGAGTGGATTCGGGTTCAGTTTCCGCATGATTTCTAAATTAGGTTCTAGTTCGATTTTTAAGTACTGTTTTATACCAAAACCTTAAAAACTCATTTCAACTCATAATGTGAAATTTATCACATTACTTCCAGATATCCTAAATACCATAATTACCCCTAATTAGTATTTTATTCTATCCGGTATACTTAAATCCTTATTAATGTACCAAATTTACTCTTGATATGATAAATTTTTACATTTTTCATATAATTACATAAATTTAAGTTTTCTATCAGATTTATTATATATTCCTATTATTTATATAATATCAATTTTTATCCTAATATTTTCTATTTATTATATTTCCAATAATTGTATATTATGTATTGTCACTTATCATGTACATAATACAAATCTAATATTTCTATTGCTGTAATTACCATCTCCCAACATCAATTATCATTTCAAAATGTCTACATTCATCCTAAATCATATTTTACACCTAATTACCCTAAATTACCAAATTAACTTAAAATATACTATTTTTTCCTATTACTTATTTTTTACATAATTAGCCTAATAATTACATCTAACACCCTAAATGCTACAAGTGTCATACTTCATCATATTTCAACATCCTAAAACATATAATTATTCACTAAATCAATAATTAACTATTTAATTACTTAATTAACCTTAAATTACCCATTTTATGCCTCATTTTAAAACCTAAAAATGTCAAAAATTAATTTTTGAAAACGGGCTTCATTACACTGTTCTATATCATCTAAGTAGTCTACAAAAAAAAATTTGAGCTCAAAACTACACTCCTAAGGTTATTCATTTATAAACCGAAACATGCTCGGTTTTGTATGATTTCTTAAAGAGCATATATCATGGGACATTTTCATTAAAATAATATTTTTCCTAAAAACTACATACTAAAATATTTTATACTAACAAAATTCATAATTTTATAAGAATATTTACTATTTTTATAAAATTACACAAAATCGGGCTAGAAATCGAACTCACCAATTTGGATAACTTCGCCCACCATTGATGGCCATAGGTGTATCAACCCACCTAGGCACTTTGAGTAATTTTTTTATAATTAATTCAAAAACTTACTATTTCGACTCTCTCTATTTTTCTCACTCTTCAAATTGGCCAAATGAGCTTATAAAATTTTCTAACTATTTATAAAGCATTAGGGAAATTATTGTGCATTAATTAAACAAAACAATTACCTTATCTCTTCTTTTTTTGACTTTCTATTTGTTGCATTTTAATTGGTTGATTTCCTTCTTTAATTTTCAAATTGCCATGCCTCATTCCTAGACTTTTCCTCATTTTTCTATATATTTTTTATTTTTCCTTAATTAATTATGAATTTTATTTAATTATTTAGTATTATTTTAACACATTTTGTATATTTTAAGTAATTACGCATATTTCTACCTCTATGTAAATTCATATATAAGACAAATAAAATATTATTTAGGTTATTTTATAATTTTTAGTACGCATATAATTTATCTCTAATAATTCGTTAATTATCGAAATGCATTTTACTCATTTTTAATAAATAACAAGTTATATAATTAAAATTTGAAAATTTTATATTCTTTTATTTTATTGCTTATTTTCTTAAATTCAAACTTACATGATCATTTTTACTAATATTTCTAACTTTACTTTATAATTTAAGCTCGATTAGATCTTTCAGCCGATCGGAACCCCAAGTGACTAGTTGTGAAACTTACAAATATTTACAAGCAAATAAAAAATGCAATGTAAGAGCATGTGGATGCAAAGAAGGGAGTTAGCAAACCGACTATGATGTGGCAAGAAAAAGATTTTTATTTGCTTCTTTGACGTTTCTATTACATATTACAAATACTTTAAAGTCTAGATCTTCTTCTTCTCATAGTGTCTTGACTCCTCTTCAATCTTCTTCCTTTTCTTCAACTCAACTACCTCGATCCATGTGGTAACCTGTAAGATATTTTCAACATGGAATTTCTGGAAAGCTATGACTCAATAATAGGTCGCAACATCTTTAGGGAGTTCAATGATAGTAGTAAACGCATCAATAGAATTCATCTTCCGGTTGTCTTTCCTATTAGTCTTTCATTCTTCAATCTTCTATTATTGGAGACAACTGAGTGATTTAACCTGTGCTGCTAGTAATGTTGGAATAAAAGATTTCCTTTCTAAAAATTGAGTCAGTAGCTCTATAATCTTATGATGTATGTAAAATATATCATTAAGAAATAAAATAACTCCAAATGCTACCAAGATATAGGTGTTGATTCTATGTTTTTACCAATCTTCAAAGCTACCATAAAAGAGTTTCTTATTGTAATCGGACAAGGTCGCAAACCGAGTAAAAAGATCGTCTACCCTAATGATTCTCCTATGGGGACCTACCCATATTTTGCACACTTTAAATTCACTGAAGCCCAAGAGCTTTTTGAAAATCACTACAAGGCTAACTGTGATATTTAGGACATATCTTCTATTTTTGACAAAGGGGAGTCCTAACAGATAGGATTATTCTTCAATGGTTAAGCTCAGTTGGCGTGGGCCCAAACGAAAGACTGACTCTAAGGGTCCTAAAAGTGGACTAGAGCCTATACCATAGTAATATTAGTCTGGACTTTGAGCAGTAAGAGAACGGGCTTAATCTTGTCTTCAATAAATTCCTATTAGTTTGAATTGAAAAATCAAAATCATCTTTCAAGTATCCCCCTAGGCTCTAAAGGCTTGTGAGTATGGACTTCTTTGAAAATGGCCAATGTAAGAGAGGACTTAACCATTTTCTACTAAAAGGAATGAAAAGAAAATTACATAAGCACTATCCTATTACATGGAAAATACATTGACATTCTAAAGAAAAGAAAACATTCACAGGGAAAAGATTAGGAAACTTTACAGTTAATCTTTTTTTTTCTCTTTTTTTTTTTGAGTCTTACCTCATAGTGTCAATTTGTCAATTTTAGGAAAAGGGTTTGTAAATGTAATTAGGCTAAGTCCTAAAAGTCCTTAAGCTTTATGACCTCGCTTGTTTTTAGAAAACACTATCATTGTTCACATCAAGCTTAAGTCTACACAATAGCCCCCTATCCTAGGGCCCTAATACAGTCCAAGTATGACCATTTCTATCACTCATTTATGGTGTAGACAATAAATTTCCCTCTCCCAACAATTTAAATTAAAGATAACCCTGTAGAACTGCTAGTACAACTGTATAAAAAATAAGAATAAATAAATAAATAAATTACATTCAACAAGGTGATTTAAAAAAAAATAATTCTTAATTTGGGAAGTTAAATGACTAACCCTCTTGACATCCCTAGTTGAGTCGTCATGCTATCGAGTTTGATTTTTTTCTCAATTTTATAAATCAATCTTCTTTAAACCGATCAATATTAAACCCTACTCGTTTCATATCGACTCTCGACTAAGGTTTAAAAAAAACTGATTCTTTTATTTTTTCAAAATATTTTGGAGTTGTCACCTGATCGAAGTCAGGAAAAAAAATTAAATTATTTAGGTGAATTGATTATAATTTAGCTATTAGTTTTTTCAATAAAACTAATTTTATAAATGGTTTTAAGAACCCAAGAATCAAATATAGGGGTTAAATTCTTTAAACCCTTACGAATACTATCAACTTTCTAATTTTAGACTTACTCTCTTAATATCACCTTTTAAAAATTATCTTAAAAGAATGAAATTTAATCATCGATTAACAAATTTGAACAATTTAAACTAAAGTGAAAAAATGGGTTTTTTTCTTTTTTTACCATCGCCCCATAAGTGCCTATGTATCCACTATGTAGGATTAGACGTATGTAGTTTTTTCATAAAACTTTAGACATGTGGATTTTCTTTTAATTCTGAAAATGGTCAGTTTTAAGTTTTTTAGCCATTTAATTTTCTTTAAAAAAAACACTAAGAGAAAAGGGTCTTAATTTAGTGATTTTATTTTTGGAAAAATTTTAAAATATCTTAATTTTTGAAAAAGTGTCCATTTATTTTTATTTATTTGGCAAAAAAAAATTCTAAGTAATAAAACTTTTTTAAAAAATCATAAAATACCTAAATGCAACTTTCTATAAAATATGCAATTATCATAGTTAGCATACCTAAGTACAGAAAAGATACCTAACTATAGAAAACATGTCTGAATTATAGAAAACATTCCTAAAAAAGAAATTCTACAAGAAGCTCTAAATTTGAAAAGAGTTTTTTATTTTATTATAAAAAGGGATTTTTTTCTAAGTGATAAACTTTTTTCTTTTTATTATTTATTTTTATGATTATTTTATTTATTAATTTATTTTTTTATTGTTCTATGTATTGACTTTAAAAATAAGTAAATAAATAAATAAACTATGCCTCTCTTTCTTTCTTTTTTTACAATTGTAAATTGAATATAATCATAACAATAACAACAACAATAAAAAAGATAAAGAAAAATTACAATATTACAAAAATAAATTAAAAAAAATATAAAGAACAAAACACAAATCAAAACCAAAGCAAAACTAGACTAAGCTGGAGTTTGCATGGGTTGGAGCTAATATTAAAGCGATCGGGTCGGGTTAGAAAACATTCGCCATGGGGGGTTTCTAACACAACTTGTCATAGCTTGGAAAGCCCCAAGCTTGCACAAATCTTAGAAAGAAAAAAAAGGGTCGTTTAGAGAGAGAGAGAGTGGTATTGTGAATAGTTTTAAGTGATTGTGAGTGATGAATTTATAATTTGTAGTAAAATGGAATCTCTTGCTCATAGGTATTATGATCAACTTAAGGATAGAAAATATTAAATGAAATATGATTTTCTTCTATGTTTAGGTTGGGTAAACCTAAACAATATGTGATGTTAAATATAAAGCTGTACGTGGAAAACATAATTAACATGCACCAAGAGTATGCGTATTATGCTTAGGAGTGTGTTGGAGTATGTCAAACACACATTAAAGTGTGCCCACCACACATAAGTGACTTGCCAAATGATGTGGCGATGATATAGCCTGTGACATGGCAATGACATGAGATTTCATGGCAATGACATGGAGATGATGTGCCAGTGACATGGCATGATGTAACATGGCAGATGGGGTGGCATGACGTTGTCTAGTGACTTAATGGATGCATATACTAATGAAAGATGGACAAGTGTTCAAGTGAGAGAAGAGAATAAAATATGCATTTTGTACCTTCCATGAATTGAACCCAGGATCTCCAAGTTAAAGTATATTATATCAAGCCGTTGACATGTGCCTTGTTTATATGTGTAATTAAATTATACATACAGATAAGTTCTACTTAAGCTAAATTTGAATCTAAGCCTAGGCCCAACATCCCTCTCTTAAAAAAAGAACTTATTATTAAAACCTAAAGTTTATTATTTTAAAAACTTATTTAAATTTCCTAAATTTTCTATTTTTGTATTTTTTTTTTTCTAAATTTCTTTTTTCTTTGTATATTTTTTATAAATTTTTCATTTTTTGTATTTTTTCTAAATTTCTTTTTTTTTTGTATTTTTCATAAATTAGAACCTTTACCATTTCCTAAAAATTCTAAAAATAAAAGGGGGCAAAAATAGGGTATCTTCAATTTTCTTGAAAATTTATCAAGTCGTAAAGTAATCTATTCTATAAAGTGTTGCTAAGGAATTACAATATTTTCTAGGTGCATAATGATGTGAACTTGTAAGAGCTTGTTGAATCAATAAATAACTTACGTTAATTCATAGTGTTCAACATAAGTGAGAAGTGAAACGATATATACTAAGCTTAACAAGTCCTTACACTCCATGTGAAAAAAAAATGCAAAGAAAATAAGAGTAATACCATCAATACTCGACACTAGATGCTGTAGTAGGATCAAGATCTATGCCTGCAAAGTGCTCCCCTCCGTCAAGTTCCGCCTTTGCAAGTTGGGCTTTGAGTAGCTCACATTTTTCCTTAATATCTCGACTGTCAAACACCTTTTGACCTTCAACTACAATAATTTCCATCTTGTTAAGCTTCAACCTAAAGGTATGTGTTACATTGACACTACTAATCAAAAGTTCGAGATTCTCTATGGATAACAAGCGCCATGCTTCATCAAATAGCCCTACAGCTTACTTAAGTAAGCCCAAGATATGACTAGTCACATTAGAACCTAAACAGAAAAATCCCATCTAAAAATCCCACTTCATCTTGTATAAGCGCTCCAATGGTGCTAAGTGGTTAAAAGGTATTGTGAAGCCATGAAAGGAGGCAGCATTTTCTAAGCTCACTACCACCTTAGCTAAGAGTCCTTTATCTCCATGTTGTAATGTTCTAATCTTAAGAGGAAGTGATGCTGCAAGATCTCTTAGAATAGGCGAAGTCACATCACTACAAAGAGTAGGGACATTGCTAACTATGGTAGCATCCATAGAAACATTGGGCATAAAATGTGTCTCTTTGTTAGAAAATCCTATACCCATCAAAGCATCAGTAAATGCCTAGATCATACCTTCTTCTAAGAGTAAAAACTCACTATCTTCATAATCATCAATGATATTGAACTCATCGAAGATTCTGATATTACCATAGGTGCCTTCATTAGCTTACTTTGTGAAGTCTATTTCATTATTGAATTGCCCCTTTAGGTCGTCATCAATGTCTGTCGCAAAATCCTCTCTATCATCGTTTGTATGTTCAGGAGAATTTCCATAATCGACCAACTCAACATCATCTTCTCCTTCATCTATAACCTTAGTAACAGCAAGTAGATCTTTAGCCTGAAGCACCTTTCCCATACCGTAGTGACTTGGAAAAGGCCAAGTGATAAGAGGGATACATTACCTTAAAGAAGTGCCTCTAGGAGCACCACCACTTACTCCATCAGGATGATTCTTCACCACTCCATCAAGATGGTTTTTCACCTCCTTTTGTTTAGTAGAAGTGTCAATATTATCCTTTCTCTTTTGCTCTTGTGACATACAAGATTGGGAGAACTAAGAAGAGTAAACTTAAAGAAAAATATTAGTATATATATATATATATATTTGTATTCTTGCTGTAGTAAGATGTTGACTCTGAGTGTGAACTTGATCCTTAGGTTAATTTGTTGATATTTGCCAATGCCATTTTTAGAATCTGCTTCATTTGCTTTAGAGAACTTGCACTTGCCATAAAAAGGTTAAAAACCCTCTATTGTGGTATTGTAAGGTTAAAACTTGGTGCAATTGAGGAATTGTTTTTTATCCAATTTAAAATTGAATGTTCTTCAAGTTTATTCCAAATTTTGAAATTGTCCCACCATTTGACTTTATAAATTCTAACTATAGAAGAACAATTATAAAAAAATATTAGCTAAGTATATGATCTTTTTGGATTCATTTGGTAGAAAACATTCCACCATGCCTGTTTATAATCAAAATAATTATAACCGGCTCCATAACCTGGCTATGTAGAAAAGGGTTCTATATTGAGCTTTATTAAGGTTGTTGGATGGGTTTTCCATTCTTTCAGATTAATTATTCTCAAAATCCTAACTGTAGAATAGCTAACCACTCCTTTCTTTTCAAAATGTTTGAATCTTATTGATCCAGTTTCAGTCACAACCTATTCATAAAACTGGATTAGTTTGTAAACATCATATGGTACGTAATAAAAATATTTTGTAAAAATTTTCCTTCCAAATTCAAAAAGGTCCTTTTCAGATAATTTTTCTTCAACAAAGAAAACATATCTGAAAATAGGTTTTGTGAAAAATTTTGACCTTTGACTTACAGGTATCATTTTGGAAGGTGCTAAAGTTGTTACTTCAATAAGTTGAATATTCTAATTTTTCCTTTAAGTTTCTATTTATTGAGGAATTCCAAGTAACATTGAGATTTCATTTTTTGATTGTAGAGCTATTGAAATTGCTCTCAACACTCCTAAAGTGACTTCCATATCAGTTAATTGAGAAAGAGGTTCATTGGATTGAATATTGGAAATGAATTGATTATTTAAAGATATTAGTTTCAAGGACCTAGAAGAGGATTGTTCTTTGATTGTTAATGGAGTGTTAGATGACTTATAAACATCTAACCAGGACTTAATATTGGTCAACCCCTTGCTTGAGGTTGAAGAAACTTTTTCTTTTTTTTTTTATCCTTCTCTTTTCTGAGAGGCATCTTCCTGCAAAAATTCTTGAGTAAGGAAATCAGGAAGAGAATTAGAAGATCCATTAATATGCTCTATTTTGAAATCAAATATAGAAAAAATTGATTGCCATCTAGCAAAAATTTGTTTAGATGCAATATTTTGAACATCTTTCATTAAAACATTTTTAGCAACTTTGTAATCAATACATAAAAGAAATTTGTGATTTAATAAATCTCCTTGGAATTTGGAAATCATTAAAACAATTACTAAAATTTCCTTTTTGATTGTGGAATGATTGCATTGACAATCATTCCAATTTTTTATACAAATTGAACAAAATATTCTTTATTTTTTTCTTTCTGTTTTAGAATTCCTCTGAATCTTAAATTAGAAGCATCAGTTTCTATCACTTTTGGTAGAAAAGGATCTGTAATGTGTAAACAATGAATTTCTTTAATTTTTTGCTTGATTAGTTTAACACCATTTGTATGTTCAATAGACCATTGAGGTGGATTTTTTCTTAACCTTTGATATAATGGTTTACAAATTATATTAAGATATGGAAAGAAATCTGCAATATAATTTAAACTTTCTAAAAATCTTTAGAGTTGATTTTTACCTTTGATTTGATTAGGAAATTTATCTGCAAACTCTATGGATCTTTGAATAAGAATTATTGTCCCATTGTGGATATTGAAACCTAAAAATCTAATTTTAGTCTGTAAAAGACTAATCTTAGAAGGTGAAACTACTAGGCCATTTTTCTTAACTGTATTAATGAAAATTTTTATATATTTGAAATGTTAGTCTATATTAAATGAGAATATTAAAACATTATCTATATAAATTATTATGAAATTGGTGAAATCAGTAAAAATTTCATTCATTATTCTTTGAAATTCAGAAAGAGGATTTTTCAACCCAAATGGCATTACGTTCCATTCATATTGACCAAAAGGAACTGTGAAGGCAGTTTTGTTTCTATCACTTTTCTTAATCTGGATCTGCCAAAATCGAGATTCCATATCGAATTTTAAGAATATTCTAGCATTATCTAACCTATTTAGTAAATTTCTTTTATTAGATATTGGACACCTAATCCATTTAAGAGCAGTATTTAGAGGTTTATAATTAATTACTAACCTTAGGATACCTCTTTCTATTTCTGCATTTTTATTGATATAAAAAGTAGAACAACTCCATGGAGACTGACTTTTCTAGATCAATCTTTTATTAAGTAAATCATTTATTTCATTTTTATAATGGTTCAGAACTTCATTATTCATTTGGGATGGTCTAGCTTTTGTTGAAATATTTTTTTCATCGAAATCATTCTCGTATGGTAAATCCACAATGTATGATTTATGATTCCAAAATGCATTTGGGAGTATAAAGCAACTTGAATTTTTTATTTCTAATTCCAAATTAAAAATTTTCATTTTTAAATTTTCATTATTGAGTTGATTCTCAATTCTTTTAAACTCAAGATCATTTTTCAAATACATCAAATGATTTTCTTTGCATTGAATTAAACAATTTAATTCAGAGATTGAATTGTTTTTTAATTCATTTATGTATTTAATTTATGGTTTTGTGATAAAATTGAATACAATTTTCTTTTTGAAATATTATGTTTCAATCCCATCTTTATTAACAAAAAATGGTTTGATCTGATTTATGAAAGAAGTTCTAAGAATAACATTTTTATTTAAATTTTTAATAAGTATGAAAGAAGTTTTATATGAAGCATTATCTTCTAATAGTTCAGCATTGGACAATTTATAATTTATGCATAATTTGCTACCAGATATAGAACTTAAAGATTGGGTAGTTTTCTCAAAATATTTGGTTAGAATTAACCATTCTCTAATACAATTTAAATCTGCACTAGCATCAAATAATGCAATTGTTTCCAAAATGAATTCATTATTGATTCTGATTTAAATATTAATCATCCATTTTCTTGTTGTTATTTGAACTAGATGCATTAGATAATCACTATTATCATATATTGGCAAAACATTTGAACTTTCTTCATTTGGAATTTCAGGATGGTATCCTTGAACTATTACTTTTTGCTTAAGTTCAAGAAGGTTTTTTTTGAAATTTTATTTGCATTAATTGTAAATCTTTTATTTCATGTTTTTAGATATTGATTTCATTATGCAAATCATCAATTGTCATTGATTTTTTCTGTTTTCTTTTACCTCTTTCAAGGATTTCATTAAGATTATAAGGTACATTTGGTATAAGAGTTAAATTGGGTTTATTAGCATTTTTTATGAAATCAAGTTTTTCATTATCATTGGACAATTGGTTAATATTGCAAAGAATTTCTTCTTCTTTATTTGTTAAAACATTAATTTCATTTTCTTCTTCAGTTGATGAAGATGAAGTAGAACCCATGTCATTGGCTTGAATTCCATCATCACAATCATTTTCTGATGAAGAAGATTCATTATCACAAAATATTTGCAGGATGTTTTCCATTGTTTGTTCATCCAAATTCAATTCATTAAGTTTGTTATTGATTTTGTAAAAATTTGCTGTGTGACCAATTTTTTTACATTTATAACACCTTAATTGTTTATATGATTTTTTCTTGTATTTTTAATTTTCAAGTTTCTTTTCACTTTCAAATTTTTTAAAGGATTTTCTTTTGAAATTTGTTCGAGGTTTTTTATGCAAACATTGAGGACATTTTGAAGAAGTATAAGAAGATTTTTTATTCTTTTTTTTTATTGACAAAAGAAAGATTATATTGGGCACAAAAATAACTAAGGCTTTAGTATTTTAAGCACTACTTATTTTTTAATTGTTTTTGCAATCTTATTGGGGTATACAAATTAGTTCCAATTTTATTAACATAAGATGCTAATTCTCTATATGACAAATTATCATAAGAAATTTCACCATTGTTTTCTTCTCTGAGCTTCTTTCTAACATGTTCACCTATTAAATTTGATAAACCAACTAAAAATTTTTCTTTCCAAAAGGGCTGATTACAATCATTCCTAAGGAAAACTCACTAAAAGAAAATATCTTAATATTGTCTAAATTCTCCTAGGGATTTGCACTTCATATTAGACAACAGATCTAAGGTTTTATCTCTAATATGTGAAGGGTCACATATAAAATGTTGACTTATTGAGAATATTAAAGTATTGACCATATCTTAAATTGGTTCATTATTATCATCTAATATTCTTCTACCATTTTCATGAATTTTACATGAAGTGAGGATATTAATTCTTTGTTCCCCAGTGAGATAGTTATCCCACCATCCTTTTAATTGTCCAGTGAAACCAAAAATTAAAAGGAGTGCTACTTGATAATCAGTAACATTTGGAACAGTTTTATTAGTATCCGAAAACATTATCATTTAATTAAGGACATTGAGAATTTTTTGTTCGGAGCATCCCTCTATATTTCATTCATATGTGAGTCCTATAGAATACTTATTTTTATAATTATCATTCTTTTCTTCAATTAGTATATCAGAAGGTCTTGCTCTCTGATAATACAATTTTTAGGGTTCTTTTCAATTAATTTTATTAATTTCATCATTTGATTCATTAATATTTAAATCTTTTAGAGAAATATTGGATATTGTTTCATCAATTGAGTCATCATCTATTTCATCCAAGGCATTAATTTTCTCTAAAGGTGTATTATTGATGACAATACCCTTCTTAATTAAGTTGACATATCCATATCCAAAAAATTGATTGGTTTTGAAGATGAAGTTTCTCTTTTTATTATTTTATTTTTTAGCATCCTTTTCCTATCATTTAGGGCTTTTAAAAATTCACTGTTAAGATTTTTGGGCATTTCAAAAGGTTTGAACAAAGGTGTATTTTTATTGGTTTTATTATTTAAGGTTTTCTCACCAATCTTATTTATCTCACTATTAATTGTATCTTCCATTCTATTTAATTGTTTTTCTATTGTATATAAGTGTTGGTTAATAAAATTATTTTGATTTATTATTTTCTTTATTCCTGAGCCTTCTTCATCTGTTGCATTTTTTAACGGAGTAATGGTTACTTCAATATTTTTATGAGTAGTTTTTATATTGCTGAGTAGCGGATGATTTAATTCTATTATTTGTCCATCTCTTAGTTTCCATTTAAAACATTCATTAATTATATTTATTTCTTTAGGTTTTAGATAATATTCTTCAAACCATTCAAATAAATATATCTGAGCCCTAATTTCATTCATGAATTATAATATTCATCTTTTATCTATATTTTAACATTATTGAATGTTTCAAAGTACCATTTTCTAATTTTTTTTTTTTTTACATTTTTAGAAGAATTAAAGTCCTTGTTCAAAAGAATCCAATCTAGCTCAAAAGGTTTTTCTAAAACATTATGTTCTGGGTCACTTATTTCTGGAAGTGTAGGTTCTTCATGTTCTAGTTCATTGGTTGGTTGGTAAACTTATTGGGTTATACTGGACCTATTATGGACAATTCCAAAAATAGATAGATTATCTTAAATATTTGGTTGCCTATTTGACTAGTCATTTGGTTAAATATTTGATTGAGTCTAGAAAGGTGTATAAATTATTGGTGGAGGGTTTGGAAGATTATATTTTTGGTTATCTAGGCGAATTCAAAATATTTTAGACCATACTGATTAATATTCCAATAATAATAATATCATAATGTAAAGAAAATCATTTGATGTATTTGAAAAATGATCTTTAGTTTAGAAGAATTGAAAATCAACTCAATAATGAAAATTTAAAAATGAAAATTTCTAATTTGGAATCAGAAATAAAAAATTCAATTTGCTCTATACTCCCAAATGCATTTTGAAATCGTAAGACATATATTGTGGATTTACCATATGAGAATAATTTTGGTGAAAAAAAAATATTCCAACAAAAGCCAAACCATCACAAATAAATAATGAAGTCCTAAACCATTGTAAAAATGAAATAAATGATTTGCTTAATAAAAGATTGATCCAAAAAAGTAAGTCTCCATGAAGTTTTTTTGTTTTTTATGTTAATAAAAATGCAGAAATAGAAAGAGGTATCCTAATGTTAGTAATTAATTATAAACCTCTTAATACTGCTCTTAAATGGATTAGGTATCCAATACCTAATAAAAGAGATTTACTAAATAGATTAAATAATACCAGAATATTCTCCAAATTTGAGATGAAATCTAGATTTTAACAGATCTAGATTAAGGAAAATGATAGGTACAAAACTGCCTTCATAGTTATTTTTGGTCAATATGAATGGAACGTAATACTATTTGGGTTAAAAAATGCTCCTTCTAAATTTTAAAGAATAATAAATGAAATTTTTAGTGATTTCACCAATTTCATAATAATCTATATAGATGATATTTTAATATTCTCATCTAATATAGACTAGCATTTTAAACATCAGAAAATAATTGTGATAATGGAATTCAAGCTAATGACATGGGTTCCACTTCATCTTCATCAACCGAAGAAGAAAATGAAATTAATGTTTTAACAATTGAAGAAGAAGAAATTCTTCGCAATATTGACCAATTGTCCAATAATAATGAAAAACTTGATTTCATAAAAAATGTTAATAAACCAAATTAAACTCTTACGCCAAATTTATCTTATAATCCTAATGAAATCCTCAAAAGAAGTAAAAGAAAACAGAAAAAATCAATAACAATTGATGATCTACATAATAAAATCAATATCTAAAAACAAGAAATAAAAGATTTTAAATTAATACAAATAAAATTTCAAAAAGACCTTTTTTAACTTAAGCAAAACATAATAGTTAAAGGAAACCATCTTGAAATTTCAAATGAAGAAAGTTAAAATGTTTTGCCAATATTTGATAATAATGATTATCTAATGCATCTTTTTCAAATAGCAACAAGAAAATGGATGATTAATATTTCATTCAGAATCAATAATGAATTCATTTTAGAAATAGCTGCATTATTTGATACTGGTGCAGATTTAAACTACATTAGAGAAGGGTTAATTCCAACCAAATATTTTGAGAAAACTACCCCATCTCTAAATTCTGCATCTGGTAGCAAATTACGCATCAATTATAAATTGTCCAATGCTGGAGTATTAAAAGATAATGCTTCATATAAAACTTCTTTTATACTTGTTAAAAATTTAAATAAAAATATTATTCTTATAACTCCTTTCATAAATCAAATCCAACCATTTTTTATTAATAAAGATGGAATTGAAACACAATATTTCAAAAAAAAAATTGTATTCAATTTTATCATAAAACCACAAACTAAATACATAAATGAATTAAAAAACAATTCAATCTCTGAATTAAATTGTTTAATTCAATGTAAAGAAAATCATTTGATATATTTGAAAAGTGTTCTTGAGTTTAAAAGAATTGAGAATCAACCCAATAATGAAAATTTCTAATTTGGAATCAGAAATAAAAAATTCAATTTGCTCTATACTCCCAAATGAATTTTGGAATCGTAAGTTGCACATTGTAGATTTACCATGTGAGAATGATTTCGATGAAAAAAAAAATATTCCAACAAAAGCCAGACCATCCTAAATGAATAATGAAGTCCTAAACCATTATAAAAATGAAATAAATGATTTGCTTAATAAAAGATTGATCCAGAAAAGTAAGTCTCCATGGAGTTGTTTTGCTTTTTATGTCAATAAAAATGCAGAAATAGAAAAAGCTATCTCAAGGTTAGTAATTAATTATAAACCTCTTAATACTACTGTTAAATGGGTTAAGTATCTAATACTTAATAAAAGAGATTTACTAAATAAGTTAAATAATGCCAAAATATTCTCAAAATTCGATATGAAATTTGAATTTTGGCAGATCCAGATTAAAGAAAGTGATAGGTATAAAACTGCCTTCACAGTTTCTTTTGGTCAATATGAATGGAACGTAATGCCATTTGAGTTGAAAAATGCTCCTTCTGAATTTCAAAGAACAATGAATGAAATTTTTAATGATTTCACCAATTTCATAATAATCTATATAGATGATATTTTAATATTCTCATCTAATATAGACCAACATTTCAAACATATAAAAATTTTCATTAATATAGTCAAGAAAAATGGTTTAGTAGTTTTACCTTCTAAGATTAGTCTTTTATATATATATATATAAAGGAGGAAGAGTGTATTGACAATGCTACCTCTTAAATACGGCTATGCTTAGGTTGTCTGATGATCAATGTGGTAGATGGCGAACCTTCATTTTGTCATTTACCTTGAGCATCATTAGACAACTTCGCACTGTTAGATGATTTTGGGCCTTCTATGAGTCAAAAGTGAAATTCATATCTCCGGATGACTATTCGAAGCAAATCCTCTTTAGCTATCTTCGAGACATACTTCTTAAACTGATCTAACCAATTTTTCCCATATGTGAGCTAACTACTCATAGTAACCCTAGAACGACTCATGGAAGGAATGAATAATTTCCTGATCTTTTCATGAATGTTCTTTCAACTCTCGAGTTAGAATGCTTTGCAACACTTATCAAAATTTTGATTAATGATAAAATGATAAGGCACTCCTTGATTAAACCCTAGTTGTCGAGCAACTTGGTTAGGTGAATATCTCATGACACTACACTCAAGGAAGCAATTAGAAACATCAACTCAATCATGAAGCGATAAAAGACCCCCAAGTGTACTCCAGAAGATGAACTCTATCTCAACATCAAAGAGCTCATGATGAAGCTCTATCAAGTTTACCAAATCCTTTAAACTTGAAGGGTAGATTTTTTTAGTACCATTCATATCTAGGCAATTCGTTTATGTATGGACAAAAATTGAACTTATGGCAAACATCGACAACATTCTTTAAAGTACTTGGGAGTTTTCTATTAACCCATCCCTAAGCTGAAGGCCTAACGATATCAAAATGTGTAAGAAGGAGACTAGAATATCTCTTATAACACTCAAAAAAGAACATATGGAGAAACACCAGGTTTATGTACGACACTACAACATATCTCCCTTGTGAGTGTATTAAAGCTTCATGAAAAAGGTCCAAGCGCCTATATAAGAAACATAAGTAAAAGGGCCCTAAAGCAAAATGTTCCCCTCATGCAATGCGAATAGCTAACTAGAAGAGTCAAAGGCTAACACCTTTTTTAGGCCCCCCTGGGAACATGAACAATGATAACCAACAAGCAATGAAAGCTTCCAACTCATACCTGAAATGTAAAACAAAATAAATCAAGTTAGGGCTATAAAGTGAACATCAATAGGAAAGGGTAAATGATGACTATGCTATATCAAAATGTAGGAACTTACTCACATTAATATTGAGGCCCCATCTTATCACCCTTATCTGGCCTAAAGAAATGCTTAATCCATGCATTAAGTGTACCATGTCTGTAAGTATTTAAAGCTTCTTTTTTGTTTACTTCCAATAGTTCAATTAGTACCTAATTATCTTTTAAGATTAAAGCTATGGTGATATCAGTCTGTCCAAAATTAGGAAGGCTTAGATAGATTGCAACATCCTCCAATGTTGGAGTGATCTCACCCCATGTTGTCATAAAGGTATGTGATTGAGTACTCCAACAGGACATGATAGCTCACCAAGTTCTATCTCTTATAGGTAGGGCAAAGTTAAACGAAAAGATACTCATATGAGATAGTGCACCCTTGCCTCTTCCAAAGTGGATGTATATGCGGACAACTAGCCATTTATTATGTGCTTTGGGCCATCAAAGCTACTCTCTTAAAGAAGGATTTCTTTCTTTTTATTTATAAAACACAACACAGTTGCTGCTTCAATCTCCAACCTCTTATGCACTAGAGGTTCTTGTCTTATGAAACAAAACTTGCCATCTTTAGGTAGATGTGGATATATATCCCCTCTCTTTATATCTCTCCAAAAGAAGTTACCTTCAATATTTAGGTTTACCCATTTGTCCTGAAGTAAAGGGACTACCAAAATGTGATCCTCAGAATATGCCAAAACCTCATTGTTCTTATCAACATTGTTACTATGAGAACGGCTCTTCCCAAATTCTTTGTTCGTGTTAATGACCACTAAAGGCAATAGTGACATCTATATGCAAGTATAAAAGAAAGTAACCACCTGCAAATGAAGCGAAGTAAGAGAATTAATAGAAAGTGCATTCGAAAAGTATGACATCCACTTATGAAAACTAAAGATAACACATATGCACGAGGGCTCTTACAATGCATAATGACAATAGGCAATTCACACATGAGATTAGTGATACCATCCTCAACTCACATGCTTAAGATATGTTCCAACACTTGTGTTCACGTTAAAAGATTAATGTTCAATGTCTTATGCTCAGCTTGTGTAATAGGCTTATGTATTTTCACATGTATGCAAAGAAGGCTCATGATCCATCTACTTATGTTTAACTCATGTGTTGAGTGCCATGTCTAGCCTATTATGTTGAGACTTATATTGTGCTCGAACCTCACGTCATGTTTAGGGGTCATGTCATGTTCAAATCTCATGTTACGCGCAAGCCTCATGTTTTGTTGTGATGTCAAGTTAAAGGTTCACCTCAAGTTTAAAGCTCACATCATGGTTAAGCTTATGTTCGATTCTCATGATTAAATCACGTTCAAGGCTTGTACGTGATTATAGCTTCTACTTACTTACATCCAACCTTAATGTTCAAGACTCACATTTACTCTCACATTCAATGATCATGTGAGACCTTTATATTCACTCATGATTGAGGCTTATGTATCAAGGCTTATGTTTAATGCACATGACGAGACTCATGTTCAGCTTAGATGCCATAAGTGCTATATTCAATTTACATACTCAACTCATGTGTGCCCATATTGAAAGTTCAGAAGTGTTCATGTTAGAAGCCCACATATATTTGTACCAAAGAGACTATGCTAAATTGAAGTGTTTGATGCTTATATGTTCATGCGCAAAAATTATGTTTCATTCTTGTGTGCTAAGCTCGCAGACTCACGCTCAATTCTTACACACTCATATTCAAGTTTACATTTTATGCTTACATGAAAGCCGCCTGTTTATTTTGCATATGTAGCCCATAAGTTTTTGTATTAAGTGGAAGTCAAGCTCATTTCACGTCATGAAGATTGGTACAAGATGTGGTCCTGACAAGTGCTTATGTTAAAGGGAGGTTATGTTCAACTTAATTGTGTTACTCTCATATGCTCATGTTTAAGACTCATGTCTAACTTACATGTGCTCAACTCACACTTTACTCTCATGTGTTCGTGTGTGCATGTCCTTACGACCCAAGACTCATGATTCGATTCATATTTTAAGTTACAATTAATTTAGAGGCCATACATGACCCAAGTATTATACCTCTTTACTATCACCCATCGATGAAGATTGGTACTCAAGTCACGATCGCACACTTTTGACCTTCAATTGACAAACAGTTATTATCCGAGCGATAAAGACTCTACCTTCTTTAAACTGTACCGATTTGCTAACTGTTACTAGTTCAAGATGTAGTCCTCAAGTTATAATTGTAGACTTTTGACCCTTAGTTGCAAGTAGCTACAATTCAGGTGATAAAGAAATCCTTTTTAGGTAAACTCTCAAATATTGGTTATGTTACCTACAAAGCATAAATAATGAAGATATGTCAAATTTGGAAGAAGGATGCAGGAATCAATTATCTAGGGACACACATCAAGGTATGAGTAAAATTACAAGAACAAAGGCATTGAGTAATGGATACTGTATCGTTGTTCATTACACAGAAAATAAAGATTAGAGCTAAAGAAAAATGCACAAGTTCTAATTGTATACAAGATTCCCAACATCTCAAATCCAGCAGACAAGTGACTACTAAAATATCAAAGTAAACGAACAGATGATGAAGTTAAGAGAGCGATAATCATAAGACTCAACATAACATAGAGACACACATGGAGGTTAATATGTCTGCAAAGGATTGAAATGAAGACTTGTTCGAATGCGAAGAAAATTTGATTGTAGCTCATGAAAAACTCTACCTATTTGGTAGAGATAGATCCAATCTTGGTCTGAACCAAATTATCATAAATCAACTTTCCCTTAACTAATTCCACGAGCCTCGTTGAGGTACAGGCCATAAAACCTAACAACGCTTCAGCAACGTTTAGCCTATTCCAAGTTTGATAGACAATTCATAAAATAACCATACAATGCAACTGCTAGAAGGCCGACAACTTGAGGACATTGAAGATATCAAATTCCTACGACCTCTTTGAAAATGTTGATATATGTTTCCTTCTCCCTCTCTCCTATGTCCCTCTCGATCTGTCTTTTTCCCTTATAATATCCAAAACCTTCTCTTCCCATTTCAAATCCATGAATTTCAGGACATCCTCTCCCCATGGTCTTATGCTAAGGGAAGTGATTTTAGTAAGTGCACATAGGTTGTTTGATGAAACGCCTAAGAAGAGTATTGCATATACCTTTGGATGACTTTAAACTCAGATAGCTTTGGGATGTGACGCTTTCCTAATTTGGTGTTGTTGATATGCTTAGGCGTACGTTAGAAGTTCTTGGTCACCGTCAGTCTTTGGCAGTATCTAATATATTATTATTCTTACTTGGCTTCATACATTAACAAGCTAATGGGCACATTGAAGGTAATCCTAAGAAATATCTGGTGCATCAGAATTTGGTTAAATGTAAGGAATTCGATTCTAAATATTTTGTGTTCAAACATGAGAGATACTTGAAGAGGAATCGCGATAGGAACTTGATCACTTGGGATTCATAACAAGTGCTTATATGCAAGAAAAATAAGTCAACGATTTATTCTAGCTCGTAAAAGAATAAAAAGCTTATGTTGAAGTGTTCTTGTTATTCTGGGGATCAAGTGCTATATCTAAAAGTCAAAAAAAAAAAAAAAAAAAAACATAGCAAGGGAATATGGAAGGATGTGGATTCAATATCCATGGAAATCCAATCAAGTGGAAAAAATATATGTATGTTGGAAGCAACGAAACCACATTGAATATACAAAGATCGATCAACGAAGCATTCAGAGGAGAACATATGGGTTTGTGAAATTATTTCCCATTTAGTTAAATAATCAGTGCAATTGACATAAGTTGATTTAATGTTTGTGTAAGCACTCCAGTGCTTGAAGAATGTAAGTGTAGAGGGAGAAGTCACAACATACTCACCGCTCGCAATTCCGTTTGCTTTTAATGGCACTCCTCCATCAAGCGAAAGGAAGCCTCAAACAGAAACGTGTTGAATGAAATCTGTGACGATGGAAAGCAACATGAAGTCAATGAAAAGAAAAAAAAAAAAAAGAAGAAGGGAGGAAGACCAGTGTTAGCAAATAAAAGAAGGAGGGAAGAGCTAAATCCGAGATGGAGGGACATGAATAGCAGCCCCTTGGACAGCGCACCAGAGTAGCCACATTATGTCAGAACGAAGGGTATGTCATGATCCAAGATCCACTTGCACATACGAAACCAGCAAGACAAGCAGAACAGCCATTATTCGAATTAGGTTGTTGAGTAGCTAGTCTAACTTTCGAGCACTCGGATAACCAAGCAAAATCAAACGAAGCCAAAATTCGGGCAGCAAATCAGAAACTAGCCGGAGCAAATCTGAAGACCAAATTACAAAAAAAAAAAAAAAAAAAAAAAAAAAAAGAAGAAGAAGAAGAAAAAAGGTACAACCATCAGGGCAGAGGTGGCAGTAGCACTGGCACAGCTTGCTTTTGGACATAACAAGCACCAGAAGTTTATAGTCGCTGCATATTGGAAGCCCCAATCTAATTCATTGTTGACTTCCTTACCTTCACTAGCACAAATTAAGGGCACGGTTAGTGGATATTCGACTCCACGTCAGTATGGAAATATCTTTTCTTCTCAAATTGGACCATTTTTTAGAGTAAGCAATGATAATCCATCAAGTGGAAGGGTCTCATCAAGCAGCCCGCTTGCTAATATTGGAGTGATGCATGGATCTCCCTAGTCTGATGATTCGTCCCAGCACTCCTATTCTGCAATAGCAAATGAAGTTGTCAGCAATGGCATTGCCAACAGTTGCCAGCCCAAGCCATTGGATAATGCTTTGTGCTCTCAATCCATATCAACAATGTGTACTTTAGTGAAAGATCCTTCACCACGCATAGCAAGTCTCGGTAGCTTCTAGCATCGGTCTTCGTCAATGGCTCCGCCTCAGCTTCGCACCTCGACGGTCTCCGAGCTCAACGGTACTTAATGTGGAATTCGAACGAAGACCTGTAAGCTGGTAATAAAACGAGAAACAGAAAAAAAGGGGTAGAAGAACGAGAGAAGAAAGAATCGGTGAAGGACGTAAGAACTTACGAAATAAATCGAAGCATTTGATCTTAGCCAAAAAGAAGAAGAATGAGCTGCTCGCATGGATTTTCTTTTCTTTCGCATTGGAGACTGAGTACTATGAAAAAGGATTGTGAAGTTCCATACAGCCCAAGCAAAAGTGAAAAAGTAGCAGGACACCTGTTGACTTTTTTAACGGGAGAAGAGATTGAAAAAGGAAATTAAATTATGTTTCCCACCCTTTTTTCTTCTACCATGAGGAAGTGCAATACGAATAGGGAGACAAGTGCTTAAACATTTGTGGCAGCTGGCAAGAGTGCGCGCGCGCGCACATACATATATATATATGAAAATAAAAAATAAATAAGTAAATATATGAAGTTGATCCATAGGGGGGCTTTGACCCCACTCCCTAAACAAGGTCAATGGTGTGACTTCAAACTTAGGCCTGTTACCTCTCATTTTCTGCTCTCACCATAAATTTCTAAAAAAAATCCATTTTCAAAATTGATTTCTTAGAAAATTTCACTCAGTTATAGTTTGAGTTGTGTAACCACAATTTAAGGCATTCAACAACTGTATATATATGAAAAGCTCTACAAGAAGAATTCTCCTCTATTTAAAGAAAATTAAGGCAATATTAATACATAGAAATTAGCCCCAATGAGATTGCTAATGTGAAGTTAGTATATAAGATACAGCTCGTAGAATTAATAACTCATGTAGATCGCATCGAAGAGACAAATCAACTCAAGAAGAAGCAGCTTAAAGAAGATTCATTTCAGAATATTGTCTTGGGAGCAATTTGCAACTCAATTAAGCTAAGATATGATACATGTTTAAGAGGTGCTGCGAACTTGCACACTCAAATGACTCTCAAATTAATCTAGCAACGACGTAGCTATGCAACTATTTAATAGCGTATACGCTAAAGTCATCTAAAAGGCTCATTTGGTACCCAAACCCCTTCAACTTTGTTCGAAAGACTTTGGTCAAGGAAAAAAAATGTAGAGATTTAAATTTAATATTGGCCTTTAAGCCTATTAATTAAACGGATTTGACTTATCGGGTTAAGGTGACAGGGTCTGAGGATTATCAGGATGATCAAGAGAGTTTTGGTATGGTAGACTTGGAGTAAGGCCCATTGGATCGGTCCACTTGATCCAACCTCTCTTAGTTTAGCTCACACTAAAATAATATATAAAGCCTTTATTTGGGTCTAAATCAATGAAAATAGCCCACTTAAGATCCATTAATAAAAGGTCTCAATCTTAACCATTGATTACCATCATGATTTGACAGATGTGATTAATTACCATTTCTTATAAATACCCCATTACCATCTTCATTTGGATAAGAGAAAACCCCTCATTAATACCGTCACTTTGTCAAAACTTTGTCTCAATGATCAAACACTCAAACATCCTAAAAACACCACCACATTCTTTATTCATTGTGGAGTTTGATGCTATCACGATCATCCATCTATCACCATACGTGTTAGAACTTTACTAAGATTGCCTACTTCTCCTCTTTTCACTTCTCTCTTGGCTATCCCGTACGAGTCACTCAAATCATTTTCTTAGTTATGTATAGCACGACTTCATACATGGTACACACATGACCCTTGCATCCATACCCACACCCTCATAATATCTATACAACAACTTCTTTGTTGACAAAGCGCATGATGAATTGAAAGATTATGTACAAAAGACGGCACTCCATGTTAACTTTGAGTTGTTTTGTTTCATTTATTCTTGGTTTCTATAGATTAATTTTTTATCCTAGAAGGAGAAATGTCAAGTTTCAAGATTCGAGTTGGATCTTCCCTAACAAGAAGGCTATGATGATGACATCGACCTATGCAATAAGACCTGAAGGCTTAATATGGGATGTACAAATAAACACAACCTATATCTTAGAACTTATTGAAGAGCTAAGAGAGTGTGAGACTAGTACAATGCAAGGGTATGATGATGACATCGACCTATGCAATAAGACTTGAAGGCTTAATATCGGATGTGCAAATAAACATAACCTATATCTTAGAACTTATTGAAGAGCTAGGAGAGTGTGAGACTAGTACAATGCAAGACATAGTTGTCCAAGTATCCATATCGAGGAGAATAGAAGACTAGAATGTAACACACCCAACAGCATGACCTTACGTTAGTCGCGTTGGACAACGAAGGAATAACGAAAGTAGTAGAAACACTTAGCATGTTGTTTTAGATGTTGTGTCGAAGCGATTCTTAACAACACACCGTATTGATTACATATTTAGTCATATTACCATTGTTAACTTAGTGTTCAACGTTATTTTTACTTAATGCCGTCATGTTATTTAATTTAGGTTTATTTTAAGTGTTTGTGTTAAAGTTATATTATTTATGAGATTACCATTAGTATAGGGTTTTATCTGTAGTACTATAAATATTCTCTTTTCCATTATAACAAGAGAATTAATTGAGAATTGAGATATCACTTTGAAACCTAATGTTCTTCCTCATAAACTTATCAATTCTAATTTATGGAATTGTGGCATTCTTTCAAATAATTAGATTATTGTCGTAGTTTAATTGACTATTATTATTGATAATTCCATGTGTCATGTCAAAAATTTCTTCAACATTAATTATTGCCTATCATTGCATATCATATCAATTGTAGGATCTAATCAAACCCGTTTCGTTTTACTATTCATGTGTCATATTGAATGGTAAATCACCTATATCCCTTTATTTTCCATTCATACTTTTATTGGAAAACCTTTGTGAGAACATAAGGGGTTTGCAGTGTAAAGGTCATGTGCATGCTACTTGTTAAGTTACGCTACATGTGACTAGAGAAATAAGTTAAATCGTATATATGGGATGGTCACGAAAGAAGTGTAAGAAGGATGAATAGGCAATCTTAATGAGGTTCCGACATATATAGTGACATATGAAGGAGCGCGATAGTATCAAACTCTACTATCGATGAAGACCAAGAAAGAATTCTTAAGGTGTTTAAGTGTTTAATATTTGAAATAAGGTCCTGACAAAGTAATGGCATTGATGGGATTTCTCTCTTATCCAAATGAAGAAGTGAATTGGGTATTTATAGAAAAAGGTCGTTGATCCCATCCGTTGGATCATAATAGTGATCAATTGTTAAGATAGAAGTCTTTTATTAATGGTTTTTAAGTTAGATCTTTTCATGGGTTAAGACCTAGATAAAGACTTTATTATTTTTAGTGTGAACTAAATTACAAAAGATTGGATCAGGCAAACCGATCCAACGACCCTACTCTCAGCCTATCATACCAAATCTTCCTTGATCATCACAAATTCTCGTAGACTTGACTTTTTAGGGCTGTTACCTTAGCTTAAAGAATCAATATCCATTTCAATTATTGAGCTTAAGGCTTAAATTCAGATTTAGCCCTCTACAACCTTTAAAATACTTTATTTTTATTGTCTTCAGCCTTAAATTCTTCAAAAAGGTCTAATCATTATTTACTATGTTCCACTGCTAAATGTACCTAGATTCTGACGAGGTCTTGATCATATCAGGGTCCCTCCACCTTCAACTCCGAGTACGAAAGTTTAGCCTAGAAATCCCTTTTTTCCCTTTCTTCATTAAATCCTTTGCATTGCTTTTAAGATTTGAAATTTGTTGGGTTAAGCCTAACTTGAAGAAGCCCAATGGTCAAAATCCATTGCTAACACCAATTACAATAGTATATGGTGTTTTCTTACTATGAAAAACTATTGTTAACTAATTATTGACCATAAATGCTTATTCAACTTGAGAGGTTTAAGAGAGATAGAGTGGGAAAGTAGTGATAATAACAAGAAGTTCAATTTGAAAACCACTAAACTTGAAAGTTTTAAATTTAAAGAAAATTCGATAAATATGCATTATGAATTTTGACATTAACTTTATTTATAAATATGAAATAAGATAAAAAAAAAAATGTACTATGATAGCTAAGGTAGCGTAAATGTTTCATTATGCTATTTTTTTTTTCCATTATTCATCTAATTCAACTAAACTTGGAAAGTGGTTTCCTGATGGACAATTTTAGACTATGGACTCCCAAAGCCCATTCCAACCTCTATAGACCATGGGCTAACTAGCCTCAGCTCACAACTAGTCTAAGGTAACCTAGGTTTTGACTTAAGAAGACTGGTCATAGTTAAGCTTACCTTAGCTAACCTCGATTGATCAAATTGAGACCTTGGTCCTTATATTGTAATTAGACCCATGGTGCCCATGCCATGGGTGACCTCAGACCTCGGTAGTCTACTTGATACGTTTAGACCATAGGCATCGAAGAATATCGTAACCCTATCCTTTCCTTTTTGAAAATGTATCTTTTTAGAAGATACACTTGCTTATTTTGGGGCAAGGTGCATATTTATACAAGATTCTCTCCATTAAACCTATAAACAAGAATAAATCTAATAAGCAAAACACTTTATGTACACACGAAGCCATCTTAATCTTGCTTCTTCATTAATCTCACAAATTTACTAGATTAAATATCGGAGTAACTACATCAAACAACCCTCTAATGCTCACCGACCATGTTTTCTTTTGCAAATTTAAGCTCATGTTGCAAGCGTAAAGCAAAATCTCTACTAGCAAAATGAAGATGACAACTAGGTTTAATCAATTATGTGCGTCGTATCTAGTAGTTAAGAGATTGATATTGCTATAATTACTAAAAAAAAAAAGTAGTTTGTGTAATGGAAGAAGTTAGTGTCGCTAGATAACTGAGTCTAGAATTAGGATAAAGTTATACAAATTAAACCTAGACGGTACATCTTAGCTATCAGTTTTCCTTTGTAAGTGAAGAAATCAGTAGAAATGGAAGTAGAGAGATTCACTCACAATCAAAGTTTATATTACAGTCATATTTCATTAATTTTTATTAGCTTTTCGCTATAGTCCATCCCATTACATCAAGTCTTGTGAATATGACAGTACAGAGTCCATATAAGCATTGGTATGAGGACTTACTTGACCTTTTCTTTTTTCCATCTCTTTCTTTCTATTTGATAATGCAAAAAGCCTTATGTCAATTCACTACTAGTTAAAAATGTCCATTTAACTTTCGAGTGTCGATAGAGATGGGATGAGACAATTACAGTGATAACAAAAATGTCAATTTGCGAGCTAGATCTAGCAACTCAAATGGTAGGGTTTTGATGGGGACCATTGATATAAGTATATGAGTTCGCAATAGTATTATCATTTTACTCGGTATGAAGATTATTTTATTTAATATTTTACTATTTTCATTATTTTTAAGATAGATATATTTTAATATCTTTTTGAGTAAGTAAATATATTTTAGATTTGAGAAGATCTTTTAATATATTTTATTTTAACCGTTAGATTTGGTGTATGCTATGCCCCGAAGTCACGAAGTCGCAACTGTCCCGCTGTGTAAACCATTCTATGATAGTAATTGGCCCCACGGTACCTACCATAGACATATTTTACACAAAACGTCAATGACTCCCCGTTTTGAAATAAACAATCCAATTATGAGTTAAGTTAAAGTTACAGTAATTATCAAGAACTTTAAGTCAACATATATATAATTACATGTAAATTCCACAAAACTTCCCAGGAAATTCTACATCAACGCAACAGTCAACTAATTTACATATCGACTATCAATCTTTCAAACTTAAGCTACTAAAGAGACTCTAAATATACATTAACCACTAGGTGAATTGATCCTCATACCCCAAACTTCAAAAGAACTAACCTCTGGATAGTTGTAAGGTAGCATATTACTTGGAGTATTCACAAATCAGGATCTACAAAAGGATCTACACAGGTATGAGTAACTACAGCTCAATAAGTTGAATTGGAGACTCGTGAATGTATACAAACACAAATAAGATTATCGAGCAATTATTTTCATGTAATGCAACAAGCAAGTATCAATACACAATATAGTCCAATCCATTATGAAATCAGAGAAATTTCACCCACTCTAATCTAGGTTGAGGAGTTTTAATATTATGCAGCAGCTCACAACCAAACCTAGGTTGGTGTAATGGAGACACTGCACCTCCTAAGGCTATCCTTTGAACCAATGCCCTTATCCTCACCGCAACCTCCTCTCCTGTCACTTAATTCAGTTAAGGATGAGGAAAATACCAATTTGCTATCCAGCGCTATCTTTTTTGAAATTGTCGGTATTTGGTTGGAGAATCCTAATGATTCCCTAAAGGGTTGCAATGCATGACAATTTAGAGCATTAGAGTCAATTAAGATTAAGTTCCATTTAAAGTGTTTAGATAATTTCACACTAATCCAGTCATAATACATAATCAATCACAACACAAATTCAGATACACAAACACATGCATAAACTACTTACAATCACAATCATATACAATCCTAAGTCTCCAGGTACCTTAAAATAGTACTCTAATACGGTAAAGTAATAACTCAACTTACTTGGAATTCTTGGTCACCCAATCACTTAATTGCAGGTCGGTTCGTTTCTAAGTATCCTATAATACAAATACGTCTTTTTAGTACTTATACTTTGATGATATATATTCTAAGTTATAATTTAACTCACTTCTCCATGTAAACCTATTATTTACTAATGATTCACTCTACCTTAGTTCGAGGTTCGGTTTATAAATTAGATTCCAATTTTGATTCTACATTATCTTTGACTACGAGGAATCCTAAATACGCTTGAATCCTAATGTGAAATTAATCATATTAAGCTCGAATATTCTAATATCATATTGGGTCTTAATTTAGTGTTCTAACCTATTCGGTACACTCTAATCTTAATTGAGGTACCTAATTTACTTCCGATGTGAGGAAATCTTTCATTTTTTACACAATTACCTAAAATTAATTTTGTTTCAGATTTATTATGTACTAATTTTTATTATTATATTATCCAAATAAACCTAATTTTTCATATTTATTAAATTTTCAATTCCACATATTCCTAATTTCCTATAATTACCACATAATTCCTATAGTAATTACACTTAACGCTTCAAAAAACTAGGATTAGATTTCCACATCAAAGATTAATGTCTTAAACATCTAATTACCTTCTAAATCAATAATTAATCACTTAATCGCCTAATTAACCCAAAATTACAAATTTTTTAATCATTTTAAGGCTAAAAATTTACTTAAATTTTTCAAAAATTGATTTTAAAAAAATGGCTACATAGTATTGTTCTATATCACTTAAGCATTCTATAGAAAAAAATTGAGCTCTAAATTATACTCTTAAGCCTATTTATTTTTAATTCTAATCATACTTCGTTTCACTTAGTTTTTTAAGAATCCTATATTTACAGATGTAATTAAACTTAATCACTATTTTTCCCTAAATCTACATACAATAAAACCTTAGAATAATAAATTTCATAATTTTCTGGGAAGAATAAATAATTTTAAGAAATTTTATAAAATCAGAGAAGATGTGAGACTCATCTAATTCGATTGCTTTTTGGCCTCCAACACCAGTTTAAGTGTATCGGCCGATCCAGGTGGTGGGTTTGGAGTGGGGTGGTAGTGGTGTGTGGGTTCGACTTTCTCGTTCCCTTTGTACAGATTTGAGGCAAATTTCTAAAACCCTAATTTTTTTTCTCTCAATTTTGGTGCTCTCAATTTTTCTAAGCTTCTAATTGTCCAAATGAGTTCTTTAATTTTTTCTGCTATTTATAGAGCTTTGTAATAATTATTATGCATTAATTAAACAAGACAATGCTCAAATCTCTTCCAATTTGCCTTTTATGTTGCTTGTTTTTTATTGGTTGATTTTTTTTCTTTAATTCCTAACCTGCCATGACCAAATCTGGGTCATTCCCTTCCTCTTATTTTTTTCTAATTTTTCCTTAATTATTTTATAATTTTCTTTAATTATTTAATAAGTTTCTAGCTAATTTCAAGTAATTTAGGTAATTTTGCATATTTTTATCTACACGTAAATACATGTGGAGTACAAGTAAACA
Source organism: Lumnitzera racemosa (assembly GCA_024138005.1). Classification (NCBI taxonomy): domain Eukaryota; kingdom Viridiplantae; phylum Streptophyta; class Magnoliopsida; order Myrtales; family Combretaceae; genus Lumnitzera; species Lumnitzera racemosa. The sequence goes on from JAMXBC010000003.1 coordinate 73,766,628, forward strand.
TGTCTAATTATTATTTAGGTCATTCTATAATTTTTAGTATACATATAATCTATCTCTAGCAATTTATTAATTATTAGATTGCACTTTTCGCTTTTCTAATAATTAACAAGTAATATACTTAAAATTTAAAAATTTTATAGTCTCTTATTGTATTACTTATTTTCTTAAATTCAAGTTTACGGTATTATTTTTACTACTAATTTCTAACTGTAGTTTATAATTTAAGTTTGATCAGATACTTTAACCGATCGCCCTAAACTTTGTGTATTAAGTTTGATCCTACGGTCACTTGATTTATCTTTAAGACTTACAATTTACATCGTAAATTCCATATTTATCTTATCTTTATTTAAATAGTATTCTTTATTAAGTTTTAAACAAACGATTGATTGATTATTAAATTGAATAAAATTGATTTTATTTAAAAGTGGAATGATTATATCTTTCACTGATAGTGTGAGCCCATCAAATACTTTTCATCAATTCGTATTATTTAGATTACATACTGGTCCTTTTATCTTTTAAGGAAAAATCAATCAAATACTATTTACGTGCGATCGTGGACAAGACACTTTGATCTATAACCAAACTTCTCCATAGGTGACTTTCAGTGCATGGTATGGGAGTTATGTTACCATATGTTGGAGTCAAAGAACCACCTTTGGTTGTTATTATTGGTGTAAGTATTTTTAGGTTTGATTTACCGTGAATAAAGCATGATTTTGACTATTGAAGCACCTCCTACAGCGCTTGGGAAGAGACTTGATTTTCTTTATTCATTGGCCGATAAATTATTTAATTACAGGACTTACAAATATAATCCACATGGCTATAAACGAGGATAAGATCAAGAGCTATCAGATTCAAATTATTCATATCTAGGTTTTCTTATTTTTCTTGGAATATCTAGTGTTCTTCATTTTAATTCTTGTTTAATTTAATTTTCTAATTTAGTTTCCGCATCTATATATTATTTCTTTCTTTGAAATTAAACCGCTTCCATTATCCTGCATCAATTTTGATATCAGAACTTAGACTAGCATTCATTCTAAAAAAAAAAAAACCTTTCTTGCATGCCCTTACCAAAAAGAAAATAAGAATGTCCAAAATCGGAAAAACTTGCAGTGGTACAACTTTTAAGGATGACTTGCCTTTAGAAAATAATTTCACTGAACAGTTGAGTCAAATACTGTCTAGCTTACAAACATGTAAGATATAATGAGTTGCAAATTAAAAACCCTTACAAATAGCGTAGAAGTCCTAAAAGTTGCTAGGTTAGCCAATGGTCAAGGTGAGAATGAAGAAACTGTAAATCGAACTCTAGATAGGAATCCTAATTTAAAGAATAACTATCCCCTTAAAAGATATCTGCTCAAGAATCCTATAACTCAGAACGTTCGTAAGGTTAAGCCAGTACATCATAGGGTACCACATAGGAATTTTCAAGGAGATGACTTCTTAGAGCTTAACTACAAAAACCCACATTATGACTACCTACCAACAACACCAATAGGCATATTAAGTTTGACCTACCTATATTTAATGGGAGTCTCGACCCTACATTCCTGATAGATTAGATCATTGCTTTAGAACAATACTTTGATTCTTATAGGATGCCCAATGACCATAAAGTATGCTTTGCTAAGATGTTATTGATAAGTTAAGCTAAATTATACTAGACCAATGTAGAATGACAACTTTTGCGATTAGGGTAACCATTTATAGAGCATTAGGTAGAGATGAAAGTCAAACTTAAGGAAAATTATATTCCTTTATCTTATCAAGATAAACTTTACAAAGAATACATAAACCTTAAGCCAGGAAACATGGCAATTGAGGAATATATGACTAAGTTTGATGAAGCTTTGATTAGGTGTGATGAGCTAGAGTCACTTAGGATGACACTTTATAGGTTTAGGAATGGTTTGTAGCCTAAGATTAAGAGATAGCTTCATCCTCGCTATGATGAGACCTTAGAACATACCTTTCGAGAAGATTTAGAGATTGAAAATTGGTTAGGACCACCTAGGAGGTTTAGTTCACAAGTTGTCGAGCAAGTGTTTAAGAGTAAAAATCTTAATGAGAAATCTAATAGGTCTACTGGGAATACCTTTGTAACACCTAAGGCTAATAATCCTATTGTGACTTGGGATAGGAACACCAAAGGTAAGAACATTGCTATAGAGAATTCTGAGACCAATTCCAGTCATAGGTGTTATGAGTATCATAGTCTTAATCACCTTGCCTACCAATACTCAAATAGGAACCTTTATGTAAGAGAGGAAGAACCATTAGGCAACGATGATTGCAAAGAGTGAGATCGTATCTTAGAAGAGGGTGCTAGTGATGAGGATGACATGGGCTTGAATTGTGAGGAGGGTAACTTGAATGTTTTAGGTGTCTTATTACCCAACTTAAGAAAAGGGATGATTAGAGATGGATTAGCATATTCCACACCTACACAAAATGTAACAATCATAATTGTAAGGTGATTATTGATGGGGGTAGGATTATGAATGTAGTTTCACAAGTTGTTATGTCTTAAACATAAACTACATCCTAACCCTTATAAGGTAGCTTAAGTAGATAAAACTACCTAACCTGTTATGCAAAGATGTCTAATGCCTTTGCAATTTTCCACTTATACTGATAAAATTCGTGTGTTGTAATGCCCATGGATATCATTCATGTTATTTTAGGGAGGCCTTGGTTATATGACTTAGCTGTCATTCATTCTAATAGGGCTAATACTTATATTTGCATGCATGATGATACAAAAATTAAACTTAGTACTCCCAAAAGAGCTTAAGGTTAGTACCAACAAAAGGTCAGTTAATACTTTAGATTCCAAGAAGCCCCTCTATGTTTTGAGTGAAAAAGAATTTGAGCTTAAGTCTGAAGAGAGTACTTTATATGCTTTAGTGGTTAAGGAGGTAAAGGATTGTAACCTTAAGTTAGAGGACTATAACCTTAAGTTAGAGTTGGACTTACCTGTAGAAGTGAGACCTTTACTTGAGGAATTTAAGGATCTTACCCTAAAGGAACTTCCAAATAGGTTGCCGCCCATACATGACATACAACATACTATAAACTTAGTTCCCAAAGTAGCATTGCCTGATTTACCATATTATAGGATGAACCTTAGTGAGCTTGAAGAATTAAAGAGACAAGTAGATGGTTTATTGCAAAAGGGCTTTATTAAGGAGAATTTTAGTCCATGTGCTATACTCTCACTCCTTACTCCTAAGAAAGATGGAAGTTGGAGGATATGTAGATTCATAGGCCATCAACAAAATAATCATCAAATATAGGTTCTCAATCCCTAAATTAGACAACATGTTAGATTTACTTTCAAGGTCTAAGTAATTTTCCAAAATTGACCTTAGAAGTGGTTATCGTTAGATTAGGATTAGACCAAGGGATGAGTGGAAAACAACCTTTAACACAAAATAGGGTCAGTATAAGCATTTAGTCATGCTCTTTGGGTTTAACTAATGCCTTATCTACTTTCATGAGAGTGATGACAAAAGTGTTGAGACTACATATAGGAAAGTTTCTTACGGTGTACTTTGATGATATTTTAATTTATAGTAACACCTAAGAAGAGCATCTATTACACTTAAGGAAATTATTTAAGATACTTAGGCATGAAGAGCGTTATGTGAATTTGAAAAAGTATACCTTTTTAACAGCTCAAGTAATTTCCTTATGTTTTGTAGTGTCTATATAAGGGTTAAGAGCAAATCTTAAGAAAATAAAGGCAATTGTTGAGTAACCTGGACCCAAGAGCATTCATAATGTTAAAGTCTTCATGGACTTGTCACTTTTTATAGGAAATTCGTTAGAGGCTTCAATACCATTATGGCCCCAATCATAGATTGCGTTAAAAAAGGGAAATTTAGTTGGACTAAGAGTGCATTTAGAGTAATCTTAAAAATTAAGAAGGGGATAACTGAAGTACTTATGCTTAAGTTGCCTAATTTTTCAAAAGTATTTGAGGTTGCTTGTAATGCATCTAGCATAAGGGTAAGTTGAGTACTTAGCCAAGAGGAACACCATGTAGCTTTCTTTAGTGAAAAATTAAATGAGGCCAAACAAAGGTACTCGACTTATTGTAAAGAATTTTATGCAATAGTGCAAGCTTTGAGACATTAGAGACGTTATTTGCTGCTTAATGAATTTTTCTTATATAGTGATCACTAGGCTCTTAAGTATCTCAATTCATAAACGAAATTTGGACCTAAACATGCAAGATGGGTTTAATTTTTGTAAGAGTACACTTTTGTTTTGAAAAATAAGGCTGGAGTTGAGAATAAACTTGCTGATGCTATGCATTCATTGGTATGTACCTCAATTGTAGAGGTTATTGTCTTTGAAAAATTAAGAGAGCAATACGAGACTTGTCCTGACTTTAAAGAGATTAATACTTCATTGTCTAAGGGTTGTGTTATGCCTCGAAAGTGATAAAGTTGTAATAGTCCTACCGAGTATACCAACCTATGATAGAAGCTAGCTACTCAGCTATTATCATAGACTTAGTATACACGAGGTACATGTGACTAAATAACTCTGAAGCACCTTCAGTTCAATAGTTAAAGTAAAATAGAGATATTTTGTTCATATATTACTTTGAAATATAGAAGTTTGATTAATAGAATTCATTTGAAAATAATTGGAATTTTTGTATAAGAAAATTTATAAAAAAATCCAAAATCGTTTTTACAATAAGTATAATATTATAAGTTAGTCTAGGTCATTCAAATGGCCTAGTTGACTCCAAAATGAAGATAAAAGAAATATGCTAATCTATTTTATGCTCACTTCACACCTGTTGCCTATCTTTTTTACTCTTAAGGATTGGTGATCTTAGTGTCTATCTTTTAGGATCTATAAAAAAACTATGGTGATATAAGCAACCACCACTCAGTAAGGGGACGCAGAGGGGAGCATACACAATATAACAATCAAGCAGAGTTATCAATCAATTAGTTGATAAGATGTAATGCAATGCAACATAACAAGCATATGTCATTTACACGACATTGTCCGATTCATCGTGAAGTTGAAGAAATTGCACTCACTCTATCCCGAGTTGAAGAGTTTTTGTATAATGAAGGCATACTTTAGTTATGATGCCTTCCGACCAAACCTAAGCTTATGTAATAAAGGTATGCTCCTCCCAAGACCTCTTTCAACCCATTGCCTCCAACCTTATTGGGACCCCTTCTCTTGTCACTTAATTTAGCCTAAGGGAAGGCCAATTATCACCACTTCATCAATGGGTCGGTATTTAGTTGGAAATCTTAACTGCTTCTCCCAATGGGTTACAATGCATGTCTGATTAGGTTTATGTCTAAGATTTAGCTTAGTCTATTTTAGAGGTAACCAACCAATTACAAACAATCAAGTCAAGGAGTGATACACAACAAAGCAATCATAACATATAGCATAACAATCAAACAACATAGCAAACGATTTCTAAGCACACACGTCACATTCGTACAATCAACTACTTTACAACCACAAATAAGTGTACACATTAGCCTCTAAGTATTTTTATATAGTACTTTGAAATGTCATTAAGTATCGATCCCACTTACCTAAATTCTAATTCACTCTTGTAACTCAGATGCCCAAGTCCTTTTATCATCGATCGTCCCTATATTGCAAGTCATATTTCAGTTTCAATGAAATTCATTAGAGTAAAAATGTTTTAATTATTGTATCTTTTGTTTTAGTTTAAAATTCTTTGAATATTCAACAGATGTTAGTTATTGATATTAAGTGTTATTACTTTTACTTGGGTTATTTTGACCTTCTACTTAATCTTCTATTAAGTTTCTTAGATTCTTAGTGCCTTCTACTAAGGCCTATTAAGTGTTTGGTACTTTCTACTAAAGCTTCTATTAAGGGTTTAACTTATATTCTTTAATGTGGAATCTTCTACATTATCTTCTATTAGGGTCTCTTAAGCTTAGAGTATCTTTTACTTAAGTTTATACTAAGGTACTTAGTTATATTCTTTATTTATTGAACATTCTATTCAAACTTTTATTATGGTCCAGTCACTTCACTAAATGGAATGAAGGGGTAATAGAATTGGTATTTCTAAGGAATGTAATAAGAGTATAATACTTATTACTTTGTTTAATTTAATTTATAAATAACTTAAAAATAAATTGTAATAAAACATTAACGACTAAATTACCCTTAGTCCATCTTCTTTCTCAACTAACCCTAAAGTAATATGTAGTAAGAGTGGTGGTGGTGGCGGTAATGGTGGTAATTAGCAACGACGACAACAATGGCGGTGATGGAGGTAACGGTGGTAGTGGTGGCGGTAACGGTGACGGTAGTGGTAATGGTTAGTGGCAGTGGCGGTGGCAATGGCGATGGTGGCGACGATTAGCAGCGGTAGTGGTGGTAGTGGTGGTGATGGTGATGATGATGACAATGAGGGCAACGACGGCGGCGGCGATGGCGACGATGGTGGTGATAGTAATGTTGATGGTTTGTGGTAACAAATGTAATAGCGGCGGTAGTTGTCGATAGTGGCAATGGTAGTGGCGATTGGTTATAATAGCGATAGTGGTAGTGGTTAATGGTGATGATGGCAATATTGGTGGTTGTTAAATTGGGATAAGGTTATTTTTGGAAAAAAATGCAACTTTGCAAGGAATAATGATTATTTGATTGAAGTAAAAAAAACCCTTATTACTTGATTTCAATTAATAAGGATTTTTATGGAATTGTTATTTAGTGATATAAAATAAAGTGAATGCTGTAACAAGGAATAAGGGGAGAATGAAATTCCAATTCTCCCCAAGTGAACGAAGCAGTGTTTTAACTCATGTTTTATATTAGGCAGACCTTCTCTAGAACTTTTGGTTATAGTTTTTGCACCAGGAAAGATTCTACTAAAGTTTCTACTATTGTGATATTATAGTCAATTTAAGCAGGGAAGCTTTTAGAACACCTTTTATAAGTCAGTAGTTTGCACCAACATTTACAAAAGCTTCTATAAGACTTTCTACTATTACTACTACTAATTTCTTTACCAATTCATCCAGAACTTCTAAAATACCTTTTGTAGGCACTAAATTATTCCAAGTAAAAGAAAAAAACTCCATTTTTAACACTTTTCTTTACTTTGTTCATGCCTAACCTTGTTGGAACTCCATCAATGTCAGCTTGCATAGCTTGGAAACACATCCACATCAACATGCATATTACAAAATTCAACCAAAAAGAATGTTAAACTACCTAATTAACTAATATACCTAAAATACATATATTGGGTAAAAAAAATCATAATTTTAGGGCGAATATACTTTATGTATAGTAGCTAAAATCTTTGATTTATTACTAATTTTTAAGGATATTATTACAAAAATAATTAATTAATTAACTTAGTGAAAAATCCCTATAAGCATTTAAGTAAAATCATTTAGCATTGGAAAACCTGTCTTTTCATAAAATCTCCTATTTCCACTTAAAAATTAAGGTCAAAGTGTAACAAAAAATTACTCAAAAGTGGTGGAAAATAAGATCTAACACAATCATGCAAAAACTAATGGATTTTCCTTACATTTCAACTTATCGTTTTTTTTTAAATTAGCCCAAATAAAAGGAAAATTTTTAGAGAAACTCTTTAAATAGAAATTTTATATATGAAGTAAGGTATTTACATAAAATTTTTCATGGGCAAACAATCTTGTCTAAGCTTTTGGAAATCAAATCAAAAATCAATCTCGAACGGCCCATTTCTTAAATATGATATATGAAATGAAAAATTTTTACAAAAAAATAATAAATTTACATGAAAATATACTTAAAACTATACAAGAATAAATTTCTGAATAAAACTTGATATTTTTAACAAATTTTTTGAAAATTAGGTGTAAGAGATTTCGATAGCCATTGGTGGTGGTGGCTTTGTCGATGCAAAGGGGCGTTGCTTGGTGTGTATATAGTGGTGGTGGCGATTGTTGGTCATCATATTTTCATTTGATTTAGGGTCTCTTGTGCTTCACATATTTGTTCCTAATTTCTTATTTTTTTTAAACTTTTCTTTAAAACCCTTAAAGTTTTCCCCCTAAATTTCCTTTACTTTTATTGTGTCTAAAGAGTCTTAATGAGGAAAATAAGGGGTAGTTATAGTGGTTAAGATGATTAGGGAGACGAGTGCCAAGTATCCATGGTGTCCTAAATCTATATACACGAAACCATGGTCTCTCCTTATTTTATTTTCTAAAACCATGGGTATTTATGATGGTTTTTAAGTAAAACCACCAACTTTACCATTGTTTCCAAAAACCATAAGCCCCATTATTTTATTATTTACCTAAGCATGTTTTATTATATTTAATTCTCAAGCTAATTGTTAACTGCTATTACTATTACTATTATTATGATGATGATCATCATTATTTAATTGTTTTTGTTATTATTTATAAATTTGCCTATGTGTTTAATTTATTCCTGAAACACCATTAGTTAGTTGTTTTTTTTTTATTATTTATTATTTATTCTTTTGTTGCCGTTTTTGTAGTTTGGTTTATTTAACATATTAGCTTGTTAGTCTTAGCGATTTAACTTTTATTGACTTGACGTTTTAGTGCTCTATTTCTAAAATCTAAGTTCAAGAGGATAAGTTGTCTACCCTTTAGGACATTGACCTTAATTTTGAGTCTAAACAAGCTGGTTTCGTAAATGTCCTAAATTGAGAGTTCGGGTTCTTATGATTGTAGCTAGGGAATTCTTTTATATATTTACTCCTAAATGTCATTTTATTTATTTATTTTTGGTGACTAATTTATATCTAAGATCTTATTATTTGGATCTCGAGTTTTACGATTTTTTTTTGTTTCAACAAATAACAAGTAGGTTAAAAAAATATAACTTTTACTTATATTATTATTTTATAATTCCAATTCAAATACTTAAATTCTTTGAGTCGTTGTTTTTAGTATGTGTTCCTGACATGCTTTTGAGCTACAATTAGATAATTTTCATTGACATCCTAACTTTTTATGCTAAGGTCCCATTTATCAAAATGCAAATCTTATAGGTCAATTGGGGCTTTATGTTGATTATGTCCTAAGGGATGGTTACTTATTTAGTGGTGATAGATTATGTGTTTCAAAGACTTCTCAAGAGACTTCTTAATCTAGGGATTATATGCAGGTGGTATAGCTAGTTACTTTAGAAGAGATAAAACCATAGTTATGGTTGAGGATAGATTTTATTGGCTTAGCATTAAGAGAGATGTGGCTAAAGTTGTGGGGTAGTGTCGTATTTATCAGCTTTTCAAGTATAGGAAACCGAACATAGGTCCTTATATGCCTTTACTTATCCCACATTCTCCTTAACAGGACATTAATATAGACTTTGTGTTCAGTTAACCTATGACACCTCGAAAACATGATTCAATTTTTGTGGTAGTTGATCGTTTTTCTAAGATGACACATTTCATACCATGTAATAAGACTGCAAATGCCTCTCATATAGCTAAATTATTTTTAATGAGATTGCTAAGTTACATAGGTTACCTAAAACCATAATGTTAGATAGAGATGTCAAATTTATTAGTTACTTTTGGAAGATATTATGGAGAATGTTAGGAACTAAATTATGGTTTTATTTGCATTTCACTCTCAGACTGAAGTGGTCAATAGGAGTTTAGGTGATTTGTCAAGGTGTTTGGTTGGTCATCATGTGTCTATTTAGGATCGCATCATTCCTATGGTAGAATTTGCTTATAATAATTTAGTAAACAGATCCACTAGATTGATTCCTTTTGAAGTTGTACTAAGTTATTAACCCAAATGTCCTATTAATCTTATACTACGCCCACTTTCATCTAGACCTTATAAACCTAATGGATCTTTTGCTACCCATATGACTTACATTCGAAGATTAGAAAAAAAAAAAATTAACTTAAGCAATGGATTGTGTAAGTCTATTGTAAATGTTCATCGCAAGTATGGAGAATTTAAGGAAGGAGATTTGGTGATTGCTTGAATTAGACCAGAAAGGTTTCCACAATATTCTTTAAAGAAATTGCATCCTAAAGACATGGAACCTTTCAAGCTTTTGAAGAAAATTAGTACAAATGCTTATGTATTGAAGTTGCCACTAGATATAGGTATTAAAACATTTTTAACGTTAAAGATCTCTTGCCTTACCATGAGATGTCTCAAAATGCCGATTCTTCAAGTAAAAGTCTATATTTCTTACTTTTCTAGTTTCACATGTTCCACTATTGCGAGGAAAGAAAGAAAAGATAGAAAATATTATTGATGATCATATTATGAGAGATGGCAGATACTTTCTTGTCAAAATTGTCCACTTTCAAATGTTACATGGATAATTAAGTCAAAGTTTCGAAGAATTAATTTAGATCATTATGAGCAGTACCATAGTTTTAATTCACCAGAGGTGAATCTTTTCAAGCTAGGGAGAAATAATGGGGACCATTGATACAAGCATTAGAGTTCGCGACAACATTATTGTCTTAGTAGATATGAAGATTTTTATATTTGAGATTTTACTATTTTTATAATTTTTAGAGGTCTTTTAATATTTTTATTTTAAGAGATTTATTATTAACCGTTGGATTGAGTTTATATTGTAAGACCCATATTTATCTTATCTTTACATAAATAATATTTTTTTCGGGATTTTGAACAATTAAGTAATTAATTATTAGTTGAATAAAATTGATTTCATTTGAGAGAGAAGTGATTCCATTTTTCACCTATAATATGAGACTATCAAACTTCATCTATAGCGTGAGATCATTAAATACTTTTCATTAATTCGTATCACACCACTCCTTTTATCTTTCAAGAAAAAATCAGTCAAATACTATTTATGTGCAATTGTGGACGAGACACTTTGATCCATAGCCGAACTTCTCCATTGCAATGCATGGGAGTTATATTTCCGTACATTGGAGTCAAAGAACTGCCTTCGGCTGTTGTCACTAGTGCAAGAATTTTTAAGATTGATTATTTGCCATGAATAAAGCATGAGTCCGACTATTGAAGCATTCGCTACAACATTTGGGAAGGAATTTGATTTTTATTTCATTTATTGCCCAATAAATTATTTAATTACAAGATTTGCAAATATAATTCGTAACAACGTTAATGAGATAAACTCAAGGGCTATTGGATTCAAATTATTCATATTTAGATTTTCTTACTTTCCTTGAAATATCTGGTATTCTTCACTATAATTCTTATTTAATTTAATATTTTAATTTAGTTTTCACATCCGTACGTTATTTATTTATTTTTTAAATTAAACTGCTTCCGTTTTCATGTATAAGGTTTTAAAGCAAATTCGATCAATTGCATGCATGAAATTCGACCTTATCTCTATTTCTAAAGTTGATATCATCAACATGCGTTTTCAGATGTATGTTAAAGATGTAAAATTGAAACAACCTCTTAACACATTTCGTATAGAACTCGTCAACGGGATGTAAACGTGATGGTTTATGGAATAGATTTTAAGATCTGAATTTCCAATATGCTTGATAATAATGTTTCAATTATGCATTTGTAAATGCCAAGGCTGATAGCATGGTGACGTCAACATAGTTTTAACAATAAGATGAATCGAGTTCCTTTTTCAAGTTCTAACATGTAATATGATATGTATAAATGTAAAATAAAATAATAAATAAATATGCAGAATTTAGTGTTTTTGGATTTTTTATTGCATATTAACCTTATTTATATATCCAATTCAAAACCATATAAGTTTTAATATTTTATTTACTTACCAAAACCATATAAGTTTTAACATTTTATTTACTTATTCTTTTGGCAAGAATAGTTATAACATTTTATTTGAATATAAAATATTACCCATTAGTATATGGGTTTTATACGAATATGTACTCTTTTCGCAAAAATATTATGGAAAAAAAGCTCATTTAAAAAAAAAAACGAATATAGTACAGTGAAGACGTGTCAAGTGAATACATTTTCAGTTACTTATGCGAATTACATCGAAGGTGTAGACACTACATGCGCCTTTAGCTATCTACCTATATAAACCCCAATCCAAGCGGTCAAAGTTCATTTTTATCTATATTAATTTTTGAAATTTCTAAAACATAGAGAAAACTTAAGGAAATCCATAATTAAAATACCAAACCATTTCTTAACGCGAGTATAAGTCTAAATATGTAATAATCTATAACTTACAAGCATGTTATTTATTTATTTTTTATTTTAGTAATGATCGACATTGGATACAAATTTTTTTTCTAGAAAAAAATTTGTTACTTAATTACTTAGATTTTGTAATCATAGATATATTATACGTCATGTAAATTATTAATATTTCATAAAAATTTATTATATGTTGTCTAAATTTAGGAATTTTTGGTATTGTGATACATAAGTTATATGATTGTAGGTATGAAAAATGTTAGAATGTAAGTGAAAATTGTTGTTTAAATTTTTCTTCTTTTTTTTTTTTTGCGTTTTATTGTATTGGGTCAAATTAAAAAGTTAAGGTTAGGTAGTTTGCAGTGTAGCTTAATGAGATGATTAAGTGCATTTTATAAAGTTGTCACTCAATGTGTAGATGGATTTTTAATATCATCTAAATATTCGGTTCATCATTGTATTATTAGGGTGGAAATGGCAGATTACGTGAAAATTACTGTCTATACGAACAAAAATATAGTGATTAGTAGTTGGAGGCTGGAGTATAACAAGGAGCCCATTAAAAAGTCGAAAATTAGGAAGGATTCGAACTTTTCTCATTTTAGTCGAAGAATTTGTGGATATGACAAGGTTAACCTAAATGGTGTTGAACTGGTGCACAAATATCCCTTTTTCCATGATGTTAGAGTTATCTATAAGTTGATGACCATTACAGACAATATAAATGTTGAGAATTTCATTGAGATGGCAGAACCTTTTGGAGAACGGAGTATTCAAAAAGTGTACATAAGATACATTAGGGAATCAAGTGCTCAGGACAAGCATGAAATACACGAAGCAGACAATCCATCCCTTTCGGATTCCAATGTGCATTCAACAACAACCAGTGCTAAATAAACAAATATGGATCAGTAAAATGAACCGTACATGGATTTCTTTGAGCATGAGTATTTGAATATCACAGAAGAGCAACTTGATGAAGTATTGGCGCTTATTATCGAATATGAAGAGTCTTTTGATCTATATGTAAAGAGAATGCACATGAACATAAATGTTGACGATGATAGAGAGAATGAGGTAAATGTGGATGGTGATGAGAATGATGGAGATGGGGATGGTGTTGGCTTCGAAGATGACCACGTTGAGGATTAAGGATAGGGCCAGGTGAGACCATATGTTGTTAGGAGCAATATGCCGGTCCAACCATTTTACAAAGATGGCCTGACTAGGCCCCATCGTAATGTTGGTGAAATATTTTCCAGCAGGCAGTTTTAGAACTTATTACCGATAAATGAACTGATGGACAGGCTTATGAGAGATCCTATCTCCATTTTACAACGATCGATACGATGGCGGTGGTTATATAACATTTGAGAGAGATGTAAATGAAATGTGTAGCAACATCAACGATTCCGATAAGTTAAGTGTTGGTATGCGTTTCAACACGAAGAAGGATCTCATAAATGCAGTGAAGTCGTTTTACCTAAAGAACTATTGTAATATTTATGTGGACATCTCGAAACCGACTGTATACGTAGTCTTCTGTAAGAAGAAAGAACAAGGTTGTAAACGGAGGCTAGGACTTATTTGAAGAAAGTAGAGGGTCTTTTCAAAATAACAATTCTAGAGGGTCCATACACTTAAGTGAACCCAATGATGAACTGGGATCATCCTCAGCTCGATAGCAAAATGGCTACATTATTCATCAATTATGTACGGAACAACCTTGATATTAAGATATATGATATTGTAGCTAATGTGCAAACTATGTACGGGTATACAGTAAGCAAAAAAAAGAGTTTTCGAGGCAAAGTGAAAGGCTGTTGAGATGATATACGGTAACTAGGAGAAGTCGTATAATTAATTGTTGAAATTGTTAAATGCAATGAAGTTGAATAACTTAAGGACACAAGTGGATTAAGGTTGGAATAGTTTGCCAAAGTAAGGTCAGTCTTAGTTCAAGTGGGTTTTCTGGACATTTAGACCATGTGTAAAAGCCTTCAAATACCATTAACCTCTTTTATGTGTTGATGCCACATTCTTATACAGAAAATATGGGCACAAGTTGTTGGTAGCTTGTAATACGAATGGGGATAATTCAATTGTTCTATTGGCATTTGCTTTTTTTGATACAGAATTGACAGAAACCTAGGGATGGTTTCTACACAAGCTTAAAGTGCATGTAGCAGGCCAAAAGGGGGAAACCTTATGCCTTATATTCAACAAGGCATCTAATATTCATCTTGCTTATAAGGAATCATTAGTAGGCTGGCAACTACTGTTTGCAGTTTGAAGATACCGTCTATGGCATGTTGCTAGTAACTTCACATAGTCCACAAAAACCAATTGTGCAAGAAACTTATATGGTTAACAGGTAGGCACAACAAAGGAAATTTGAATATTTCATGGAGAAGTTAGCTCATGCTAAGGAGGACGCTCTAACGTGGTTCAACAATATTGATTTGGTCAGCTGGACTCTTGTATATGATGGATGTTATTGTTTTAGATACATGACATCAAATATTATTGAGAGTTATCATTCCGTTTTGAAATCAGCGTATGGATTGTCCATTACTGCATTAGTGAAGAAAATATTTTATAACCGTATCGCTTATTGGGAGAAGATGCATAAGGACACCAATCAGGCAATCAATTCTAGTAAGACGTATACTAATTTCGTCCTAAAGATGTATGAAACTTGAAGGGGGCAAACAAGTGCACATAAGGTCATTTCATTTATCTTCTAAAATGGTATTTTTAAGGTTTTAACCGGTAGTCGAATGACGGGGACAGGATTGAGGGGAGGAGGAAGGACATATACAATTGACTTTAGGGGTTGCACTTGCACTTGTTAAAAGTGGCAAATATATAGGATCCCTTGCTCCTATGCATGTGCTGCTACAATGGGTATTAGGGTAGATAGCAAATCGGTAATAGGGCCATGGTATAAGTAAGTAAACTAGATAGATTGTTACTGGACTCATTTCTGTCGGATTGGTAACAAGTTGAATTGGTTGCAAGTTAGCTTCCCTTATCTCCATCCGAATATTGACTTAACTACGAAAGAAAGGTAAACCTAGGCGTAAGTGATATTGCATGGAGATGGATGTTCAACAGCAATTAGACAAAACTAGATGTGGCACATGTAGCTAAGAAAGACATAATAGGAGGAGGTATCCGGAAATTACTAGGGCTGGTATATATTTTCTTTCTATCTAGGCATTACATTATAATGCATTCATAAGTATAATGATTAATTTATTTTTTGTCTACTAAATATGTTTGTATATGTTCGTAGAACGTATGGAGCTAGGATTGATTGATCCATACGTACTAATGACGCAAGCTAGTCATCGTTTACAGGCCGTTTAGGAGGGTATGGTGAGTAATGTCATTGTTATTTATAATCAATTTTTTTATTAAAGACGTGTTGCTTGCTAACTTAATTAAATGTTTGTTTAGGAAGCGGCCTATGTACTACTAGTGTGGTACAGTGAGATGTCATTACGTAAGGATGAACGAGATATTCTTATACATCCTAGGGTAGAGCCTTATATACGGGAG
The DNA here is from genome assembly GCA_024138005.1 of Lumnitzera racemosa. NCBI lineage: Eukaryota > Viridiplantae > Streptophyta > Magnoliopsida > Myrtales > Combretaceae > Lumnitzera > Lumnitzera racemosa. Next base: position 73,782,380 of record JAMXBC010000003.1, read on the forward strand.
GTTGGGTTCTGAAGAGTTACATAACTCTCATTTATTATGTTGGATTGGTATTTAATTACAGCACTTGTCGAGAGATGGAGGCTTAAGATACGTACATTCCACTTACCCATTGGATAGGCAACCATCATACTACAGGGTGTTGAGGTTCAGCTTGGACTTCCAATTGAAGGGTTCCCAGTGGCAGGCCGGATTGAGACGGATGATAAGGGGAGCTGGGCTGACGTAGAGGAGAGATTGTTGGGCATGAGTCTTGATCGGATGAGGGATACTCGCTTATCTTTAACGTGGTTACAGGAGTGCTTTTGGATACTTCACTGTAAGGCGAACGACGAGATGGTTCGACAATATGCACGTACATACATACTTGGTTTGATGGGAAGATTCATATTTGTGAATAAATCTTCCAACCATATTCACTTAATATTCTTGCCATTGTTGGAGGGCTTTTTAGTAGTTGGGCAGTTTAGTTGGGGCAACGCTTGCTTGGTATGGTTGTACCAACAGCTGTGCTTTACTTCGTTATCTAGTGTGCATGAGCTTAGAAGGGTCACGATTCTACCACAAATTTGAGCTTGGGATAGATTCCCACATGCTATACCTCTTAGTTGATATAAGTTTATCATCGACGAGGATAGGTTATTAGCAGCCAGATAGAGGGTAATATAAGATACAACTTAACATCCGATCATGTCATAAATGTATACTACATAGCTTTTGACATGTAGATGACGTAGTAGGTATGATATGATAAGTTATCGTCTTTACTGTCCTTTTCTCAATCGTAAGTGATAATTATCATTGTTTCACTAGTTGTTTAGTTTTTTTTTTTTTCTTTTGCTTATGCCCTTTAGGCTGTTTAAAAGCCTTATATAGAGGAGTTGCTGCCTTACTTTTGTAATAACGGGTATATATTTGGACTGCCTGGGTACCACTCATATGTTTTCACATCATTGAGAGGTACTTTCCAAACCATGTCGTTTAGTAGTTTGGTAGATATCAGTATGTTCCACAAGAGGTCGATGCCTTAGAGCAACTCTATCAATTAGACCTTTAGGATAGGACGGATGTTGACTGGATTAATACACACTCTTCCTACATCCAGGCTTAAGGACAGAGACACTGATTCTTATTACACATCTAGGGTCCTTGAGGGGTCGATGAGAGTTATTGGCCGTAGTATAGATAGATCACCAAACGTTATATTTCACATCATGAAGTTGTCATCGGTTAACTGGTACGTACATCTAAAATTGTCCATTATTTATTTTTTTTTTGCACTCATACATACTTACTACCATATGTACTGGCAATTGTTTTTTCTACTTATTTTAGGTGGACTCATTCAGGAGTGTTAGATTGACACCTGACTATCCTACAACATTGGGTATTATAAATGAGGCACTTTACTTCCTTGAGTAGCATAGTGGCTTTATCCTTTACTTACAGTAGGAGGGCATACATGAATTACCCTATGTAGAACATAGCGGGGAGTAAGAACCGCTTGTTGATGAGGATATGCCAGCTTCTCATGTACCACCTAAGGGTAGAGCTAAAGTTCGAGGAGGTAGAGCTTGAGCAGTATGTCATCAAACAAACCTTAGTGATGATATCTCATCATATGCATGTCATTCCGTAGACCTAAGACATATTAGTGAGGGATACAGTACATACCTTAGGTTAGGTGTTGCCTCTACTTCAGGAGCTGAATTCAGCTCTAGGGTTGGATTTAGCCACCAGCTCCTCAAAAGCGACATTTCATCTTCACATAGTTATCCATGGTTAAGGACATCACTTAGCTACATCTAACCCATCCTATCAACCCTATTCCTTTTACGGAACTTGATTTCGATGATTTACCACCTCAACTTACTTAAACATGCAATAGACAAGAGCGTCCACTTCTTTCCCGTGTCGTGAGGACTTTTACACGACATAGGCATCAGTAGATATGTTTTGTCTATTGTTTTTGTGTCCTCCTTTTCTTGGCTATGGTATTGATGTTATCATTGACTCATTACAAATTTTGTATACATATTGATTATTTGAAATACAATTTTCTTTTCATCATATACTACAATTCCATGCATTGTTTATTTATCTTAGTTTTACAATTTGCAATTATTTTTTTCTTCCATTTGACTGGTATGGTCATTGGGTGATCATCCGTGTGTTTATTTCTTCCCTACTTACTATATTTGTTAAGGCGTTCCATCAATTGTGATTTTATGTAATTGATTACAATATCGAACTTTCCATTCAGTTTGAAAGTTAAAAGTTAAAAGAACATTATTTTATCGTTTCAAATTAAGGGAAATTATAAGGTTTAATGGAATTTAAATTGAAGGGGTATCCATGTGCCTTTGAATGCCTTCAGTTTAAATTCCATCAAACCTAATATACTGAAGGTATATGTATTGGATGCAACTTCAGTGTTAAACTTACTTACAGCTGAAGATGCATTTATTTGATGCGTCTTTATTATACAATATTAATTTTTTTTAATAAAATTTTTTTGAAAAAAGACCGTATTTGAATAAAACTCTAAATATAGGGTTATAATAGATCGAAATATCGAAAAATGTTAATCGACGTGCAACCCTTGTTGTTAGTTGCTGTGACATAACATTGCATGTGAGGAGCATGGCTTATTAAATCAACCCTATTGGTAGCAATTTTGTTTAAATTCTTAAATGTGATATAATAATTTAAGTTTTTTTTTTAAAGATTTCTTTACTTCATTTATAAAATTATTAAAAAAGTATTTAATATTTATTTATAGAAATTATAAATCAAAATAAAATATTTAAAAAAATTACCATCTTTTTCGGCTAACATCTACTTTTTCAAACTTAAGTTAATAAGTTGCTTTGAGATGCTCTTATGCAAATGATGAAATTCAGTCTTAGTAAGTTGGTTAAAATGTATTTTTGAGTTTTGATTTGTTAAATATTTTATTTTATAAGAAAATTTTTTTTTGCCAAAATTTTTATTTTATTAGTATAATTTAAATGTGGAAAAACATTTTCGAGGGAAAATGACATTCCCGCCTTCGCCAAGCGAAGCCCGGCGTTCGCTTTCACTTCCATTCAACCGAGGAGGGAGAGGGAGCGGGAGCGAGAGAGAGCGATGGTACGACCTTCGAAGAACGAGAAGGCAAACCCTAACCCTAGCAATCCAGAGCTCATAGAGAGAAACAGACTGAAAAATCTCGCTTTCTCTAGGAACATACTTTCAGAAAGAGCCGCCAAATCTGATACACAGCTAACTCCTTCAAGGACGGCACTAAAACACCATGGAAAGGACATCATCAAGAAATCTCAGCGAAAGAATCGCTACTTGTTCTCATTTCCAGGCCTCATTGCTCCAATTGGCGGCGGTAAGATTGGCGAGCTCAAGAATTTAGGGACAAAAAACCCTATCCTCTATCTCGATTTCCCGCAGGTTTAGATCTGATTTCATATCAACTTTCCAAAATTTTCATTATAGCTTTTGTCCTTTGTCAAGAATTTTAGTTATGTGATATTTACATGACATACTTGTAGAAGTATTTGTGGGGATCGTGATTAAATAAAGGAGTAATTACTTTGATTAAGTTACTGATGCAAAATTCAAGTATTTACTGCTCGATGTAGGCAGAATATGTTCCGTCTAACACTTACTTGAGCCTGAAAAATGAATTTATTGTGAGTTTGGAGGATCATGATATGTCTAGGAGGGTATCGTGGGTGCATGTTTATGTTGGCCGTGGATTCTCTTGAAGGGAGCATATAGAAATTTATTAGGATCAAATTGCATTAACTTTGGAGAAAGGAGTAAAAGGCCAAATTTGTGTGTACTAGTTTGAGCTGTTGGAGACTGTACTATTACTACAATCCTACTCTGTAGAATCAAATTTTCTATTATTATTATATGACAACTCGTTAAGGTTGCAATGGTGACAACTGCCCCCCACCCCCAAAGAAAAGAGTGAATACCATGAACTCTCGATTCCATGTATTTTTTTCATTGAGTGGAGAGAATAAGCCATTTTTGTTGTTAGCTTTTGATTCCAATGTGATAAACTCTCTTTGTTTCCATCAGAAGTAATAAGAAACCGGAAAGACCATCTAAAATAAAAGTACTTGAAAGTTGCTAACTAATGGAATGGAAAGAGAAATATGAGGGAAGATATAACACAAGTATTTTATGTGAACACACTAGTAGGGATAAAAAACCATGAGTGAAGGAAGAATGGCGTTTACTAATAAATCAACCCTAGTTACTAGACTCTAAGCAGAGTTACAGAGATAAACTATGTCCCAGCAAATTCCTATAGTCAATCATAGACACATGCAAATGGACTGACCAAATTCTCATAGGATTCTGAACTGACTGAGCTAATTGTAATGTAAAGCCTAAGCACCTATGTATAACCATCAACTAGAGTAGGGAATAAGTCAATGAAATAGGTGACTTATAAATAGGAAGTAGACAAACAGGAAACTGGTTTTCACAACCTATGCTACTTTGTCAACTTTCAACAGGCCTGGTTGCTTGCCATTTGATCACTAGTAGGGGCCTCTTGAACACCCCTACTCGGAATTGGTTGATCCATCTTCCTCATGTCTCCAAAGTGCATTGGGTTGCTCATATTTCTGCAATGGGATTCACCAACTTTGAAGAATTCAAGGCATACTTAACAAATCTCTGTATGGATTGAATTTTGCCAAAACACCCAATATGACCTAGTACACAAGCCTTGCTGTAGGCTTAGAAGTTGAAACTCCACCTTCTCCACTACTCCCCGCTATGGGTATTAAAACAGCAAGCATGTCTACATGTACACCAAATGTGTCTTGTTGTATTCTCAAAACCAAAAATCACTATAGCCGCTAAAAATGAATGATTTAATCTACTAGCAATGAAGACTTTTAATGTAAACATCTTTAGGAAGATGCCTTGCACTAAAACATTCAAAAACACAACTCTTAGCTTTGACACTAAATTTTTAGGGTAAACAGTGAATAGGAACAATATTAGATTAGGCAATACATTGAATACAAAGAGAAGTATGAGTGAAGAGATAAACACAAGTAGTTATGTTGTGGAAAACCCCAACAGAAATAGAACACCATGGGCAAGGAGTAGTATATATTCTTAAATAAAGAGTAGAAAGGAGTGATATATAAAACTCACATAAGAAGTAAGAAATTCTTACACTTAGAGATCTGATTAAACCTGTTTACTACATTTGTAAAAATCTTGTAAGACCTTCATGTAACTAAGTTAACTGTAATCCTTAAATGCTTATAAGTAGAGTAGGAAACATTGAGTAGCCTCTAAATAACAAGTCAGTCAAAATAGGATACTGGAGATCACAATCTGTGTCGCTTGTCTGGGTTCCACAAGCTAGGTTGACCACCAGGTGCCATTCGACCACCAATGGTAGATGTTTGCATCCCTGCTTGGCTGGCTGATTCATCTTTCTTCTTGCTTCTATCCTACAACAAGATTCACAATCATACTCAAGAAAAAACATTGCCATGGAAGTGTGGCCAACATTCATTTTTCTAATCATGTGAAGAATCTAAGCTTAAAATGACTACAAGGTTTGAGAACATATATCAATGATTCTCATGCAATGGCAAACATGTTTGGTGAATGTGGTTTGCAATATTATGTAATGGCCTGAAAATGCATGGATTTAATTTTAGCAAGATGAATTCAAGAGTTTTTCTTTTTTCCTAATTCCTACTACATTTTTGATGTTCTTGTTTCAGGGACAGATGAAATTGTTCGGGACAATTATATATCCAAAGAATAAATACTTAACTTTGCAGTTTTCTAGAGGTGGAAAAAATGTGATGTGTGAGGATTATTTTGATAACATGGTTAGTTTAATTTTCTTTCATCCTCTTGAGCTTGCATTTTGGCCTTTGGTGGTTTCTGCTTGTCTTGACATTCAGTAACATATCTGTTATTTATGGGCCTTGATGAAGTTGATTTCAGCATAATATTCTGTTTTTACTTCTGGGAAGGACATTGTGCTTTGCTGTTATGATTTTGTTTCGTGTGGTCGCTTCACATCATTGATTTTGATGCATTATACAGAGCTATATGCTGCTGCAGCAATTAGTTAATGTCTTTCCTTATTAGAATCATTGTATCAGGGAAGCAATAGTCTGCTCAATATGTGTCCATTGTTGTGTCATTAAAGAAATTAATCTCCATGGTGGTATCAAAATAAGAAAAGCCAATGATAAGATGCAGTATGGTCTAGAAAGTTGTATTATAGAGCTTATGGATATTGAATTTCTAGCCAAGAGATCGAGAGATCAAAATTTGCATCAGTGGTCTGCTTTTTCATGTTTCTAAAGAAATGATGAGCACTATTTCTGTTTTGTGATATATTCATTGGACATATGAAACATCTCTTTATACATGGAGAAATGATTGATGGGATCTTTGCTTTCATTTTTAACTATAACAATATCTTTCCTAAACGAGTATGACTATATGTATAGTCACATAGTTGGCATTGTGGAAGGTGACTTTGGTTTTATGAATATAATTATGCATGCATGTTGCTGGACCTGTTGGTTCTTTGGAACTGGTTCTGTCTGGTTTCGCATGGAACTGACGGTTATGGAACCAGAACCGGTTCAGTTCCATGGTCCTAGAATTGCCAGCTGGTTCAGAACCAACCTTTGGGCATGTCTACCTGAAGCTGCACTCCTGACGTAGGTAGTTAAATTCCTCTTGTTATAAGAAAGCAGCTTCATTTAATGTTTTCTTTCCCTGCATTAGCAAAGTTTAATCCATCTATCAATAAGAGTATGGGGTGCTAGATTTATATGCATTTGCATTGCCTCATCAAATCTTGGGGAAACATTCATTTTTATTGCTGTGAGACAGTATGACAGAGGTTCTAAACCATCTTAAACTACATGATAGATATATGATGCTTCTACATGTTATTAAATTGCTGGTAGTACTCTCAAATAGCTGACTGGCGAGATATCCTCTCCATGTGTTATGGTAACTTCTCTTAGAATTAACTATCTAACATTGCCTTAAAATGTTGGTTGTACCTTTCTAGTCTTCATTGGTATTCTTAATCTCACAAGCAAAATCCCAAGAATTTGTTCGGTGATCTTCATGGCCAGACCTTGAGATCTTTTTGGTTGTACATGTACAAGCAAGTCTCAGGTCATGTTGACTTTATATATTATCTGCATGTTTATATAGCTGCTAATGTTGGCATGTGCTTTTGCGAACCTTAAGTTTGATGTCTCATCTCTTTTAGTAGTTGACCAAATAAAGAGCAGCATTCAACTGACTTATGGTCTTTTCTCTTTTTCTTACATTGGTAATTGCAGATTGTATTTACAGATGCATGGTGGATTGGTAGGAGGGATGAAAATCCTGAAGAAGCCTGTCTTGAGTTTCCAAAGGAATTGACTGAGGTTGAGTTTTTACATGTTTGTTCTTTTGTGATAAAGATTTATGCATGTGGTATTATCAGCTTATGGGCATTGATAACCATAGAAAGATTTTACAAAATATGGAAAATAAGAAAAAGCAAAAGGAAAAAAAAAAAGAAGAAGAAAGAAAGAAAGGAGTTTTTAGTGAGCTGATTCATTTTTTGCTGTTTAGAGGCAAGATGTTGATCATGACTTTAGGGCTGGTGTGGGTGCCACAGTCATAGATAAGCCATCTAGTAACAAACTGGGAAAAAAGCTTGCAGAAGAATCCCCAGAAGTTGAGATTGGTGATGATTTGTCAGATGCAGAAGATGATTTGAAAAAGCCAATGCAAGTGACACCAGTCCGGCATTCAGAGAGAACTGCTGGGAAAAGATTCAGGTCTTAACCATTCTCTTCTCGATAAATGTAAACTAGTAGACTTCCTTTTTTGGCTCTGGTAATGAAACTCCTAGTTTTTGCTGCTTGAACCTCGGTGCTTGATCACTGGATTTCTAGATTTTGATGAAGGACCGCACTCCCTTTCCATGTTTTACTTTGATAGCATAAATATTTGCATGCTTTATTCTGACTCTTGTTCCTCTTGCTATATTAAAGGAAAGCTAGAAATTTGTCCTTTACTTCATTTTCCATGTTTTGCTCCACTTTTCTGTTTTCTGTACCATTTACTTGATCACGTCCTGCCAGTTTCATTAGTAGGTATGGTTCTATGGTAACCTTATGCATTTTATGTGGCTCAGATATGCTGAAGCTTCGTCTGAAGATTCTGTTGGTAGTGATGAGGATGTTGAGGAGAAGAGAGATGGACAGCAATGTGATTCCACAGTGATAGGCTCTTCCATGGATGGGGGCAGTGAAGATAATTTGGAACTAGCCAGAAAGGTCAAAGACTCTTCCACAGCCGCTGTTAAGTCCAAGAATAATGTCACTTCAACAATTACATTGGAGGAAACTTCCAAGGGAAACCATGGCTTAGTTCAGGCCACTATCTCTACACTATTTAAGAAAGTGGAGAAAAAGGTGACGCACTTTTTGTTTTGAGTTTGATAACCGAAGTCATGAGAAAGGAAATTTTCTGTTGTGTTACTTTTTACTCATTATTTGCCAGCTGTTCTATCGAGGCTTGTTCTCACTAAATCCACAAAAATCACAGTAATTACTTTATTGTCTGTTTAATTTGTATATAATGATATTTGTTAAGGAAGCAATTGTTTCTGCTCTGGCCAGTTTCTTGCCGTTGTAGAAGACTGAGATGTTGTCTGGTCAATTTTCCCTGACTCTCACTTATAGAATTTTGGGGACTATTTTTTCCCCATGTATACCTAAGAAAGAAATGGAATTGTAAGGGAAATTGGTCGAACTTAGATAAGATTTATTCTATGCAATTTGGAAGAACTAGACACCATTTTTCTTCAAGAAATCTAAACCATGGCTGCAGCAAGTCCTTGATAGAAATTGACATTTACCTAGCCTATCTGCTCAGTGAGTAGCAGTGTTTAATTTTTTGTGAAAATTTTGTCTTATCATTTTATGCTATATAAGCTAGGTGCTGTTTCATACATGCCAACTGTTATAGTTTTGATTCAACCAGCTCAATTAGTCTGCTTATAGCTTTAATTTCTTGTAACTTCACTGGAGGAGCAGATCTTTTATTTTTCCTTGGTTGAAGGTTCTTGGTTCTTACTGTTTCTGGGCCTTCTGTTGAGCTATATTTTTGTTTGCTTTAGACAATTCCTTATGGTCCTATTATACATTGATTACTTGCATTTTATGGTTAGCATCATCATTTTAGATACAGTATTATAGTCCAATAGACAGTTTGTATCTTCTCACAGAGAATTCTATGTACAGAAAGATCCAGAGGTTAAGAAATCTCCGTTAGGAAAAGGTTGGTGATCCATTGCTTCCCCTACACCTTCTTTTCCACTAAGGAAGAATAAGTTTTGGATTCTCATGGAATACAAATGCTTTTGATATTCTTCAGACTCTGCAAAGAAGAAAAATACTGCTTTGAAGAAAGGAATAGGTCATGTAAGAATTTCTCTTTCTTTGTATCTGTTGATCTTTTCAATACCTAGAATACTTTGGTGGACATCCTTTACTGGATTGTAAAATTGATTAATTTTGTTCAGGCTGAGAGGCCTGCAAATAAGAGAAAAGCAGTCAGAGAGAAAAGTACTGGTCAGTCCTCTCCCTCCTCCTTTTAGACTTCATGTTGCCTAAGTAGTTCAAGGAAATGTCTTCTATACAATTTTACAAAAGACATGAGCTGAAGATTGGCATCTTATTTAGGTTCAATGCTTAATGTTGTCTAATTATAGTACCTTCCAAATTGCATAGAATAAGGTTGTGTTGGAAGGATGTAACAATGTTACAACATCTGTAATCCTATTATCCCATCATAAATTTGAGTGCACTATTTGGAGGTGTGAGGTGATGAAACACGAAGTGATTGTTTATTGTTCTAATTTTCTTTGTGAAGTGCTACGTCAACTATTAGTACAAAAAAAAGATAGATGCACCGTATATATGCTCAATAAGAGCAATTGGCTCTCAATATGCTTTGCATAAAATGGGATCCACATGTGAACCAAAAGTACCTTAAAATTGGATGAAAAGCCCCTTAATTGTAATTGTGCATATACCTTACAAGATGGTAGGTATCCCTTGGCAATATGAAATTGCAGTGTGATAGCATGGAAACAACTGTTTACTTTTTATTATAGTGACATCTGCATGAAGTGTAAGAATAGTTATTATAGAAGGAACTGCTGCTGTAACCAGCTGAGATCCGTTTGAGGTATATCATTTATCTCTACAGAAAGAGTTTGCATATCACTGAATTTCAGTCCACATTGTAATGTCCTTCTAGCCAAATTAGACTCGACCCAGTAATATTAGGATGGAAATTGTAGATGAGGTCTTACCATGCTGGTGGTTTCTGCAAAAAAATCTTGAAGCCATTCTTTTTTTTTTTTTTTTTTGTTTGGGGGGTGGGGCTGTTCAAATATTTTCTGTTAATGGTAGTAATGAAGATGTACTGAAGAAAGGGTACTGCCCTCCCTCTATACAAAACACTAGTGAAAATCACAATATCTGAAAATTTGGAGTATTGATCAATGCACCAAATTTCCAAGGGGTGCATGAATTAGTACTCCAATCAATATAATTATGAATACACTGTAGCTGTTGTTTTACGAGAAAGGACTCTTCTAAAAATACACTCAGAGTCTTGGGCATTGTTTCCCACTCTTCTTTTATACCTTTCCCTCCAAATGTTGTAGATCACCTCAGCAAAGACCCTCGTTTTGCAGTCAGAGGTCCATAGTGGCTTGCTAATAGAATTGGAAAGTGTAGTAGTCAAGGATCTAAACACTTTGTCAGCCAGTTTAAATGAGCTTAAATTCTCACCTGTGGTTCTCTTGCAAAATCACATTTTTGAAGAAAAGGTGGCATGTGTTTGCTCTTCCTTTTGGCACATGTAATATGTATTTTGGGCAATTATTCTCCAATATTACGGTTTGTCCATAGGGTACAACCTGTTACATGCTGCTAGCCAGAGAATAGAAGTCCATATAGGGATCAACTCCTTGTGCCAACAAAACCATGCTAAGGAACAATGGGTCTTTGGCATGCAAAGCACTATAAGCTTCCCAGGAAATAGTTCCTTACCTTAATATGTTTGTTTTTCTCTCTAGTCTATCTCTGTGGTTTCCCATAAGTTTCACTGGGCCCTCGGATGCCACTCATCATACGAGGAAATCGAATTACCATCAAGAATATTCCATTGCAATAGTCTTCTAGCTAAAGGTCTAGCTTGAAGAATTTTCCTCCAATGGCAAGAAGCTTCTGTGGATATTTTAACCTCCCCACCAAAATAAGATTGGGGGGAAAAAGAAAAAGAAAAAGAAAAAGCCTTAAAGCAGGATATGCACAAAACTTGAAGAGTAATAAGTAACCATCTAAAGAACATGCTACCTAGCATTAAATTATTTACTTCCTGTAGCAAACAGATGTACTTAAATTAGGCATGTTGCTGTTGGTGCCTGTGGTGGTTTGAACTAGGAAGCTTGAGCTTTGAATCAATTAGCTGAATGATCCTTAATTCCAAGAGAGATGCCTCCCTTTCATGTAGTAGATTTTGTATTACGGATATTGATAATAGGATTTTTTACACGTTTGTTGAATTGAGAGATACAGATATTGCAGCCAGTTTACTTAGGTTTTAGAGTGATGAATGTTAGGAAATTCAGTAAGGGTAATCTGTAGAAGTAGATCGACCTCTTGCTGATTACTCTAATTCAGGATATCAACAGCAGCCATTTTTACTGCATTTTCCTGTTAGGATGTGAATAGTGTGTACTATAATAACTATTATCTTTTATTTTTGACACTATGAGTTTAATGGCTTATCATTGTAGTTTGGGCCCGGTTATGAATGGTACCATGTTATGTACAGCTAATAAATTTTACTTTAATGAAATTTCAGGGAAAGAAAAAGTAGCCAAGGGGAAAGACAAAGAGGTAACTGCTACACCAATCAGTTCTATTTCCTATGCTAGCTTCATTATACTGTATGTTGGTTGGTTATGTGTCATTGGCCTGCCACTAATCATGCTTAGAATTTCTTTACATGTTTAAATTTGGTAAATTCAATCCAAGGGTTGACTGCTTAAGGCATAAGATCTAGCCTGAGGTATCGGGTTTAAATTGCACTGTGGTCAATTCTTGGAGCTTTACCTATGTAGCACAAATTATGCTTAACTAGTGTGTGAGTTCTCATATGATGGATCTTGTATTGGTCTAGTGGTTCCTTATATACTTAGGATGACATATTGTAGGAGGTCCTTCGTTCAAATCCCACTTAGATTTTTTTGGGGCCTATTATACAGAGCAAGCTTGACTTAAAAATGCTCAGTTCTTCAAGGATGTTATATATATATATATATATAGAATTGGCTGGTCTAGTTCCAGTCATACCCCTCCTTGATTGAAAAGGAGAAAGAAAATGTGGTGGGTAGGATTGAGTGGGGATGGTTGGAACTTTTCTATCACTATAGTTTTTTTCCCCTCCATATTCTTTTTTCCCATTTTTTCATTTTCTTATTGAACCATCGAACATGGCTAATAAGTTACATCAGGGAAATCGAATTCAAAGAATTAAGGATCTAAAAACCTATCCCTAATCAATAAATGTTGTAATGATAAGGAAACCAGATCATCCAATTATTAATATTAACAAATTGAACTAAAGAATTTAATACATGGCTTTGAAGAACAAAATAGTCAGTTTGGTTATAAATACGATTTAGCCAAAAAGTTATTAAGCATGATGATGGAAAACAATTAAAGGTATAAACTATAGTGAAATTAGGGTTTTAGAGATCTTTAGCGAGAACTGCAAACAAAGTAAAATTGGAGTTCAGTTAATAAGTTATGGCTGTGGATAAAATAAAATGAAGGATTGGGTGAAAATGGGGATACATGTATCTTATTTACCAAAAAAAAAAAAAATGGGGAGACAAGTTTGGGGAAAAAGCCAATGAGACCCTGTTATATAATTGATTTAAAATAGCAACTTTTGGGTTAGTTAAAAGAGAACCTGAAGATCTCTTGATAAGGGCTTGTTTAAAGAGAACGCTATGATCTCTTATTAGGGTTTGATTAGAGAAAGAACCTTGGCTGTCTTCAGAAATGATTCTTGAAGTATTTTTGGAAATTAATTTGTGAAAATAGGCTTGCTTTTATTATTCATTCTTGCCATTTAAAATAAAAAACTTCAAGTAGCAGTTGCAGTTACAGACTAACCGCCGCTGCCCAATTTCTCTTCTATTTTTACTCTAATGCAACTGAGACATAAAACTTCCTCATAACTGTCATTTACACCTGGCTGCATACACATAGCCTTTGGAAACATAAGCCTGCAAAATACATACAACTAGACACATCAACTAAGTACATAAACAATTAACACCTAAAATTACTATGATACATGTTATAAACAAACATACATAACACTACACACGTTCACTTGCTACACCTTGAACAAATCAGCAACGAACACATCACAGCTATGATTGTAACATACAAAATAGGTCGATGTAGTTGTAGAATGGTTGATAAAAAAAGATAATATACTAGGATGTGTCAATTGCTCCTTAGTCCAGTGTGTAGTTAATGGTTTTGTACTATTCCTCGATTGTTTCATTATGTTTATTGCCCGGTCAACCATTCTATGCAAAAGTCAACTTACTTTTCCCTATATATTTATAAAACCACCTATTAGTTCACCTCTCATGGTGAAAATCTCTGAATTCCTAATTTCCTTATAGTTTATACCTCTTAACTATTTTAGAATACATCATGTTCAATAATTTCATATGAATTGTGTCATAATGTAACCTAATTATTTTATCCTTTAAATCCTTGTTTTAATATAATTTAAGTACTTGTTCATTTAGATTAATAATTAAACTAATTAATTTCTTCTTAATGTTTTGAATCCTCAATTCTTTGAATTCTATTTCTTTGATGAAATCTATCATTTGGGGGGTGGGACGATGTGCTAGATGGATTTGAATCTTCTTTCTTTCTTTTTTTCTTTTTTCTTTTTTTTTTTTCTTAATTTTTTCATTTAATGGGGAGTGACAGAGGCCCTGTTTGACTTGTTTCTAAAATCTGACATGGACTTAAAAAAAAGGTACAGGTCCTGAATGAATAAGTAGGGAAAATTGAGGTCCTTTTTTATATTTCCCCCCAAGGATAGGGGTTATGTTTGATGCTACACTACATATATGCCTTAGAGAAGCTGTACTGCTCTTGCTTGTGATGTTCAAAGTTGCTCTATTGGTTTAGGTTGGGAAAGCTGGTGACTTTCTCTTTGGTGATTTTATAGTTCTATGGAGACATCTGCTATGAGTGTTTGACATGTGATGTTTTCTCATCAATGATTCTTGCTACTCCACTGATATCTGAGTGGCCTTGTGCTTAATTTTTGAGAATGCATATCCTACATTAGCATGAACATCATTATTTTGGTTATCTTATTGTGAATGTATATGCGCTCTATTTAAGAGTTTGAGAATGTTACTCCTAGCAATCTGTGGTTGTCTTTTGTTAAAGTAGAAGCATGGAAAAACTGAATGCTAAAAAAAATTTGTGGTGATCGAATAGGTCACTGTTAACCTTTAGTCTTTTTTTTTTTTTTTTGGGCTGATAACCTTTAGTCTTATTCATATCAATATTGCTAATACATTAAGTACTTTGGAACTCTGATGGACATTCAATTGAAAGAGATCATTATATACTCAGTTATTCATCCTAAATTCCTGGCTAAAATGGCTGTGTAATTGGATCACCGGTGCACAAATTGCTCCCTTGCTAGGCGAATGGATGCATATGTATTACAGCCCTACACCCGCAATTTTTGCAAAGTGACTGTTTCTGCACATTGAGACTGAGACCTACAGTTTACCAATTGAGCAATTTAAATGCTGCATGGAGGGTCCCTTTCTTTACTTTATTTATTTATTTACTGAACTTTTGATGACAACAGCTTAATGGCATTTGTTGACAAACAATGCAGGAGGAAAGTGATCCTATTGAAATAAGCTCAAGCACATCAAAGGTATGAATCCTATATACTCAATCACGTTCTTTTCTCTATAAATTGCTTGCAGTGTTTGATCCAAGTTCTGAATTAAGCAGTTAGTGACTGCCAAAGTCCAATTTTAACATTTTAATAATGAATGATACTGGAAAAGGCAAACATGAAAGCTGGTGGATTAAAATGGATTAAGACATTGGTCAGAGTAACTAAAATCTGGGAATTGTCATTACAAAATGCACGAGTTTTCCGATTCGAATTCCACCAAGGCCACATAGCATGTCTTTTGATAATGGTGGATGGGTCTTCTGTGGCTGGGGGTAGGTGATACGGTTGCAACTATGCTCTTCTGTTTATAAAGAAGGTGAAAATTTGTTCACTTCATGCCTTGATTCATAGATCTTGAGGATAGACAACGTATTCATGATGCTGCTTCCTGATTCAGGATACTGATGGGAGTGATGAAGAGTGGGCTGCTTAAGAATAAAACTGGAAGGACGGATTGTGGAGATTCTTTGACAATTCTCTAAGAATATTCATCCCATTAATATAGTTGTCTCGCGGTATAATTTTCTCTCTCTATTTTTTTTTGGTTTTCTTATAGTTCAAATGCTCCGCCGCACTTACAGCGTTAACATTGGGTTTTTTCTTGCAGGTATTGACTAGCGGGTGATGAGTCTACTGAATACAGATAAAGCATCCCCACATAATAAAATATTTATATATCGAAGTCTGAATGTGCTTGTGATTTAGATGTTCTCTTGGTTTTACAAAATAACCGTGTAAAATGACTTGTATTACCTCCTAGTCAAAGATTTGTAGCCACTAAATATTTCATATGTAACGGATTATGAAGATTGATTTTTCAGTTATAACAGAGGCAATTTTTTCATCTTAATAGTTGAGCTATTTCCAGATTAACAATGACAAAGAAGTCAGAATAACAAATCACTAGTAAGTAGCAGTTGGCTGTATAAATTATTATAGGAAACTATTATGAGGGGCAAATGGCTGCAATATTCACGATGATTCAGTTATCATGTCTCAATTCATGTCCAGTAACGACAACTAGATCATTCATTTCTTTGGCTTTGATTAAGAAATAAAATTTCCACGGCTTGGATCCTTTGAATCTGTTGCAGAAAAATCTGAACATAAACAACAAAACGATAACTTTGGCTGCTCCGAGGAAATGGCGTGCATGTGCCTCACCACTGCCTTCATGGCGGAGCTGACTAAGCTAAGGATTCTGCTGGCTTAACAGCCGCCGAAGTTGCAAGTGAGTGATCTACACAACTCATTGCATGGCCAAGACAAGCTCAACGATAAATTGTGTGGAACAGCCAAATCCTTGAAATTTAAATATCATCATAACAACCTCAAAAGTTCTCAAATTCTTGGTCATGTTTTTTATTTTTCTTCTTCTTCTTCTTCTTCTTTTTTTTTTTTTCTGACACCAAATATTAAAGTCATGATTATAAATAATTTTTAGTAGCATGTGATGGTTGGAAGTTCATGTTTTTTATTTTCTTCTTCTTCTTCTTCTTTTTTTTTTTGACACCAAATATTAAAGTCATGATTATAAATAATTTTTAGTAGCATGTGATGGTTGGAAGTAAAAGTGACTTATCAAAGATGGGGTTGAACACCATGAAAAATGAAGAAAAATGATACATACAAGGAGAGAATCTCTTCACAAGATAGTAAGCAATCCAAACAGCTGTTTATATTTATATTACTATGTTACAATAGTATTAACAAGATTAATTGCTTGTTATCAAATGCTTTTCTAGCTTTAGGGTGATTAGTAAAAAGGGGAAAAGGGATATGATTAGCGATATAATGGCAACAACATATCATAAAGCATAATAAGAAAACTATAGGACAAAGTTGTAATACATAAGCAAAACCTTAATACATATAGAGAAATTAAGATATAGTAATCAATCCAAAGAATTTATTAAAAAAATGCAATTAATGGATTAGAGTTTTATAATGAGATCAAGCCTTGAAGTGATGTATAGAATTAAAGATCGACTATTTACAATGCTCTTTAAAGTAGGATTTTATATTGAAATCAATAATTGCAAACTTAATTAGATAAATTATGACAATAAACTACAAATTAATCTAAGAATAACAAGCAACATAAACTAAACCTTAATGACCTATTGAAGAAGAAGCTTGATAGATTAAAAAGATCAAGGTTTCATAACAAAATACAAATTATAATGCTAATTAGATATTAATAACCCTAAAATCAAGATTCAGAGTGATACGTGAAAAGGGATAAAGAATGATGAAGGAAACCTTATAGAAGGTAAGGCCGACCAATCCTTTTCCTTCTCAACCACCCCTCAAGTCATTAATAAATTTGAATAAATTCATTAGTCTAAATTAGGTTAAACACATAAATTATTTGATTTATTGGTTAATTATAGGATAGATTGGCAATAATGACAAAAGGACATCTATTAAAAACAAAGTCAAGTGACTTTTATCCATTTATAAGTTATGTTAGTTAGGATTATCGTTACAATTATTTATATATACATATGATTAATTACTGTATATGTGTGGGTAACAACATGAAATAAACTAAGAGGCTTGGAGTGATTGATATATGAGAGTATAGAATCCTATAGGCATACATTTTTCAAAAAGACTTTAGGTATTTGCCCCATAAAACCTAAGACTCCAAGAACTTGCTCCACAAAACCTGAGTCCAAGAACCCACTCTATACTTGTAAAGCAAGCTAGCTTTAGGAATCCGATCCATACTTTCCACAGTGACTACAAGGATCAAAGGATCCACACTCTCTTTAAGGGAATATTAAGGATTCATATTTCCAAGAATGATTCTAGAGGGATATGGGTTTTATACTTTTAAAGTTGACTCCGGTGGTCTAATTTTGTGTGATCATCGAGTAGTTCTCTAGAACTAGAATTTAGCTAAATAAATTAGATTATGCCGTATGTGTTTCTTGAATGTAATCGATGCATTTAATTACTTTTTAAGTAGCATGTGGTTTAAGTATGTATGTGACAGATAGTTGCCTGCCGGACTTTAGTTCACTTAAATCAAAAAGAGGTAAAAGAGGACATGATGGACATTAGAGTAGGATCGAGACATACATGCCCTCTATGTGCATGCGGTAGATTGTAGCACCTCTTGTGCTTCAGGTATGGCAAAAACATAAAAATTTAACCTGGAAAAGGGAGGAGACTTAATATATGTTACACCAATATCATCATTATAAACATTTTTGCTGTAATAATGGTAGTACTTCTCTAAGTTGCCTATATTCAGGGAGCGCCAGTAGACCTACTAATATGAATAGTGCTTAATTACAAGTTCAAGCATCAAACACTTGCAAGCAAGAAGCATTACGTATGCCAATCGCTAAATGACAGAAGAAATCTAAGCTGTATATTTTTAAGATCCCAGGAACTTGTCAACTCTACTGTTTGTTGCCCTTGACAGAAACTTCATACATATCGGCGGCTGAACACCTGCTAGAGCGAGTATGGAACTTGGCAATGTCCATATACCATCGCCGCAAATCAAACCCGAAGCAACTGCAGGACCCAATGCATCTGCCTTGGCCTTGTTTATCTTCTCCCAAATGAATAATATCAAGCTCCCAACGCACATATCGATAGCGAAGTAGGATCCCAAGTAGAATGGTATTGCCATAGCCATTGGAAGTGGAATGTACCTTGACCATTTCCTAGGGGTCATATCCTTAATACCATTTATCACCATGGCAGCGGCAAAGAATACATAGCAGAGTGTAAGGCAGTTCTTCGGCAAGGATGAGAGGCCTTCTGCTCCCAATCTAGCCATACCGCGGTACACTGTGGCAAATGGAGCTGGGTATTCACTTCCAGGAAGGCCGAGATCATCAAACGCCTTGTAGAAGAGCCAAAAGACGCATGGGGAAATTATGCAGCCCATGGCAGTGCCTATAACCTGACTAACAAACATGGACCGGGGTGAAGACAGGGTTAAGTATCCGGTTTTGAAGTCTTGGCTGAGGTCCGAGGCAGTGGAAACAATATTCATCATGACTCCACAAGCAGCTAGTCCTGCCAGGACTCCGCCGTGTGCAGCACCCGCCCATGCCCCAACAATGAAAATGGCCAACTTTCCATAAGTCGAAGCAAGGGACCAATCGGTAAGCCCGCATCCATATGCATTGCAGAAAGCTAAGGCAGGTGCAAACACGTAGATCACCACTATGTAATACCATTTCAGTTGATGAAATATGTTTGGCAGAACAATCGTAGACACTATCGCGATCCCGACATAGCCTGCTACGGCAAACCATGCAGGGATTTGATCTTTAAGGAAGAGTTGGGTCCGTCTCTCATCATCAAAAGATTGGTCTTTCCTCTCAGAAGCAGAACCGTTTGCAACGGGGAGAACATTGTTCGTGCCCTTGCCCTGAAGCTGAAGGTACAAACCTATCAGCGTGCGAGTAAGAACCTTACCAAAATTGTAGAGCCCATCACCAAGGATCATCGCGATTGCAATAAACACCTATGCCCGAAAGCAATCGTCAAGGAAAAGAAAAGGAAAAAGAGCCTTAAAAGCTAGAAGTACTTAGGCTAACGAATTATAATTTACCCTATAACCTTGGAGGCCATGGAAGCTACTTTCGGGCTCATCTGCAGGATACCAGTCGCCCTTCTTCGTTTCAATGAGAGGCCAAATCAGTCCCCAAGAAAGAATGCCTCCAAGAAGCACAGATATGTTTATGATGTAAGGGCAAATCATCCCAACACCAACATATGTTGCTGAAAAATCAAAGAAAAACCTGCATGCTCACAACCAGGAAAGGAAAAAAAAAAAAAAAAAAAAAACCTGTTAATTGAGTAATGATTTCATGCAAAAGCAGAATTATATCAACAAGGTATCATATAGAGATGTAACCGTCAAACGATTTTTAGCTACACGATTCTGGCATTTACTCTGTTTTCAGGAAATAACTTGTGCCTATGCTTGAACCAAACTACTAGTTTTTATCTGCGTGAATTGAGGAGAAATAGGTAGATGTATCCAGTTGTACTCAATTTTAAATGAACTTCTTTTATTTTTTTCAATTGATAAGGATAAGTGACCACACACATGGAAAAAAATGGATCCTCGTATTGGTCTTGCTTTCCTGAATCGAGTGCACTTAAATAAATGATGAAACTAAAAGGAGAGAATATAAAGGTGTATACTAATGGCAACCTGATTTTGCACATGCTAGTGACAGTTTTGTAGGGAAGGATGTATTACTTGTGTTCATGAGCTTTCAGACCGAAAGTGGGGAAGCTTATGAAACCACAGTCGTCTCCACCAGTGTAGAACCATTGGAAAAAACCCCACAAGAAGCTAAAAGAGAACAATTTCCCCAACAACCTCACTTGTTTTCTGCGGCATGAAAAAGAATTCATACTATGATAAATAAGACTGTACGATGGGAAAAAACCTAAAATAAGCCAAGGAATGTACAGAAACTTACTTTGCTAGTTTAGCTCCTTCAGGAGTGTGGAAACTGTTGATAAGATGTGCAGTTGCAGTACCGCTCGGATAGGTTAATTTGAAGTCAATGATCATTATCTGAAAGAAAATACAAAAACAACAATTGGTCAAAAAAAAAAAAAGAAAGAAAATCTTGAACCAAATTTGGTGTGTGTCTGTTTGGGTGGTCAACGTTGTGAGGATTCTTTTCGATATTTGCTGTAATCCAAAACCTTATAATAGTTAAATATTACCGCAGTATATCTCATGAAGTTGCTGTTACTCGTAGCTTTTGATAGTAAATGATGGTGGAAGGCAAAGTAGTCAACCATCATGAAGAATGTCGGTGGAAAATGAAGGAAAGGATTCCTATTTTCAAACTGAGGACGTCATTTTCTGTTAGTATTTTCTATACCTTTGCCTCCAACCAACCATTAGCTGAAGGCTAAAAGCCACCAGCTTCTTGAAATTACTAAACCAATATTTGAAAGCTGCAAAGCTTTCATTATAGCAGATGTAGGAAAAAGTTCTAAAGACTAATGTGCCAATGAAAACTACGGCAGAATGCTGTCGGCACCAACATACCTTTCTTAGAGGCACAACTGAGAATAGACCAAGAAAGCTAACAACAAAGAGGAAGGCAATCATCCAGCTTAATGAAGGATCCTTGAAATAATGAGCATCAGGAGTCTCCGTGGTTTGCCCCGCAATGCGCTTACTCATACCAAACAAATAGCTTCCAAATCCTCCTGTCAATACAAAAGCATTAGTGAGTTGCGAGATTGCCAGCAGAATAATCAAACAGTGATGCTGCTGCTGCTGCTGCTGCTGCTGCTTGCTTGTGTAATCTTCATCCAAACCATTTATCATTCACAAATCTTCTTCCAATTCTGTAATTTCACATTTGATATGTTGGAATGAACTGGAATCGAATTACAATTATGGATTATATTCCTTTTCCCCATATTTGAATAGTGATTTTAGAAGCGGGAATTCGATTCCGCTTTTAATGCAAAATTAGGATTTTGTTCCCTCTTCGTTAATTATTATTAATTGAAATTACTTATTCAACCTTCAACTTAATTATAATAATAATTAAAGGTATTTTTGACAAATATTACTCTACATATTCCATTCCTTAAACTTCTCTCTCAATATAGGAACGGATTGCATTTAAATTGGTAATGTAATCCTAAGAAGCTCATTCTCAATTCATTAATTAATGACTTTTCTGTTCCACAAAATAAGGATATCGTTCCCTTCATCAGTTCACAATACAACAGACTTCTTCCATGCGAACAAAACTCCAGATCATGCACAATCTCAATAAGCTTTATTCTTAATTTAAACTCGTCTTATATATTTATTACTTAACACCTCACTTACATAGATTTGGTGAAACTACAACGTAGGCATCCAAACTTAAAGGATCTCTTATTTTGATTTTAGCTCTATGTTTGATTTAAAAAAGTCTGAGCTTGTAGTTTTAGTAAAATAGAAATTTTATGATAATTTTTATGCATTCCAGCTTATAGCATGTTACATCTTTATAGTTTATACACAGGAAAAAATCCCTATATGGTTCTATTGCAATATCCAAAAGAGATTTTCCTATGAACTTATGGATCTTTTTTCGAAATGAAATTTATCTCAAGCATATGTAAAACAACATATGCATTGTATAAAAAGAAGTCGACTGCAGGCACACGGTACCTTATTGACACTCTACTCTAAAAATATACTTTCTTTCTTCAAAAAGTTTCAAATTAATTAAACATAGCGTTAAAAAAAAAAGAAAAAAAGAACAGAGAAATAAATAAAAAAACAAAGGGTATCTTTTTCAAACTTTTCTAAGGCAAAATTCTATCAGATTGTCTATGAGCCCTCATGGACCACATGTGGGACCACAACAAGGCCACGCCTAGGTCTGGACTCGGACTGCTACTTCCACTGTACATTAGTTAGGGGAGGGGAGTAGGGTTGGATATAAGATTTTTTAGAACTTTTTTTTTTAAAGAAAAGAATGCAGCATAAAAATTTAATATTTTCCCACTGAGAAACTAGAAATAATTGCAGATTAACTTGATATTATTTTTGATTTGCATGCAGAGAAAATAATCTTGCGCGTTGATTTTAATTATTTCAAATTTCAATTCATGTCAGTTTAATTAATTACAGTCATAGATCGCAATGGTTCAAGTTTTCAATATTTATATTCTTCCAAAATAAAGACCGAGCATTATTCTATTAGGATTATTACTCACTACCAAAACAAAAGTTCTTGAAAACCGCACAAGAAATACTTGTGTGAATTACCAATTATTTCAAAAAAAAAAAAAAAAAAAACTAACTTTTTCATCTTTTCAAAACCCAAAAATACACGCATATTAAAAGGCATGAAAATATTTTCTTTTATCTATCAATAGGTGCTCCGCATCCGAAATAAACCAGTTTCTATGGTGAATTTGGTGGCTCTTCGAAAACACAAATGCAATTTTAGGAATTAATTTCAATATAAGAAATGGAAGAAAGGGAAATTACGGCTATGATTTCAAGAATCTTTTGAGATTATACTAGAAACTCTAGATAAGTTTCATAAGGGAAAAAAAAAATATATATATATATATTAATATATTAACAGAGAAAGAAAAGTAGATTATGAAGAGCACCATCCTAAAAACTTTTAAAATCATACCATATTCTAAATAAGTTTTTCATAGCAGTTTAGACACAGCTAATATAATAGTTATCCAAAAAAGGGTTAAATGCTGTCATAGAGGTGAGTATCAAGGTGTGGATGAAATTTCGAAAGTTTGTTAAGTATAGAAGAGATAAAAGGGAAGGACTGGTGTGTTACCACTAAAAGCGATGCCAGAAGAAGCAACAACACAGGTCTGAATAACAGTATTCTCCTGCCTAGTGAAAGGGACCTTCAAGGACCCAGATTTCTCCAGCACTTTTGTCCATGTTTTCACAAAGAAGAATCCCAGCAACCCAGCAGAAACATTAAGTGATGGTATGATCCCAGTAGTTAGATTCAGCTTCATCACTATGAAACTGAACAACACACTCAACACAAAGCTCACCACAAATGCCCTCACTGTTAGCTGCTTCCTCCATGTTGGCACCTCCTTGCTTGCAAATATCTTCTCTATTGATGAAAACTCTTCTTCTCCTTCTCCTTCTCCTTGTTGTTCTGCACCAACACCACCACCACCACCACCACCACCACCCTTTTTCATCTTCTTGTTTTTGTTGTATTTATCTTCTTCTTGATCATAAATACCATCATTGTCTTGCTTTTCCTCTCTTTCTGCTTGGTTGTTCATGTTTTTATCAGTATTTTGGTTTGCAGAGAGATCTGCTGGGTGTGAGATTTGGAATCTCGATATAAGGATGAATGGTGGGGCGTTTGTAGTAGAGTGAAACAAGGGAACAAGGGGACCCTGTTATATATACATATATACTGTTTTGTTTTGATAAAAGAAAAAAAAAAAAAAAAACATAAGGAAAGGTGGTGTGTACATGTAGAAGAGTTTTATTTTTGTGTAAATTTCGTCACCTACCAGATTGGAATCAAACACTAAATTAAGAATGTTTCCATTGGGGTTTTGAGAATAGGAAAATTTATATTGATATTCCTGGAAAATATTAACTAAAGCTAGCTAAATTTCTAATTACTCTTTTTACATAAAAAAAAAAAATTGATGCCATAAGAATTTTACTCTTAATTTTTTATATTGATATACAAACTTTTAAGTTATTCCTTATAAGAAACCGACGATAAATTTTTGAAATATGGAATGCTTTAAAAAAATTCAGGAGTTTAATTATGATGATATCATCAATGTAAGTGGTGTATGTATATTGCTACTAATATAATTCGGAGTTTTTTAATTTTTTTTTCTAGTGTTTTTTTTTTTTTTTAGTTTTACAAATAAATGGTTGAAATAACTTAAATTTTTTGAATATATTATGATGTTATTATAATATTATTTTTATTATAATTTTAATTATTAATTATATATAATAATATTTTAAAAAAATAAATCGAAAAAAATTAAAAGAAAATGGATATCTAAAAGGATAAGGAGAGAGAAAGAGTAAAATGGGCAATTTGTCGGGTTGGTGATGTCGGGTCTAACTTACAACTCATACAAAGTTGTCCTTTACCCTCGAGCAGTTTTCCTTCATCGAATACCTCACCTTATTTAATGCAACGTCCATTTTAATCTTCAACATTGTTGACTCCGGATCAACGTGTATAAGATTTGCTTGTTTATTTAAGGCCATTTTTATCTCTTAGCAATTCCATTCGAATTCCAACACTCGATGTCTTAACAAACTCATCACTTTATTTTCAACTTTTTTTATTGAAAGTTTATTTATATATTTTTAAATTTTTTTGTGGGACTCCATAATATATTTTTAACCAATTAAAATTATAAAATAAAGTAAATACAGTTGTTTTCGTCACTCTGAGAAGTAACGTTGCTTGGTTAAACATCGCTGCAACGGGCAAGTAACGCGCCTGCCAATAGGGAATGCGACGAGCTCCTTGCATTGGAATTGACGTAATACAATCCTCGTCAACAATAGATCGACCATACAATGTTTGAAAAAATATATATATATATATATTAAATTTTACCCAGATAAAGAAGAAGTAATTATGTAATATTAGCTCTATGCGATGTAACTCTATATAAATAATTTGTTGTGCTACCTCTTCAATTTTTGGAAAATACTTGTGTTTTCGTTAATGGCGCAAAATACGGAGAAATTAGCCCTATATGCCATTTTTTGTCGTGCCTTTTCAATTCTTATAGACTCTTTTTGGTAATTTTTTTTTACAATCATATTCTTAATTTTTAAGAGATTGATTTTGCTTTTCGTTCCACTATTAATTTGTATTTATTTAAATTTAGATTAGATTAATCCCATCCAAACAAGGGATGAGATGATAGAATTTCCATTATTAATTATATATTGTTTGTTTAAATTTCAACTTTTTTATACTTAATTTCTTAACATTTTTTAAAAAAGAAAAAAAAAAGGGACTTTCGCTCTTGTTTATTTATTTATTCATCACTTGAATGCGGTGATTTTGTATCAATTTTTATAAAACTGTAATTATATCTATAAAACTATTGGTTATATGAGAATGGACTTCTAAAATTCCAAAATATACTTTAACCTGCTTATGATTTTCTAAAATATACACTTTAAATCTCAAATTGTTGCCGATGCCCTAAATCCCTACCAACTACGCATCATTTAGCTAATAAGGATGGTTTTTAAGGTTTTAA
The DNA here is from genome assembly GCA_024138005.1 of Lumnitzera racemosa. Lineage (NCBI taxonomy): Eukaryota > Viridiplantae > Streptophyta > Magnoliopsida > Myrtales > Combretaceae > Lumnitzera > Lumnitzera racemosa. Next base: position 73,808,270 of record JAMXBC010000003.1, read on the forward strand.
TGGCAACTAAGAAGTTATGCACAAACTTTGGTCGAAAACGTATAGTTACTATTGGTGGAGTAATAAAAGATGATGGTCATAAAATTTTTAAGAAAAATTAAGTGCATCGACAACTGAAATGCGAAGTTACAGGTCCTATCCTCGTCTTCATAGTTGCTATCTCTTATGATTTAAGAAACATGGATTTTCAACTAAGGTGTGCGGACTCAAGTAGAGTCGAACTCGAATGAGCTTAGACTTTGTCTTCTACTTCTCAATATCTATAAAAAAGCTTTCGGTGAGTGAGGTCACGAGAGCTCTCCAATGCTCAAGTTAACAAGAAGTATTAAGGGAATGCTAGACAAGCACTAAAGATCTAATGGATTGTGCTTACCTAATGTGAGTATATGTTGTGTTTTACTTCTGCTCACAAGAGAATAAAGGGAGAAAAGTTCTCAAGAAGTGGGAGAAGGAGAGAGTCAAAATTCCTTACTTCTTGGTGCTTAGTACATTTTATGTAGGTTATTTGGATTTGTGGCGATTAAGTACTCCCTTGTATCGACAGTTAGTATACAGTACACTCCACAGTAGAGATTGAGTATTACTGCGAATGGCATGTCGTGACCGACTTTGCCACCAGATAGGTAGCTTAGTGACTTGGCAGGAGCAGGGGTGTTGGCTGGGCGTGCTATCGATACTACGGTTGTCAAATGCTCATTAATGAGTTGCAGTGGAACATAAGCATTAGAGATAAAAGTCGAGGTGAGATTCTAAGAAAGGTTCAGCTGATGCTTGATGGGGGGTGAGTAGAGCTTCAAGCTTACGTGAGACGATTGGTGAACATTGGCTTGATGGTCAAGGACTGACCTACTCGGACGGTTGTTATTTGGCTTGCCAAGAAGGTTGCAACGTAGGGGATAGGCTTGCCTTCGGTTCACATCTTTATTGGAGTAAGCTCATAGCCTTGCATGAGGGTCGCGTATGACATGTGAGCTAGCTGTTCACTTGGGCACCATTCTCTATCCTTTATGATGATCTTTACTTGTTGGGCCTTGGTTCGAATGAGATTTGGTGTTAACACTTGTCCCTCTACTCTCATAAGTGCTCAAGACGTAAGGAGAGTAATCATGTGATTCGACCGGGCCAAGGCTGGGCTCTCAAGCGATGGCTTAGTTCTACTAGTTGGGTTGTAGCGAACAACACATTCGGTTGGGTTCATTTTCCTATGCATCGAGTTGCTACATCATTGATTTGACTATTTGGCTGCTTGATGTGTTATGATGGTTGTCATTAGAAAATGCAGCACGTATTGATGGTCTCTGAGAAACGGCTGTATGCAAAGGGCAATCTGTTGTTAGGATATGTCATAGATCTATGTGCGAGGATTAATTAAGGCTCATAGCTAAAGGAAATGAGAACGTAGATGGTTGAGATTTGGTGTACATCCTATTATGGGTTCGTGCTCTAAGAGTGGAGAAACCGTTTGCCTTCTCCCTTTGTTTATCCGCATAAAAGGGGGCTTAGATGTTCATTTTTCACTTTGCTTTGTTTATTTAGGGGAAACTCTGCCAAAATTTTGACTTACGAGCTAGTTACTTTTCTAGTATGCTTCCAATTTTCATTGATCAGTTGTAATAGCTGATCAAAGCACAACTGGCAGTTAGAGTAAGTCCTCCCATTCTTTCATTTTAAGGAAAGTAGATGAAGGTTGTGAGAGCTCATAGAGCTCATCCTTAGTAGGGGGTGGTAGCTCTACTCCCCCCGAAACAACAATGGTGGCAGCGGAAAGAGTAAAGGATGGGGTAACACTCTCTTAGGAAGAGATAAGGGAGTGCATATAGCAATGACCACATGACGCGTACTAACTGGATGGTGGGATGACAACATTGGGTAGTTTTTGCGGATGACCTTTGTGAACGAGCACATGTATACCCATATTTCGTACGTAGCAAGTGAGTAGAAGCCAAGGTTGGTCTGCTAAGTGGAAAGAGTGGTGCCTGGGTAATAAGTGGAGGAGCATATGGATAGGTAGCAGGCTTATGACATAAGAGACGACTGATCATTCGATATTTATGCAAAGCCATTTGAGCCCGGTCTTCGTCTCCCTTTTTCAAAATTCCTGCTCGAGTTTTTTCGGTGTTTCAAAGTTGCACTAGGAAGTTTGAATGCAAATGCATGGATTTAGTTGCTTGCTTTCTAGACATTGTGTATTTGGAACTTACGATAGCCGACCATGCAACTGTTTATGCACTTCTTCTTTGTGAGGAGGGTGGGTGATGGATGGGTTTACATTGCTACCTAAGACATAAGTATGAGTGTTATTAATAAGCCACTAAATAAGGTGGAAGGAATTCTTTTACTACATTTGTGTTTTCGAGCTACTTGATTTTCCGATTAAATGGAGTAGCCCATTTGGGGCAAAAAGTTAAAGGCTTTGGAGGATGAGGATGCGATGGTTAGCATCGAGCTCTTAAATCTGGTGGGTTGGAGGAAGCTGAAACCTTTGTCGATATGTGAGAAGTATAAGAGTGTAGTGCCATTGTTTGTGATGGAGACAAGTATTTGTTGTGCTTGATTGAAGAGGGGTGGTTAGTTGTTTGTCGTGTTGTGTCGCCTTACTATTATAGTGGGGGACATTAGGTTACTTATCATCGGCTTTGTAAGTGCCTTTTCCTTGATTTAGTTTATTTTTCTAATGAGTTCGTTTATTCTTTTGTAGCTTCGAAATTGGCTATAGAGAAATTGAGGGCAAAGTTACTAGTTGTGTAGACCAGGCGACTAGAGAATGCTTCAAGGCTCAAGGAGAGAAGTTATCCCGAGTTGGAAGGGGCGGAGGAGAGTTTGCCTTACCCCTAAAAAAAATTGAAGAAGAAGAAGAAGAAGATTGGAAGGCAGTAGACCTTTCCCAAAGTTGTTTAGCAAGGGGGTGGGGATGTGCTAATAGGAGTGCTGTTGGGGTTGCAATTGTTAAGTAGGGTCCTGACATAGCAAGTGCTCGAGTGGATGTGGATTGGATAAGTTCAAAGCCAACCCTTGAAGCTATCGCTACTAATGCCATAGAGATTCCTAATGATGAGTATGCTGAACTATTGGTTCGTCGAGGTAGGCAAGCAGCTCTTGTACAGCCCACATATTGACATGGCTAGAGGTTTAAGCACTATAAGCACGATTTGGGAGGCTAGTTGCGAGCATAAGTGAGTTGGAAGCCTCGATGGAATTGTTAAGGAGGCATAATGAGGTAAGTCACTTGCATGTTTTTTTCGAAGTGCTTAGTGTTGTCTTGATCACTGATAGTGTATTATGCTCTTAATTGTATGACTTGATGGATTTCATTTTGGCTTACAAGCACTTAATCCTTCTATTAGAGGGAATTCATGCAAAGATTGAGGTTAAAAGTCTTCGAAAGGTGCTGGAGGAGGAGAAGAAAGTGTGCAGCAACTTAGGTGTCGCATTTAGTAACTTAGAATGCTAGCAGAGGGAGTTCCTTGATTAGGTAGATCATTTGAAGGATGAGTTGAAGATGATCAAAGAGTCCAACAAAGTTACAGAAGGTAAACTGGTTGTTAAGCTAAAGGCTAAAGGGGAGGAGGTCGATAAGGTATGAGTTGAATTCGGTAGAAGGTAGGTCGAGCTCTTAAGAGGTGTAAGGTTGATAGTTGAGGTCAAATGGGACATCTTCATTCGACAGAACATGTTTAATGCGAACTTATCCTTCTTGCATTGGTTGGATGAACCTAAGTTCGCTGCTGGAGGTAGGTTGGGTGGTGAGTCGTTTAGTGACTCGTCAAGAACTTCCAATAGTGGCTCGAATGGGAGCCTCTCATCCTATTATTTTTATGAATTGATAGTTAAATTTCAATTAACAAATGTATTGTAATGAAAAGGTAAAAAGTTTATTCTTTTAGCTTCTTATAAAATATATTGAGCACCTCTCATCCTATTAAGGTTTAAAAATTATTGCGGGTATAATCATTGACGAGATCATTCTATATCCATAAGACAAAACACAATATAATTGAGATTACCAAAGGATATTTTCTAATTGTACGATTTTACATTTGTCCCAATACCCGTTCCAAAATTGAAAAATGTTAATGAATGCCTTCAAATAATTTGATAAGAGGCTAAATGACAATCTTTCCATCCTTTTACGTATTTGTTTTTCTAAATAAAGTGTGCAGTTAATGTTAAAAATTGTAAAAGATTTGTTTTTAGATGTTTAAGAACTACTGAGCTCACATGTCAGTGGAACCGAAATAAACGTTACAACAGAGTGAGGGCTTTAAATCCTATGAACGCAAGGTGGAAAAATTGCTATAGCATCAACTTCCAAAGATTTGATTCCGTCAATAAAGACGTTTCTCATAAGTCATAGGTAGCTTATGCATAAAAGACTCCCTTTTGTGATATGAATTAAGATACCTGGGACTTTTACGTGTCCTGTGGGCCATGGAGTATCCTATATACAGAATCTTCTCAACTCTCACCTACAAAGGACTTAATTAAAATCCACCCAAAAATGTCAAATGAAATTAAATGAAGAAGGTAGGAAATTAAAAGGTTGTACTTGTAAATGGAAACACTTTATTTGGGGTTCGCAATTTGTCTTAGTAGGTCATGGTTGTATCCTATTTCGTATCAAATTCGTATTAGTCCACAATCCTATGTTGAAAAACAGTAGCGAAGTGAAGATCTTACTCTGCAGACAAGTTATAAATTTCAATTTTTAAGCCAAATGAGAATAAGAAAAATGAACTTTTCTTCTTCTTCTCTCTCTCTTTTTTTTTTTTTAAGAAAAAAGGTAGGTCTAAAATTTCTAAAGCTAAATTAAAAAAAGCTTTTAAAAACAAAGGATACGAAAAGAATATCCTAAGATATAAAAGGCAAGACATGATTAAATTTCATTTTCTTATTTAAGACAAGGTATCAAATATTAAGTAATAATTATTATATCGTATTAGATAAGTATCCTACGATATATATGTGTGTGTATGTCCGGAACAATCTATCTAGAAATAGGAGTTATATTGGCAAAAATAATCTTAAACTTTTGGTGGAATTCATAAGCGTTTAGACGCCCAAGACCCATATAAGATAATAATTGTTATTAAGTATGCCATGAAGCACCAGCGAAAGAGTATGAACCTTAGCATGATGTGTGGATCATGGGCGATCGTGAAGCGAACATTTATCGATTTTTTAATCGTCAATAATTGCACCTGAAAATGAACCTGGCCATCTTGTTGGGTGAAAGTGAACATTATACGATTCTTCGTCTTCAGTTACCCTGGTTCTTGGGGGTGGGGTATAAAGTAGTGTGGAGTATCAGCAAAAGTAATGCATATAGCTAATAACACAAGCATGCTCGTGAAGTGAATGAATTTGATCAGGATGGGAGCCATTTATGATGAGGCATCTCATCTCATCTCATATTAGGGTTTGTCTAGATCCATTACCTGTGATGTTATCGAACTCAGCTACCTATGCTTATCTTGAACTTGAAAAACGGTTTGCCCATACGACATCATCGTATCTCCGTTTTTAAAAAGGGTAGAAGAATCTACCATTTTTCAGTTCTTCACATGTTTCGTTCCTCCTTTTTAACTTTTTCTGAAATCTTTTTTTATCGGAAATCACTGAAGTAGTTGATAACGGGGGACCACCCTTATAAGATATAAGATAAAATGACAGATGGCATTCGTAAAGGAACTGAATTCTCCATCTTACAAAATGAAAATCCCAACATACACTTTTGTAAGGTCATTGGTAAAGATCAACAAAAAGGTTAGCCTTAAGCGTTCAATAATGCTGAAGAAGCAATCATAAGCAAAAGATATCGTCTTAATTTTCTATTCGTAATTTATATGTTTGCGAGGGGGACCCAGACGGCCAGAATCGCGATGTGGTCTTTGCCATCATATGGCTAAAGAAATCAATGTCAACCGAAGAAGGTGATACGGTGATTTATTAGTATGTGGGTAACATTTTAATTTTATGTTATCACAATAATTAAAATTATATATATATATATATATGAGGATACATGGTACGCTTTAGGAGCTACACACACAAGGGTATCACTCGAATACAACTAAGGATGTATCTAAACCTACGTAACGTTGAAATAGAAATGAAATTAATGTGGATTTTAGCTAAACCCGAGCTCACTTATGGATGTTATGCCACTCAAATTAAACACGAATCTAAACTACATTTGATAGTATGCACAAGTTTTGTTTACAGGCACTCACCACAAACTTTGATTAAGGGTTTGATAGGAGTATAATATGAACATGGAAAGTTAAAACTTTCGCAAGAACAATTGGAGAAGAGGAATATTTTTTAGCCCATAATTCTTTGATCAAGTACAATAAGAGACTTTTGTAGTAACCTCTTTAGGGTTGCAAGACAAATTACATTTATTGATAAATGGTAACAAGTCGAAAGAAGTAAAAAAAAATTTAGTGTTGTTCCAAAAGGGTAAAATAGAAAATAAAACAAAAAGAATATGCGCCTGCCATAACAATTGAGACAATGTCAAAGGAGATGCGCTGTAAGACATAACAAAGTTGTATGGAGCTTAGGTTGGCTTAAAGGTCTTCCAATAGAACAAACATTGCTCATGCAGCTTGGAAACAAAGTGGTGAGGTATTTGGCATCTTAGTCGAGTAGTCAAGGTCAGCTAACTGGTTGATCCCTTATGTTTGAGAGATAGTAAAGGCTATATAGGAGCTTGGGGACTTGTGAAGCTTGGATGTTTGAATAATGTGGGCTTCTTCTGAAGTGACCTATTGAGAAAGAGCTCAATGAACTAAGATGACCAAATCCTAAGCTTGAGAGTAGGTGATTACATCTTAGGTTGATTTGTATTAGTATATATATCCTTAATACAATGCTTAAATAAAGGTGCTATGAGATTAATTTAGAATGTTTATATGACTTGATTAATATAATATGATTATAATTGAGATGTAAATTTTCTTTTAAAATTTTTCTATTTCATGCATGATATATATCTTGTAAAGTAAACTAAAAGTGCTTAGGCCATTATATCTTGGTTGTATGAATACTAATTTACTAATAGAATAGGTCATGTTGACTATGGATTTTACTATAGCCCTACTGTTATGCTCCGAAATCGCAGAGTCGCAACAGTCCCGCTGAATAAACCATTCTATGATAGTAACTGGCCTTACAAAACTTACCATAGATATAATTTACACAAGGTATCGACGATTCCTCGCTTTGAAGTAAATAGTTCAATTAAATATTTAACTACAATTATGGTAAATTTCACAAATTTTGAATAAATATATAAAATTATATGTAAAATCTACAGAACTTTCTAGGAAATTCTACATATACACAACAGTTCACTAATTTACATAATAATTATCAATCTTTCATTCTCAAACTACAAAGGACATTCTCGCTACACATCACTACTAAGTAAATTGATCCTCACACCCCTGGCTTCAAAAGAACTAACCTCTAGATAATTGTAAGGCGGTATAATACTTAAAGTATTCAGAAATCAAAACTTGCAAAAGGATCTATAAGGGTATGAGTAACTACAGCTCAGTAAGTTGAATTGAAGACTCATGAATGTATATAAACACAAACAAGATTATCAAACAATTATTTTCATGCAATGCAGTAATTAAGTGTCATCGCACAACGTAGTTTGGTCCATTGTGAAATTAGAGAAATTTCACCCGCTTTAATCTGGGTTGAGGAGTTTCCATGTTATGTAGTAGCTTACAACCAAACCCAAGCTTGTACAATAGAGACCTTGCTCCTCCCGCGACTACCTTCGAACCATTGATTTACCCTCGTCGCGACCTCCTCTCCTGTCAATTAATTCAAAAAAGGATGAAGAAGGGATCATTATACAATCCTGCGCTATCCCTTTCGAAGGTGTTGGTATTTGGTTGGAGAATCCTATGATCCCCTAACGAGCTGCAATGCATGATATTTTTGGTTATTAGAGTCGAATATGATTAAATTTCAGTTAGGGTGTTCAAACAATTTCACACTAATTCAATTAATCACATTACAAATTTCAACACGCATTCAGATACATCAATCACATGCGTAAACGACTTATAATCACAACCATATACAATCCTAAGTCTCCGGATACCATAAAATAACACTCTAATACAGTAAGTAATAACTCAACTTACTTGGAGTTTCTCAGTTGCCTGATCACTCGATTATAAGTCGATTTGTCTCTAGATATCCTATAATACAAATAGGTCTTTTAGTTCTTATACTTTAATGATTCATATTTTAAGTTATAATTTAGCTTATTTTTTTCCATGTATAACTATTATTTACTAATGATTCATTTTACCCTATTTAGGGGTTTGGATCCTCAATTAGATTCTAGTTTTGATTTTGGAATCTTAAATATGCTCAAATCCTAATGTGAAATTATTCACATTAAGCTTGAGTATTTTAATATCCTATTAGGTCTTAACTTAGTATTCTAAACTATTCAGTACACGCTAATCTTAATTGGGATACCGAATTTATTTCCAATATGAGAAAATTTAACTTTTTTTATACAATTATCTAAAATTAAATTTTGTTTCAGATTTAGTACATTCTGATTTTTATTATTATATTATCTAAATAACCCTAATTTTTCAGATTTATTAAATATTCAATTTCTCATATTCCTAATTTTCTACAATTACTACCTAATTGCTAAATTAATTACACTTAATACTTCAAAGGCTAAGATTATGTTTTCACATCGGAGATTAACATCCCTAAACATTTAATTACTATCTAAATTAGTAATTAGTGTCTTAATCACCTAATTAACTCAAAATTGCCCAATTTTTCTATCATTTTAAGGTGAAAAATTAACTTAAAAATTTCGAAAATTAATTTAAAAAAAACGACTCTCCAAACTACACTCCTAAGCCTATTTATTTCTAGTTCTAATCATGCTCGGTTTTGCTTAATTTGTTAAGAACCTTGTATTTTTAGACGTGATTAAACTAAATCACTATTTTTCCCTAAATGTACATACAATAAAACCTCAGAATAACAAATTTCATATTTTTCTGGGCAAAATAACTAATTTTAAGAAATTATACAAAATCAAAGCAGATTAAAGACTCACCCGGTCTGATGGCTTTTGGCCTTCCAACATCGGTCCAAGTGTATCGGCCGGTCCAGGCGATGGGTCTAGAGTGGGGTGGTGTTGGTGGCTTTATCCCAGGTGGTGGTGGTGTGTGGATTTGGCTCATTAGCCCTATTTGCACAGTTTTCCTTTTCTTTTTTCTTTTCTCTTGAATTTTCGAAGCTCTCTATTTTTTTTTAATTCCTAACTGTCCAAAGGAGCTCTGTAAATTTTTTCCCTATTTATAGAAATTTTTGGTAATTAATATGCATTAAATGAGATAAGATATTGTCCAAATCCCTTAATTTTTACCCTTTGTATTGCTTAATTTTAATTGGATAATTTTAATTGGATAATTTTTCTTCTTCAGCTTCTGACTTGCCAAGACCAGATATTCATCATTCCCTATCCCTCTGATTTTTTTCCTAATTTTTTCTCAATTAATTAAGAATTTTCTTTAATTATTTACTAAGTTTTTTGACAATTTAAGTAATTCGCGTATTTTTACCTACACGTAAATATATGTGGGGTACATGTGAACATTCCTAATTATTATTTAGGTTGTTCTATGATTTTTAGTATATATATAATCTATCTTTAGTAATTTATTATTTATTAGATTATACTTTTCGCTTTTTTGATGATTAATAATTATTATACTTAAAATTTGAAAATTTTATAATTTCCTATTTTATTACTTATTTTCTTAAATTCAAGTTTACGGGGTTGTTTTTACTAATTTTTCTATCGATGGTTTATAATTCAAGTTTGATCGGATCCTTTAACCGATCGTCCTAAACCTTATGTTCTAAATTCAATCCTACAGTCATTTTGGTTTAACTTTAGGGCTTACACCTACATTTTATATACTCAAGCGTTGGGCTTCTAAGCTTCGATTTGAGAGACAATACCTACACAAGACATGCCATATATGGCTCCAACATGGGTACTTGAAAGATTTGTGCTAGAAAGTTAGTTAAGAACTTAAATCATACCTGAGGGTCTCTTCCTTCTTTATAGGTGATGAGATACTTTATTATTTAGGAAAGTTTTTGATCAGCGTGTTTGAAGTGGATTGTCTTAATTAGGAAAATATACCACAATAGATTAGGAAACTTATATCCTAGTCGGCGAGCTTGATTAGATACATGCCGTATTAAGTAGGTGGATCTTGATAAGCTATGGAGGGGTTTCAATGTAACATTCTTTAGTGACACTCCTTGTGTTGCTTTAGATGTCATTTTAGGCTTCGTTTGTTGAGGTAATGAGTCCCACTCTAATAGTACAGTGTTGTTGAGCACTGCTTATGTGAGCTTTGTGATCAATTTAGTTTGCTTGGCCTTCATCAATCATTGGAGCTTGTTGATGGTTTAGGTTTGAATTGGGCTTAGGGGCTTAGTCCTAAGTCCTAAGATTGCCTATCAATAAATTATGCTTGATTTCCCTTAGCCCAAAGTTGTACTATGGCCATACTTAATCAAAAAATAAATAAATAAAAGTAGTGGCAAATAAATAATTCTAACCTTTGATTATCAACCTATCATTCTTCTCATTCAAAGAACCTACAAGATTAAGATCCCTCTCTCCAAAGTCATACTCATAGCCAGCATGGCCCTCTTTCCCTCTTGTTATTATTATGCAAGATTTTCAACTAATTTCAAAATAAGAAATTTAATCATTCCATCTAAGAACAAGTAATTCAATTTGTTGACGTAAGTTACCAAAAAGATTCCTCATGGGAAATTATTAGTTTAAGGGATAAGGTGTAGAAAAGGAGATGTCTTAGTGGTATTTACTGAAAAGTAAGATATATGTTATCTATATATTTTATATATATATATATATATATATATATAATAACGAAAGACGATTATCTCTAAATCTATAGTAACAACCCTATGCAAAGAAGTTGCTAAGGAGAAGTTTTGCAACTATTTTAGGATTTTGTTATATCGGCTATAAGTCAAGAAAGTTGAACCCATTTAGAATTTCTTTAATTCTAAGGAGGAAAAAAGAAAAGAAAAGAATCTTTTAGGCATTTGATTATATAATTGGAGAAATAGATTTCAGTTATGAAATAAAGTTGTCCATGGAAATATGTGATTCTATGTAGTCTATAAAGGATTTATAAGAATAATTTAATAATAGTCTATTTTGAATAAATATGAATAAGTGGCAAAATTGGAGTTTAAAGATGAGATTTGATGATTTTAGACTTGGACCAAGTTAAGAAAGGATTTTGAGGTTATAAATTTGACTCAAGATGTCTTAAGATGAGTCTTTAGCAAAGGAAGTTAATGGGGACTAGTATCGAAGTGAAAGTTGTCGACTACTTTAGCACATGATTGAATAGATTTTGTTTTAGGTTGACGTAATTGAGGAAAACTAAGAATGGTCGACCAGATTTGCCTCTTTAGGGAATTGAATGACTTGTTTTGAATTCTAGTTGGTCAAATCAAGTTGTTTTGAGATTATGATCATTGAAAGTAAATAAGAATCTTTGTGCTTACATAAACACATGGACTTGAATTAACTTTTAAGCATCAACCAAGTATAATCCAATCAAGGTTGATAAAGAGTTGATTGTGAATTTTAGATTTTGCAAGATAATATTCATTTTATAATTAACTTTATTCCTTTAATCAACTTTTTGTTTTCATCAAAATTACTATAAACCTATTAGTTCAACAAATAACACTCATCCGTATTATGCCCTCACATGGAAGTTGCAGTACTTGTAAGAGTTCTTGTAGTTGGGATTACCCCTCATTCTCTTTGGCTTAAGCAAGATCCCTTTATTCCATACTTTTGTGAAGATAAACTTGATAGGCTTGTTCAACAGAGTATATTAGGCATAGTTTTGAACAGAGGCCCTTACAATCTCTTGAGCTCTTTCTTCTTATCTGACCTACCTTGGTTGGCTTCTTACCTAGCATGGATGTTGTCCTCCCAGTTGATATATTTTTTCACCTTTTCTTAAAACTCCTCTAAATTTTCAAGCTTGTTCTTATATAAGGACTTGAAGTAATCTCCAAAGTTTCAAGCTTTGTCTAGTCAAGGAATCTTGACGATGGCGATATTAAATTGAGACACATAGTCTTGGAGTGACTCATCATTCTTCTAGTGGATGAGGTAAAGGCTAGATGAGTCTTTTGCTGGTGCTTTGCTAACTAGAAGGTATGGCTGGAAACAATAGGTAAGCTCATTAAAACAAGAGATCGAGTTCTTAAGATGATGGTCAAAAAAAGTCCAAGCAGCCTTTTGAAAGGTACTTGGAAAGGCCTTGTAGGTGACCGCATTACTGAGGCTATAAAATGTCATCACGATTCAAAAGTGATTCAAATGATCAACCGGATCAATGGTACTATCATAAGGGTCTAAAGGTGTTAGTTAGATGTTAAGCGATAGAACCTCTTCTTAAACAACACCAATGAAAGGAGAATTTGATAGTAGTATTGGTTTTCTTGCTTTCCCACTTCTCAAAAAGCCTTTTGACGTAATCCTTTAACTTTTTGACATTCATATCCTCAATGGGGTGCTTTAATCAGGTGATAGATGTCTTGGATTTGTCATCGTGTGTCATTACATTTGCTTGGTTGCACTATGTAGTAAGCAATACCAGCTCAATCTTCTTTAACAAGGACATGATGCAGTTACCCATGGGTTGCGTTTGCTGACCTATAGTCAGCAGCGGTAGTGGTAGCAGCAGTGATGTATGGCTCCTCTATTGTCTTGGTAAATGGATAGAAGCATCCTCCAAGGATAGCATATTGTTCAGTTGCTCAAGTTCCTCTACTTAAGCCTGAAACTTCTCATTACACTCCTTAATTTCTTCATTCCGTTTCTTAATTTCTTCATTTTTGTGCCATCAAGTTGCAACACAAAACTTACATATATGTAATCAATGGTAACAACGATTTGGTTATTGGGGTTTGCTAGTTGGTCCATGGTTGCATTGGATGTTTCAATAGGGTTGTTCTTATTTTTCGAAATTCTAGCCATTGGTGACGATGAATTTGATTAACACAGATGGTGCCAAATGTTTTCTCCAGATTTCTAACGATAGAGTTTAGGCTAAGAAAGTCTTACAAAAGTGCATGATAGCTAACAAAATAGACGAGTAGTGAATAGAACAATCGGGAGGTTGTCCGATAGAGCCACTCCAATGTTTAAATTAAAGCTTGAAGAAAAAGAGTGAAGGCACCAAAGCAAAAAAGTAGAGTTTGTGCATTAGAAAGTGTAGATGATATTACCCGTTGGCCTCATCTCTTATTTATAGTAGATAAGACCAAAATAAATGCAAGAGGTGGATCTCTATAGAGGGAAAATTTACCTCAACAATTATGGAAAGCATATCTTACCACTAAGAAAATTTTCGAATATCTCGGTGGTGAGATGAAGACAACTAACTTTTCATTATGGCAAACGTTTTTTAGTTTGGCAAGCTTAGGTCTTGAGTCGACCCGTTAAAACAAGTTAGAACTCGAGTTGGCAATCTCATGAAGCTTCATCTGACTTCTCTACAGCTTGGTCTTGATTTTAGGTGCTAGATGATGGAGTTAAGGGGAGCTTGGATTGGATTAAAAGCTTGGGTAGGGCTTAAGTATTAAAGTCATGTCTAAAATAGGTCAGATGATGCATAAATAGCTCGGTCCATACCCTAATAAGTAGGTTAATTTGAGCCTAGAAGGCCTAAGTACAAAATAACCTATTAAAAGTGGTTAATTAAATTTTAAAATAAGCATAAAGAATTCAAATATTAGAAGATTTAATTGAACTTTTACTTATAGAGGACTTCTCTCTATGTATAATTCAATAATTTCAATAATAATTAACTATGTAGGCAGAATTATTCGAGGGCCTATTAGGTGGAATACTTTCTTTCTTTTTATAAATTTATCGGTGGAAAAATACTACTAGATCAATATATAGATGGAAACAAAGTACAAGCACAGTCTATCCGGGTTGAAAAATCAGATTAGCAATAAAATACCAACTAGACCAATCCTCTAAAAGCAAAGACAAAAGGCCCCTGTGGAGGAATTCACAAAAAATAAATCTAAGATTTATTCATTGGCTTGACTTCACCGATCAATCCGCAATCTTGTTAGCTTCACGGAATATCTTGCTAAATGATATATAATCAAAACATGAGGAAAATTCTCTGCAAATTGAATAATTTGGGTACAATCATCTGCATAATGTTACTACTTAAAATCAGAGTTTCGAGATGACAATGAAGAGCGGAAGGAAGTTGAATTTTCAAAGCATATTGAGTCAATTGCATATTTTTACGTGTCTAAAACCTCTCAGCATCTATATTCATATTCGGATGCCCAATGGCCAACGTTGAGAGGTTGCCAAGTGATATTGTTCATTTATTTTAATTTTATGTCTCATTTAATGATTGTGGTATCAACGACTTAACCGGGGTATTTTTCTTGTCCTTTTTGTTGTCTTTGACAATATTTTAAAGTCGAGAGATTGGATACTAAAAATATTAAAAAATTAAGAAATAAAAGTAAATGTATATATAAATATATATACACAGGTGATATTATTCACTTATTTTAATTTTATGTCTCATTTAATGATTATAGTATCAGCGACTTAACTGGGGTATTTTTCTTGTCCTTTTTGGTGTCTTTGACAATATTTTAAAGTCGAGAGATTAGATACTAAAAATATTAAAAAATTAAGAAATAAAAGTAAATGCATATATCATGGAAATGGTAAGGAAAAAAAAAAGGAGAAAAAAATCATTAACACTAGAAAGTCAGGTTGAATTTCAAAGTAGTATACTCCTAGTCATCATCATCTACGTCATCCTAAACCAAAAATCAAATATAAATTAATAATTAATCGGTTAGCACGATCTCCAAACATCTTGGTACTTTTTATCATACTTATTATTTGGTAAAATTTGTACCAAGTCAAGCCAAGAACATGACAAACTACTGTTAAATTATTCCAAACGTCACAGACACAGACTACAGGCAATAATCACGGGGCAGAAGGCCACAAAATTCTCATTTATGTCAGGCATGTCTCATTGGTAGACAATTTTTCTTTGCAGCGATCAATCCATGGTTTATGTGGTATGCTATGAGTGAAGTGTATCTTTCAATCAAAATAATGGACCATAAAAAAGTAATATATAAGAAATAATAAGAGGTATAATTAAAAATACAATAAAAGGGAAATCATGTATGGAAGATTCTATCACAAAAGGTTCTCAGATACGTGGCGGATGATAGGTAGTTGTGCACTTAACAAAATGGACAAATGGTATGGCTAGCCTTGGTGCTCTGAGTGTTGATGCCAAGTTGAGGTGATAGTTCAACAGTTCATCGGGTGGCTTTTTTTAGGTGAATTCAACTTAGATGTATTGGTTACAGCTTGAATTTAGGCCGGTCAAGCAAATAGTTAGATGGGTCAAGCTGTTGTTTAGATGTATCTTAGGTTGATAACTAGGTATTATCGATGAGTACAATAAGGTTCAACTTGACCAGTGTATCAGGTTAGTAGACTACAATGGTTCGGACTCCTTATATGTGGCGTATAAAGAAAGAACTCGTCTAGCCATACTTTTTAATTCTTGAGCTTAGGTCGGGGGTTCGGTAGTCTAATTCCTATTAGTTCCTATATTGGTAAGTGTAGTTCTTATTATTACTCTGTTTACTTTATTTTTTACTATGAAAATAGAGTAAGTTCATTTCCATGGTATTTGTGTGTGTGTTGGGTATTGAAGTTGTTAGAGTGTCTTAGTAAGGTTTTGAGTAATAAGTAAGAGTATTTGTTGTGTATTGTGTTGTTAATCCGTTAGATAAGTATTATATTATGTCGAATTCGAGTATTCAAAGTGTTATTGGTGATAAAAGTAGCGGTACTCATGCTAGTTGAGGTCAAAATGGTAATAATACTCCTGGATCAATCGATGATAAGTTTGATAGACTCATTAATCTTGTTAAGAGTTTAGTTATTGTGATGTAAGTTAACAAATAGCAACTACAGGGTATGCCACATCATAACTCACTAAAAATGTTCTTGAAAGATAATATAGCCAAGGTGGCTGAGCTAATTGCTTAGCTTGACCCCATCAAGCTGGAAGAGTTGCAAACTAAGTCGTTTGACGATGATTAGAGTTGGAAGAGATTGAAGAGGATGATGAGGAAACAGATGCAGAAGAGTATCAAGAGGAAGAAAAAGAGGTTAAGTATTATCAAGCACAAAAACGAGGATGTTGAGCCCCTTCGAGGACTTGATAATGTTAAGGTTCAGATTCTACCCTTTGGTAGAAGTAGAGATGTAGATGAATATTTAAAGTAGGAAGAAAAGACAGAGAAGGTATTTGACTGTTATGGGTATATTGATGCCATTAAAGTATGACTTACTATACTAGAGTTTACTGGACATAATACCATATAGTGGAAGAATTTGAATGCAACTAGAGCGCAAGATGGAAGACGAGGTGTAAGAACCTGGAAAGATATTATTGAGAGGAAGATTTGTACCCGAGACTTACCTGTAGGACACCTTTGCTAAGTTGCAAGAGTTTCAACAAGGAAATCAATCTGTTGATGATTATGTAAATGAATTCCAGATGTTGATGATCCAAGTAGATGTGGAAGAGCTTGATGCTCGTGCTATATCTCATTTCATCTATAGACTCAAATATGAGATTTACAATATTGTGGAAGTATAGAGGTTCCATGCAATAAAAGAGACCATTAAAGTAGTATAGAGGGTTGAAAAGTAGAGAAGAAATGCTTTGAGCCAACATTCTCTTAACCTTCTGTTTTGTGCCAACCTGTTCATGTCGAGCCAAGCAGACCCTTTTGAGTTGAGGAAAAATATGACTGACTTGATGATAGTTAAGTAGGCCAATCGAGCCAAGTAGAGGAGAGGCTTGCCCCAATGACATATGATAAAGGATATACCTATAGATGTTAGACGAATAGGGTAAGTGTTTTAAATACTTGGGTTTTAGACACATGGTTGCTGAGTGTTCGAACCAATGTACCGTAGTGCTCCAAGGAAATATAGTAGATAGCACTGACGAGAGTAAGCTAGAAGAAGAGGAGAATGCTAGAAGAGTTGGAGCTAAGGAGGAAGAGGAGCCCTGTGTTTACGTCGACTAGGGAAAAGTAATGACCTTAGTATTAAGACAAGTGTTAAGCTCCTTGTTGAATTTCGTGAAAGACTAAAGAGAAAATTTATTCCATATAAAGTGTATCATCAGAGGACAATTGTGTGCCATCATTGTAGATGGAGAGAGTTGTACCAACATCGTTGCATAGTCCTTTATGCAGAGGTTAGGACTTGACCTCTAAGCACCCTTGACCTTACAAGCTACAATGGCTTCATGATAATGGTACTTTATACATTACAGAACAAATATCCATGCCTTTTGGTGTTAGGAGTGTGTATAGGGACGAAGTGGTATGTGATGTTGTTGCTATGGGAGCTTTACATCTATTACTTAAATGACCTTAGTTATTTGACCAACGTGTTATTTACAACAGATATAAGAACACTTATGCCTTTGCGAAGGATGGAAACAAGATTGTGTTACAATCCATAACACCAACCTAAGTAAACAAGACCTATAACCAGCTTACCTGAGCTAGTACAAAGAAAGCTTTAATGATGAGTGGAAAAGAGTTTTGTGCTGCTGAGAAGGTCGATGAGCCTATGTTTCTATTGATTAGAAGATTGTTAGAGATGAGAGATCTTAAAGATGTTCCTAATGAGATTCGAAGATTGATTAATGAATTTTTCCACCTATTCATTTACTTAAAGGACTACCCCCAATTTGAAGCATAAAACATTGTATTGATCTACAGCCAAATGCAATTTTACCAAACCGACCTACCTACAAAATGAATCCTGAGTAGGTTACCACGCTAAAAAGGTAAGTAGATGAGCTCATAAAGCAAGGTTATATGAGGAAGAGCATCAGTCTTTATGCTATACCATCTCTACTCATCCCAAAGAATGATGGTTCATGATACATATATATCGACAATCAAGCAATCAACTGTATCACTGTCAAGTAAAGATATCCAATATTGAGGCTTGATGACATATTATATGAGCTTCATGACACTGAGATATATTTGAAGATTGATTTGTGAAGTAACTTCCACCAAATTTGCATAAGACTTAGTGATGAATGGAAGATTGCTTTCAAAGCGAGGCATGGTCTCTATGAGTGGTTAGTTATGCCATTCGGACTTACAAATGAGCTAAGCACATTTATAAGGCCTATGAACCATGTGATGTGTCTGTTGATCGGAAGATGTGTAGTTGTGTACTTTGATGACATATTAGTATAACCGACCTAAACAGATACGTTTGACATCTCTGAGCTATTTTTGACATTTTACGAGTTGAAAAACTATATGGAGACCTGAAGAACTGCATGTTTTGCTAGCGTAAAGTTGTATTCTTAGGGCATATAGTATCTGAAGATAGAATCCAAGTGGATGAAGAAAAGATCTAAGCTGCCTTAGAGTGGCTAACACTAAAAAATGTCATTGAAGTGTAGAGTTTTCATGGTCTTACTTCTTTTTATCGATGATTCATTAAGAACTTCAGTATGATTGCAATCCTCTTGATAGAGTTGACAAAGAAAAATGATGAATTCCGGTAGAATTGTTAAGTTGAATAGAGCTTCAGGGAAATCAAAGATAAGCTCACTGCTGCCCTTGTCTTATCCTTACCAAACTTTGATAAGGCATTTGAATCAGAGTAAGATGGGTTGAACATTGGAATTGGTGTCATCTTGATGCAAGAACGAAGACTGGTTGCCTACTACAATGAGAAGCTCAGTAGTGCTGCACTGAACTATTTAGTGTATGAAAAAAAGTTGTACTCTTTTTTCCAAACTCTTACTGTTTAGCAATACTATTTACTACAACGTGAGGTTGTAATTTATATTGACCATGAATCTTTAAAGCATCTTGAGAGTTAGAACAAACTTTCGAAGAGGCAAACAAAGTGGATCGAGTTTATGGAAGGGTTTTCTTATGTGATCCAACACAAGAAGGGAAGTGCCAACCTTGCTGATCACCCTATAGACAAAATTGTTGGGATTTTCACTTATCACCTAGCAGTATACTCATGACCCTTATTTTGGTTAGGGAAACTCATAGTAATAGATTATCTGGTCATTTTAGAGAGACCAAAATAGCTAAACTATTGAAAGAGAATTTTTACTAACCTGTTTTAGCTAAGGATGCCCATAAGGTAATTGGTAGTTGCAAAGTGTGCAAGAGAGCTAAGGGAAAGAGAAAGTTGCATGGAGAGTATATGCCTTTACCTACATTGACCTTATGTTAGGATGACTTCATTATAAACTTTATTCTAAGGTTGCCCTAGACATCTAGAGGAAAATATTTAATCTTTGTTGTAGTAGATTGCTTCAGCAAAATAATATACTTCATCCCATGCCATCGAACTAATAATGCTTTATATATTGCTAATTTATTTGTATAGGGAGTTATCCAACTACATGGAATGCCTAAGATTATTATTTTAAATCGAAATACAAAATTTTTGAGCTATTTTCGAAAAACTCTTTAGAAAAGACTTAGGACTAAACGGCTACCCTTAAATTGATAACCAAACTGAAGTAATGAATATAACGCTAGGAAATCTACTCCAAGCTGTTGTAGGAAAGAGCTTAAAAGATTGGGAATTGTGTTTGTCAGTTTTGGAGTTTGCATACAATCGAATTGTCCATAACACCACTGGGAAGACTCCATTCGAGGTCGTCTATGGCCTCAATCTCACTATTCCCTTAGATTTAATTGATACCCCCACCATTGTTGATGAGACTCAATCCGAAGTCACCTAAGTTCAAGAATTGCAAGAACTACATCAATTTGTGGCAAGAAAGATCGCTAAGTTCAACTAGAGACAACAAGAGAACGGTAGTCGTGGTCATCGAACTGTTTGTTTTTAACCAAGAGATTTAGTATGGATTCACTTCAATTGAGAATGATTTCCGCACCTGAGACAAAGCAAGCTATCTCTATTAGTTGATAGTCCATTTAAGGTCTTGAAGAAGATCAACTGCAATGCCTATCATATTGAATTACTTAAGAACTATGGTGTTTTCTTTACCTTTATTGTATTTGACCTAATTCCCTACCAGCCAGAAGAAAACCCAGTAGATGCCAAGATAAAACAAGAACCTGAGATCACTTCGGATTTGAAGACAAATCTTTCCAACCTTTAAGTAGATGATAGGAATCAACTTTTAGGACTAAGCACGCGTAGCCTAGCTACAGGAATCTAGGGACTTACACAAAGAAATACTAGCTCGAAACCCCATTCAGGATTAGGATTTCTATTTCGATCTCCATCTTTTATACTACTGCTAATCCAAGCATTGAGCTCTTATAAGTTCTAGCATAGTTTCTAAGCTGCTAAGCAAACATACCTATTGCCGAGCTCTTACCATGATCCGGACAACATCCGAGCAAATTGACCTTAGACATTTGATCGAGCCGAGCTACCAAAACATTTGACTTGAAGAAATGCTAACCCAAACTCAAAATATCTCTCAGTATTCAAGCTTTAACCCAAATAAGACCAAATTTGCTTAGTTCTCAAACCTTCTTCCGATGTCCCTTAAGTTTATTTCTACAACTGCAAGATTGCCTCAACTGCACATCAACAAGAATAGCTTCTGTATATGGTACCAACTACCCTTGACACGTATCTACTAGTACAATATTCTAAAATTATTCATTACTTTTCCATATAGAATATTCTTTGTCTCTTTCACCCTTTTTAGTATATTTCATGTCTTCCAATTGTAAATTACCCTTTTTTTTATGTATGATTGGAACCTTAGTGGGGCTTGTATATAAACCACATTTATTTGTACGCAGACAACAACTCATTACATCAAATTATTATAAGTTTTCTTTGTTAAGCAATCCTAGTACACTTATTTTCCCTTAATTCTTATCTATTTGCTTTAACAAGGAGTAGTGATAAGTGATTTTATAGTTTGGATCAGTGAATCATATCTGGCAAATTGTAGGCCAAGTACGATCCATTAGTACATCATATTTGATTGGTAGCTACCCGGATTTGCTAATCCTCTTTACTTTCTTTTGGTTCTTGACTGTTGCAATACTTCTCCGTGTACACAACTTTCGAGATGCATCATTAACATTAGGGTCCATAGGCAAATCGATCGGTTTTATTTATTAAACCAATATTAGGTAATAAGTTAAGTACATATTTCCATTGGGAGAGATATATATCTTACATAGAGCGAGCAACTTTAATTTCGAGGAATTATTTCAAATTGCTAGGAGACCTTAGTTTGAAATTTCCACTATAAAAAGTCTTTCAATTTCTTAATGCCTTCATGATCATCTTTTGAAATCACAATATTATCAGCATACATGACCAATATGGATTTAAACATCATTTTGTTGATAAAATACAAAATGATTTGAATTACATTTGCAAAGATCAAATTTCGTTATGAATGAGCTAAATCTACTAAACCATGCATATGGAAATTGTCTAAGCCCGTATAAAGATTTCTTTAAATGATAAACTAAACTTGTCTTCCTTAGAATAACAAAACCTTTTAGGTATTCCATATATTGCTCTTCTTCGAGATCACATGGAGAAATGTCTAGTTGATGAGTAGGGCAACAATGAGCAATAGTAAGTTAGTAAGTAATATTAGAAGATGAATGGAACTAATTTTAGTTATTCGTAGAAAAGTGTCCTAATAATCGATATCATAGATTAAGTATTAATCTTTAACAACTAAATACACCTTCAGTTAATCAACAACACCATTGAGTATGATTTTCTCAAAGAATACCCATCGACATCAACTGTAGATTTACCACTGGAAAGAGACATAAGATCCCATGTATTATTATCATGAAGAGCACACACCTTTTTTTGCATAGTGATAAGCTAGTTAAGATGAGCTAAAACTTTTGAAATAGAGTTTAGAATAAAAATAGTATATAATGATGCAAGATGATGAGGAAAGAGCATATATGAACATTAGAAAGGGGATCGTGAATAAAAGGACATATTGATGCTTTCCCTTTCTGAATACAAGAGCAAGATCGGTTAAAGGAAGACTTAAGTCTAGTGGAAGAGTTGGTGAAGATAGAGAGTATTGTAGGTTAGTATACTATCAACAAACATAAGCTTGCATTGAACTGGTTAAGAAGAAGGAACCTTAGAGAGGGCAAGTTAGTACATGTATCCTCAAAGGATAGCATAATGGTGAAGATACCTTCAAGGGATGGCAAAGTAGTAGAGACATTATGGTCAATGGGAATCGAGTCATAAGATGGTGATGAACGTGAGACCCATAATTAGGTATTTCGAGCTCCTTGCATAGAATTTAAGGCAATCGACTTAAAGATTTAATCGATCTTAAATTATAAAATAAAATTAGAAATAATAATAAAAGCGATCCTTAAGTTCCATTTTAAGAAAATAAGCAATAAAATAAGAGAATGAAAATTTTTCAAATTTTAAGTGTATTACTCATTATTTATTAAAAATGCGTAAAATACATTCTAATAACTAACGAATCGCTAGAAATAAATTATATGTACAATAAAAATCTTAAAATAATTTAAATAATATTTAGAAGTATTTATTTATATCATATATATATTTACTTGTAGATAAAAATATGCATAATTATATACAATACATGAAATAGGCTAAAATAATGTTAAATAATTAAAGAAAATGCAAGAATAATTAAGAAAAAATCAAGAAAATTATAGAAAAATAAGGAAATGTCTAGAAGTGGGGTGTGACAATTTGGAATTGAAGAAACAAAAGCTATCAATTAAATTGCAACAAATAGAAAGTGAGAAAAAGAAGAGATAAGACAAATGTCATATCAATTTAATGCATAAAAAATCTGTAAGGCCTTTATAAATACCCAAAATTTCATAGAAACTCATTTGGGATGTTTGGAATTGTAAAAAATTAAGAGGGTCGAAAATTTAAGAGAAAATTAGGATTTTAAAAAAATTAGCAAAAATTTGTACAATTAAGGCCTTAGAGGAGATCCTCAATCAGACGAGCATTTGTGAGTAGACGACCACCACCGGTATATGGTGGTGGCAACACCTAGGGTGGCCGACAAGGCCTTAGGGGACGGCGATGGCCAGAGCCATTAGTTTTGGTGAGTCCAATTTTTCCCCCGATTTTATATATTTTGTTAAAAATATTAAATATGTTTAGAAAATTATGAAATTTGATATTCTAAAATATATTTGTATTTTTTTTATGAAAAATATTATTTTGATAAAAATATGTCTCATAATATATGGTATTTAAGAAATCATGCAAAATCGAACATGTTTCAATTTAGTAATAAATGACTTTAAGAGTATAGTTTTGAGCTAAAATTTTTTTTATAGACTACTTAAGGGTTATAGAATAGTGCTATGAAGCCATTTTTCAAAAATGAATTTTCAAAATTTTTAGATAATTTTTAGGCCTTACAATGATGTATAAAATGGGTAATTTTGTGTTAATTAAGTAATTAAATGGTTTATTTATTTAGTACATAATTATATGTTTTAGGATGTTAAAATCTGATGGAGTATGCTAATTATAGCATTTAGAGTGTTAGATATAATTATTAGGGTATTATGTAGTAAATATGTAATAGGTAAAATTGGTATATTTTTAGTTAATATTGTAAATTTTGGCAATTAGGTTTAAAATCTGATTTGAGATGAATTTAGATATTTTAAGATATTAATTGATGTTAGGAGATAACATTTGGAGTGGTAGAAATATTATATGTGTATTATGTACATAATAGGTAATAATATATAATATGCAAAAATTAAAAATATAATAAATAGAAGATATTAGAATAAAAATTGATATTATATTAATAATAGGAATATATAATAAATCTGATAGAAAACCTAAATTTAGGTAATTATGTAAAAAATGTAAAAATTTTTCACATCGAGAGTAAATTCAGTACATTAATAAAGATTTAAGTGTATTAGATAGAATAAAATACTGATTAGGGGTAATTATAATATTTAAGATACCTAAAAGTAATGTGATTAATTTCACATTATGTGTTGACACGAGTCTTTAGGATTCGTATATGAAACTATACTTAGAAAATGAACCAGAACCAAACCCTAAACCGAGAATAATTGTAAAAGATTTGAGAATCTAGATAATTAAGCAGATTAAACCTTAAACCAAAGATAATAATAAGTGTTATAGGATAAAATTAATCTATAATAAATATGCGAAAACTAAAACAATGTTGGTATTATAGGTATTATTGGCGATAAACTGAGTGAGTTCTACCTCGAGTGAGCAAGCGAGGAGTCCAGATATGTATTTTAGAGTACTAATTTGTAGTACTTGGAAGCTTGAATTGTATTTGAGTGTGCCTATTAGATAGTTGGTTATATGCATATGCTTGTTCTGATCTATTGATTATGATGCTAATATGTTGTCTTACTTATATTGGTATTAAATGATTTATCACCTAAACTAGATTTAATCAAACATATGACTTATAATCACAAAACGGATATACATAGCAACCTATTAAGGAAACATTAGGATTCTTCGGCCAAATACCGACCCCTTCGAAAGGGATAGTGTTGGATAGCATAATTGGTCCTTTCTTCATCCTTAGTCGAACTAAGTGATAGGAGAAAAAGTTGCGACAAAAGTGAAGTCAATGATTCTAAGGTAATCGCGGGAGGAGAGGTGTCTCTATTATACAAGCTTGGATTTGGTCGTGAGCTGTTAAATTAATGGAAACTCCTTAACCCGAATTAGAGCAGGTACAATTTCTCTAATCTTATGACGAGTAGGACAACATCGTATAATGGTATTTGTTTGAACATGTATTGCACCTAATGATTTGATTGATAAATCTGTTTGTGTTTGTTGTATGGTTTAAGTCTCTACCCCAACTAACTGAGCTATGGTTGCTCATATCCTTATAGCCTTTATTATAGATGGTAGCTAAGAAGCGACTTACAATTACATCAGACTTAACAATTATGGGATCTTGGAGCGTGAGAATATAAATTGAAGACCGGATATACTTTCATGTTTAGGTTTATACTTAAAGGTTTTAGTATTGGATTACGAATTACTCAGGTAAATTAAGATTAAGTGGCTATATCTCGTAAATATACTTAGATTATTTTAATATAAGTATATATTTTTCTTAATTTCATAAGTAGATATCATGTTTAAATTATAAACTGTTTATTTCAAAGCGGGTTAGTTATTGATGTCTTGTGTAAATTGAGTATAAGGTGGCGACTGTATGGTCATTTTCTATCTTAGAATGGTTTGCACGGAGAGATTATTACGATTTTGCTATTTCAGGACGTGACTATAAAGGCGATAAATGGAGGACACATTGTATAAAAGACTCATTCTTAAAAGATGAATATGGTATGAGAAGATATGGACTTGACTCAAAGAAAGATTTATGTAGGTAAATATATGTCTTATGATGTTTGGGAAAATAACACCAATAACCCTTTTAACTACAAGAATAGCCAAAGAAAATGCATTGTCGATCCTAGAGATTGCCGATGGACAAATATAAGCAACTAAAGACAAGAAAAGGTAAAATATGATTGGTTAAGAAGAACAAGGTGGAATGAAACCTTATAATGTATTATAGATGGCATTCCATTTATGAGAACACAAGTAGTGAGAAAAGCATTAGCTGAAAAATGCTTAGGCATATTCATATAAATTAATAGCATCTTAGCAATTTCAATGAGAAATCAGTTTTCACATTTAGTTACTCCATTTTGCTATGGAGCATTAGGATGTGAAATATGATGAATGATACCATATGGTTGCATATATGACTAATTTGACATGTATTCTTTAACATTGTTTGTAGGAAAAACATGGATAATGAAATTAAATTGATTTTAAATTTTAGAATGAAATGCATAAAATAAATCAAATAACACGTAATGATTTTTCATTAAGTATAACCTTGTCATTATTGAATATTCATCAATAAATATAATAAAGTATTTAAAACCATAAAGAGAATTAATACGGGTAGGTGCCTACACATCAAAATGGACTAAAAGCTAACTCATTGACTCTTAGACTAAATGAAACACGACTTTGTTTGTTTAATTCATAAGATTGGCATCGAAAGCTAGGATAAAACCATGGACCTAGACACATAAGATGAAGAATCTTCAAGAACGAATGACCATATTAGCCATATGTCTCCGTAGGATCTAGTTTAGTAGCTAAGTAAGCAATAAGGCAGGTACTATATCCATGTAATATAGCCCACAAAAATTATGCCCTCCACCAATTGCTTACCCTATTCTTATATCTTGTGTCACAAAAGAAAATTTAAAGAATATGATGGAGTTATTAAATGAAGTGGTTAGTTTACTAATGTATAATAAGTTGGAAGGCAATTTTGGGTATACATAAAATTGATGTCAAGGGAAACAATGGAACTTGATGAGGCAGTACCAATCCCACTAATAGTCTAAGTGGACCTATTGGCAAGAGTAATGTTTGGCAATGTGGAAGACTAGGTAATATGTAAAAAGCAATTAAGTGTAGCTAACATATAGTTTATAGCACCAAAATTGACAAATCAAGAGAAATCCAAGTAAGATAGATAGTAAAACTACATGATTAGACCAAAGATAAAGAAAAGTAGATGGATGCAACACAGTTTGACATTGTAGGATTCTACCATATTCTTCTCTTGATAAAGTAATAGAAAGTGACCGAGTTTTCATCGTACAAAGTTGGATTACGAATATATATAGAATCATCATATTGAATAACATGAGCCTTAAGGGAGACATCCATGTAAAACCCAATAAGTGTCTCGTGTATGACCTTGGTGATGATAGTGATCACAATAATGACGGGATCTATGGACTCACCCTCAACAACTTGTATGGTGTCGCCCTTGACATGAAAATCCCCCCATCTCCCAATAGGTGCTTGACTAACCAAAGTTGAATGATGAAAGGGAGAAGTAAGAGATGGTACAGATTGTGCAAAATCACGACAAATACAAGAACAAACATTAGCTGAAGATGCACACTCTCACAATTCAAGAATTTGAGATTTCATTGACTCTAACTCTAGAAGGCCATGAAAGAGTTTAACAACTACAAGTTGATCACGTTGTTTTTGAACCTCTCTCGTATTTGTACTTAAAAACATCACATCATTCATTTCCTTAAAACACCTTTTAACCTTGCTGCAATATTCAATAAAATCCTTATCCCCTTATTGCAGTTGAAAGAAATCAACTACAACATTATACATATGTATCATTCAAAGCATAGAAAAACTTGAGATAATCCCAAACTTTTTCATAGGTACCAAAATTACTACACATATTAAATATTTGAGGTTCCATATTGTGTTCCAAAGCAAGTGAAGATACTGCTGGATCCCATTTTGCGAATTTACTATCATGTCACCAGGAGGTGACTCTATCAATATTTTCATATGCCCCTGGCCACGAAAGAAAGCTTCAACCATACGCACCATTGAAAATAATTCTTATCATCCATTTTTATAGACATAAGTGCTAGAGCAAGAGACACGTGATGACTGATTTAGATCCATAATAATTGACCAATTGATTATTTTCCTACGACATAGAAGAATAGAATACTGAACTATGCAATTTCGATGACAAAAACAAAACAACTACACATCATTTTTTATAATTGTCATGCGTATAACAAGAAACCTATTTTCAAGCCCGTCAATGGGATTCCATATCTGTAACAAGGCACATACCCATTAAAGCAATAGAACTTGACGTTCGAATCTGACTAAAATTTCTACGATTGCCTATGTTTTGGAGCATGTCTTAAATTCGATTACACA
This sequence comes from Lumnitzera racemosa, assembly GCA_024138005.1. Taxonomy (NCBI): domain Eukaryota; kingdom Viridiplantae; phylum Streptophyta; class Magnoliopsida; order Myrtales; family Combretaceae; genus Lumnitzera; species Lumnitzera racemosa. The sequence goes on from JAMXBC010000003.1 coordinate 73,836,315, forward strand.
TATGCACAGCCAATTCTCACCCGGATGGCCACTACTACATTCATATCTAACTAAATTTCACATAAAAGAGTCGAACTTTATGATATCTTTTCAGAATTCAATTCGGCTGAATTGGGTCTTGGAGTGGCTAAATCGTTTGATGTGCTAGTGTTTCGATTAATGGATTTAAGGATTGAAGTTGTGTTTTGATTGGGGTTTTTTTTATAGCTGGAGATGGGTTTCGTTTGTGCCGTAGTGGTAGGACAACAACTAGAGATGGGAAAGTGGCTGTGGTTGCGGCGGTGGCATTGTGCAGTGGTGTTTTGTCGCCTTGGTGGTGATGTTTTATTGTGGCGGCTAGGGTTTCCTTTTTTTTTTTTTTTGTTATAGTGGTGAGTGCTAATGATACAATGGTAGAGATGGTAGATTCAAGTACTAGGTGGTTTATGGGTCAACGACACTCTAATACTATGATAAGTTTGATTAAAGAAGTATGTTAAAGTAAATCACATCTTATCAAAGAAGTATGTTAGAGTAAATCACATTATAGTTAGATATGGGCAACAGGTCGGTTTGGCCCTAAACGGGTTCAAAATTATCAATTCATAAGCTCGATCATAACTAAACTGTGACTAATCAATAAGGGCTTGGTTTCAAGTTAGTTCAAGGGTTGATTTGTCCCTTAAACTATTTTTTTTTAATATTTAATTTTTTTAATACATTAATAATTTTTCATAATGTGATCTACTTTTTCTCTCTCTTTTTTAAGTATATTAATTTATTAATAATTTTTAATTTTTTTATTAATTTCCAACTTAATGCGATTCTAATTTTTTATTTTTTTCCCTTCAATTTTATTTTTTCCCTTATATTCAAGTTTTCAACATTTGACAAGTTTTATAACAATGATTTATATTAATTGAAATTAAATTTTCCATTTATGTTTGACATATAATTAACTTATGATTAGTTATCTATCATTAATTTGATAATATTATTTTTAAAAAATTATCCTTTACTATCACAAATAAAATAGTTTCGATCTATAATGATCTACTGTATATTATTTAATTATTTTTTCTAACTTAATAACCACTCTTTTCTCTTTCTTCTTCTTCTTCTTTTTTTTTTTAAGGTTACAAACTTATCGAGCCTACCAACCGATTCAATGATAAGCAGACCTACCAATTCAATGATAAGCTAACACAATGGTTCACAACCCACAAGTTCGGATGGTTACGCTCTCTAAAAGTGCCTAAGTGGTTCAACCTAACCTCCTATGAATCAGGCTGGTTCATCGACCTATCAAACAAGTTCACAGTTCAAAATCGAACCTTACCCAAATCTAATCCTAACATAATATGAATATAAAATTACAAGACTACCCTTGGACCGATTCACTACATACTCTACCAAGTTAGTTGATATTCTTATGGAGAAGCTAGTGTTAGGATACGGAAAGCCATTGCCAAGTCCAAGTAGTAGGTAAATTGAATTATATTACAAATAGACTTGATATTTCTTTAGCTATAAGCATGATTAGTTAGTTTCTTAAATCTCCTTGTGAAGTTGCCTATGAGGCAGCCATGAGAATAATGCCTCAACGCTACTTCAGGTGGAGGACTTGGATATCATGACTCCAATTAGCGTCTTCACCAAATTACCTGCTTGAGAAAGTTCACCTAGTTGTGAAATCTCTCTCGTTGTAGATATTAACGTTCCGTATATCTACATTGACGAATCAGGATGAACTACAATGCACAAATATCATGATGGATTCCAAGTAAAACATAAACTACTAATATTACCGCTCTTCTTGTGTAGAAAACAACAGGAAATTAAATTTCTTATATTCTTGTTTCATGAAATCAACCAACCACATCAAATAACAAATGAGATATCGTGAATAAAATGGATTCATCTACATAATCCTGTCAAAGAATGATAAATGAATACATACAGCTAAACATATTATGTCATCGACTATTTGTCACATTACATTAATAAGACAGTACATAGTTCAGAGTTGAACCGTAGCAAGCCAGAAGACACAACTTCATATGCATTGAATCATACAGATCTAAGATACTCATTTAAGAATCTTGTTGCCCTTGATAGAAATCTCACGCATATAGGTGGCGAAACACCTTCAAGAGCAAGTATGGATAAGAGATAAATGGTTTTACTGTACAACTTCTCATTCCACCATGCATAATGATTTCTCAAGGGTTTGGGGGGGTGGTTGGGGGTGGGTGTGGGGGGTGGTGAGGAAAAAGAATCCATATATACATGTGGCTACTAGCTATGGCAGCACCGACACAAAAATTGCTGAGAACTGAGAATCACAGAGTGATAGTATGAACTTCTGCACTGTTCAGGCACCAAGTGCCATATATCAAGAGTACAAGATTTAACAACTGCTATGTCAATGTTAGTACTGTACAACATATTGCCTCTATCATCGTTTCTGAAATATTAATTGGAGCATAAAAGGGCCTATATACATCAGTACTATGTACAAATTCAGTACTGATAGGTGAGTGGGTTGGGGGCCCAAGGATGTCTATATACCTAAAAGTTGAAAAAAGGGGTAAACAAGAACTTTCATGCTGAGCTCAGATTGAGGGTTAGCTACTGCCTGACTGACTATAGGGCTATATTACTATTACAAACTGCAGAAAATGGGCTGCTGTTGAAGTCTCCTGGAATTCTGCCTCAGTGCCGTTTTCTGGAAAGGAAAAACTCATAATCAGGGTGTCTATTCACAGAGGTAATACTTCCTTTGCTGACAACGGCAGTTGCCATTTGGGAAGCAGCTTCCTCAAGAGTCCTAATTCGCTCCTTCAGAATTTTAGATGGATCTATTTTCATTGGTTTTCCGTTCTGTGCAGAGGGCCTCAACTGGAACCAGCATTCACCCTGTTCTCAGATGGATTAAATTGTTGAAAATTGAGATCAAAATGTTTTATTATTCACATTACATGGATTGTGCTTAAAAGCTGTTTGTTGATGCCAAACATAGCATTACTGAATGGTTAAAATTTTATCTACTATGATCCATCTACATCATCAAGATTTAGATGATAAATAAGTTTAGATGCTTTCCATTTACAAAACATGAACTTGGAGGAAGCAACGCATTTTCAGAAGCATTATCAAATTATGAACTTCTAATTGCATGAATTCATATATGAATTGACACCAGGAAAAATTGTGGCATCAAACATCCAAAATGGGAGTACCTGAGCATTGTAACTTTGCAGACCCACAGCTGGAGATAAAGCCCAAGATTTGACACTGGCAGGATTAGAAAATGATCTTCTATGAACAAGATGGCCAAGAGAATGATAGGTCAAGAATGCTGTGCGAAAATTGCCATCAGGTATCTTGTAAATGGGATACCATGCTACCGAATACCTGGAAAAGAAGGGGGGGAAAAAGGCGGAAGCTTTAGGTAAAAAATCACTTGCAGTTACTTCCACAAAACACTTAGTATGCCTCTAGCTTTTGGATGAGTATGTTCAAGTGACAAAAGCATTTAAATACAAACCATGATCTAGGGTCCAGATCACATAAGTATATCGAATTTAGTATTGAAGAGTCTCCATAAGCTTTGCATTGCAAAGGTCCATCTCCTCCAACAAGCTCCCGTATTCTGTTACAAAGCATCAGAATTGTCAAATACAGGTCAATCAACTTGCCTAGATGTAGAGGTTAAGGCAGTTTGTCAAGCAGAAAAGGCAGGCACACATGATGTTTTGATGTCTTGATAATTTGCATCTATATTTACTAGACTAATGAGAATTCCACTCATTATGCAGCAAAAAGGTACACTGGCCAGGATGGAAGGGTACCCTATTCTCATTGTTATACTACTAGCTATATTTATAGATCATAGTTTGAATGAAAACTAAAGAATATACACTATCAAAGGAATAATAACCCCTTGTTTCACATTGGCGAAGTGATTTAAAATCATAACTTTCTGGGAATTAAGAACTGAGAAATTGAATTACTATGTAACAATTTTCTTGATGGCTTCACCTTAGGTCATGGTTCGTGAAAACAGAATGAAATTCCAATCATTCATATACAAATTCACATGGATAAAACTAGATCATAAGTTGCATAATCTGTTGAAGGAAGCAGGTTACTTACTTCTCATACAAAGGTTTTCTTTGCTGAGGCCGCTCTACTTCGAAAAATTCAAAAAGTACCTCAAGGTCAGAAGATCCCGTGCTTTCAACTGCTTGAGCAGTCACACACTCTTTGTTAAACAAATCTGCATTATTCACCTGATTTACATACTGAAGTTGTGGGGCTAGTCTACCACAAGAAGGAAGTCCCATAGAATCCTTGCCCAAAACCTTGGAACTATGAGCATGAGTGATACCTTTATTGTGACGGCTTTCGGACTTTTTGAAAAGCTGAATTGCAGACAAATAAGGAACAAAGTAAGCGCGAAAAGCAAATTGATCAATGCCTAATCTACAGGAGTTATTGTAGTCTTCACCCTTAACTTCCAACCCAAAGCTTCCATGTTTTCTGTACCATTGCCAGAGTTTGCCCAGAGAGATATCAGATGTCTCATGTTGGCAGAGTGATGAGTCAACAGTCCAGTCTTTAGAGCAACTCTTACAATCTGTGATGACATCTGATTGGCAAAGAAGTGGAGAAGATGAATGCAGCAAACGTTCAAATTCAGCCATAGGTCCTCCTGTTGCCAGTTCAACTGCTTCTAATTTCAGTCTCATCCTGCTGGAATTCACTATAGCTATTGTAATACCATCTAAATGTTTTTGAAGGGAAAAAGTCTTGTGGTTCTGCAGTTCATCCGGTAAATGGCTACTTGCCTTGCAATTACCGTTTCGTCCTTCCTGAATACAGGACCTGTGATCCTTCAATAGTTCATCCAGTCCTTTGTCCTCACAAGCAGAACAATCCTCACCTCCAGATACTTCCTTTGGCCCGTTCACTTCCATTTTCAGCATAGAATTGTTATTTGACATGTTTGATATTATTTTCTCTTCAGAACAGCTTTTTAAGGCCTGCTCTTCAGCAATCTCCTGATCAAGATGTTCCAGGATACTGCCTGATTCAGTAAGGCCTGACTGTGAAGAACCTTTCCTACCAACAGGTACCCATTTCTGCAAGATGGATCCAGCAATGTGCCTTTTCTTATTACATTCAATTAGTGAAGTTTCTTTTCCCTCTTTACTCTGGGTGGCTTCTTCATTCATAAGCTGAGGAATCTGCAGTCGAGGCTCTGCACTGAGAAGATTTGGACTGTCTCTATTTTTATATGCTTCATTAAATGCACCATCTCCAACTTCAATGATATTATAGTGTGAGTTGCCAGCATCATTGTTGGCTTTAACTGGCTGCAAACGATCTCCGCTACTCTTAGGATCACAAATGGAATCAGAATTCAAATGTTCATTATTATTGCATTGTATCCCAGAATTTGTAGTTGAAACATGTGATGATGTAATTTGCTCCTCTTCTACAGATATAGTATCTGATTTCTTGTTCATGTGCACTCTAAACTTCATAGAATTGCAATCTGCCTTTTTTGGAGCAGTTCCATTCTTGGAATGAGAATTTGTTTCTTGCTTCAAGCCTGGATATTTTTTTCTTTTCACCTTCTCAGATGCTTTTGAGTGCAAATGCTTCTTAGACTCATTATATTGCTCAACAATCAAATCAACCTTAGAATTATGTCTATCTGGAGCAGCTTCTTTCCTAGCCATATCCTCCACTTCTGTTGGAGATAGCTTCTCTGGACAATTGCATTCTTTTCGGTTAACTTTCTTCCAGATGGGCTGGCTGTTCTCTTTTCCCGTGTGACCATGCAGATGGCCAACACCCGCCAATTTATGAAGGCTAGGACCATTGGGCACTATTTTTACATGCTTACTTTTCTTACTAGCTGCAGCAAATTGCCCTTCAACACTGTGACCACCCAGATCGTCAAGGCTTGTTTTCTTACATCTGTCAAATGCAGCTGATTCTGCGCTGGATGTCCCCAAATCAATTTTGCCAGAATCAACAGATGGACCATCAGAAACTAAATCATACTGAGGCAAACCACACAAATCAGAATCTTGGTTATTATGGACATCTTCCACACTGTCACACATAGAAATTCGATAACTGTCAGCTCCCACCACAGTAGGATCTTCCTCAGAAAGACTCACAACTGATGAAGGGGAAGTGGATTTTGACATCTCCATATCACCAATCAAAATACTCGATGTTTGTAGTGTTTCAGGATTGATAGTTCTATAGCTGTTGGTTTCGGCACTATCTTCTGTAGAGATTGTTGGTGGTAGAGGAACTTCTACAGCAGTTATATTAGTGAGTGATCCATCTATTTGTTTCCTGAAATTAGCAGAGACTTCGCATGGCATATTTTCGCAGCAATATTTATTGGGCAAAATTCTCAGCTCTGTGTTAACATTTTTTAATGGAATTTTTTTCTTTTGTTTCCCCCTTGTTCTCGTTTTCTTTCTTAAAATTTCCATTCTATTCTTTTCTGCCTCGGTGCTGCCGCTAAGAATTCCTGATGCATTTGTCGTATGAGAAAAACCTGGAATATTATCACCCATCAAATAACTCCAGCTACAATCACTATGGAAGCAATCATAGCAAGGATTGTTTTGCTGGGCCTGATTTGCAGATTGCTGTCTCTTGTCTGATTCATTACAGCTTCTCAATGTACTATCAATAGAAGAATCTCCCAGACCTTTATGTACTTTTGGTTGATTGGGATGCAGCTTGTTAATGGTTTTGGCAGAGTTCAGATGCAGGGTATCCATATTTACCTGAGCACCACTAATAAGGTGGTTTCTCTGATCAGGATGTTGTACTGGTACAGCAACGACTCCCCACTTTCCATCAGATTCAAGTGTGAGAAAAGTCAGTACTCCACACCTGACAAAACAGGCAGGGGATAAGTTTGTTGAGTATGACCGCTATATTAAAGGGTTCACATAAAATATAGATGAATTCAGAAATAAACACTTGATTAAGGAACCATCATGAAGTATAGATAAATACACATATAGAATTAGAACTGGATAGGCTTTTTCCATTTATGCTCTCACATCTTCCCTGATGACAAGACTCATAATGCATTAACATAGCATTAGGTACTTTACCTGTAGTTGAAGCTCCTCCAAAGGACAGGAGGTTTGGTATATTCCTACAAAGAGATTACCTGAGTCAGAGTGAAAGTCTAACTATATTGTTTCAACGTTGGCAGAGAGATGAGATAGATATGTATTTATACAAGTATAACCTCTGTCGTTCCAAAATGCTTCTCCTCTGCAGAAACAGTGGGAAAAGAAGCCATTGATCTATGCGCAAATGTGTGAATATTTTTAGTCCCTCTGAAGGTCTGAGCAAACTTTACCTTTTTGCTGTTCAATTTAGCAAAAATTAACATCAACAACAATTGCCACAATATCATCACCTTAAGAATTAATCTTCAACTCTCATTAATGCATGTTCAATATGATTAACAAGCAACCGGCTATTTATCTTTTTGTGTAAGTACAAAAAACTATAAAAGCAAATATCCTATTAGAAGCAATTGTCCCTGATTGACTCAATAACTGAATTAGCTGCTCTGACATAATAGAAAGTAGACATGTTCTTGCAAGGAGAAAATATATGCGGGAAATGATCATTTTTTTAGATAATATATGAAGAACCAGAATACAAGAGCGTCATCCAAGGTTCTTTTTTCATTATGAGATCATGCTAAATTAATAGGTAGAACCGTTGGTCAGACAAAATGAACCAGCTTTAACAAAAAATAAACAACCAACGGAAGATCGTGATGATAAATTAGTTAAGTATTAACACATATGGAGAAGAGATCACTCAATCAAGATGCTGAGAAGGCAGGATACTACGTTTTGCAGCTTTCATATACATGGACAAACCAACATCCAGACCATATTGACCCAACATTTACCTCTTCCAGCTCAAAACATTCCATGATCATTGATTGCCGCGGTGTCTTTTACCAAGCGTAACGTCCAAACCCAAACAAGCATAGAATATGAAATTGGATAATCTACAAGTACACACTTCGACGTCAATGTTCATAACCAAAGTTATAAACCCTGAAATCTTCAGACTCGAATCCTATCCGCTTCTAGTGTAACGTAAATTAATGTGCAAACCATAATCCAACAAAGATAAATTTCCCGTAATTATTTTCACTTTGAAACGGTTTTTCAATTTCAAGTTTCCTCAAGTTCAAAAACCTTGAACTATATACCCCAAAGAAACAAAAAGATCTTGAAGTAGGATGGAGTCCAAATTTAGTCTTAAATTGCTTAAAAAAGGAGTTCCCCAAATTTAGCTATGGTTCTTTTATAAGCGTATCTTATTTACCACTATATTTTATCATGTTTTAGATTCCAAATTTAGATCATCATAATTTTAAAACACTATTTTAGTCGCCAAGATACAATCTTTATAAACAACAAAGAAGATCAAATTAAGCAAATCCCAAAAAGAGCACTAGCCATGTTACTAAATAACTAGAAAACATAAAAAGATTGCATTTTTCTTGATTTTTAATAAATATCTCGAATACCATGTTGTCTAAATAAGCAGCAGATACAAAGATCACTGTTTTTCAATGTAACATCGTGCTAAAGAGAGAATCCAACCAACCATGAATTGAAGTATTATGGTTCCAACTGAAGCTGTTTCAGGATCGGTTTCTGTGTGTTTGTGAAGTGTAATATGTCCAACTGTGTTTCGGGTTATATAATAGAAGTTGCTTTGTGGTCTTTGTTTTTGGGGAATGTAAACATGAAGTTGGTGTTTACAGTGGAGAGTGGCATGTGGAGGATAAAGAACATAAGAAAGGGGAAGGAGAGGGAATTTTTCGACTTAAAATTATGGTAAGATGGTCAATTACGTAATCGTCCACGTGGTTGGATGGAATTAGGCAACAAGCAAATGATGCCACCTATGGGCCTATCGGTATATAGTACTCTGCGTGCAATCCCAAGTCTACAATAATGATGCTCAGTAGGCGTAACTATGGCCGGTATGAAACGGTCCTGTAGAACTCAACTTGCCCCGATCTTATGTGTTGGAGAATCTTACACGAATTTTATAAAGTTTCATCTATCATTATTAAGGCAATCTTTAAAGAGGGAGACAATGATGGCAGTTTTTATAGAATTCAGATCAGATAAATAATAATAAAGATAAAATTATACTTATTGATTTATATACAAATAAAACTTAAAAACTATATATAATATATAGTATAGAATTAGAGTAAAGTGTGTATGGTTTGAAAATTAAGAATATGTATTTTTATAAATATGTTATTTTTTACTTGATCAAGTTTTCTATTTGACTATTTTCTAATCTTAAAACCTAATGTTAAATCCTATAATTTTTTAAATTTTGTCTCAAAACTTTAAAAAAAATTGCATAACAGCTTGCTTGATTGCATCCTTAACAATCAATCGAAACTAAGCGATTAAGCAATGTCCTCCTTGCTTCCTCCTCATGGGATTTTTTTAAGTGTTCTTGAAAGTAGGGTTATTAATTACCAATACAACATGATAAGATGAACATGAATATGATACAATTATAAAGAGAGAAGACAATCATGACACAAAATATGACTAATTACGACACAATTAAACACAATTATATTATATATTAATTATTTGCAATCTCAATTTAATTTTACATGCTTTTGGCAAGACATAAATTCAATATGAAATAAGGATACGAACATTACCTAATAATAAGAATTGCTAGTTATACTTGAAATTGCTAAGGTATCTCAGATGCTTTTCAACTCGTCTTGCTTTTTGATAAACCCTTTCAGATAACTATATACTCATGTTTAGGTAAGTAGCATCAATACTCCACCTACCAATTTGTTAAGATCTTCTCTATCCAGTTGCCATATAAGTCTCAAAATACCAAGTTAAGTTCTTTAAAACTCTATCCTTTTCAAGTCTTTCACATTTTTAACTATAAGGCTTAAACATACTTATTTAGAGGACTAAGTAAAACTTTAGTCTTTCGAGCAATTCAAGTTTGTAAGAAATTTTCATGTATGTTTTAATAATGCAATGGCTAAAACGGGTCTTCATACCTTAATAACCTTTTGTATAATTACCTTAAGGTATGTTTCAATAGCTTGATGGCTAAAATGTGCCTTTGTACCTCTATAACCTTTTATATGGTTACCTTTTAGTATGTTCAATCAAATACAATAATATTTCATCCCATACTAAGAACTCTAATGGTTTCCTTTTGATAGGAATCGAGCTACTGGACTACTGAATCGAGCCCAAGTTCAAGGCTTTGAAGGATTGACAAAGCGGATCCCCTCATTCCTACCTACAACTGAAGAAGTTGAGTTAGTTTAGACTATTGACCTGTTGCCTCGCCCAAGTCGAACTCTCTTAAGCCTATCGATTAACTCTAACTGTCAACTTGATGAGCGTCCAAGTAATAGCTCAACTCACTCAATCGACTTGACTTCGAGCTACCTAGAGCATATCTAAGCTAAGTTCACCCTAGAAGAATCTTCAGTTTTGCTCGATGTCTCTGCTTGGAAACAGCCTAACTAGCCATACAATTTTGTCTATTTTGCTAGAAGCTCGACTACTAGCTACCAACCATGTGTTTAGACAACCACGTTAAAGCATCGATAGCGTCAATCACCTTCTTTTTTTTTTTTTAATTTTTTACTTATACCGTTTTTCGTTCTTTATATTTTACTTCTTTTAAATAATACCCTTTTTGTCTCTTTCATTTTTAGATTTCCCTAGATTATCAAGTATAGATACCCTTATCATTGTAGCCACAACAATTTTATCTAATATTGAATATACTACACTTTTCCCTTTTGTGAGCTATTGTGCTTACTTCTATCATAACTCTTATTTTATCCCTTCAGCAAGATTGGATGGCGAGTGACCTCACCTAGCTACTTATGTATCATATTAAGTTAATTCATGAGTCTATGGAAATTTCCTAGTGTATCATATCCTTAGAATCATTCATAGAATTTTACTTGATTTACCTTTCATTTTTGCACATTTTATCTTCGATTTTGGACTTTCAGCGAGTTCGAACCTATCCCTAATATGGCTTACCTTATCTGCTCTTGGCACTTCTTATCATCCTAGTATTAGAGTGGAGGTTCGTTTAGGTAAGTTACATTTCGAGCCTTATTATTGCTGTATTGTAAGCAACATTGGTTGTAGTAATGTGTTGTGGTTGTATAGAGGTGAGCTGCAGTGTTTTAGTAAGTAGTAGAAGCTTTATTGTTGTCGTATGATAATTATTACAAAGTACCCTATTGTACCCTGTTTTGAGCCTTAAGAAACAGAGCAAGTGCGAATTGGGTTATATTGTCTTTTGAAGTAGCTATATGAGGTTAAGGTTTACTTAGACTTAAATATTTAAGTGGAAAAGTGTACGTATATGGAATAGCTAGCTTGAAAACATTGATTGTTGCCTTTAGGAACACTAAGACCTCGAGTTTGTTGTTGAGTTCACTATGGAAGCAATATTGAGTTAAGGAAAGAATGATTGATTTGAGTGTAAACATTGGTATTGGAGATAATAATAGTAGTATTGTCCACAATGGCTGACAACCTCAAAACACTCTTAGAAGCACAAATGAACAAATTGACAAAATGGCTAAATTGATAGCGAACGTAATCAGAGCTACTCATGCATTAGCTTTTCGACCTACCGATGCCACTCAAAACACTCCTTAAGCTGGTCAACCAATGAGAAGATAAGTCCCAGCTCCACAAAATTGAGGTGGAAGAGTAGGAGAAAGTGTGCTAAGGAGAATCGCCTTAGGAGAAATGGACGAAGAGGTCGAGGAGGAGTATGTTGAAGTAGAAAAGCGAGCTTGAGTACACTAAGCTACTGACCTTGTAAAGCTTTAGGTCTCAAGCTTCAATGGTTTTGGAGATATTGATGATTATCTTGACAGGGAAGAAAAAGTGTTTTTGACTATTACCAATATGAGGATTGTGAGAAAATGAGAGTTGTTGTTGTTGAATTCTGAAGCTATGTTGCAATATGGTTGAGAAACTTCTAAGCCATGAGAAGGAGAGAAGGATATAGAGAGGTTAACATCTGACCCGAAATGAAAAGAGTCCTCAAAAATATATTTGTGTTGAATACTTATTTATAGGATACTTTTGCTCAACTTCAAGAGTTGAGGTAAGGGAGTTGAACTGTTGATGAGTATATTCGAGAATTTTAGATGCTCATAATCTGATGTGAGGTTAATGAGCAATTAGCCCGAATAGTATCCATGTTCCTTATTGGGTTGAGGAATGGCACCTAAGATGTAGTGGAGCTTTAACAATTTATTAAATTGGACGAGGTTATAAAAATAACCTAATGTATGGAAAAATAGAGGAGAAGTAAGCTGATTCGACCTTAGATTAGCTGACCTATTCAGAGTAATTGACCTGCTCGTAGTGACATTGAACTTTATAAGGTACTGACCTTAGCGGGAGAACCCTTTACCGAGAAAAAGCAAAGAGAGAACCTGTTCCACATCACATGCAATGTGAATAAGTAAGTATATGTGCTCATAGTGAATAGTGGAAGTTGTACGAATGTAGCGTCTGCCAACCTAGTTCAAAAGCTCAATTTGCTAACCTTATTACATCCTAAATCGTATAAGTTGCATTGGCTAAATGAGAAGAGAGCATTGCATGTTACTCTGTCAAGACCCAAGGAGTAGCCTAGTCGTAGCAGGTACTGTATACCGTATAAAGAATTGTAGATTGATTACCCTTTCAATTGATAACTCTTTATTCGACATATAAAGCTACTACTACAACTAACAATTCAAAAGTTATACAGGCGCAAGTAATATCACAACACAATTATGATAATATGACCATTAAACTATAACTATCCAATATATATATAATACATACACTAAGTCTTTCGGGAAACTAATATTACATAATAGTACACAGTGTTACATAATAAGTTTCCAAAATTCTAACAACAGTAATAGAAACTTACTTTCATCTCACAACTTACACTTACACCAACCAGATAATGATTCACTAAGCTCGAGTATCCTACAGCCTAAAATAACAAAAAAGTTCTCCTCCACAAGTAATCTATAAGGGTATAAGCTAAATAGTTTAGTTAGATATCCCTCAACCATACTATAGATAAGTAATTTAATAATTAAATTCAAACACATGAATGCATGCTCATACAGAATACTAAACAAGTACATGCAGGTGACTAGATACTTTATGCAACTCAGATTTAACACCCCCTAAAGTAAGGGTTTGAGTATATACCATATAAGTTAGATCCGAGTATCATACTTGAACTATTACAACTACAAAACTCCTTGTTTCGTATTCAAAAGTAAATGGAATGTTCATTTTTAGTTTTAGTTAAAACTAGTTCTAAGTATGATTGTAAGTGGGTTCTCGCAGTCTATACTCACCCCTAAACAGAGACTTCTGAACTCAACGTTTAACCAAGCGGTTGGTGCCTCCGATACCTAGTATTGTCGCAAGCCACGGTAAGGTTATAACGTACGTATGCACCGTATTAAAACATAATAATCAAAATTTATAATTAATCCCCGTATGGCTTCTCGCTCTCTCCATATAATGTGACAATCAGAATTAGTTATGCAATGCATAATTATGCATGTTCCAATTTAGTTAGTTTAAATTTGATATAGTTAAGTTCAATTATTATATGATCAATAAGAGTCATAGATAGATCAATTCCTATTAAATTCACTATATAACAAACAATACATTATCATACTTTAAAGTAATTTCACAATTGATAAACAGTATCATACACATGTATAACCTAGTCCCATACACGTCCAATTATTATTATCAGTTAATATTCACTAGCTACACATACAAACATATATGGAATTATTAGGAGTACTTGTTTAGCCATGGTCGATGTTAAGGATCACAGTAATTTGCCGGTAGACCAATCTCGATCTCAGGATTACCCAACATTTAGGGGAAAGAAAAGTAATAAGTGTTTAAGTTAAATAACTAAACTATTCATATATTTAATACTAACTACCTAAATTAGCTATCTATTTATATGAAATTCTCGATTGAAGTTTTTTTTTTGTTAATTGCATATAACTTTTTCAATTTAATTTCAATTTTAATAAACTTATAATTCATTTTTATCATTTTTGGATATACTTTCTCGTAACGAGGTCTATTTTAGTCGTTGTAACTCGCATTTTTCATTATGATATCAAAACATCATAAATTTTATTATTTTGACTTAAATAATTATAAATTATTGTTTTAAGTTTTTATTTATATATTTACAATTTAATAAATATCTAAATTTTATATTTTTTTATTTTTAAGTTTATTTTATCAAAATTTATGTATTTTTCTATTTTTAAGGTTTAATACTTATTTATTTCATTTTTGCTATTTTAATAATTTTCTAGTTAGTGAATTATTTTATTATTATTATTACTAATTTAATTATTTTTTTATGATGAAATGCTGACGTGGTAGCATAAGAAAGTACCACATGTCATTTTCATGAATTAGCATATTTTTCAATTTTTTTTTTCTATTTTGATATTTTACGTAATGTTTATTATTATATTTTATTAAACTTTGCAAATTAATTATTTTCTATTTTCTTTTTAAACTCACAGTTTACCTACTTATATATATTATCTATCTTTATTTATTAATTTAGTATTGTGGTAAATTATACATATACTATTTAAGTATACTTATATACTTGTATATATATATTAAACCCTTAACATATGTATTTTATACGTACACATATACTTATGTAATTAAATAATATAACCCTAAATATACTATATGTTCTATACGCAAATATATATGCATATACAATACCTATACATATACTATACTAATATTTTTGTACTTTATACGTACATATACACACACACACACACATATATATATATATATATATATTCGGCCACTTATTTAAACATATACATATATAATAAAAATACCTAATATACATACTATTATGTACGCATATATATATATATATATATATGTACATATACAAAAATATTTTATACTAAATGTTTGTAACATCAAATATAACATGTATGTACACATGAATATACTTATATATTTATACATATGAATACATGTTCATGGTATAATACCAACTTTTCATAATTTCCCATACATGTACATAGATTTTTTCTTTGCAAATTTATACATACTCCTAGGATACATAAGATGCTACACCATACATGTATATGAAAAAAAAATACATATAGATAAAATAAATATAATATATATACTAATTACTCTTCCTTTAAAATATCTTGAATCAATGGTCCAGGATTCTTCTTCTTCTTTACTTGATGCAATTGTGATAGAAAGAAATTAAATAGGAAAAAGGAAAGGGGTTTCACAATTTTGGGGAAAATATACATATGTGGGGTTTTGTTTTTGTATTTGAAAAGTGTGTGTGTTTGTTCCTTTTCTTTTTTCTAGCAGGCGTACCACTTAATAAGGAAAAAGAGGACAATAAAATGAAAAAGAAAAAAAAAAACAAGACAAGATAAGATAATTAATTGATTTGACAAGGCCCTGATCAGTATCTTTGTTTCATCTAATTAATTAATACATGGGTGAATTAGAGATCACAAGTCATAGCCGAAACAACTTTTGGAAACTAATGTGGCAAGGAAAAAAAAATTGGAGAAGAAAAGGGAAAAGGAAAAAGAAAGGGAAAAGAAAGAAAAAGAATAAAAATTATATTTTTCTAAATACAAAAAGTTATAGATTTAATAAAATTTATTAATTTAATTGTTTCTTATTATATTTATATTATTTAAGAGTTATCTAAACGCGTTCGTTAATAATTTCATGTGATTACGTATAGTAGTCAATAATTATATTCGATTAGGGTTTTATTATTATTGGGTAAATTTATTTATTTTATAAGCTTAAAGTTATAGTTTTAGAGCTTTTCGTCAAATTCGAGTTCAATCTCAGATATTTACGCGTACATAGGGTTTAGGGTTTTCATACATGATTTAAGTTTCGATTGAAGTTTTAAGGCTTTTATTACTTATAATATATTCGATTTCATAATTTACTAAAATTTTTATCTTACTTAACCTTATTGACTTGTGAGATTATCTAGAGTATTCAAATCTAATTTAGGGTTTAAACCAATAACTTTATAGAGTTTACATACTTAGCAAATAGTATGGCCAATCTGAATTGGGAATTATTCTAATGACATTCTTTGAGATGTACTACCTATGTGTGCATCACATGTATTGCTAAGCCAACCTTGGCTTTTTGATCTTAAGGTTATTCATGATGGTTTCAAAATACATATACGTTTAAGAAAGATGAAAAGAAGATTACTCTAAACCCTATGACCCTTAGCTAAGTGAGTAAGTTACAAGCTAAGTTAGCTCAAGGATCAAAGAAGGCTTTGGTTCTAAGTTAAGTAGAGCTTTGAGATGCCATCCAGTCTGACATGCTGACCTTCCTATTGATTAAAAGACTATGGGAGTTAAACGAGTAAATTGTGTTACCCAAAGATGCTTGAGAACTATTGGATAAATATGTCGACCTACTTCCCAAGCAATTGTCTGAAGGATTAACCCCTTTTTGAGGCATTGAACACTGCATTCACTTAATACTTGGTGATGCTCTACCAAACAAGCTTGCTTATAGGATGAACCCCGAGTAAGTTGCTGAACTTTAGAGACAAGTCAATAAACTATTAAAGAAAGGATATGTAAGAGAAAGTCTTAGCCCTTGTGCTGTACTTGCATTATTTATATTGAAAAAGGATGGTACTTGGTAAATGTGTATGAATAGTAAAGTTGTGAATAAGATCATATCAAGTACAAGTACCCTATTACGAAGTGGTGATAGAGTGTTCATTAAAATTATCTTGAAGTCAAGATACTAACATATTTGTATGAGACAAAGTGATGAATCAAAAACTACATTGAAGACTCGACATGGTCATTATGAATGGATGGTAATTCCTTTTGGCTTATCAAATGCCCCGAGCACTTTCATGAGGTTAATAAACCATGTGTTGAGAAATTTGATCAAAAAGTATGTTGTGGTCTACTTTGACAACATCCTTATGTATAGTGCTAACCTGTTGAGCCATTAAAACCATCACTAAGCTGTATTTGATGTGCTTCGAGCCAAGCAACTATTCGACAACTTAAAGAAGTATTGTTTTTGCTAGGAGGAAGCGGTTTTCCTAGGATATGTAGTTAGTGGAGGAAGCCTACAAGTTAATGATGAGAAGATCTGAGCAATTGTCAAATGGCCAACCTTAACCACTTGTGTCGAGGTGAGAAGTTCCTGTGGATTGGCATCCTTTTACCAATGATTCATTAAAGATTTTAACTCCATTGTTGCATTTTTTACTAAGTGGACAAAGAAGAACGTTGACTTTAACTGGGGAGAGAAAGAAAAGAGAGGTTTTGTCGAGGTAAAAGAGAGATTAATGTTTGGACCTATGTTAGCCTTACCTAACTTCGAAAAAATATTTGATCATGAATATGGCGCATCAGGTGTTGGCATAGGTGACATGCTAATATAAGAAGGTTGACTTGTTGCCCATCATAGTAAGAAGTTGTAAGTACCTCAATTGAATTATTTTGTATATGACAAAGAACTCCTAACACTTATCTGAGCGCTCCCATTATGGCAACACTATTTATTACTGAGAGAGTTTTCCATTTATATCGTTCCCTTAGGCATCTCAAAAGTCAAATTAAGCTATTAAAAAAACAAGCACAATGGATTGAATTCTTAGAAGGTTTCAGTTTTGTGATCAAGTACAAACAAGGCAAAACCAATGTAGTCGCCAATGCCTTGTCAAGAAGACGTGTCCTTTTCACTAAGCTGTAGACTAGACTCTTGGAATTTACGAGCATTAAAGAGCAAAATCCTTAGGTCCCCCATTTTGGTCCTATATTTAGACGATGTGAAGAAGGAAAAATAGTGAATGACTATTATGTAGAAGATGGATATCTATTTTAAGTAGGCAAGTTATGTGTATCAACCTATTCTTCGAGAGAGTTACTAATGGAAGAAGCTCATTTTAGTGGGCTTTCTGAACATTTTAGAGAAAAAAGAACATATAAGTTGTTGAATGGTAGATTCTTTTGGCCTAAGATGCAGTGAGATGTACATCAGATTGTTGAAAACTGTTCTACTTGTAAGATGACGAAAAGTTGAGTCGAATAAAGGAAAGTATTACCTTTACTCGTCCTAACCCGACCTTAGAATAAGTTGAGCATGGATTTTGTCCTCAAATTACCTTAAACTACTCAAAGCAAAGACTTTATTATGGTTGTTGTAGATAGATTTAGTAAGATGATACACTTGGCCTGGACTAAAACTAACAATGCATTAGCTATTGCTTTTCTCTTTTTGTAGGAGATTGTTTGATTGCATGGCGTATCAAGAAGTGTGATGTTAGATTGGGACCCTAAGTTTCTGAGCCATTTCTAGAGGACTCTTTAGCATCGAATGGTAACTAAACTCCTTTTTTGCACTACTTGTCACCCTCAGATTGATGGTTAGATAGAGGTTATCAACCGTACTTTGAATTCACTACTCTAAGTTATAATGGGGAAGAACTTAGCTAATGGGGACGTCTATTTGCCCGTAATGGAATTTTCTTACAACTGAATAGTGCATAATACCATCAAACAAACAGCCTTTGAAGTCGTCTATGGCTTTAACCTAGAGCTACCCCTTGATTATGCCCTAGTACCTATGTTTGAACAAGAAGACCTTGATGCGAGGGCTTAAGCATAATCCCTTCAGCAAATCTATTAGAAGGTTGTTTAGAAAATTGATCAAGTTGCCAAGAAGTTGAGGGAGAAGGGTAAAGGAAAGAAAAAAAATATAGTTTTAGCATAGCGACTTAGTATAGTTAAACTTAAGCAAAGAAAGATTTCCAAGTAAGAGAAAATGCAAGTTGTCTGCATGAGCCAAAGGTCTTCTCACAATACTCGAAATGATCAATGATAACGCCTACCAATAGAAACTACCTAAAGACTATAAAGTTTCTGATACTTTCAATATTGTTGACTTCAGCCTTTACCAACCTAAAGGAGAACATAACAAAGACAAACTGAATTTGATTCCAAATCCAAGTTAACTTGGAAGGGATAATAGGAATCAAGCCACTAGGCCACTAGCTTGAGCCTAAGCTTAAGGTCTTAAAGGATTGACAAAGCGAATCTTCTCGTTCTAGCCTACAACTAAAGAAGCCAAGCTAGTCTAGATTGTTAACCTACTACCTCACTAAAGTTGAACTTTCTTGAGCCCATCGATTAACTCTAACTACCGAATCAAGGAGTGTCTAAGCAATAGCTTGGCTCACTTAATCACCTGCTCGACTGACCTGACTTTGAGTTGCCTAAAGCATGTCCAAGCCAAGTTTACTTTGTAAGAATCTTTAGTTTTGCTCAATCAGTAGCTTGTGTGTGATATCAAGTTAATTTGCAAGTCTATGGAGATTCCTTAGTACATCATATCCTCGGAATCGTTTGTAGGATTTTACTTGATTTACCTTTCATTTTCTCACGTCCCATCTTTGTTTTTAGACTTTCAGTGAATTCGGACCTAACCTCAATATGGCTACCTTATCTACTCTTGGCGTAGCCTATCACCTCATCTTATCATATATGTCTACATTTGCTTTGTAGACTTAAGTAGATAAGTTTATGCTTTGGCCATAGCTTTCTTACCACATTTTCTTGAACTTATAAGCCAGTAGGCTACTTCATATATATCATGTAGCAATTGTGTCTAAGGTTGAGAGTTCTTTGCTAAGGATAATCCTAAATGGCCTTTGACTGAAAAATTAATTCTTCTTAAAGAAAGGAGAATTAGTTTGATAAGTACTTAATTGTAGTTATCTATTAGTCAATTTTGATAGCAGTTTTGCTAGTTTGATAAGTAATTTCATTGATTTCTGGTGTTTAATTGGTCATATTTTGATTTTAAGCCTTAGAAAAATAGCTTGGTGTAAAAGGAACAATTATAGACAAGTTTCACCTAATTTAAAGCTAAAACGAAGGAGTTATGAGGCTTTAAAGTTCAATACGGTTGTCGACACATCCGTGTTGGTGATCATGTATCTCTTTGCTCCTCATTTTTCCACTCAACATGGTCATGTTGCTAATATTGCCTGTGTTGGTTAACACACTTGTATTGACCTTGAGTTGAGTTGTTTAGCAAATGTTTATCTACAGTTGTTCTAGATTCAAAGATATTGATGATCTTTGATCAATACAACCAATAACACACTTATGCTGAATTAAATTTTAACAAAATTGCGATATAAAAGGGAACTCAAGGGTAGTGAAAAGAAAGGGGTTTTAGACTCAAATTAGGACCTAGGGACATTAGAATAAGTGAAGAATGCGGTAAAAGGCGAATTTCCATGGATTTAAGTACAAGATTTCAAGATCAAAATAAGTTTTGTTAGTTAGTCCATACTTAAGCCTAGCCTAGTACTTGGCCAACTAAACACGTTGTCAATGATGAAAGTGAAACCCTAAAGTTAGGAACCTCTTGATGGATTATAAAAGTATCTTATTCTGTCTCTCTCTTCCTCTCTTCCATAGTTATTATACTTAAGTATAGTGAAACTTTAATATCTCTATTTTGATCTTCTTCATATTCAATTTTATTATCATTGATCTTAAATGACTCACAAGTGTATTGTTTCTGTGTTTTTAAGGTATGATCGGTAGTCCTTTTCGAATAGGATTGAGACTCCTATGTATAGAATTAACAAGTAGTGATTTTGAAAGTCCCTTATTATTTTTTTTTTCTTTCTTCTTTTTATACTCAATGATGATTACTAACAAATCTAAGAGAAGTTTGTTTAGGTTGTTATACAGTTTTATTCTTTGTCCTAATTTTGTTATTTCTAGTTATTTCCAATTACAATCACCAATCAATAAATATAATCTATGTATTTTTTTTTTCACAAAATATAATCTTTTTACAAAGTAGGCACCTTAGATTCTCTAAATGACTTTCATGCAACAGTTGTCTCTCCTTATTGAGAACTAACTTTATACTTAAGGTTAAATGTAGCGTATGTCTATTTGATAAATTATAAATCTTCCCACATAGTATCTTTAGGAAGAAAGGCTTCCGATTTAACTAAGACTTAATATAGGGGCACCTTATTCCTTAAGACTTATCAAGTGGATATAATATGCAAGGCTTTGAGAATTGGATGGTTATGAATAGCCTCCTTAGGCAACTGTAGGGTAGGAATATAATATCCATATGCTTTCTTTAATTGAGATATGTGAAAAACATTATGAATCTAAGTAGTATCAAGCAACTTATAATTTGTATGCACAAGAACCATTCTTTTTTATCATTTGAAAAGGACCATAGTATCTCTTAGATAGTTTATGTGTTTTAGCCAAAGCTACAGACCTACTTGTCAGGCTATAGCTGCACATAAACTTACCCTTGTTGAAATGAACTTCTTATTTTATGCTTATCAGCATAGGTCTTCCTCTACAATTGAGCTAGTTGCAAATGTTGCTTAAGCTTCTTTAAAACTTGATCTCTACTCCTTAATTCCATATCCATAGCTTCCATCTTAGACGCACCACTAAAATCAAATGAATAAAAGGTGAAGGTCGATCGTATACTAGCTCAAAAGGTGTAGATTTAGCACTATCATGGTAGGAAATGTTATAGGCATATTTTACTCATGGAAGAAACTTAGCCCTAAGATTTGGAAAGTCCATGACATAGCATCTTAAATCGTTGAAGCACCTTATTCAGTATTTCTATTTTCCCATCACTCTACAGGTGGTATGAACTATTCATATTCAACTTTGTACCACTCAATCAAAAGAGTTCCTTTCGAAAGTTGCTCATAAATATAAGGCCTGATTCAAAACAACAGATTCTGAATACCCATGTAACTTGACCACCATGTTCCAAAATAAATGAACTACTTTAGTTTCTCTAAAGTGTCAATCTAATGGCCCTAGATGATAATATTTGGAAAGTCTATCCACTACTATAAGAATCACCGAATGACCATTAAATTTTGGCAAATAAGTGACAATGTCTATGCTAATGTCTTCCCAAGATTGGGCATAGGTAAGGGAGAGAGTAGGCCAGTTGGAGATTTAGTATAATATTTCACATATGGGCATACAACATAGTTACAAACATATGCTTCAATCTATGTTTTCCTAACAAAAATCTTAGACAATTCTCTTATAAGTTTTCTAAAAATCAAAGCGGCTTGAGGAAAGGGAATTATGAAATTCCATTAGAATTGAACCAATAAGAGAGGCTTGAGGCACAAAAAAAAAAAAAAAAACTCCTTCCATAATATAGTAAGTTATTTTTCCACTCTAAAGGCCACCTATGAAAAGTATCTTACTGTACATCCATAATAATATGCTAAAATTTTGTTAACTTATGATATTCCTCTTTCAATTGATCCATCAAATGAAAGCATGGAAGAGAAATGCCTAAATATGTACTTAGCTCAGAGTCCTTTCTAGATAGTGCATTTGCTATTGAGTAATCAGCCCTTACCTCATAAACAGCTAAATAGTCATAGCCCATCAATTTCACCAAATGCTTTTGCTATTCTAGGGTCTAAATTACTTGTGTTAATATTTCCTTAAGGCTCTTATGATTAGTTCTTATAGTAAAATGTACCCCTATAGATATTATCGCAATTTTCTCACTACCTCCATTAAAGCATATAACTCCTTCACGTATTTTGATGCTTTTATGTAAATGTGATGGAATTTTTTTACTAAAATAAGAAATAAGATGATCATTCTGTAATAGAACAACCCCTATCATTATACATGAGGCATTTGTCTCTAACCCAAAAGGTATTGAGAAATTTGGCAATGAACTATGATAAGAGCCTTCTTTAACTATTCAAAAGTTGACATAGCAACTTGTGCTTACTCAAACTTGTCTTTTTGTAACATGTTTGTTAAAGAACTCGACATAGTAGTATATCCTTTAATAAAACGTTTGTAGTACCTTAAGAGTCCTAAGAAAACCTATGGTTGTTTAATATTTATTAGCAAAGGCCAATCCTTAACTGCTATGACTTTAGTAGGTCTTAGCGCTACTTCTTCCTTGGAAGCTATATGTTGTGGATATTTGATTGTATTTTATGCAAAACAACAATTTATTTTTGTTAAAAAAAAATGTGTTATTCATAAATCTAGTTTTAAAAACACAATAGCTCTATGCAATTCATAAATCAACTCATCAATTGTAGGAATATGAAATTCATCTTTGATTGTGGCTTGATTAAGAATATTAAAATCAATACAAAATCTCCATGTCCCATCCTTCTTCTTAACTAGCAAAACAGATGATGAAAAAGGGCTAGTACTAGGTTGTATTATGCCTTGATCCAACATATCCTTAACCTATTTTTCAATATACTCCTTCTGAAAATGTGGATACCTATACGGTTGGACATTAATTAGAGAAGTATCCTTAGATAAATGAATATGATGTTAGATTTCTGGTCATGGTGGCAATGATGAAATTGCCTCAAACGTGTGATTGAATCTGCCCAATAGATGTTCCAAAGCATCATTGCTGGCGATACTTTAAATGAGGAGAATTATAATGGAGGGCATTAATATTTGGGGGTAAGTTCAAATAAGGGATCAATATTTCAAAAAGTTCAAATAAGGAATTAATGTTTCATAAAGTAGTTTAAACAAGTGATAAACGTTTTGAAAAGTTCAAATAATGGATCAACGTTTTACAAAGTGGTTTAAATAATTTTATGGATTGGTTATTATAAATCCCTTATTTGAACTTTTAAAACGTTGATTCCTTATTTAAACTTATATCCAAATGTTGATCCTATTCGTTGTAATTTTCCCCTTTCAAATGTGTTAATTTTCACACTCTTAATCACTAGTAATTATGAGTATACTCATTAGTGACTAGTTTTGGTTGCTGCAACCACTATACCCTTAGGACAATTTTTGCACCTTGAATAGGTAATATAAATGAAGTATCTTAAAAGGCCACATCTTGTATTTTTAGAGGCACTTCATTACATTTTCCTTCACGTTGTAACTTATCTCCATTACTAATCATGATATTAGATTATTGAGTTTCTTTATTGCTCTTGTTTGCAAGAAATTATGAGTCCCCCCACTGTCTACTAACATTACTACTGATGGTCCATTTATATATCCTTGAAACTTAAGAGTATGAGGTGTCAAAGTACTTAACAATTCCTGATAACTAATGGATAGTGTTACATCCTAGACTTCCTCGATATTAGGCTCAATATCCTCATAATGCTACTCAATAGGTAAGTTATCTTCTTTATCACTTAATAGTAGAAGAAAATTTAACTTTCACTTGTCATTCTTGTGAAAATTTTCATCACAATTGTAACATAGACATTTTTCCCTTCTAGCAAGCATTTTTGCTTTAGTTAATCTTTGAAAAGGTAATTTGGATGGGTTTGTAGGATTAATGGATTATAATTGTGTTTATGTTTTTGGTAGTTAAGATGGTATAGGTTTAGAAAATTGTAAATGAGATGGTGAATTTATATATGAAGGGTTCCTAGGAATAAATGGGTTAAGGGATTTTTGGTGAGCAAAAGAGTCTAAAAGTTTAGATTTGATAGATTTTGGCTAAAGAAATAACTTGTCGCAGTGTTTGGGTCTATTCATTTGCACTTCTCTTTTAATATTCATTTTGTGTTTGGACATAAAACAACTTGCAAGGAAACTATCTAATAAACCATCACTTGATTTGAAAGTGCTTCAGATTAAGCCTAATATTCACTAATTGAAGTAACTTGCATAAGTTTTGAAAGTTTACCTTGTATGTCATCATATTCAAAAGGGTTAAATCTTGCTTTAAGATTTTTAAGAAAATTTGCCCACGTACTATGCAAGTTATTGAATTCCATCCATTGGAATCACTACAATGCCTCTTCTTCCATTGAAAAGGATGCAATTATGAGTCTTTATTCAATAGGTACCTTATGAAAATTAAAGAACTTCTCGGTCTTGAAAATCCACCTAATAGGATCAGATCTACAAAACTTTGAAATCTCTAATTGACTCCCTTTAACAATGTGTCAACAAAGTTATGGTTTAAGGATTAGGAGTTTCCAAATCATCTCATATAGAATTATTGTGATATTCTTCACTTATTGTGACGTTCTTGTTTGAGTTATCAATTTTACCATAAATCGTTTGCATAGAATCGTGTAGGATAGCAGTTATTATTGCACAAGATTCTTGCACTTGTGCATTTATCTTAGATAATTCTTGCATTTGCGCTTACAAAGCCTTCACAAATTCAGTTAGTGAATATACTATAGCTTACAAAGATTCAGTGTCAAATAATTGATTATTATTCTTTTATCCTAATCAATGATGATGGAAGCACCAATGTTAGCCAATCCACAATTAAGCCCAACCTATTACCTACCTAACTAAACATACCATTCAATGAGTGAAGTGAAACCTGTAGATACCTAATTTTTACCCTTCCGTAGTCTTAATTTTTATTTTTTACAAAAAGGGTCCTAATTCAAAGATAAAAAAAAATAATAATAAAAATTAACAGATAATGAAAATACCAAAATAATAAGAAAAGGAAAAATCATAAAAATTTCGTAGATTTTTAGGAAGTAATTTATATTAGGAATAATTAGTTTTAGTATTAGTTTTAGTTTTAGTTTAGTTAAAATTTTTAGTTTAGGGAATCAGATAGTTTAAATATAATTTAATGGTAATAAATGTTAAGATACAGGTTAATGGCTTAATGGATAAGTAGCGAAGTATTTTGGTGGATTTATTTTGAGATTTTAAGGTCGAGTCTTAGTAGGCACCTCTGCTCCCTTACCGAACCACTGCACTACAATTTCTGTTTCACGCCCACTACTAGTCTACATCATACGAACATGGATAGTAATTGAACAGCAGCAGCGACCATACATGTAGGGCATTTCTTTTAACATTAGTTTTCTCTATTATATAGATTAGATAATGATTTAAGTGAATGGTTATTTAATAATAGTTATATGAGTATAAATGTATATATGTATTACTGTAGGGGTCGTTAAGATTATTTTTTTATTTATGTATATACACATTATTATATTTTCTTAGTCAACATAATATATAATATGACTTTAGGAATTTTGGTATTAGTTCTTATATAAAGTGTATTATATGGAATTATTTTATTTTGGTAGATAGTTATATATATTAGTTTAGTGGTTGTTAGAATTAGTCATATTTTAAGATTTGGTTTTATTTAAGGATTTATTACATAGAAGGTTGTTTTTCTTTAAATAAAAATTAATAAAAGACCCTTTTTAAAAATAGGATTATTAGAGCAAATTTTTTTATAAAAAAATAACATTTAAGAATTAGGACCCTTTTTGTAAAAAAAAAAAGAACAATTACACTTTTTTAAAAACACACTCGAACCTACTCCTCAGACCAATTTTATAGTTGTACGCATGATATGACTGGGGATCCAATTTATTCCCTTTCATCAACTTTGTATGATTTGCCTTGCAGGTATGTAATAGTGGTTTTTAATTATTGTTTATAGGTTGTTTTATTTATTTATTTTTATCTCACTTAGTACATGCATAGTTATTTTTAAAACTTGTAATAATTTTTTATTTTATTTTATTTTATTTTTATCACGTCTTTAATTGTTAGTAATTAGTTGTAGCATTAGTGTCTAGTGAACATATGTTAAGTTAAGTTTTAGTTTATTTATTTTTTATTATTTTTTTAGATTTCACATTTTCAAAATGATATTTTTATAAAATCTCATATTTTGCAAAATCTTGTTCTTTGCATATTGTATTAATTTAGAAAAATTGCATTAGGCATGTTAGGTTTTTCTAGATAAAAAAATCATTTTGATGTTCATAAAATAAAAAAAAAAATTTAATTGACTTCTTTTTTATGACGAAACATCTTTTCCATAGTTTAAGCTTGTTTTCTATAGTTTAGATGTCTTATACATAATTTAGATGTCTTTTCCATAGTTTAAACATCTTTTCTATAATTTTTCTATAATTCAGACATCTTTTCAATGGCTTGAATATCTTTTCTATGGTTTAGACATCTTTTAATATAATTCAGACATCTTTTCTATAATTTATATTTTTTTCTATCTTTTTCATAGTTTAAATTTCTTTTCTATAGTTAGGCATCTTTTCTATGTTTAGATATCTAATCTATAATTTAGGCATCTTTTCTATGTTTAGACATCTTTTCTATAATTTAGGCTTCTTTTTTATAGTTTATGTATACTTTTCATTGTTTAGGTTTCTTTTCCATGATTCAAACGTCTTTTCTATAATTTAGATTTTCTTTATTCTAGGTTTAAACATCTTTTCATAGTTTAGATATCTTTTCTATGATTAAGGCATCTTTTCTATGATTAGGAAATTTTTTTCTTTTTTTTTAATTTTTTAAGCATCTTTTCTATATAAAATGTTTCATCATGTAGAGTATTACATATTTCATAAAATCTTTAAGGTTTTTCTTGAAAATAAAAAAAAATTATCACTTAGTTGTTTTTAAAATAAAAATTTTAATTTGGGATATTTCAAAAATTAGGTTTTTAGGTTTTTTTTTTTATAATTAGGAATAAAAATTAGGCTTCTAAGGATTTTTCTTAATAAAAATGAAATGGTTAATAAAAAGGTAAGTTCAACCAATTATTTTTTTTTCTAAAAAGAACCAACACATTAAAGTTTTCGGAAAGAACTACGATCATTTGATCCCGGCTAGCAGGTACGTAGGTACATTTGGGACGACGATAAAATATGTAAAAACTTAGGTTATTTTTTCTTTCTTTCTTTTGATTTTATTTATTTATTTTCTTAAATATTATAATTAAAAAATAATCCTAATTTCGGTAAATAAATAGTGGTACCAGTTAGGGTTTAATAGGTTAGCCTCCAAATCCGGAACCCTTTGGTTCTTTATTAAAATTGAAATCAAAGACCGGTAGCTAAATTGTAACCAATCCACCTAATTGGTTACGGTTTCTTTTCTTTTCCCGACTTCGGTCGGGTGGCGACTCCAAAAATTATTTTTAATAAAAAAACTGGAATTTCTCAATTTCTTTAGTCGAGGATTAATATTAAATGGGTTAGGGTTTAATATTAATCAAGAAACGAAAAATCAATTTTAAATAGAAATAAAAAAATTAAGCTCGACAAAACCTTAAAGTTGGAACCTTTTCAATGGATTATAAAAGTGTCTTATAGATGTTACACTTAAGTTCAATAAAAACTTAATATCTCAATTTTGATCTTCTTCTTCGTATTCAATCTTGTTATCACTAATCTCAGATGACTAACAAGTGTATTGGTTCTATGTTTGCAAGGTATGATTAGTAGTCCTTTTCGAGCAAGACTAGGACTCTTATGCATAGAAACACGAAGTTTATGATTCTAAAAGTCCCTTCTTATCTTTTCTTTCTTCCTTTTATACTTTCTGATGATTTCTTACAAATTTAAGAGTAATTTGTTGTATTCGTCATATAGTTTTGTTCTTTTGTCCTAATTCTATTATTTCTAGTTACAATCACTGATCAATTGAATACAATCTATGCATTTTTTTTTTTTACAAAATATAATCTTTTTGCCAAGTAGGCACCTTAGATTCTCTGCATAACTTTTGTGTAATAGCTTTCTCTTTTATTTTTGTCATTATTTCTTTTTGCTACTTGTTTTGATTTTATGAATATGTTTTTTGAAGTTTAGTTTAGTTTAGTTAAATTGATGAACCTTAGGAAGACTATGTAATTTGATTATTATTTTAAGGTAAAAATATAAATAACTCTTCTAAGTTTTGACTTAAGTACGGATTGACTCTTTGAACTTTCAAAGTGTGATTTTTGACCCCATAAATTTTGATAAACCAGCAAAAAACTCCCACAAATTGAGAATAACCCTTATAAATTTTGATTTTGGTGCACAAATACCCCTTAAACTTATCAAAATGCACTTTAACACCTCCTAAACTTTGACCATAGTATGACTTTTTTTTAACTAAAAAAAGAAATGTCTTTTATATTGCCAATTTATCAAAGTTTGAGGGAGTTAAAGACCACACTTTGAAAGCTTAGGGGATCGGTTTACTTTTAAGTCAAACTTTAGGAGGGTTATTTGTAATTTTGCTTTATTTTAGTCTAATTGTTTCCTCATTTCCTTGTGACCGATTATGTATTCTTAACTTTTTGTTGAATTAATATTACTAGTGTATTAATTTACATTTGATTTTATGCATGTTTGATGGAGAAATCCTATGGGTAAATTGATCTTGCATAATCGGAATTGCACGACATCCTAGAAATCTAGAGATAAAACAATATAAATCCTCTAAATTAGAGTCAAATTTAATAGTAAAATTCAATAAATGAGTAATGCAATTCTAAGGTTTTTAATTAGGAAAATATTCCAATTAATCAACTTAGAGAGATTTTAATAATCTTGAGAAGATATTAATATGGTTAAGGAATTCTCATGGTCTAATAAAATGTTGATGATATTAATATAAAATTATTTGATTGCATAAGTATTCTTAGGCGGATTCAATATCCGGGTATTGCATTTTGCTATTATCCTGTATTATAATTATTTAATTGTATTTATTTATTTTGAGTTTATTGCTTTATTAATTATGAAATTTTACTTCAACATTTTAATTTGATGGTTAGATAACAGGAAGAGGGTAATTACTAGAGTCTTAGTCCCTGTGGGATCAACCTTTGATATTCATACCCACTATACTATAATATTAATCTATACACTTGCTTAGACAGTCTTAGCATAGAGTGTTAGATCAAGGCTACATCTAGCAACTTAACTTAATTACTTGGATTAGTTCCCTGAAAGTGCCTTAAGTGCATCCATACTAAGGCATTTACTTGCTTTGTCTATCTACTTTCCAAAGGTGAAAATTGGTTAAGAAGTTTAACTCAACTCCCAGGAGTTAAAATAACTCTATCCAAAATTTCCTTGTGAATCACCTCGCAACTACTTACGATATTTTCTGTCAAGCATCATTACTACACTATATATTTGAAGAATAGTTAGTGCCTCATCAGCAAGATACTCCTTAGTTATTAGGACAAATGTCACACATTTTGAGAATCGATCCACAATAATAGTCATGGTACCAAGTCTCTTTGATTTTTGTAGATTTACAACCGAGTCCATGGAATTAATCTTCTAAGATCATTCTAGTATAGGAAGAGGCTCTAATAAACTAGTCGTAGCCTTTAACTTTACTCATAACTTTCCATATTGTCTCTTTAATGGGTAAAGATATAGCACTTCTATCAAATTTTGAAGCAAATATGATAAGGATCGAAGAAACAATTGCAAATCTCGAAATAAGGTCAGAATGGGTTTTTCGAACGAGAAGTGAGTGGTTGGTTTTGATGATGAATGTGAATGGATATAACATACCAGCATACAAACACTATTAGGGGTTTGAGCTCGAAAATAGGGTTTGATACAACTCACGAACACTAAACGTTGCTCAGGATTCAAATGAAGGTTAGATGCAACTTACTAACCGGTTCAAATGAAGGGGTTCATCACAATCTTGAGGACAAGATGAATAAGAACATGGGAAAGATTAAATAGTTTAATTGATACTTGATAATCCAACAAATGCTAGCTCAAGAGTAGCCTTGCTAAAAAAAAGGAAAAGGTTCCAATCGCAGGAATATACTTTTCTATCTGATTTTGTATATCGACATTTATGTATGTCTATCTCTGATGTTTACAGATGTTGTTATTTATAGCAAGTCTTAAAACATAGTGGCAAAATTATAAATAATGTATAAGGCCTTAGACCCTAAAGAATTGGGTTCATAAATAAAATAAAGGAAAACATGTATAAGAATATATAATTGTGCGTTTTATATAGGAAGTCAGCATGCAGTCACTCGACATGTCCTAGAAAGAGTAATATCCAAACTAGACAAGGTCAATAGTTAGATGTATGGGTTTAGGAAGGAGTCTTAGAAGTCTTGCGTAGCTTTGCCAAAACACCAGAGAAGTCGGCCCACAATTGCTGAGTGCTAGAATCAGTCAGCACGGCTCACTTGATGCTTTGCCAAGTGGTTTTTTGGTCTCGAGTACTCAACCATGTGGTATTTCGGCACCTTAAATGACGACAGTCTTGGTGCCAAGTGTTTATCTTCCTACCTCTCATCTTTTTGGCTTTAGCTCAGCCTTGGCAAGTATTGACAGGCCTTGGCTTAGGGATAGGTTTACCTCGGCTTGGACGTAGTCAAAGGCTGATTCCCATCATTACTGTGAGTTTGAAAGGAAGTCGTCCTTGACGTTAAGTGTTCAACATGGGTCAGAATGTTAAATAAGCTCTTTCTCCTTTTTCATTTTACCATGGGTGTCGAGTGTCTCTAGATTTCCTCAATGCTCATCTAGGTTAAGAGATAGCTTTTCCCATCCTTCCAAACAGTGTAAGTGTTGAGGAACTCATCATGGATCACTTTCCAATCAAATTCCCATGGCCAATTAAGAAGTAAATTTATGGTATTCATTGGGACCACATTGAAGTCAATCTTGTCCTCGTATTGTCCTGCCTTGAATGCTATCCAAGCTTGCTTATGTACATGCATCATACCCTTGTCATTAAACCATTTCAATCCATAAGGTCGGGGGCAAGGGTGAGTTCGTAATTGCATCTTCTCTAATAATTTAGTAGAGACAATATTGGTGTAGCTTCCTCCATCAACAATCAGGGAACAAGTCTTCTCATTCACTATGTATTGCATATAGAATAAGTTTTCCTTTTGTCCAGGATCTGCCTTTAGGTCAACTCGTATTTCCATAACTAAGAGTTTATCTAGGTCCTCAGGATAGACATCTTCTTTTATCAACTGATCTTCTAAACTCCTGTCACTCTGATTTCTACTTAGGTATTGAGTCTATTGCGAACCATAACCAAGAACAGACAAGGCTAGTCACTAGATGGGTCCAACTTGCAGAAAGCTTGAAAAGGGTTAATGGGGGAAAAGTACAAAAGGGTAAAAATGATGAATAAAACAGTAAGCAAAACCTACGAACAGTTCCAGAGGATATGACGCACCAATGGAACTTTTGAGGACTCACTGCACAATTCAATATGACGTACGAATTGGTATAATGATGTTACTCACCACCTAACCTTGCTTAAGGGAAAGAATAAGAGTAATGTTGAGAGTAATAAACAGTATTTACGCAAGAAAGAAAGTACTCAAGTGTACTGAAGGTAATCTGATCTGTTACAACTATAAGTATAAGGGTAATTATACCTGTAAGTTAGGGTAACTTGCCCAAAATGGAAAAGACAATAAGGGCATTTCCTAAAGAAACAAAGTATATGATGCAAAAGGGTAAAAATGAATATATAAGGAAAACAATAATTAGTGCTACAGATTCTACATATGATACTGTACACATGGCTATGTTGCATTAGCGAGATTGTTAGGAGATGCGGACAAAAAGTATGGATAGATGGGCTTATCTAAGTAGGGATGACCTAGTTCGGATTCTCTATCCTTGGCTTCTCGGCAAGGATGGTGCCAAATGATAGGTCACCTTGATACTAAAGCATATTCATCAACTCAGCATGCCGAATGATAGGTCGGCTTGATACTAAAGTATAATCATCAACTTGGCATACTCAAAATAATAGGGGGATCATACGACATGGTATTGAAGGTGACTCAGCAAGGAAGTACTCGGCATTGGCAAGGGTTAGTTGGAACATAAGGATTTGTCGTGCCAGCCCTTCTAATCCTTGGGATCAGTTGTCAGTCAAAGGTCTCGT
Source organism: Lumnitzera racemosa (assembly GCA_024138005.1). NCBI lineage: Eukaryota > Viridiplantae > Streptophyta > Magnoliopsida > Myrtales > Combretaceae > Lumnitzera > Lumnitzera racemosa. The sequence continues at coordinate 73,869,259 of JAMXBC010000003.1, forward strand.
AGTTTAATCCCCATCATTCCCTCGAGTTGTTTTAGATTTGGGATCAAATCTAAATGGTGTTCAGTCAGTTCTCTGTCAAGGTAATATGGACTGAGGTTGGTAGTGTTGAAGGTGTCAGAAACCCCATAGTCATCAAGTAGTTCTAACCTATAGGCGTTGTTACTGATTTTCTTGAGGATTCTGAAAGGTCCTTCCACTCTTGCAGATAATTTGTTTTTCCTTTTGTTCAAGAACCATTCCTTGTTAAGGTGTAGCTATACTAAGTCTCCTAGTTGAAATTGTTTGGCTGACCTACCTTTGCTCTTTTCTCACATTCTTTTGGTAGCTTAGTCAATGTGCCGAGTAACTTTATCATAAATGTGCTGAAGAGATTGTGCTGAAGAGATTGTGCCCTGGTCGAGGTGTCGGGGTCTTCTTGGGTGGGTATTAGTATAGGGGTGTGGTAGAAGGGAAACTCAGGATTGAATCCATGGATCACCTCCAAGGGGGTCTGCTTAGTGGTATCATGTACGGTTCGGTTATAGGCGAACTTGACTACTGGTAAGTAGACGTCCCAATTGGCCAAGTTCGTACTTACTATAACTTGGAGTAGTGATCCTAAAGTACGATTAACCACCTCTGTTTGGCCTTCAGTTTGAGGGTGACATGAGATACTGAAGAGTAATTTAGTTCCCAGCCGATGCCATAAGGTCCTCTAGAAATGGCTTAAGAACTTCAAATCTCTATTAAAGACTACACTCCTCAATATACCGTATATTCGCATAATCTCCTGTAAGAAAAGAGAAGCAATAGCTAAAGAATCGTTAGTTTTGGTGTGGAGCACGATGTGTGCCATCTTACAGAACTGATCTATGATGACCATTACAAAATCTTTGCCTCGAGCAGTTTACGAAAATTCGAGAACAAAGTCTATACTTAGTTCAGTCTGCGGCTTTGTCGGAACAGGTAGGGGCATTGCTTTCCCTTATTCGACTCGGTACTTAGCCCTTTTACGCACAGCACAATTTTCGACAACTTGGTGCACATCTCTTCACATTCTCGGCCATTCAATAGTTCATAGGTTTTCCTTTCTCCAAAGTGTCTAGAAAGTCCTCTACTATGGGCTTTCCTGATTAATAATTCTCATAGGGAATAAGTCGGCATGCAGAGTCCCCCCCTTCAAAACAAATAGCCATCCTCCACATAATACTTGTCTACTATCCTCCCATCTATGCATCGTGAAATCATTGGTCCAAAGTGTGGATCCCCAAAATACTATTCTTTGATACTCGTAAAACTAAATAGCCTGGTCTGCAGTTCTGATAAGAGTACATGCCTCTTCTAAAAAGCATCTACAACGACGTTGCTCTTTCCTTACTTGTACTTTATCACAAAATTGAACCTCTTAAGGAATTCAACCCATCTCACCTGCCACTTCGACAACTTGGTCTAACTTTGGAGGTACCTCAGCAATTCATGGTCAGTATATATAGCAAACTCTCTCAGCTATGGTCCTCAGAGCTTTTCATTGTGGAAGGTAATTGGTTGACCTTCTTGCATCAGGACAATGCCTATTCCAACATTCAATGCATCACATTCTAGTTCAAAATTTTTGTCGAAGTTAGGTAATACTAACACTGAAGTGGAGTTCAATCTTTCTTTTATGATGGCAAAACTCTTCTCCTCCCTTTCTCCCCATCGGAAGTCGGTGTTCTTCTTTGTTGGCTCTGTGAGTGGCACGATGATGGTGTTGAAATTCCTGATAAACCTTCTGTAAAATGAAGTTAATCCATGGAAACTTCTTACGATGACATAAGTAGTAGGAGTCGGCCACTTGACAATTGATTTGATCTTCTCATCATCAACTTGTAAGCCTCCTCCACTGACTATATACCCCAAGAATACCACTTCTTCCTAGCAGAAGCAACATTTCTTCAAGTTATTGAATAATCTCTCGGCACAAAGGATATTTAAGACTACTTTGAGATGTTCACAGTGACTCAGCATGTTGGCACTATAGACTAGGATGTTGTCAAAGTATACTATGACACACTTCCCAATGAGATGTCTCAGTACATGGTTCATAAGTCTCATGATCGTGCTTAAGGCATTTGACAAGCCGAAGGACATGACTATCCACTCATAAAGTCCATGTCAAGTCTTGAACGCAGTCTTTTACTTGTCTCTTGACCTCATGTGGATTTGATGGTAGTCAGACTTGAGATCAATCTTGTTGAAAATCTTGGCTCCACTTAGTTCATCTAACATGTTTTCTAGCCTCAGGATCGGATACCTGTATTTGATTGTGATTTTGTTCACGACTCGACTATCAACATACATCTATTAGGTCCCATCCTTCTTTGGCACTAGAAGTGTAAGCACAGCACAATGGTTGAGACTATCTCTCACACAACCTCTCTCCAGTAACTCATTGACTTTACGTTGGAGTTCAGAAGCTTGCTCGGGATTCATTTGATAAGCTGGCTTATTCGGCAATGCAACGTTTGGTACTAAGTCAATGCAATGCTCTATGCTTCAAGTTGGGGGCAACCTTTTAAGTAACTGTTCTAGGAATAGGTCGGCATAGTCATCAAGCAACTCCTTGATTTCCTAGGGCAGCTCACCACATTCCTTCATTTCCAATAATCGCTTGACCAACAATAGGGTCGGCTTGTCAGCATTGATGGCTCTCGGATCTCAGCTCTACTCATCACCAGAGCCTTCTTCAATCCGTGAGCAAGTTACATCTACAACTTGTTAACTTCTTTCGGTTACATTGGATTCGGTACGATCTTCCGGTCGTCCTTCTCAAACATATACGTGTTCCTGTAGTGGTTGTATAACTCTCCTGTCAAACAACCATGGCTTACCTAGCAATACGCAGGAAGCACACATAGGCAGTACGTCGCAGAGGATCTGGTCAGAGTAATTCCCTATAGTGATCAGCAGTAGTATTTGCTGAGAGACATTTAATGCTCTTTTTTCACTTAACCAGTGCACCTTATACGGCTTGGGATGTGCAACAGTCAGTAGCTTTAGTTTGGAAACAAGATCGGCCGATGCCACATTGGTATAACTTCCACTATCCATAATGAGAGCACACATCTGAACATTCACCTTGCAGGTGGTATGAAACAAATTCTCCCTTTACTCCTCCTCCTGTGAGGGTTCCACGCTCATCGTGTGTTAGGCAACCATGAGTAACTGGTTTAAGTCCTTGGGAAATACATCCTCCTCATTCAGTTCTTTCTTGGCTGGAACCTCCTCCTCTTCCTGCTTGGGTTCCTCATACATATTCTTTATTTTTAAATTTGGGATTTTTCCCTAAATGACCATCATCCTTTGGTTCGGGCACTGAGCAGCTATATGTCCAAACCCTTGACACTTGAAGCACTTGATCTAGTTAGTCTTCCTGCCAGACCCTTGCCCCTTCTCATATGTTTAGGGTAGTACTACATCTTTAGGTTGGTACTACATCTTTAGGTTGGCCTTTTTGTTCGGCTTTAACGTCAACTCTTTTGCTCGACTTGATACTAGACTGAGCTCAGTGACTTGCCTATCTTGGTTGGCTAGTCGGCATTCTGATCGTTACTCGGCTCCTTCTTTACCTCTCCATTCGCTAGGCAATCTTAATAGCTTCATCCATTGTGTCAAATCATTGGAGCTCCATAATGTCTCAAATATCTCCTCTCAATCTAGTAATAAACCTTGAGACTGTTCGGGTTAGTGGTTCCTCTACTTTGCATCTTATCATAAGCATTTGGAATTCTTGAACATACTCATCAACAATTCGACCTCCTTGCTTCAGCTATTAAAGCTAAGTGAAAGTATCTTAGAGATATCTTTCTGGCATGAATCTATTTCTAAGCACTCTCTTCAACTCAGGCCAGGTGTTAATCTCTCGGTACCTCTCTCTTCTTCTCATAGCTTGGAAATTCTTCCACCACATGGTGGCATATTTGGAGAATTCAACAACAATATCCTTCACTTTCTGATAATCCTTATATTGATAGTAATCAAACATATGCTCCACCTTCTCTTCCCAATCCAGATACTCGTTAGCATTCCCAGATCCATTGAAACTCGGAATTTGAAGCTTTACATGGTTGGATGCTCTAAGGACTCGTACACGCTCCTCTTCAAAATACTCGTCCTCTTCCTCATCAAGCTCTCTTAAGTTTATCCTTCACCTTACTTGTCCGCCAACTCCTCTCCCTCAAACTGGTTGAGTTGGGTTTTAACCTCTAACAAGTTGAGCAACTTATGAAGTGTTTTGCATAGCCTCAGTGGGTTAGCAAGACAGGGCATGAACAACTCAGGTCAGATCTACCAAGATGTTAGCTACCTCATCAAATCTCTTACGAGTGCTTTTAGAAGTTCTCTAAGATTGTAGTTCATGGTGGACAACTCTACTGTCATTACTGGTACTAATATTTATACTTGGTTTTGTTATTTTTCCTCATAGATTTAAAATTCAAATAAACACCTAAAAAAGTGAACAGCTAATAACATAGTAGTCAAATGAATACAGTAACTTACTATGTTTCTCACACACAAAACAGAATATAACAGAATTCAAGAAGAACTAACTACAACTCATACAAAACCTTCACTTTGATACTAAAATGTTACAAACCATGACCAAGAACAAAGAAGGCCGGTCGTTGGATGGGTCTAGGCTTGTAGAAAGCTCGAAAAGGGTTAATGGGAAAAGGTACGAAAGGATAAAAATGACGAATGAAACAGTAAGCAAAACCTACGAACAATTTTAGAGGATATGATGCACCAATGGAACTTTCGAGGACTTACGACATAATTTGATATGGTGCATGAATTGGTCCAATGATATTACTCACCACCCAACCTTGCTTAAGGGAAAGGATAAGAGTGATGCTGAGAGTAAAAAAATAGTGTTTACGCAGGAAGAAAGTACATAAGTGTACTGAAGGTAATCTGATTTGTTACAATTACAAGTATAAGGGTAATTATACTTGTAAGTTAGGGCAACTTGCCCAAAAGGGAAAAGACAATAAGAGCATTTCCTAAAGAAGCAAAGTACATGATGCAAAAAGGTAAAAATGAATATACAAGGAAAACAATAATTAATACTATAGATTCTATATATGATATTGTATACATGGTGATGTTGCATTGGCGAGGTTGTTAGGCAATATGGACAAAAAGTACGAATAGATGGGCTTATCAGAGCAGGGATAGCTTAGTTAGTCCAGATTCTCTATCTCTTGGCTTTTCAACAAGGATGATCCCGAGTGATAGGTTGGCTCGGTACTAGAGCATAATCATCAACTCGGCATATCATAGAATAATGGGTGGTCATACGGCACATCATTGAAGGTGACTTAACAAGGAAGCACTCGCTTCAGTAGGGGTTAGTTAGAATATAAGGATTCATCTTACCTGCCCATTTAGTCCCTAGGCTCAGCTATAAGTCAGAGCTAATTAATTTGGCATTGGGTCCTTTGCCTTTCAAGACCATAAGCCTCTTATTCAAACATTGAGAAGCAATGTGTCTAAAACCTAAGTATTTGAAGCACTTCACTTTTCGGGCCTTATTGACGGATGCATTCTCTTTCCAGGCATCTTTTTCTCGATATGAACGGGTTAGCTAGGCTCTCCTTTTTCTATCTTCTTTTCTTGCCTTCTCTCGACATACCCCTCAGGTTCAAGGCTGCCTTGTTGAGGTCAGCTAGTCAGCCTCTGATGCCTTCTTCTCCTTTGCCTCTTTACTCTTAATGCCAAATTAATTAGCTCGTCTAAAGAGTTAAACAGCTATAATTCAACTATGTCGGCAATATCATCTCGGAGTCCACTTAAGAACTTGACAATGATGTAGTCCTATGGCTTGGTAATCTCACATCTCATCATCAAGGTCTGAAACTCTTGCAAATACTCTTCAATAGTATTTCGACCTTATCTCAGGTGCTAAAAAGCATGGAGCATCTCTTGCTTGAAGTAAGTCAGCACGAAGCGCTGATTCATCAACCTCTTGATAAGCTTCCATGTTCTAATCGACTTTTCTCCTTCAGCATTGCGCTTAACAACTAACTTATCTCACCAAAGGCTTGCATTCTCAATAAGGGATAATGAAGCTAGCTTAACCTTTGTTCGTTCATCACACTCATAGCACTCGAACAACTTCTTGACTCGGGGAACCTAGTCAAGGAACTCTTTAGGTTGGCTACTTCCACTAAAGGTTGGTAACTTAAGTTTTATATTGTTAAGTCCTTGGCCAGGTGCTTAGGGTTCATCCCTTACATTCCGAGCTAATTGGTTCACTTTGAATTAGCCACTTCTGTTAGAGATCTACTTGGCCATGTCTCTACTTAGCTTAAGCTCTCTTCTTCGGGCTCCTTGATTTGTTTTGGAGTCAACACTCTTTTTATTTCTTCTTCTCGGCTTGACAGCTCTTCTCAGGTGTCGCTCATCGCTGTCAAGTTCATTGGAACCACTCCTACTAGTGGGTTCTTGCGCCCTTCTTTCTTCTCGGCCATTACGTTGACCTCCAACTAACCCAGTAAGCTCCTGAATAAAGTCGGTGAGGTTCTGAATTTGGTATTCCAAGTTATCGACATGTTGTCTTAAACTTCTACAAGGACTATCACTAATGTTGTTGACACTATCCTCCAACATTCTTGTCCGTACAGTAATTTTCTAGAAAAATCGAGTAAACAATAAAACACAACTACTGTAAGCTAGAAACAACCACTACTTAGCTTCTAGAGCTACTACTACTAACAAATAACTACTACAAACAGCTCACTACACTATAGAACAATGATTAACAGAGAAGTATAAACTACAAATCAAACTTTGAAGAACACTAGCACGTGTGTCTCCCCAAAGCTCTGATACCAAGATGATAAGGATCGAAGAAACAGCAGCGAATCTCGAAATAAGGTCAAAATGGGTCGAATGGGTTTGACGGATTAGAAGTAAGATGGTTGATTTTGACAGTGAATATGAATGGATAGAACTCACCAGCACACAAACACTATCAGGGGTTTGAGCTCGAAAATAGTATTTGATACAACTTACGAACTCTAAATGTTGCTTAGGATTCAAATGAAAGTTAGATGCAACTTACTAACCGGTTCAAATGAAGGGGTTCACTACAATCTTGAGGATAAGATTGATAAGAACATGGGAAAGATTAAAGAGTTTAATTGATACTCGATAATCCAGCAAATGCTAGCTCAAGAGTAACCTTGCTAAAAGAAAAGAAAAGAAAAAGATTCCAATAGTAGGAATATACTTTTCTATCTGATTTCGTATATTAACGTCTATGTATATCTATCTCTGATGTTTACAGATGTTGCTATTTATAGCAAGTCTTAAACCATAGTAGCAAAACTATAAATAATAGACAAGATCTTAAACCTTAAAGAATTAGGCCCATAAATAAAATAAAAAAAAAAAATATGTACAATAATACAAAACTGTGAGTTTTACAAAGGAAGTCGACATACAATCACTCAACATGTCTTGGAAAGAGTAGTATCCAAACTGGATGGGGTTGACAATTGGATGTACGGAGGTTTGGGAAGGAGTCCCAGAAGTCTCGCTAGCTTCGCCAAGACACCAAAGAAGTCGACCAATAATTGCTAAGTGCTAGAATCAGTCAGCACGACTCACTTGATGCTTTGCTGAGTGATTCTTTGGTCTCGAGTACTCGATTTTGTGGTATCTCGGCACCTTGGCTTATGACAGTCTTGGTACCAAGTGTTTATCTTCCTACCTCTCATCCTTCTGGCTTCAACTCAGCCTCGGCAAGCATTGATAGGCCTTAGCTTCAGACAGGTTTACCTTGGCTTGGACATAGTCGAAGGCTAATTCCCATCAAAATACATGCCAAGATAACCACTTATCTTTGTCCTTAGGTTCATAGCACTCCTTAAGTATCTCCCTCCTTAAGTTTAATGACTAAGGTTTATTCGATTTGGTGACTCTCAATGTAAATTGACCTCCTTCCTCTGAATAATTTTACCATCTTTACATTAAGTTAATGGACTTTAGCTAACTCATCTTTCTCCATCCCTTATTGAATAAAACATAAGGAGGTCTATCTCTAGTTAGCTAATAGTTTCCAATTCCATCTTTTGACTTAAGGCTTTTATAACTACATTTGACCTTGTTGGCCTAACTTCTAGGTCCAAGTTAAAATTTGCCTAAGAGGACTTGCTCCAAAGCTTAATTAAGTGAAAGCTATTTTGGGTCTATAAGTAGTTGATTGCGATATTGTTTCTTTATGCCATAAACTTTCTTTTAAGGAAACGATGCCTCTAAACTAGAAGGCATTATATTACTATTTTCATTTCCTTTTCATACATTGGTATTGCTTTTTTGTCTTACTTGATTTTTGGCTTCCAAAAGTTATGAGCTATTTATCCTATATCAAGATGCTACTAATAGCAAAATCGTTAGTCTCCACATAGGCCTCAAAGGGTTGGTGAATCCATAGAGTTCTAAGAATGACTCTCTTGTAACTATCTATTTCTATACATCTAAGACCTCCTTATGAAATGGAAAAGGGTCATTCTTCTTTAATAAGTTTATTGGGGGAGTCACCACCACTTAGTATTGATAAACAAATGTCTTGAAGTAATATACTAAGCTTAAAAATGATTTCAAATATTTAGTTATTTTAGTAGGTTCTTTTGAATCTTTAATTACATAGAGTTTCTTTACATGAATCTTGAGTTAACTTGTTGCATGCACTAAAAGCACCACATCCTCTTGGACAAAAGTATATATCTCTCTTCCATAAATAACTTGTTTCCTCGTAATGCTTAGAATCCATTTGGTTATACTTTATATATTCCTTCGTAAACATCATGAAGTATCTAAAGTAAAAAATAAAAAATAAAAAAAAGAAGAAGAAGCTAAGTCATTTAACCTAAGAGTAAAATGGGAAAATTCAAAATTTTAATTAAATAAATAAATTAAGTTTAATTAATAAATTAGTAGTTCAATTTCTAATTTGACCATTCTTTTAAAATAATTAAGTAAAGGTATTTAGGTAACTTTGGTTTTTGTATATTTCAAAGAAGTTAATTTTTATATTATACTAAAGCCGTTGCGCCTTAGTCAAATAAAGAAGAGTATTCCAATATTTTGATTTCTGAAGATGCAATAGAGGGAAAGAAAGCTATTCCAATTGAAATTGGAGAATTATGAAATAAAAAATTCTCTCTCTTACTATTTCCCTTGAACACTAACCATTAGACTTAAGAGAGATCAATTTCAAACAACGTTGATCAATCTAAGCAACCTAAGGATAATTTAAGTGATTTTAGAGGTTTTAATCAAGGTTTTACATCCAATTTGGTGAGTAAGCTCTTAAACTAGTTAAGTTAAACTTAATTTTCTAGTTAAACGATAAGATCTCTAATCCTAAACTTTTAATATCAAGGAATTTGCAGTGATCAAAGAGGAGCAAGTGGTGATTTAAATCCATCTATAGGAGGCATTGAGCTTAGTGTGGGATATAGGAGGAAAATTTAGTAGATTTGACTATTTTGGCGATTAACGATTCGATTTCCTACTTTACGAAGAGGTGGATCTCTAGATCTTTGTTCAAATTAATGTTTAATTTTTTTTTATATTTAGATATACTTAATTGAATTCTAGGAGTAGTAGTATATTTATATGTGTATGTGAGTATTTATAAATGGTGCATACTATAGGTATAATTAAGAGTATGATTTGATTGATTGCAATGTTAATTTGATTTGCTTCATGTTAAATGATCTACGTGATTATTGTGTTGATATGTTAAATTAATGTTTTTCTTGATAGTTAGAAGTGTAAGTATTGAATTTAGTTAATTTGGATATGATTATGTAAAGGTTATGATTTTGATGTTTATAATAAGTTTAATTTTCTAGAAATCTTTTAGGAAAAATAAGAATAAGCTGAAAAGTTGTTGATAGTGATAATTTAGGCGTTCTAAGGTTTGTTTATTATTAATTCAGTATGTTCTTAGTAAAGTGTTCTTTGATTATATGAAACTATTAAAGTGTTGTTTGATTATATGAAACTAGAATGCTTTTAAAGAAATGGTAATAAAAGAATAATTTTTCAGAATATTGAATATGAGCATAATGTTGAATTCAAGGATTCTATATGCTAGATGATGTGTACTTGATGTTCAAATGTATTCTTGTTAATATATGATTTATGTTCATATTTGGTATATTTTGATCCTTAAAATTCACTAAGGCTCAAAGTTAAATGTCTATATCTCTAATATTTTCAAAAAATTTGAGTGTCTTGATGGTGTTCTTTGTGTTTGTCACGATGTTCATCATTTTTTGATTAAAATGCAAGTTTGATCTTCTAAAATGGCCTATATTTATCAAAAGCATGTTTTTACATGAAATTCAAGTTATGCTTAGATTGGAACAGAGCAAATGTTCAATATTCATTTATGATTAATAAAATCCAAGATCATGAATTAATAATATAATTGGAATCAAACATTTGATTTGAGTTCCTAGAATAAGTTCACTCAATCTTCCAAGAAAAAGGGGAACTTATAAAATTGTATTTGTGAATAAAGTAATAAGAACAATTATTTAATAACATTAAATTTTAAAAAAAAATTATCTAACGCTTTACCTTTTAGTTGTTGGCTTGAAAAAAAAAATTCTTAACTCGTAGAACTTGAAAACAATTCAATGCTATCATACTTGAGTTAGTGATAAGGTAGAATTTATACTTCACCTATTATTCAACTTCATAAATTACTTGTTTTCAAATCTATTCTCATTTGATATAACAAACTACAAAGGAATTCTTTTACAAAAGTGAGGCAAACTCAATGTATTACAATTGTACAACCTTTTACAATGCATAACTCCATTAGAAAGTCTATAAGATACTTCTTCAATCTCTATGTTGGAGCCGTTACATTATAGCTTGGCAATCATCAGGAAGAGCTACTCCCTAGACATTTGAATCCAATCCTACAACTATTCGCTTTATAAGAAAAACTATTTTCACTTATCTTTCTTAAGTCTTCTTGATTCCAATGGTGCACGGTCTTGTCTAACTTCATCATAACTTGAGGATAAGAGAACTTATCACCTCAACTTATTGCAAGCTAGATAAGAGTAGATAGACAAACAATAACACAAGCAATATCTCATTACAAACACAAAAATAATCTATCAATTCAATTGCAACACTATTTAATCTAGCCAAGTAATGCAAATGTAACATACGCGTACCATGCTCATGTACATGACATATATTAGTACCGATATCTTAGTCTTAACCCTAGTCCTAGACATCTGGGTACTCAACATTGTCGGGTATCTGAATTACCTAATTCAAGAAATTAGAAAAGAGCTTAACAAACTCAACTTAGCTCAAGCCTTACAATTCTACATGCTTGAATATCGATCCTTATAAACTAAGATGCTTGCATTACAAAAACAAGCTCTCAAAAACTAAATTGTTTACTTAACGAGAACCTGGTTTTTAGAATAAAACTTAACCAAGTAAAATCCCAATTTTGGAAAGCTTGATTCATATGTTCTTTTCATGCCATGCCATGAATGCATCATCTGCTTACCAAGGAAGATCAAGCAACTATCAAACATCACAAACAAGTTTACTCATTAATTTATTAGCTAAGCCTTTAATTTACTTTTTTTTTTTTTACATTTCCCATCTCTAAATCCTCGATATCGAGTCCATTTAAGTAAATATGTTAAAAGGTAGGGTTAGCAGATAGCACCTAGTTTCTGGTTCCGGTTAATACAAATCCACATCATCAATTACACCAGAAATAACATATTTGAAGCCATTATAGTCAATAGACAAGCATGACTCATCCAACAAAATATACTAAAAGAGTTCAAAAGGCATTTCATAACTCAACAATTAACATGTCACCTTAATATACACAAAATCAATCACAATCATTACAATTAGATAAGTTAAGAGTAGATAAAATCTACTCTAAAACATAAGCAATTCATTTACCTGAGCTACTTAGTAAATTCCCAAGGCTTATTCTTACACTCGAAGCTCTTCCTAAACCTACTTCACCTAAACAAAATATGTACAGCGCTCGAGTCAATTTAAGTTAAGTGTAAGCAAGATTACTAACTTATTTACACTTGGGATCTAGGTCTTGATGTAGTTCTTTTATTAACAACTTTGGTGTAGGATACTTTTTGACCTAGTTTCTGACTTACCTTCTGTATATAAGGTTTTTCCAACGTACTTTCTAACATAGCTTCTTATTACTTAACTATCATATGAATATTACTATACTCTTTACTTTTACTACTATATCACTTTGATTCCAAGATAAGAGATTTTAGTATGATACTTATTTAATGTTCAATTGTTATAATACTATTAATATATCATCTAAGTTAACTATAGGACTAAACATATGTAGAAATTATAAGGAATTACCTTAAATATACATAAATGTATATAAAACCAACCAACCCCTTGCATCAACTTCTGACTTAGATTCTCAACATTAAGTTATTTTATATTTTCTTCTGCTCGACATTCTAACCCACATTTTAACTCACATTTTGACTTATGTGATACAGTTCTTAAATCATCAAATCACCCAACTTCAACACCAATTCTCTTGTTTTCATACTCCATCAGACTAATTCAGTATTCCAAAACCCAATTATAACCAAAGTATGACACATGCAAATCAAATTACTTAAGGAAATATCATTCTCATACATTTCCAACTCATTACTTCTACATTAAACTAAAATTACCTAAAATCCAACTTCATAGTTTTTCAAAAATCTTTACGTAGTATTAAAGTAGACTCTTTTAGGAACTTTTACACAAAAATCGGAGTTAAAACTATATCGTTTACTATTCTTAAAATTTAGTACAAAATTCCTTTTTAATCCTGATTTCTTAATGAACTCATTTTCTTTCTTTGAATCTTAAGAATTTGGTTTGATATTAAAATTCTACATGCAAAAATACCTAAGGAAATTGATTTTTATAATTTTTGAACTTTATTTACTATTTTTAGAATTTTAGAGAAAAATCATAAGAAATTGAACATTACTAGTGCACACTTTTCCACCCATTATCAGGGGTAGTGGTTATGTTAGCAGGCTTAAATGTTGCATACTCTATCACCAAGTGGTCTTGGCTTGTTTCTAGTTTGTGCTTGGACTTTTGAAATTGAAAAACCCTTAATTTACATTATTTTTTGTAATTTGTTTTCACTCTAATTCTCCTTTTTTTCCAGCTCCAATATTTTTCCTAAACCCTATTCTCTTTCCTCGATTAACAAAAGAACCAGCATACAAAGGAAACAAGTTTTATAAGTTATGAAATTTTCCCTTTGGTTAACACATGTCTTTCTCTAAATTTTTGCATGGTTACTCAAAATTCCTTTCTAATACACCTATCTAAATATCCTTTAACACTCGACAACACCCAGATTCAATAACAATTAGCTCTCTACTTGTCTTTGTTTAATTTTTGTTATTTTCCTTCATTAAGATATTAATTTATACATGTATGTATGTTATACTCTATTATCTTTCTATCTTCGAGTACACATACACATACACATACACATTTGATATTATATAGTTATTTTAAATCTAATTAACTCCAAATTATTACTTTTGTAGGTCAAGTAAATTTTCTTTTTTAAAGCCTTGCTACATTATGGTTAGGAGTTTCAAGTTTACAATAAAAATACTGACCATCGATAAAACTACATCTTTTACTAAATTAAACATTTTACCTACTTTATTTTACAAAATAAACCTTATTAGGATGCTTCTTTTAACTTTTTCTATTCTATATTAAGAATTTATTTGATTCCAAGAATATTTTTTGGAACCTTAAATCTATCGATTTCCAGTAACTATGATTATATTACGAATAGTACCTGTGACTTGTACTTCCCATGAACACATTATTTCCTCACTTTCCAATTCATATTTTCTAAATTACATATTTATTAAAAAAGTGCCACCATACCATACCTTCGATAGTTGGTCGAAGATTGAGGTCTCACATATTAATAAATAATAAGTAATAATGATGCAGATTGTTTTTCTGATTGTTGTAATATGAAGACTTATGGTATTCTATGGTGACTTTGGTAAGTCATGTATCAATATACCCACTTCAAAAATGTGTATTGCAAGATGCATTGGTAGCAAAAATGTGTATTGCAAGATGCATTGGCAGTCGTAGGTGGCAACCTATGGCCTTAGGAAGTTACAAAACTTGCCTAAGGTCACCCTTTATTAGACTAATAGTGTAGATTGAAGTTAATTGAAATGTAAATAATAAAAACTAAATCTTTAATGAGATATGTAATTAAACAAGTCGAAACTTTAGATATATAATTATAAAAAATTTCAAAATTGAGGTATAAACTGTGATATGACCACAATTTAAACATTGATTGACTACATAGCATCATAGTATTAAGTTGGACTATGTCTTAATGGGATAGTACCATCTATGCCATTTTCCTTAGAGAGATAATAAAAAAGTTCACATATAAAAAATTATATTAATAAAATAATAAATGATGTTGAAATATTAATAAAAATAATTTAGTTTATTACTTTCTCCATAAAACCAATCATTTGTGCATAAATGAACTTCTACAGTTTCTAGCCTCAATTAGATGTGGTGTCAATTAAGATTTGATCTCTAGTACTAAATGCGGATTTCAAAGCTATGCTTAAATCACGTATCATTTTTGCAACTTGAAGATATGGAAATTGATTGGTTTTCTAGTAGTTGAATATACCTAATTCAACTATTTTACATCACTCCTTGTAGAAATATAACTCTAATTCAAATTTATTGACCTATACAAGTGTTTACATTCTTTTAGAGGATTGAAATTTTTGGATAAAATGAAAATTATAAGCATCAAACAAATGAAATAAATTTAAATCCAATATATGTATTTGTAAAAGATAAAACTTCTTAGAAGTCGTCTCCTCATTCAACATTGATGGAATCCTACTTAACCTATTCATGATAAAGAGAAGATAATGCTCTTTCATTTTAACATTAAATGGCTTCATGAGTCTAGCCCGAAACATGTCTACATGACTTGTTTAATAAACAAGTTTATGGGGTTAAATCAAACATGGACACAAATTTTATCGTGTTTAAATTGGTTTGAGCTATTTGTGTTTCATGCCTTTTTTTTTTCCCATGCACAAAACTATTTATGATTGTATTGTTTGGGTTCATGAGTTATGTCTTAAATTGCCAATCCTATGTTAGATGAAATTTACACAAATATTACGACTTTAACTTTTCAAGGTCGATAAGTGTTGACTTTTAAATGAATTAGGAGCTCGGATCTCTGAGTTTTTAGGGGTGCCTATGCAATATACTTAATAATCGTAAAACACATGCAAGGTGTTTGTTAAAGAGAAAGATACTTGTCCCTTGAATGCAAAACCTCTAAAATATAAGTAACCTCCTAATTTTCTCTCTATCACATGTTAGTTATAGTCTCACTATTACTTAGCATGTTATTTAAATCCTAAACTCACTTAGGTTAATTTTCTTAGAAATCAAAATTAAGGTTCCAATTTGATTATTTTATAATCCTTATTTTACGTACGTATTAAATATATTTAATTTTATATTTTATTTATAGGATATAATAATTTTTATTAATATTATACCTTACTACATTTATATAAAAAACTTATTTTACCAAGCAATATTTCTATATTCTTATTATAATTATTTCTATTTTCTTTGTTTATATTTAAATACTACTTTATCTTTTAGAAGCTCCTAAAACGTATCCTAAAACCTTACCCTAAACCCTCTTCCATTTTTCTTTTCCCCGGTGCAATCCTCTTTATTTTTTTTTACTTCCTCTGCTCACGATTTCTTCCTTTCTCTCTATCGCCTGTCTTCTTTTCCTTTTTCCTTTGTCGCTCACTGGACCAAACGCCGGCCCCATCCCCTACTCTCTCAATCTCGCCTTAATTTCCGAAACCCCTGTCAGCAAACCATTTCTCAATACAAATCATTAATCAGCTCGTCCAAATTCCAATTTGATTTCTCACTCTCGGTTGAATTGGTTTGTTTCCATTTTCGCACGTTCCAAGCTCATTCCGGTAATTAACTTTAGTCAATTATTTGAATATATTATTTTATGAATTATAATTTTATATTATTGTTTATATTAAGTTCTTGTTCGTATTATTCGATCATTCTTTTCTCGATTTGGATTCGCAATCTATTTTAATTTTGTACTTAGTGACGTACTCCTAGAGTATATCTTACTAATATTTACTTATTATTTCCATTGTTAGTGTTAAATTAAGTATTGTTACTATTCAATTAATTATATTAAATTATTTGATTATAATGGTATATAGAATTATTTTATAGAAAGATTACCATTATGTATATTATATCATATTTCGGATAATTAGTTATAGATATTTATATGTTTGGGCCAAATTCTTATTTTTGTTATATACAAATCGGTTCACTATTTCACGTTTAATTGTAGAATTATATTAATGATTATATTTTGTATAGAAGTCCCAAGTGTCCATTTAGTACACTAAAAATCCTTTTATTCCTAGTACGATTTATTATTGTTATCGATGTTTTCGTGAACCATTTATTTTATCATATTAGTACCATGTATATCTGTGAGATATCATATATTACGTAATATGTCCGTTTTTATTATTTACAATTACTTTGTCATTCCTACAAGTTTTGACAAATTATATCATTTTTTCAGTTAAATACGTATTACTTAATTGCCATATCGGTTAGATAATTTATATTGCTCGATACCCTAACTATGTTTCCATTTTATGTTTTCTTGTATATACATAGATATGTTATGTAATATATATTATATATATATATATATATATAGATATTATGTACATTACAATTTACTAAATAAGTAATCTTATATAGTTATATCAACTTTTGGTTTAATCGTATTATGTTATTATTATTTGATTCAACTATTTCATTTGGGACCTTAATGGAGTAGATCATAAGTTTTTAGATAACTCTTAGGTAGTACTTAGTCTTAGAATGCTTAAGAGTTAACATGCTACTTGTTTTCTTTTAAATTTATGGTATTCGGTTTCCTTTGTCAAGGTTTGACTTTAGTTCGGGTTTGAGATCAAAGTATTGTATTTGAATTTGGAGCGATTTCAGGTACGTGGTGTTGATTGTTGCTTGTATTTGATAGGAATTAGTAATTAAACCGAACTAAATCTATATTTGGCTTAATCACTTTGGTTTGCTGATTTTCTTGACCCGCTCGCTCTAGGGGCTTGCAGTGGCAGTTCCCTAGAGAAGCAACCATTTATCATCTGCAAGGTTTTCCTAGAGGACTTTTATATGGGATAACGCAGCTAGAATATTAGGTTTTGGACTCTAGTTTCTAGGCGTAAAGGATTTAAAGGAAGACATATAATTATATCTACCTATGTATGTGGGTAAAGACCAAGTGTGGTGGGGTTTGAATACCCCTTTGTTGTTTTGTTGGCCTAAGTTGAAATAATTAAACTACTAATTATATTATCTAATATTAATTGCATATCCATATGTAAATGATTTGTCTTGCATACATATGTATTTGTATACCCGTATTAGGCCTCAACTCATTCTTTTCTCTTTCAGGTGTTGGATCTGAGAACTTTCTTATTTATGAGGAGACGTTTGTCAACGACATTCAAGAGGAGGATAGAGTTGAGTATTTATATTTCTATAATGATTAGATAAGGTGATATCTATGTTACTAATGGTTTATGTTTTAATGAGGATTTTGTATTTTGAGCAGATTGACTCCTTTTGATATTTGAGGATTTTAATTATTTGACATATCTTATGTTTTAGTTATAAGTCAAGATGCTTCCGAACTTTTGGATATTGCAGGTTTATATGAGTTTATGAGTAGATGCAGTTTTCCACTCCTTGTGGATATTTACATATTATGTAATATGACTCTTCATGTTTCGATTGTGAACTTAGAATGCCTTAAATAATTTAGGCTAGCCGGGTTATGTAGCAAGTTGTAGCGCTATTTAGGGTCTTAGGGTGTT
Source organism: Lumnitzera racemosa (assembly GCA_024138005.1). Lineage (NCBI taxonomy): Eukaryota > Viridiplantae > Streptophyta > Magnoliopsida > Myrtales > Combretaceae > Lumnitzera > Lumnitzera racemosa. The sequence goes on from JAMXBC010000003.1 coordinate 73,887,348, forward strand.
ACAGTACCTCAAATAAAGGGTGGGATCTACCATCACCATGTAGTTTCCAAAGATTGAGCCAAGGAATGTGTATGAACTCATTGTATGAAACCAAAACAATTCATATACAATTAAATTCCATTTCCCTTTCCGCATGGTCCATCTCTACCAACCACATAATATCTATAGCCTTATTAGATAGTTTATAACGTGCTTGTCATGTATGACCAATTTTAATTACAAGGTCTAATATGATTAAGTCCGGTATAATCAGGTGATCAAGCAATTCGAAGACACATGCAACAATAGCATGGTATTTGTGCACACTCAAATGGATTTCTTTTATTATATGGTATCTTATCACACTAAAGGAAGCAATTATCAATCACAATCTTATAACCTTAACCTCATATGCATTCCATTTATTATCTTTGATCTAAGGTATAACTAAGTCTATACACATAAGCAAATATGAAATCATAAGAGAGAGGATTCACTCATCTATGTTGCTCTAAGAGTTATAGTAATCCTCTAGGAGCTTCGACTTAAGATCAATATCACTTGATAATAGAATAATAGTACTACTATTAAGATCATGACAACTATCTAATTGATTTTCCTAAATTTGCTATACTTCTCAATTATTGTTAATTCTTATTTTAGTCATATCTTCTTTGCTTTTTGTATTCTTATAGTCATTTTTATATTCTTTTGGGCATAATTTCACATGGTGGGGTCCATTTTAGGGGTCGGGACTCACAGCCAATGGGTCTGGTTAGATTCATTTCATTGGTCGAATGGTTTGGTTAGAGTTTTTTGGTTTTGGGCTCTTTTTTAGGCCTAGGCTTATGTATTGACTATTAAGCCACTTGTACTTGTTACTATGCCTTAATTTAAGGGTTTTAATGTTAAATTTTTAAAGAGTCCATTTATAGTTGGGGCCAAGTCATTCTTTTAGAGTTATATGCCAAAATGTGCCTCTTTAGCTAGTTTTGACTTAAACTTAGATCTAGAGCCATTTACGGGCTTCTTAGATCACCTATTAGGCTTCATGAGCCTTTCATTTGGGTCTTAATATGTAGAGTATGGTCGCTAGTCAATCAGTTTTAATGGGCTTATGCCTTGCTTTTGTGGTCTTTTAGGTGTTTTTAGCTCATTTTTTCTTTTAGGGTCTTATGCCAAAGCCCAACTCACTTATTCAAGCCTAGATCTCACTTAGCCCACCTTAAATCACTATCGTAAGCATAAGATTAGGTCTGGTCCTTATCATTTAGCAGGCTTAAAACCTAGTTTCTAAAGCCTAATGTTAGTTTTAGGCTTGATTAAGCCTCTAAGCCACTATTATGATACTTAACCTTAATATTTAGGTCCTAAATCATCATTAACTTTACTTAATCACTTGATTATCCAAAAAATTAAGAATTTCTATATTTGAACCTTACTTAAAGGAACGGTCAAGTAGGGTTTGAAGTGATTTTGTCCTATTTTCAAATAAACTCATTTTAATGTGTTCAAACCTTATCTAAATCACTTCTTAATCTAGATGTAACTAAAAATCAACATGAAAACTTGAAATGTGATGGAATATACATCTTGCATGTTTCGGCCCTCTAGGGTTTGTGGGCTTTCTTGGTGATTTTCTCATCTATTTTCATGGTGTGCTTATATTTCATCAAATCTCTACATATTATAACTTATACTTCACTATGAGACTATATTCTAGATTTTTTCATGCACATATATAAACTAACCTATCTTAAACAATTATAAGGTAACTAAACATGACTCATAATAACTCTACAACATTAAGGGAGATAAATTTTAAAGTTCTTACCTATTCTTTGAATGTTAATGCGAACTCCTAATCTTTTAAGATGAGATGCAAATGTTATGACTTTAGGGAGTAGCTTTGGGATTCAGTGAAGGGTGTAGGTGTGGATGTGTGTGTATGCTAAGCACCTAAGGGAAGGTAGGGGTATTTAGTGGTGGCCGTTTGGAGTGAGAAATGTGGCTAGTTGAAAATGAGTCCGAGTGGAGGAGGTGTAAGGTGATGATTTGAGAGAGAGTTAGAATGTGAGTGCATGAGAAAATGAAAGAAAATATGAGGATGTTTGGGAGGGGATATGGTTGGCCAAAAGAAGAGGAATATTGGGGGACTAACTTTGTCGTAATGAAGGACTATTGCTTTTATGGTATAAAAATACCTTTTGATATGTTGCCAAAAGGGTAGAATCTTGTCTCTTAAAGGTGCATTTTGCCATTGATGCACAAAATACTCGAACTAATCTGCTGGCTTTATTTAGTTAACTACTTTCGCCTCCTTGCCAATTAAGATGTATAACATAATTAATAGATCAAAGTGTAATTAAGTTTCTTAGCTTTATTTTCATGTTCACATGGCACCATTAAGGTTTATTTAATTTTATTGTACTAAATTGGATTGATCAAGATTGATGATCTATTGTATCTAATTAATTAACAATGCTTAGTAATTTAGAATTGTTTATTGCTAATCGATTACATTTAAGAAGGGGAACTGGCGTTTTAGGTTGATTAATCGAATCATTTATGTTTAGTGAATAGTTTTGCAATTTAATCACTGTTTTATAGGTGAAATAGGTTTTTTGATATTCAATTAAGGTTTTAGATGAACAATAGGGTTTCTAGCATATTAGGGTTTTCAATTAGAGTTTTAAAGTTGGGTTTCGATTGTTCATGTAGGTTTTTTATTCAATTTAGGCTTTTCCATTCCATTGTTCAATGTTAATTTATTTTACCCTTTGTTGGTTTAAGAGAACACCTATAAATCCTTCATACTAATCTCAAGTCTAGGCTCGAAAATTTATGGGACTTACACATAATCTCCAATCGTTATAAGGAAACATATGTTAACATACTAGAATAATCTTTTTCATGAAGGAAATCGTTGTTCCTCTTACAAATTTTTCCTTTTTTTTTTTTTCCTTTTGTCTTTGATATAATTTAGTATTTGTGATAATTATCATCATTATAATTATAATTAAAATAATTATAATATATACTTTGAAATTTTTTATTCATATTACCTTTTTGGTAATTAGCATTTCATCAAAGGTCGCTAATAGATTTCTTATCATGCAGGGTGTTCTTCGGTTTAAGCATGTGCAATTACTTGGATAATTGATTTAATTAAGAAATGGGAAATAATAGATTGTCGAAACAGTAAACATCTCCTATATTTGTCATAATACCTTTTTGGTGTCACTTTTGGTCATTAGTATTTTGTCAAAAATGGCCATTAGTTTTATTAACTTGGTGTTTAATTGTTTGAATGTGTACCATTGTTTAGATAATTTAATTAAAAAATTAGAAATTATAGAGTATTAAAAAGTGAATCTTTTAAGTGTTTGCTTAATTTATTTATTACTTATCACATTTAATTGGCTATTACACTCTCTTCTTCACATTTTAGACAAGATAACCAAAGATTCCAAAATTACATAATGTCACCACCTTTGACTAATCTTGTAAGTTGCATTGGTGGTATAGTTCATCCCTAAGATTTTTCTATGGCATTTTTGCAATAGAAAATAACCATTTAATTTTTTTTAAAAAATATATAGCAATAGAAGCACCAAGTCACAATGATGCCTTATTAACATTTTCAAAATTAGAAAAGGAACATTACAGATCCATCGTTCCAAAAGATAAATGATAGAGTAAAAATAAACTTATAATTGACTTCTTCCAATTTAAAACATGCTTTTGCTTTCTTTATGTTATCGATTCTTTATTATCTTGCATAAACATGTATTATACATCACCAATGAAAGTTGGCATATACTAATAAATTACGTAATAAATCATCTTTTAAAGTTTATTTGTGTGATGTCATATGAAAACAAAAGAAACATAGATGGCTATGATCTTTTTAGGGTTATTTTCGTGATAATCTATAAACAAGTTCATTTCTTATCATTGTATCCTTTAATACCTATTTTAAATTTAATTTTAAAATCAATAAATTAATTCTACCTAATTGATTTTTTCGTCCCCTTAAATTATGTACCTTTAAACTCAATTTATGTCATAAGCATGCTTTTTTATAATTTCTTGTTTAAAAAGAATGTATTTCAATGTAGGGCTATTGTTGTTCCTCCCATAAGTTCTTTTTCTTTTTGTTTTCTTTTTCTATTTTATCTTTGATATAATGCAATATTTGTGATAATCATCATCAATCATAATTATAATTATAATATATAATTTTGTAAACCTTTTTGTTATTTGTTCGTCTTCATTAATAAGGTACCTTTTACTTGCTATATATATGGTAGACACATATTATTATTATTCATTAAAAGGAAATTGAGTTTACCAAACACATGGAAAAATAGTTAGCGTTCAAGTTACATGCACGATAGGATCAATCTTGCCACTAACACAATTGGCTTTGCTAACACTCACAATAGTATAAGTATTAAAAAATAGGGGCCATTGCCCTAGTCCAACAAACACAAAACGAAAATTATCATTGACTGCACTTTCATGATACGAAGATAATAATAATTAAAAAAAAAACTAAATGATTAGATGGATAGTGCAAAAAGACTTCATCTTATGCTCCTCTTAAAACACTTGCAACAAAATAGACACCTTTTTGCTTAAGCTTCTATTGGTCCACCTCAATCTCCATAATGTCCTCTGCTGGAAATATAATGTTACCTATTATAAATTGTATTGTGAATATTGGTGTGAAGTGTAATAATGATTGAATCAACGAAAAGAATGAAATTCTAGCTTATTTCGAGATAGCTAATTTCCTCATTAATTTTTAAAGAAAATGGTACTTAAGATATATTAATATTTATAGAAATTCATGATTTAAGATATATTTGTTGTTACTAGTAGCTAATTTCCCTTCCAAAAACAATTACTAAAACTATATATTAACTACTAAAAACCATTATTTACAATCTACTATATTGCTAACTTCCTAAAACTTGTGTATCTATTATTGATTTTTTTTTTTTTTTACATTTATGCTCTACTATATTCTTAAAACGTAATGTTTTCTCTTATAACCGAAATCAAACTTGTCTTCAAGATTAAAGTAAAGGACTTCGATGTATTTGATAAAGATATCGACGTCCATCCATCTAACATAAGTTCCATAGGTCTCATTTACACTAATGCCAGGATCCCATATAAGTACACATCGACCCATTTTGTCCAACAAAAAGTGTAGAAGATCAAGTTTGGAATCCTTATACTCATCCATGTAATTAATATCTATCCATATCAGTTTTAGAAGAATACTTGCTTTTGCATATCTAGTAACTACACTGTCAAGATTAGAAATAATCTAGTGACCATAGTAACATTGATGGAAAGCATTAAATGGGGATTGAAAACTCCTATTATTTAAGTTGCTGGTAGGCGATATGGTGGCAATTTCAAGAATGAAACTTTTTGTCAAATGAAATTTAGATTTCAACGTCTTATTATCTTGTATGGTGAAATTTATCCAATTATTCCATGGTTGGAGTTGTCCCTTTTCAAATTGTGATAGACTTATCATCTTGAAAGATGTCTTCATGTAGGTTTGGAATGTAAAATTGAGGGATAAGTTCTTATTATTCTCTTATGCAGCATTTTTGTTGGATTCGGAATTGTCCATCCTATTGAAGCTATTAATTTCCTCGTCTACTTCTTCTTTAATTATTTCATCTTCTTGTAGTTCTCTCTCTTTAGTGATTAAGGTATCTAGTTATAAAATTAAAATTTTCAAATTATATACATGATCTTGTACTAGCATATACGTTTTCATGAATCCTTCCATTTGAATTTGAATATACGTTGTAGTTTATGTTATTAAATATACCAACAATTCTAATTTCTTTATTAAAGTTGGTTCTATGGCTTAAGTTCTTTTGTCAAGAAAAACGAGAGCACTATTGTTAGCAATTATAACCCACTGACATGTTGTAAATTATGTTGTAAATGTTGGTGTGAAGTGTAGTAATGATGGAATCAAGGAAAAGAATCAAAAGATTGAAATTTCATCTTATTTCAAGATAACCAATCCACTTACCAATTTTTAACGAAAAAGGTACCTAAAAATTTTGTTGAAAACATCCTATTCAATCTTTATTGATGTATCATTATTTATAGAAATACATGATTTAGGATCTACTTCTTGTAACTAGTAACTAGTAACTAATTTTTCCTTAAAAAACAACTACTAAAATTATATTTCAACTACTAAAAACTACTATTTACAATCTATTAAATTACTAACTTCTAAAAATTGTACAAACTATTATTGAATTTTTTATATTTATGCTCTATTATATTCTTAAAACGTAATATTATCTCCTCTACTCGAAATCAACTCCATTCTCAAGGTTGAAGTAAAGGACTTTAGCGTGTTTGATGAAGATATCGGCATCCATCCCTCTAACATAAGTTCCAAAGGTCTCATTTACACTAATGTCAAGATCCCATGTAAGTATAAATTGACTCATCTTATCCAACGAAAAGTATAGAAGATCAAGTTTGAAATCCTTATACTAGTCCACTTAATCAATATCTATCGATATCACTTTTAGAAGAATACTTGCTTTTGCATATCTAGTAACTACACTATTAAGATTAGAAATAATCTTGTGATCATATTAGCATTGACAGAAACCATTAAATATGGATCGAAAACTCCCATTGTTTGAGTTACTTAGGTGGTATGATGGCAATTTCAAGAATGAAACTTTTTATCAAATCGAATTTGGTGTTCAATATGTTGCTATCTTTTGTGGTGAAATTCATCTAATTACTCTATGGTTGGAGTTGTCTCTTTTCGAATTGTGATAGACTTGTTATCTTGAAATATGTCTTCTTACAGGTTTAGAATGTAAAATCAAGAGACAAGTTTTTGTTATCTTCTTATGCAACATTTTTGTTGGATTCGGAATCGCCGATCCTACCGAAGCCATTAATTTCTACATCTACTTCTTCTCTAATCACTTTATCTTCTTGCAATTCTTTTTCTTTAGTGACTGAGGCATTTAAGTTGGATAAAATTGAATTTTTCAAATCATATACATGATCTTGTACTGGCATAAACATTTTCATGGATTCTTGCCTTTGAATTTGTATGTACTTTGCAGTTTCTGTCATTTAATATACCAACAATCCTAATTTCTCCATTGAAGTTGGTTTTGTGGCTTGAGTTCTTTTAACCATAGTCAACAATGAGAGCATTAATGTTAACAATCGTATCTCACTCACCTATTGCAAATTTTGTTGCGAATGATGGTGTGAAGTGTGGTAATGATGGCATCAATGAAAAGAATAAAAATACTAAAATTGTGGCTTATTTCGAGATAATCAATCTCCTTCCTAATTTTCAAAAAAAGAGGCACTTAAGAATTTAGTTAAAAACCTCCTATCTAAACTTTATTGATATATCACGATTCATAAAAATACATGATTTAAGATTTATTTGTTGTTACTAGTAACTAATTTTCCCTTTAAAAACAACTACTAAAAACCACTATTTACAATATATTATATTGCTAACTTCTAAAAATTATACAACTATTATTGATTTTTTTTTTACATTTAAGCCTTACTATATTCTTAAAACGTAATATATAGCTTGCATTAGTTCTAATTTAATTATTTTATCATGACTGAAAAATTACATGTAACCAATTTTGTTGATCTACTAGCCTTAAACTTCAATAAATCCCCTATAATTCAATTTCCAACAGAAAAGTCATGAAGACCCTCTTCACAAGGCCATAAGGCATATCCTTTGTGCATCCCTTACCAATTCTCTAATACCAACCGAGTTCTCCCTGCTATTAGAGGCTCTATTACGACTAACTTTGCTGACACCCTCTATCATGGTTGCCACATTGGTTCCCCAACTTTATCTACTCTCTATCTACTCTCTCGAGCCTAGAATTTTGTTGCCTTTCATTGTGACATTGGTTAACCAAGAGCCTTCATTTCCACTTTTGGCTATCAACATATTTCTCTCATTCCATAAGCTCCATGAGCCTTTAGATTCTAGAAAGGAAGAAAATACTACACAAGAAGTTGAATAACCATACAACAAAACTATTGAATTGATGAAAAAAATTGGGAAGCTATTAAAATCAATAAGCAATACAATCATCAAGTTTATAGAAAGTGAGGAATAACTAAATAGACTTCTGATAAGTCAAAAAATCTAGAAATGACAAGTGTGGACACCTTATTTTCACCATTTTCATTTTATTTTAGTTGAGCAAAAATAAATAAACAAAAAAAATAACAAAAAAGAAAAAAGAAAAGAAAAAAGGAAAAAATAAAAAAGAAGAGTCAAGTTGAGTCAAGTCAAATCATATCGAATCTAATCGTATCGAGTCAAACTGTATCTAGTCAAACCGTAGTGAGTCAAACCATATCGAGTTAAGTTAAGTCAAGACGAGTCAAATCGTATTGAGTTAAATCGCGTTGGGTCGTTTAGTGTCGAATTGGATAACAGTATGTAATTAATTTAATAAATCATTAAGTCATTTAAGAATTGGGATTTATTAAAATGATTTTGGCTCAGTTCAATTAAAATATATTTTTATCTAATTTATATTGGGCCAGAATAGACTTAGGATTTATTAGATAAGTTGTTGGGCTATATCGGATAGGATCGAGCCTTGAAAAATAGAAAGCCCGAATTAAGTAGGGTTTCTAGAAGTTAATTCAAATCTTTGAAGAATTGTTATTGTATCTTTCCTATCTTCGATATGAAAGATACAATTGAGAATTTATAAATCGCAAGTTGGTAGGTGGACTTGAGGAGGTTTTAAGAATACAATTCACTAAAACACCAACTGAAATCCTTGCCTCACAAGCTCACTGCAATACCAATTCACAAACATACGATCAAACATGTATTTTCAATCTAACGTAGAAGCATCTATGTATAACCTTTGCCCCTCAATACATAAACCAATTGGCCCCCCTTATGTCCACTACAATCAACATTTAACCCAAACTCCATTGTACAGTCGCTATACTCCAATTCCCTATTACGCCGAAATGAACTCCACAAATCCATCCAAATCCCACAAAGCCACACAAATTGAAGTCTAGCGGCCCCCCAATCCTTTAATACAATTAAACAAATCCAAACAAGTCCTAAATTGCAATAGCTAAAGTCCACCTTGTTACACCAACCCAAACCATAACCCACATACGCCAAGCAACCATGTCCCTTGATTTAATTCCTACTGTTGCAGCAATTCGTACGCCACTCCACTGACCAAAACAAAACCTGACCAAACGCCTAACATATAGATTAAGCTGCACTTACTCAACCAATTTGACTAGCAGGCGCAATCATACATAATCTAAAATCCAACGAATCAATTCGCACTCCTACAATGCACATCCCTGACGCACGGATCAGTTGCCATTCCCCTACTGATTAGCCGTGCAATAATTCCATGTCACCCCGATCCGTCGTACTGCACTTTGTGTCCATCGTTCCACATGTCGTGCACGAGCATAAGTACGATACCCCAATGGACACAACATTGATATGATTATGCGAAACTTGATGAGTAGGTAAAAATTATTATTTTTATTTATTTTATTTTATTGGTTAGTTTAATTATTTTACTAATATATTTTTTGTTTTAGTGCAGGCTCTTTATTATTTTTATATTACATATTTTCCCTAAATGATCTCAATTTTTAATAAAATTTAGTTAAATTACATTTTTAGTAAAATCAAGTTTGTTTTTTTTTTTTTAAATAAGCGTATCCAAATCTATGAGATATGTATCTTATAGTTAAGATTTAGAAAAAATACATATGAGATATATATCTTACGGTTGAGATTTAGAAAAGATACGTATTTTGTGGTTAAAATTTAGAAAAAATACGTATCTTGTAGTTAAGATTTAGAAAAGATATATACGAGATATGTATCTTGTGGTTGAAATTTAGAAAAGATACATACGGAGATATATATCTAGATCATATTTTAGTAGACTTTGCATTTAGGATTTAGAAAAGATATATTTTGACCCGCAGTGTTTTTTGTAAAAATAAAAATCCTAATTGAAGTTTCTAAAAAAGATGTAGTTAATTAAGGTTTTCTTTAATTCGTGAAATTAGATTTATTAGGTTTTTTTATAAAAATAATAAATTGTTAAAAAACGTAAATTTAGCTTGATTTTAAAAAATAAAAGAAATCAACCCATTAAATATTTTATAAAAAGAAAATTGTGGCCAGTTTGATCCAACTAGGGGGTAGTAGGCATATTCAGGATAACCGTATAAAAAATAAAAAAGAAATTACTGAAAATTCGTAATAAAAAAATAATATTAAATTCACTTTGGTTATATTTTACATATTTAAATATATTTTAGTATTTTTTAGGAAATTGTAAAAATAAAAGACCATTAATTAATATCTTAGTTTTTATATGGTGATTTAGTCTTAATAAGTTAGCCCTTAAATCTGGTTTAGTGCTCTAAAAAATCATTTTCTTAGAAAATTCGTGAATCAGTTGTCAAATTAGGGTTTTCCTACTCCAAAAACTCTAATTTTACTTTTTACCAATTGAATTGGTTGTGGACTTTAATTTTTAAATTTTTTTAAGAAAAATAGTTCTTTAGTGTAATGTTGAGTAACTTATATTAAGCGGACTAGGCTTGATATAGGTTAAATTAAGGAAAATCGAAATAGTTTTTGATAGGCATGGACTTTGATTTAAGAAAATAGAAGATTCTTCTTAAAATAAACAAACCACCTTTGTTAAGCCAGTAAGAAGAGGAAGATACATAGAAAGATACAAATTTCAAAAACCCAGTAAAAGGCCTTCAAAAACTCAATACAACAATTATTAGAAAGATTTCAAGGTACGATATAACTAAAGAAATACAATTTTTTTTTTATGTCATAAAACACGCCATGTTACAAGGAATTGTTATAGAGGAGAACAATGAAGACACCTAGCAAAAAATTTGCAAGTGAAGAAAAGAAATAAAATGATTGTACGAATAAGGAAAGATAGGTAATCAAAATCTTATTTAATACTTATTAGTTCTTAAATTGCAAAGTAAAAGGAAAAAATAACTGATATCAATCGACACAACTTTCCCTGTTATATTTAAATTGACACAACTTCATAAACCAAAACAATTTCAGACCCCTAAATTTAAACAAAATCTTGAAACTCTAATCATCCCTAGAAAACCAATTTCTTCAAGATGGCTAGAAAATGTTAAATGATACACAACCAGCTTGACCTAAACCACCATCATAACCATTATAAAACCAATTGAAGTAGACAATAACATAGAAAACAAAATACCCATAAACAGCTTAATAAAAGGGAAAGAAAAAGATAAGCAAAAAGAGATGGAGAAAAAAAAAAGAGAATTGGTAATAGAGAAGGATTAAGGAAAAGAAAGTCTCTAAAAGGAAGTAAAAGGCTCTTGTTCTCATTTTGTGGTTAAGTAAGCCACATCTATTAAGAGTCTTTTTTAGAGAAATATATCAATATACAAACATTTTTTTGGAAGCCATGGATGAATTCTTTGTGTAAATGTAGTGAAAAATTTTCAATAGAAGTAATTAGAGAATTTTAAGAAAAGTTGAGAGAAGAAAGTAAATAATGTCTAATCTCATAAATAGGTGGAGTAAAAGTGAAAATAACTAGAGAGGATATAATTAGTTATTATCGGGTCAAGGATGTAGGCAAACAATCTAAGGATTAACTGTTAAGGGTAATGAATGATGGAAAAATGGTAAAATTTGATCTCCATAAGATCGGTATAAATTGTTTTCAATACATTATAGGATCTTACATGAGTTCAGTTACATTTGTCTAGTACTTAAGAAAGGCAGTACGATTGCCATCACAATGGTTGACTTGAAGATTATGATTACATATCAAGAAGGGTTCTCTAATGATTTTGCAAGGAATCTTATCTACTGTATTCATAATATGAGGAGAAATGAAAGTTTTTTCCATGAAAGTTAGAAAACTGCTAAAATTCAATGAATTAATAATTGGTGAAGAAGGAATGTCGATAGTTGATAAAAAAATATTGTTAAAGATTTAAATTTTATTAGCTAACATTAGGAGTGTGATGTTAGAAAGGCTGTAGATTACAAGAGGAAGTCAATTCTTCATTCTTTAAGCAAAAAACCAGTAAGAAAAGACAGAAGATACCCCTATAGAAGAGCATGAAAAGTGACTTTGTCAAAAGAACCCTTGGAGTGTAAGTTTCTGAATAAAAAAAATCTTGTAAAGTGAGCTTAAGAATCAGCCACACAAGAAACCCTCAAAAAATGACTATCGAGATAAACTTAAGACCTAGAATAGTGGAGGAAGGAAATCAATGAATATATTCCCAAAAAGGAAGGTCACTAAAAGCATAATAAAAATAATAAAGACATAAAAAATAGTTTTGAGATCATACCTAAATCAAAACTTATCTATTATGCTAGTGCATATGAAAAGATGGTTCCACCCTCGTCTTTTAATGATGAGGACAACTCAATGAAACAATGAGGAATAAGTTAACAAGAATAATGTCATGGAACAAGTTGAGGCTGAAAAAAGACCAATTACCAAAAAAAAAAAAAAAAAAAAAACAACAGAGAAGAGAAGATAAAGGTTAATAAATTGAAGGAGAACCATAAAGAAGAAATCAATTCAACCTTTAAAGGCATTTAAAACTATATGAAATTTCTTAGTTATATAACTACTTGCTGATTTTAATTTTCATCATTTAAGAATTATTTCCTTTTTTATTGTTTATTTATTTGGTTGGTTTATCTAATATACCAAATGGCTGCTATTACTGAATTTATATTTATTTGGTGAATTTCTATGATAATGATATATTGGAACTTCACATGAAGATCCGATGGATGAATTATATGTTTAATGTATGTGTGTAGAACTAATAGGAATATATGATAAAGTTTGATACTACATAAGACAAAGGGAGAAAAAAAAAATAAAAAATCCTTTATGATATACATTGATATTATCTTGATTTTCTAACAATTTTATGCAAGAAGAATATTGATTGAGATTGGATATTAATGATCTTTATTCTTATCGTTAAAACCCTATTTTATGCATTTTTCATGAAAAACGAGGAGAAGATAAGCAATAAGAAAGATGAACAATGAGAAGATAAGCAATGAGAAATGTTACACAAAAAGACAGCATGTAAATATTAAAGAGATATAAGAAAGGTAATAGGAGATATACAAAATTTACAATTTTAAAGGAGAGATTAATAACATAACAACATTAGCACATAGAAAAAATTAACCTTGACTATGGCTATAATTATTTATGGCATGTTTACTTTGCTAAACTGGATAAGGCCGTAATGCAAAGTAATTCGTGTGGAATGGAATAGAACCATAGCGGATTGGAATGCTTTTATGTTGTTTAGTTGAACATTATTAAATTCTTATTATTTTGTTTAGTTCACAACTTTGATAGAAATACAACTTGAATAGGTTATGAAAAGACCAAAATTATCCTTTTTTATTAGGATCAATCTAAGAGCCCTTAACCAAAATTAAAAACCTTATCCTCAAATTGAAAACCCTAATTCAAAATTAAAAGAATAATCTTACATAGTGTAAATGGATCAAAAGTTTCTCCCTTCGTTCTTTGTTAAAAATTTTGACTCAACATCAAAACTTCTAATAGATCTCTCCAATAATCAAGTGCAATAAGATCAAAAATTGTTTCCTTTGAACCAAATTTTAAAAAAAAAAAAAAAGTTAAGAGCAAAAAAATAAAAAAAAATACGAATGAATATATTCGGAGAGATCATAAGAAACCCACAGTAAATCAATCGGACAACGGTGAGAAAGGTTTTCCTCTTCATATACTAACTTGAACTAAGGTTTTCCTTTTCAAATTCAATCTCAACCGAGGTTTTCTACTCCCTGACCAATCTTTACCAAGGTTTCCCTCTTTGTATACCACATCCATCTCCATTTCTCTAGATCTATTGTCATAACTCCTATGCTGAAGTAATATGGCCTACGCCCAGCGAATGCATTAGAGAAATCAAAGACAGTGTGTGTGTGTTAACCTCCGAGAAGGGAGGGAGGGAGAGAGATAATATGATTAATGATAGTGAGGAAGGGTAGAGAAGATGGGTTGAGATTGCTAATAGATGAGTTAAGAATGTAAGGATAGTTTTTTGTCATATTATTTTTAATTTGATGAGGGCAGTTTGGGGAATAAAAGGAGAGTCTCCATGGAATTCCAATTCTAAGGTGAGATTTAGGAATGTAATTCCATATTTTCATGGAATCGCAATTTCCACCAAATCACAATTGCAGGTCGAAAATTGAAGTGAACAGTTTAATAACCATTTTATAAATAATAAAAGAGGAATGGAATGAATATTACAATAAAGTGAATGGATTGTTGATTTTTGGTTATTCATTTTTAAACAAGTATTTTGTCGCCATGAAAATAGGAGAGATTCTATAACCTACATAAAAGGAGTTTCAATGATTAAAAAAAAAAAACACAAATGCTTAAAGTTATTGAGTATTTAAACTACTATCTTCATTAAACTTAAAAGAAAGTTCAAAACATGTATCATACGGAGAATATGAAACTCAAATTTACGAAAAGAAAAATCTGAATAAAACAAGAAGATAAATATTTCAAAAGTTAAGAAATAATAAAGCAACAAGATTGAAACAAAAGCTTCAATCTACGCAACAAATTAAGATACAAAAAAGGTTTAGAAGTTAGATGCAAAGTAGAGGAAAGTTCAAAAGCCAAATAGCTATAGAAGATGGCTGATCTTAGAAGTAATACTTGTTTAGAAGCAAATTGAAGAATTGAATCAAAAGTTGCTTAGCAAAATAAACAAAAGACAATTAATTATGGAATTATAAGTCCAGACCCAATATCAAGGAGACGATATATTTGGGTATTATATTTGATTAGCCAGTAAAAACAAAACGAAATTCAAATAATCAAGTATGAATCAAATCAAAGAATTATTGAAGGAAAGAAAGAACATTTTTTATAGAAGAAACAAAAAAGGAAAGAATTGATAACACATATCATTGCGAATCAAACAAATTTGAAAACAAAAACAAATGAAGAATTATAAGATTTTTATGTCCTTTTCTTCTCGAACATTGCTCCGCATTTACTTATTTACTTATCATGCCTTGCTCGTAACAGGGACTATAATCCTCACTAGGGTTTTTCCTTTTCTTACTCCTACGAGGATGATTATTTTCCTATTTGGACATTTGTTGCACGCCTTTTGACTTTCCTTCGCTCATCTTCCAGAGAATAAATGTAGATTACATCTTTTTATTATTGGCATCTTTATTCATTAATTATTTTTTTGAAGCTGTGTATTTAAGAGACATTCTTTTGTGAAATAATGTTTAGAGTTGCAATATTTCAATAATTTAATATAAAATGAAGAGTTGTAAATTACATAGCATTTCATGTATAAAGATAGACAGACCAGTAATTGTGGTCATATAAAACCAATAGTTTGAATTTAGTGACAAAAATTACACTATCTTTAATTAATTTCTAAATATACACTAAGTAATTCAATTGTTTTTATAAATCTATATATTTTCTAAATGAAATCCTCGCATGACGTGGCCTTAGCTAGTTAAATAGTAATTTCGGAAGACCTGTTACCATATATTTAATTCTATCGATAGTGTTAAAAGAATATTAAGTATTTTTATTTGGGGTTTGCAAATTGCGATGTCATTTGTTCAGGTTTGAAATGCTTTAAACGGTTATGATCGCGTTGTCTTCTTTTGTTTGGTTTTCTTTTTTTTTTTTTTAATTATCTCTTTTGTTCTTTCAATCTGGTAATATTATTTATTTACACTTGAAATGAATTTTTTCCCAACCATCCTATACTATAAACAAAAGTAAGTATGTAAACCAAATCGAAAAAAGAAGTACGTCAAGAAAGGTATTAAAAAGAAAAAAAAAAAAGAAAGCTTTTTTGGGTTTCAATAATTTAGATCCAATGAAAATTAAGTAAAATAAATAAAATTAAATAATATATCAAGGCTCTAAAAGTTGGATCACACTTTAGAAAGTCTTTTCTTTATTTTATTTGCAATGCAGCTTATTCAATTTAAGACGATTTTATTAAGAAGTGCAAACTAAACTGTATTATAAATGAACCATTGTTTTGCGATTAGTTTGTGATATTGTTTGTTGGACACCTCTATTATTAATGCTAGTAATAATAAGAGATGATTAAGTGGCCGTAGAAGAAAGTCTGTTATAACTAAGAAAAATAATTTCCTTTTCTACAAATTAAAAATCTTTTTCCAATCTTCGGACACGAATTACCTTTTCATTATTATCTAAAATGAAGTGTTAGTATCTAGTTGCAATAAAGTTTTAATTTAAGTACCCTTTATATTTCTAAAAGAAAAAATAACAATACATGTATTCAAATAAAAACACATTTCATGTTATATAACTAGAAAAAAAATATATATATATAAATGTAAAGTCAAATCTAATCAATTTTGAAGAACTCTACAAGTAGACAAGACCGTAGGCCCTAGCCATAGCATGATAGTTTGCATGAATTTCAAAAAAAAAAAAAAGGTAAAAGGTACAAGAAGATAACTTTAACCAGAGTTGTTTAAAAGGGTTGAAAGCCAGTCAAAACCCATGACTATAAATAGTTGAGAACTCAAGTCGAGGTTACATTCTGCTGAATATTGCAAGCTTCTGCAAGTGGAAAAGATTTATTTGCGTTTAACATACTAGATAGATAGATAGATAGATGGGTGGGTGGGTGGGAATATAAGTATTAATAATATTTTAAATATTTAAAAATAGATATATGTATTTTTTTTAAAAAAAATATTAATTATATATCTATATATAAAAATTTTATTAATATTTATATTCTATTAATAAATTTATATAATATATTAATATCATTAAATTATTTTTTAAATAAGATAAATTAAGTACTCGAATTTATAAGTTGGCTAATTATACAATTCAAATATATCTAACTAAGAAAAGAATTTAAATAAATAAAACTCCCATCCTTGTCCACGAGAATCGAGTTTCAAAGCGGGAGGGCCTCCTTTTATGACTTTTCCTTAGGAAAAGTAGACACACTTTCCTTGCTCACGAAATTCATTAAGAAATCATCGTTTTTAATTAAAATATTTCACGACTATTTTAAGATACTTATTAAGTTTGATATTATTTTATGAATAGAAGCTTCTATTTTTGTAGACACGAATGTAAACGGAAAAGGACATGAATCAACAACCACTTAAAACAAAAATTGGACATTTCCTTCCCAATTCCTCGTCTACGCCCGCCACTTCAATTTCATTTTTATTTATACGTCTTTGGGCCATATAGCTAGATAGCACTTACTAGTCCACATAGGCAAGTCCCGTATTGAAAATTTAAAACCTCACTTCTCTATCTCTCTCTCTCTCTTTTAGAAACAAACATCTGTTTGTCTTCCGAGAAAATCTCTGAGAAAATATGGAGAAGAGTTATACCAACAAATTACATGGAAGTCCATTGATAATAAATTCTTATGAAACTACTCCTGAGAGACCCTTTTCTCTTTCTGAACCTGTCAGCTTAAGCCATAGTCCTTCTTCTAATTCAGATGGCTCTCCTGCCAGTTCTTTCAAATCGAGTATGTTTTTCCATCATTTGAATATTCAAACATAGCATAAAAGCATACCATGTAATTTTATTTATTTTTTTCTTTTAAAGAATGATTCACGTGAGTAGGATTACATGTATTCATATTTATACGTATGTATTTGTGTTGTTGTCTGAGTATGCTAATTTTTCTTAGCAGACAAGGCGGTTTCAAACATGGGGAAGACGAAAAGACACGAGAAGAAAAGCAGTAGTTTTGCATACAGAGTCAAGGATCATGGTAAACACGCTAGCCAAAACAACTTCCAGTTTACATAAAATGATTCATTGGTATTATATTACCCGCCACATATAACGGGTCAACTATGAAAAAAAGATCGAATAAGAGTTATATAGTGCTTGGAATTTGTAGTGGTGATGATATATCGATCGGCATCCCGCATCCGTAGTGGTGCTAATTGACAGATAGAAATATTAGACAAAAATTAACAGGGTTTTTTACCCTAAAACCAGTAGAATTATTATAATACGAGTTAACATAAATCATTAATTTAGTAATACTTAATTTATCTCGTTCATCATATTAAAATAAAACAATCTATCATCTCAATAACATATCAATAATTTTTATAAATAGAAAAAAATAAAAAGATAACTTATCGACCTTCTGTAGTAAGTTATCTTATGATAGCGTTATATTAGTAACATTATTGTAAAAAAATAACAAAAATTAGTAGGCAGGATGGTCTGCTAACTAAGAATATATTCTATTGAGTTTTCGGTTTATAAGAAAACGGATCATATATTTTTTTTTTCCTTTTTATTTGTTGTATATTACTGAAAGATGCATCTAAAATTAGCTTCAACCTGTTATAAACATCTTCATTTTCAATTTCTACTGATGGTATTAGAAAAAATAATTCGTCACAAAACTATAAGTGAAAGTTTTTATTTATTTATTTTTTTATATGAATTATTTGTTAATATCATGTAGATGCTAAGAGATGGGTTATATATATATATATGTGTTAACTTTTACTTGATATATATGACTTGCAGTGAAATTAGGGCCCAAGCTATCTGAAACTTTGAAAGGAAAGCTGAGTTTGGGGGCAAAGATAATTCAGGAAGGTGGTAGGGGGAATATTTTCAAACAGATATTTGGTATTAAAGAAGGAGAGAAGCTTTTGAAGGCTTCACAGTGTTATCTGTCAACAACAGCCGGTCCAATTGCTGGAATTATCTTCATATCAACCGACAAAGTTGCTTTCTGCAGTGAAAGGTCCTTGAATTTCTCATCCCATGATGGACACCTTGTTAAAGCCCCCTACAAGGTAAGTAATTCAGTTAGATCATTAAACATTTATAAAAAATTTAAAGTTGTTTTGATAAATTTTATTGGAAACGGCCTGTAACTTGAAAAATTTATCATATCTGTTTTGAATGAGAGCCCATGCTCATTAAGCGAGGTGGACCAGATTGCAGTTATCGTATCTCTGGATATGATCTTCACAGACAGCATCGTAGTGTAGTGGTCTGTCAAATAATTGGCAGCAATAATGGTTTCATTAATAATTTTTCATTGGAGTTTGTGAACCAATGAACCGACAGCATCGCGTGAAAATACGATTTCATGGATGAAACTTGGCTTTTTCCCATCGTCACAAGCCTACAAGAAATCCTCAACAAGAATCATTGTCTAAAGGCTTTGCTTTATTTAAGTTTTGTCAAATCAGGTGCCAGGACTGACGGTTTTGTTTGTCCAGGAAAAATGATTTTCGAACATTCCTTTTTTTAGTCTAAATTTTATAATACTTATTAACTTTAAAAGTTGTGTTCATCTAGAGCAAAGGTTACGTCCATCCTACTGAATTAAAGCTCAAACCGTTTCGAGATTTCAAAAATCGAATTCGGTCATGTTTATAATTATAACCTCGAACACAACTCAAATTAATATTTAGCAAAGTTTGATTAAACTTATTTAGATTCGGCCATCTCAAAAAGAATATATATATCTTTTTTAATTAAATAATATTGATATTTTACATTCAATTCAAATTTAAATTATCAAGTAAATTCGATTCAAACTCGATTAGTTTAATATATTAATTGAACTGAATATCATATAATTCGAAATTATTAAAATAACTCAGACTTAGACTTAAACTTGATTGAATTGGAATCAAATTAATTAATGTTGAGTGAATACTGAGATAAATCCATGCAGCTTCTTTATACTCCTATGGATAAGCGTCTGCAATAGTTTTGTTCATAGTTTTAACATTTCCTTGAGTTGCGTGCTTTATACCCGATATTATATTGTGTATATAAACAAAGTTATATGTATACAGGAAACTCGATGAGTTCCTTGCAAAAAAATCTCTGCTTCGGGGAACGTTCTAAAACAACATTTCCTTAACAAATTTCCTAGAAACTATCCCTTGGTAGATTACCTTTTGAGTCTTGAGATGTGGTGTTCCTTGCAGGTTTTGATACCAACAAGGAAGATAAAATGTGCCAACCGGAGTGAGAATGTCAACAACCCTGCTCAGAAGTATATAGAAATAGTCACTAAGGATGACTATGAGTTTTGGTTTATGGGCTTCCTGAGATATGAGAAAGCCTTTAAGAATCTTGAAAAGGCCATTTCTATTGCGAATGAAATGTAAAAGTTAGTCTATCTTTAGAAGTTAGTACAAGAGAAAACTCAAGTTCTCTTGATTACCGAAGTCTGTTTACTTTGTAGGTAAGCTTTTATACTTTCTAGCAAGCAAAAATTTTGTCTAGGTAGACTCTGGAATGTGGTATATGTGCAGTGTGATTAGAAATGTAGCTTGTGGCCAAAATGGAATGTAAAGATGCCGATTTTTCTTCCTTCCTTCCTTTGATAGTAATGAGTTGAGCTTGAGCATTGGCATTCCTTTATATTGTTTTAGGCTAAAGCCAATGGTCATCCTTATGGGATGCAATATCCAAATAATAACTCTTTGGTTGAATAAGAAATCTTGATACTAGAGTCAAAATTATTCAAATACCCATGGAGACTCTAAATCTCAAATAACAAAATTTTAAGCTACTGTCGGTTTAAAACCATCCCAAAATTCAACCACCTACCACCCAAGTCATCTAGACACACTAAATCAAATCTAAACCACTAGATTTGCATGAATCGAACCTATGCCATTAAACTCGCTCATTCAAATAGATACGAAGCCATCTCTATTGAACCACCTCATTTACCACTTAACCACGCTCTATGATGTAGTAATCAAATCCAAGTTACACCTAAGTCATGTGAGTTTACACAATATAGCATGTGAGTTTGGTTGGGCGGCTGTGGCCCATGTGACCTAAGGCAACATGGATCCATTCATGTGCTGAGTCATGCAACCTACACGGGTTTGAGGTTGACGATGTGTAGCCACATTGGCTTGGTGGTTAGGTCGGGTGGTTGCGGTTTGGTTTAAGGTGGATCAAAGTCAAGTAAAGCATTTGTCCAATTAGGCTTTTTGTCGTGTAATTAGTCGGACTGTGCTGTGTGTAGATGTTCAAACCATTTGAACGATCGTAATAAGTGGTCGGTCTCGAGGGCCATCAAATCGAAGTAACTCAATCACAACAGAAATTTTTAGGTGACAATAGATTAAATTATCTCTAAGTTTTAAACGTCTTAAATAAATAATTATCACAACAAACCAACAACGCCGTGGATTCCATGCAAAAAGTTTCATAATTATAAGCGAAAATTCATTTCGTCTCACTCGATAAAATCAAAATCCTTGGACGCTATTATCTCCAAAATTACCAAACTCCTGCATTTAGAAAAGTGCATGTTAAATAATCGAATCTGATGTTATTTTTGCAGTCATGTAATTATTTGAACTTATGATACATTTAGAATCTCTTATTTAAACATATCTCTCGGAAAGTTCGGAATCTCTTATTTGAATATATTGCCAGGAAAACTTGAAACTAACTTTTTGTTCAAATAAATAACACAATAGACTTTTTACTGTGTTGAAGTTCTTTTACTGGATTTGAACGGCTAAAGCACAAGTACTTACGTTAGATATGTGTGTGTATATATATATATAATATATACGTATGTATGTATATATATATATATGATAAAATATATATATATATATATATAATGACGATGTTGCCTTACTACGTAGCAAGAATAAGTTTATCATCCTATAAAAATAGGGAATTATATAGATAAATAAATGAGGAAAAGGACAGAAATATTGAAAAACTTACACTTGGGCCCTATGGACAAACTCAAACTGGGCTCATAATGACTTGGGCTGCCAGATGCCAAGTTTTCTTCCCAGCCGATCCAAGTGTGCTCCAATTCAGAATGGATCTGCAGAGAATGGGAATTATGGGATGTCGATATAGGAAGGAAAAATAATTCATGAATACTTCTATGTTTGAATAAGTGGTGAATAATTATCAATGAAACTCTTCTTCATCAGAAATTGTAGGGCATTAAGAGGATTTTATAGGAATTAAAATTTTTAATAGTACTTTCACGGCTTAATTATGATTGTTGATCGGCAATGATCAATTGATTAATCAACGGTAACTAATTATGATTAGTAATTGTTTTATTAAAAGGCATCAAAGTATATTTATTCAATTAATTATTATTATTATAATTATAATTATAATGACGATGACAACAATGGTAGCGACATGCAATTGAAGGAAAGGAAGATGGAAGGAAAAAGAGAATCTCAAGTAATTTTTCCTTATTTGGTTAGGAAAGGAATATAGGAGATGGATTTGAAAAAAAAAAAGTTTTCCTTAGGGTTCACACTTTTTCCCTTCTCCAAATTTGAGTTATTTAAGAAAGAAAGTTGTTGAAAATCTAATTATACACTTAGCTTTTTAAATTCTTGTTATTTTCTAGAACAATATGGTAATTAAATAGCTTAAAGCATTTCTAAGTGTTTTTTTTTTTTAAAAAGTATTTCTTCCATATTTTTTTCCTCTCTCTTTCCCTCAATCTAAATAACAAAATGTACTAATTTTTTTCCTTTTGCTTTCTTTACTCTCTCTAATTTTTTTTTTCTTTCACTTTCCATCTCTTCTAATTCCTTCTTCCTTCTCTCTTCTCAAGCATAATGTTGAAAATTCTATGAATCACTTACACATTTATTTGTCATAAATGGTTCATAACAATGAAAACCCATTCAAATGTTTTCACAAAGCAAGAATAAAAGCACAATAAGTGCATGTACTTTAAAATCTAAGTGGTTTAATCTCTGAACTTTTATTCTTTAATAATTTAGTGCATAATATAAACACTTGGTGTGAAATTTCTTACAAAGTATAGATATTAAATTATAGAAGAGGGAAAATCCAAACACTAAATTGTCCAAATCCTAATATGTAGGCACTTGTTGTGCCTTTATCCATGCAAAGCATCATAATGCCTACTTGATTGAATGGGGATAAAATAAGAAATATAGTATAAATTATAAGAAACTTTTGCTCTTATTACTGACTACAGTGTTTTGGCTAATATAAACTCTAAATTACAATGACTCCTTTAAAGATATGGACATTCATTATCCTTGTGCTGCAATGTAAGTGAGTGCTCTTTTGGTTAATCATAATAATGCTTTTTTCTAAGCGAATCGAACATATTGAGATTAATTATTACTTGAGAGTCCATCTTGTCACTTACGGAATTTTTCATCTTTATTGACTCTATTCAAGAAAGACACTTTTTGCCTAAACTCCTTTGGAAATTGTGGTTAAAACTAAAGTTGGCATTTATTGTTCCCACTTGAGTTTGAAAGTGGAGTTAGGAGCAATTCTCCTTATCCATACAATAGGAATATTGGACAGATAAATGCAATTTATTATCCAATATTTTCTGTAATTGCCTTATTAATATAGTGTTTCTCCTCATTCTATATATGGGTAATAATTGTATATAGTCAATTAAGAAACTCAATATAGTTTCTCTTAATTCCTATTTAGTATCTTTTTATTTTAAGAATGCAAACCCGTTGAGTTTGTTAATGAAACTAAAGTTAGAGCAAATTAGTAGAGATATACTTTATCCTAAAAAAATTAGCAGAGATGTGATTAAAAGAGAAGTTAGGACATAAAAATGAAGGGGATAATTGATTTGTAGAGAAGGTAGCTCATTACCTTATATAGCCATTTAGATTAGGTCCTATTCGATTGTTAGTGCATGTCATGTATATGTTAGCATTTCATATTTTGTGTTGCTAGGCATTTAAGCAATGCTCTTTTTATGTACATTAGGGTTTTAGTCTTATATGTATATCACATATGTAAGAATGTATGCAAGTTAGTGTGTATATATGTATGCATATGTATGTATATATGCATATGTATGTGCACTACATAAGGTAGATATATTTCAATATGTGTGTATATGTTTTTGTGTATAGAGGGAATTGTCGAAATAATGATGAATTAGTTGGAGGAGTTACCGTGATTTATGTTTATTAGTTAAATATTGTATCATTATTACAATATAAGTTTACGTGTTCTATTTTACCCATTTTTTTTAACCTTTGGTATATTGGGGATTTTTCACAAGAAATTTGTTTGTGAAATTCTCTCTCTGTTTTTTTTTTCCTCATTTTTCTTATCTATGTGTTCTATTGATATATAACTCAAAATCTAGATTTCTATCTTATCAAGTTTATACCAAGAGAACACTTTTTGAGATTGGAGATTTTCTATGTTTGTGATTTACATGTTGAAGAGATAGGAACCAAGTACAAAATTGATAAATTTGAAGAATGCACAAGTTTAGGTTGTAGCAAGTGAAAAGGCATGGAAAATGAGTCATAAAAATGTTGACAGGTAATTTTGATATTTGAAGAGGTATAGGTCATAACTAACAGAATATGATAATTGATAAGAGCAAGTATGAAATCCTACCTTTTATCAATCTATGTTCAACAATATTGAAGTAAATGTAACTTTATAATTGAACATAATAACTTTGTATTGTATCAAATAAATATTATAGCATAAAAGGTCCATCTCCTTTTTTTTATATCATCTAAGCCATTTCCTTTATTGTATCAGAACTTAGAATTTTGAAACCTTTCATCCCAATATAACTTAACGATAATAAAAGGAATAGTTAGAATAACATAATAGTTAAATCATTAAGTAGTAGAAGGCTTTAGGTCATTAGTTCGAATCAATGAAGAATGAGAAGGCTTAGATGGTGATCTTGCTAGGTTTGATGGAGAATATATTATACGGGGTATCGATAAAGAAGACGATTATAGGAATCTGGAAAAGAACTAGAGGAGCCGTATATGATTAATTTTCCCATAGACTACTTACTATTAGAACCAAGGCAATATTTGCTTCGGGTGAGTAAGCGGTCATCAAGATAACAACATGTCTCATATTCATATCTCTTACTAACAATTTGAAATATGAATATATTAAGATTGAAACAAAAGATTAAAAATTATGCTTCTATGATCTCTAATCTTTACTTTACAGGTTCTGAAAAAAATTGGTTTGTATAAAGATAATCTGAATGCATGAAACTAAGACCACTATATTATAACCAAAGACTAATTACATGACAAGATATGATCTACAAGCTATGAGGTTGTAGATGGTATAATTACTAGATGTGAATGGATATTTGGTGTAAGTGGCAATTGTAGAGGAAAGTCTAGGGGAAATGACTATAATTTCTTTAAAAGATATTGAAGATAGAGTACTTACAATGGCAAAAACAATGTTAAATGCAAGGTGATAAGGAAAAGAGTTACTTATATGATAGTACTCAAGGATAAGTATTGCTTGTTTTCTTTAAACTTTTCTTCCCCACTAAACTAAACCATAAAATGGGTAGGGGTTGAAAATTGCTCACATATGTGAAGTTTACATCTAAGTGTATGTTGAGTAGGTGTGACAGGTGCTAGAAATGACGTATCTATTAGGATTTCCCTCTAATATTTAGCTTCTTAGTTTAATGAATTATGATTTTTATTATAATACAGAGAGATTCACTTGCATGGAGGTATCTTATGGAACTTCAATTTTGATGATTGAGCATAACACAAAACTTGTTCCTACTACAAGAATGATTATACGAGGTAGTTTTGTGAGAGGATGCTAACTTATAGGTGGAAGGTACTTGGTGTTTTTAGCTTGATAGAAATAGCATGATTTGGTAATACAAAGAAAAACTCCATTTTTATTTCACTCAAATGTAGCATAATGTCATTAGGTAGAGAGTACAGAAGAACTTGGAGCCATAGAGATATAAGGAAACTCGATGATTATGATCTATTGGTCATTGTCAATGAAGTCATATCAATGGTGTTAAGGGGTTTATATCTAAGCACATGTTTTAAAGTCAATGTTCTAGTATAAACAAGGCTCATATGTTTGTGGTATATTAGGTTACCTATGGATAGGTGTTAGTAAGACTAAACTAGAGACATTTAGAAACTAATGGCACTCGAATGTAAATTACACAAATTCAAGAGGAAGTGGAGATTTATTAAGCTTGTCTTACATTTACTTAAGACTTAGAATTGGAGTGAATAGGAAAACAAGTGACAAAGGAAGAAAATAAGGTTTGGAAATAGAGAAGGTAGTTGACTGTTTTGGAGGGCATTTGACAACTGGGTCCTTGTAGTTAGTTAAGTTATATTCCATTCATTTAATGATAGCATGTACACGTGTATATGTGTGTATATATATGTATGTCTATATGTATATATATTTGGCCTGATTAATTTCCTTTAATGTATATTAAGGTTTGGCTTTTATAAACTCTCTATATATATGTTATTAAATGTGTTGAGAGTAAAAAAGAATTGAAGAGAACTTAAGAATTCACTTTAAAGAAAAATAATGTTCAATGATTGTATAATTACTATGATACTAATGGACCTTTTCAATTTAGCTTATTGCTTTCTTACTAATTAAAGTTTTTCAAATTAAATTCTTGTCTCAAATTCTCTCATCTTTTACTTATTTATCTTTAGAATGCATGTTCAATGCTTTCATATGTATACTACAATTTGGACCTCTATCTCTATAGAACCAAATAACATAATTGATAGTAGTTATTTAAGTTAACCATTACTCTTATATAAGCTATACACACGAGGAGTCAAATGATGCATAATAATTATCTAAAAACCTACTTTTCCTTCTAATGACCCGTTTACTTTAAGTTAACAAAATAGGTATTCTTAGAGTAGCATTTACTCCTTACTTATTTGAAAATTAATTAGAGAATAATAATTCTAAGGACTTTTTCCAGTACTTCTCCACATGGTATAACTGTTGCCTTCCAATTGATAGTATTTGTGTTTTATTCTAAAGAGAGAATATGTCTTATAATTATATAACTATATTATTCTTATCAAAATTATCCCACTATTATTTGATCACCCTCGCACAATCAACATTGCCTCTCCCTTCACTATCATCATTATCCATGCTACCGCCACAATCATTATCACCACCTTCTCCATTGTACCATTATTGTCATCGTAAATCATATCCCTATATCATTATCACCACTACTACAACCACCATACTATTATTATAGCTATCATATTTATATAACCACCAATAATTTCACACCATCATTACTGCTATTTTCATTGCTACTATTACCACCATCACCATTAACCTATCACTATTATTATAAGTATAACTAGCATTGCTACTAATACTGACCACCACTATTGTCCTTATAACAACACCACCACCCATGCATCACTATCATTAGCATCAATGCTATAGTTATATCCATTGCTAGCTTATTACCACACACATCATCCTATGACAAAAATTGTTGATATTGTCAACACCTTCACTATAACTACACTCCCTCCAGCATCATGTTACCTTTGACACTACCACTATTGCACCACCATTACCACCTACTTTACCATTATTATTATTACCACCATTATAATTACAACTTTACAATTACCACCAATACTATCACCATCATTATGGCACCATAGTTGCTATTACACTAAAAGGATACCTCAACTATGTAAACATCACCATTTACACAATTATTATCATCACCAATACCATATTCACCGCATGACCATCACTACCAATATGTTGTTAATGACAATAGTAGTTTAATGGTATGGCAATAGCAAACCCTGGAGGTTAAGGTGGTAATGGTTGTTTGGTAATGGTGTAAGGGTGCTAATAATGGTGGTACTGGTGGCGGTAATAATGTTTATGTTAGGATGGTGGTACTATTTTTCAAGTTTTATCAAATAGGAAGATATTGATATTGCTATTATGTTCTCAAACTCAATAATACAATATAATAATATAAAGTAAACAAGGAAACATTAATTCCTTATAATAGAGATTTATACGAAGTAATTAAGTAATTGAATATATCTTGTTTTCAACTTTATTTAATACTTATTCTCAATGTATGGTTTTTCTACTCTTTTTTTTTCTCATTCTTAAAATAAGCTGGTTTCTAGCTTTCATATTTAATAGAACATAGAACAATAAGGTATTTGTCAACCTTCACCATGATGGGCTTTGAAAGAAGATCATGTTATCACATGTTAGGAACAAATTCTTTTGCATATGAAAATGAAGGAAAATAGGTGATTGTGGGAATCAAGTTACATGTCTTGAATTCTATGAGACAAATTTACTTTCCCTTAAAGCACTTGTTTAAAATCCAATAAGTAATGATATGGGTTCTTTGTACGTTTGTTTATGCGTTCTATTTTTTTTTTCTTTTTTAGTCCCTTTCTAATAAAATGGCTTTAAGAATACTCACATGTTGTGTGAATTAATTAGTGGTAGACAAATACTAATAAAGTTTAGACATATAGCAATGCTTACAAAATATAGATGGCAATTTTTAGAAACTATTCATATATCTAATTATTATTTTTTGAAAAAAAAAATATATGTACATATTATTAATACTGTTTTACCATTGGTTCTTAGTATACATAGTGCCTTTTTTTTTTTTCCTTTTTAATGTTCTATAACTTCTTATTCTTGTTGTGTGTGTGTATGTGTATGTATATATGTATAACCTTAGATAATAATTATGCAGCATATAATAAGAAAAAAAGGCAAATAAATATGTGATGACGTTCTTAATGAGCATTGGTTAATATAAATTAATCCCATTAATAGCTTAACAACTTCTGAATCTAGCTTGCCCTTTCAACGAATATATATATATGATTAGTACAAATATAAATTAGAAGGAAAAATATATGTAGATCATTAAGATGCATTAAAGTCCAAATTAAAATATTGTAACACTTTGCAATATGCAAATTGTTCAAAGTTTGTCTTTTGTCGTTTATATCATATATATATATATATATATATATATATATATGAACATGTAATGTAAGTAACATTAGCGACAACCTCAAAAGTAAAACATAAAGCTTAGGAT
The DNA here is from genome assembly GCA_024138005.1 of Lumnitzera racemosa. Classification (NCBI taxonomy): domain Eukaryota; kingdom Viridiplantae; phylum Streptophyta; class Magnoliopsida; order Myrtales; family Combretaceae; genus Lumnitzera; species Lumnitzera racemosa. Next base: position 73,916,463 of record JAMXBC010000003.1, read on the forward strand.
TGGTTACTCTAGGGTTTGGTACAATAATGCGGAGCATTCATTAACTAAAATAACAAAAAAAAAAAAAAATTGCATTTGTGAAGTTTGGATCAAATTGCATTGTGAGTGGATGTATTGATTGCTAGAAATCAGGTATATGTCGCAACTTTTCAATAATGGTCGTCTCCCAATTTAATGAATTGTATTTTTCCTAGTAATGCAGTGAGATTCACTTGTATGGAGGTATCCCATAGAACTTTAATTGTGATGAGTATAATTGATAACTTGTTCTTACTACAACAAATGGTGATTCGAGGCCATTTTATTGAGAGGATGTTAATTTATGGGTGGAAGGTTTAATGAGTGTTATTGGTAATGATACAAAAGTGTATTTTAGTAATATAAGAAAGAAATCCATTTTACTTCACTCAAATGTAGTATAATGTCATTAAGTGAAGGTGCATAGAGACGAACCTACAGCTTCAAGGGTCTTAGGAAACTCAATGATTAAAATTTGTCAGTGGGTTTCTATGAGGACATATCATTAATGTCAAGGGGATCGTATCTAAGCGCATGTTTCAAAGTCAATGGTCTAGGGTTAATGGAGACTTACAAGTTTGCAATGCATTAGGTTGCTTATAAACGGGTTTTAGGTAAGCTTGAACCAGAAATAACTACAAATGGATGGAGCTTGAATATATACATGTTTGAGTTATATAAATTCAAGAGTAAATGGAGATATATTAAATTGTCTTAGATTTACATGAGACTTAGAATTGGAGTGAATAGGTAAAGAAGTGACAACATAGAAAATATGATCTAGAAGTAGAGACAGAAATTGACCATTAAGGATGGCGTTTGAGAATAGATTGGGTTCCTATAGTTAATTAGGCTATTTCCTATTCATTTGACAAAAGCATGTATATGTTGGCACTTTCTTGTTTCGTGGATTTTATTTTATCTTATTTATTTTTTTATTCGCCTAACTAATTCCCTTTAATGTATATCAGGGGTTCACCTTTATAATCTCTATACATCTGCTACTAAATGTGTTGAAAGTAAAAGAGTTAAAAGAAACCATAGAAATTCACTTACAAGAAATGATGTTCTATAATTGTATGTAATACACTATACAATTACTATGACATATTAGGGGTTCACCTTTATAATCTCTATACATCTGCTACTAAATGTGTTGAAAGTAAGAGAGTTAGAAGAAACCATAGAAATTCACTTACAAGAAACGATGTTCTATCATTGTATGTAATATACTATATAATTACCATGATATTAGTAGACCTTTTCAATCTTAAAACAATGTTTTTGGCCAAAAAAATATCTTACATGTTATTTTTTACTAATTAAGGTTTTCCAAGTTAAATTCTCATGCCAAATTCTCTTATCATTTATTTACTTATCTTTAGAATGTTTGTTCAATGTTTTATATGTATCCTACAATTTGGGTTTTTATCCTAGTAGATACAAATAATAGAATTCATATAACTGATAGAAACCATTTCAAGTTAACCATTATGTAATGTAAGTCATTCCTACTTGGAGTTAAATGGCACATAGGTATTAAAAGAACCTACTTTCTTTTTTTTTATAACTCATTTACATTAAGGTGATAGAATAATATTCCTATAGTAACCTTTATTCCCTTATTTACTTGAAACTTGACAAGAGAATAACAATTATTAGAAATGTTTTCTATTCCTTCTCCATATGGAATAACTATTACAATTTATGTAATGGTATTAGTTTTCCCTTTTTAAGGAGGGAGTATGGCTTATAATTATGGAACTATTTTATTATCATCAAAATTACACCAATATTACATATCCACCCTCATAACATGAACACCACTACTACCATAACTATTACTGTTACTGTTACTCTTACTACTACCACTACCACTACTACTACCACTACTACTACTACTACCACCACCACTACTACTACCACTACCTTCATCGTTGCACTACCATTACATCATAAATTGTATCACGATACTACCATCACCACTACCACCATATTATTCTTATAGTAACCACATTTACATCACCACCAACACTTTTGTACCAACAATACTACCATTACCTCTATTATCATCACTACCATTACTATTATTATAAATCTAACCAATATTACTACTAACACCTACCATTATTATTGCCCCTACACTACTACCACTACCACTCATACATCGCCAATACTAACATCAATGTTATTTCTATAGCTGTTACTACAATGCATAACATCTTATGGAAACAACTATTAATGCTTTGACTACCTTCATTACCCCTACACCTCCTCCACCATCATATCGCCTTTTACTTTACTGCTACTGCACCAGTACCTTGACTACACCATTACCACCAACTTCTCCTTACCATTATTATTGTTGGTGAATTTTGGGGTTGAGGAAAATCCTACAAAAGAGAATGAAATGCTTGGTACCGAGGCCAGTCTGATACAGCCACTCCAATGTTTAAGTTAGTAAGGTAACTTTGTATAAAAAGTATGTGAGTAAAGTATTAGAGAGCTCTTATGGAGTTTCTTTCCCATATTTATAGGTAGCTGTAATGTTTAAGGTAATTGTCGGAGTAACTGTTAAGACACATAAAAGCTTCTTGATTTGACATCTTTCCTGATATGTAGGGAGAGCAGATGGTTATGTAATATAATCATGCTTATGATAACTGTTCGTGCCATGGGCTTGAATTCAAACTAGGAATGAATTTAAGATATTCGACAGAAATGCTATATGTCATCTTTCCGGAGGTATTCCAAGAGATTGGTATATTGGCAGTTAACTGAACGAGTATATCAAATGAGTGAAAACTAACCGTCAACATTTACCCCCCAACTCTCATGTTCGAGTAGTTGATAAAGGGAGTGACATATATATATTGCACTGGAGGTCAAGTGGAGGATTGATTCTTTAGATTGATGCCGAGCAAAATGGGAAGTGTGACATCTATCGCCTAGGTCATTATTTTGTTACAGGATTAATAACTATAAAAAAGTTGTTAGCCGTCAAATTTCTATCACGAAACATGCGTAAGCAATCTGCACCATTACCAAATTAAAGCATCATTATTGTCAAAAGCGGACTTATAGTTACGAGGATGAATCATCTATATAGAAGGTACTATTTACGATCAGATTTCATTTCTCTGGTTGCATCTTTAACCTCACATTCTTCGACTTATGTTATTTCATTTTGTATAACCATTCAAGTATGGTTCGCAACGCTGCTTATTAACTTGTCTTATCTAATTCCGAGGCAACGGAAACCACTACTTTTCCCCCCTAAATAAGGAGTGAGACGGCATGTTCTTTGGGCAGTTTGGCCGATAGTATGGAGGCAAGGTGATATAAACTTGCTCGAATTAACAAGCGTCTTGTAGATAATCATCTCGAGGATATGAAAGGGAGGTCCTTGGTAAGATATCTCTATAACACAATAGCCTATTCTCGTGACTCTCCAGATGGAATCACCAGTTCTGTCGATAGAGTTCTTGTCACAAAATATAATTAATACTGGTGAGACCTTCCTAGAACATAGAACTTAAGAAGGCCGAGAGATGGGGAAAAGGGGTACAGGAGTTCCATATATACTTGAAATATTTGGATTTTAGGTTACGCTTCCCTTTTTCGACTTATGTTAAGGGATTTTTCAACTACTTTGGAGTCACACCGAGTATGTTCTTACCTAATACATACCGACTTCTGGTGGCTTTTGAGATAGTCTGCAAAGAAGTCGAAGTCAAGGCAACGCTTCAATTGTTTCAGTTTTTCTTTACTATTCGGAGGTAGCTTGACAAGTGATACTTTGCTGCTGCGAGGCATGGACGTAAGTTTATGGATGGGTTAGAATCCAAGATTTAGAAGTGGCATGACCAGTTCATGTCAATAGTGTTTGACAAGGAATCGGACTTCTGGACTTAATGGATTGAGCCGATACATACAAAAGATATAGATTTGATGCCAAATGATGAAGCAACGGCAAAGAAAATTCAAGAAAGGAGGAGGAACAAAATGTTCTTTTAAGACGCCGAAAGAATTATACGGTGTTACGAAAATGGAGACTCAATATTTTCTAAAAAAGAAGGTATGCTAATGAGTTACCGCCGTGCCAAGTATAGCTACAACAGGAAAGTTGTTCTTAAGACTTGGGGAGAGAATAATGACCTTTAAGCCTTGCTCTGTATGGAAAATGTAAGGTCATCTTTTTCCTATATTTATATTAATTCGTTTACTTGTATCGTAGATATGGATGCTGGTGAGGTGAATACAATCAAGTTATTAGCTTAGGGCAAGGCTAAAAAATCTAAGGCTGATAAGAGGACGACGACCTCAGCAACTACCATTTGGCCTGCTGTCATAAAGAAGCTAGCAAAGGAGGTTGCAGCAAAGTAGGCGGCTATATAGAAGACCTCCCATCTTATCAAGAGACGAAAGGAAAGTGAGAAGACATTGTCGACTGAGGTTGTTCATTCTGAGGAGCCTTCAGTCGAGATTATTCAAACTTCTATTGAGCCAAGGGATGATGAACGTCGAGAGACACATCTTGGCGACGAGGATCAAAATGTCACTGCCATAGAAGGATCATCACTGGCAATTGAGGCGGTGTCGAGTGCTGATAAAAGACCAGGGAAGGAACTTGTCGACTAACCACTTACCAAAAAAATTAAGGGCTTGGACAAAAGGGCGAAGGAGGCAATGCGGTCGAAAGCTCTTGACATCAGTAATGCCGAATTCTTCCTAGCAATGACGTCGGCGAGTACTTCATACCTTGTTAGAGTCACCAAATTTTGGATACTGACTCGACCCTAAGAGACAGGACAAAATCTTTAGCTCTGATGGAAGGGATTATTTTTTCGAAAGACAGAGATATCGCTAAAAATAATGTCGACAGGGTCGGTGACTGTAATAAGGCCCATATTGCGGCCAAATGATATGATGTGAATATCCATAACCATCGCTTTTAATATCAAATTTGTTCGGGTTATTAACATATTTCTTTTTCCAGATGAGAACCCACATTCTGACAGTTTTGGATGAGGCTGACTAAGAGGCAAAGAAGGTAATATCTTCAGTTATATCCATGTGTTATGCCCAATCATTCTTGATTGTGTTAAATGAATTTGCTACAGAGAGTTGAGGATGTATACAATGCATCGAAAGCCTAAACTATTGCTGCCAAGAATGCGAGGATAAGGGCGAAGATGGTGGCAAGAAAGCTCCAAGAAGAACTTGTTGCTGAGAAGTTCGCACATGACCTCGTTGCCAATGAAATCTCTAGCTTGAAGGCTAAAATGGAAGGGTAGTAAAAAAAGTCTAAAGGCTTGAAAGAGGAGCTACAGAAGAAGAAAGAAGAGTGCTGGGGCTTGGGTAGAATTATTTGCACGATGAGCGAAGATGAAGATAAGATCAAGATGTTGATAAAGGAATTAGAGACCAACAACTCGAACTTATAGAGCCGTGTGGCCGAGTTGGAGGAGATTGTGAGGAGAGGACTATTGGTTAAAGAGGCTCTCGATATAGTCACTTACAGTTAGCAATACAAGAAGCTTCCACGGAAGAAGTTATTAGAGGTGGTCCAAGCAATAGGAGAAGAGGTCTTAAAGCTTCATCTTAATTATGATCTCTCCTGTCTTGACTTTGTTGACGTTGAAGACAAAGTTAATAGTGCCGACGAAAATGAAGGTGATGAGATAAGTACCGAAAGTATGAATCAAGGTAACAATGAAGCTCGTGCCGAGGAAGTTGCCTACTCTGAGACCCCAGTTGCCGAAGAAGCCTCAACCACTGATTTAAAACTCACTTCTACTCAATCTAAGAATAGGCCATAAGACTTTTATTGTATTGACACATTTTATTCTTATGTAATTATCAATTGAAATATATTCAAGGTAATGTCGTGTGCTTATGACACTTGTTGAGCAAAAATGGTATACAAATCTCCAATACGTTTAATTTCACATACTACACTTTCACGACTTCTATGGTATACGCATGTTGCTTCACACTCTTATTCATCAACATGTTTTATTTCATACACTAGTTTTTTTTTTTTTTTTTTGCATATTTTATTTCACATGCCTAACTATCTTTCGGCATGTTTTATTTCACATGCTCATCATTTTTATACCATCGGTTGGCTATTTAAGGTGTGGACTAGCCACATTATTCGGCCGTAAGGTTAATTTGTATAGTTCGTTAATCGCGTTAAGCTAGATTCTAGGTCAGTTCATTTGCTGTGCAGCCTAGAACTTGTTAATTTGGCAATTATAATGAAAATAAACATAATGAGACTTCAAATAAAATTCTCATAAATAAATACTGTAATATTACAAACATGTTAGCTGTCGCCATATGAGTAATGACATAAATCATCTGACAAATTAATTGAAATAAAATTTTAGATTCCCGGCATTCCATGCTCGAAGGATGATAGATGCATCTAATCTTGTTAGTCGATAAGCTCCCTTACCAACGACTTCCCGAATCCTAACAGGATCCTCCTAATTCACATCGAGCTTTCCTTGACTTGTTCACACATTAATGGCTTTCATCTTATGGTAAATCAGATCTCCGAGTTGGAAAACCTTGTGCTTCACTTTCTAATTGCAGTACTTGCTACTCTATGCTGGTATGCTACGACCTTAGCTTTTGCAATGCCTTGAATTTCCTCAATAGTGTCCAGATTCGCTGTCAGTCCAACTTGATTAAGCATAACATCAAAATTATGCATCCCTAGATTAACCAAGTCCAGCTCAATCGGCAACATGGCTTCTATGTCATATGATAACTTAAATGGTGTTTCTCCTGTTGCAGTTCTGTAAGTGGTTAAGTATCCCCATAAGACGTTTGGCAATTTGTTTGCTCATCTCTCCTTTACTTGATTTACTTTTCGTCTTAAGCCGTGTAATATGATCTTGTTGACTGCTTGGACTTGTCCATTCGTCTAATGGTATGCTATAGACATATAGTTGAGGTGAATGCCATACTTTTCACAAAATGCCTAGAACTTATTGTTGTCAAACTGTAGATCGTTATCTATGATTATCATGTGTGGGACTCCAAATCTTGATATGATGGAACCAAAAATGAATGCTTTTACCTTTTATTTAGTGATTTTTGCCACTACCTAAGCCTTGGCCCACTTGGTAAAGTAATCTACGACAACAATAATGAATCGTCGTTGGGTAGTAGATTTTAGAAAGGGTTTGAAGATGTCTAACTCCCATAAAGCGAAAGGCTAAGGGCTAGTCAAGCTACATAACTCGATCACTGGTACGTTACTCGACGAGTCATGCTTTTGGCATTGAGGAAAGTACTAGACAATGTCCTTCGTGTCTTCTCTTATAGTCAGCCGGTAATAGTTGAGTCGTAGAGCTCGAATGTATAATGTTTACGCCTTTACGTGGTTACTGTATATGACACTATGTTGTATAGATAACACCCTTAAGGTATCTCTTAGGGAAAGGCATTGAAGGTAGGGTTAGGATATGCTATGCTTATACGATTGACCATCAATCAACGTGTAGTTCGCAGCCTGGTAAGCCAATTTTCGCGCCTCTTTTTTTTCATCAAGGAGAGTATCATTTTTTAGATAATTCATTAGGGAATCCATCCATGATTTTTCTCTCAAGTAAGGAGCCAACTTACAGCTCTATGAGAGACTGGATAAGCTTTTCTGTGGAAAAAACTCGATGAAAATTTTTTCACTCAACTTAGGGAATGCTATACTGGCCAACTTCGAGAACTTGTCGACAGTAATATTCTTACTTCTCAGAATTTTGTGAATGGAAAAAGATAGGAATTCTTCTGCGAGTGTTTGTACCACCAATAGGTACTTACTCATCTCTTCTTCTCTTGTTGCGTAACTTCTGGTGACCTAATTTACCACCATTTGGGAATTAGAGAACATTTTAAGTTTCTTGCCATCAATTTCTTTTGCCAGTTTCAATCCAGCAATTAGAGCTTCGTACTTTGCTTCATTATTACTAGCTGGGAATTCAAATTTTAGAGTGTAATGAACTTTGACATTATGGGGGCCTTGAAGAACTAGGTTTGCACCACTTCCTTCTCATGTTAAAGAGCCATCAACATAAAGAAACTAGATAGGTTTCTCGACTACCTCCACACAATCTTCATCTCCAAAGAATTTGGCTACAAAATTCGCCACTACTTGAGCCTTTAGTGCCATTCTGGGTTTATATTATACACCATGGGCATTAAGCTTTAAAGTGTATTTCATCATCTTCCCCGAGGAATCAAGCCATCGTAATGCTTGTCGCATCAGTAAGGATAATGATCTAGTGAGCTTCAAAATATAGCTTCAAATTTCTTGTCGAGAGAACCACTACTAATATAAATTTTTCATTCTTTGTATGCCGAAGCTTTGGCCCCTGCAGAAGACAACTTACATAATAAACGAGTCAATGCTCTTTGCCGTCAATTTAAACCAGTATAGAGGAAAGAGCTCGGCAACTGACTGATAGATATAAGTATAAATTTTCTCTAAGAATGAGTGTTAAGAGTATTGGGGATGATGCATGAAATTCTTTAAGCTCGTTGAAAGCTCTTTCGCAATCATCAGTCCAGTTAAATTCTTTTGGATTCGATAAAAGTTTAAAGAATTCTACTAACCTATTTGCACTTCTCAACATGAATCTGTTGAGGGCGACAATTCACCCAATGAGTTCCTATACTTTTTTAACCGTGCAAGGTGATTTCATATTCCTTATGGCTTCAATCTCTCTTGGATTGGCCTCGATGCCGTGTAAAGTAACCATATATTCTAGAAATTTCCCTAATGTGCTCTAAAGACACACTTCTATAGGTTGAGTTTCGTGTTATATTTCTTCAATGTAGAAAACATCTCCTCTAGATCGGTGAGATGCTGATCTTCATTCATACTTTTCACAATCATATCGTCTACATATACTTCAATATTTCTACGGATCTAAGATTTGAACATCTTCGTTACTAATCTCTAGTATATTGCACCAGCGTTCTTGAGCTCAAAGGGCATCATCGTATAATAGTATGCTCTAAAATTGGTAACAAAAGATGTTTGGACTTCATTTACCTTGTCCATCTTAATTTGATTGTAACCAGGGAAAGCATTCATAAAAGAAAGTAACGCATGTCCTATAGTTGTGCCTACCATCTGATCAATTTTTGCAAGTGGGAAACAATCCTTAGGACAAGCTTTGTTAAGATCCGTGAAGTCTATGCACATTCGCCAGTTGCCGTTAGACTTCTTGAATAGCATACAATTTGCTAGTCAAGTCAGATAAGGCTCTTCCCAGATGAATCCTACCTTTAATAATTTATGGACCTCTTCTTCTATTGTTGCTTGTCTCTCTAGTGCAAAATGTCTCTTTTTCTGTTAGACCACCTTCACATTCGGATCAATCTAGAGCTTGTGTACCATAACTTCTCTCAAAATATGCGGCATGTCTGAAGTTAACCATAAAACATGTCGGCATTGGCTTGTGGGAAGTCAATTAGACTTTGCCAGACATCTACTGACAAGGGTTTTCTTATCCTTGTTGTCTTCCCGAGATCTTTTCCCAAAGGAATTTCCTTTGTATCATTCTTCGCATTCTCTATGTCGAGCGACTTACCTTTTGGACAGGTTTCAACTTGAAATACTTCCTGTCGTCTTAAGGCCCTTATATATAAGGATCGTGCTAGTTATTGGTCTCTTTTGCGTACACCAACTCCTGTAAGAGTGGGAAACTTAGCTTTCAAATGTGCAGTTAAAGGGAAAATGTCGAATAAATGCTGATATGGCCTTCTTATTATCATGTTGTTCGGGTACTAGCATTGGATTATGAGGAAGTCCAACTTATCCTCTGCAATATGCTCATCATCGTCTATTTGAATCAGTAATGTGATTACTCCAGCTAGTTGGATAGGTTGATTATTGAAGGCATAGAGATCATACTTATAAGACCTTAACTACACCTTGATGTTAGGTCTCATTTAATCAAATGTATGTTAAAAATTGATGTCAGCTAAACTTCCTGTGTCAATAAGAATTTTCTTGACTTTGAAGTTAGTGACCTTTGTACTAATAACAAGTGTGTCGTCATGCAGCCTTTGGATACATTTAAAATCTTCCTGTTCGAAAGAAATTGTATTGTCAATCCTGACCTTTTTGCTTTGAATGTTACATATGTAATTTTTGGCATTAATCGAGCTCGAAGAGCTAGACTAGCCTATATAAGGTTCGTTAACAATGGTATTAATTACTCCATTGGGTGCTTTGCTGGGATTAATATCCCTTGCATCTCTTATGGGCACTGTTGGTGGAGTGTTATCCTTTTGTTCCTCTTGTCTCCTCTGAGATGATCTTTTGATTCTTTTGGCATCATTCGTAGGTGTTCGCATTATATTGCATCATCAATTGCATTCTTGAGTTGAATGCAATCATCTGTATTGTGACCTTTGTCACGGTGGAAATCACAGTACTTGTTCAAATTTCTTCTTGAAGGATTCCCTCCCATTCTTTCTGGCTACTGGAGGATGCCTCTATTACTATGTACCTTCATCAAAATGTCCGAGATTGGACGATTGACAGGCGTTTGAGATGAGTATGTTGGGATCTTCGGTCTCTTCCTCTTAGCATATGAACTGTGATCATTGTCCCTACTGAATCCATCCTTCGCACTTTTTTCTTGTCATTCTTTCCATCTCCTCTCCTCTAATCAACCTCTCGTCATGCTTTTATCTTGTCTGCTTGACAGATGGATGAGGTAGCTTTAGCCTTAAACTCAGCAAAATTTTTTGGTTTGTTCTTTGTGAGAGACTTAAAAAGTCTCCATGACGCTTGACTACGTCGATTACGGTGTTGAGGGCTACACGCATATCTAGTTTTAGGATTTGGACTATCTTGACCATAAATCTGGCAAAATAGTCCCTGATTGACTCATCGAACTTTTGTTTAATAGTGTTAAGGATTGAAGAGTTCTTTAATGGAAGTTTTCTTACGAGGAAGTGTTGAAGGAACACTTCTATTAGTTCATCGAAACAGAAAATGGTATTTAGTTTCAAATGTTTAAATCATGTGCTGGCTACATTCCTTAATGTTGAAGAAAAAGCTTAACAAGCTACTGCATCACTCAAGCCATGAAACTTGACCAATGTACAGTAGTACTCCAAGTAGTCTTCAGAGTCCTTTGTTCCACGTAAATCTCAAACTGTAGCAACTTATATTTCGAGGTATTACTTCCTCCAAAATCTCTGGAACAAAGGGACTCCTTTTAATTTGGAACTGTTTGCTTGGGGCAGTAGGGGTGCTAATATGTGAAGGACCTATGGTGCACCTGTTGTGGCTTGTTTTTTCATTCCTTTTGAAAGCAGGAGCTGAAGGTCTTATCATATTCTTGGCTTGCTTTTTTTGCAACTCGAGTGAATAATGGAATCATTACTTTTTTCAGCGTCGTGATCGCTTTGGTCTTTATTTTGGGTCGGATTTTGGTGAATATTACTATGGAGGAGGTTAAGGACTTGCTCGTGTTTTTGTTTAATTCTTGGTTTTCTTTGGCTAATTCGAGGCAGAGTTGCTTGAGCCTAGCCAATTGCTATTTATCAATATGTCAACTCCCCCCTTTAGGGTATTGGGAGGTAATGACAGCACCTGCACTCTTAGATACTCTTGTTTTAGCCATATGTATGTGTTTAAAAAAACAGAATAGACAGCGTCAAATGTTGTTGGTGAATTTTGGAATCAAGGAAAATCTTGCAAAAGAGAATGAAATGCTTGGTACCGGGGTTAGTCCAGTGCGACCACTCCGATGCCTAAGTTAATGGAGTGACTTTATATAAAAAGTATGTGGGTAAAGTGTTAGAGAGCTCTTGTGGAGTTTCTTTCCCATATTTATAGGTGACTGTAATGTCTAAAATAGTTGTCGGAGTAACCATTAAGACACGTAGAAGCTTTTTGATTTGACAACTCTCTTAATATGTAGCGAGAGCAGGCGATTATGTAATATAATCGTACTTATGATAACTGTTCGTGCTAGGGGCTTGAATTTAAACTAGGAACGGATTTAAGATACTTGGTAGAAATGTCGTGTGTCATCTTTCCAGAGGTATGCCAAGAGATTCCAATATTTGGCATATCGGCGACTGACTAAATGAGTATATTAAATGAGAGAAAACTGACCATCAATAATTGCTATATCACCACCATCATCATTATAACTTTACAACTAGAATAATAACATCATCACCATTGCTAATGCACCATCATTGTTATTACTTTACATTACTACCTTACCTTTTCATTAACACTAATGCCAATATAGCTATTACGACTAGTACTACCAACCAACACCAAAATTACTACATGACCATCACTATTACTGTAAGCCTTATAATTGTAGGATCGAATTTAGTACATAAAATTTAAGGCAATTAATTAAAGGATCCAATTGAGCTTAAATTATAAAACAAAGCTAAAAATATTACTAAAAGTAATCCCATAAGTTTGAATTTAGGAAAATAAGTGAGAAAATAATAGAGTATTATAATATCAAATTTTAAGTGTATTATTTGTTATTTATCGGAAATGTATAAAATGAATTTTGATAACTAACAAGTCGCTAGAAATAAATCATATGCACACTAAAAATGATAGAATAACATAAATAATATTTATAAGTATTAGTTGTACTTTATATGTATTTACGTGTAGGTGAAAATACACAAAATTACCTAAAATGCTAGAAAAATGCTAAATAATTAAAGACGATTATAAAAAAAAATCAAGGAGCAATAAAAAAAAATAAAAAAGGGAAGTGTCTAGATTAAAGTCGTAGCAAGTTGGAGGAAGAAAGAAAAAATTGAACTAATTAAATTAACCCAATTAAAAAGTCAAAATGGAAGAAGATACACTTAATTGTCAACTCAATTTAATGCAATAAAATCCCCTAAAGCTCTATAAATACCTAAACTTCTTTAGAAGCTCATTTGACCAGCTAGAAGAGTGAAAAAAATAGAGAGAATCAAAATAAGAGAGGATTAGGGTTTTTCTAAAAAATTACAAAAAATTTGTCTAATCAAGGCAATTGTACCGAACTCATGACCTATGATTAACTAGAATTGAATCGCCACTACCCCTACATCTCACACCCATTGCTTGGGTCGGCCAACATCCTTAGGACCATCATTGGTGGTTGGAAGCCCAATGGCTAGGTGAGTCTGATTTGCGTAATTTATTAAAATTATTAATTTTGTCTAGAAAATTATAAATTTTATTATTCTGATATTTTATTGTATGTAGATTTAAGGAAAAATATTGATTTAATTTAATTATATCTGAAAATATATAGTACTTAAGAAACCGCGTAAACTTGAACATGTTTCGATTTAGGAATAAATAACCTTAAGAGTATAATTTTAAGCTCAAAATTTTTGTATAGGCTACTTAAGGATATAGAATAGTATTATGAAGCCTCCTTTTAGAAATGAAATCTCGAACTTTTTAAGTGATTTTTAGGCCTTTAAAAAATATATAATTAGTGATTTTAGGGGTTAATTAATGATTAATTGAGTAATTATTGATTTAATGTATAATTAAGTATTTTAAAATATTCATATATGATGTTGTATGATAATTGCGGTATTTAAGGTGTTAGATGTGATTATTAGAGGTATTGTGTAGTAATATATGTAATTTTAAGAGTATGTAGAATTGGGATCATAATAAATATAAAATAATAGGTTAAAATGGATAATATAATCATAATAATAATAATAATAATATATAATTAATCTGGTAGGAAACATAAATATAGGTAATTATCTGAAAAAGGTAAAATTTTCTCATATCAAGAGTAAATTTGGAACATAAATAAGGATTAGGGTGTACAATGTAAACTAGAATATTAATTAATGACCAAAAGTGAAACTTAGGAGACTTTGAGCTTAATGTAATTAATTTCACATTAGGGTTTGGATTGTATTTTTAGGATTTATATATAATACTCGTAATTGGAACGGATTTATAACCTAAATCGAAATTGGATTCGGAAACCAAATCCTAAACTAACTTAGAATGAATCAGTAATAAATAATATGTACATATAAAGAAATAAGTTAAATCATAACCTAGAATATATATATATATATATATTATCAACATACAAATACTAAAAGTGTATTTATATTATAGGACACGCAGAGGCAAGTCGACCTGTGACAAGAAAGTAAGCGAACCGATAATTCCAAGTTGGGTTTGATACTTCATTGAATTTTTGGAGTACTATTTTAAAGTACTTTGAGACTTAAGATTATATATGAACGTGTTTGTAAGTAGTTATATATGTATGTGTTTGCGTATATATGTATGTGTTTGCGTATATGATTTCGTGCTGAAATCTATATTGCGTTTGGTGATTAACGTGAATTGAATGGTGTGAAATTATTTGATCACCATAAACCATACGTAATCATAACCGACCTAAATACCCAAATTAGACATGCATTGCAACCCTTTAGAGGGACCATTAAGATTTTTTTAACTAAATACCAATACCTTCGAAAAAGGTAGCGCTAGATAGTGTAACAGTCTTTTCGTCATTCTTAATCAAACTAAGTGATAAGAGAGAAGGTCGCGGTGAAGATGAAAGGAATGGTTAGAAGGATAGTTATCGGGAGAGCGGTGTCTTTATTACACAAACTTGTGTTTAGTCGTGAGTTGTTGCATAAACATGAAAACTCTTCAACTCGGATTAGAGTAGGGGAAATTACTTTAATTTCACAACGGATCGGACCGCGTTATGCGATGGTACTTATTTGTTGCCTTGCATATAATTAATTATTTGATAACTTTGTTTATACTTGCTAGACATTCATAAAGATCTAATCTAACTTACTAAGTTGCGATTATTCATACCCCTATAGACTTTCTTAGAGGTTCTAACCGACATGCCAAGATATAATTATCTCGAGATCGGTTCTTTTTTGAAGCTATGGGAGTGAGGATTAAATGGCTATACGATTGAGTCTTTTAAATGTCTTATTAGTACTTTTAGGTTATGAACTGATATGTGAGATGTAAGTTAGCTGACTATTGTAGTATGTGTAATTTTCCTGGGATTTTAAGATAATATGGATATAACTATATATATATATATGTGAATTATGGTTATAACTTTATACGTAAATTTTAGCTTAAATTTTAATTGAGATATTTATTTCAAAGTGAAGAGTTGTAGACGCTTTGTGTAAATTATATTTATGATAGAAATTGTGAGGTTAGTTACGGTCATAAGTTAATTTACACAATAGTACTATTGTGATATGAATTTGGAGCATAATGATTACTATGTTGTTAGTGACAATTATAGCTTAGTAGTTGTGGCAACAATAAGCTATGTAGGCTAAGGTGGTAATGGAGGTTTGGCAATAGTAGGGTGTTAGTATTGGTAATGATGGTGGCGGGATGACAATGGTATTTTTCACCCAACAAAAAAACATTGATAATTTTATCATAATTTATATTCTTAAACTCAATAATACAATACAATAATATGGACAACAAAATAGCTATACCTATCATAGGAGATTTATATGAAATAATTAAGTAGCTAATATATGTTGTTTTGCTATTTTATATTTAGTAGTTATTCTTGACGTATACTTTTTTTTATTCCATAACTTTTTCCATTCTTTAAAAGTAAACTAAGTCCTTAGCTTTTATGGTTAAAAGAACATGGAACAATAAGGTATTTGCCAAACTCCATTGTGATGGGCTTTGAAAGAAAATCATGTTTTTATAGGAACAAACATATATTCATTTGAATACCAAAGAGAGGGAAAAAGGTCCTAATTGGAATATTTTCTTCTAAATACCTAAAATTTGGGATTAGGAAACAATAATTCAATAGGATATGTTAATGGATATCATAGGTTACATTACTTGTCATTAAAGCACTATTCAGAATCCAATAAAGTAATGATTTGAGTCCTTTGTGTGTGCGTGTTTTTTCCCCACTTAAAAATTTAAAAAAATAGAAGAAAAAAGAAGCATATCTCATGAGTTGATGAGTGATAGGTAGATTAAGTTTTAATACTTGGGAATACTTGTTGTTGTCCCTAGATCTTGGCCGGTATTGATTGGAATGAGATTGGGCTTCATGTAAGTAGAAAAAGCTTAGAAAAAAGAGTGCAATGAGAGAAACATCGAGGAATTGTCAAGTGTAACTATTCCAATACTTAAATCAGTTGAGTATCTTCAGAAAGTGTAAATACTCGAGAATAATTATAAGGCTTGAGTATGTAAAGTATCAAGTGGTTTACTGTTAGATAATAGTCTTATATTTATAAAGGAATAGTGTTGGTAATTGAAGATAATTAGCGAGCAAATCTACTTTTACAAATATTAGAGAGTGAGTTTGTGGTGTCTAATGTAGTTTGGAAAAATAAGAAGTAGTCATTAACTTAGTGTTTTGGTCTTATCTGGAGTCTTTTAACCGTTAGAGTCTTACCCTAGCTGGACAGACTGAACTCTAGACCTAAGCCGAAAGCAATCTGAGGTAAGGAATGAGCCTTAACAAATTGAGACTGGTTTGAGAGACTCATACCCAAAAGGTCCTATCAATACTTGTAAAATATGGTAGGTAATATTTTTAAATTATTCATTATCAGTAACATATATCTAAGTATTATTATTAATACTATTTAGTACTTTTTCATATATATAGCCTATTAATATCGATAACTTTTTTTTTTTTTTTTGTGTATGTGTGTTTGATAGCTTCTCTTTAATGTATAGGTATAATCTTGGATAATGATTATGCAGCGCATAATACGAAAAGGGCAAATAAATTTACAATTGATGTTGTTAATAAGCATTCGTTAATATAAATTAATCTCATGAATAGCCTAGCAGCATATGGATCTAGCTAGCCTCTTTAGAAGGGATATGTATGATTAGTACAGATAAAAATTGGAAGCAAAAATATCTAGGGATCATTAAGATGCATTAAAACCCAAATTAGACATTAGTCAATTTATTAAGTTGTTTTAGTCAGCAAAAATATCTATGGGTCATTAACATGCATTAGTAATTTTTTATTTTTTTTTCAAAGTTGTTTTTCATACTCAGCAATTTTTCAAAGCTGTTCTTTTGTCATTTATATCACATATATGAACACGTAATCTACGTAACATCAGTGACAACCTCAAAAGGTTGGGATTGATGTTTATATGGCACAGCAGTACAGACAGCATTCATTCATTGCTTCGTCAGTCGGCGTCACGTATCCAAGTGTTTGGATCACGTTACAAAGATAACATACGATTATCCAACCATGTCTCTGCAATCTAGTGAACTTTCAATTTGAATTTACCAGGCAAAGATACAAGACGGAGCAACCTAACTCGTACGTAAAGTTTTATTAATCAAGACAAAGCTTGTGTCCTACTCCTGCGAGAAGCAGACGACAAGACAATGGGGCCTTTGAAGAAGAACTAAAATCGAACCCATTATGATCTTTTTTAGATCTATATGTAGATGTCTTTAGTCATCAAAAGTAACGATGTAGAAAGTACTTACATGAGATGAAAGTTTGCTTTTCTGCTTTTTGGTTGTATGGGTACAAATCTCAAACGTGTACACGTATTTATGGTTTGCTTTTTTTTTTTTCAAAAAACGAAAGCAAGCTCAGCTCTTTCGTTTTCACGCGATGGCTCTACTATTTCCATCGATTTCGGACTTTCTTGTCCACGATAATTATATGGAATCATTCTAAATACTCAGCAAACACCACGTAAAAGGTTTACTTTGTACTCATACTAATGGAAGTTCTTGAGAGACTACTCTCTGTCTAACGAATTTCCTAGGTTAGGGTGAATTTCGTTGCCTTTGATTCATGATGTTATCAACTCCTTCTCCTCCTCTAGTAAAAGGAAATAAAATTTATAAAATGTGGACTTAACCCAACATTAATTTCAAAAAATAAGATTATAAATGAACCAACTAGGTTCATAAAATATTTTAATTTGTCTCGAATTTTATTTGAATTCGATTCAATAATAGTGAAATAGAGCTTGAGTTTAAAGTACTCGAGTAGTGAGTCGAGGTCGAGTTTTAAAATATTAAGCTTGTTACATTCATAGTATAATTTTTAATTTTTAAATATAAGTGGCTATTATATTATTTAGGAGAAATTCATAAAAAAAAATTGACTTTAATCAAACCATCAAGTTTTCTATATATGTTTTTAAGTCAAGTTCGAGCCCAAAGTTAAGAGTTTGATTGAATTTAAGGCAAATTTAAGCATCGAGTTTTTAAAGCATACTCGAACTCGAGTTTGATATTATATTAATTTAACTCTAACTCGATTACACTCTTACTAAAATGTATATTTTATACCAAGATGTTGGAAAATGGAACTTGTTCTTAGGGAAGAGATAGTACTATCCCTTGAGAACCTAACGAAATTGACGTTGAATTATGTTGTATTCAATGGATAGAGAGATGTGGTGTCAACGTACCTTGAATACCTAATATAGTTGAAGTATTGGGTGCAAAAATCGTTCCGTAGATATTGGATTTTTTTTTTTAAAATATTATAATCTAAATTGATCTATCCTTAGAAGATAGGATATTCATACTACAAAAACGTTGGAGCTGAGGAGTGTAAAATACGCCATTAAAAGTTTCTTAGATATGGTTGCACATACTTTTGGTTCACGTGCAATGAATCCTTAGACATTTAACGCAATTGTCAATCAATGCAATAAACATGAAGTTTAGGTAAATATAGCGTCTAAATCCATTATTAACATTTTTTCAAATTCTTATATTGCTATATAATCTTTAATAAAATAATAAAAAATTAAAAGAATTACATTAAGTCAGGACAAAGACCATTGGATAAAACTGCAGATTTTGTATTTTCTTTGTCAGATGTTTTGTGATGATTGATTTTAATTCTGAACTTCTCTTTTATTTGCTTGCACTGATGATGAAATGCTCGGATAGAGATCTAAAAACACAATTTTCCAGATTTCGTCGTCTAAAAAATTATTTCAAAATTAAAGATATTAAAGCATATGTAAAGCACGCGAATATACAAAAATAGATGTATTTTGAATTTATAATTAAATATATTCATTTATACTTATTGAGATTAAGAGTGATTACTTGAGTGTAGAGATAACTATCCATTTAAGCCCAAAAAGACATGACGGACGAACTTAGATTCTCTTGTCTTTATCTTTTAGAGATCAATCTTCAAGGAGATCCTGCCGTGTACTTCATGCGTGACAAATCGTGTAGCTATGTCAAGTCATTTTGTTCTAGTGCTTCATTTTCTAGAATTCCAATTCTTAGGTTTGATTGATAATTAAGATCAGGTAATAATACATATTCATTTTGGTACGTCTTGTAACCATCGCTATATATAGCAGTATCTTTTAAAATTTGTGAAATTATGTAAAAGTCTCCGATTTTTAACATACCATATATCTATATATATTTAAAAAGAAAAATTTAACACCTAGAAAATTACTCCAATACACCATGAAGTCAATCTTTTATATTAGCATACCATAGTAATTATTTTCTATAGCTAATTTACCTCCTGATTTTGATACATATTGACTAATGAAATACTAATTAAGCCAAGAAAAACCCTCAAATGAGATGATTATTCCATAAAAGATTGAACTAGTATGTGTTGAAGGAGAAATTTTTCTATGTCAATATTTTTTGCATGTATAGATGTGGTACTTTTAAAAAATATATAAACTTTTTATATAATTTTAGTAGTTATTAGGGTCATCGCCCAAATCTTTATTTTCGCAATCGTATGTGACCGATTCAAATTCAAAGAGTAGTGTAACAATTTCCCTTTTTTTTTTTTGTTTTTTTTGACAACTCATACAAACCAGAGAATCTATGTGCATGCAAAACAAGCCAATCTTTTCCTTTTTTTCACAGAGATGCTTGAAAGGTCAGTGGTGTAAGGGACCATCATAGAAAGGGACCAAATTACCTGGCCGGCTGGCCGCAGACCCCAAACGCCACCATTTAGCAGTATTATTCACATGCGCCACCGTACACTGAATGGCAGCCTTATCATGTGAATGTACAATCGTACTGCTCCGTTGATTACGGAGAACGCGTAGAAAGTTAGGGGCCTGGCCGTGCCGTATGCATAGGGTCTAGTGGCAGCCTACGTCCTAGCGAGATAAGGATGGCCAGTCGTTGCAAATGTCGAGCTTCGTTTATCCTTGTAGTTTGTGTACAACGTGGTAAAACGATTTTAATATTTAGTTTTAGGGCTCTAACCGAAACGATTCCATGTGTGTCGTATCTAGGGACGGACATATAGTTATACGACTTGGAGGGCTGAAGTTAACAATAACATATTTAAGTTACTATTAGTAATATAGTTATTATTTATAGTAATTAATTAATAAATAAAGAGCAACTCAAAAGAATTTAATCAATTAGCTATAACTTTGTAATAAATGAAATTTAATATTATTTTGTTAAAAAACAATAGAAAGCAAATGACATTCGAGCCATTGATTTTAGATTTTACCAATAAAGATTGTAAGGTTAGAGCAACCTCGAAATGAGATTCGGTAATCTTTAAGGTAGGATGGAAGTTTTTTGTTTGGTGAGGTGTGAGGTTTGATTCAACTTGAAAAAAAAAAATAAAAAAATCACACTACTTAAGTAAATATCTTTTTGTATGGTCACTCAAATATTTAAGTTACTTATATATATATATATATATATATATAGTGTATCAAGTAAAATGTATGGGTATTAGGTTAGATGAACCTTCTTAAGAGAGAGGAGAGCAAACTATTTATAGGAAGGGTGTTGTTTGGACCCCAATCGGTTGATAAATTATGACCTAGGACCTCTTGTTCCAAAATTTTAGAGCTTAGAGTTAGTGAGATCCTCTAATAGGATGATAATATGATTTGCTCCGAGCCTTATGCTCATTCTATTGCATTAAATGAATTGTAGGTGTTGTAAATTTAGGCATGTGATTGATACTTCACAATTGATGAATTTGAGGGGTCATATTACCTAAGTACATGGCCTCTTATCACAGGGCTCAATTTTGCAGCTAGGTACCTTAAGGTCGGTTAAGGGGCATAAAGGATATTACGCCCCGAAGTCGCAGAGTTATAACAATCCCGTTGTATATATCAACTTATGATAGTAACTGACCTTACAGTGCCTATCATAGATATGATTTATACAAGACATCGACAATTTTTTGCTTTGAAGTAAACAGTTCGATCAAGTCTTTAGCCAAAATTTAAAATAAAAGTTAAACCTCTAGTCATATATACATATTTACATTCATATTATCGTAGAATTCTTAAGAGAATCTACATATTACAACAGTCTACCAACTTACATCTCACACCTCGGTTCATATACTTAAGGTACTATCAAGATATTAAATAGACTCGATTGTAGAGTCATTTGATCCTCACTCCCTATAGTTTCAAAAGAGAATTGATCTCATGATAATTGTAATGTGGCATATTAGTCGGAAGTCAGAACCTACAAAAGAATCTATATGAGTATGAATATGAGTATGCGTAACTACAGCTTAGTAAGTTAAGTTGGAAACTTATGAAAGTATAACAAGCACAAATAAAGTTATCAGACAATTAATTATATGCAATGCAACGAGAAAATGTCATCATACAATGTGATTCAGTTCGTTGTGAAATCAGAGTAATTTCACCCGCTTTAATTTAGGTTGAGGATTTTTCATTATTGCAACAGTTCATAACTAAATTCAAGTTTGTGTAATGGAGACACCACTCTCTCTAAGACTAACTTTCGAACAAATGCCCTCATCCTCATTGTGACTTCCTCTCCTGTCAATTAGTTCGGTTAAAGATGAGGAAAAGACCATTATGCTATCCAACATTATCTTTTTCGAAGGTGTTCAGTATTTGGTTGAAGAATCCTAATAATCCTCTAAAGGGTTACAATGCATGTCAAATTAGGATACTTAGGTTGGTTACAGTTAGGTATGGTTTAGGATGATCAAACAATTTCACACTATTCCATTACCATCAATCATCCAGCACAACACATAATACAGCACGAAATCAGATACCTAAGTACATGTACACATAACTGCTTACAAACACAATTAAATACTATCCTAAGTCTCCGAATACTCTAAAATAGTACTTCAAATATAATTAAATATTAAACTTAACTTATTTGGAATCCTTGGTCGCTCATTCAACCAATCGCAAGTCGATTCGTCTCCGTGTATCCTATAATATAAATACACTCTTTAGTATTTATATCTTGATGATATATATATATATAGATATACATATATCTATATATATTCTAGGTTATGATTTAACTAAATTCTTCTTATATACATGTTAGTTATTATTAATTCATCCTAGGTTAGTTTAAGGTTTGATTTCCCAATTCGATTCTGGGTTAGGTTCTAAATCAATTTTAATTATGAGTATTATACATAAATCCTAAAAATGCGATTCGAATACTAATGTGAAATTTATCATATTAGGCTCGAATATCCTAATAATTACTTTTAGTACTAAATCAGTATTCTATTCTACAAGGTATACTTAAATCCTCATCAATATATTGAATTTATTCTTGATATGAGAAAATTTTATATTTTTCCTATAATTACCTAAATTTAAGTTTTGTAACAGATTTAATACATATTAATATTATTACTACATTATTCATTTTAACTTAATATTTTATATTTATTATAATCCCAACTTCACATATTCTTATAATTACATATATTTACTACATAATTCCCATAATAATTACATTTAATACTCTAAGTGCTATGTTTATGTTACCATATAAGAGATTAACATCCCTAAATGTCTAATTACACACTAAATCAGTAATTATTCATTTAATTATCTAATTAGTCTGAAATTACTCATTTTATTCATCATTTTAAGGCTTAAAAATTACTTAAAAATTTAAAAAATTAATTTTAAAACAATAGCTTCATAGCACTATTCTATATTACTTAAGTAGAATACGGAAAAAATTTGAGCTCAAAACTATACTTCTAAACCTATTTGTTTCTAATTTGAAACATGTTCAATTTTGGATGATTTTTTAAGCACCCCATATTTATAGATGTAATTAAACCTAATCAATATTTTTCCCCTAAATCTACATACAATAAAACATTAGAATAATAAAAATCATAATTTTCTAGATACAATTAATAATTTTAATAAATTTCACAAAATTGGACTAAATTTGGGACTTACCTATCTCTTGGACTTTCGGCTACCAACTATGGTTTAAGGTGTGTCGGTTGGTCTAGGCGAACAATTTAGAGTGTGGTGGTGGTAGTGGTTCAATTCCAGGTGGTGATGGTTCGTGGGTTTGGCTTAATTGCTTCTATTGCATAAAATTTTTGCTATTTTTCATAAAACCCTAATTCTTTCTTAATTTTGACCTTCTCTATTTTTTCTACTTCACAAACTGTCCAAATGAGCTCTTGTAAAAATTTGGCTATTTATTGAGGTGTTGGGGAATTTTAGTGCATTAAATTGATTAGACAATTACCTTATCCACTTTCATTTTGCCTTTTCAAGTGTATTAATTTAATTGGTTAAAATTTTTCTTTCTTCCCTTAGTTGCCATGACCTTGATTTGGACCCTTTCCCCACTTCTCTAATTTTTCCTTGATTTTTTGATAATTTTCTTTAATTATTTAGCAATTTTCTAGTAATTTTCAAACATTTTAGGTAATTTTGTGTATTTTTACCCATGTATAGATACATATGCAGTATAGGTAAATACTCCTAAATATTATTTATGTTATTCCATGATTTTTAGTGTACATATAATTTATTTCTAGTAATTCGTTAATTATCAGAATGCATTTTACGCATTTTCGATAAATAATAGGTAATATACTTAAAATTTGAAAATTTTATATTCTATCATTTTATTACTTATTTTCTTAAATTTAAACTTATGAGATCATTTTTAATAATATTTTTAGCTTTATTTTATAATTTAAGTTTAATTGGATCATTTAACCGATCGTTTTAAACTTTATGTATCAAATCCGATTCTACAGTTATAGGGCTTACAGAGGACGAGGCACTCATATCTTGAACGACTCAGCTTGGCCCCATTGGGTAGGTTGGTATGTATTTTGTATAGCCTAGTTCATCCTCAATTGGTAATTAGGCTTTAATCGTATTCAGCTTCGAAACCTTGTCCCAGAATCTACAATCAATATAAGCAATATAAGAATAAATGTATCTTGAAAAAATTAAAATGGTTGTTATGGGGGCTAACCTTGGTGATAATGTGTATTATTAAGGTGGCCCTTGCTAGTATTCCTGGTAGTCTAGCAATCGTAACCAGTGGTGGACCTGTAAAACTTAGCCTTTATTTAATAGGCGTTCAATCTCTTCCTTTACCTTGTTCCACATAAGCCTTCGGAGCCATTTTTCTTAGTGGCTGCTTGGCTTGAACCCCTGCTAAACTCCTTATAGCATAGCTAGCAAGGGTTTGCCAATACTCAAGTTAACAAGGAGAGTTTACAAAGAGAAGTTGAGGAAGAGAGAAAATTGAAATCCCTTCACCTAACGCTCTATATCTTATTTTTATAGAGTGAAGTTGACTTGTTAGGCTACGTGGCTTTAGGGATTAGCTCACATGAAATTTAAGGTGAGGACGTAGTCAGTATGAGAAAGGACAACTCCTTTCTTCGAGTTGGTAGGCCTTGAGAAAGTAACCTATCATATCGGAGTGGACAGTAGGCAACAGCTATAGTTTAGGGAGCTAAATCCTTAGGCTATATAGTAGGTTGTCACATAAAATTTAATGAGGAGAAAGAAGAGTGGAAAGTCAAGTATCTTCTTGTAAGATACCCTTTGAATTGAGCTCCGAGAAGTGGTTACAGCTTGTCTTAATGGTTGGGAGAAGGTTGTTGAGTCGTAGACCTGGTTGTTGGGTTGTGGACCTGGTTACAATGGGCTCTCTGGGTGCTTGGGGCCTACGTTCAAAGAACCCAGCATCCCATTGCTTTTGTGAAGAATTACAGTAAAACCCTACTATTTAAAGGACTTGTGAATCAACTAAGAATGATTTTCGATCATTCCCAAGGATCAATTAAACTAAAGATTTAAGTTTATATTTAGAAAATGAATTTAGCTTTTCAATTCAAAAGTTTATTATCGATAAAAACTCGAATACAAAAATAATGAATCCTAAGTCACCCAAAACCCTAAGACAATTAAGGACTCGTGATCCTAATCAACTAATTAAGAATTTAATTTGAATAATTTTATTTGACTCTAGAAAATTTCAAAATTTTATGAGAAGTAAATCATAACTTATAAGTTAAATAAGGAACTAAACTCTAAAAGAATTACATATAAAAGAAGTCTCTTATCTTCACTTATAAGCTATATTACATATGGATAAGTA
The DNA here is from genome assembly GCA_024138005.1 of Lumnitzera racemosa. NCBI lineage: Eukaryota > Viridiplantae > Streptophyta > Magnoliopsida > Myrtales > Combretaceae > Lumnitzera > Lumnitzera racemosa. Next base: position 73,941,937 of record JAMXBC010000003.1, read on the forward strand.
ACCCAACAAATCACATCAAATAACTTATCAATTGAGAGTTGGAATCAATTATCCATTGACAACCTATCAAAAGTTAGTGATAAGACCAATTCTATCTATCACCATAGCCTATACTACATAAGGATAAGCTATCTCATCATCTTATCAACTCAATTTTAAATATGTGAAAAGATAAGGACTATGCCCCCATTTGACCACTATATGGCCAGTTGCAAGAAGAGGGGATGGGGGTTTATACCTTGTCAATCGCACATCAAACCAATTGTCTTTTACAAGTACTATTCACCCATTTTTGCTTACATCATCCAATTATGTCAAAATATGATACATGTACTTGATAAAAGCCAACAAAAAGGAGCTTATTGGACACATTATATACACATATCCAACCGGCACTCTCTCTCTCTCTCTCCTCTTTGATTTTTTTTCTCACCTTAAACACATAAACCAAAAGAGGAAACCAAGCCCTACCAACCTTACACTTGCCACTACATATTTGCATCCCCACTCACGTCACAAAATTGTTTTTTTTTTTTACCTTCCTCTTGTCTACTTCAAAAGCTATTTTAGGAAACCTTAAAACATCCCCAAAAATCACCTCAAATGCCAAGATTTTGGTTACTAAAAGAGCTTACAAGAAAGGGGAGGAAAATAAGGAGCAAAAGAGGACTCTTAGTTACATAACCACCTATTTTTATACTTTTAAGACAAGTAAGTTTATTTCTTTGTTATGTTCTCTAGTAGCCATGTTTAGGAGACTATATTTTCATGAAAATATTGGCATGAACATAAGGTGATAAAATAGTTAAACTACTTTAAGTAGTGAGCTTATAAATCTTTTACATAAAAGATGGACTATGAGTATGCTAAGTTGGTATTATGAAGGATACATGCTTAGCATTTAGAATAGAAGTTTATATGTTGAGAAAATCATGAAATATGTATACAGACAAAGGTGTAACATACTGGACGTATAGAGTATGTAGGGTATTTAGGTGTTATTTTTTATTTTCTTTGCTTACATATGCTCAAATCTAGCTTAGTAAATAAAAATCTATTATATGATATTTTATGAAGAAATCAACTTTTTGAGATGAAAACTAAGGTATAGAACTTATGATAAGTATATGATTCATAACTTTTACTTAGTACTTAAGCCAAATAATCATCTCATGAAAGAGAAGTTAAGTTGGAGTTGGAATATAAGTAGCATAGGTTCTTGATTTATCACTTAAACTTAAGAAAATGACGAAACAAGTTAAAAAACTAAGTTAGAAGCCCTTCAATTGAACTGATCAAATTTGGAACCCTAAGAAAACTCGCTTAAAAATATGATAAAAAAAAAGTGAAAAGAGCAATCAAAGCAAGTATGATAAGTGTATAAAGCCTAAAACTCAAAACTGAGCCTAAAACATTCAAGACAAGCTTAAAACTCCAAGTCGGGATTTTACTAAATTTCTGACCAGCACCTAAATTACTCAAGAAAAGTTGTTTTAATATCCATAAGAAGTCCACATAAAACTCCGTAAGCCCAACAAAGTTACCAAGTTTAGTTTAGATAAAAAAATAAGCCCATTTGATTACATAAGCTTACATAAAAGTTCAAGAAAATGATGATGGTACCAAGGCTATAGGACATAGATGGAAATCTAACTTTGAAGAGTGTTTTAAGCTTAGAATAAAGTCCTAAGCCTAAGCTCAAGCCTAAAATATTTCCTAAGATAACAAAAAGCCCAACAACTAAACTAAGCCCAAAAGAGCACCAAAACATGAGGACCGCTACTGTTCTGACTAGTGGACAGAATTGCAGGCCTTCTCTAAAAATCTAATCATATCACGTTAAAGTATATTAAAAAATGATAAAAATTGACTATAAGATCATAAAAATCGGATTTAAAACAAGAAAGTTATACACGATTAAAGTTTTAAGTAAAACTGGAGAAAAATATGAAACTAAGTTAAAAGTATAACTTGAAGAGTTTTAGATTAGCCTTTCAATTTTATGTCAAACTCTTAACATTATCATATTTGTGATGTTCAGGGGACTCGACTGTTGGAGACGACCTACCTTTGAATTATTACGACTAATCCACTATGGTTGAGTGAGTGACTTTCAATGACTTTATGCTTGGTTTTACTTATAATGTAGATGCACTTAAATTTATATAATGAACTTGAATGCATGTATATGATATTATGATTAAATGCCATGACTTGCTAATAAGATAATGATGGGAATTGTTGTGATGATAGTTATATGGAATGAAATGGATTGATCACAACGGAAATTGAATTAATTAAGTATCATTAAGAAATTCAATAAATCATGCATTTCTTATATTTGCATTGTAACTATACTGACTATCACCTCACGCGAAAGATGGGAAGGGCCTTATAGGAGGGGGGGCCTCCTGCAGGGATTTGGCAATAATAGGCCATTTATATATTATTGAGTCTCTATCCTGAGCTTTTAGGCAAACTAGGCGCCAGGGGATGCTAACCGTTAGCTAAGGGCTGTATCTTGTGACTTCTGCTTAGGCTGTATCTTGTGACTTCTGCTTAGGCCGTATCTTGTAATTTTTGCTTAGGGCGTATGTTCTAGACTATAGGGACTAACACATCGCTAGACTTAGGATTTTGGCATAAATTAGATTTTGAAAAAGAAAGTATATTTTTGTATGAAAAGTAAAGTTTGTATGTATTATATATTTGTTTGAGTTGATTTGAGCATGATTGGTGCAAGTGCAATAAAAAACCACATGTTAGGACCCAATTGATCATTTGTGTTGGTTAATTATCTTCAACCCCAACTATAAGGAGCGTAATTCTAAGTTACATGCAATTCCTAAGTCGTTGCATGTATTGGTTGGTATTTTGAGTGTTTATGCATTCATATGTTGTGCATTAAATTACATTGTTCGTATGGCATGGTAGAGGGATTAACTCACTAAGCGTAAACTTACACTCCGATAAATTTCTTTTATTGCAGGACCACCTTTTTATTCATTCGGGCCAAGGAATGCCCGAGGTGAGTCTCGTATCAAGACAGGATTGTAAGCTTTAGGAAGCGAAGAGGGAATTTTGTAATAACGACTAATAGATATTTATTTACTTTGTTTAGCTTAATTCCATGGTTAAACTTTCATAATGCAGACTCTTATAAGATTTCAGCTATGTTGTAATATTTTATTGTGGATGGAATTCTACAAATCCATATCTTAACTTTAGTATTTCGTATTTAAATGGTAAATCTTAGTTAATATGCTCAATATTGCATATCTATGTGCCTAATGGTAACATAGAGTGGAATGAGCTTTGTATGTCATATATAAGACCCTTGATCAATGAGAGGGTTGATCGTAGATCTATATGTAGTATATGGCAATCTACTACGACAATGATAATGCTTAGGTCGTCATAATTGCTAGTTCCTTTCACTGTTTAAGGTTAAGGACGAGCTCGAAGCTTAGAATATGCTTGAAGATCACCTAAGCTCTAGCTTAGATATTTGTGTGGTGAGTTTTTGCTCGCATTCGAACCTAAGCTGGCTCATGCACTTAAGTAGGGGAATAAGACTTCGGGGATGAGAGAGTCTCCTAAGGACATAGAGTAGACTCAGTGACTTGGGCTTGAGCCTCTAAAGTGCCAAGTCGAAAAGAGACTATCAATACTTGCCCCCCACTCTCCTTGGCATGGAGGCAACAAGGAGAGTACTGTTGATCTGGGCTCTAGAGGTTGAAACTTACTCCTAGCAACCTTCAAGAGGAACGGTGGCCGGCCCTAGATGGTTGTAAGAGAGAAAGGTAATTGTTAGGCATCTATACAACATAAACGTTGACTGAATTAGTGTAATGCTTACTCTTTTATAAACCCTACTTTTAGCGGGCTTATGATTTGACTAAGAGTACTTTCCGAATATTCCTAAAAGTACTTTCCGAATATTCCTAAGAATCAACGAAACTAAGAACTCAAGTTTATAATTAGAAATGAACTTATTTCTCCAATTCGAAAGCCAATTATCGATAAAACCCAAATTTAAAAAACTACGAACTCTAAAGTCACTTAAGACCCTAAACCTTAAAACAATTAGGGACTTTTAACCCTAAGTGATAAATTGATAATTTAATTTGAATAACTTCATTGAACTCTAGAAAATTTCACAATTTCATAAAAATCGAATCATAAATTACAAAACAATGCAAGAAGAAAATCCTAAAACAATTTCTTATAAGATAATGCCCTTATCTTTATGCCAAGCCTTACATATAGATAAGTAGACAAACCGATCACCTTAAATGACTTATCAATTGAAAGTTGGAATCATGTAAATTGATTACCTATCCAAATCTAGTGATAAGACACATTCCTTGTCACCTTTCCACTTATACTACATATGGATAAACTTTCACAAGGTTTCACATACTTAACTTTAATAAAGGAGACAAGACAATTCTATGCCCAAAAAGGACATCCCATGGCCAGTTTGAACAAGAAGGAGAGGGGGGCCATGATCTTGTCTTTCATCTATCAATCACTTTCTCTTACACACCACTATCACTCCTTAATGCTTATATCATCAATAGTTGCAATTGTTGACTTTTGTGTAAATTACAAGACAACAATTTCAAGCTTCTTAAACACACATTCACTCCCATTCCAACTGGCCACTCTTGCATCATTTTCTCTCACTTTCCATTTCATTTTCACTTCCTTTTTCTCTCATTTGAAACTAACCCAAAAAGTGGGAACACTTAAGCCCCACAAAATCAACTTGGCCACCACTTTCCAAGCTTCACTTACGGTACTTTCATTTTTTTTCTTGTGTCTTTCTCTTCCAACATCTAAGCTCCTTTAGGACCCTTAGAACCTTCCACAAACCCCACTATAAAGAATCAAACAACTCGGGTTTCCAAAAAGGTGCAAAAGAAGGAAGTAAGGTTAAGAACTTAAGTGGAACCTTTGTGCACAACCACCATACTTTGCTTTAAGGACGAGTAAGTATTTCTTGTATTAGTAGGTTAGTGTTCATGTTAGGAGACTTTGATGTCTTGAAGATATGAGTATGATTATAAGTTGTTATAACATCAAAGACCATCCTAAGAAACAAACTCATGAAACCCTTGCATGAAGTTGAAATATAAGCATATAAAGTTAGTGTTTTGTAAAGATACCTGTTTAACATTTTCAATAGAAGATTTTAAGTTGAGAAAATCTTGAAACAAGAACTTGAATGAAAGATGAACATGTTGGATGCAAGGATTTAAAGATCATTTGGATGTTGATTTTATTTCCATTAAGCTAAACATGCTCAAATCTAGACTTAGGTTAAGGAGAAATCCATTACATGAAGTTTTATGAAGAAACCAAATTTTGTATGACATGAGCTATGATATGGAAGTTTTAATAAGTATGAGATCTTCTATTTTTCGTGTAAAGCATGAGCTAAAGAATCACCCTACGGAAGAAAAGTCAAGTTAAGATTTGAATACAAGTAGTTTAAGTTCATGATCTAATACCTAAGCTTAAGGAAATGACAAAACAAGTTAGAAAACCAAGTCGGAAGCCTTCATATACAAACCGACCAGATCTGGAACATCCTTAAAAGACACTTAAAAAAACGATAAAAGTAAGTAAACAAAGTTAAAAGACCAACCAAGGCAATTATAATAAGTATATTAAGCTTAAAACTTAAAACCAAACTTAAAACCGAGCTTAAAACTTTTAAAACGGGCCTCAAATGTCAAGTTGAACCACTCTTAAATTTCTAACCAACAACTTGACACATCCATAAGAGTTGTTTTAAGACTTTCAAGAAGCCTACAAAATACTCTCTAAGCTTAAGAAAGTAACTATCTTTGAGTTGAACAAAAAACAAGCCTATTTGATAACTTAAGTCTATTAAAGAGCCAATGAAGTGGTTGACAGCTTTAGGAGTATAAATCAAAGTTACAAATCTGACCTTAAGGAATATTTTGAGCTTAGAAGGAAATCTTAAGACTAAGCTCAAAGGATTTCTTAAGTTACCAAAAAGCTTATTAACCAAACAAGGCCCAAAAGCACTCCAAAATATGAGGACTGCTACTGTTCTTGCCTATGGACAGATTTCGTGCCTCATCTCGAAAACCTAACCTCACCATGTTAAAGTAAACTCGAAAACGATGAAAATTGACTATAAGATCATAAAAATTGGATTTAAAACGAAAAAGTTATATGCAATTGAACTTTTAAGTAAAAACCTGGAAAAGATATGAAAACTAGTCAAAAGTATAACTTAAGGGATTTTAGCTTAGTATCCTAAGTTTATATCAATTCCGTATAGTATCATGATTTTGATGACCAGGACACCCAGTGTACGGAGACGATTTGCCTCCGGATTACTTTGACTAATCGCATGATGGAGTGAGTAAATTCCTAATAACTCTTTACTTGAGTTTGCTTATAGAATAGATGTACTTAAACTTATATATATGAATTGTACGCTTGTAGGAGACGGGAAATACATGTATATGAAACTGTGACTGAATTTTATGGCTTATTAATTATGTAATAATGAAGAATTGTTGTGATAACTTATACATGTATTTGTATGGAATGAAATTGTCTAATTACCTTAAAAAATCGGATTAACGAACTATATCATTAAGAAATAAGATGAATCATGCATTCTTTATAATTACATTCGAATAATACTGATTGTCGCTTTACGCAAAAGATGGGAAGGGACTCATAGGAGTACGAGCCTCTTATAAGATTGGGTACTAGCTATGTTATCATTTTTATTGAGTTTCTATCCTAAGTTGATGAGAATATTAGGTGCTGGGAGACGCCAAACATCGGCGAGGGGCCGCATCTTGTGGCTTCTGCTTAGGGCGTATGTTTGTGGATTTTAGAGGCCACCACACCTCTAGACTTGGGATTTTGAAAATATGATTTATCGTTTGGAAATGGAAGTATATATATACATACATACATATACATAGTTTTGTTTTGACTTAAGTACAATAGTGCAAATGAAATAAAACCCAAAGGCTAGAACCTGAATTTTGGTTTGGGTCGGTTAATTATCTCCAAACCCTAATTACAGGGAGCGTAATTCTGAGTCATATGCAGTTCTTAGGTCACTGCATGCGTTGTTTGGCATACTGATTGTTCATGCATTCATATGATTGTGCATCTAATAAATTTCTGTCGTGTGGTACTGATGAGGGTATTTATCTTACTAAGCTTAAGCTTACACCCTGATATATTTCTTCTGATGCAGGAAAACCTCTTCTCTAATCCGGGTTGAGGCATGCCTGTAGTAAGTTTCATGTAAAGATAGGTTGGAGCGATCAGAGAGCGACGAGGAAATTTTGTAATATATTTATAGATAACTAGTTACTTTTATATTTTTGTTTATAATATAGATTAAAATTTTTAATGTAGTTCCCTTATGAATTGCATTTGTTTGTAATATTCTTTTGGTGTGGGTTTTACGAGTCTACACAATTAATTAATTTATACCATAGAAGTAATCTTGGTTAAATTGCTCTATATTACTTATTTACGGGCCCAGTAGTAATGGATAGTGGAAGGAGCCTTATGTGTCGTATGAAAAGCTTGCGATTAGCAAGGGGGTTAATAGTAGACCTTTGTATAGTACATGACGACCTACCATGACAACGATACTGTTGGATCGTGATATCTTTTCTAAGTTGTTGTCTTCTCCTTGATATAATAGCAGCGCTAGGGGGCAAAGTGTAACACAAGAAGCAATTAATTATGCTTTAGGAATGCCATAATTATAGGGTAATTGCTGCATTAATGGAGATCTACGTACCATGCTACTGTGACTATTGGATAGGGTTGTGAAGACATATAGACAGCTTGATTTTTTCTTCAGTACCTATATAGGGGCTTCATGGGGGACTTTCCTCTTCATTCTTGCTTGATTGTACACATATAACTCTTATTTAGACATCTTTCAAACTTCTTTGAAGGTTGTTGAGTTGTTGTTTCTTGTTGTACTGATGGTTATGAGGGATATCCGAGGTAAAGAGGATCAAACTTTGAGGGTGAGTACACATACTCAGCCCATGCCTTCGCCGTGGTCCATAGAGAACTTCGAGTACTAATTGAGGGGTGTAAAAGGTTATCCCATGATGAGGGAAGGTTCCCGAGTACCAATCGAAGGGTATATATGGGATACTCGATCAAATCTTTTGCCAAACCAAGCAAGTTTGAGTGGTAAAGGACTTTCGAGAGTACATCCTCCAATCATGGTGGCACCATTGCTATGAGGGTACTCATGCTTGCAAGATTGCATTAGTAGATGCTCTTGTGTTGTTGCTAAAGTACTTATGTATACGAGTCATCTATGGTGTTTTTGGCAATTGAGGAGCTTCCTTGCAATTTGGAGGTGCCTAGCCAGGACCAGCATGGGGGGCCTTAAGGACTTCCCTAAGCCATGGGAATATGGCTATTGTGAAGGGGATGGGTGTATACGGGCTTGTCCTTGTGCAAATTTGTGCACTCTTGTAGTAGTAACTTAAAGGTAGCCACTTCAGACCTTATGAATATGATCCTTGAGTCTCTTGTATAAGAGATGGGAAAACCTGCTCTGGTTGACCCCAGTAGGGAGCTCATGTGGGAGGCTAGTCTATTTATAAGTAGTGAATTTGCCTTAAAGCTACTAACATTAAATGAGAATTCCTCAATGCTAGCTGTTTTGATGGACAAAGAGTATGTTAACATGTGTTGTCTAATAAGATTGGATTTTCTCTTGGTGAGCTCAAGGAGACTACTTGGATGAGTCAAGCGATGAGACAAAGGAGCATGAGAAGTAAGGTGGTCAAGTTGAAGCTAGATGGAGATGTGTTAAGTTTCCTTATCTTTTCCTTTTCTTATTGTATCTTTTGTTATTGCCTGTACTCGGGGCTGGTATGCTGACCCCTAAAGCTTTATAAGAACTTTGAATGATTGAATGAAAAAAAAAAATTATAATGCATTTGTTTCCTTTGTGCTTAGCTACTATTCTATTTTGTTGTTTTGCAACTTAAATGCTTGTACTTAAACTGTTGTGCTGAAGCAATTGGTTATCACAGTATAGAGATTGCAACAGTGTTTGGTGTTATAGCATGGTGCTAGGTAAAGCTCGCTTTGATTGGCTCGTCAAGCACTTAAGACATTAATTTGAACACTTGGCCTAAACTAGAAAGAAGGATGATTATGAGGGAAGAGGTTCAGGCGAAGTTTCCCAACCTTAACCTCAACTTCCTTTCTTGGTTAAATGATAAGGTCTCGGTCGACGGTGAAGGGGCCAATGTAGAGGACAATCCTGCTGGGGGGTGATGATATTGAGGAGGAAGAGGTATAAGGCATAAATGTTGAACTTATTGGTGGCGTGGGTGATCGGGTTGAAGACGTGAAGGGATTTGTAGTGTTTTTTGTTTACCTTTTGTATTGAACTTGCTGTTGTTGTGTTTCATTGTGTACTCGGGCATTGGATGCTAGCCCTCTCATTTTGTAATGTAAATTGTAGTGGAAATTTTACAAGCCCAATTACTTTATTGTTTCCATTCTTCCTTCATGATTTTATTTTATTGTTAATGTCTATGTGCCTATGTAAATGCTCATATACGCTTGAATGCGTAAATTGTTTCAATCCCAACTATTTAGATGGTCTCAACTAGGTTGCCCAGCTAAGGTATGCTATTTGTAGGCTCGTGATCCTGCAACTGATCCTGCTTGGTCAAGTGTATTGAGTAATTTAAGCTTATTCATTAACCAAGGATAGGGATCATAGACTAATCATGTGCTCCTAAGCTCGAGGACTTGCTCATATGGTTCGCCGAGCTATCTGAGGGGAGTTGAACTTAGAATAGTAGTGCATTCTCCAGTCTGACCTACTGAGTTACTTTGCCCTTTACATCATTTAAGAAGCTACCGAGGTGACTAACCTGTGTGTTGAGCTAACCTTTCCACAACACATTTGTCCAAGGCCAAGTATCGAATCAATCTACTGCTGACCTGATGCATGTCGAAGCTAAGATAACACCTGTTTGAAGCCGACTTCCTTAGGCTGACCAAACACTAAGTCAACTTTTGAAATGACTCTTTTATAGCCCTGAACATCTGAGTTGTCGAGTTGTTGAACTGCAGAGCTTGACTTGTCCTATTCAAAACCTGCTTTGCTTGGCTAGCAGTGTCATTAAGACCACGGAATGGACATCTGACATGTACCCTGATTTTCATGACATCCATACTGTCCTTTTCTATCATTAGATTTATTCTTTATGCTTATTTACAACATTACCCTTGTAAATTATTCCTTTTCCTTTACTAGTAGGAATCTTTTTTGTAATTTACACTAAATTAAGACTTATCCTAACTGGGTCTTATAAATATTTGTGTATTGTATTAGCTGCAACAATCAATAGAATTGACATTTAGACTTTTTTTTTCCTTGCATAAGCTAAGTATATCTTGCTTACTCTTAACTACTCTTATCTAGCCCATTGAGTGTGAACTAGTGGCAAGTGACTTCCGGCTAAACTTGTGCGTATTATCAAGTGCGACCATAACTCGTATGAAGCGTTAATGTATCATATCTATCGTCGATGCTTGAGGACCCCTGCTTAACCTTCAACTATCATTTATCCTTTGGATCATCTTGAGGTTCGAACCCACCTCCCTTAATTTATGCGATACCAGATGTCGTATGTTTATCCATGTCAGACTGTATTATCTTGGTATCAGAGCTTGGCTATGTTCAAAGCTAGTTTCTATTACTTTGTTCTTCGAGTAACTTGTTATTGATTTCATGCATGTATGTTAGACATTCTGTAGTTATCATAAGAGTTTGAAAGGTGAGTACTGTTGATGAATTTTATGCTTTATCTTGCCTTGTTTTGTATACTCAAAACAGAATATGAGCGTATGTTTGTTTATCGTGTACTGGTTGTACTAGCTATTGGTGTATTTAGTGTTAGTTTATCCTTATTTGGGGCAGGAAGCTTTGAATAGTATATTAGTTGTTAATCTCATGAAACTAGATAACAATTTCTGATTTTAGTATACAAGGAGCTATTAGTAACCAAGAGAGTGGTGCTTGAAATGGGTAAGGTCAACAGGGGAGTTCCATACCCCAATCTGCAGATGACTAACTGGATTAACTTACGAACTTGGTGGCCAGTCTAGTGACTACCATAAATCAAGATAGGCGAGCTAGAAATGGTCCCAACAAAGGTTGAGTCAATGAATGACTGGAGAGAGACAATAGCCCATACAGCCTAGTTAATGCCCCAATTTGACCACCCCGAGCTAAATAGGTAGGTAAAATTACTAGGCGCAGGCTAATACTCGATGAAATTGAAGAAGTAGATGAGGAAGTGATGAAGTAGAAGAATATTATGAACCTAAGGAGAAGAATGTTCAAGCTCCTATAATGGAAGGGTTGAGAATACATATCTCTGGCTTTTCTAGTAGTGGTGATGCATAGGACTACCTAGACTGGGTAGATAAGATTAAAAAGCAATTTAAATGTCATGAGATACTTGAAAATGCTAAGGTTAGACTTGTTGTGTTATAATTTACTAGTTATGCTACCTTTTGGTGGAAGAATGTGTAAGCTATACATAAAAGAGAAGGAGTACATGAAGTTAGAAGTTGGGATAAAATGAAGAGAGTCATAAGGAGAAGATTTGTTCTGAACTACTATTTGTAGGATGCGTTTAAGAGCTTATAGGAGTTGAGATAAGGTAGATTGAGTGTTGATGTGTACATGAAGAAATTCTAGATGTTGATGATCTAATGTGAAGTTGTTAAGCCTAAAGACCGAACTTTATCTTGATAATTTAGTAGGTTAAAATACAAGATTGGAGATATTCTAGAAACCATAGATATTGGGTCACTTGATGATGTTATCTGAGTTGCCTAAAGGATTGAGAGGTACAAAACGAGAAGATTTTGACCTCCTGTTAGCTAACTTGCCACTAATCGACCTATTTCGAATAAACCTGTATGATTAGGACCAAGTAAGGTTGTTGAGACCCAACCTGCTCAAACTACCTGAATAGAGGATAAGGAGATCCTGAAGAAGTTTGAGAAGGGATAAAATTCAAGAAGAAAGATGAGTGAGATCAAGTGCTTCAAATGTCAAGGATTTGGATGCATAACTGCTCAATGTCCGAATAGAAGAACCATGGTGATCCAAGGTAATTTACCAACCGTTGAGATAGATAGTACTGATGAGGAAGTAGAAGACCAAAAGAGGTCGAACAGATTGAATTATCCGAGGAGGGCGAACTTATTTATAGTAAGAAGGGTAATTTTATGCCTATCACCCTAGTGTTGAGAAGAACAATGACTGTAAGTCCTATGCCTAAGGACTAATAGCAAGAGAATTTATTCCACATTGGATGCAAAGTGAATGGGTCATTGTATGTAATGATTGTTGATAGTAGCAATTGTACTAATGCATCATTTGCTTTCATGGTCTAGTAATTAAAGTTATCGATCAAGCCCCCTCTAAAATCTTATAAACTACACTTGCTTAGTGACAAGAGAGCCCTATAAGTAAATAAGCAAGTGATCATATCAATCTATGTTGGAAACTATTAAGATGAAGTGCTCTATGATATATTGCCTATGAGTGCATCTCATATTTTGCTTGGATGACCGTGGATGTTTGATCGAAGTGTGATATACGATGGAAGGAGGAACACGTGTTCCTTAGAGTAAAAGGGCATGAAGGTGAAGTTGAGCCCTATGATTGCTGAATTAGTTAAAAACATGTAAACTCAATTGAGCTGAGTCTTGAAGAAAGAAGCTTCAGTAATGACTTGAGCTGAGCTGAAGAAAGAGATGGAGCTTGAAGAATCAACCTATTTGCTAATTAGAAGGTTACTTGGGACAAGAGGATCTGAGGAGGAATTGTTGCCTACTAAGGTGAAAAAACTGTTGGATGAATTTGCTGACCTATTCCCAGATGAGTTACTTGAAGGATTGCTTCCCATCTGAGGCATTGAACATGTAATTGACTTGTAGCTAGGAGCTGCACTGTCAAACAAGCTTGTTTATAGGCTAAACCTTGAATAAGCTATTGAGTTGTAGAGACAGGTAGATGAGTTGATGAAGAAAGGGTATATACGAGAATCCTTTAGCCCGTATACTATGCTAACCCTGTTAGTACCAAAGAAAGATGAGTAATAGAAGATGTGCATGGATAGTTGAGCAATTAATCTCATTACCATCAAGTGCAGGAATCCCATACTAAGTCTTGATGATATGCTGGATGAGTTAAATGGAGCCAAATTATTCTCCAAGATTGACATCAGATTTAGATACCATTAGATCCGAAAGTAAGAAGGTAATGAGTGGAAGACCACATTTAAGACCTGCCATGGATTATATGAATGGCTTGTGATGCTATTTAGACTATTAAACGCACCGAGCACATTTATACGACTGATGAATCATATACTCTGAGAACTAATAGGGAAATTTATGGTGGTTCACTTTGACGACATCCCAGTGTATAGCCTTGATTTGGAGAATCACCAAGAGCATCTCTAAACAGTCTTTACAAAACTTCGAGCTGAAAGGCTCTATGTCAATCTAAGGAAGTGTAACTTTTGCTGACCTGAAGTAATCTTCTTAGGGTTTCTTGTAAGTGGTGGTGGAATACGAGTCGATGATGAAAAAATAAGAGCAATCACCAAATGGCTTGTGCTGACCACTTTGGCCAATGTGAGGAGCGTCCACGACCTAGTATTATTTTATTGCAGATTTATAAGGAATTTCAGTATGATAGTGGCTTTACTCATCAAACTATCAAAGAAGAATGTTGATTTCAGATGGGGAGAGGAGGAGCAGAGGAGTTTTGAAAAGGTGGAGAAGCTAATTATAATGCCTGTCTTAGCTTTACCGAGCTTTGACAAAATATTTGAAGTGGAGTATGATGTGTCCGAACTAAGCATAGGTGTTGTATTGATATAGGAAAGCTGACCTATTGCTTTCTTCAATGAGAAGCTTAGAGAAGCTACACTTAATTACTCTGTCTATGATAACGAGTTTTACTCATTGATCCAAGCCCTGACTGTATGGCAGTACTATTTGATACCTTAAGTGTTTGTGATTTACACTGATCATGAATCTTTGAGATATTTAAAAAGTCAACCTAAGTTGTCTTGAACGTAAGCCAAATGAATCGAGTTCATGGAGGGATTTTCATACGTCGTGAAGTATAAGAATGGAAAGAACAATATAGTAGCCAACGCCCTATTAAAATGACATTCCTTCTTAACTAAGCTACATACTAGGTTACTAGGTTTTTCAATAATAAAAGATTTATATGTTGAGGACCCCCATTTTTGTCCTCTCTATGGTAAGTGTGAGGAAGGCTGAACACTTAATGACTATCACAAGGAGGACGGATACTTATTTAGGAAGAAGAGACTATGTGTCCTGACCCGTTCCATGAGAGAGCTGTTAGTGTACAAGGCGTATGGAGGAGGATTATGTGGACATTTTGGCCAGCATTGAACTTATGAGATACTATTCTTAAGATTTTTTTGTCCAAAAATGAAGAGGGATGTCTAATATGTGTTGGAAAGGTGTATTACTTGTAGAAAAGTGAAGAGCCGAGCTGAGCAAGGACATTATTTACCATTGCACATCTCGACTAAACCATTGTCCAAGTTAACTGTGGACTTTAAGTTAGAATAGTTGAGGACACTCTTAGGGAAGGACTCCATCATGGTGGTCGTGGATCGATTTAATAAGATGGCATACTTCTTGCCCTACTCTAAGACTAATGATGATTTGGCTATCTTTTTTCTTTTCTTGCAGGAAATAGTCAAACTTCATAGAGTATCTATAATCATTATTTCATACTAAGACCCAAAGTTCATGAGCCACTTTTAGAGAACGTTATGGAGATGAATGGGAACCAAGCTATTGTACAGCATGTCTTATTATCCACAAATGTATGGACAAACCAAGGTTATCAATATGATAGTGGGAACTTCACTCCAAGTTGTCGTTGGTCAAAACGTGGCTGATTGGGATATGTGCCTGCCGATCATAGAGTTCGCCTACAATAAGATCGCTCACAGTGTTACAAACATGTTGCCATTTAAGGTTACCTATGGGTTGAATCCTGAGCTCCTATTAGACTAAATACCTCTTCCAAGCTTAGATGATAACCAGCCAGCTGTAGAAAGAGTTGAAGCCATTAGAGCTATGCACCAAAAGGTGATAGAACAATTAGGTCGAGCTACTACTAAGCTCAAGATATAAGGTCGGTGATGGAAGAATAGGGAATTTCGGCTAAGAGATTTAGTTTAGACCACCTCAGTAAAGAATGGTTTCCATACTTAAGGAAGATCAAGTTATCTCCTAAGGCTGATGGACCATTCAAAGTGTATGAAAAGATTAATCCTAATGTCTACCGGATTGGACTACCAAAAGAGTATGGGGTCTCGAACTTCTTTTACCTTGCCAACCTCTACCCACATACTCCTGAAGATGAGCAACATGGAGCCGAATTAGATTTGATCCCGAATTAGATTTGATCCCAAATCTCAACCAACTCAGAAGGGATGATAAGGATCATAGACTAATCATATGCTCCCAAACTTGAGGACTTGCTCATATGGTTCACCAAGTTGTCTGAGGGGAGTTGAACTTAGAAGAGCAATGTATCCCTTAATCTAACCTACCAAGTTACTTTGTCCTCTACATTATTCAAGAAGCTATTAAGGTAACCGATCTGTATTCTAAGCTGACCCCTTTACAACACATCTATCTAAGGCCAAGTATTGAATCAATATACTGCCAACCTGATGCATACCGAGGTTGAGATGACACCTATCCATGACCTCCTGAAGCCGACTCGACACTAAGTCACCTTCTAAAACAACCCTTTTTTAGTCTCAAACATTAAAGCTGTCAAATTGTTAAGCTTGACCTAACCTATTCAAAGCTTACTCTACTTAGCCAGCTGTATCATTAGGAAATTGTTTTAGGAAAGTCAATTCCTTTATTTTCATACCTAAGCTTTACATGTGAATAAGTAGACCAACTAATCACCTTAAATAACTTATCAATTGAAAGTTGGAGACATATATCGATTGATAACCTATCAAAAACTAGTGATAAGACACTTTCCTCATCACTCATTCTCTTATACTACATATGGACAAATTATCACAAGATTTCACATGCTTAACTTTAATAAATGAGACAAGATAATTCCATAGCCCAAAAGGAGAACTAATGGCCAGTTCTTACATGGCTATAAGGGGGGACATACTCTTGTCTTTCATCCATCAATCACTTTATCTTATACTCTACTATTCACCTGTTAATACTTACATCATCAAGAGTTGTCATTGTTGACTTTTGTACATGCTATAAGATAACAAAATCAAACTTCTTAAACACATTTCTACCTTCATTCCAACCGACCACTTTTTCCCCATTTGCTTTGACTTTCAATTTCATTTTCACTTCCTTTTCTCTTACTTTGAAAACAACACAAAAGAAAAAACAACCAAAACCCATAAAATCCTTCACTTGCCACCATATTCCAAGCACACACATATGGCACTTTCAACTTCTTCTTATCTTGCTTTTGCCAACATTTAAAGCTCCTTTAGGATCCTTAGAACACTCTTTAAAACCTACTTCAAAGGACCACAACTCAATTTTCCAAAAAGAGTACAAGAAGGAAGAAGTAAGATAAAGAGCTTAAGTGGAACCTTAGTACACAACCACTATATTTTTGCCTTGAGGAGTAGTAACTATATCTTGTGTTAGTAGTTTAGTATTCAAGTTAGGAGACTATGATTTCTTGAAGATATGAGTATGATCATAAGTTGATATAACATCTAAGACTATCCTAAGAGCCAAACTCATGAAACCTTTACATGAAAGTTGAAATATAAGAATGTAAAGTTGATGTTTTCTAGAGACACTTGTCTAATACTTTGAATGAAAGATTTTAAGTTGAGAAAATATTGAAATAAGAACTTGAATGAAAGGGAAGCATGTTGGATGTGAGAGTTTAGAAGTCATTTGGATGTTGTTTTCACTTCTATTAAGCTAAACATGCTCAAATCTAGACTTAGGTAAAGGAAAAATCCATCACATGAAGTTTTATGAGGAAACTAACTTTGTAAGACATGAACTATGATATGGGGATTATGATAAGTGTGAGATCCTCTATTTTCATGTAAAGTATGAGTTAAATATTCATCTCATGGAAACAAAGTTAAGTTAATATTTGAATACAAATAGCTTAAGTCCATAATATAACACCTAAACTTAAGGAAATAACGAAACAAATTAGAAGCCTTTATACTCAAACCGACCAGATCTGGAATATTCCTAAAAGACACTTAAAAATATGATAAAAGTATGTAACCAAAGTGAAAAGACCAACCAAGGCAAGTACAACAAGTGTATCAAGCCTAAAACTCAAAACCGAGCTTAAAACCTCCAAACTGAGCTTCAAATGTTAAGTTGAACCACCCTTAAGTTTTTTACCAGCAACTTCACACAACAATGAAAGTTGTTTTGAGACTCTTAAGAAGCCCACAAGACACTCCCTAAGGCCAAGAAAGTGGCCATCTTTGAATGGAATAAAAAAGAAGCTCATTTGACAACTTAAGCCCACTTAAGAGCCCTAGAAATCATTGATAGCCTTAGAAGTGTAAATCAAAGTTATAAATCTAACCTTAAGGAGTATTTTGAGCCTAGAATGAAATCTTAAGCCTAAGCCCAAAGGAATTCCCAAGTTACCAAAAAGCCCATTAGCTAAATAAAGCCCAAAAGTACTCCAAATTATGAGGACAACTACTGTTCTAACCTATGGGCAGATTTACGTGCCTCATCACGAAAATCTAACCTTACCATGTTAAATTACACTTGAAAACGATGAAGATTGACTATAATATTATAAAAATTGGATTTAAAGTGAGAAAGTTATCTGTGATTGAACTTTTAAATAAAATCGGGAAAAATACAAAAACTAGTTAAGAATATAACTTAAAGGGTTTTAGCTTAATATTCTAAGTTTTATTTCAATTCCTTATAGTATTATGATTGCCATGACTAGGGGACCCAGCGTTCGAAGACTATCTACCCTCGTACTACTTTGACTGATCTGTGTGGCTGAGTAAGTAAATTCCTAATAACTCTTTACTTGATTTTACTTGTAGAATAGATGCACATAAACTAATATATATAAATTGGATGCTTGTGGGATATGGGAAATGTATGTATATGAATTTGTGATTGAATGCTATGGCTAATCATATAACAATGAAAATTATTGGTGATAATTTATATGTGCGATTGTATAGAATGAAATCGTTTAATCACCATAAAAAATTAGATTAACTACTTATATGATTAAGTAATTAAATGGATTATGCATTCCCCATAATTGCATTCGAATAACATCGATTGCCGCTTCACGCAGAAGATGGAAAGGGACTCATAAGAAGAGGGCCTCCTACAAAATTGAGCACTAGCTATGTCATCATTTTATTGAGTCTCTATCTTAAGCTGACAGGCTTATTAGGCGCCGGGAGACACCAACCGTCAGTGAGGAGCTGTATCTTATGGTTTTTGCTTAGGGCATGTGTTTGTAGATTACGGAAGCCACCATACCATTAGAATTAGGATTTTGAAAATATGATTTGTTATTTAGTAAAGAAAGTATATATATACTTATAGTTTTGTTTTGGCTTAAGCATAATGGTGCAAATGATATAAAACTCAAGGTCTAGAACTTGGATTTTGGTTTGGATCGGTTAATTATCTCTAAACCCCAACTACAGGGGGCGTAATTCTGAGTCGTATGCTGTTCCTAAGCCATTGCATGCGTTGTTTAGCATACTAATTGTTTATGCATTCATACGATTGTGTATTATATAAATTTCTGGCATGTGGTATTGACGAGAGTATTTATCTCACTAAGTGTAAGCCTACTCCCCGATAGATTCCTCTTGTTGCAAGGAAACCTCTTCGTTCATCCGGGCTGAGGCATACCCAAGGCGAGTCTCGTATAGAGACAAGTTGGAGTGATTAGGGAACAAAGAGGAGATTTGTAACAGCTTTTGTAGATAAATATTTACCTTTATTTTTTTCCATAATATAGTTTGAAGTTTATGATGCAGTTTCATTATGAATTGCATTTATTTGTAATATTCTTTTAGTGTAGAACTTAACGAGTCCATATGTTTACTTGATTAATTTATGTCTTATAAGTTAATTTTAGTAAATTGCTCTATATTACTTATCTATAGGCCTAATGGTAACTTATAGTGGAAGGAGCTTTGTGTGTTGTATGAAAAGGCTGCGATCAGTAAGTAGGTTGATGGTAGACCTTTGTATGTTATACGACAATCTACCACGACAACAATACTATTGGGTCGTGATACCTAAGTACATCATTGACTATGCTAAAGCATAGTTGCTTAGAGGGATAGGAAAGATAAGTGTAAAACTTATCTTTTCATTACATTCCTGAAATATTTACAAAGTGAGTTCGATTCTTTGTAAGTTTTACAAGAAAGGCTCGAGGTTGTTGGTGTTCTAAGTTATCCAAATAGGCTGTTTGTTTGAGGTCTCTATTTTATAGGCATTGTTGCTTGCATCCTCTTTGACTTGATGGGGTATTCCTAATTTGGTGCTAATTTTCCTTGCGAGGTACCCTCTAAACTGAACTTCGAGCAATGGCCATAGCTCATCTTGATGGTTGGGAGAAGGTCGTTGGGTCATGGACTGGTTGCAGTAGGATCCTTAAGTGGTTGAGGCTTCGGGCCAAAGAGGCTGGCAACCTATAGGTCTTGTGAAGGATTTTTGCTCCTTTCACTATTTGAGGCTGGGGATAAGCTCAAAGCTTAGAATGTGCTCGAAGATTGCCTAAGCCCTTGCTTAGGTGTTTATGTAGTAGGTTTTTGCTCACATTCGAACTTGAGCAAGCGTATGTATTTAAGTAGGGAAATAAGGCTTCGGGGATGAGAGTCTCTCCCAGAGATGCCAAGCAAGCTTGGTCACTTGGGCTTAGGCCTCCATAGTACTAGGCCGGAAAGGTACCATCATTAAACCTCATGACCTTTTATTAACAAAACACATGCTTAATTATTTTAAATTTGTTTTAAAATATACATTTAGTATATGTAATTTCCTTTTTTTAATAAATATATAATTTTTTTCCCAAACTTTAGGAGGAAGGGGAGGGTGGGGGGGTACCTCCCTAAATTTATCCATGATCATGTGAGTCTTACATTAGATATAGCCTCGAAGTAGTAAAAGAAAGATGACACTCAATAGAATGATTAGGATATAATACAAATAAAAGGAATAGATAGTCTTAATGCCTCAAATGCATAAGTGATAGACGAGGGAGTATTAAGAACCTTAGGCATCAATTTTGTATTTCTCAAACAATTGAGATTGATATTTCTGTGAGTTCCTTATTTAATCCTTGAGAGCAAAAATTATATAATGGAATGCCATTTCTCTAATATGTCAAAATTGTTAGAACAATGACTCGGCATATATAAACTCTTCCATATGATGACATCCGTCCAATCACCTTGATGATTAACGGATAGGATAGTATACACTCATTTCATGTTTATCCCAATGACCTTGTTATAGGCCTAGGGTTAGTAATCCTCCTTATGAAAGCATGAGATTTCTTAAGAAAGGTCGAAGGTAGATGTATAGGTATAACAATTATAGTTTTGAACTTACCAAGTCAAATATCTTTATGTCATCGCAATCATGACCAAACTCTTAAGCCTTGTTACCTAACTCAAAGGATTAAACCTAAATAAACAGTAACCTTAGCCCAATAACAAATTTAACCCTTTACATTATATATTTATGAATATAGTTAATAAAGACAAGTATTTATTTGTTTATGCATATTTTTCTACTTATACATTATATGATAAGATTAATTAAAGCATGTATGGAATAATAAGTAGGCATTATTTGCGAGAGTTTTAAGACAAATTATCTTGTAGAATTTTCTTTGGCTAGATAATGTTTAAAGACAATATATGAATATATGTACCAATATGTTGTGTGATTCGGGTCAATCTCACTTTACTAAAAGGAAGATATCCAATTTACATAAATAGATGGACAAAATTAAGTAAATATACTAGGACTTAACCTTCCAATAGAAATTACCATATGTTTAACATCGTTGACTCCTCTTCTATATAAATAAGTCTAAATAATTCTTAAACTTTAGAATTTTTAGTATTTGGCACATGGAATGCCAAACTTTGATACTATTAAAGCACAATCTCTTTTTGAGATTGTAAGCAATTGTAGAGGGCTAAAATGATTTACAAACTTTAAGTCCATTAACAATCTAGGCTTAACTCTTTAATTAAGGTGATAGGGTTAAAAGAGTCAAGTTAATCAATTCAGGATGACTTAAAGAGATTTAGCATGATGGGCTTGAAGTAAAGACCGTTACTTTCTCATGGAAGCTCATGCACTTAGAGAGACTCTCTATGAGCCCAAACCTAACAAGAGCCTATCGAAGGATCCATCAACCAAAGGACTCATCTTGGTCATTGATCATCAACATAGATCTGACAGACGTTATCAGTGGCATGACCTTATAAATACTCAAGAGCTCCTTCTCATTTGACATTTAACTATTCAAAGAAACGACATCACGTTATCTCATTGCTATTATAGAGGATCAATGAAGCTTAAAGAGAAGAACACACCACCTCTCATCTAGAGTAGTGGAGTTGATGCTTTATAGTTTCTCTACCTATCAGTAATGCATTTAAGCTCCTTGAGACTATCTACTCCTCCTTCTTACTTCTTCTTCTCCAAGTTATCCCTTATTTATCATTCTACGTTACTTCTCTAAGGTCATATGTAGCATGAGACTCACACTATACATAGTGACCACTACAATTAGATCCCCACATCGATAACAATACAATTATTTGGTACACTATGAAGTGTACAGGGGATAAAAATGAGCTAGAATAGAATTCGTTACTCTCCTAGATTGGGGAGTTGGTATCTATCAAGACTTAACTGAGATGAGAGTAATTCATAAGTGACCTATTAAGACATAGGTTATTGGGTATAAATAATTAGTCGAAAAAACCAAGTCAAGTTGATGATACAATATGCTATGGTCCAATCGAGTTATCATTACATCAAGAGACTTGGTTATACAATGCTTTACAACATTTCTATTATGTTGCAAAACTAATAATTGTTGCCCAATAGTAACTTTGGTTCTGTGTTTTGATAAACAAGCCTTTATGGCTAGAACCTAAAGGATCGCACATCGTATATGAACAAAGTGATTGGCTAAAAAATTTAATAAATACTAAAATTATGTTAATAATCATTTGAGACTATAACTAATTAGATAATTAATTTATTTAGAAACAATGGAATAAATTATTTTATTGTATGTTAAAATTGGGACTGGATAAAATTTTACTTAGTTAGACTTACCGTAGGCCAACTTGGTTAAGGATACTTATGTTGTGTAAAGAATTCGAAAAACATAAGTTTGCAATTATCAACTTTGAAGTTATACCTAAGTAATGGTGATTAGTGTCATTTGTTATATGCATTTATTGTGTGATTTTATAGCCATAACATTCACCTTTTACCACCACTATTAGTCATGTACATAAAAGATAAGGTATATTAGGTTGACATTGTTGCCATGTGTCCAAGCCCACTTAGAGAGTCTATTACACCTAATCGTTACTTTTCCTTGAATATTCGTTTTTATCCTTTTGCATTCATTGTACCTTACTTCTTTAGGGTAATACACTTTTTGTTTTTTTCCATTTTTAAGGCAAGTTACCCTAATTTCTTGGCTATAAATACTTACTGTACATGTAGCCGCAAATCATCTTATCATCATTAATACATTGAATCATTTCCCTTTGTAAACATTGCTCTCATTAGCTTGTTTACTCCTATACTCTTATCCTAACCCTTAACCAAGGTTAGGTGGTGAGTAACCTCACCGGGTCAACTCGTGCGTCATATTGAGCTATGCCGTGAGTCTTCGGAAGCTCCATTAATACATCATATCCTTTAGAGTTGTTTGTGGGTTTGGTTATATTTTTTCTTTTCTGTTCTCTCGCATGCTTTCTACTACTCATTTTAAGCTTTCGGTAAGCTTGGACCCACTCTTGCGATTGGCCTTGTCTATTCTTGGCCTCGATCTGCATCATCTTAGTATCAAAGTGAAGGTTTCATAGTTATGTTTGTGATTTGTCAATCAATGCTTCTTGTAGCAGTGTGTTGTAGTTATGTAGAGATTTAGTAGAGGTGTTCTAATAAGTAGGAGAGAGGAATCACTTGGTCTTGAGTTTACTCTGTTTTTCCATGTTTTAAACATAAAAAAATAGAGCAAGTTTTATATTAATGGT
Source organism: Lumnitzera racemosa (assembly GCA_024138005.1). NCBI lineage: Eukaryota > Viridiplantae > Streptophyta > Magnoliopsida > Myrtales > Combretaceae > Lumnitzera > Lumnitzera racemosa. The sequence goes on from JAMXBC010000003.1 coordinate 73,965,375, forward strand.
TCATTCACCAGTGTTGTTACTGTGCTATGACTTAGCTGGACGTTTGTGTAAAAAGTAAGCATGTCGTTTGACTTGGAGAAATAGTATCAATTGTAACTTAGAATTGACGATTGAAATCAAATTTATTGAGGAAAAATGACTGACTTGAGTGTTAATGCTGATATTAAGGATGACAACAGTGGTGTTATCCCCCATGGTCGATAATTCCAAGGTACCCCTAGGAGTATAGACGAAAGACTTAATGAGGTAGCTAACTTCTTAGTTGATCTAACTAGAGCAGTTCATGCACTGGCCTATTAACCTGCTAAGGCTGTACAAAACACCCCATAAGCTGCTCGACCTACTAGAGGAGAAAACCTAACTCGATAAGTTCGAGGTGGGCGAGCCTGATGAAGGATTGATTTAGGGGAGTTGGATGACGTTGAAGAAGAAGAAGAAGAGCAAGTTAGAGCACCTTGAGTTGCCAACCAAGTAAAGCTCCAGATTCTGAGCTTCAATGGTTCTGGGAGTGCAAATGACTATTTGGATTGGGAGGAGAATGTTGAGCGAGTTTTTGACTATTACTTGTATGAAGACTTAGAGAAGATGAGAACTGTTGTTGTTGGGTTCTGAGGATAAGCTGCCATGTGGTAGAAGAACTTTTAGGTCATGAGAAGACGAGAAGTATATAGAAAGATCAATACTTAGCTTGAGATTAAGAGAATACTCAAAAACAGGTTTTGTACCAGATACCTATTTACAGGATACTTTTGCTCGACTTTAAGAGCTGTAGTAAGGAGGCTGAACTATTGATGAGTATATCTAAGAATTCAAAATGCTTATGATTTGCTGTGAAGTAAAGGAACCATCAACGCAAAGAGTCTTTAGGTTCCTTGCTAAGTTGAGAAGTGATATTCGAGACATTGTAGAACTTTAGCAATTTACAATAATAGATGAGGTTATACAAATAGCTGTAAGCCCCAAAGTTCAGCCAAGTAACCGTAGGATTGAACTTAGAACTCAAGGTTTAGGGCGATCGGTTAAAAGATCCGATCAAACCCAAATTATAAACTATTGAGAAGAATATTAGTAAAAATGACCCCATAAACTTAAATTTAAGAAAATAAGTAGTAAAATAGGAGACTATAAAATTTTCAAATTTTAAGCATAATAACTGCTAATTACCAAAAAGGCAAAAAGTGTAATATAATAACTAATAAATTATTAGAGATAGATTATATGTATACTAAAAATTTTAGAATGACCAAAATAATATTTAGGAATGTTCACGTGTACCCCACATGTATTTACGTGTAGATAAAAATACGCGTAATTACTAAAATTGGCCGAAAACTAAGCAAATAATTAAAGAAAATTATAAAATAATTATGGAAAAATCAGAAAAAAATCAGAAGAGGATAAGATGCATCAATATCAGGTCGTGGCATGTCAGGATAAGAAAAAGAAAAATTAGCCAATAAAAATTGAACAACATAAAAGCCAAAAATTAAGGAATTTGGACAAAATCTTGTCAAATTAATGCATATTAATTACAGAAAATGTCTATAAATAGGGAAAAAATTTACAGAGCTCATTTGGACAGTTTGAAAAGTGAGAAAATTAGGGAGAGTCGAAAATTCGAGAGAAAATCCAGAAAATAAAAAAAATAAGAAAAACTGTGCAGTTAAGGGTTTTAAAAGGAACCCACACCAGAAGAGGAGCTGGAAGTGGACGGCCACCACCAACACACGGTGGTGGCAGCGCCCAGGCAGGACGACAAGGCCATGGTGGCCCGCGGTGGCCGGAGCCACCAAAACCGGTGAGTCCAAATTCTATCCCGATTCTTGTGAAATTTTGTAAAAATAGTAAATATAATTATAAAATTATGATTTTTGTTATTCTGGGATATCTTTGTATGTAGTTTGTAGGAAAAATATTATTTAGATGAAAAAATGTCCCGTAATATAGGGTGCTTAAGAAATCATGCAAAACCGAGCACATTTCGGTTTAGAAATAAATGACCTTAGGAGTGTAGTTTCAAGCCCAAAATTTTTCTGTAGATTACTTAGATGATATAGAATAGTTCTATGAAGCCCTTTTTCAAAAATTAATTTTCTAAATTTTTAGATAATTTTTTAGGCTCTAAAAAGAGGCATAAAATGGGTAATTTAGGGTTAATTATGTAATTAAATGATTAATTTCTGATTTAGTGAATCATTACATGTTTTAGGATGTTAAGATCTGATGGAGTATGATACTTATAGCATTTAGGGTGTTAGATGTAATTATTAGGTTAATTATGTAGTAAATTAGTAATAGAAAAACATAGTAAATTATGAGTTAATTTTGTAAATTAGAATAATTAGGTGTAAAACCTGATTTAGGATGGATTTAGACATTTTGAAATAATAATTGGTGTTTAGAGATGGTAATTAGGGTAATAGAAATATTAGAAATGCATTATGTGCATAATATGCAATAATGCATAATGTGTAATTATTGAAAATATAATAAATAGAAAATATTATAATAAAAATTGATATTTTGAGAATAATAAAAATGCACAACAAATCTGATAGGAAACTTGAATTTATGGAATTATATGAAAAATGTAAAAATTTGTCACATTAGGAGTGAATTCGGTACACTGATATGGATTTAAGTGTATCGAGTAAAATAAACACTGACAAAGGGTAATGATGGTATTTAGGTTATCGGGAAATAATGTGATTAATTTCACATTATGGGTTGAAACTAATTTCTAGGGTTAGAATATAAAACGCTACTTAAAAATCGAACTAAAAACCTGGTTTAGAAATCGATGCGAAAACCGAACCTGAACCTAACCCCAAACCTAGAATAATTGTAAAAGACTTAATACCTAGATAATTGGGCATATTAAACCTTAAACAAAACCTAACAAGAAGCATTATAGGATAAAACGAACCTATAACTATTATATGAAAAGCTGAAACCACGTTCGTGTTATAGGGATAACCGGCGATGGCCTGAGCAAATCGGACCTCGAGTGAACGAGCGAGGAGTCGAGGTAAGTTGGGATTAATACGATGCTGTATTTTGGGAGGCTTAAGATTATGCTTGGTTGTGCTTGTTAGATAGTTGAATGTATGCATGTGCTTGATTATGGGTGATGCCATGATTCTGTTTATTGCTCTGGTACATACTGTATGAATTGTATGTAATGATTGATCACCCTAAACTGGACCTAATCAAATATACGACCAGTAATCATAATCGAGCATGCATGGCAACCCGTTAGGGGATTTAGGACTCTCCGGCCAAATACCGACCCCTTCGGAAGGGATAGCGCAGGATTGCAAAATGGTCCCTTCTTTATCCTCAGTCGAACTAAGTGACAGGAGAGGAGGTCGCGGCGGGGGTGAAGACAGTGGTTCGAAGGTAGTCGCGGGAGGAGCAAGGTCTCCATTACACAAGCCTGGGTTTGGTCGTGAGCTGTTGCATTAACGGTAACTCCTCAACCCGGATTAGAGCGGGCGCAATTTCTCTAATCTCATGACGGGCCGGACAACGTCGTGCGATGGCATTTGCTTGCACATGCATTGCACCTAATAAGTGATTGAAAACCTTGTTGCGTGTATGGTATAGTTTTAAGTCCTCCGTCCCTACTTACTGAGCTGTGGTTGCTCACATCCCTATAGACGTCGTGCAGGTGCTGGCTAAGAAGCGGCAACCAATTACTCAGAAGCTAGCAACTGCTGGATCCTGGGGAGTGAGGAAAAATATTGAAGAATAAACACATATTTTAAGGTTTAAGTTTTTATTTTAGAATTATTTTTCATTTCCGAGTGATGTAATAACTAGAGAATATACTATAGAGAAATGTTTAAACTTTAACTGCAATAATTGAATGATAACATATATATATATGTAATTCCTCACTTTTATAGGTAAATGATTTATTTAAATTACAAATTGTCTACTTCAAAGCGGGTTAGTTGTGGACGCCTTGTGTAGATCAGGTCCAGGATAGCGGTTGTGAGGCCAACTTCTATCTTAGGGTGGTTTACACGGCGGGGCTGTTACGACTCTGCCGCTTCGGGGCGTGACAATAGCCTAACAAGTAGAGAGGCAGAGAAGAAATAGAATGCCAACCCGACCCCCGATAAGTCGACCGGGTCAACCGAGCAGACTTGGTCAAGGAAGTTATAGAGCTCAATCAAGTATCAAGCCAACTAGAAAGGTTGATGTCTGAGTCAAACATAAAGGTCGACTTGACGGTGACGTGCTAACCTGAACATATGAAAAGGGATAGGGATTTAGAAGGAAGACAAGTCAGATCAAGTGCCATGGGTTTGGGCATATAGTTGCTCAGTATCCAAACCAATGAACCATGGTCATTAAGGGAGACATCTCTAAGGTCGAAGTAGATAATACTGATGAGGAACCTGAAGAAGAGACCATTTCTGAAAAAGAAACTTCTCAAGAGAATGAATTGGTGGAGGAAGATGTGTTTACTAAGGACTTAGATCAGTTAATCCTAGTTGTCTAATGTACAATGAGTCTGGAACTAACACCTGAGGAAGAGTAAAGAGAAAATTTGTTCCATATTACGTGTAAAGTAAATGATCAGGTGTGTGCATTATAGATAGTGGTAGTTGCACAAATGTGTCATCTACTGACTTGATCAAGAAGTTGACATTGCCAACTATAACCGACTATAGTATATCCAAAGCCGTATAAGTTACATTGACTAAACGAAAGAGGGGCACTACATGTCACTTAGTAAGTACTGTTGCCGATTTCTATTGGGCATTATTTCGACGAGATACTTTGTGATGTCCTACCCATGTGCGCTTTACACGTGCTACTTAGCCAACCTTGGCTCTTTGATTGAAGGGTTATGTATGATGGATTTCAAAATACCTATGTTTTCGAGAAAGATGGAAGGAAGATTACTGATAACTCTGATTTTAAATATATTTCATATGGTGATTTTATAGTATTTTCCTTATATTTTTTGTTTTCTTTAAAGAAATTGATACTTAATTGAGTAAAATGTTGATTTCAGGGTTTAAACGCGTTCTAGGCTCAAAAACGAAGAAAAGGAATAAAGTTTTACTCAATTCCGAGTTCAAACGAAGAAGTTATGAATTTTTGAAGTTGTGCAGAAAATTTGCCTAAGTACAGAAAGTTACACGACCTGGGGACACGGTCGTGTCCCAGGCCATGTCGGGTGACGAAGACAAAATCTTTTTGATACACTATAAAAAGACATATTAGGGTTTCAAAAGAAAAAAAAAACATTACAGAAACAAGAAACACAAGAGAAGAGAGGAGATTAGAGAAGAACATTAATCAAGAAGCAATAACGAAATCGATTTCAAGAATAGAGAGATTGTTCATCAAATCAAGAGGGGTTTTTATGCTTTATTTTACGTTTTTTATGAAACTCGTTTTTAGATTCGTTATGATATATTAGAATTAAAGTATTTAGGATTATGAAACCCAGGGTTTCATGTAACCCTTGGATTGAATTATAATTTCAATAAAGTTTCTACCTTTTCTTGATTCAATTATGTCGTTAATTATGGATCGATAATTCTAGAGTGTCAATATATGATATTATGCATGTTAATTGAGAAATTGCATGTGTAATTAGATCTAGGTATAATTGAAGAGAATTACATGTATACTTAGAGATAAGATACATGTTTCTTCCGGAAAGTTGATTATTTGCATAGGAATTCATTACACGCTAATGCAATTCTAAATTATATTACTAAGTGAAGAGATTCCGGTAAATAATTTAGGATTAGGGTTAATATGCTTGAGAAAGATATTAGCTTAATTGTGAATCCCTTCGGTCAAGAATAATAGAAATTGAATTGGATATATTTTAAAAAGGTTACATGTTAAACACTAGGGGAAATAATTCCTAAATACATTATTGCATACTTGAAGTCGTTCGTAGTTTATTGCTTTCTAATTTGCGTAATTAAGTCTCATAAGTAGTTTAGTTGTTAATTTTAGTATTTTTAATTAATTCAAACTTTCACAATTTTTCGGTTAGATAATAAAGCTAAAGTTAATATTAGTACTCAAAATCTCTGAGGGATCGACTCGGACTTACATCTGCTATATTAAAACTGATAGGTGCGCTTGCTTCATATCAAGTTTTTGGTACCGTTGCCGGGGATTTTCGATATTAAGAACACTAGTTGCTTTATTACTTTAACCATTTTTTTCCTTTGTTTTCATTATTTATTTTCATTAGCTAGAGCTACAATTGATTCTATATTTCTTATCCTTGCAGTGCATGACTAGAAGTAACCCGGAAGATTTGGTAGAACTTGATCCTGAAATTGAGAGAACTGCCCTTCAAAATTTGAAATCACGACCTAGACAAAGTGTGGCGACCATTGACGATGAGTCAATTGTTGAAATCAAGGAAGAAGGTGAAAAGGCCAACACTCAATTCATCGAGCAGGAAGATCCACCACACATGGCTAACAACGAAAATGAAGTAAATCGGACCACGTCCGATTATTCAAGGCCTACACTTATTGGAGCTGACTCTAGTATTGCAAGAGCAACCGTCGCGGCTAACAACTTCCAAATTGCACCTAACATCATACAAATGGTGCAACAATATGTTCAATTTGACGGTCTCCAAGATGAAGATCCCAATGCCCACATCTCTAGCTTTCTAGAGTTTTATGATACTTTTAAAATCAACGGAGCCACGGATGATGCCATCCGACTGCGGCTATTCCCTTTCTCCTTGAGGGGTAGAGCAAAACAGTGGTTGAACTCTCTACCACGAAATTCAATCACAACTTGGAATGAATTGGTAGAGAAATTTTTGGAGAAGTATTTCCCACCTGCAAAGACCGCTAAACTTCGGAACGATATTTCTTGTTTTGCTCAATTGGAAGCGGAGACGCTATATGATACTTGGGAGCGATTTAAGGACTTGCTCAGGAGGTGCCTACATCATGGCCTCCCACTATGGATGCAGATTCAGACCTTTTACAATGGTCTCAATTTATCTACGAGACAGATGATTGATGCATCTGCAGGAGGTACTTTGAACACAAAGACACCTGAGCAAGCACAAAACCTGATTGAAGGAATAGCGATGAACAATTACCAGTGGGAAAGCACTAGAGCCAAACAAAAGGCCATGGGAATTTATGATGTGGACTTGACCACTGCTTTGGTAGCCAAGGTGGACTTATTAAGTAAAAAGATTGATGTACTCTCAGTTGGCCCTCAACAAGTGCAATCGGATGTAAGTGATTTTGGTACGCAGGGGTATGGAGCACAAGAACCACTGGAACAGGTGGATTATCTAGGAAATCCACCTAAGCAACAAAATAACCCCTACAGCAACACTTACAATCCAGGCTGGAGGAATCACCCCAATTTCTCCTGGGGAAACCAAAACCAAAGCCAGCAGAAGACCAACTTTAGCCCACCTGGGTTTCAAAGACCATTCCCACCTCCTCTCCCTCAAGAAAAGAAATCCAGTGTGGAAGAACTTCTCACAAAATATATTCAAGGTAATGAGGCTCGCTTATCCAACATTGAATCATCGCTGAAGAATCAAGAGGCTTCAAATCGTAATCTCGAGAATCAAATTGGTCAACTTGCAAAAATGATCTCTAAGAGGCAACAAGGGACACTCCCAGGGAATACTGAGGTCAATCCCAGTGAACATGTTAATGCAGTGACCTTGAGAAGTGATAGAAAACTGCAAGTGGAGAAGAAGGATGGTGAGGAAGTAGTTGAGAAAGAAGTGGAAGTCAACCGTAAGGAAGATGCAAAGCCACTAAAATAAAAAGAAAATATGGAATCACCAAAAGTGAAGGAGTACAAGCCTCCCATCCCTTACCCGCAGCGCCTTAAGCAAAGCTATTGATCAGAATAAGGAATTCGGTAAATTGCTTGATGTTTTCAAACAATTACATATTAACTTACCTCTTGTTGATGTCATCTTGCAGATGCCAGAGTATGCAAAATTTTTAAAAGATCTTCTATTGAATAAGAGGAAGTTGGAGGAGCTTACAACTGTCACATTGAACGAGGAATACTAGGCACTTCTCCAGAAAAGGCTGCCACAAAAATTAAAAGATCCAGGGAGTTTTACTATTCCTTGTATGCTTGGCAATTTGTTAGTAGATAATGCTTTGGCAGACTTAGGAGCTAGTATAAATTTGATGCCGTATAAATTGTTCAAAAAGCTAGGGTTAGGAGAACCTAAATTAACGCGCATGAGCCTTCAATTAGCCGATAGGTCTATCACATACCCTAGAGGCATCATAGAGGATGTTTTAGTGTAAGTAGACAAATTCATTTTTCCAGTGGATTTTGTTGTACTTGATATAGATGAAGATATTGAGGTGCCAATCATTTTAGGTCAACCTTTCCTAGCCACTGCTAGAGCTTTTTTTGATGTTAGTGAGCATAAGTTGATATTACGGGTTGGGGATGATGAAATAGTTTTTAAAACTCCAGAGGCAACGAATAAATTTTCTTGACTTAGAGGACATAAGTCACAATGTTAATGCCACTAATGTCATTATATCTACATGTGTGCAAGAAATTGTTGTAAAGGATTCCTCAAGTTATTGCTTTGCAAAAAGGAGATGAAAATTTGGTGATTAAGCCCAATTGTGTAGAAGTGGCAGCTCAAACAGAAGTTCATAAATCCAGTATGGATAAGAGAGGAATTGATCCACTCCACAAGCCAAAGGATCGTACATTAAAATCTTTCAAAGAGAAGCCATCAATTTTGGAACCAAAACTGTCAAGAAATCATTTGGAACATATCTTTGCGGTGAAAAGTTCAAAACCCCCAATGACAACCGCGTCTAAGCTAAAAGCAAACAAAACGAAGAAGTTTAGGCTACATGAATTTGATAAGTGGCATGATAAGGAGAGAAACTATGGAAGTTATGCACCAATGAAATGGAATTGACAAGGTCGATGGCCGAAGGGTAAATTTACACTTGTATGGAGAGTTCGAAAGCGAGATACAGGAGGAGTTCTATTTCCACCTGGATGAAGAATCATGAATTACAAGATGTATCCCGTCGAGCTATTGACATTAACTAAAGCACTTCTTGGGAGGCAACCCATGTCTAACTCTATTTATGCTTTAGTTCTTTAAGTTTTCTTCATTTTATTTTTCGTTCAATCTAAATTTGCTTTCCTTCTTTTCTTTTGCTTTCATTTTTTTCGTCATAATTCTTTCCTCTCTTAGCTTTAATTTTTCATTTTCTCTTTAATTTTATTATTTCTAAGTTTCCTTTATCTTTTTAATTAATTAAAAAAAATTAGTTACACGGTCGTGCCCCCAGCCCGTGTACTCCTAGAATTTTCCACCCGTGCACAGAGAGTTACACGGGCATGAGACACGGTCGTATCCTAGCCCGTGTCCGTCCAGTTTACATACACGTGTACAAAGAGTTACATGGGTGTGGGACATAGTCGTGTCTCCAACCCATGTCTGTCCAGACTCCACATGACACACACAAAATTTTACACAGGCAAGGGACACGGTCGTGTCCCAGCCCGTATCGCCCAAAATAACACGATTTTTGCACACACCAGTTTTATTTAAATTAAACATACACTCTCTCACACACTCCTAATAAAACATTTCTCTCTCATCTTCTCTCTTATTCTCCCTCTTCTCTCCACAATTCTTGCATTCCGCATTTTGATCCAAGTAAGTTTCTTACTTAATTTTGCTCTCTCTTCCTCATGATTAGGCTGGCGAATGTGATGAGGATGATGAGGCCGGTGATGACAATGACGATGCTACGATGGCTGAGGCATCGTCTGATAAGGCACATGAAGAGACGAATTCCGATCCCTCTTCTTAGTTCTTCATTTTTTTGTGTTGACTTTTGTTGTTCAAGGCTTGTGAACTCTGCTATATAATGATGATGCTTCTTCATTTTGCGCTTCTGTTCGACTGGTAGGGAAGTATTAGTTTTCTTTTCAGTACATATGTTTTCTTTTTCCCTATGCTGCTTTTTCGTGCTGTTATGATTTTTTGTCGTACATTGAGGACAATGTACATTATTAAGTGTGGGGAAGGGATATATATGAATTTGTTACTGTTTAGGAGACCAATTATTCACATTTGACCCAATTAATTTTTAAGTTAACTTGCAATAGGTGATTAACAAGTGTTAAGCCAAATTAACTGTTTCATCTTGATTATTATTGATCTTATTATACTTTACTAGAATTGATTAGTCAAATTTTTGGAAGGTAAAGTTACGAGTTATTTAGCTTAGGATTTTAGGATTTGAGATTGGAGCAACATCACTAGTTGAGAGTTAGTCATGGTTATTTTTAAATTTACTTTTGTGTATACTTTTCTCTTAGAAATTTTTAAGAGTCCTATAATTTTTAGCAAACAAACAAATGAAATTCTTCTTTTGAGAAGCCCCTGAAAAATCACAATGATTGGAGGTCAAAAGTAATAACAAGTGTAGGAATAGAAAAAAATTGGTAAGGATTCGTCTTGGTCCGTCGGAAGAGCGAGATTGAGTCCCAATGCTAATTCAAATGAAAAAAAAAATGAAAAAATTGATATGGATCGGCCTTGGTCCGTCAGAAGAGCAAGGTTCTTTCCCGCTATCAATATAAGAAATAAAGTTGGTATGGATCGATCTTGGTCCGTCAGAAGAGCGAGATTCTTTCCCGCTACCAACACAATTGTGCTTAAATAAGGTAAATTTAAAAAGACCTCTCAACAAAAGCATGAACTAGGGGGGTGATCAGAGGAAGAGTGGATGTAAAATGTGTTTATTTTAGATTATGGTGCTTGGTGAGATGGAAGAGAGAATTGTATACACTTTAGTCAAATGGACAAAATTTTTATGACTCTTTCTCGGTTGGCGAGATGTTAAATCTAATTTTTTGTTTAAGAATCCTTAGTTAAATGTCTTGGGTAAACTTTGATTTTCATAAATTAACTAGTGAACTCTAGTATTAAGTATTATTGGAGCATTCGAATATGGTCAGATAAAATTGGTTGACTTTATTATTACAAGTTGATTGAGAATAATTTTCTTGCTTTTCTAAGGGTCAAGTGTATTCGTTCACAGGTTTCCTAAATAGTGATAAATTTTGATTAAGTGTTTCTTGTCCCGAAAGTTTTGTTTTTATTTATTTGCTTAAGGACAAGCAAATGCTCAAGTGTGGGGAAATTTGATAACTCTGATTTTAAATATATTTCATATGGTGATTTTATAGTATTTCCCTTACATTTTTGGTTTTCTTTAAAGAAATTGATACTTAATTGAGTAAAATGTTGATTTCAGGGTTTAAACGCGTTCTAGGCTCGAAAACGAAGAAAAGAAATCAAGTTTCACTCAATTCCGAGTTCAAACGAAGAAGTTATGAATTTTTGAAGTTGTGTAGAAAATTTGCCTAAGTGCAGAAAGTTACACGACCTGGGGACACGGTCGTGTCTCAAGCCATGTCGGGTGACGAAAACAAAATCTTTTTCATACACTATAAAAAGACATATTAGGGTTTCAAAAGGAAAAAACAAGACATTATAGAAACAAGAAACACAAGAGAAGAGAGGAGATTGGAGAAAAACATTAATTAAGAAGCAAGAACGACATCGATTTCAAGAATAGAGAGATTGTTCATCAAATCAAGAGGGGTTTTTATGCTTTATTTTACGTTTTTTATGAAACTCGTTTTTAGATTCGTTATGATAGATTAGAATTAGAGTATTTAGGATTATGAAACCTAAGGTTTCATGTAACCCTTGGATTGAATTATAATTTCAATAAAGTTTCTACCTTTTCTTGATTCAATTATGTCGTTAATTATGGATCGATAATTCTAGAGTGTCAATATATGATATTATGCATGTTAATTGAGAAATTGCATGTGTAATTAGATCTAGGTATAATTGAAGAGAATTACATGTATACTTAGAGATAAGATACATGTTTCTTCCGGAAAGTTGATTGTTTGCATGGGAATTCATTACACGCTAATGCAATTCTAAATTATATTACTAAGTGAAGAGATTCCGGTAAATAATTTAGGATTAGGATTAATATGCTTGAGAAAGATATTAGCTTTAATTGTGAATCCCTCCGATCAAGAATAATAGAAATTGAATTGGATATATTTTAAAAATGTTACATGTTAAACACTAATGGAAATAATTCCTAAATACATTATTGCATATTTGAAGTCGTTCGTAGTTTATTGCTTTCTAATTTGCGTAATTAAGTCTCATAAGTAGTTTAGTTGTTAATTTTAGTATTTTTAATTAATTCAAACTTTCACAATTTTTCGGTTAGATAATAAAGCTAAAGTTAATATTAATACTCAAAATCTCTGAGGGATCGACTCGAACTTACATCCGCTATATTAAAACTGATAGGTGCGCTTGCTTCATATCAAGTTTTTGGCACCGTTGCCGGGGATTTTCGATATTAAAAACACTAATTGCTTTATTACTTTAACTATTTTTTTCCTTTGTTTTCATTATTTATTTTCATTAGCTAGAGCTACAATTGATTTTATATTTCTTATCCTTGCAGTGCATGACTAGAAGTAACCCGGAAGATTTGGTAGAACTTGATCCTGAAATTGAGAGAACTGCCCTCCAAAATTTGAAATCACGACCTAGACAAAGTGTGGCGACCATTGACGACGAGTCAATTGTTGAAATCAAGGAAGAAGGTGAAAAGGCCAACACTCAATTCATCGAGCAGGAAGATCCACCGCACATGGCTAACAACGAGAATGAAGTAAATCGGACCATGTCCGATTATTCAAGGCCTACACTTATTGGAGCTTACTTTAGTATTGCAAGGCTAACCATCGCGGCTAACAACTTCTAAATTGCACCTAACATCATACAAATGGTGCAACAATATGTTCAGTTTGACGATCTCCAAGATGAAGATCCCAATGCACACACACACCCTTTTTTTTGGGTAAATATCCATAACATAAGCTCTAATACTACTAAAATTTGTAATATCCTAAAACTTAGAAAGTATAGCCACGTTACGTATCAACCCTAGAGGCTAACATACTAAATCGTTTAAGAACTTGTAATCTATCTAAATTCCATGTTAATATACATTTTTTCCCTACACACATAATAAATAATCTCCTCATCACATAGATAATGAGTGGCATAATGAGACCACTCAGTCCACTAAGTACACAGAGGTTTGAAATTAAGCTATATAATCACAACAATTGGAGCTCATGGCTTAATAACCAATGCTAGAATAACAAATCACTGAGGAGTCTCAATTACTCCAACTAAATAACATAAAATAACCAAAGGAATCAAAAGCGACTCCACCTAAGGGTTTACAAGTAACATCAAATAATGAAAAGTATGTAACCAAAAACTAAACAAGTCTCAGTTCTACATAATCCACGTTTATCCTTTATGCATAAGTTGACCCATCATTAGAGTAGTAATAGTTCTATCCTCATCATAATAATAGCAGTAGTCATATCTTGTACCATCATAATACTCTACATCATTACCAATACTTAAACTTGCAACTTAAGAAAAAAAAAAACAAAGTCCCTTGACCTTTTCAAATCAATAGGTTCAACCTATAAAGATTACCTCTTTAGGCAAACTAGTCTTAAAGAACTTAACCTTTTTAAGTCATCAGGTTTACCACTTAAAAGACTTGGCCTCTTCAAGCCTACAAATCTAGGATGACATATTTTTTTCAAGTCAATAGGTCTAATTCTTGAAGGATTAGCCCATTCAAACCAACAAACTTAAAGTATTTGGTCCCTTAAGCTCTAACCTAGTCTATGGATCTTTCACTCTTAGCCCATTTCTATACTTATGAAATGCAAAAATGCAACGATAACAAGGGAAAAGAAAAATTCCACAATTCCAATTCCATTCAAACTTTTAAACGATTTTCGGTTTTACACTCAAACCCTAAGATAGCTAACATCTTCATTAATTGTTAAAAGAAAAATGAATTCAAGACTTTTCTACATTTGTATAGTCCCAACTAAATAGTGCTTTGATGGCCCCCTCATCCTCAAGATGATCTTCCTCAGCACCCTCCTCTTTGCCCCCTTTAAGAAGCATACTAATGTATGGATCGAGCATTGGAAGATCATAATTAGGGCATTCACTTTGTATGATGACCTTTGCCTACTTAAAACCCTCCACAAGGAAGTTTGTTTGGCACTCCTTCTAAACATTGCTTCGTTGAAAATCTTCAATTACAGTAGCCCGATAAGCCAGATAAGCCCGTTCCCTTCTTACCTTCTTGAACTTCTCGTAAGAGTAAGTTATGCCTAGTAAGGAATACCACAAGTATACGCATCTGATCAAGTAGTTAACAATACATATGGATAAACAAGTATCATTAAATATGTAATACGTTCTAGTTCTTATCTTTATTAATAAAGTCTTGGTGTCTCAAAATTGGAGGTAACTCATGACCCTGAAACAAGTAAATATAGAAATAATATATAAGTATTGGTATCAGGTCTTCCCCATCCCTAAACACTTAAGTAACCCTTTTAAATCTAATTGGATTATCTCAATGCATGACTCTACTCGGAATAGCTCGTGCAAAGATCACTAGATGCCTTACTACATATACTAAATACTACCAATGTGGTGGCCAAATCCAAGCACACATAACATAATCATAAATTAGGCTAGATATATAGTAAGTCCATTTAAGTTCCCTAACCTAACATACACAAACATTAAAACAAGTATCCCATATTTAGAGCTTCTATCTTAATAAGATCCGATACAATGACTCCTACTACCTATTCATAAACATAAACACTAGGTTTTAAAGCTCCATTAAACACTTCACAACTCAACTCAACACTTATACTCTTCAATCTAACCCTTTACCTCAACCTCTGAACACCAAACTAACACTTTACATATTTCACACATCATATAACTTAATATTTGACTTTTGAAGCTAAATATTCACATATAGTACATTCTTAGATTTATCCTTCGACTTTTGAAACTAACTTTCACATACAACACATCCTCTACTTTAACCTTTGACTTTTGGAGCCAAATTTTCACACACCATACAACCTCTACGTCAACCTCAACCATAAGAACATAAACATAACACATATACACTAGCACCTATATAACACACCATATACATACACACGATACATATGATACATACAATACAGTTACACACCTACACCACACACATCATACTCTATACACAGAGTATGTACACCATACACATATCGTAAGCTTGCACAATACCTAACCAACACCATACATAACATATAGTCATCATATACATAGACAACACTATGGCAGTACGGTATAAAGAAGCTACAATGGCTTAACACCATCAAAACTTGCAATTAATGCCACAATTATCCAAAACCACCACCATCTCAACACCCAAACATACACCCTCCACCAATAAATAACACAACCTAACATCCTAATGATTCGACCTTTAAGAAAGATAAAATGAAAAAAAAAATGGAAAACCAACCTATAAACATTGAAAATATTAGTTCTTTGACGATTTTCTTCTTAATCTTGAGTGGAAAAATTAGTTTCTTGAAGGAAGATCTTGAGCAAGAGGAGAAACTACCAAGTGAAAATAGAAAATGTGATAAAGAGATAAAGGAATAGGAACGGAGAGGCTGGAACAATTTTTAAAGATAAAAGGTAAGAGTTTGAAAGAGCCAATGGACCTAAATATCCCTCTTCTAAAAGATTTTATAAAACCCCTTTTCTTTCTTTTCTTTTTCCTTTTTTCTTTAGGGTTTTACGATAGAAGATGCAAATGTGTTTTAGATAGGTTAGATCTATAAGCTCATTAGCAAAGGACCTAAATATCCCTGTTCTAAAAGATTTTATAAAACCCCTTTTCTTTCTTTTCTTTTTCCTTTTTTCTTTGGGGTTTTACAATAGAAGATGCAAATGTGTTTTAGATAGGTTAGATCTATAAACTCACTGGCAAATTGTTATACTTAGCTCAAGAGTCTAAATTTTAGTTATTTCGATTGTACTTTATTAACTTTTTATGTTTTAAATAGTTACTTTTTCAAATTTATAAATTATTTGTAGTTAGAAGATGAAAGATATTCAAGACATTAGATCAATCTAAAAGGTTTGAATTAAGCATGGTATCAATCTAAAAGGTTTGAATTAAGCATGGTAAGTGATCTCAACATGTGTGCATGAGCATACCTAAGCCTTTCCTGTAGGCTATCTAGGCATTGGCATGTTAAAAAAGTAGAAGACACGAGCATACATGGGCTTGGGTTAGGTACACTAACATGAGCATGCCAAGCATTATTAGATTGGTGGACTGTTCAAGCATGAGTACAAAAGCATGTAGGCTTTCTTTTTATGTGAAATTTAAATAAAAATGATATTTTAAGTTGCTTTAATTAAGTAGTATACCTAATAAATTAATTTATTTGTTTAATTGATTGTGTTTTTGGGAATCACTGGACAATAGTTCAAATTTTTAATAGATTTAATAGATAAGAAAATAAATAATATTATTGAAATTATTTAATAAATTAAATGGGATGGAACTAACAAACTAACTAAATCATTTTATTTAATTAATTTACTTGTTGTAATATGAATAACTAAATGGAGTAAGATTTAAATGAATAGTTTAATATACTTAAATTTATTTTAAATGGAAAATTGAATTAATTAATTTGTTTAAGTAAAGCCATTTATTTGATATCAAATTAACTAATTAAATATAATTACTAATTGGATCATTGGAACAAATCAATTTAAATAACTTAGTTAAATTGATTTAACTAAGGTAATTTGATTAATCTAATCAATTCTTCAATGTATTTTGAGACAAGTGCTTAAAATATTTTTAAGCAGTAGTAACTTAATAATGAATAGTTAATATTAAAATTAAAACGAGCATGAAACCAATGAATGCATATGAATATAATATTAATGTTTAAAATTGACTAAGTCCCAATTTCGAAATAAAATATACGAATTTCGAAATAAAATATACATACTGAAAAGTTTTCTAGAAGTCAACAAAATAAACATACAATCTTATCAATAATCCTCATACTCCTCATAATTGTCATCTCCCTGTCTCTCTATCTCCAATGGTGTTGTCAAGGATGCCTCAATCCCATCTTCATCAAAAAACCATAACTTTACATCCGCCTATCTCCTCCTTTAAACATCCCTCCAATCTTTCAAGCATACACTCGCTTCAATAATTTCAAGTTTGAGCCAAAGGTGGTAAGGGCTGAAGATTCGCCCATCTAAGCTAAAAGCCACCTTAGATGTAACTGTTGAAGTTAGGAATGCTAAAGTATCCCATACCTTAAGGGATGAGAGATTGACATTACGTAAGATTTGGTCGACCACCATACTAAGATATCTACATCTACCTCATCCTCCTTCAAGTGTTGCACCCAATAGACCAGCAGCTTACTAAAAGTTTCATTGCTAGCATTACTGTTGGTCTTGGTGCTTTGGCTTCTTTAGGTGATCTATTTGCTTCTTTTAGAAGCCAAAGCATGTGAATCATTGGATTGACTGCCAGTCTTAGGTGCTCAGGGTAGTGCTTGCATCTTGGACTTATGAAACAAGAATAAGGATATGAGTAAACTCTAGACATCCACATTGAGCTTTGTAGCTTTATCTGTAGGATTTTCTACACCAACATTCCAGTAAAATTCTTTAAGTAGATTAAAAGCACAATGGAACTTGCAGTGTTGATCTAGCATAGCTGCAACATGGAAGAGGAGAGGAATGGGGAAAAAGTAGGTTAGCAATTTTGATTTCATGGCTACAACAATAGGGAAGAGCATTGGTTCTTTAGTAAAATTCATCAACACATTTGTTATGTCAACAAGATGTGGAAGTATATAGTACTGGCCATTAGATAATAAGAGCTAGATAGATTGTTTATTAGTGATATGAAATGAAATAGGAGCTTACACATGGCCTTGGTTTTTCTCTATATGTAAGTAACATAACATATATAATTGTAGATTAATGTTTTATAATCAATAGATACAATATTAGCATATAATGTATACATATAAGTTAACTACCATAATATGTATTAATTACATTATAAATAGCATATGAAAAGGATATATGATACATAATAATATATCCATATCACATAGACATATCATATATGCTAATACATTAATGTAATGTGTACGTATGTATTGACTGTATTATAAATATATATATGAGTTACAAATATAAAAAACTTAATCATTATACGGATATATGCATACTTAGTTATATACTAATGTAATGTGTTATACTTTACATTTACAAATGTACGTGGATACGTATATATAATATGTATATATATTTCATACACGTACATAAACATGTTTTACGCACACATGTTATATGAACATACTTGTGTATTCTTAGAGCATGGTTGTCTCAAGATAAAGGTGCCCAAAATTTCTAATGGGATATTTTTAAAAGTGCTATTTCAATGGGTTATACTTAGGAAAAATAAAAAAGATGGACATTTTTCCTTTTTTTTTTTGTATATTTGGAGCAATTGCAAATATATTTTCAAAAGATATAAAAAAACCTTTAAACTATTAATATATAATTTTACCTTCTACAACTTGAATATGCATATCTTATCCCTATACTATGACTGAAATGAAAAAAGAAAAGAAAAGAAAAGAATAATGCCACTGAAAGATTATAAATTGTAATGATTCTAAAGTTTCGACAACTGTTAAAGGGTATTCTATATATATATATAAATGTATGTAGAATTGTTCATAGGTTAGTTCTAAACCATGAATTGGTTTGAAACCGGCCTTACTCGGTTTAAGGTAGGCTTGAATCGATCTTTGAATAGTTGGGTCTCAAGAGCCCAGGTGGTTTGACCGTCTTGACTTGTTGAACCAGCGGGTTAGCTTGTCATTGAAACGATTGGTTCGACCACCCCCCTTTTTGTTTTATTAAATATGAAAAATTTTCGCCACACTTTAAAAAAAAAAATTAAAGGAAAAAGAGAGAAAAGAGTTTATTTCTCTACAACGATTTACAATTAATAATCGCATTATATTTTATTTCTCTACTGTAATTCATAATTTTGTAACAAAGGAAAATTATTTATTCATTGCAATCTTTCTTACTTTGCTTGACATTACTTATTATTTCAATATTATATTAATATTAACTTTATGCGGGATAAACTTATTATTTCGAAACGGAGTAAAATTTTAGTTAGAAATATTCGTTAATCGTATGTACAACATTAAAATTTATTATTTTGAAGAAAATCAACTCGAAAATTAATAAAATTAGAAATTATTAATATAAATAGTAAAATTAAAAAATAAAAAAGGAAAAAAGGAATTAGTTCAAGGGCCAGCAAATTAGCTCTTGAACCACTAAATCTGTTGAACTGGATCGAAATTGTGATTAATTGGGTCGATCATAGTTTAGCCTTTAACTGGTGATTTTGAGTTGGTTAGGCCTGTTGACCAGGTCTAGACACACGCGTGCCTTATAAGAAGATGAAAGTGGTCCTTAAAAATTTTAAATGAATAGCTTTTAAGATATATAATAGCTGTTGTGACTAACATTTACCTTAAATAATGGATTAATACATGGGAGCAAGTGATGATTGGTTGTTGGGACGGACCATCCATAAAATTATGGGCACATTACACTGGTTATTGGAGTCGGTTGTATTCATTGTTGGCAAGTTACCGTGGGCATCCCACTTAAAATCAACTCAACAACTTGAAGAATCATGGCCCCCAGAAAGAGAACATCAGCAAAGATAGAACTTAGTGAATTATTTAAGTCCACTTGGAGTTGGTTCTGCTGTCAGAATAACATTAGAAGAGAAAAATTATAAAACCAAAAGCAAGAAATACAAATAAATATGCTTTTACTCGCACCAAAATATAACAAAAATTATTTGAAGAAAAAAAAAATCTATAGATAATCTTAAAATATTACCTGAATTTCAGGGTTTTTTAAATATTATTTTTGAAGGTCTGAATCGCAAACTATTATACCCAATCAAACTTTTATTAATCAAACTTAAGTTGGATATTGTTCCAAAATTATTTTATTTAATTTAATTAGAATTTGTGGGTTAAAGCGTTTTATTAACATTTATAAGCATTAGTCTTAAATCGTTTAAAAACCATGCTTCAGCCAGTAAAACAGATCCGTGCACGTATCGAAAATTAGTCGGATGTGGGGGATTTGTCTCAGTTAAAGCCCGATGAATTACTTTTTGACCCCACAACCAGGGTTTTAATCGAACCACCGTCGTGTTTCAAGAGGGAGGGCCAAATTGAGTTGCAAAATGAGTTTAGAAGACGAATTGCATTAATGCAGATATCATGCACCAAATTGCGAGTTTGTCCACGTTGGAGCAGAAAGCAGACTAGAAATTATTTTGCTGTCCAAATTAGATTATATCTTTAAGAAAAAAAGAAAAGGAAAGGAAAATCACTTCTCTTTTTTCTTTGTATCTGTGAGTTGAATACCTAAAATAAGTCTTTGTGGAGACTTATAAAGATGTTAAATAAAAAATCTTTTTGCAATCTAGTCTACTTATTTCAATATTAAAAAATATAAATATACTTTTATTTTATTGTCTACACAAGAGTATTTATTAGCATGGTCCAATCAGTAGCTCGCTACTAGTGGCATGTGTGGAGTGGCGAAAGTGACTATTTGCTGATGATGATGGTGTGGAGGCTCATGAATACACCGGTGGATGCTATTTCAAAAAAAAAGAAAAAAAGAAAGAAAAAAGCAAATAATTTTATCTAATTTATTTTAAATTATTTTAATTTTATGATAAATACAAATGGATACCATCACGTGTAACTATCTTCTTCTCAAAGGAGTGACACCCGATCTAGGCCCAGGACCTTCATAAACATAATATCTGTGCGGTAGTAATTATAAAAGTGGAAGATTGGAAGTCGAAATTTGGTTCAAACTGATTTTTCCAAATTCTGCTCACCCGTAAATCCATGAGGTCGATTCTTCATTTTTATTTTCTAACGGTGAATTACAACAATCGAAGGAATATGGACTCCATGTATTGGAGAAGGTTAACGCCAACTCTTATATAATTGATTTGGTAGACAATATGAGCATTTCCAGCATCTTTGATTTCTTGAGTCTTTATTGTTTCTTCCGGTTGATGAGATCTCTGTATCTTAATCTTAGACTAACCGGAAGAAATCAGTCCTAAAAGTCAAAGTTATTTCCCCGGTGAAACTGAATGGTTTACTAAATAAATTTACTTAGAAAACATAATCAAATTACTATGCAATTGAATCCTTGGCTTTTAACCAGATAATTATGTACATTAATTAGTGGCACCAACAGCCAAATTCAAACGTCCTCTGCTAGGTCAAATTTGTTCGTGATTTCAATAAGATAAAATAATCTCTTAGCTATTAATGAAAGTTTCTAAACAGTTGACTCTATACTAGCAAGATTAAATTTTAAAGATACCTTCTCACGTATACATGAGGCCATTTCTTTGCCTCGTTTGACTGTTTGCACCATATTTCAAACTCATTTTGTTCGAATAAAAAACAAACATCTTACACATGATCATACATATGTAAATATAATAACAAACATCAATTTTTACTAAACAGATTTATATGGAGTTTTATAACTAGTTTTATTCACCTATTCTATTAATTTCGATCATACACAAAATTGAAAGAATGGTAAGGCTAGACAGGCTCTTTGGGTTTTATATCTATTCTTTCACCTCTATGACATTTTATGGACACCGATTTCTGCATTTTAGTGTTTAGAATATTTAGTTTCTTCAAACGATTTGTCAATATGAACAATATAGAACTCACCTAGTGCATCAAATGGATAAAAAAGCTCTACATTCAAACTATAAAAAATTTAATTGCTTCGATTTTCTAAAAATTACTATGTTAGGTGGCGTCTCAATGTCTTAAAAATAACAACATAATCGAACTTAATACAATCATCATAGTAGAAGCGTATGAAAACATCCTTAGGCTATTTTGGTGTATTGGTTTAAATCAATTATAGTCTTCTTTAAACAAGCGGATGTTATTACTCTTCCATTAACCTAAAAGTGCCAATTTTAAGGCTAAAAAAGTACATATGTACCATTTTCAACATATCCATACAAATGTCACTTCCTGTGTGTTTGACACACAACAAATAATATGAATCGAATAAATCAAACATAGTAAAGTTAAGGATTAACATACTCTGGAAGGTTTAAAGATAAATCTAGTATTGTGTAGTTGTAAATTTATCTATCCTTATAGAGTATAATTCACACTTTATATAGAAAACGATAAAATCCAATAAGTTAAGACAATAGGAAAAATTGTTTCCTACTAAACCCTAAAATGTCTAAAAAATAAAGGAATCTCATGACCTACAAGTAAAACCTTTATGTAATTTCAATTAAACTAAAAAAAAAAAAAGAATCCAAAAAGTGTATTATTGATCCCAAAAGTCAATTTTAAAAGTAGGGACATGTTTAGCCACAACCTTGAAATTATAAGGTAAGTTTGAAGATCAATATTTTAAAAGTATTGAGTCTGTAATAGTTTTCAAAAATAATGTTTTTTGAGCACATTCAACATACAATTAGGATTTAATGTGCAACCATTGTTAGTTCAATTAGGTTTTAAACCTAGCATGTATATCCAATAAACATACACTAATCATGAATTTAGTTTTTTGTTTACAATATTGACAAAAATCCAAACCTAGTCCTAATTTATCATATGACATCAATTGGATCAATTATGTTATTGATTACATATCTTAGGTCTATTTCTAGTTCTTCCATTTAAATATTTGAAAAATCTACCTTTTTTTAATATTAAATTAGCTCATCTGTGTGGATTATTTGGTTGAACTTAAGGTGTTTATGGTTGACCAAATCTGTTAGGTTAATTAAGCAGTCAACTACCCTAGTGACTTGACTTAAGACTAGGGTTAACTATGTGAATTCCTAAATGTCTTTTCATTTTTTTCCCTTTAAATCCACCTTTTGCCCTAGTTTTATTATAAATCCATCTTATACAATGATTTCAATTTTTTTATTCCATAAGTCATTGCCTCTAATAGCTAGAATTCAATTAATAGCCTAAATTCATTATATTGATTAATTCTAAGTTGATTTCCTATTTCAAAATTATAATTTATGCCTATTAGTGTTAGGGTTAGGGTTTTCTTGTCTAAAGATTTTATTGAAGTGTTTACCTTAGCATGAGAATATCATTTTGAATTCATCACACAATTTCTCTACAAGTGTCTTCTTTTGGATTTACCTTTTAATCCAATACCTAAGAATTAGGAATCCCTTATTTATAATTCAAAACAATTTTTAGATGCGTTGAATTTTTACTTTTGATTGTACTCACTTTCTTATTTGTTACTTCTTTTTTTTTTTTTTTCTCATTGCGATTATGTTCCCTTATGATTAGAAAAGAGAAACCTTCAGTGAATCTCAACAATTCTTCTAATTGATGAGTGAAACAAGATAAAATTGATTAGAAAAAGTATTATGAATTTATCTTCAACAACGATTGGTTGCACAACATCTTGGAAAAAGGCTACGCACGCCTAAGTTTTGGGAGTAAGAGCTTGAGATGTCTCATTTTGATTTCCTGTACACTGAGATAGGAAGGAAGGATTGGTATCAATTTATAGGAAAAAGCCCATAATCAAATGTTCGAATGGCCCTTAAGTTTTTAATTTTGTCTGTTGATTAATTACAAAAGCAAATGATTGGTCGTTTTATTTTCATTTTTCATCCAGGTTTTTGTTTTTTTTTTTTAAACGTTTGCTTAGTGTTTTTCGTTTTATTACATCTTCTTACTTACAAAAAGTTTTGGCTTCTTACGTTGTCTTTAAATTATTATAAATAGTCTTTTTATGCATAATTTCATTGTTATTTTTTGCTTTGAATATTGGATGAAGATATGTTTTAAATTTCATAAAGAGCATAGTTTCCTTCATTTGTCACATACATGTATCCACAAGGCTTCTAAAAATTATCGAATATTATGTGATTATTGTTTGTTTGGCCAGATATAATATATACATACATATATATTTAAATGTATAACATTATCATAGAGGGCTAAATTGATTCATGACAATTTAAGGTTTAAAACAATATTACTTTCGATTTGACTTCTTGCTATAATGGTAAAATCAGCTAGGTTTACTAAAATTGCTATAATGGTATCTTTTTCATTATGAGCATTATATCATAGCAAACTGTTAAATTAGGTCATTGACATGCGATGTTGGCAGTTGGAGATAAAATAAAATAAAAAAAAATTATTTAGCTGACCAAATCTAATTCCTAGTCACATCCCAATTGGATTAAACATAAATCAATATATTTACTTTTGGAGTGCAGATTACGCATGATTACAACTTCATAAATATGTTATGGTTTGTACAATGATTTAAAAAAGATGCCTTTGGAAAATGGCCGCCGTAATAAATTACTATTACCATAAATGGACGTTACTCTTTCTTCCTAGAACGGTGAGTTAGGCATCCTTTTATTTCATTTTCCATCCAGAGTTTTTCCTTCAAATCCGTAAATTTCATTTGTACCTTATATATTTCATAAAAATTAATTATCTAAAGTTTAACCATTTCAATTCAATACCTAAAGTTTATCTACCCTTATAATTAACTATTAAACTTTATTAATTTTTATAACTAATTACCTGAAATTTATTTACTTTTATGATTACCTAATTCAATACGATAAATGAATAAACAAATTTATAGATAATAAGCTAATATCATAAATGTTAGAATTGCAATTCAAATATAAGAATTTTATAAGTTTTGTAATGTTACGAGTTTTCTCTTAATTATGATATGATAGATATAAAATTATTTAAATATAAATTTTTAGTAACAATTATTGGAATTTATAATTTTACTATTTTTATATAATTTTATACATTTTTAACTATTTTATTTTTTTAATTATGAGTTATTTAAAAATAGTTAATTGGAAGGTAGTTCGTATATTTATTTGAAAACAGCAGTCGGCATGTACCGTTTGATACTCTTTTTAACTCCACTGGTTTGATATTATCATTTTATCTGTTATATAACCAAGTTGATTACAAAAAGAAGAAAGAAGAAGTTGATTGGAACCTTCTATAGCCCCTCTCTCTCTTTCTCTCTCTCTCTCTCTAACATTTTCTTCTCTTTGAGTAAAGAAAAGAATGTCAGATTTCGAAACTGGAGATTGCTTTATTTTGCAATCTCAGTAACACAAGACAGTACACAAAGACTACGAAAGCACACAGAAGGGACAAAAAGGGGAAAAAAAAATAGAAAACACTACCATCTCGATTCTTGAGCTGTATCCATGTGTGGTTTATATGCTACATCAAAAGGTAATGACTTTACACTGTGTCGATCAGTATTCACTACTATTTTGATATAAAATAAGGAATCAGTCTTTATATGAATATATGTTTATGTTTCGAATTTATGAAATGGGTTTTGTTTATTTTTGTAAATAATTAATGATTTTTTTTTTGGGGATTTGCTTAAGTTGATTGATTGGTTTTTGACCAGAATTGGCAAAGGACGCTCCGATTTTGTGGTGAATGGTGAATGGTGATTACTTAATTAGGTAAGTTTGGTGTTACTTTACTCACAAGTTTGTATAAATGGATTGAGCTTTTTTTATTTCTTTTCTTTTACTTTTCAGTTGCTTTGTCTTGGAAAATTCATCATACCAGTACAATTATGGGTGAATTTGGATGCTTTTGCTTGTACATTTTTGTCTCTTGGGTTTAATTTGGTTGGTCCAGGTTGGTTTCTGATTAAAGTTTGATTCTTTATTATTGATGAGTTGCCAAGAAGATGATTTGAATTGGTTACCAAAAGAATGATTTTTATAACGATGACTTGTGTATAGGTGGGGAGTTTAGTAACAGTTGGACAATTGTCATGCCATTCTTGTGATACTTGTAAGCATTTCTTATCCACTTCATTCTTTTATGGCTGAAGTTTTTGCCTTTCTGATTTAGCAGGAGTTGATGTGCAGAAATTGAAGCCTCAGAAACATTCACATTTTTCCACTGGGGACGAGGTGCGGTATTTCATGATTTGTTTTATGTTGAGTAACTAAGTGAGATCTTTCATGAACTCTTGCATAAGTGTGCTCAAAGAGATTTCGTGTTAGAGGGTGAAGTTTGCTTTTGTGTGGTGTTTGCAAGTTGTCGCTTCTATGTTCATGTTGATTCATATGTATGGATTTCGTAAATATTATCATCTTTTGCAAAAAGTTTTTTGTAGCGGTACCATTTTCAATTGTGTGTGGATGAAAGATGTAAAATGACTTTGTAATTGCTGAATCTTCTTTGATAGAACATAAGAAGTCTCCAGATATGGGATGCCTGGTGTCAACACCAAAAGATTTGGGTGGTAACCGAAGGGTACCTGGAAATATTGGTGAAGTTGCAGTGTATGTCCCTGGTCTACGGATTCCCAAACCTGTTGATTTCTCTGAGTCACTTGGCAACCACTTGTCAAAAAATTTAGTGGAGCGACTATCTGCTCTTAGGACTCGCATCGTTGTAATGGCTGGACAGGAAGCTCCAACTATAACAAGATCAAGAAGAAAAAGTGCCACACAACATGGTTAGTTCTAGTGATAAATATGTCTTCACATGTACTTTTTCAAATAAACCGTTTGCGGTGACTAGTGGTTTATAAATCTACTAAACTCTACAGGGGGTTCAACGTTGGCTGATCTTCAACAGGCTCTTGAAGATTACTTGCCTGTTCTTTTGGGATTAGTAAAAGATGGTACAGCAATTCTTCCTGCTTTTGCTTCACAAAAGTTCTCACAGTGGCTCTGAATTGTCTTATGTAATCTGTTGTCTAATGCGCAGGAAGCCAGTTGCAACACAGAGTATTGTTTACATGGATCAATCAAGAGGATGATGCTGAGGTCGGAATGGTGGACTGCTATTTTTATAGGTTCGTGGCCATGCTATATTGTTGACTTGATTTTGATGGTTCTTCTTGCAGGAAACTTCGATTAATAATGCTTGGTATGAGGTTTTATCCGTTCTACATTTGATGGCTATGCTGTCATTATCACAAGCCAATTTATTACTCCTTCCAAACGCATCTGCTGATGGTTACCAGACAAAACTTTCAGAAGGTAGAGACTGCAATAACTAGCTCTCTGTCTAAACATCAGAGTACCCTTGCGTTGGAGCCCGGAACAGTAATAGGTCTTTGATTGTTTATATGTGCCAAGAAATTAATTATGGAATATAATTATATGATTTCAGTAACAAATCTAGGACAGTTTATTTAACAAGGTCATGGGGGATGAGGAGAATTAATTTGAGAATGAAAAGCTAAAGCTGATGGGAAAGAGGTGTAAATCAAAATGGAGTGCCTGTCAACAATGTAAATGAAGTAGCATCACCTTTCCATGTTATAAGCTGATGAGCTAGTTGTCTTTTAATTTTCTTCTTAGAAAATAACTCATTAAAATACTCCTTAATTTTTTGGAACAGATACTATTTTGGCTGTTATTTTCTTGATTATGATGTCTTTTCTCTTCATAATCTTCATTGGTGTATACTCTTGAATATGTTTTCTTGTTACTTCAGCTTATTTGGCCTTTCTGAGCATTGACCCTTGTCTCTTTCTCTCCCAAGAAGAAAGCAGGAGAGCATCCGTAGATATTTTCTTAAGGGCTGCAGGGTTCTTGGATTGTGCAACTCGAGATGTGCTTCCCTCGTTACCAGATGAGATCAGGTTGGTGTAAGTTAAAGTTTGTGTCTGGGCAATGCTATTAATAAGTGATGATGCCCTATATATTAAGTAATTGTTCCCTTTGGGTATTCAGGAGAGAACTGCCGGTAGATCTTAAAGAAGGGGTTCTTTGTACTCTTTGCTTACAATCTCTTGGACAGGTAGTAATTTCTATATACTAAATTGAAAAAAAAAATAATTGAACTCTTCGTCTAGGCTCATTGTTTATTGCACCGCTTGTGAATAATCAATGTGTAGATATTCATCTTTTAGACAACAGGCCTGCATGTATGACAGTATGAGGTACAGGTGAGAAAGTGGCTGTAAATGTTTGTTTTACCTTTTGAAAATTGAATTGTCTTATGCTGTGTATCCTAACTGGAAGTCTTATATTTGTCTCTTTGTGTAGACATAAACTACATATGCATGTCCGACTGCACATGCATTCATATAAGAGGTACAAAGTGAGTTTAAGATTAAGGCTAGGCTCAGATTTAAAGAAGCAATAAATCATTTACATTTATCCATGTAGAGAACTCTTTAATTTCTTTAGTTATTGTACTCATTAACAAAAAAGCCAACTTTTAGTTACCAATTAATAAAAAATAAAAAATTTGGAACCTTTTGGTGATGGATTCAGTTCATCTCTTTGTGTTAACGATAACCTAGGACTCAGTGCTGACTTATTTGACTTCATGCTTCTACCAATTTTTGTAATAATGAATTATGAGCACAAGAAACCCTGAGAAGCAGAAGTTTTTCTGTCCTTTTTCTGTAAGTGTAACTTACAAAATTAGTTGCCTAGGGATCCCCATATATACTGCTTGGTCCCCACCCAAATCAGAGTTCCACTATTTAAGTCCGATGCTTCTACTGTGCAAGTTCCATTGCATTTTGGATGTCTAAAGTCAAAAGTTTCTCTTCTGATGAATGAAGCTGTTTGTTTCATGCTTTTCCAAGTTTTTTATTTCTTGTTGTCTATGTTTTATTTAATGTACTATTGCTGTTCCGTTGTTCCTACTACTTTTGGTCATGTGTTTCTATTCTGACATAGGGGGTACTGATCTGTGTTATTGCTTGATTAAGGCTGCTGATGTGCAACTGGGGATGGCAATTGACAGTGCAAAAGCTACTCTTGCTGTGAAGCGCAGGCTTGCATGCGAGATGGTGAAGTACTGGTGGCAGGTATTGTAAAGATTGTTTTTAGTCCTCTCTTGGACTTTAAAGTGCTTAAGTATATGTACTGGTATTGAGGGAGAAAAAAGGCTCTATGTGTTGTCCACTTTTCCAATTTGTGTATGGGTTGTGTTATGCAGAGGTGGCAGATGTGCCCTTAGGCAGTTTGTGGGATATTCATGCTCTGCATTTCTTGGGCTTAGATTGTTGTTTTAAAGTTTGTTGTGCTCGGGCTGTCGTAAGGTCTAAATAAGAAGAGGAGGCTTAAAATAAATATATTTTGGGTGTCTGGTACATCAAATCATCGTCATTTTAATTAAACTATTTTAATGATATGTAGATGGCTTAGTTCCAGTTTTCATCCTCGATCATTGGGATTTTCCTGTGTCCCTTAACTTCTTCTAAGAGTTACTCCAACAGACCTGCAAAAATTTTGTGGCATTCCCCTTTTGATAGCACAAACAAAGTGGCACATGATGTTGGATGGCATGGCCATTGTCCAGCCACCACCTCTTTGCCAGATGGCTTAGAGCACTCCCAAGTTGCTCCACATCCTGGTATCCATAGGAAAAAGGGAACTCCTAGCATATCTATGCACACTTGCCTGAAAGTTGCATATGTGCATTATATGTTTGATACTTGTATGTGGTTGTATGGGAGTTCAGCAATTTTATTTTAGGGGGGAAAATTGGCATTGAAAGATGCTCAAAGGAGTGAAGATTATCATCAACTTCAGCTATTAGGAAGCAAATGGCATTTAAGGGAATCTAGTTACCCAAATCTTTTGGATTTGGCTTCACTTTTAAACCGGGGCTCAGTCAGTCAGTTGCTACGGTTTCATATTATGTTGTGTTCATGTTCTCATATGACAATTTTGTTTCTATGTTGATTAAGCTCTTTCTATCACTGCTGGAGCAAATGAGTTCCACCCATTGTGAACAGTGTTAAGTGAAAGTTTAAATGTCATTCCTTGCTCAATGCACCTCAAAATTGCTCCATGCTTCTGATCTCTGTATTCTCAGGAAATCTCTGTTTATTCATATAGATCTATTAGCTTGATTACTGAGGGAACTTCTCTTGGACAGCACTCATTTGTAAGTGTGTGTTAAAAAATAAATATAAAGCTTATCATAATATCTATTAACTTAAGCATTTAGACTATTTTGTTGTTGAGTTAAACTCAATATAGTATCAGAACAGGTCGTAAGGGTTTGGATTCCTATGTTACAATACCACCAATGTTAGATTGAGTAGTCCATTTCATGGGTTTTAGTCAAAGTTTCAACTCAGGTGATTTAAAGTGTTAAATAATAATTACAAAAGCCCACAACATTTGGATTTAAGTTTTTAGATCAGTTGCTTAGGGCAGTACTTTGAGTCAAAGAAATTAAATTGTACTGAGGCTAGTCGGTCCTGGTAATTGGCTCTGAATAGAATAATCACTATGGAGAAAACCAATAATGCATTTACCATATGGCTCTGATTTGACTAACAAACAGGAGTGACGAGTTTGGATATGCATATATCTTTCTCCCTAACTTTGGTATGAATAGCTGATGTAGGGGTGGGCTGCTATTTGTTGAAGTAAAGAAAGAGATGCTTGCACTTGAGTATGATAGTGATGCTTTTACATATCATCTTTGAATCTTTGATCGCCGATTGCTTCAAAGGGATTCACAAATCCCTCTCTACATCAATTTTTTCTTTGTACCTGCTTTGGCTATTGATTATATAAACATGTCGTTTTTATCTTTTGAGTTCTTTTTTGTTTTCCACCACTCCCAACCATCCCCCTCGCCCCCCCAACCCCTGGCACCTGACCACACCACCAACACCAAAAATATGGTACTAAGCTATGATGCTATGGTCTCTCTGTTTCAGGCTCAAGATAACCTAACAAACCTTCCTTTGATAAACGGTTGGGGGAAGAAACATTGCCTCTTTGTGAAATGGAAACATGCTGAAGCTAAGGTATCTTTTTTCTTTGTTGCTTCTTGCTAGCTTTTCTTCATATAAAACACACTGCTGTTAATATTTTCTGAATTTGTTCTCACTGCATGTTGACATCCAAGAACATGATTCGACTGTTACTTCTTTTTGGGTTGTTAGGCAAACCTCGATCCACATATAAGCTGTGAAATGAACTTATGTGAAAAAAGGAAGAAGAAAAGGTGTAAGGTGGAGTCCTTTCAAATAATATTTAGAAGTGAAATCAATCATTTTCAGAGTGATTAATGTTGTTAGAAGTAAAACTTGCATTCATTATTTAAATTGAAGAGACATTATGGGATCCCGAATTTTTATTTCAGGCATATGCTTATACATGAATTTTAATCTGGCATATATTAATAATGAATATATAAATATGAATATGGTAACACTTGAATTCTAGTCAGAAATCATTTATTTGGTTCTAGACAAACTTTATGCAAAACGAATGTTGGCAACTTCTACCTCACCATATCAAAAGTTTTAGCTGAATTCTGATGGCATGAAGGAAGAATACCATATACTATGTTGCTGTCCATGTTCTAATAATTTGAAAGTTAGCTTTAGTAAGCACATTGCAAGTAGTTCTTGGTGGTTCATCATGGATATCTTTGTCCATGAGTGTTGTAAGCGTTATGGCATGAAAGCTTTGATAAAAGGGGAGAATGTGAATATCAATTTTACTAGATTCAATGTGCATATTTGTTTGAACACTTGAATTAATGCTATTAGTAGAAATTTGAAATAATTCTTTCATGCATATTAGAGACATTGGGGGAGCTTAAATAAGCTCTTTAGGAGATACAAAGTGATAATTAGTATGATCCCAATCCTAGGATATATAAATAAGATTTTATACATAATATTGCTGCCTAGAAGATATACTAGAGTTATGATAGCTAACAAACCTATGGTACAACTGATATAGAAATGGATGAATATACATTTTCTAATACACCCCCCCCCCCTCCCTCTCTCAAGCTGGAGCTTGCTCACAAGTTCTTAAAATCTGCTGGTAGGAAATCCCTTAATCATAGCACTTGCGATTTGTTTGCTCGAAGGAATGTTGGATGTAATAATCAAACCAACATCCAATTTTTCCTTGATAAAATGTTGGTCATCCTCAATGTGTTTCGTTCTATCGTGCTATATTGTGTTGTGCTCTATATCATTTGCTGACTTATTATCACAAAATTGTCTCATAATTCTCAAGTTTTTCAAAACACAAGTTATCCAAAATGATTTTACACAATAATAACTACAAATAAACTGAGCCATACATCGAAATTCGGCCTCAGCTCTTGAGCAAGCAACCACATTCTGCCTTTTACTCCACCAAGTGATTAAGCTGCCCACAAGGAACATGCAATAACTCGGGGTGGATCGTGTATCCATCATATAGCCAGTGTAATCAGCATCAGTGTAGGCATCTATTGTCAATTTCTCCCCCTTTGAGACATAATACCCTTACCTAAACTCCCTTCAAGTACTTGAGAATGTCATTGATAGCTTAAAAGTGTTCCTTCTTTGTATTATGCATGAAAGGAAAACAACTCCTGCATATGCTATGTCAGTCCTAGTATGTGAGAGATAAATGAGTCTTCCTACAAGATGCTGATACTGGCCTTTATCTACTAGTTAAACTCCTTTCCCAGAAACATATTGATGATTGGATTCAATTTGGGAGTATGCTACTGTGCAATTCTCTTTTCCAATCTCTTTCAATAAAGGGTGCATTTTTTGTGACAGAAAAATCCCTCCTTTCACATGAGCAACCTCAATTCACAGAAAGAATTTTTCCGAGTTCTTTAATGTCAAATTCTCTGGCCGATTTTTCTTTCAATAATTTCATCTCATAATCACTATCCCCAGTCACAACAAATATCATCTGTTTATACTGATGCCATGGTTATGTTGCTATTCTCAGCATGTTTGATGAATAATCTGGGTATTTTAATTCCATTAGTTGCTAAATTTTATCAGACATTTCTTTAATTTGATGCAAAGAATGCTTTCCTTCATGGTGAACTCAATGAAGAGGTATTCATGGAGCTCCTACCAAGATTTGATCACAAATTTGGGAAAAATCAACTATGTAGGTTCATGTTTGGGCTGAATCAGTCACTATGAGCTTGGTTTAGGAAATTCTCATGAGCTATGATGAGCCTTGGTAGGAGCTTCACGAATACCTCTTCATTGAGTTCACCATGAAGGAAAGCATTCTTCACATCAAATTGAAGAAACGGCCTTAAAACATAGCAACTAATGGAATCATTATTTGGACTTTGTTAAGTTTTGCTATAGGAGAAAAATTTTCTTCGTAACTATTCCCACATATTTGGTATACCTTCCAGTGGCCAGCCTTGATCTCTTCAAGGAACCATCAGCCTTTGTGTTTTGTAGTAAGCATCCTCTTACATCCTGCCATCTTTTTTCCATTCAGCCTTTCAGCCACTTCCTAGGTCTAGTGCTAGCATTTCCTCTCTCATGGCTTATGCCCAGTTCTTGTCGCCTAAAGCTTCAGCAATAGATCTTTTGAAATACTTAAATAATCAATCTATTACACTCAGGAAGGTTGTGCGCTTAGAGGTGATTCTTTAAGGGCTAGTGGGTCTTAGGGCTATGAATAACTCAACCTCCTGGATTTTCCTTGAAGTTGTTAGATTCAATATCAATAGGATCAGAATTTATTATGATAGGATCAGATACATTATCTCAGTTGCTTTCAACATTTCAATCTGATCAGATGAAGTTGTCCCTTGTTTTCTGGTGTTGTACTTTAATTCCTCAGCGTCTGTAGTCTTACTTTCTTAAGAGCCCTTTGGAATAGAGAATGGTGATTCAATGTCTTCTAATGTTTGAACAGGCTCGCTGTGCACTTCTTCCACCCTCTCCCCCTGAATGTTATTTTTAAAATAAGCCAATTTTCAACAAAGTTTACATCTCCTGGCACAAAATTTTTTTTCAGGTGGATAGGAACATTTGTAGCCTTTCTTCTTGCCTAAATATCCAAGGAAGATACACATTAAGGCTCTAGGATTAAGTTTGTCTCTAGTGCGTGTGTTATGTCAACACACAAGCAACTTATCCGAAGAACTTAAAGGGTATTGGAGGAGATGAATGAAGACTAGGGAAGCATTCAAACATCAATTGCGCTGGACTCTTATCATGAAGAGTGGCAGGGGGCGTTCTATTAGTCAGAAATGCAGCTTTAATTGTTGCATCCCCCAAAAACATTTAGATACATTTCATTGAAACAAGAGACATGAATAACATTCAAAAGATGGTGACCCATTTTGTCGGGGAGTATGAACACCTGAA
Source organism: Lumnitzera racemosa (assembly GCA_024138005.1). Lineage (NCBI taxonomy): Eukaryota > Viridiplantae > Streptophyta > Magnoliopsida > Myrtales > Combretaceae > Lumnitzera > Lumnitzera racemosa. Next base: position 73,999,690 of record JAMXBC010000003.1, read on the forward strand.
GATTCCTAATTTATTCCTTTTTTTTCAAAGAAACTTGAAAGTGAGACTGTAAAATCTTAGCATTTTATCTGATTGAATCTTTTTGATTGAAACTCTAAATCAACTTTTGATACACAGAGTAAGGATAGTTTTACTCATTTGATTCTTCTCTTTCATAACCAATATGATGCATGTATGGTCATCAATCAAAGAAATAAACATATGGGAGTTTTGAAGATCACTTGGTACCACCATAAACCAAGAGGAAAGGAAGATTTAGTCTTCTTTTGATTGGAGAATGGTCTTCCTATGATGTCTGGCAAACTTTAAGATGAAATTTTGAAGAACAGTAGAAAACGTACTGGGGTTCATTTTCCTAGGAAATAGGGGTGGTAAGCGTTCTAGTTGACAGTACTCCATCCAGGCATTCATGAGTAATATATGGACATGAGGCTAGAAGAGATTCTGGGAGAATGTAAAGCATTTTTAAGCGTAAGTGAAGCACCGAGGATAATGTCATGTTGACCACTTAAAGATATGGAAGTGTCATCAACAATGGTGATGTTTCTATGGCCAGAGTTGGATCTATAGAGTTGGAAACAGACGGGTTAGCTGTTACATGATCAATTGCACCTGAGTCTAATATTCATAAATTATTCCAAGAAGTTTCATTAACTAAAAAAATCATGATACTTGTGTGCACCTGATTGAGCAGTAGGGCAAGTGCTAAATTGCCTAGATTAGGTTGGGAGTGATTGATGTAGCCTGCTTTAACTTCTCAACTTCTTCTTTGTTGAAATTCTGAGATTCAGAAAACTAAATTTTAGAGTCTAATTGAATTCATTGATTGGTGACAACTTTGGGAGGAATGCCAGGAAAATTAACAACTGAAAATGGGCAGTTAAAGGCCAAAAAAAGGATGATTTGAAAGGAAGCAATCCTTAGACTAATGCTCTGATACCGTATAGAAATTTCAAATAATATATATATACGAGACTATTAAAGTACACAGGTGGGAGCTTGAATAAGCTCCCTAGAAGATATAATGTGATGATCAATCCTAGGATATACAGATCAGATTCTACCCATAATATTAGCTAGCTAGAAGATATACTACTGATATAGTAGTTAACTATCTAACTACTAACTACCTAGAATATACATGATATGAATGGATATAATTTTCTGACAGTATCAATCTCTCAAAATCTAAAAGAACTGTCTATAATGAATGTGAAATGCTAGTTTTCAATGACCTGTAATACTTTTGAGGGTGATAGCTGTATGTGTTTTAAGTCGGAAGCAATCCAGATACAGAAACCAAATAGAAGACAAATTTTGGGATAATGTTTCTATAATTTTTTCACACAGCTTGTTTTGCTTCTATTGACCTAGGCTTCAGACCATTTATTATGCTACCTCTAATGTTGTCTCCATCAGACTGCAGCATATTATTACCATGGTCTAATTTTAGATGAGGGAAACACAGAAAAGTCCCAGGGAATGGCTGTGGCTGCACTGCAAGCAGCAGATGAATATCTGAGAGAAAGTAAGAAGTTATCTGAGGCATTCAATGCTGCTGCTCCTCTATCTAGGTAATTTAAACAAACTCTCTGTGACATCATGTTACCTACATATTTTCCACTATTTTATAGTGGAGTTCACTATTCTTATGATAGCCATGAAATTCTGTCTTTTCTCCTAGTTGTAAACCATCATCTCTCTAATTAAAAGAATAAAATAAAAATCCACCATGTGTTCTGTTATATTCTTGAATAAGTAATGAATAAAATTTTATACCGTTGGATTACCATAAGAAACACTTTGTTGTAGCTCCGGATACGAAACTTGACATGCACGATCTTTTTGCTATATGAATAGATTTTTAATGGTTAAATGAAAATGGAAATAAATGGAATTGGAGAGAAATTGATAGAGATGTTTAGACCTTAATTTCATACTCTGGCAATGGGTAGTGTGTAAAATCATTAAAACGCCCCTAAAAGCAATGTCAAGGAAAAACGTTAACTGATGTTTCTATATACATTGTTTGGTCTCTTTTGATTTCCTTCTTTACACATTTAAATAAAGAGAGGAGCTATATTTCTTTTTTCTTCCACTCGCTTTTAAGTTTCCAAACACATTGTTAGTGTATGTCATACCATTTTGTATAAATAAAGCTCTTGTATGTTCAGCTTTTCAGCAGCCAATTAGTATCATGTAGTCTCACAGAAAAAGGTCACATGGCAAGCAATTAGATTAATCCTTTTTCACTGATTTTATACAATATTCAACTATTGGCCGTATAGGAATTGCACTTTGACTTGAAGAAACTCTATCCATTTTGCTCTTGTGCTAGCTTTGTGACCTCACGCAAATAAATAAATCTCTGACCTGGCTTTAAAAGGTTGAATCTTTTATGGTTAAGTAGATAGAATGTCTGTTAGAGCAGCAGCTTGAAAACAGCTGGCTCGTTTTTTCGCTGCAGAAATCCACCCCTGTGGGGAACGATGAAGTATTTAACAGAAAAAGTTCCCAAGGACTTTTCAAGCAAGGTGCGGAATCATGATCTTTATGCAGATGAAAAGTAAGTGTTTTCCATTGCTTGATTTTGTCACCGGAACATGCTCTTGTTCTTGGTTAAATATTAATAACAACTGCGTAAACGATAGGGTTACCGGGGCTATGCCTACGCCAACATTGCCTGATTTTGCATTAGCCTTGAAACCTGATGAATATGAAGTCCCATCAGTTGATAACTGTTGGAAGGAGGACAATGTAAACAGAAGATAGGTTTTTCATACGGCATCCCACTACGCAAAACGTGCATGGAGCGTACATAAATGGATTGCATAGAAGGGGGCAGCTCCCGCGGATCTCATCAGCTTGTTCTGCTAGACCTACTTATTTATCGGCCAGTTCTTTCTCCTTTGTTCCATTCATTTTACCTTTTATACTCTAGTTTCCCTGAATGTTATATATTTAACAAGGTTCTGTGAAAGTCTATTCTGTTGCGAGTAAAATCGGCTGCTTTCCCCAAAAGGGAAGGAAAGGAAAGAAAAAAAAAAAGCGAAAAAGAATGCTCTCCTCGTCTCTTGTCAAGCACCGCATGTTTACAGTTTGTAAGATAACAATTGCTGACCCTTAAATGTTTAAATTCGCCAATTGTGGCCTCTCTCTCTCTCTCTCTCTAGCGCGCGCGCGCGCACTACGTGCACTCGAACATATACGCATCACCTTTGCGGTCTTTTGTGCTTCATGGGAGTATATTTTCGGGAGAAAATGAACGGTTGTAAGAGGTTCAGCTGCAGACTAAACGGTGCATCCATAATTCTTGTAAGAACCAAAACATCGAAGCGTACACTTAAAAAAACCTTCGTTACACTTAAAAGGTTTCGCTCACAGTATATTTTCCTGACAAAGGCCACACCGTGAGCCCGAAGAAGGGTGAATAAAATGGCGTCCCAAAAAGTGCATACGACTCAGCAGGACATGGCAAGGACCTTAAATCTAACAAATCAGTGTATTGGCATATTAAGGCGCAATTCCCTCCAAGAGGACTGGTAAAAACATTCCTCCTCTTAAGTTTGTGCATCATATCAAGACATGTACTATTACTACAATCAACGTTTCTGCACGTTCTATCCGAGGAATAAAAGAAAAAAAGGATTTCTTGACAAAATTATCCAAACTAAATGTTGATTCGGACCCCTGCCGACTGCAGACATAACTCTTGACATGGGACTTATGGCTATGAGTTCTCCCGTTCCCTCTTTGCACAATTATAATAACTCTCTCATGCTTCATTACCGCCACCTTCCTCAGCCATTTGCTTTTCTCTTTCCTGTTCTTCTGTAACATCATATGAATATATGAGTGAATAACACAAGCAAAGCCATTTCTAAAGAAATACCGGAAGTGAATTGCGATCAAACCATTTAGCATGCTCTTCAAACTAATAAAGAAAGTCCCCAACACCATGCTAAAAAATTAGAACCAGCAAAAAGATGACACCACTTTGCTCTAGCAGAAAGAGCAAACGTGTTTATTTCAAGGTAATCAAGAAAAGCAACCTTGCAGCTCTAGATAACAAGGACAACAGAAACTTCAAAGAATCAACACAAGCAACCCTGCGTCTGTGCTGCCAGAATAACTGGATGATATATTTTCTCAACGTAATCATCAAAGTCAGAAGGAACCCAAATTTCTCAAGTAGTGCATCTATATCCTTAAAAATGTTCGACACTGGAAAATTTCCTCTTCATGCAATTCCAAACCAGTCTTTTAACAATATTATACATTTGTAACTATTCTTTTAGGAAGATTCATTATCTGATTTAAATTTTTACTTGACTTAGTTTATATTTGACCAGCCAATAGGGATCGAATCAAGTGATAAGTCCACTTCAAAAAGTAATTACCATCGTATACAATACAAAAGCTTGGTTGGGTATTATAATGGATGTAAAATTTTACAATTTCCAAAATTTAGTATTTTAGAAATCTGGAGTATCATATGTAATATCGACATTTTTCAGGGGTATCATTGTAATCTACCTGTGAGAAAACCTAATATAAGCCTCAACACATTTAAGAGCGGGAAAAACACACACACACACACATTTTAAATTGATAGAAATTGACATTGTTACTTGCAAGAAAGCAAAGCAGACAATACCCCGTACATCCAACCTCAAAACTAAACATGTATTATCATTTATGCATAAAAACTTAGTCCAACAAAATATGAGGTCAACTGTCACCCCAACATAAACCCATCTAATATTAACAACACATCTACTTTGTAGAAGGCAATCACCAATGCTGCAGAGAAGCAAGAATGTTGCACTTGTTAAATTCCTGTGCATAAAACAGAAACATATGGTTGTACATCTTCTCTTGTTTGTCATAATCATCCATCGAAAGCATCCATTACTTTCCAGTAAGCAAGAAAAGTTCCTAAATTTTCAAGTTTCTATCACAACACAGTGACCAAAGAGCAGAAAAATTTTTCCAGCAGCACAAGGAAGACCAGAGAGAGGATTGTTGGCTTACCCATGAGTTTGTATAATGCCTTTTGGGTGCGCCTTTCCAGCTTATCAAGCTTCTTTTGGACATCCCTCCTAAGATCCCAGTTAGGTTTTTTTGGAGCAATATTTAAGAATGGATCCTAGACAACAAACAAAAGCATGTAGAGGTAAATCACATTTGTAGAATAGAGTTCCTACAAAAAACAGCAAAGACGACTAAAACCACCTTATTTTCCTCCTCCAGAGGTGTCACTGCAACAGGATCTTCAAATTTTGGTAGCATAGGGGGTGCGACCTTGCCCTCTTGAAGTTGCTTATCATGAGGAACATAGTTTCGAAATTTCATGCTAGGATTACTGCAGCAAGCCAAAAGATGAAGGGTTAATACTAAAATATATACCATATGAATAAGAAATAGAAATGATAAAACCGAAAGTCTCGTCCACCGCATATGCAGAGACTACAGGGCATTATGAACTTGTGGTTTAACACACGACACTTAGTTCTTAGTGAATATAATATTAGAAGAAATGGAGTGTACAAAGTGAAAAAGGCAGGCACAACATGACAACACGTTAAGAATGAAAATCATCCTCGAGAAGGAGACGATTAGATAAACCTTTAGTAGAAACTGTACTAAAGGCTCATGCCTTTTTTCTAGCATCAATTGCTAATTACCAATTAGTCCTCCCTGTTTCATCAAGGAATACATACAAAAAGGTAAAATATATGAATTACTGAAGTGCAAGATTCAAAATTTTAATTTCTTTTTCCATATCTTTTCCCAAATTTAAAGCATATCACTATTGCAAACCATTTTTAAAGTGTCTCACACAAAACAAAATTAAGAATACATATTAGACAGCAAATAAATATGACAATAGAGCTTCAGGTACACATCATGGGTGCTTTCTTGCTTAATTTAATTTAGGGAACCAATGGTAAGCAGTAACCATGTAACCCTTAGATCATGTAGCCCCTTACTGCATTGAACAAAGTTTCCTGGCTTTTCTAACCAATTCCTGCCAACATCACAGCAATAGAGGAAACAAATCCCTCAAAATGATTTCAAACATATTCTCATGTCTATAATTTTGCTTAGTAGTGTCAAATCATATATTAAATTGAACATATTCATGGCATCTAAGAGTCTAAATTCTGCACGATACATGGTTACCTGCTATCTATCACAATAAAGAAGATCTATATTTGTTTTGATTAACCATATTAAACTTTGATTCAAGTCAAGCACAACACTCAGAAATGATACAAAGAGTGATTGAAAAACGCCCAAAATATAAAACAGACAATAAGCAGCACTAACTCTTGTTGGTTCTCATCACCAGCATCAACATCATTATTATCGTTATCATTATCGTGATCTAATCCATTGACGTTGTTCTGTTTAGAGGAGTTATTATCGTCAGGAGTGCTGAGTAGTTCCTGAGCAGCTCTAAGAGCTCTCAGTCTCTCTCTGCGTGCTTCAACCGCCTGCTCAATCAAGCCCTCTTCCTCACCCATACTTATCACCAGAAAATCAATCCTGCAATAGGACACATCAAAATCGAACCACGATGCTTAATCAACTACTACCATAAAACAAAAATAACAGGAAAAAAGTAAAAACTTCTCCACCTTTCATCTATTTACATGAATACACTATATGTTCAATTTTTTTGAAAAAAAAAAAAAAGTAAAAAAATCGAGTCAACATTATCAGGGTTATGGGGTCACTTGCCCTAAAAGTCATGAATTTTTAGTAAGCGAAACCTCGCGGTAAAAATAACAGAATTGTAGCAAATAATTTCACCTATTAGATGGAAGAACCTTCTAATTGACCGAAACACTGTCTCAGCGATCGTCTAGTAAGAGAAAAGCCCTTGGGCATTTACTAAAATCTCCCAGATCAATTTGTGAAGTCATCATCTTTAGCGTTGTGTCTCGCAATTTTCGCGTTATTCAAGTCGGACATACACACACATATACTTATAACAATGAAAAATTAGCTTTTAGGTTTTGTATAGGAAGCACAATAAGCTAAGGAATAGGAGGAAGAGGAGGAGGATGAGACGAAGGAGAGCATTACTAACCTTTCTAGCCGGAGAAACCTTCCAGCGAGAACGGCTTCGGTTATTAGGCTCCGAGTATTTCAAAGAGTATTTCACCACACTATTTAAGACTGAACGAATTTTAAACATTTTTTTAAATTGTCTTTTTCAGAAGCATCTCAAAGCTTGATAAATCTATTTTCAAGAATTGAAAGAGTTTCGGCTTAAGCAAAAAAATGAGGGAAATAGTACGGTAATGCGTGGATAAAATTTAAATAATAACTAAAATTTTATTCTAAAAATAAAAATAATTATAAATATAATATCATGTTTTATTTATAATTAATAAAACACACAAAAAAATTATTCAAACAACATAATGTTATAAAAATGAACGACTTGTTACACATAAATTATGTACTATATATAATATCCATATAAATAATTTTTTAACATGAATTAATGATATAAAAGGTAAGAACTTTCAAAAAATAATATATAAGAAATGAAAGAGCCTTTAAAATTATATATTATATAATATGATTACAAAATTAAATATTTCCTCTTAAATTAAACTTTATATACCGAGGTTTCATACCAATTGGTTCATGATAATTAATTTATAAAATAACATTATTAAATATATTTAATTGAATGACATAATAAAAATAACAAAAATAGAGGGAAAAAATTAAGCTAAAACCCAATTACCTTAATATTGCATTTGGTGTGTAAGAATAGCCCAAAACCAGTGGAGCAAAATCAAATTATGAAATGAAAAATTCATTTATATATTTAAAAATGCTCGTAAAATCGTTAAATCTATTTTAAAATTTTGTTTTGTTGTAATATGCTTACAATGAAATAGGGTATGTATATAATAATATTTGTCAAAAAAACACCACTCTTAAAGGTGGAATTGAATTACTTTCTAAAATTATTTCTAAGCAATTACAATTTCATCTTCTAAAGATACTTTTAAGTATGGAAAGGAGAGTGGAATTTGGAATGGAAATTTAACTATGAATCAATTCCTGCATACAAACCATGCTACAAGTTGGGCTTTGGCAACCGCAATCACCTAGGAGTTGGAGGATGGGTTGTGAGCCACTACACTCAAAAGAGAAAAGAAAATTAGTAAGAAATATCTATTAGGTCAAAATTTAGGAAAAGTCTAATCACCAATACTTAAGAGTAAAATTGAAAATTTAGGAATGGAAATTATTTACAAATTATGGGCATCTTTGCTAAGAAAAGATTAATAATTTCTAATTCTTGTTACAGAAGATCTTTTCAATGAATCGAAGGAAAATAAGTGGTTCTCAAAAATTAATTTAAGATCATGCTATAATTAAAATCTAAATGAAAGGAGAAGATAAAAGAAAAGCTCCATTTAGAAATGGATAGTTTTATTTTAAGTTCATGTTTTTTAACTTAACTAACATACCAACTACTTTTAATCTCTCATGAAAAAGCTCCTCTTAAGGCTACTATGAGGATACATCCTATTGTCTTTTTTATGACATATTAGTTTGTAGTTCATCTTTTGAGAACCATGAAGTGATCGAAAGAGGCCTATGGATTCAAGTAACCATCGACTATATGCCAAAATGTCTAGTTGTGCTTTTAGATAAATCTAAATAAAATACCTATACCATATCAACTCAAGTAAATAGTAAATGAGTAACTATGAACATGAACCCAACAAAGATCCAAGCTTTGTTAGATTTTCTCTTGGGAATGTCATTTCACTCATACTATGTTTGGGATAAAAGAAAGAATAATGAAGGAAATAAAGTGAGATGAAGGAATTAGAGAAAAAAAAAAACTGAGTAAAAAATTTTTATTTAGATAAGAAAACGGTGGGAAGGAAAGGATTGAAGAGAAATTAGTTGTATATATTCTTAAATTTGTTAATGTACCAAAAAAAGTACTTAAAGTTTAAAATTACCTTCTAATTAAGGGCATTTAAGTAATTTTTGTTCATTTTTCTTCCCATTTCTAAGTATAGAGAGAATATTCTATGAGTTTTATGAGAAAATTTTCACTTCAAAATCCATTTCATCCATTTTCCATTTTAATCTAAACAAGGGAAAAAAAATTATTTTCTTCAAGTTCCTCCCCTCCTCATTTTTTCCTTTTAAGGTGAATAGTGATAGGGAAATTTTAGGATTCACCATATATTATAAGAAATCCATTAGATATTATGCATCGTTAGCTAGCCTTTTCCTAGTTATTATAGAAAAACTAATTCCTGATAAGATTCTTGTATGTAAGAGACTTTTGAAGAACATAAAAGTGTTATGACATATGCAACAATGTTGGCTTTAACTAATTTTAGTGAATTATTTGTCTAAAAATCGATTCATGTTAGAAAGGTATGGGGGTTATCCTTCTCAAAACAAAAGATTCATAGATTTCATTAACCAAGCTTTTAGACTCAAGCACACAAAAAAGTTCATTTATTAGAGAAACAATTGTAACATTATTACGGATGACTAAGTAGAAAACCATTTGATAGGATGTCATTTTGTAATTTTAATAGACCAGCATAGCTTTTAGCCTTTTTAAGAACAAAAAAGTGATCCATTTGAACAAAAAGGAATTCTGAAACTCTTAGACCTTGACTATAACATATGTTATGGAAGGGAGCATGAAAAGACTTATTGGTGTATTATCTAAACAAAGTAAAGGAGAATTGTATAGGTTTATAGTTTCAATGCCTACTTAGATGTAAGAAGTTATAACTAGCTAAGATGGAGATGTATCTATTAAATATATTACCTAACATCATTAAATCTTATAAGAGTTAGGAATTTACTTAAAATCAAATTATTCTTAGGTATGTGGTGTAAATTTACACAAGCAAGAATGGAGAAAAAGTGATTAATCATTTACACAATTCATTGATCGTCATTAGAGATGTTAGCAACTTACAAGAGAGTAATGGTTAAATTAGTTAGGTATGAAGAAGGGGATCTTTGAATAGGTGGTTGGTTATGGTATGTAGTAGAGAAATAAATGGGAAAAGTGTTTGATACCTAAGTATCTTAAACTTAGTTCTCTTCCCAATCCTTAGCAACATATTAGTATATATATTTTATTGAAGGATTCCTTAAATTAAATCTAAAAACATCATACTAATAGTTGTGCACAAGCTCTTCAAGTTATTGCACTTCATACTCCTTTTTTTCACCTATACCTACTCTACATGTAGCTAAGTATTATTTGATCAAGTCTATAAGTTACATGGTTTCCCATACATGTGGTTTATGATTGACACTTGATCTTTACTAACAATTTTTAGAAAGAATTAGTCAAAATATTGGTGGTAGAACATAATCTAAGTATGACTTATCAACCAAAGTATATAATGTAATCGTGTTATTCAATAAAATGAAACCAAACAATTCCTTCTTCTAACTTAGAAAACATTGACAAATACTATCTAAGAAATCTTGTGCTATTATATAAATCACTACTCATCCATAAACATGACCAACCTTCTTTGAGCTGCTTTATGGACGTCCTCTAACTCAACTTTCATGAGTAGATTGGAAGGAATCAAGAGTAAGGGCTAGTGAAAACTATTTAGAGCGAAGAACTAAAATGGAGGATTTTTTTAAAGAAGTAATTGAAACAAGTAGAATGAAGAAAAAATAAATATACTTATCAAGATATCATAAAGAGAGTTACAAAGTGATGGTTAATTGTACCTAAAGATTAAAACTTACCAATAAAAAAACTTAGCTATTTCAACTCATTTAAGCATCCTAATAGAATGGCCCATATCAAGTGACTATAAAGGTGGAATGTCTTGTGACTATCCCCAATGCTTATGTCTTACTATTGAAAAAGAAAATAAGATCAAAATAGCTACCAATAATGGATAAAAAATGGAACTTCAAAAACAAACCTTTAAAGGTTAAGGAAAATATTGATCAAGAGAAACAATAAGATTATAGTTTAATTACTAGTTTAATTAGTGAATTCAAATGAAGAAAAGGTAACATGAGAAGAATATAACTTCTTAAAGATGAATCTATTGAATTTTATCCTTAAGAACAAGGATGCTCATTAAGGAAAGGACAATGTCAATTTTAGTCATTTTCTTATTTTTCTATTTTCTTCTCTTAATTTCTTATTTTGACACTTAGCTGATAACACTTTGTGGAGGAATGAATATTGTTCACGAGCTAATTTGTTATAGAATAATAATAATATGTACTTAGAGCTTTATAAATGTCCTTATCATGTGAAAGTAAATAGTAAAAATAAAGATATAAAAAATGTTATTACTTTTGTCATCTTTATCCATTCTCTCTGTATCCTTCTTGTTCTCTAAATTTTCCATCCATTTCTCGAATATCAGAAGATCATGAATTTTTATGAAACTCTAACTCTAGCTTAACATAATAGATTTGAACTAAAAAGAAAAAAAAGAAATGGAAACCCTTCTAAGTCTCATATGGGATTATCATGAGTGTTACATCTCGACTTAGTATAGAATATAATATCACAAACACTAACCTGCTTACATTCAAATGATATTATCATTTATAATAGGAAGGATGCTACATTGGAGTTCAACTTTAGTGTTGATTACAACTTACATGTACATTTCACTATTTACAGCTTCAATACATAGATTTTTTTTGTTCTTCAAAGTAGACACAAGTCTATAGTAGTCTAAACTTTAGATGAGGTATATATTCCTTCCAACAGAAGCTAACTCCTTCTAACGCTCTTAAAATGCATTTCCCTAGTAGTGTTACTTTTCTAAGTTTCTTTTTAACCTAAGGATAAAACAATTCATCCTTTTAGCTTATTATAAGTCGAGCGGGAGTAGATTACACAGAACACAATGGTCCAAATAATAATCTCATAACACAACAATAGGTTGTTGTTTAATCATATGACATAATAACCAAGCAAAGTAGTTAATGTATGGAATGTATGCTATACTTATGCACTTAACATACTTTGGTACTGACATCCTAACTTTACCTAGCCTATAAGACATATTCGAACATCTAGATGAAATGTCTAAGAACTTAGGGCATTGCAATTAGTAGCTTAGGAGTAAGACGCCAAAACCGTAGATCTACTTAGTTAGACCAAAAAGAGTAGTCAGATTGCTTAAGCAATGCAAATCTATATACTTTAAAAACTAATTATATTTCAAACCAATATTTCTTTGTTTAGAAAAATCTTCCACTTAGAGAAGCCGGTTCATAGGGGATTTTCATGCCATGTCGTGCATACAACAAACAAAATATACCTTAAACTAATACCAAGTTTAGTCTAATTAGTCAAGTTTATATTTCATACCCTCCCTAATAGAGTCTATGACCTTGCTTAGGGTTCACTTAAGTGAATACCTAGAGATAAAGTTAGTGGTTGGTTTCCTTTTCGAGTTTGTACAGTTCTTAGCAACAATCACAACATTAATTAGTAACATAAACATAATAGTCAAACCAGAATTCATAGTTAGTTTAACCATTAATTATATGACACAACACATAATGTTATGAGTAGACATAAATCTATTCTAAGCATACATAAATCCACTTATTTGGACTTGGTAGTGAATCCTAGTTTATGCCTCCCTATACTGCATTCCCTTTACCTACATTACCTATAAAAAATGCAAATAGCACTAAAATTAACTATATGTTGAATATGAACTAATTTAATAACTTACTTACAACTAAGGTTTAAGATTTGATTCTTTCCTTATGAAAATATTCGTCTTAGATATCCTTTGATTTAGTCTTTCACCTATCTTATGAATTATCCTCTAAATCGGGTCAATTGTAAAGTCCTTAAATGAGTACCCTCTAACATACATTTTGATTCTATACTAATTAAAAGTTTTACTTGTATTTTCTTATTTAGTCTCTAACCCCATCTTATGTTAAGGCTACTTAATAAATCCTTTTATTTTAATAAAACTAATATATATAACCTATAAAACTCCTACTTCTTTATCTACTTCAAGTCACTCAATAAGGAATTTCAAGAGAAAAGGGTTATCCAACAAACATGTAACAATAGTATCATTAGTATAGATTACCCATTTATCATGTAAATCAAACTATACGTGAATAATGAGAAATTGCATAATAATTAGTACACAGAACCAATTAGTTCTTCAAAAAATACCATGGACTCGCAAATATATATGTTATAAGTTCTAACCATAAAAGTATTAATTTAGCATATTATATAAGATTTCCAAAAATACTATTTTAGGTTTAAATTTGCTAAAATTACTTTAAAATAAATAAATAATCATGCTTTAACCTCAAGATCAAAATAAAACACTTTTACTATCAACATTAACTTCTAGAAGCCTTTACATGTTGATGCCATTCACAAATTTGATAAAATTTCTCTAATTTAGAAAACTACTAGCTAAATCAAAATAATTAATGATAAAACGTAAATATAAAAATTTTTGAAAATTTTTACTACTACAATTTAATTCATGATATAAGTGTGTTGTACAAAATTTTTTAGGTCAAAACAACAATGTTTAATATTTCAAAAAATTACTTTAAAATTCGTAATAACAGGGCACTCTCTTAAAGGAGTATTATAAATCATCAATATTTTAATAAAATAAAATTACTACATTAAAGTACACATATAACTCCAAGAAATTTTTTTCAATAATTTTCAGATGTAATTTAGTGTTTTTAATAATTAAATAAAATTTAGACAAAAAATAAGCACCCACCAACGTACAGGATTCTGACTACCCTCTAGTTGCCACTTCTTATTGGGAAAAAGCCCTACGTTGCCAACCTTCAAATACACAAGTAGTTTGATGTTAGGTCTTGCATAGCTTCATAAAACCTAAATTCCCTAATGTTTCTTTAAATTTTCTTATTTTCTAATTTTTCACAATTTGATTATATTTGAGAGTGCTTTCCTTATTTCAAGTCATCAAAATGAATACAACAACATCTTAGATCTCTTTATATATATGACCAGCTCAGTGGTGTATGATTCTTAATTTTTCCACTTGTCATCCTTTAGTATTTGCAATAATTTAAGTTTAGATTAGTGTCCACTAGTTATTCCCGAAGCAGCTAAGTCATTCCATAATCTATCCTACATTTTCTATGCCTAGCTCAATGTGTTTGATATCATAACCTGATTATTTTCTTAATTTAGTACGTAACTTACCTATATTTAGGGTTTTATATTATTACATACATGTGTTGAGTATATAACGTGCACATTTAATGATCATATAATTATTTTACATATAATTTCATTCCAAACTATTATTTTTTATAAGTCAACTAATCTATTGGGTATATAACTTGTACATTTAATGATCATATAATTATTTTACATATAATTTCATTGCAAACTATTATATTTATAAGTCAAGTAATCTGTCTATCTCTAAGGCCTTGTCTTATCTTGAGACTCAAATTTTCAATAAATAACGGGCGATACCGATAAATTTATGTTTTATTTAATTGAATATTTTATATACTTTATTTAAAGAAATAGACCTTACTAGGACTCTTCTTCTATCATTTATGACCTAATATTAAGTTTGACTCAATTTCGATAACACTTTTTGGAAGCTCTAAATCGTATTAATTTTAAGCAATTAGAGTCTCACAATGAGGTAAGAGTACATGGCTCTTATAGTGTCTTGAACTAATAATTTTGAGCAATGCGCCATAAAAATGGAGGCAAACAAAATAAGGAAAAAAAAAAAAGAGATCTTTGTGGAGAAAAATCATAATATGATATTTCCTTAAAAAAGTAATCAATTACACTAAAACCTATGTGGTTAATTTAATTATTTACTCTCCTTTTCACTTTTACACTATTAACCTATTGTATAATACTTTCTTCCTCCATCTTAAATATAATACCTCAAAGTCAAGGTATGAAAAAGCCACTATATAAATATTTTCCATATGTTTATTTAAAGGCTCAAAACACCTACTAGAGGTTTACAAATATTTTTATAAACCACAAAATAGTCTCTACTAAAGTTTCATCATAATTATACAACCTCCATGGCAAGTGACAAATAATAACTACATATCAATCACAATAAGTCTATAAGATAAAAGTCACCTTCTATAACCTTCTACATAATTAAATACTTAAACATAAGCACCATAAGTAGTCCAACTTTCTACATTTTCTTCTATCTAACTAGCATATTGTCCACATACACAAGTCTTCTATTCAATCCTCCAGATAATCAAAGTCACCATTGAACATCCTACTTATACAGTATAGGCTATATCCTAACTCACCATACGCATCCAATGCTGAACAAGAACCTATACTTGAAATATATTAAATGGTGAATTGATAGCCTAGAAAGTAGTTACAATATCCATATGTGCATAATAAGCATGAATACACTTACAAGAATATATACTGATTGTTGCAACAAGTAATTCTTTTATTATCTTATTTAGGTAAGGTAACCGCTATAGTTTTAGTATTTCGAGTCTTAGAGTATCTTAAACTCCCCAAAAAACATACAATATAATAATACATAAATAATTGAGACTACAACCTTGAAAGTTATTTCATCTCAACTTTAATATTACTATTAGCCATGACTATGACTAATCTATGATAACCGTCTATAATTGGGACCTAATCTACCATTGTCACTTAGTTACTGCATTATTTTAAAAGATCAAGTCATATTAGAGTAGTTAGCTAAGGTACAACTCAACTACTTACATGTGGCAATTCATTGCTTAAACTAGCATAACACTGCTTAGGCTCACTACCACTATAAGACGATACAATTGCTACTCTACAACCTCCACTTTCAGTACCTTTATACTCCCAGTACTCCCAGTCCTCTTAATGTGGGAGCAAGCAAAACCAACAAACACTTATTAGGTTCCAATATAATTAAAGCCCACTTCGATTTCTAAACTTATAATACACCCAAAAAACCATAGTATGTACACACTTAGGTTAAAATTAAACCAAATAATACTTTAAAATTTCAAATCTTGGTATAAACATATATTCATTCAATTAAACTTTTGTAAAAAATTAACTTAACTTTAATTATGATTCCCTAAAATATTAAGTTTCCTATTTAGTGAACTATTACCTAATTAGTACTAACTAATTAATCATATGCACTTGTTACAACACCTATAATTTATACTACTACTTTAATTAACAACTCTTATCTTGTTAAGTAATTGTCATTATTGACTTAGTTACTTTTATTAATATTAATATCATTATTATCACTATTAGTACCCTTAATGTAAAATAAGGTAACTAAATAGAATTAGTTAATTTAATTTTTTTTTTCACTTTCAATGCAATATAAGGATTAGGTTGATCTTTTAGATTGGCCTTTAACCAATCAATTGATCGGCCTCAAATGACCAATTATCTCTTGGTCGCTCAATGAGGCTAATGCAACCTTCCATAATATGATTTTTTTTTCCTTAGACCGTAGCCAAATCTTAACACTATGATAGTTATTCGTCCGCATCACTTTGGGAAAAACTCTAATGTTTCATTTTTTCATATAAGCTAATTCATGACTCCTTAATTATGCTTTAAAATTGATGTTAATTGATCTATGAAGTCTTTAAATCATCCATGTTCATTGATTTCCAACACATTACAACCTACTAATGTTTAAGCCTTTTTTCCAATTTCTATACTTCTTACATTTTATAGATTAGTACACTTCTATCAATTGAAGGGAATGAAACACTTACCAATTATTGATCTTTCAATAACACTTGAAGATCTTCTTTGGTTCTACCTACCAAAAGTGAAACCATCAAGGAATAAAACCCATTTTCAAAATCTTAAAAAGAAATCTTGATGAAAAATCTCAAGAAACTCACAATTGGTTGATAGTTAAGACACTTCTAAGATTCTTGCATATCATAAGACTAATACTAAAATCCTAATTTAACAACAATTCTCAAACTTTTTAAAATCATAAGAGAAATATAGAATTAGGGTAAAAAATAGAGAAAAAAGGGCTTATCTAGGATGATTGTTATAGGGGAGAAGTGAGGCAGTAAGAAGTCACATTATTTTGGAAAAGAAGAGAATTTACACGCATATTATTTTATTTGTAAGATAGAAGAAAGAGAAAAAGATTGATTTTATTTTAATATTGACAACCATAACATTCCTTCCCTTTTCTTTAGTAGTAATTTTATTCTTCCTTCATTCCTTGTGAATGAGATATTATGATGTTTAGTTGCACTTTAAATCTATAATAGAAATTTCATGAGAAATTCCTATTATAAAAAAAATATTAAATAATTGTTAACTATTCAAACCCATGAATAGCTATTCAGAATTTATTTCTTCAACCAAAATACCCACGATAAAATAAATGATAATGTAATATCAATTTATAATTTACTATAGCTTTATTTCATTCCTTAATTAATAGCTATTATATTATGGTATTATTCTATTTAATAAAGTGAATAGGTAGCAAGTGATGTTGGCTATGACTCTTAACCTAAATGTCATAACCACAATTTAAAAGTGTGTCCTTTTTTCTCCTATAAAAAGGAAAAATGTGTTTATTAATTATGAAAAGAAATTCTTTAAGAAAAACTAAAATACTCTTAAAAAATGAAATTATTTTTCTAGTTTATTACGTTTAATTTTCCCTAATTTTGTATATCACCTTCTCATTTTAACACATAATGTTAAAACAACAATATTTCAATAATATGCGAGATTGAACTTTACTTTTCTCATTTTTTTCCTTATGTCCTAATTTTGTATATCATCTTCTCATTTTAACACATAATGTTAAAACAACAATATTTCAATAATATGCGAGATTGAACTTTACTTTTCTCATTTTTTTCCTTATGTTTTTATTGTGAAAGAACTTTATGAGTTAAGTTAAATATCATGAATTATGTTGAATTTAATCTCCGAGCGAGATGGACTAAATTCAAATCCTTCCTCTCCCATAGTTATTGTAATAGTATTTTGCAAAAAAAAAGAGAGAGAGAAAATTTATATTACATAGTTTGCATTGATGATTTAAAGCTTATAATGATATTTTTTTCATGATGACATGTTGTTCTCAATTATATGAAAATTTGAGACCTTCTACCAATTTTATTTTTCAATTAAATTATAAGACTCTTGTGGAGTGAAACATCATGGTCTATTGGAAAAAAGTGTGAGTTTATAACTAAATTAACTAGAACAAAATATAATAATAGACAAATTTTATGGTACATTTACTCAAAATGACTATATGATATAATTACTCTTCTAATTGTTGATAAGCTTTATTTACTATCATTAGAGTTAGGGGGTGATTTACTATTAATAGTAAAATAAAGCTGTTGATGATTTGCGTGAATGTTATTAAGAGTTACTTTTATTGTTGATGAGTCTTGTTTTTGTTAGGTTTTATAGATTAGAAAAAACGCGGTGGAAATAAAATATTTATAAAACCTATCCTATGATCCAAGTATGACATGTAATAAAAATATATGTTAATAAAAGATTATAAAACTACATTTTCCTTAATTAGAAGTACTGTCTCTTCTTGGGGATGTAGTTCAATTGAAATTTGAATGCAATTTATTATTTCAAAATGTATTCACCACAAAAACTCCAAATGCAATCCCTCTAGCGGCGCCCATACACGTGTTAATAAGAAGTAAAATATTATATATATCTCTCTCTTGCCTTTTTTTAAAGTATTTCTCTAAATAGAAAATCATCATTGTAACTCTTTTTCCTGCTTTTGTCTCTTTCAAATATTAAGTAAAATTAATGAAAGAAACCTTTTATTTTATGAACTTTTCAATTGTCATGACTTTTCAATTGTATAATAATTAAACATGGAATTAATGGTGGATAACGTTTTAATTGTGATGACTTTTCAATTGCAATTGAATACAGAATTAATAAATTCCATATCCTTTCAATTGCCATGAATTTTTCAATAGTAATTAAACATAGAATTAATAAATTCCATCTATTTATATACGAAAATGCAATAATAAATATATAACCTTTAAAAGGTAATTAACCGTAAATATATATTATACGATAAAATAAATTGCTCTCAATTTATTATTTTAGATCAATTTATTTTAGCTCTGAAATAAATATCGAAAAATTTTAGTATGTCAAAACTTTATTCCCATTAATCGTACTATAGAGTGCAACCTTGTAGGTTTCTATAAATGGAGATAATGTATATATAAACCTAAACTAAGGTAACCGTTTAACAACAGTTATTGATCATCTAATGCAATAGAAAAAGTGAGAACGAGAAACCATTATGAATCGATTACTGCATAATTAAATCTCTTGATCAAATGATATTCTGATTAAACCATTGAATGTCATGTCATCAATGTTTAATAATTTTACTTAGTTTCCAAAATAAAATAAACTTAATAATATTTGTTGTGGCAACGGACTTATAGGTCACTATTATCTTAACTAAGTAGTCTTGGATATCAACTCTCTAATCCAAGAGAGTGATTTATTCTATCTTAACTCATTATTATGCTCTCTATATTTCATGTTGTACCTAATAACCATATCATTTACAATCTAAATAAGGACTGCATTTAACAGCATTAAAGTACAGCATTTCATATATAGGATATATGAAGGTCTCAAGTTGATGGATTATTTACGGTAATTCATTTAAAGGAGGGACTAATGATATTAAACATGTGGTATCCTTTATTAGCAAGTCGTGTCTAGTGTACCTACTCAACTTTGGGCATCCACTTATATAACTTGAATATCTTTCCTTTGGTCAAGTGAAAATGACTTTAGTTATACAACATATTGGTTTAAATATCTATATCCCCTTCAGATATTTATCTGACTAAGGACAACTTTTAGATAATATAATGTAATAAAATCTCATTGATAATGTACCTTTATTATAATTACATAAATACTCTAATTATCTATGTGACTTTATTGTAAAATATATACCAGCATAAAAGTATACAAATACAATAAATACTTACATTTTATAAATAATATCCATAAATATCGAAAATATCTTGGCACATCGTGTACAAATTATAACACTCCCACTTGTATTATTGCCAAACACTATAGACTTTAAGTCCTAGGCTCCTCACATGGGTCTCATGTTTTTGCTAAGGTAAGGTCTTTGTGAGTGGATCAGCAACATTTTCATTTATTGCTACTCTATAAACCAACGCATCACCTCTTTGAACTCTCTCTCTCAGGACGTGAAACTTCTAAAGTATATGTTTAGACATTTGGTGAGACCTTAGTTCCTTAGCCTGAGCTATAGCTGCATCGTTATCACAATATAATGTAATAAGATCTACAATACTTAGAACTACTCCTAACTTAGAGATAAAGTTTCTGATCTATACGGCTTCTTTAGTTACTTTAGAAGCTACTATGTACTCGGACTTTGTTGTAGAATCTGCCACTATTTCTTGTTTGGAGCTCCTCTAGCAAACAACTCTATGGTTTAAGTAAAATAAATAACTTTGCTACAATTTCAGATCATCTTAATTTGTTTGGAAACTAGCATCAGTATATCCTCTTACAGCTAGTTCCTTGTTTCCTCCATAAACTAAGAACAAATCTTTTGTTCTTCTTAAATACTTGATAATGGTCTTAATAGCAGCCTAATGACCCTCACCTAGGTCGGCTTGATATCTATTTGTTATGCTCACAACATAAGCAATGTCTGGTTGTGTACATATCATGGCATACATTATGGACCCAATTGCTAAGGCATATGATACTATGTCCATTTTATCCTTCTCCTCTTGTATTTTTGGATACATTGCCTTAGAGAGATGTACACTATGTGACATAGGCAAAAATCCTCTTTTGGAATTTTGCATATTAAATCTATTTAATACTTTGCCAATGTACGTACTTTGACTTAGTTTAAGCAGCTTCTTATACCTATTTTGGTATATCTTAATTCCTAAGATATAGGTTGCTTTTCCCAAGTCTTTCATATAGAAGCACTTACTTAACTAAGCCTTGGTAGACTTTAAGGTAGTTATATCGTTTCTAGTCAAAAGAATATCATCAACATATAAAACTAGGAACACAATTGTACTCCCACTCACCTTCTTGTAAATGCAAAGTTCTTCTAGATTCTTAAGATAGCTAAATTCCTTGACTGTCTCATCGAATCTCAAATTCCAACTCTAAGAATCTTGCTTCAATCCATAAATGGATCTCTTCAACTAATAAATTTTATTGACATTCTTAGGTGTTATAAAATCGAGAGGTTGTACCATGTACACTTCCTCCTTTAACTTTCCATTTTAGAAAGCTGTTTTAATATCCATTTGCTAAATCTCATAATCTTTATAAGTTGCTATTGCAAGCAAAATTTGAATGGACTTAAGTATTACTATTGGCAAAAAAGTTTTATCATAATCAATCCTATGACATTAAGTAAAACCTTTTGTTACTAACCTAGCTTTATCGGTACTTACATTCCCATCCATGTCAGTCTTCTTTTTAAAGACCTATTTGCACCCTATAGGTTTTACCCCAATTGGTGCATTTACCATATCCCATACTTGGTTGGTGTACATGGAGTCCATATTAGATTTCATGGCTTCTAACCATCTCTTAGAGTCTGGTGAAGCAATTACTTCTTCATATGTCAAAGGTTTGTCATTTTTAACAAGTAGTACATCTTCTTGACGTGTTACGAGTAAATTTAACCTTTCAGGTTCTCGACATACTCTCGTTAACCTACGTGGTTCTTACGTTTCAAGAGAAATCTCTGGTTATAGCACCATAAGTACTTGTGATTTTTTTTTACACCCAATTGCTCATGTTCCAACTCATTTATGAAATCTTGAATTTCTTCAAGATCTACTTTATACTTTACTCCCACTACTTTCTTTAGAGATAGACTCTCTTTCTAAGAATGTAGCATATTGAGCAACAAACACTTTGTGCTCACTTGGAAGATAAAAGTAGTATCCCTTAGCTTCTTTGGGATATCTCATAAATGTGCATTTAATAGACTTTGTTGTAAGCATCTTAGATAATCCACTCTTCACGTAAGCATCACAGTCTAAAACTTTAAGATAAGATAAATTGGGTTTCCTCTTAAACCATAACTCATATAGTGTTTTATCTACTACCTTAGTTGGAATACGGTTCACTGTATATGTTGCTATTTCTAAGGCGTAACCTCAAAAGGTTAAAGGAAGACTTGCATGACTCATCATTAACCTAACCATGTCTATTAGGGTATGGTTCCTCCTCTTTGAAACACCATTCCATTCTAGTGTTTCAGTAGGTGTGAATTATGAAATTATTTTATACTCTTTCATGTAGTCAATGAACTCATGACTAAGATATTATTAACCTCTATCACTTTGAAGTGTTTTTATCTTTTTGTCAAGTTAGTTTTCTACTTCACTTTTAAATTCTTTGAATTTCTCAAAAGTCTCCGACTTATGCCTCATCAAGTAGATACATCTATACCTATTTAAATCATCAGTAAAATTCACAAAATAAGAAAATCCACCTCAACTTGAGTTGAGAATGGCCCACACACATCATTGTGTACAAGTTCTAATAACTCTTTTCCCTTTTCACCTTTCTTGGTAAAATATTTCTTAGCCATTTTACCTTGTAAATATGCTTCACAAGTATCTATGGATTCAAAATTAAATGAATCCAAATACCTTTTAGAATGAAGTTTAGCTAAGCATTTCTCATTTACATGACCAAGTCTACAATGCCATAGGTAAGTTAAATTTGAATCATGCATTTCTGTTTTTTAGTCTCAATGCAATGAACAGATTTACTAATATTAAGAATATAAAGATTATTAACTAATGTTCCATCACCATAAAACATTTCATTCATATAAAATGAACAACTTTTATTTTTAAATTGAAAAATAAATCCATTAGTATCTAAACATGATACCGAAATTATGTTTTTGGTGAAACTAAGAACGTAATAACAATTCTCTAATTCTAATACAAGTCCACTATGTAAAGAAACGATATAGGTTCCTACAACCAAAGTAGTAACTCTCACTCCTTTAGTTACTTGTCGGTCCATTTGTCCCTTAAATAGCTTTCTGCTCTCATTTAGACCCTGTAAGTCAACACAGATGTGAGAACCGTATCCTGTATCTATGACCCATGTAGAAGAAATAGAAAGATTGCATTCAGTCATAAAGATACCTGAGGTATTATTCTCACTTGACATCTTTTTCTTCAAATGAATACAATTCCTCTTTCAATGGCCCTTCTTGCCACAATGGAATCACATTACTTCCTTTTCATCAGAATTGGGCTTTTGTTGCCCCTTCTTAAGCTTAGATTACTCACATTTCTTTACTTGCTTATCCATGGAATTGTTATTTCCATTAACCTTTCTCTTGTTTGACTTACCAATAAAGAGAACCTCATGAGGCATTAAGTCCTTTTCAACTGTCCTCAACATGGGGAGCAAATTTGTCAGAGATCTCTTCATTCCATTCATGTTATAGCTCATGACAAATTAGGAGAAGGAATTTGGTAAAAAAGCCAATATCAGATTGATGGCTAAGTTTTCATTTAACTTAGAACTTAAGCTCTTGAGCCTCTCTATGTATCATATCATCTTGAGTACATGAAGCCCAACTTGGCTCTCTTCGGCCATCTTACAGTTAAATAGAGCTCAAGATGTATTGTACTGTTCGGCCCTAACACTTTCTTAGAATAGTTCCTACAGATAACTTGAGACACTAGACATCAATAGAGTCCTTCATTTATTTCTAATATTGCTCATTTTTTTTCTATGGTGGCATCTTCACCTGGTTCTTTAATTTTTTTCCTCTTTTAGGATATATAATTTCCTTTCATGCCTAAGGACAATTTTTAATTTTCTCATCCAGTTAAGGAAATTTGGTCCAACGAAGATATTGTCTTTATCAAAAATATATTGCAGTGAAATTTTGTTATTGCTATTTTCCATTTTAGATCTAAAAAAAATGCAGAGTTTAGTGTTCATGAATTTATTTTATAAAAGGACTTTTAAATTATCTCCCACTATATTACTCAAATCTAATAGCCCTCTCTATTAGATTTGAAAAACCTTGTTGGAAGGTTTTTTAGTGGATCCAAAATCCCAAATAAAATAAATATATACATAGCTGAGTTATACCTATATATTACAGTATTTTAGATAGGTCTTAATAAACTTGCCAATCGTAAAACTATACGGCTTTGGGATTTCTTATTGGGCTATCTTTTATTAAAGTATAACTTTAAAACCTAATGCTTGCCCACTAAATTGTTAACCTTAGCTAAGCTAGCAAATCGGCAATTCAATTTAAGTCAACCTAGTAATAAATTACAAAAATTACAATTATATAATGTAAGCCCACAACTGAGTTGTATCGACTCACATGAAATCCTAACTATTTTATAATTTATAACTAGAGGGCAACATTATTGAACCTTGACTTAATATCTTTAGGGGATTTTATAATGTCTCATTAATTATGTATACTATTGTCGATCGTTAAAATAATTACATACATAAAATAAATAAAATAATTATAATAAAAAATTATTCAATGATCATGGGCCAATTAAAAATGGGCTGAGACTAGGCTCGCACTAAAAGGTCATGGGACCAAAATTAATTAACTTGGATGCAGCTTCTCTTTGGTATTTTAGACTTCTCTATGTCTCCAGTAAATATGAACCTCAAATCTTCCATTTTTAGTACTAAAACTAATTTTTTTAAAAATACAGAAAATAGAGTACAAATGGAATTTAAATTTGGGTTTATAGACCTATATACACTTAATTTACATTTTATTTATGGGTATATAGACAAAAAAAAAATGAAATTACATTTGTTTTTTGAGCTCAACCCATTCAAAGGATATGTAGGCCCTATTTAATAAATCCATAAATATTCACACAAAAACATTCATGCCGAGACCCATGATTATGTGCAAGAAGCAATAAAGGCTCTATAAAAAACATAAATCATATTAACTAATTGATTCAAAATAATTATTATAATCCAGCTATACACACTTGGGATTACTATAACCAAATTCTCATTAAAAAAAATTATTTATGGAATTTCTCGATCTATGGATCGAAAAATACTATCAATATTAAACAACAATTTACGTTTATAAGAGATATAGATATTTTCGATCCAAAAGTAAAAGATCTCACGTTTCACAGTAAATCCATAATGTAAACATGAATAAATTAATCCCATAAAGATCATAATAATTAGTCTATGAATCAAATCTAAGCCAATACCAACATATTTTATACATGTTACACAAGTTACTTTGATATCACTGTTAGATTTTTTAGATAAAAAAGAATACAGCGGAAATAAGAAAAAAAAAACTATAAAACCTATGCTAGGATTCATGTGTGACATGTAATAAAAATATATGTTAATAAAAAATTATAAAACTACCTTTTCTCTAATAAGAAGTATCGTTTCCTTTTAGGGATGGAATTCAATTGAAATTTGAATCCGATTTATTGTTTCAAAATGTGTTCATCATAAGGACTCCAAACATAATCTCTTTAGTGAAATTCACACACACACATTAACAAAAATAAATTCTAATCCTTTATATTGCTAGATAACTAGGATTAGAATTAAAAAACCAGAAAGCAAAATATTACATCTCTCTCTCTTGCTTTTTCTTAAGGTGTTTTTCTAAATAGAAAATTATTATCATAACTCTTTTTTGTACTCTTGTTTCTTTTAAACATTAACTAAAATTAATGAAAGAGATTTTTCATTTCATGAACTTTTCAATTGCATAACAATTAAACATAGAATTAATGGTAGACAACCTTTTAATTGCTATGAACTTTTCAATTGCAATTAAATATAGAATTAATAAATTCCATATCTTTTCAATTGCCATGAACTTTTCAATTACAATTCAATATGAAATTAATAAATTCCATCTATTTATACATGAAAAGAAAATAATAAAATACATAATTTTTAAAAGGTATTTAACTGCAAATATATACTATGCGATAAAATAAATTATTTCCAATTTATTATTTTAGATCAATTTATTCTAACTTTAAAATAGATATCGACAAATTTTAGTATCTACTAATTTTTTTTGTTAAAACTTTATTCCCATTAATCTGCTATAGTGTATGACCTTTTAGGTTTCTATATATAAAGGTAATGTATATGTAAATATAAACCAAGGTAACTGTGTAACAACAGTTATTGGTCATCCAACATAATAGAAAAATTGTAAACAAGAAACTACTATGAATTGATTACTGTGAAATTAAATCTCTTCATTAAATGATATTTTAATTAAACCATTGCATGTTTTGTCATTAATGTTTAATCATGTTACTTGGTTTCCAAGATAAAATAGACTTAATAATACTTGCCATGGCAATGAACTTACAAGTTACTATTATCTTAACTAAGTGGCCTTAGATATCGACTCCCTAATCCAAGAGAGTGATGAATTCTATCTTGACTCATTACTATCTTCTCTATATTTCATGTCGTACCTAATAATCGTATTATTTACAATCCCAATAAAGACTGTGTTTAACAGCATTAAAGTATAACATTCTATATATAGAATATACGAAGATTTCAAGTCCATGGATTATTTACGCTTGTTCATTTAGAGGAGGAACCAATAATATTAAACATGTGGTTTTCTCTATTAGCGAGTTGTATCTAGTGTACCTACTTAACTTTGGGCATCCACTTATATAACTTGAATATCTTTCCCTTGGTCAAGTGAGAATGACCTTAGTTGTACAATGTATTGGTTTAAATATCTATGTTCCCTCCAAATATTTATCCAATCAAGGACAACTTTTAAATAATACAATGTAATGGAATTTCATTGATAATACACCTTTATTATAATTTCATGCATACTCTAATTATCTATAAGACTTTATTGTAAAATATATACCAGCGGAAAAGTATATAAATATACTAAATACTTGCCTTTTATAAATGATGTCTATAAATACATAAAAAATGTCTTGGCACATTGTGCAAAAATTACAACAGTTTTCATTATAATTTGAAAAATCTTACTATAATTACGGTTTCATTATATCATACAATCACTTTTAAATGATTACTCTAGATGTAAGGGTTCAACTGGAGTAGTCACATGTAAGTTGTATAAGTGATGAGCTATGTGTGGATTTAAAGAAGTGAAGCAAGAATAATACCTAAAGGAATGATTAGGTGAAAATGAGATAGGGAGGAGGAACATATAATCTTAGTGTTTCAAATATACAAGTGATAAACAAGACAACCTGAGAGATCTCAAGCATTTACCTTATAGCTTGAGCGAATGGGATTATTTCTTTTCCTGATCACTTGTTTGATTTTAGAGAGTAGAGGTTTAATAAAAAAATATTGTCTCTCAGTTCTCTTTAAGAGTTCTAAATGAGGAGGAAAGGCTAGATACATCTAGGCTCTTGAGTATAATGGCATTCATCGAATCATTTAGGTGATGAACAAATAAGATGAAGCTTGCTCAATTCATGGTTATCTTAAATGAGTTAGTTCATGTGCATAAGGTTACTATCCTTCCTTATAAGTGCACGAGTTTGCCTGAGAAAGGTTGGATACGGATGAACAAGTTCAACGATCCTTCCTTCAAGCCCATCAAGTCAATTTTCCTTAAATCATACCTAATATAGACTAGATTCCTTAAGCTAACCACCTAACCCAAATAGTTAAGTTTAAATAAATTATAAGCTTAGCCAACAATTATTGAAAATTTTGGCCCTCTACAACTACATTATAAAATAACACTGTAAAGTCCTAAAAAACACCTTAAAATCTTTTGTTTTAAGTATATTGTTTATTTTTTTTATGATGTACACATCAATGCTTATCACTTACATAAGTTAGTTCATGATAATAGGAAAACGAATCAATATTTAGAAGTACAGCTATAAAGAAAATAGATGAAAGTGTTTATATGAATGAACATTATAGTAATACATTTGTTTTCTGTATTTTTCCTACTAATAAGAATTTCATACAAAATGAAAAATGAAACTATTTTACGAATATGGAGTTATAACGATAAAGATATCGAACCATGCAATCAAGAACCATAAGTGCAACATGGCCATATAAAGTATTACTTAACTCTCAATATTGGAATTGAAATAGAAGCTCAGAAGACACAGCTGTATAAGGCCTTATGCAATTCTTGAATGCATGTGTGAAGCATGACACTGTATGCTTGCTTGGAATAGTGGCAAGAACGGATGGCACAACATGTAAGAGAGTAGCATGAGCATATAGGATGTGTAAGCATGGCATGGCATGATATATCTACCAATACGGAAGCAACAAATGCAACATTGGCATAATCCATAGTTACATGGGCATGTTTCTTTGTTACTTGGGCATGTACCATTTTTTTTTTATGTATGCTTATTGAAACTTATATTATGTATATTTTATTCTAATTGTAAATTAAGTGAACTTATTTGCGATATTAACGTTGAGCTATGATTTTATTTAGTGGTCTAATTACTTACTTAACTTAAGGTTGTTAAGTTTCTTATAAATACTATTGTAACATTATTTCCAATAGAGAGGGTGAGTTACTACTAGTATTGTAGAAACCTTAAAAAAAGAGTTGTCCTCTATTCTTTAGAACTTATCAATCCATCTGTCGAATTATTGTCTTCTTCAACAATCCCTTCAAATTGTTCAATTGTACATAACATTAGTTGAATAGTTGAATCCTTCTTGTTACTTAATCGTGTGTTTATTGATTGAATAATTTGAAAACCATTTGTTTTGTTCTTAATTGTACGCCATATTAATTACGAATTAAATAACTCCAATTTAGTTTATGAATTGGTGCATCGCATCCAAATCATAAATTGTTCATATATCCTTCAAATTTCCTTTGTTCCTTATATAAAAAAAAAAATTAAAAATCCATAAAATTGCATCTTTTAATTTCTAAATGCTTAAAAATAAAATAGATTTGGTCTTTTCCATCTAGAGTCATTTGAGAAATTGTTACATGCTCAAATATAAACAGTTCCTAATCATAACATCTTAGTATCATAGTTGCGATTCACATGCTTTAAAATTTGGCAAGTTACAACATTCTCAATATTTTTAGAATTGTTAGTGTTAAAGATTTGTAATTGAGTTCTATGGTTATGTGTGAGGGAAGAGAAATTCAAGACAAAGATTCCATCTTGTGATGGCTTTGGTACTTTTGATGACTTTTGGGATTGGATAGATAAAATAGAAAGGATATTTGATTGTTGCAGTCTTGGCAACTTTCAGAGAATGCAATTGGGAACTAAAGAATAAACTAGATATGTTTAAGTTTGGTGGTGAATTGTACAATGTTATAAGAAAGTTGTTAGAATGGAGGAGTTAACTTGATGCGTCTTTAGAGTCATACATATGGAGGTTGTACTACAACGAAAGAAAACAAAACAAAAGAAACTAGTAGGTTTGTAAGTAGCTTATGGATATGATGCACTACAATACACTTAATATTACGTATGAATGTAGAAATTAGGGTTGCTCACTACTAACTTTTATTAAAGGAGCTAGATAAGAGTTGGGTAAGTAAATAACACAAGGGTTACTCTGAAAGGAAAGTTTTTGTATTGACTAGTGA
This sequence comes from Lumnitzera racemosa, assembly GCA_024138005.1. Taxonomy (NCBI): domain Eukaryota; kingdom Viridiplantae; phylum Streptophyta; class Magnoliopsida; order Myrtales; family Combretaceae; genus Lumnitzera; species Lumnitzera racemosa. The sequence continues at coordinate 74,029,440 of JAMXBC010000003.1, forward strand.
ATAGAAGTTGATTGCTAAAGGATTGGAGGTAGTCCTTTAGGTAATTCTTTTGGAAATAGGTTTGAGAACTCATATATCAACTTCCAAACCTCTTTTGATACATCATCTAGGTCTCTCAACTCTAATAATCTTTTAATTAACAAAAACATAGGGTCATCAACCTCTTTAATAGCTCGAAGTTCTCATCAGCTTAACACCAAGGTCTTCTTCTTACTAGCTCGGTGAGTTGGTTATAAGTTTCATTTACCTGGCTCGAAGTTATGGGTTATAGCAATATCTTTTTACCATCCTTAGTAAAGGTATAGGCATTCTTATACTTGTTGTATATAACATGTTGGTCAAATAATTAAGGTCTTCTTAACAGTAAGTGTGAAGCTCCTATGGGGGTAACATCACAAACCACTTCATTGATATAGACATTCCCCAATACAAAACAGTACAACTATTTGTTCGGTTATGTATAAAACACTCTTATTATGCAGCTAGTGAGCTTATAAGGTCGGGGGTGCTTAGAGGTCGGCAGACCTAATCTCTACATGAGTGTTTGAGTGAGAACATTGGCGTAATTCCCTTTATTTAGTATAATTGTGCTTAGTTGACCCTTGATGGCATAGTTTATATGGAACAAGTTCTCTCTTTGTTCTTCCTTAAACTCGGCATTGAGCTTAGCACTCATGATAAGGGATCGAATCTCCGATGCTAAGATGAAAAGGAATCAAAGGATCAATCTAGAAAGAAACAACAGTGGATCTAGAATTGAACAGGAATGGGTATTCAAGGAAAATGGGTACGAAGAACAGGAAGGGTTTTGATAGTGTATGTAGATGGATATAACTCACCAAGACACAAACACAATCAGGGGTTTGAGCTCGAAATAGAGTTCGATACAACTCACGAACAGTAGATGTTGCTCAAGGTTTCAAATGAAGGTTAGATGCAACTCACTAACCAGCTCAAATGAAGGGATTCATTACAAATTGAGAATAGAATTGATAAGAATGCGGGGACGATTAAAGAGTCTAATCAGCACTCGATAATCTGGCAAATGCTAATTTAAGTATAGCCTTGCTTGAAAGAGGAAAGTTTCACTCTGTATATCTATCCGTCTGTATATATCTATGTCTCTTCCTCTGTTAGTACAAATGTTGCTATTTATAGTAAGTCCTAAACCCTAGTAGCAAAACTGTAAATAAAGTGCAAGGCCTTAAACCTTAAAGAATCGGGCCCATAAAGAAAATTAAGGGAAAACATGTACAAAAATACAAAATTGTATGTTTTACGGAACTTGGCATGCAGTCACTTAGCATATCCTGAGAGGAGTAGTATCTGAACCGGATGGGGTCGGCAGTTGGATGTACAGGTTTGAGAAAGGGTCCTTGACGTCTTGCAAGGCTTGACCGAGACACTAGAGAGGTCGGCTCATAATTTCTGAGTTTTGGAATTAGTTGGCACTAGTCTCTCGGGGTCGTGTTGAGTGGTCCTTTGGTTTGGAACACTCGGCCTTATGGTTTTTCAGCACTTCGGCTGACAATAGATTTGATGCCGAGTGTTTATTTTCCTTCCCCTCGTCCTTTTTGTTGCAGCTCAGCTTTGGCAAGCATCGATAGGTTTCTGTTTGGATATGGTCGAAGGCTGATTCCTATCATTACCTTTGTACTTTTACAATGTTACGAATGTCATACCTATGCCCAAAGATGATCTTGATATAGTATGAGGTTTAGGCTCATTTATGGTAGCTCGGATCATCAACATCTGAAATTTCTTGACATAATCATCTACAATTTGGAATATGTGTCTTGTAAGTAAGTTTTAGGTACAAATCTTCTCCTTAACAACCGCTTTAGATCTTCCTAAGTTTGCACACCTTGTTGACCATCTCTCTCTTTAGCCACATTTAAGTTTTTCCACCAAATGGTGGCATATCTTGAAAACTTAAGAGTGGCAAGTTAGACCTTCACTCTCTTAATTTACCTATAATAGTTAAACACTTTCTAGACCTTCTCCTCTCACTCTAAGTATTCATTAGCATTTCCACTACTTATAAAGGTCGGAATTTAGACCTTGACGTTGTCAATTCCTTAAGAAGCTCGATGTCTTCACTCTTCCACTTCATAGTACTCTTTTGCCTCTTCATTGGATCTTCTTCTTCTTCCTTGTCTACTTCCTCAACTTCTTCCATCTCTAACCTCCTTTGAGCAGGGTGGCCTATTACTCCTCTAGTTCTATGAGGTTGGGCTGGGCGATTAGCTTAACCAATGTAGCGATATCTTGGCTCTTGTTTACATTCTGCTTGGCCACGATTTGGTACACCTTGTAGTTATTGTCTCATATATTGCATAGCTATGATTAGTCTCTCAACAAGAACGGTAAGTTTATCAAGCTTATTATCGACTGACTCTATTGTATAACTTCTTTGTTGACCATGGCTATCACGAGTGCCATTATCTTTGTCACCAATAGCGCCTTGCATACTTGAGTTTGGCATTATACACTATTTACTGTCTCTACTCTCTTCAATAAGGATAACTGCAGTAGTACACACAGCTACAAGCTTTGTAGACCAATACTACTTTAGAACCACTACTTGCATTCAATCAGATGCTACTCACTTCCTAGAATGACTCTATCACACTCCTATTAGTTCGACTCCTAATATAATTTAGTGTTGCATAGAAATTAAACTTGCTTTATTTTTGCAATTAGAAACGGAGTGGAGTAGGGTAATACAAGTTACTGCACTTTCCTCTTGAAACTTGATGTTACTTAGCATCATAACCTTTAAATACTCTACCATAATCATACAAATCACATACAATCCACTACAATAGTTACGAGAGAGCATAGTAGCCACTAATAGCACCACAAATAAGAACTCTATTGCAACCTTCACACACTCCCTTTTGGAACTGTGCTTTGATACCAGTAAAGCTGATGCATCTCTAGAGTCATGCACATAGAGGTCGCACTATAATGGAAGAAAACAAAATAAAAGAAAATAGCAAGTTCGTGAGTAGCTTATGGATATGAAGCACCACAAGCTCACATGGCCTAACTCTACACTCAATATTATGTACGAAGGTAGAAATTAGGGTTGTTTGTTACTAACTCTTGCTAAAGGAGATAAATGAGAGCTGGTTAAGATAGAGAACATAAGGGTTACTTTGAAAGGAAAGTTTTTATATTGAGTAGTGAATGGAAGTTGATTGTTGCGTTACAAGAAAATGAGGCTTTTATATGCCCCCCATAGGGTTACATACAAAAAGGAAAAGACAAAAATGGTAGTTAAATAACAAAGATTCCCAAAACATGCTAAAAGGGCAAAAATAACAAAATGGTACAAAGTATGAAAATAGTAAAATACTTTCGGATTGTTGCGTTAAAGAACATGTGTTAAATTATGGTTGGTGAGCTTGAAATTATAAGTGTAAAATCTCAGACAACTTGGCAACTTATGGTATCAACTTTGTTGAGTTAGCTTGGTAGAGGTATAAAGAGGAATAAGTGAATTGGTTCACTTAATTTAGGTCAGGTTAGAGCTCAAACACTTGGTTGTTTGATATCTTTTTTAGTCGACAACTTAATTGCTCGGCTTGAGTAGGCTTCTGGTGCTCGTCAACTTGGGGATTGTTCTTATTATGATTAAAGCTCGGTACTTAAGTCGAATGAAGTATAGCATACCTTGGTTAATGTCAGAATCCTTATCCTTGAAGAGTCTTCGAGCTAATACATGTTAGGTAAGTCCTTCCAATCCCCTAGCTCAGCTTCTAGTAATGGGTTCGTAGAGTTGATTCCTATCATCACTTCATGGGTATAATTGAAGGAAATGATGTAGAGTTGATTTGTACTTACACCTTCGTATCTTATGCATAAAGATGTGGTGGTTAAGAATAAAGAGGTTCCTGACATCATTGGAACTAAAGAGAAGCCAATCAAGAAGAAGTGCTTCAAGTTCTTAGAATTTAGACACCTTGGTATTCAATGTCCAAAGCATGAAGAAGAGTTCTTCTTGAGAAAGTAAAGAAAAATGAAGAGAGAGAGGTAAAACTTGAACTATAAATTGATGTAAAGCAAAGGTCGTGAGTGGAAATAAGGAGATTGAACTAAAAGGTCTAGTAGTGGGTTCTAATGTAGTTCTTAACATGGCTACATTGTTATTAACTCTTAAGGCTAATGGGGCTTACAGTTATTTATGTTTTCATCTTCTACCATTATGGTTGATTTAATTTTATTCATTGATGACATTTATGCTTTCATCTCCCATTATACTTGATAGACCATATAAAATGTTTGTAGGCTATTTGCATTGGTGTGACATTCCTCTTGCATTCAGTGATGTTATTGATGAGTTGATAATATATGGTCATTTGAGGTTATGTAGGCACTTTGGAAGGTTAGATTTTTATGGACTAGTAGAAGCCTCTATGATTGAGTATGCAGATAGTCTTTTGTTTTATACGAGAGTTGGTTTCCTCTGGTGTTACTGGGGATTACCACTACTTATTACGCCTTTATTGGAGTTTAATGTTTAGCAGATTCATATAAGCCTTACAAACAGAGTTCATAATGAGTGGTATGAATTATTTAGGGACCTTTTGTTGGCTAATGTGATACATGGTGAAAAGTGATGTTATTTCTTGGAGTAAGGGTTGAAATACTTTGGGAAACGTTGTTCTAGTGATGATTTGCAAATGCAGTTCATCAGTTAGGATTAGTTAGGAGCTTTCGTTTTGTTACTTTCGAACTTCCTTTTTCTACGGTGGTTTTTGATCTTGAAGGGAGAAATATCAAGTTTAAGATTCAAAAGAGGGGATGGGGGGATATGATGAGGATATCAACCCATGTAATTAAGAACTAGAAGTGCAACATGGATATGTTGAGCATCATGTAACTCTCGATGATGTAATTGTAATGGGAGCTTAGAAGATGAGATTGTATAAGGCCTTATGTAATTCTCGTATGCATGTGTGAAACATGGCATGGTGTACTTGCTTAGAATAGTGGCAAGAGTGGATGATGTGGCATGTAAGAGAGCAGCACGAGTATGTAAGGTGTATAGGCATGAAATGGAACAATGTATCTACCTATTGGGAAGCAACAAATGCAACACATGCACAATCCATAGTCATATAAGCATGTCTCCTCGTTGCTTGGCCATGTAGCATTTCTTATATTTAGACTGTATACTTGCTAAAATTTACATTATGTGTATTTTATTTTATTTGTAAATAAGTCAACTTATTTACGGTATTGACATTGAGTTAGGGTTTCATTTTAGTGGTCTAATTACCTACTTGCCTTAGGGTTGTAAGAATTTCTTACATGTACTCTTGTAATGAGTGTAAATTATTGGTTGTAGAAATCCTAAATAAAGAGTTGTCTCTAGTCTTTAAAACTTATCAATTCTTTTGTTGAATTGTTGCATTCTTCAATAATGCTTTCAAAAAATTATTTAGTTATGCGTAACATCAATCTAATAGTTGAACCTTTCTAGTTATTCAATCGTTTGTCACATTGATTGAATAATTTGAAAACCCTCGATTCGGTTCTTAATTGTGTATTATATCAACTAAGGATTAAATAACCCAGTTCACTTTGTTCCTTATATCAAAAATTTTCAAAAACCCATAAAAGTTACGTTTTTTTATTTTTTTTATTTTCAAAGTGTTAGAAATAAAAAAGATTCAGTATTCAGTAATCTCCATCCAGATTTGTTTGAAAAGTCACTATGTGCTTAAATATATGATCCCTGATTGTATCATATAGTCCTAATATAACCGGGCATTAGGAATGAAATATTAAAAAAAAATAAATAAATAATTCTTTGATGCATACATGTCGTGAGTAGCCTTCATTTACTGTTAACTCGACATTAAACTTCAACACAATAAATGAATTTATAAAAATTCTTTTCCTGAATTTCATGATTCATCTTTTATGGCTGAAAACATCCCAAGGAAATGCGGACAACCGGAATACAGTAGACGATTCCGACATCTATAATATAATTTATAAAGAAACATCGAGGTTATAAAAGAATGGAAGAATCAGGATGATTCCTACCTAGCAATGAACATGGTGAAATAAACAATGAATGAAAGGGAAAAATAAAATCTCACACGGAACCCTGCCAGGAAAGTGCAAGATTTTACCAAAATTCAGAGCTTCAATCCAAACCTGCAATTACTAGTTTTGATGCTGATGAGATTATTAGTACTCAAGCTATCCACCACCAACAGACAGTTACCCGACACCCGAACTTTCCTCAACTTCAACCTTCCAACTTTGATTGCCACGGGAGCAATCACCTTCAAATCCAATGGAATCCTCCCCGTTTGCTGCTGCTCTTGCAAAGCACTCATCAAAGTGCTTCCTGCTTCTGTTTCACCACTCAATGCTACATCAAGTTTTGTAATGTTCCTATGTCCTTGGTAAAATGTCGGTAATGACCCTTCGCATAGCTTATCTTCTTCATACCACACCGCGAGTTTACCTCCTTTCTCGTAGTATATCCCGATTTTCTCATTCGGGTTGTTCGCGGTGATGCTGACACTGAACCTGGCTGACAGTGTCATATCCGTGTCGAGCCTTAAGTCGGTTATTCGAAGGCTGTTGACTGAGTATTGAGGGAGTTTTGGTTGGAAAACAAGGTATAGGATGCCAGCAGTAGCTGCAATTACGATCACTAGGATGATCAGAACCAGGATTGTCCAACATAAGCACCTGCAACAACAGTTTCTGGGTTTGGGTGGTCTCAAGTCCGAGACGGGAGCGATTCGCTGCGGCAGGTGAGGATGGCGAGGCAGACTGCCTTTCTCTGAAATGGATGATCCTGGTGGCACCAGAGGCTTTGTTGGTGGAGATTCCGCATGGATTACTGGATGAATTCTCTGATTATCTGCCATTTTTGAGAAATCCTAGGGTAATTCTAGTCCCAGGTCGCGTAATCCTGGAGCTGTGTTATTTATTTTTCGTCTGCCAAGCTAAAGCAAGCAAGCAAGCTAGCCTTGAAACTTGGATAAGTGGTGTATCAACAAAGACAATGATGTAGAAACTATATTATACACACAGATTCTTCATTTTGACTTTGTTGGGCCGATTTGTCTGTTGGACATAATAACAAGTTCTAATATCTCAACTTCCTTACCTAAAAAATGTCTACCGAAAAAGTTTTAATTATGGGAGGTGGTTGAGCTAGAAAGTGTCCAGTTTGCAATATCCTATCAAGGGATAGGATTCATGGAAACTTCAGTTAACAACAGAAAATCGATAAACTCTTTCTTAATGCATTGCTTTCAAGTACGGCTGTCAGCCAATATTTTATTCTTGACTTTTAAGGTTCAGATGTTGGTAACTTTTAAACAAGCATGTCTTCACAATTTTAATCAATTTCTTTTTTTTTTTTTTTTTGTTCTAGTTAAATGGGAAGTGTCTGAATAAATCAAAGGCTGTGGTTCCACATATAACGTGGGGATTTGCAAGGAAAAAAAAAAAAAATCTTATGTCCTACCTTTTTTCATCAAAATCCAAAATAAATCGCTTAAATTATTCAGATTAATATTTTAATTATTGAGGCAAACACCTAATAAATAAATTTATAATGTTATATACCAACCTATTGTATTATATCTTCTCTTAATGTTGGATCATTTTCGCAGAGTTGTGGTAGATGACTAAGTGTCAAATTGATCCCAACTCAATAGTATCAGAAAAATGAACCAAGTAAGGAAGCTTGAATCTATATACAAATCTCATACTTAGACTTATAAAGATGTAACCGGTGAACTACGTCTACGTAGTATATATATATATATATACATTTTAAAGAAAAGTTGAGTTAAGATTAGTTGATTTTTGCTCTTTCAGAAAGGGGATATTAGAGTAAAAGTAGGTATTTTTCAGTATAAGAAATTATAGATAGATATTGCACTTATGTTGTCTTATGTCTTACTTTCTTTTTCTTTTTCTTTTTTTTTTTCTCCCTCTCACGTAACTATGCTAACATTTAGAAAAAAATTCCTATTCTCAAATGGTACATCTGTCTATATTCTCATGCTGCAATTTATAATAAATATTTGATATAAGCACTATTTATATATACATATATATTTATATGTGATGGTATATAATTAGCGTAACTAAATCGGTACATCTTTTTTTTTTTTTTAAGTAAATGCATTTTAATTAACTAGTTGTCTAGATTGATTCTGAGCTTCTTTTATATTTATGTTACTTTGTTGTTTTATTTCGGGGTGCAGTTTTTAGTTTCTATATTTTGGAATGCTTAAACCCACATATTCCTCTATATTTTTGAGAGAATTGGGAGGGAATTTAAATACAATTACAAATTACTATTTATTTTCCAAACAAAATCATACTTTAACGTTATGGAAACTTTATTGTATTTCAATAAAATGAAAAATAATATGAACCACTCAAAAAAAAAATTTTGGAAATTGCACAAATCATTGGACTTTTTAAAAAGTTAGTACTTTTGGATAGGAAAGTGTTCGGACAAATCAAAGGCTTTGAATTCTTGTATGCCACTGGGATTCGTAAAGAAAAAGTAATCTCATGCCCTAGTTTTTCTTGCTAAAATTATATATGAATCGTTTAAATTATTTAAATCAATACTTCAATTATTGAAATAAACTTTTAATAGAATAATTTACGATGTTAATTATATGTTAACTCATTGATGCATCATTTTCATAGAATCGTGACAGATGACCAGTGTCAAATTGATCCCAACTCATATAGAAATATCAGGAAACGAGTCAAGGAAGGAAGCTTGAAGCTAACTGCACATGGCATGCTTAGACTTATAAAGATGTAACCGGTAAGCTAAGTTATAACAATGAATGGATTATAAGACCTGGTATATTTTTAAAAAAGAAATAATAATAAGAAGAAGGAAGGAAGGAAGAAAAGGTAAGATAAGTTGACGTTTGCTCTGTCAGAAAAAAGGATAAGTAGAGTAAAAGAATGATTGGATTTTTTAGTATAAGAAATTATCGATAGTTATCGCACTTATGACTTATGTTGTCATTTATTTATATATATATATATCTTCCCGCTTACTTAACTGTGCTAACAACTAGAAAAATTTACTATTCTCAAATGGTAGAGTAGATCAATCTATATTCTCGTGCTGCAATTTATAATAAATATTTGATAGAAGCACTATTTTCATGTTTTTTTTTTTTTCCTTATGTGCGATGGTATGTAATTAGCGGAACTACATTAGCGGCAAATGCATTTTATTTAACTAGTTGTCTAAATTAATTCTATGCTTCTTTTATATTTATTTTATCTTGCTCTTTTATTTCGGAGAGCATTTTTTAGTTTCTATTTTTTGGAATGTCCTTGATCCAGAAAAAAAAAAAAGAAGGCAAAGGTGGAAAAATGAATATACGAACCTATAAATTTCTCCAAAATTTTGAGAAAATCGGGAGAATTTACGTACCATTGCAATTACTATATTACTTTTAAAACAAAAACATACTTTTAAGTTATAGAAACCTTATGGTATTTCAATAAAATGAAAACTTATAAGATGAATTGTGCAAACTACCCAAAAGAATTTCAAAGTTGCACGAATTTTCAAAAGTCAATACTGACTCGTTGAAACAAACATGGACTCCACTTTTATGCTAGTTTGGCAGCCTATGTGTAAGCTGCAATCCACTAGGGCACTGATATGGCAATTTGATTATTTTCTTTAAATATATTGAATCAATTTAATAAAGACACTAAAAATGAAAAAAAAAATGTAGAAAGAAGACACATAAAAGACTTTTATAGAAAAGTACAACCAGCAAAATTGAAAGAGCTTCACCAGCTACTCTTATATACCTAGTAACCATCATGAACTTTTAGTGATTCATTATTATAATATAAGTGAATTATATGATGAAACATTTTCAAAACTTTTAAATAAAAAGAAGAATGAAAAAACTTATAAACTCATCATATTGTATACTCCATGGTGGAGTCAAACAACTCACTTGCTATAATAGATTGTGACTTATCTAGATATTTTTCGTGGTTCTTGACTTAATATTGTAAATAGATGGTGTGACTCACCATCTAAAAAACTTAAAAAAGAAAAAAGACTTATAACTCATTAGATTTTACACTACTATGGGTTTATCATAAACTTATTATAACATAGGGTGTAAATGAAATGAATCTATTCGTAAGCTATTTGAGTTCAGCTCGATATTTACTTGAATTCAACTCGTTGACAATTGAGTTGAGTTCGAGTTCGAGTTGCTCGAGTTACTTGAGTAGCTTATTGAGTCGAGCTCGAGGAGCTTACCGAGTTGAGCTTGAGCAGCTTACCGAGTTGAGCTTGAGTTTTGTGATATTTGACTTGATAAGATTGTAAACCTAATCGAGCTCGAGTAGAATTTAAATATTATTATTATCTTAATCAAATTTATGATATCTATTAAGATTATTGAATCTAAACGAGTTTAATTGAGTCAAGCTCGAGTTGAGCTTTGTTTTAACCCAAGCTTGAACTTTATAAATTAAAGCTTAATCAAGTTCCAATCGAGTTCAAGTTTTGGGTTTTTCCATTTGAATCGAATTTGAGTTCAGTATTGAATTCGAGTTCAGTATTGTACTGTCTTGACTTGATTCGACTCATTTTGTTTACATGCCTAGTTATAATAGTAAATAGCTCTTGAATTGTTTTAGTATTCTTATTATATTGCTTAATTTAATATACTTAAAGAAAAATGAATCAAGTATCCACGTTAGCTACAATTTATGCATAGGCCACCAAGTGAAAAAATGAAGATGGAGGAGAGAAGCCAATACCTATTTCAGGGAGCAAGTACTGACTTAAAAAGTCCGTGTAAATTTTCAAAGTTTAAAAAATGGCCCGTATAATTTACCCGGAGTTGTATGATGTATGCCATACGGATCCATATTACAATTTCACAATTGTCCTGTTGATTATCGTGGTTTAATTCCCAAGTGAATTAAAAATGAATAACCTATGGAATTAATCACTAAGCATCGGCTTTCACTAGCATTTGGCACTGCTATTTAACTGTAGAGCTTAATTAATGGCAATCATCTCAAGGTAGCATTCATTGGGAACACTAGTACGAACAGATAGAATATAACTCTATTAAACTTTGTTTGATTTACATAGTATTAAATGTAAACTTTTATAATATTCTTGTGTATATAAATATTAGATTTATTATTATATTTTGATATTTCTACCCTCAATATGGCATGATATATATTTTTATATTGTATAAAATAATTTTAAAAATATGATTTACATGAATTGTAAGAAGGTAATTTTGAGATTTCAAAAACTATTTAGTGAATTTAAGTTTTATATCATATTTTAGATGAAACAAATTTTAGATATTTTCACTGATCCTTTAACACTCTCTTTATTCCACTAAAAGAGTTAAAATTGTAAAGCAAAGATTCTGGAATCCAATTTCATAAATTTTGCACAATCAACCAATACCAAAATGGTGGTTTATATTATCAGAGAGAGGTAAGGAAGAAGAATGGTGTTTTCTAGGTCTCTTCGGGAAGAAATAAGAGAGTTTTTTTTTTTTTTTATTGTTTTTCCTTTTCTATGTCTATATAATTATATATGATTGAAGAAGCCACGATTGATATGGAATGAGACCATAAAGTTTGTTTGAAGGAAGGCATATTGTGTATATCTTTGTGAGGGCTTACCATTGGTGAAAAAAGAGATCTAATAACTTTAGTAGATAATGTATGGCATTTTTTTTTCATGACATTATACACCATCCAGCCATAACGAATCTCATTCAATCACTATTTCCTGAGGAGCAGCTGCTGCTTCTTTCGATCCCTCAGCATCAAGTTCATCGTTGGTTATCCCAGCAGATTCTACGGTCCGCGTAACCCATTCTTTAAGTGGTTCTTCATTCAGATCAAGCCTCAAAAGACCAGCAAACATCCCACCCAGAAACGCAACTGGCTCCTGGAATGGTTACCGGATACATAAATCAGATATTCTTCTGAAAATGCAGCAAGATAAATGTGTATGCACGCAAGTTTATAGAAAGACCCCATTGAATCACAAATATAAAACCGCTTATTAACATATAAACCTAAACTTTTAGATGGGCTGGCCATGGTATCAAACTTAACAAACTTGAAGAAGGCAAAAGGAACAGCAAAAATCAACAAAATTTCTATGGGGACAAGACGGACACCTCCCTGGTTACGAAGACTGACATCAAATAACAGTTAGGTCGAGAGAGAACATGATCAGGGAAGCTGATTCTTATTCATCCTTCCCAACTACACAAGGTGCTAAGTGTTCTTTATCCCGAGAAGTTATCTTAGTGAAAGCGATAAATCCAAAGGAGGATGAGGAATTGAAAAATTTCAGTTCAGTCTATTCAGTTGACAAAAACTATCTAAACCAACCATCATAATGAATATGGAAACAATTCAGGCCCTACTGGTCAATGGTCAGATTCAGGTCTTATGATCCTGCTGTATCCACGTAGCAATAGCACATATTCATTTCATTTCACTAGTCTATCAGCCAACTAAGTGCTACCAGACAGACAGCTGCTATGGCAGTGAAAATTTTGCAAGTTTGAGTGAACCAGCACAGGATTCTCAGCATTTTTCTAGTATAACTATCTAGGTCATGTAATGAGTATCCTCAGGGGCATCAGTTAAGAAGCCCGAAAAAGGAACTTCTCACATTTTCAAGAATGTTCACACACCTCATGAAAGAGCAAATGCATGGAAATATGCAGAAGTTTCTTCTTTCGGGTCCTTAATAAGTGTTTAGAGGCATCCATTATGGTTTTCCCTAACTAAAAAGCCTCCTAAATATTTTACTATAATTTAGGATGCACAGATTCAGCATATCACGTCTCCAAACTCTCCTTTCGCATGCTAGTGACTGTTATCATGGTGTGACTCTCATCTACAGACTCAAAACATATGGTATATAACCACAACCCTCGCCTTATGATTCAAGCTTTGGTGGAGCATGTAGGGAGCAGACATTAATCACATCCAATTGATTAATGGGCCCAATGCTTTATAGAGCAATAGTAACTACTATAATGTTTGGTTGGTGCTGCAGAAGTTAAAATGACCTTCACTTGACCATAATTTGAAGTTGGACTCTTTCAAGTCACTGAATTGTCTGCTATTGCCAAAGAGGATGAACACTGTAGTTAAAGTGTATAATTGCAATCTAAATTCATCTTAGAAATTAAAATGAGCTGAATCTAAGACCAAAAAGCAGCCTGCAAGGATTGAGAATACCAGCTTCTCCAAATGATACATCTAAGAAAGAACATATAGGCTCCTATAGCATATGCAATATGAAGTGTCTATCTGGTTCTCCTTTCTTTCAGAAATCATTTTCAAGAAAAGTGGCATCTGAGAATTTATGTCATAGTCTGTCTATAAGTTCACCTCTAAAAACATAACCTTTCAACTTTTCTATCATATATAGATACACTTTTCCCCATGGTCCCAATTTTCTACATTGATGAGAGGTTTCATGTATATGGGTATAGGCTGCTGACCCAGTACTGACATAAAGGTACTCTACATGCGCAAATTCTATACTGGGAGCTTTCGACTGACTTGATAGGTACTTGATTCAGTACACAAGTCGCTTTGCCCAATGCATCTTTTCAAATGATATTGGTAAATTGCTTGAGCAATCATTGGTTGAAGTACTTATAATAGAGATCCACTTTATCCTTTCTGCAACGCCATGAAGTTGTGGAATGTATGGAAGGTCAGTTGTCTCATGATCCCTTTCCCATTACAAAGCTCCTCAAGCTGTTGATGATATAGGCAACCTTGAACAGTTTCAGAGTTTTCATTGATTATCACTTCATTAACTTCATGTAAAACTTCTAAATTGTAAGTAATCAAACAAGCATAATCAAACGTGTGATAGTCTATTAAGTTCATATAAATTGAGCTCTATTTCTGGCCCTTACACTATATTGGACCACACCATTGATAAGTCAATCAACCACAAAGGAGATTCTGCTGTACTTCCTTTTCCAAGCGCTTTACTTCCAGTTTTTCAGCCAGATATGTTCAAATGCAGACAACATAATTTTGTTAACTCGGCATAAAAAAACAACTTCAGACACGGTAATTCATTAGGTCTTATCCAATGTGTCTTAGTCTAGCATGTCACGTATCAGCAAACATTATTACTATCACCATTGCGCATGTTATTTAAGTAGGACCTAAATCCATTCCAACATAATAGAAACACTTGAAACGTAACCAAACCCCTAAAGACCAGTTCCATGGATAATACTAACCAGAGTTATATTCTATAGAAATCCATCTGGTCCCAATTCGAAAATACTAAACAAAAGATAATCTATCTCTAGCTATGTGGTTTATTGCTTTTAATTCTACAATACACAAACGATATGATTCAGTAAGCAACACAGTAGTGACAATGGAATCAAATATGCAAACAGCCAGTGAAGTCCTGTAATTTGTGAGCTGAACACACTGAGCAATTACAGGGAGAGTTCACAAAAGTTGATGAAAACCAATGACTAGGTTCAGCCCTTTCTACAAATCGATTCACAGATTACCAGAAAAACATGTAATCAATCAATCCCAAGAATCATTAAAAAAATAATAAATAAATAAAGTTAGAAAAAAAATGAATATGAATTAAGCAAGATGGTGTTCTCTTTAGCATTTAATCAAACTTAAAAGGGATTATACATAAAAATCAATAAAGATGGTACCTTCAGAGCTTCTTTGAGGATAGGTTCGCCATTGGGATTAAGGCAAGATGCTTTAACTACGATTCTATCAGAACGACCGGCCTCGTAGTGTCCAAAATCGATGCTTCTCTGATTGAATCGTTCCTTTTTGACTGGAAATCCCAATTGAGATAAAGGGCTGCTCAATATGGTGGCACCCATGAACCTTGGGTTCTTCAATTTGCACTGTTGCGTTGATGAAAGTTTAAATCTTTACAGTGAAATGTGAAGGTAATTGGACGGGGAGAGAGAGCGAAGTCGCGTACCTGTGGCAGTGTAGGAGTCCTCGGGAGAAGAGACATGTCTCAGTCTCAGGATGTTGGCTTGAGAAAGAGGAAAATCCGAATTGTTATCCTTGTCCGAAAGGATGTAGAAAAATCCCGTATCGATTAACCCTGGAGGAAATTTAAAATAAAACAAAAAATACTGAGGTGTGGTGTTATTATTATCATTATTATTCTCTACAAAGAGTATATATCAAGGTATTATTAGTTCCCTACCGAAAAAAAAGGGTATTATTAGTTCATAAAGATTAATTCAACTAGCCAATGGAAAGCTGAATTTTGTATGCAAAAATTAAATATAATTATATAGTAAAAATTTTAATATAATACAATGGTTTGATTAAATATTTTAATCAAATTATAAAATATTCTATACCTAAAAGAACATGCTTAAAGAATTTTTTTTATATATATATATACTTTACACATGCCTCCACATAGTTACATCAAAATAACTTTTATCTACTCTTTTATCTTATTTTTTCTTAATCAATTAAACCAATATTCGTATATCTACCTTAAGCTAGAGGGTATCGACCATCTCTTAGCTTTAGAGTGGTTGTAAGATTGCCAAAATAGCTTCGAGTCACAAACCAACATGATAGAATGATAGGTGATTGTTTATCGCCCATAAATTTTTTTTAATAAAAAAAGAAAAATAAGTTAAAAAAAAACTGGATATATGAACTTGGTAATGCCTTGTTTTGTATTGACTTATTTTTCTTTCTTTTTTCTAACTAAGGATGGTGGATTGTAATCGCTACCGTAAATGGTCACAAGTCCTATCTACCCTTTATTTCATAGCCTAAAAGTTATTATTGTAATTTTCCAAGTACCTTAAAATCAAGAGATAGTTAGTAACTACCTTAAAACTCAGTTGAGGGAAAAAAAAAAAAAGACCAAGTGTTTTTTTGCATAATATTTTAGTTTTAATTTTTATAATTTTATTAATTATTTTAATATATATTACTTAATTAATATTATTTTTAATATATTATCCTTATTTAGGTCTAAGTCATTTTACATGAAAAGGGCTGCATTACTCCTTTTTTCCTTCTTTCATTTAATTTTACTTTTCAATGATTTTATCTATGAAATTTGCAAAAGTAGATAGTACAATAACAAAAAAATGCTTCACAAGGAATGAATTTGAATTACTCAATAGTACAAGGGAAAAGTTTTTTAAAATGAAAGTTTATGAAAATATGATAATTAAACTTTTAAGACTTATTAAGGATTCTACTACTAAAATGCTTTTAAAAGGATATAGGTATGCAAAAGAGAGGATCTTATATAGGTTTTATAAGACCCTGGTTTAATTTGTTACTTTGTTAAGTGTTGCAAAACTTATACTATAGATTCATCGATCTTATCAATAGCTCGTAATTCTCTATAGGACAATATTAAGGCCTTCTTCTTAGTAACTTGAGTAAGTTGGTTATGTGTTTCATTTACTTGACTAGGGTTTATGGATTGTAACAAAACCTTCCGTTTGTCCTTAGTGAGGGCATAAGTGTTCTTATACTCATCATACGTAAAATGACAGTCAAATAACCATGGTCTTCTGAAGAGCAAATTTAAAGCTTTCATAGGAATGACGTCACAAAGCACTTTATCTTTGTATAAGTTCCTAACAAAAAAATGGTAAAGTCGCTTGCTCCATCAAATACAATGCACTCTTATTGTGCAACTAATGTAGCTTGTAAGGTAGGAGTGCTTGGAGGTCGGTAACCCTAACCTTTATAATAGAGATTGAGCAACAATATTTGTATAACTCCCTCTACCCACTATAATGATGTATAATTGGCCTTTGATAATATACTTGGTATGGAACAAATTCTCCCTCTGATCTTCTTCAAAGCTTGCATCAAGTTGAACTCCCTCTCAAAACTAAGTCATGACTTCTCCTTGATTAGCATAACCCAAGCACTTAAAGCATTTTATCTCACTAGCCTTTGGACTAAAGGACTAACTATTCTTAAAGTTCCTCTTGACAAGCTTGTTAATAAGTTGGCCTTTCAGATCACTTTGAACATTGATAGGTCAACTATGCACTTCTTCTACCTTTGTTAGCCTTTTAGCTGATTAACTCAAATAGTTCAGCTTGAACTAGGTTAGAATGGAATGTTTTGCCATTATTTTTTAACTCTTTGGGCAATCTTGATGGCCTCTTCCAAAGTGTAAAATCTCTAAAATTCTACAATGTTACAAAGTTCATACTTAATCCTATAAACCTTGAAATTATGCAAGCCTTAGGTTCATTTACATCGACTCAATTATCAGCATTTGAAACTCTTTAACATATTCATCAATAGTTCGGCTTCCATGATAGAGCTCTTGTAACTTCTCAAAAGTATCTTGTAAGTAAGACTTAGGAATAAACCTTCCCCTCAATAACCTCTTCATTTCATCCCAGTTTCTAACCTAACGTTACCTATCTCTTCTCTAGTAGTAGTTAGGTTCTTCCATTACATGGTGGTATAATTAGAGAACTTAAAGGTGGCAACATGGACCTTAACTTCCTTGGCATACTAATAACATTTGAACACTTTCTTAACTTTCTTTTCTAATTAAAGATATTTGTTCACATCTCTACTCCTAGAGAAGGTTGAGATTTTGACCTTAACATTGTCAAATCCTCGAAGAGCTCGGCGACCACAATCTTCAACTTCAATATATTCTTCTTCGTCTTCCTCTACTTCTTCATCTACCCTCTATCTCATCTAAGGCAAGTCTTTTCCTAGTGAGTCCTTCTATTCCAACTTAGGTATTTCGAGTTAGGTAGTTAGGTTAGCCCATGTAACCATAACTTCGGCCATGTACTTCATTAGCTTAGCTATTGTTTTGTTTGGCTTTATGGGGTTATCCATTGTCCTTCATGGTAGTAACCAAGCTTTCCACCAAGTTAGTAAGTATATCAAACTTATCTTCAATGGATATTGGGGTGTGACTTACTTGTTAGCCTCGGCCCTTGTCCCTACTTTCATAATTTCCAATGATAACCCTAACACTCGAATCCAATATTATTACCTATCAATAATCAATCATAATACTGAGAAAAAATCACTTCTTCTATTAAAACAAACCATAAAACCCTACTTCTAAGATTACCGCTTACAATCAATCAATTGAAACCTAATAATGTCAACTTTTTCTACTAAACTGTACCACCTCAACACATTAACAATCAATACCCACACTTACAACTTAGTAAACCTACAAACCTTGTCTTTGAATATAGAAATAGGGGGCAATAGACTAAGATTACCACATAAATCTATAGCTTACTCTACAACAGTCTTCAACCATAGAAACTACTTTCTCATAACTCTAGTACGCATACACTAGCTACATAAGAACATAACAACCACCAATAGTACACATACATACTTCACTACATTTCACACATGCCTTCATCGGAGCCATACTCTAATACCAGCAAAGCTAATGCTTCTCGAAATCAAACACATGAGAGCATACTACGACCAAACTAAGAACATAAGAATAGCTAACAAAACTTTAGGTTTGATCAAGTAGATATGATACACCAATTAATCCACATGGGTTAATGAACGCTTAATATGGCACATAGGTCGTTCATTAGGGTCTGTTGTCACTAATTTTTGCTAAAAGAGCTAGATAAAAGCTAAAAGAAAGGAGAAATACTGTTAAAAAATATAGGGTATAAATCCTTACTCATTTAATACTGACTCTTGACTAAGGTAAAAAAAAAAATGGTTCTTTTCGTATTTTGAAAACCACTTTGGAATCGCCGCCTAACCGGGGTCGAGAAAAAAGAGTTAAGTTATAACCAATTAGGTAAATTGGTTATAATTTAGTCACTAGTCTTTTGATAAAAACCAATTTTGAAAACGGTTTTAAAATAAGAGATGAATCCGAGGGTTAGAAAATTTAAATCCTTAAGGGTATCGCTAACTTTCTAAATCTAATATTAACCTTAAAAATCACCTTTCAATTTTATAAAAGAAATCTTGATTATTTACCTAGATTGGATAACTTAAGTAATCTAAACTAAAAAAAAGGAAAATTAGTGAGTTAAATTGGTTTTAATTTTGAAAACATGCCAATTTTATATTTTTAATTCAATTTGGTTTATTTAAGAAAATTTCTAAAAAGAAGGTCCTAAATCGAAAATTTTATTTTTTTTTTAAATCTAAAAGTAGTCCTAATTAGTAGTTTGTTTATTATTTTGTGAAAACTTGATTTTTTTTAAGTGATAAAAAACATATTTTATTCTTTAATTTATGCACTTATTTATTTTTACTTTTATTTTATTTTTATTATTTTATTTTATTTTATCTATTAGACTAAATAAATAAATGAACTATTTTTTTCCTTTTTTTTTCTTTTTATTTTACATTTACAATTGGAATGAAATAAAGAAATTAAAAAAAAAGAGAAAAAAAAATTACAAAACTAAACAAACAAAATAACCAAACCACGTAGCGAGGAAGGGTCGGACTAGGGAGCAACTTGGCTGCGCAAGTCGAGTTAGAGCTAGGTTCGGGTTTGGGTCAAATGCAAAGTAGGTCAAATAGTGGAAGAAGATGACAGTCACTTAGTGGGTGTTTTGGAGTGATCTAAGGGCTGAATCAAGCGGGGAAATTGGTTCTTATGTGTATTCGATTGGAGAATATGGTGTTTTTCAAGTGTTACCGTGTTTTGGTGGCTATTTGGTGGGTGGTGGAGGTTTTGGCAGTTATGGGTTGAGAGAGAAAGGGTTGCGCTGCTCGAAATGGTGGTTGTCAGAGGTTAAGGAGATGTTGGGTGGTAGGTGGTTTAGTTGGTGTTGGAAGTGGTAAGAGAGAGAGAGAAGGACGGTAGTTGGGGTTTTACGAAAACCCTTAGTGGCCGACATACTAGAGGTTACGGTGGAGCACAAGGGTGATTGGGCTTGTTTTCTAAGAGCTTGGAGGTTGCAACCTTGGCGTTGGTTTACTTCAAGGATGGTTAGAGAGAGGAAATTGAAAAGAGAGAAAGGGTGGCGATTGAGTTAGAGAGAGAAAGAGATATTTCAAATGAGAGGGAGCTTGCATGAGAGAATCTGGACCAACCATTCGGGACAAAATCAAAGCCTTTCCTGGTAATATTTGTTTCATGATGTAAGGGCCTCCGTAATTGGGAGCAAATTTCCTTCTAGAGTCTTATGCATTGGGGAGAGCCTTTCTTAACACCAGATCGCCCTCATTGAAGTTTCGTGGTCGTACCTTTTTATTGAAAGCCTAAGCTATTCTTTGTTGATAACATTGATTATGACACAGAGCTGTTAATCTCTTCTCATCAATCAAATTTAATTGCTCGATGTGTTTCTTTACCTAATTAGCTTTGTCTAACTAAGTTTCTGATAGTACCCTAAGTGATGGGATCTCGACATTTGTTGGTAACACTACTTCAGTGCCATATACTAAAGAGTAAGGTGTTAGCCTAATTGAGGTTCTAATGGAAGTTCGATAGGCCATGAGCATGAATGGCAACATCTCATGCTAGTCTTTATATGTAATAGCCATTTTTTGAATAATTCTTGTGAGGTTTTTATTGCCTGCTTCAATGGCTCCATTCATTTAGGATCAATAAGGAGTAAAGTTTCTGTGAATGATCTTGATATGTCAGCATAATTTTGACGTAAGCTTGTTGTTGAGATTGGTGCCATTGTTGGTGATGATTGTCTTTAGAGTCCAATTTCGGGCCTAGATGTCTCTCCTGATGAACTTAACTACAACCCCTTTAGTAACACTCGAGTAAGAAGAGGCTTTAACCCATTTGTTGAAGTAGTTGATGGCGACAAGTATGAAGTGATGCCCATTGGATGCTTTTGGAGTAATCAGTCCGATGAGATCCATGCCCCATTTTGAAAAAGGCCACAGTATTAAGAGTATATGTAGTTCTTGAGGCGGGGCGTTTATCTTATTTACATAAACTTGACATAAGTGACAATGCTTGATGTGTTTGATGCAATCACTTTCCATTGTTGACCAATAATACCTTAGCCTCATAATTTTCTTAGCCAGCATGTAACCGATCATATGAGGGCCACATACTCCTTTATGTACTTCTTTAATTAACACCTCAGCTTCCTTATCATCTACATGCCTTAAAAGTGTATTGTCAAAAGAGCGTCAATATAAAGTAGACTTGCTTATTAAGTATTGAGTGGCCAATCTCCTAATCATCTTTTTGTCCTTTTTCTTGACCTCTTCAGGGTACATACCTTATTGGAGGAATACCTTAACACCATGGTACCACGGCTTTTGGTCATTCATACCCTCAATTGTTAGATAGAAGGCAGGCTTGTCTTCAATTCCAATAGTAAAAGGCTGAATCTTAACTCAATTGGATATCTGGATCATAGATACTAGAGTGACTAAGGCATCAGCAAATTGATTTTGAGTTCTTGGTACGTGATTGAAAGTGATTTCTTTAAATTTCCCCATCAATTCAGACAAATACCAATGATAAGGTATCGGCTTAGAATCTTTTGTCTTGTACTCTCTCTAAGCTTAGTCGATAATGAGTGAAGCGTCCCCATACACTTCTAATTCTTGAATGTCTTTATCTAGGGCCATTTTAAGTCCTATGATGCATGCTTCGTATTCAACGATATTATTAGTATATGGGAAAACAAGCCTTATAGCCATAGGGTATTGAGTACCTTTAAGGGATATTAGTATTGGCCCAATTCCACACCCAAACACATTGGATGCCTATCGAATAACATCCTCCATTTTGGTAGCTCATCATCTTCTCCTTTATCAAAGCTTCCCTTAACTGCTAAAATATCCTCATCGGGGAAATTGACTTATACTTCTTGAGGGGTACTATTGGAGGGATTTTTTGCTAACCAATCTACTAAAGCTTGCCCTTTGACTGAATTCCAGTTCACATATATAATGTTAAACCCTGATAGTAACATTTGCCATGTTGAGATTCTACTAATCAGGGTCGTTTTGTTTGCCAAATACTTCAGGGGATCTTGCTGAGTTAGCAATTTAACCTGGTAGTAGAGTTTGTATTATTTGAGCCAATGCATTACCTAGTCTAAAGCACAGTAGGTTCCTTCAATTTCTGAATATTTCTATTCCCCTTTAGTGAATTTCTTGCTTAAGTAGTATACAGCCTATTCTATTCCTTCCTCGTCTTTCTGGCCAAGCATGTACTTCATGGATTTTGGTAATATTGTTAAGTATAGAAATAAAGGCTTCCCAAGTTTTGGAGCTACCAAAATTGGAGGGTTCATGAGGTATTCCTTGATCGTTGTAAAGGCTTGCTTGCACTCTTCATCCCAATTGATCTTGGCATTCTTTTTCAGTAACTTAAATAAGGGATGACACTTATTTGTGAGTTGAGATATGAACTGAGCTATATAGTTTAAACAGGCCAATAAGCCTTTGATTTCTTTAAGTGTATGTGGTGGGGGCAAGTCAACTATTGCTTTGACTTTATTAAGATCTACTTCAATGCCCCTTTACCTGATTATAAAGCCCAACAAGTTTCCTAAAGTCACTTTGAAGGTACATTTCTCTAGGTTAAGCTTCAATTGGAAATTTCTTAACCTATCAAACAATCTTCTCAAATTATCCACATGATTTTCTCTTTCCTTAGACTTTGCAATCATATCATCAACATATACTTCAACTTCTTTAGGCATCATATCATGAAAGATTACTACTATGGCCTTTTGATAAGTTACTCAGGCATTTTTGAGTCTGAAAGGCATTACTTTGTAGCAAAATGTACCCCAAATTGTGATAAATATTGTCTTGGCTTTGTCTTCTTTAGCCATTCAAATTTGATTGTATTTGAAGAATCCATCCATGAAAGAGAAAAGATGGTTTTTGGTTGTGTTATCGATCAAGACATCAATATGGGGCAAGGGAAATTATCTTTAAGGGTTGCTTGATTAAGTTCACAAAAGTCCACACACATTCTGACTAGTCCATTTTTCTTCATTACTGGTACAATGTTATTTATCCAATCGGGATAATCAAATACTTCAATGAAGCCAAGCTCCAATAATTTTCTGACTTCTTCCATAATTTTCAACAAGACATCCAGTCGAAACCTTCTTAACTTCTATTTCTTAGGTTTGATATCCTCTCGTATGGGTAAACGATGGATCGCAATTGATGGATCTAATCCGGGCATCTCTTTATAAGACCATGTGAATACATCTTGGTATTTAGATAATCATGTGGTCATTTTTGCCTTTTGGTTTTCTTTCAACTTTCCTCCAATCTTCAATACCTTAGGGTTGTCATCGGTTCTAACATTAATTACCTCAATTAGCTCGTTAATGGAAAATTTACTCATTTCATGTTTTTGCTAGCTATCTTACATGTTATTATGGTCATTTACATCACTCTCGATGACTAACCCAGTAGGACCGGAAGTAATATCAATATTTTTATCACTTATTTGTGCAAGGTGTCCATGGCCTTTATTTGAAGTATTAGATCTGGGAAAAAGAAAAGTATGTAAAAGAAAGAGTATAAGTAAGAAGTAATGAGAAAAGGGATTGATTCTTATTTAGAGGAGTCTTCTTTCGAGTACAATTATTTGTAGAACAAAGGTAATTTATTACAAAACTCTAAAAATACCAAATTGTAATTTATCCTTTACCCTAAGGAAGACTTATCGCAATTCATAAGGATGGAGAACCAATTATTCAAGTGCTGGGACTTATTGGATGGGGCAGCCCCTTTTATTTCTGCTGGAGGTGTCCTTTTTGGTAGGCTTTGAGTTCTAGAACTTCGGTTTGGATGAAAGTTTTTGATAATGGTGGGAAGGCCATTAGGGTGTAATACATCCTGTCAACTTTTTTGCCCCTAGTTTGCATTCTTTGCAACTCCTCCATCAGGGTTGTAATGTATCCTAGCCCATACGTTCCAAACTGGCCTTCTTTGAACTTTGGCCTCTCGTCTTTCTCCCAATTAGTGATCATGCACACCTCTTCAAACATTTGGAGCCCAAAGTCCTCTTGTTCCTCTATACCAATATAGGGTATGGCTGTTTCTTTGTAAATTTCATAATCTTAGTCATCCAAAATTGTGATAACCTGGCCATTAGAGATGAACTTAACTTTTTGGTGAAGACTTGATGGTATGGCCCTTACTGAATGTATTTAAGGCCTTCCCAATAACAGATTGAAAGTCCTTAGAATGTCCAAAACTTGGAATTGGATGTTAAACATCTGTAGGCTGATATCAATTGGTAAGTTGATCTCCCCTATTATTTCTCTCCTGGATCTATCAAAAGCTCTCACTATTGTCAAACTAAGCTTGATAGCAATCGTATCAATGCTTAACAGATCTAGGGTAGCTAGAGGGTAGACATTCAAGGATGATCCATTGTTAATGAGGACTTTCATTGTGATGATGTTATTTACTCTCACTATTATGAATAGAGGCTTGGTATACTAGTTACCTTCTTTCCCCAATTCCTCCATAGAGAAAGAAATCTGATCTATAGTAAGGATAAAGTTGGTAATAGACCTAATCTTTTTAACCGATATTTCATGAAGGACTTTGACTTTCCTTAATGTTCTGAACAAAGCTTCTTGATGCGGTTTTGCTGCCATCAATAAACTCACGAGGGATATTTGTGTTGGAGTTTTAGCAAGCTGATCCATTACTTTATACTCATTTGACTTGATCATCTTGGTGAAGGTAGATAATCTTTCTTCATGCTTAGTTTGTTCATTGTTTAGCCTTTCCAGCATGACCTTCTTTTTTGGGTCTTCCTTTGGGCCATAGATTCTACTAGAGTAAATAATCCCCCCTATAATTGAGCTTGACTACGCCTGATTTACTACCTGGTAGTTGAGAGGGGCAGTTTTATAATTTTCTGGGGCCACTGGCACATGGAAGGTATACCGTTTAGTTTGTAGAATTTGCTTCTCTTCTTGTCAATAGAATCTACAAACCTTAGGCTCTCGGTTGGAACTAATCATGTTGATGGTGGGCTTTAAGTCGTCAAATATCATATTGATGATGAGCTTATGGTTCGATAGGGGGTTGTTGTTAATGTTTAGAGCAGGAGCCTCCACAAAATCCAGTTGTACTGTGCCTTCTCAATTAAGTCTTGAATTTTGTTCTTTAACCTCTAGTACGAGATAGTTGAATGGCCCACTGGCCTTAAATGATACTGACACCTTGCATTGATCTCAGCTTGTACCTTTCTTTAGGAGCCTTAGAATGAAGTAGATTATTTCTTCTTAGTTTTTTAAGTACCTAACTGAGTGGAACGAGTATTTTAGTGAACTGCCTTAGAGCACTGCTAACTTATGGTTAGCTTCTGTACTGTTGTTGAGCTGGTGGAGGATTTTCCCTAAAAGAGACCCGGGCGTTAGGCCTGGTATTCGAATTGACCATGCTGACTGTAGCTTCTCTCGGCTTACTGGTGGTAGGTTTAACAGAGGGTGGTCTTTTGTCTACTGTCTCTTATAGTTTATTTGAAGAGACGACACTTTCAATTGGATGCCTTGTTGCTACTAATTTACAAAGCTAGAAGAGGCTTATTCGATCAGGTGAGTGAAGTAGGGTCTCTTAAGAGAGTTGATAAAGGTTGCAGTTAACTCTTTCTCAGTTACAGGGGTGGATACCCTTGCAACTAGAGACCTCTACCTTTGGGCATACTCCTTGAAAGATTTATTGTACTTCTTCCTTAAGGTAACTAAATCTATCATGACTGGCACCACTTCAACATTGAATCTATATTGCTCATAGAATGCTTTGGCTAGCTTTTTCCATGTATTTACTTGATTCACATCTAATTAGGTATACTAGGTTAAAGTAGGGTCAGTTAGACTGTCCTGAAAAGTTTGGACCATGAGTAGGTCATATTACACACACTTGCCAATCTTGCGGACATACAACCGGGTGTGTAGCTAAGGGCATCTAGTCCCATTGTATTTTTTGAAGTCAAGTACTTTGAATTTTCTAGGAAGCTTCCGTAATTGTAGGTAGAGAAATCCGTTATACTAGCCTGCTTGAATCTATCATACCCTCAAGCATTTTCATTTTCTTAGTAATTTCTTGAGTTAGTTGCTTCTTAAGCTTTTTCAATCTATCCTAATTAGCTTTAGGCTTTGGATTAACTAAGAACAAGTAAGTATTCAGCTCAACCCCATATGTTTCAAAAGATTCGAAGGCTTGATTGACCTTAGGGTAGGCTCTTTTTGCTTCAAGGGGTGGGGCCTCAATATTCTTTCCATATCGGGTTTTAGAACTTTCTTTATTTGATGGAGCCGTAGACTTAAGCAAGGCAATGTCAGCGAGAAAGCTTAGTTGGTTTGCAATCTTCCCCACTGTTCGCTTTAAAGATCGGAACCTAAGTTCAGTGGGATCAATAACCT
This sequence comes from Lumnitzera racemosa, assembly GCA_024138005.1. NCBI lineage: Eukaryota > Viridiplantae > Streptophyta > Magnoliopsida > Myrtales > Combretaceae > Lumnitzera > Lumnitzera racemosa. The sequence continues at coordinate 74,055,887 of JAMXBC010000003.1, forward strand.
TGGGGTTGACATTACCATTGTTGGTGTTGGTGTTGTTGTTTCCTTTGTTGGCCATTCTGGTTTAAGAGAAGGTTCTGATAGGACTTCTCTGAAAGGTTTGACATTTGGGAGCTATCTTAGCGACCTGGTTAAGATCACTTTTCAACAAGTCAGCATTTAAATATTTTTAAAAGAGATAGATGAGAAACTTAGAAATGCATGGCACATGGATGTAGAGCGACAGAATCGACTAATAACCAGCAAAATGGTAATTTTATTATTTTTATGGCTTTTAGAGTTCCCTTTTACATTATTTTAAAAAGAAAATACATTCAAGAAGATTATTCCTATCTCGAAATGTTCTTCTGGCTCTTGACAGGCGTTCCCCTTTATTGGACCCTGTTGTTGCTCCCTTCCTTTTTCTTGAGTTAAGCTTTTCCATTTCTTTAAATTCTTTGAGCCACTTTTAGGTTGTCCTCAATTGATGTTTCAAAGCTTTAGAACGTTGTTTTGATTCCCAAGAGAGATCCTCCTATATGCCCTGCTCTTCATAGATTACTTCTATATAGGCTTATACTTGGTCCATGTAGGTTTTGATTTTAACATCTGGTTCAGTTGGTGAGGGTTATATTACTTCTAGTGTTTGATACTGGATTTCCCTTGCCTTATGGAGCCGATCATATAAAAATTCTTTGGTAACTCAGTGCTTGTCTGCTTCTCCTAAATCAATGTTTGGGCTGATAGTCTTTGTTTCCCATAACTGTTTGATTGCTTTAAGTTTGGACATCTTCTGTGGCGGTAGAATTTGAAGGTCTTCATAATCTAAGGTCATGATATCTAACGGAGGCCTATAGACTATATCTTAGATACCTTCGAATTGTTTGATCATATTGTTAAGGCAATAGCCTGTGCATAATTTCATCTTGATTAGGGGTATTGCTTGATAATTTTTACAAACTAAAATTACCCTTTTGAAGTTACTTTATTTTGCTGTCCATAGGATGTTAGCGACTTGGAAATTTCTCAACATTTCTACTTAACAGTATGTGGATTTTCCTTCTTGGAGATGGACCTTATTGACAAATGAATCGATCAGATGATCGATGTTATGAGCAAACTCTCTTCAAATTAGGTCAAGAACATAACATTTCATGTGGCTTACGAATCATACTATCAATAATGCCATGCTAGTCTTTAGTACGCCATCATTCTTTTTTTTTTTTCAAAATACTGAGGCTTCTAATCTGCTTTGCAAAGAAGGTCGGGACATATGATTTTCCTTCAAGAAATTGGCTCACTAACTTAATGACCCTAAAGGAACTTTCCATTAGGTAATAGGAGGGTCCCAAATGCAGTTAGGATAAAGGCTTTTATTTTGTTTTGTCCTTAAGCTTTGAGATTTCCACATAAGATACCCCGTCGGTTGGATTTAAGCTCAATGATGAACTAGGCTTTTAAGTCCTCCAGTTTAATGTAGTTACCATTACAGCTTTTGAGAGCTTTGTTCACTTTCGTTTTTCTAATACCCAAGAATCTTGAAAAGGCATTCATAGGATCCATTTCCAAATTTGGGGTGTATATATTTTCTAAAGAAGGGGCTTGAAGTAATTGGGTGTATTCTTTAAGTGTTGGGCTAATCGAGTCAGGCTTAAGTCAAAAAGTCACTTCTTTGGGTTCCTAAAAGTTGGTCAGAGCCTTAATCAAATTAATATCTATTTTTACTTTAGGAAGTGATATAACGGGCTCGATCTTACTGAAGATGGTCTCTTGTTCCCTTGGATTGAAGTACCGTAACCATTGGTCCAAGATGGGCTTGGGACAGATGGGCTTGCTTACAAACTTTTCCTTAAAGTATACGGAATTAGATGAATAGACCGTTTCCTAATCTGAATTACAAAAGAAAAAATATGTTACAAGATTGACCAACAACAACAAAACCTATTTACAATAATTCTATGTTTACAATACGTTAGAATTATAAGGGAAATAAAAAAAAAACTCCAAGCCATTCTATATTTTTATCTTCATCTTACTTGATTATTTGCCAATTCTGGATGTCATGAATGTATCAGGTTGGGTTCTTAAGGTTCTTAAGTTTGTGCGACCTCACTTGTTAAAGAACACTTCCATTGGTCACATCAAATTTAAGTAGGGATGGCCTAATCAACCTCGAGCAGTGGTTACACTATAGCATTCGGAGCTTATACAATGGCCTCCCGTCCTAAGGTCTTAATACAGTTCGGGTTTGAATGTTTCTACCATACATTTATGGTAGGAGAAATAGATTCCCCCTTCCCCTCTCAAAATAGTAGAACACATTAAACTTGCAAAGATGTTAGTATAATTATGATACAAATAACAAAGAATGAAAAAGTAAGTAAATTACATTAAGGTGATTTTTAGAGTTCAATTTCGGAATGTTAAATGGCTAACCCTTTTAATGGTCCCCAGTGGAGTCTCTAAGTTATTGAGCTTGGTTTTTCACCTCTCAGTTTTATAAATTAAGTTTGCTCTAAACCAATTAATATTAAGTTTTACCCGTTTAATACTAACCCTTGACTAGAATTTAAAGAAAACTATTTTTTTTCATATTTTGAAAACCACTTTAGAGTCGCTACCCAATTGAGGTTGGGAAAAAAAGTTAAGTTAGAAGTTAGAACCAATTGGCTAGATTGATTATAACTTAGTCACTAATCTTTTGATAAAAAATGATTTTGAAAATGATTTTAAAACAAGAGATCAGGATTTGCGGGTTATGAATTTTAAACCTTTACGAGTACCACTAACTTTTCAAATCTAATATTAATCTTAAAAATCACCTATTAATTTTATAAAAGAGATTATAAAAGAGAACTCGATTATTTACCTAGATTGGATAACTTGAGTAATCTAAACTAAAAAAAAAGGAATTTTTTTTTTTTTTTTTACCATCATTCCATAGGTGCTTACTTATCTACTATTCAGGATTAGACTACATTGTTCTTTTTATAAAAATTTAGAGGGTTAAGTTGATTTTAATTTTGAAAACATGCTGGATTTACGTTTTTAGTTCAATTTAGTTTATTTAAAAAAATTTTTAAAAAGAAGGTCATAAATCGGAAATTTTATTTTTTAAAAATCTAAAAGTAGTCCTAATTTGTAAAGGGTCCATTTATTATTTTTTGAAAACTTGATTTTTCTAAGTGTTAAAAAACAAATTTTATTTTTTAATTTATGTACTTTATTTATTTTTACTCTTATTTTATTGTTATTTTTTATTTTATTTTATCTATTAGACTAAATAAATAATAAACTATTTTTTCTCTTCTTTTTTTTTCTTTTCTTCCTTTTTTTTTCTTTTTATTTTACATTTATAATTGGAATGAAATAAAGAGATTAAAAAAATGAGAAAAAAAAATTACAAAACTCAACAAACAAAATAACTGAACCATGTAGCGAGAAAGAGTCAGGCTAGGGAGCAACTTAGATGTGCGAGTCGAGTTGGAGCTGGGTTAGACAGTGGAAGAAGATGATAATTACCTGAGGGGGTGTTTCAAACTATTCTAGGGGCTGAATCAAGCGAGGAAGTTGGTTTTTACATGTATTCGATTGGAGAATGTGTTGTTTTTCAATTACCACCGTATTTGGTGGTTGTTTGGTGGGTAGTGGAGGTTTGGCAGTTGTAGGTTAAGAGAGAAAGGGTTGTGCCGCTCAAAATGGTGGTTGTTAGAGGTTGAAGAGATGCCGAGTAAGGGATTTTGGGTGGTAGGTGGTTTGGTTGGTTTTGGAAGTGGTTAAAGAAAGAGAGTCATAAAGAGAGAGGTATAACAGTTGGGGTTTCATGAAAACCCTTGGTGGTCGACGTACCAAAGGCTATGGAGGAGCATAGGGGTGATTGGGTTCATCTTTTAGAAGCTTGGGGGTTGCAATTGTGGTGTTGGTTTATTTTAAGGATAGCTAGAGAGAGGAAACCGAAGAGAGAGAGAGGGTGGTGGTTGAGCTAGATTCGAATGAGAGGGAGCTCGTGTGAGTGAATTTTTTGCTTCTATGTGATTATGTTTGTGCCTAGGACTCCTATAAATACATCAATTTAGCTTGGAAAACAAGGAAAGCCGAGATTCTGATTTACTGCAAACTTTAGATTTTCAGTTTTTTTTTCCCAATTTTTGGAACTCAATTTGAATGTGTTTTTTACTAATTATGGGCGCGTTCTTTGATTATATTCAGAGTAGGCTATGTCTAGAATAAGATCAATGCAAGAAATTATGCGCTTATGTGTGGAATGTGCCGAAAAAAACAAGACAAAGTGAAGGGAGTGGACTGTTTCGACTGGGGTTGATATGGCGCCACGTCAGTTGTGTTGACCAACCAGACGTTGTAACATCTCCTTACATACATATGGCAACTGATATGGCATGCCACGTGGCTTACCACATAGCGCTACATCAGTACGTAGGACATATGGTGTAATAAGATCTTAACATGTAGCAGTTCTTGATGAGATAAGAATAAAAAAGCTTTTATATGCCTTCACCAAGATTCGAACCCTTAACTTCCAAGTTTAATCCAATGCCAAACCATTTGTCTATCTATTAGGTTGTTGACTTATGCCTTATCCATATGTACAATTAGATTGCACATATGGACCAAGTCAGCCTAGATTAGATTCAAATCTAAGTTGAGGCCCAACGATTATTCTTCTAAACTTATTTAAAATTAAAAAAAAAAATCTATAATATTAAATTGTTATTTTCTAAATTCCTTAAAATCTTCTACTTTTTTTTCAATTTTCTAAATTTCTTATTTTTTTGTGTTTCTTCCTATTTTCCTATTTTTTATATTTTTCTAAATTTCTCATTTTTTCCTAAATTTCTTTCTTTTTTTTAATTTAATTTTCTATTTATTTTTTTTATTTTTCCTAAATTAGGACCCTTTAACATATTAAAAATATAAAAATAAAATAAGTTAATGATAAAATAAATAATAATTAAAAAGAGGAGCAAAAATTAGATATCTACGTATATTCTAAAAGAGGTAAAATAGATAGAATGATAAAAGGAATTTGTTAAAGAATTATCATGAGATCATGAGTTGTGAATACATGTTGACTTTGGGTAGGAAGCTCTAACAAAACGGGATAGGAAATAAAGATGTTTGGCTGGCTCCTAGTGATTAGGGACCTTAGGGTCTTAGGTAGCTTGGCAACTAAGTTGGACAACTTAATAGAGGACCGAGCGAAGTAGTGAATAGTCAGCCGACCTGATCTGGGTTAAGTTAGGAAGTCGAACAAGTTAGCTCGATGCTCAACGCTTCTCATGTTGGGTTATCTAGCGTCTTAAGATCTGCTATCTTGTCTTGAGGTAGGTTGGTGGTTGTCTTAACCATGACCAATGTTTAATATCCAAGTTGGATGAAGTGCAACAAACCTTGATTACAAAAGGAGTCTTCATCCTTAAGTAGCTTTTGAGCTAGGGTACATTAGTTAGGCCTTAGAGTCCTCTAGCTTAGCTTTTGGTTAAAGGTTTAAGGTATTGATTTTGATCACAAAGGTAAAGTTGACTTTGAAATAGGGGTCCTAATGGCATCATTAATACTATAATAGGAGGCCACCCTAAGGACAAATTAAATCCCTTAAGCTTGGGGTTCACCTCAAGATATAAACGAGTTTATGAAGTAATGGGGAAGAGGACATGATCGATACCTCTATCTCCTTCATAAATGATTACCTTCAAGGGATTGAAACCCCGCTCCAGGATGTCTTAGTGATTAATACCTACATTATTTGGTTTAAAGTTCAAAAGATGATGGTGGATATAAGAAGCTCAACATACATCATCTTCAAGCATGTCTATGATCAAATGAGAGAAAAACTCCAAACCTAAATGAAGCCTTATCATCACAATTTGATTAGCTTCAATAATGAAGCTGTGTACCCTAATGGCATAATTACCCTTGAAATGGAGCTCGAGGATGATGAGAATGTGATTGCTTACTTGATGGAATTTATGGTAGCGAATTGTAACTCTCCATTATGGACACCCTATTTTTGCCCCTTACAATTTTATGGCAAGCATTTTTTTCTTCTTTTTTGAAGTGCGTTTTCAAAATTACTTATTAGTGTGTACATGATTTGTACAATTCAGGTTAGACTTAGGTGTGGTGTTATTTTGTTATTTGATTTTAGTTTGTCCATTTATTTTATTTTATTTTTTTAAAAGGATCTAATTGGACCAGGTAAAGAACTTAGTCCACATAATTCATGGAGTAGGGTTGGAGCCCTAATCAATCTGAGTAAATTCACAAGTAGGCAAGCACTTTGCACTTGCCTTCATTTCTCAGCCAAGCGCGTATACTTCAAGAGCAAGTGGGACGCGTGGTACATACCTAACACATGTGCATGTCCCATCTTTCTTCTCCTTCCTTTTTGATTTCACTCGCTACTTATACAAATTGGAATTTTCGAATAAATAAAGGCAGTTTCCCTATTTAAACCCTCCATTTTCAACTCGTATTCTAAATCCATATCTTGAAAAATTAACTCAAATTTTACGTTTTTGGAAACTACACGTAGTATACTTTAAATTGGACAAAAAACACATTTCAATTTTCGTAACTTGTGGATTAATTCAAACTTGAAAAAGGAAAAAGTATATTAGCACACTTGACTAAAACTTGCAAAGCCTTATTCTTTGGGCAATTTCCTTTGAATCTAAGATGTAAACATTGATTATTAACGTGTTCTTACTTACTTTCATTACTCAAACCAACACTTTCCTCAAAATTCGGAGTTGGATCGGATAAGAACATATTAGGCTCCCACATTCATGATCTTCCATTTTTACACTTTCTTAGATTAAATCTAAACTCTATTAGTAAAAATGGGGTGTTATACTTCACGTTGAGCATATATTATAACCAAAAACTCACAAAAATACACTCAATTGAAGCTTTCTCTCTCTAAAATGAGGAATTTGTCTCTCCAAGAATAGCCTCACCACTAGCCTTCCACACAAAAAACCACCATCGAGGTCATGTTTGCAGTGTCCCCAAACCTTAAACACTCCATTCTCTCGTGCCCAAATGCCCCCTAGCCACTCCACTATGAACAACCACCTTCTTTATCCACCACTACCTCTAAAGTTCAAAAACCCTGGATACCACCACAAAAACCCGAGGCGTTGCTCCTACCCCATCTAAATCCAATTAAAAAAAAATAAGAATCGTGTTTCTCGTTTGTTTCAGTGAAGAGATTGATTGAAATCACATCTAAAAGTTGCTACAAATGGGTGTTGAAGTTCTACCCATTTGGAAGATCTGACCCAACTTGAACAAGTTCAACTTGAACCGACCCATACTAGGTATGTACTCCTTCTTTGATTATTTTATTTTATTAATTATTTGTTAAGTTTTCTAAAAAAATAAAATAAAAAGAACAATTTTATTGAGATTAATTTTTTTTAAGAATTTTTCCATAACAAACCCTTTTCCAAAAATTGGTGTTTTAGAAAAAAAAAAGAAGAAGTAAAACTCATTTTATCACTTAGAGAAATTATTTTTTTCAAAATAAAAAAATAGTAAACCCTTTTTCCAAAATTAGATTTATAGGAATTTCAAAATGAATATGACATCAAATTAGGAATCTTCTCTTAAAATTTTCTTAAAACAAAAATAAATTCATTAAAATGTAAACTTGACTGTTTTCAAGTGTAAAATCAAGTTACTTACTAAGATTTTTTGGAATGAATTACAATAGTTTAATCTCGACTAACAAATATATAGGCACTATTAGGGTAACTTAAAATATGAATATATATTTCCACCGTCATTTGTTGATACATTTTAGATGGGTAACTTAAAAAATAAATTTAAATTCAGAAAGTTATAATAGTACCAATTTGGGTTTAATAGGATAGCCACGAATGTAAGAAAATCTAGTTTCTTGAAAGATTTTTTTTTTTTCAAAATTTTTCAAAATGTAGGCTAGTGGCTAAATTAGAATCGATTAAGTAAATCGATTATAGCTCAATCACCTTTTCCTAATTTTATTAGGTAACGACTCTAATTTTTTTTAAATGAAAAATAATAAGAAACTAGGTTTCCTTAATTTCAATAAAGGGTTTAAACTAAATAGGTATAAGGTTTAGTTTAAATCAAATTGAGAAAAAAGAGAAAAAGGAAAATTTCAGGCATGACAGTTTAACAGGATCCCCAGCCAATTGAGCATGAATGCCTTCGAAATGATTGCATTCTCTTTGCATCCAAAGGCAAAGTTCCCAACCCCCATGGGAGTCTTGATATGCTAAGGCAACTAAGCATTATCTCAGGAGCTCTACACCAAAACCTTAATAGGGGAGAACATTTTATCCTAAAAATCGAGCTATAGCAAAAGCTAGCCAAGACAGGGTTACGCCCAAGTGAAGGAAATAGGGAGATCTAGCTTGATGAAGATGCCAAGCAAACTACTCGCATGTGTAAGGACTTGCTAGAGGACTTAAAGTAGAGGCTTATTGATCTCCTCCAACCTAATGTGGATGGGTTTGCATGGTCACCATTTGATTTGTTGGGTATAGTCTCGAAGATTGCAAAGTACGAACCTAAGATTAATCTGGAAGCCAAGCCAGTTAATCAAATAAAGAGGCATTTTGCCTTAAAGAGGTAAGTGTCAAGGAAAAGGTGTAAAAGTTGCTAAAAGTTAGGTTCATTTAAGAAGAGAAGTACTCTACCCAGCCGGCTAATGTTGTTTTTATGAAAAATTTTAATGGGAAGTAACAAATGTTCATCAATTATACAAACATCAAGAAAGCCTGCCTAAAGGATTTGCTTTCCATTTTCGAGGATTGACCAATTAGTTGATTCGACCTCAGGATATTCCCTTTAAGCTTTATGGTTACACTTTCTAGTTATAACCAAATCTTGATGACACTGGAGGACAAAGTACATACGTCCTTTGTCATAGGCTTTGATACTTATTGTTATAAGGTGATGCTATTTAGCCTTAAGAATACTGGAGCTACTTATCAAAGGATAGTCACTAAGCTTTTTAAGTCTCAACTCGTGTAGAATGTGGAAGTTTATAAAGCTAACATTATTGTTAAGAGCAGGAAGCTTGAGGACCATCTTTAAGACTTACAAGAAGCCTTTAACTAGATGAGGAAGCGCAGAATGAAGTTAACCATTGGAAATGTGTTTTTGCGATGGTATCTGGGAAATTCTTTGACTACCTAATGACTCAATATGGCATTGAAGCAAAACTTGAGAAACTTAAGGCTAATGCTAACATGAAGCCCCTAACTAGTATGAAGGAGGTTCAGAAGTTGACGAGATGAATAGTTGCACTTAGCTGCTTTATGTCTCGAAACACTGATAGGTGCATCGAATTTATTAAGATTTTGAAGACCCCCCACAAACCTAGGATGAAGCATTCAAGGAGCTAAAAGAATTCCTTGCCTCCCCATCAGTGTTCTCGAAGCCAACACCAAATGAAGACTTATTCCTATTGTTAGTAGTGAGCAACCGAACCCCTTCCTTGGTCCCAATTTGAGAAAGGAAGGGGCATAAGCTAGTTTACTATGTGAGTCATATACTACAGGGAGTAAAGCTTCGATATTCTAAAATAGAGAAGTTTACTCTAGTAGTAGTCATCTCAGCTAGGCAAGTTTGACTATGCATTGAAGCACACTAAGTCATTGTCATGACTGACCAGTCTTTATGCTCCATACTCTAGAAGCTAAAAACTTCAAGGAAGTTAATGAAGTGCGTACTTGAGCTTAGTACGTATGAAATCCAATATAAACCTTGAGAAGCTTACAAAGCTCAAATCTTAGCTCACTTTGTGGTCGAGTATATCAAAGAAGAGCCCTTAGAAGAAAAAAATTAGAAGCCCACTTAAATACTCCATGTCAATAGGTTATCCACCCGAAAAGGGTGTAGTGTAAGGCTCTTATTTGGAGGCCCCTATGGCATAGCAATCTACTATACCCTCACATTTGGTTTTGATGCTAGCAATAATGAGGTCAAGTATGAAGCCTTGATTTCTAAATTGAAGTTGGTAAAGCAGTTTAGAGCCAAGGAATTATATATCTTCTTGAGTTTATGGTGCAACAGGTTAGAAGCAAAGGGGGTAAAGATGATCAAGTACTTAGAATTGGTTAAATCCCTAGTTGCAGAGTTCACTTCATAGACTATAATGAAAATCCCCTAACTCGAGAACTCTAAAGCAGATAGTTTGTCTAGGTACTTACCCCTAGGTGTCATGAATCCTGTAGATAGGGAGAAGAAGATTTTTGTGGAATACTTTCCAGAGAAGAGCATGAATAAACCTCTTTAACAAATTTTGGTTGTATACGTTGATCAGCTCGAGTCTTACTAGATGGACCCGATCATCCAGATCTTAAAGCATGATACTTTATTAGCAAATTCAAAGGAAGCTCAAAAATTACAGTTCAAGGTAACCAATTACACTTCATTGGATGAAATCTTATATTACCAATATCTCATCCTTGCCTTATTTCAATGCCTTTAGCTAGCAAAAGGTCGAAAACTCTTAGAAGAGCTACATGTAAGAGTATACAACAATCATGGGCTTAAGCCCTTTACATCTAAGCCCTAAGACTTATATACTATTGGCCAATGATAAAATAGAACAAGAAGTAGGTGGTGCAATGGTACATGCATGTCAGAAGCATGTACCCATTACCATTTACTAAGTAGCAACCTATAACCCCTCAGCAACTCTTGGCCATTTGCGTAGTGGGGCCTTGACATTCTTGGTCCCTTCTTGTAATATCTTAAGATTTTAAACTAGTTCAATAACGCTAGGATTCAAGCCCTTAAATTTAGGGTGTTGGACTAAGTTATCGGTTTTATTTTAAATTTCATAATAAAGTTAGAAAAGTTAGAAAAAGTAATTCAAGTAAAGTCAATTTCTCAAAATAAGCTATATAAAAATATTAATTTTAAAAAAGTTTAATTTATTGATAAAATCAATAATCGTAAAATTCAAGCTTTTAAATATAGTGAGATATTAAAGATAAGTTAATTAACTTTCAAAAATAATAAATGAAGTTGAATTATACATAATATATATGTATTTACATGTGATATGCATTATATGTATTAAATATATACATATAATAATAAATTATTAAAATTAGGTAAAATAATGGAAAATTAATAAAAAATTGAATGGGTGAGTTACCAAATGATGCATCAAGCTAGGATTAATTGCCAATGATGAGTCAACACTTGGTTAAGGAGAGAATGATACATGGTGCCTAAGAAAACGTGAAATTGATATGTGTAATTTTACTTTTTTATATGTAAAAATCCTAAAACCTATAAATAGGGTTCCAAACATCATTTAAAATATTTTAGGAACCTAAAAACACAAAAAAAAAAAATTTTATAAAATTCAAAAAAATTGGAAAAACATTTAGAAAAAATAAAAGAAAATAATGGAAAAATATGGTGAATTACGATTCCTAAGGCTATAGGCAACCTGACAACGAGCCACTTGGGGCTTAAAGTTTTGGTGGAGACAGAAAGTAGGCCGACATAGGGTGGCGAGTGGAGGGTGGCAGTTGGAGGGTGGTCGGAGGATCATGTGTTGGTGAGTCAAATTTTACTGTCTAATTTTCACTAATTCACTAAAAATATCAAATTAGCATAGAAAATTATGAAATTTGGTTTCCTTTGGTTATTTTGCATGTAATTTCATGTGATGATTTTATTTTCTTAAAATAGCATTGATTTATGGCACTTGCTTAAGAACGTGCCCTATTTAGACGAATTTTAAATAAAATTTTCAAAATATTAACTAATGTTACTTTGGCTTGAAAATTTTTTTATAACACAATTATATAATGTGTTAAATTTAGTAACAAGAATTTTTGAAAATCTCTATGTTTACTATTTTTTATAATTATTTTGAATAAAACTGTCAATTTTACCGAATTATATAAATAATTAGTTTTGACGAAATTAATGAATGAGCCCTACATATTTAGACTTCTGGATATTTATAATGATATTTGAAACATTTAATTTTTATCTTAGTCATAAATTTATTTATTTTCCTTAATTTTGAGTTAAAATCTCTACTTTCGTAAAAATAGATAATAGCTAATTTAATGTAATTGGTGATCAATAACTAAACGACATATTTTTATGAGTCTATAGGATTTTTTCATGAAATTAATCGGGCTCTTATACTATTTATTATATATGTTTTTAGTATAAACCTATATATTAGCTTAATATGTAATATAGTAATTAGTGCTATTAGAATGCTTATTAAATCTATGTCAAATGAATACTTTGGGGTATAATAAGTACTGTTGGACAAGTTTAGAAAGTATATTTTTTAGGGTTTTTAGTTTAGTACTAAAGTTTACTCAGGTCAATTATGGAGTTGGGGTAGTGTACAGTCAAGTTGTAATATGAAAGGGTATTTTTAAATATTTGGCAATATTTATTAGTCTTAATTCTTAATATATATCAATAACACTCAAAATAATGATCATCACGATATAAAGTTTACTGAAATTGGATAATAAATGACTAAGATATGATTAAATGAAGTTTAAAAATGTGAAAATGAAAGCTTATAATAGTTTGAGTTCGACCCATAGTTGATTTGAAGATTGTGTTATATTTTCATAGGTGTAATATGTAAGGAAGGATCGCGTTGTGAAGTTTAGGATTTTGCGCTATTACTAAGCTCAAGTAAGTGGATCTAACCCATGCTTGGAGTAGATATATTACTACTCATAACATTGTGTGCTGTTTGATACTATGTTGATTGAATATGGATATATCTTGGGTGAATTGATATACTACTATAGTAGATGCTGATGTGTTGATTTTGAATGACAGTAACTGTATTCTAGTTGAATTATTATATTGCCATGTTCGGTGATGATTTGTGCTTACGAATGATTATGCTAACTAAGGAAGTTAAGTGATTGCTAACTTAATCTTCTAGGTGTTCACCTAAGTGAACCATAAGTAAGATACTAGAATTCCACTAGGGAGAGTTTGAAAAACTAGAATCAACTCACTAAGTTAAATAAAACTGGAAGATTGATTGTGCTGATTGATATTCTTAAGTTGTTAACGCATATCATGGCATGACATGACATAAAAAGGGACTTATGAGTTAAAACCTTTAGAATGCAGCTTCCAAATGATCATGGAAAAAGTATGGTTTTATGAACTCATTTTTTAATCTATTTTGATAGTCAAACTTGGTAGACTACAGTATGTTGTCTAATTTGGCAGTGTTACCACTTTGATTTGGTGAACTACAATGTGTAGTCTAATTTTGTAAAGTTGAGGGTCCTACTCCTAAGCAGCTCCTTATTACCCTTTTTGATAAAAGTAGACCACAGTGTGTTGTCCAATTTGGTAGGAGTCCTACTCCCATGCAACTCCTTGTTATCTTCAATTCCTAGATGTTGTATCTAAATGCCCAGCTACATCGACTAACCGGAAGAAAATTGGAAGGCATAAGATATCAGTATCGATGCATGCCATATGCATGAGCATAGCATGTTGCATTGCTAGCAATAAATGCCCGATTAGGTGAATGCATATGTGAAGTTGAATTTGTGGGTTATAACTGAAATGTTTCGGTTGTGATATGTAGTATTGTCTATTATGTTGTCTATGTTATGTTGTTTGTTATCCATTTTCACTCAGCTTCAGTAGCTAAGGAGATAAAATGTTTTATCCTCAGGTTAATAGCATCGTGAAGGGCCCAACACTAAGGGGGGATACATATATTGAGAGCATGAGTTAGAGTCAACGACTTTTGTATAGAGCTTATACTAAGTTAGGAATCCTATTACTGTGAAGATGATAAAGGAAAAAGCTAGTTCATCTTTTGATGTAAATATTATGTTGTGCACATAAGTTATAAAAGGAAATCTAACTGAACTTCGATGTAAAAACCCCTTTATTATGTAAACAATGTTGTCTTTTGATGAATGAGCAGGTTGAGTTAAGTTTTCAATAGGTATTCCTATGTGATGGTGCATCCCGTACTACGTCGAGATGTGACACTTCCCTTAGACCATGAGAGGTAACTGATGATGACACGAGACATTGATAAAAATGATATATTTAAAGACACTTTATAAATGAAGATTTTCAAAATAGTGTCGTCTTAATTGACCAATGTAGCAGATTGTCTATAGTAATAGTATTGGTGAATATTCACCAAGTTAAATTCCTCAAGGAAAAGGGATTCAGTTAAGTATTAGATCCTACCTTGCTACTCTAATCTAAGCCAATAAAAAAGGAGATGTAAACCCCTAAAATCTTTAATATAAGCTAGGCTAATCGCTAAAAAATATTTAGAGATATACTTAAGATAGGCTAAAATTACTATGAGAGATTTAAGAGATATGATCAAGACTTGCTAAGACACCTATAAATCGTAATGGGAACTATCTATATTCCTTAGAATTGACTAGTCAAAGGTAGAAATATTTGGTCAAACAAAGTCAAGATACGAATGTTAGTTAAATTAAAAGACTTAAGAAAAACTAGTAAGCTACTAAATGGATTCTTATAACCAACACATGGAACAAACCAACCAATACCCTAAAACTACATGTGGTGCCAACTCCCATCTATGCATCAATACATGTGGAAAAAGGACTAAAGAGTAGATAAGGATAAAGAAGCAAAGTTGAACAAGTAACTTAAGATGATGTAAGCCATGGACTCATTCGTGCATTCCTATAGTAAACATGTGAAAAATCATTTCCCTAAGTCCATTATACATTGGCGGCACTTCTAGAAGGTTAAAGACTTCTAGTCAACATAAAACTCTTAAAAGAAAAGAATCCAAATTCTATAAGCTATAATGTCATGGATGAGGTTGGTAACTTGTGAAATAAAAACATGTAGAAATTGGGATGCTTTCACATTACCAGTGGTGACATTCATTTGGGATACATGCATCTAAAATTCCAACATGAAGACTAATGAAAGTTTAAGTTTACAAGAAAACAAAGCTTATGAGATAAGTTAATTTAGAGCTTTCTATAAATAGCCCCACCATTGGACTATTTATGTTTCCTTCAAACCAACATTCTCCATATCTTTTATTTTCAAGACTAATTTACATCTTCATTAACCTATCATTCTCAAGCCAACCACCAAAGCCCCACTACCTTTTCTTTAACAATATCCAAACATCCATATCCTAAAGATTAGTTTCAATATTTTTATCAACTGCTAAGACCAAATCTAAAAAAGAAAAGGATTATTTCTAAAACTCATTTTCTAGTAAACTTCTTTTAGAAAGCAAGAAAATTTTTCCATGTCTAAGAAGGAGTTTTGATACGGACTCGTAGATGAACACACAAACCTAATATTGCGTGCTAAAGGGGGTAAGTTCAGATTATGAGATAGCCTGAAAGATAAATGGCGGTTAAGGGGTGAGTAGGGGTTCTCGTGCACTGGTGATAGATATGATGTACTAATGCCTTACGTGAGCTTGAGTCACACTTGATATGACATACAAGTATAGCCGAAGGGCACTCACCACTAATCCTTACTCAATAAGCTAGATAAGAGTAGCTTAAGAGTAAGCAAAAAGGATACTTAGCTTGAGAGAGTGAGAAAGTTTAGTGTATTCTCCATGTATTGATTGATGTGGCTAATACAATTTACAAGTTTTTATAATACCTAATTAGGTTAAGTATTAAGTTATAGGAAATTACTGAAAAAGGATTTCTACTAGCTAAGAAAAAGCGAATAATTTACAGGGATAGCAATGTAATCGTGCCAAGAGAATATCCTCTGTTAGAAAGGACAATATAGATGTTAGAAAAGACAGAGCACACGTAATTTTGCTCATTCTATGGTCCCAATAACATTACGAGTCCAATAGGGGTGGGCCTTAATTAGGTTGGGTTGGCATCGACAGTTTGGCAGCGCTGATTGCGGGACTGGACAAGGGTTGGCTTATGAATGACCCATATTTAAGTCGGTCTCAAATGGTCAACTCTTGACAATTGTTAGTTCGGCCTCAGCATTGTAGGGTTGGCTATATCCTGATTTAGTGCTTGGACTGGTGTGTTGCAGAGGTGTTAGCTTGGTGTGTTAGTTGATCACCTTGGTAGTTCCTTAAATGGTGTGGAGAGCCAAGTAGCTCAGTAGGTTGGACTAGGGTAAGCACTACTCTTTAGTGCTTAACTAACCTCGGACCAATTAGCGAA
The DNA here is from genome assembly GCA_024138005.1 of Lumnitzera racemosa. Taxonomy (NCBI): domain Eukaryota; kingdom Viridiplantae; phylum Streptophyta; class Magnoliopsida; order Myrtales; family Combretaceae; genus Lumnitzera; species Lumnitzera racemosa. The sequence continues at coordinate 74,072,074 of JAMXBC010000003.1, forward strand.
CCATCTAAGCTAGCCCCTAGGTTCAGGAATGCGTGATTGATCCTTGATCCCTATCATCCCCTCCGAGTTATTTAAGATTGGGGATGAAATCTAGTTTTACTTTAGGTTACTCGTCCTTAGAAGTGTAAGGTTGGATATTGATAATGTTAAAGGAGTCCGAGACTCCATATCCTTTAGGTAGTTCAATCCTATAGGCATTAGGATTGATCTTTTCAAGCACTTTAAAAGGTTTGTTAGCACTAGGAGACAACTTGTTCTACTTAAAGTTAATGAATCATTTCTTGTTGAGATGTATTCAGACTAGATCACCTGGTTGAAATTCTCTCTTCTTCTGTCCTTGGCCTCGCTTCTCGAGCTTAGTAGTAACTTAGTTCAATTGCTCTACAACCTTCTGGTGCATGGCTCTAATGGCCTTAACTCTTTCTATGGTTGGCTAGTCATCATCAGGCTTCAGTTAGGGTACTTGGTCCATCGAGAGCTTGAGGTTAAACTCATAGGTGACCTCGAATGGAGACATGTTTGTTACGCTGTGGGTAGTCCTATTGTATTTGAACTTAATGATTGGTAGACACAAATCCCAATCAAGATCGTTTGATAGCTACTTACAGCAAAGTTCCCATAGTTCTATTGATAACCTCGGTTCATCCATCGGTTAGTGGATGAAAAGTCATGCTGTATAATAACTTGGTCCCTATTCGCCTCCATAGCATCCTCCAAAAGTAGCTCATGAACTTTAGGTCTCAATTCGAAACAATGATTCTAGGTATTTTATGAAGCTTGATAATTTCCTGCAAAAAAAAAAAAAGAAAAAAAGAAAAGAGACAGCCAAAGCATCATTAGTTATGGAACTCAGTTCGAAACAATGATTCTGGGTATTCTATGAAGCTTGATAATTTCCTGCAAAAAAAAAAAAAAAAGAAAAGAGATAGCCAAAGCATCATTAGTTATGGAACAAGGCACAAAATGTGCTATCTTGCTAAATTAATCTACGACCACTATGATGGAGTCCTTCCTTTGAGACGTCTTTAGCAATCGTAACATGAAATCCACACTTAGCTTTAACCACGGTTTGGTTAGGATAGGCAAGGGTAACTGGTGTCCTTGCTTAGCTTGGCTCTTCGCTTTTTGGCAAGTCACATACCTTTCCAGGATGGATTGTACATCTCTCATCATTCTTGGCCAAAAGAATCTTGCAGCTAGTACTTCATGGTTTCGGCGTTAGCTAAAGTATCCTATCAGTCCTCCTCCATGTGCTTTGCTTACTAACAACTCTCTCATGGAATAAGTCAGGATACATGGCTTATAATAGTCATCTAATGTCTGTCCTTCCCACATTAGGCATAGATAGGACCAAAGTGTGGATCCTTAGCATAAAAATTCTTTATGGTTGAAAAACTAAGTAGCCTAGTCTACAGATCGGTTAAGAGAGAATACCATCTCAATAGGGCGTCGACTACTACGTTGTTCTTTCCATTCTTATATTTTATGACATAAGAAAAGCCTTCTATGAACTTGACCCATTTAGCTTACCTCTGGGACAACTTGGGTTGGCTCTTTAAATATCTCAAAGATTCATAATCGGTGTAGATTACAAATTCCTTAGGTAGTAGATAGTATTGCCATACCGTTAGGGCTCAGATTAAGGAGTAGAACCCCTTGCCATAGACAAAATAGTTGAGTGTAGCTTCTTAAAGTTTCTCATTGAAGTAAGCAATAGGTCAACCCTCTTATATTAGCATATCACCTATGCCTAATCTGGATACATCACACTCTACTTTAAACACTTTGTCGAAGCTTGGAAGAGCTAAGATAAAGGCTATAGTCAGCTTATCATTCACTTTCTCAAAACTCCTTTGCTCCTTCTCTCCCTATCTGAATTCAACATTCTTCTTTGAGAGTTCGGTAAGTGGGGCCATAATCGTACTGAAATTCTTTATAAATCTACAGTAGAATGATGCAAAGCCATGGAAAGTTCTCACGTTGGTTGGAGTGGTCAACACTGGCCATTTGGTGATTACTTTGATCTTCTCTTTATCGACTCGTTTGCTACCAATCTTAAGAATATCACCTTAGATTAACAAAAGTCGCACTTCTTTAGATTGGAGTAAAGCTATTTAGCTTGGGGTTTTGTAAAGATGCTTCGAAGATGCTGCTGGTGAGTCTCTGGGTCAGGATTGTACAGTAAGATATCGTCAAAATAAACTATGATAAACTTCCCTGATAAGTGTCGAAGCACATGATTCACTCAGGGTGTTGGACAATCCAAACGGCATTATAAGCCATTCATATAATCCATGGCACATTTTCAATACGATCTTTCACTCATCACCTTCATGCATTTGGATTTGATGGTATCTAGATATGAGGTCGATCTTAGAAAACACTCTCACTCTGCTTAATTCATTTAGTATATCATCAAATTAAGCCTTGGTATGGGATACCTATACTTGATGGTGATTTGATCGATCGCTCAGCTATTTACATACATCCTCTAAGAACCATCTTTTTTTAATAGTAACAAAGCTGGTACTGTGCAGGGACTAGGGGACTTGCATACCCTTTCCTCATTAACTCATCTACTTGCTTCTACAGATCCATGGTCTAATTAGGATTTAACCTATAGGCAGACTTATTCGGTAGTGCGACTCCTGGTTATAGGTCAATTGCATGCTTGATGCCTCGGATTGGAGGTAGACGTTTTAGTAGTTCCTCTAGAAACGGGTTGGAAAATTCCTCTAGTAAGGTTTTTACCTTAGTAGGCAACTCCTCCTCCTCGGGTCTCAACCCCAAAATTCTTCGGACCAGTAGATAGGTCGATACTTCGAGCTCCATCTCTCTTTTCAGTCTGGCTTGAGTCAATGCTAAAGCCTCTTTCTTCAGGGTTTGGCTTAGTTGGGACTACATGACCTTTACTTGCTCGGCAGTCATAGGACTCAATTTCACCCTCCTACCTTCATACTCTAAGGAACAAGTACTCCTCCTTCCATCATATATTACTGCTTGATCGAACATCCACAATCATCCAAGTAGAATGTAGGATGCATTCATGGGCAGCACATCATAGCTAACTGTAGATTAGCATAGACACTTGTTGTTCACCTGTAGGGCTCCCTTATCATTAAGCTAATGAAGCTTACAAAGTTTTGGGTGGGGCTTAGTCAACAATTTCAATTGCTGGACCATAAATACATAAGCTACATTGGTACAACTCTTACTATCAACTATTAGGGCGCACAATGACTCATTCACCTTGCATTTGATGTGGAAGAGATTTTCTCTTTATTTGTCTTTAAGCACATGACTGACATTCATTGTCCTCCTCAACATTAGAGTTGTCAGTATAAAGTTGCCTTCCTTACTGTAGATAACTTCCTCCTCGAACATCTCGATCTGTCCATCTTCCTTCGGCTCCTCTACTTCCTCGTCAGTGCTGCCCACTTTGAAAGTTAGCATCTCACCTCAGATCACCATAGTCCTTTTATTGGGATATTGGCCGGCCATATGTCCAAATCCTTGGAATTTGAAACACTTGATCTCACTCGTTTGCCTCCTTAAGCTCTAGCCCTTCTCAAACTTCCTCAAGCCTTCCTTCTCCTTTACTCAGGTAGTTTGAGTAGGTTGGGTCTTAACAATCTTACTTGGTTCCATTCTCATAGGTCTGCTTGGAACAGTTCAACTACTACCTACTTGGTTAACTGGTGGTCAGAGCCTTCTTGTTCAGCACCTTTCTATTCTCTAGGCAGCTCAAATTACATCATTAAATGACCTAATTTCCATGGTTTCCAAGACATTTTCGATCTCATATTTTTGTCCACTAATAAATCGAGATATTGTTCAGTTTTCCGGCTCGCTGACTTCACATTAGATCATGAACATTTTGAATTCCTTGACATAAGCTTCAATAGTTGACCCTCCATGCCTCAGTTCCTGTAACCTTTTGAAGGTATTTTGAAGATAGTAGCTTGGTACAAACCTTCTCCTCATTACCTTCTTTATTTCGTCCCATTTCCTAATTTCTCGTTCTCGTTCTCCTTCTCTTTATTGGGTGGCTTGCAATTTTTTCCACTACAAGGCGGCGTAATAAGTAAACTCCAACACAGCAAATCTAACCTTTGTATTATTGGGCATTTCGTGGCATTTAAATTGCTTTTCAATCTTATCTACCTAATCTAAGTAATCCTCGACATTACTACTTTAAAAAAAACTTATAATACGAATCCTCAATCCTTTAACTCTAAGGGCTCCTCAATTTCTTTTTTCAGCCTCGTAGTACTCCTCTATGTCGTCATCTCCTTTCGCTTCTTCCTCAATCTAATCAAGCTCTAGCCTTTTTCTAGCATTCTTACCAACTCCTTCAACTTAGGGTAGTCGAGCTGGAGCATTAACTCAGCTAAACTAACCATTGTCTCTCTCTTGCTACTTACGTTCTCTAGTGGGGCGATTTCTACCTCATTGCCTGTCTTCTTGGATAATAGTTACCGAACTCGCTACCAAGTCAATAAGCCTATCCAAGCGGTCACCCACTGACTGAGGTGTAAAGCTTCCTTTTTTCCTTTAGCCATGTTGAGTACCACTTTCTTGGTTTCCTAAAGTTCCTTAAACACTTGAATCTGACATTGTTAGTTACTCTACAAAATTGACGTCTAATAATACCACTTGAAGTTCTTTCCTCAAATAACAACAGTAGATCAATAACTAATACTTCCAACATTACGACAATTACACAATAAACAAATAGTCAACCATACTATGTTTTGCATATCGGAAAACAAGGGAAAATAGAGTATAGAACACTTCTCAACTACCAAACTTCAATGTTAACAATAGAACCTCTATCATACGAGAGTAGTAAAAAACCATTTATAGAACACCGTAGCAGAATCTAGTTTCAAACATAGCTAAGCTCTGATATTAAGAATGATACAAACTCATGAATGAACACACAAGCTTAATATCATGTATAACCAAAGGGGGTAGGTCTGGATGGCGAGATGGCTCGAAAGATAAATGGCAATACTCGCCACTAGTCCATGCTTAATAGGCTAGATAAGAGTAGCTTAAGAGTAAGCAGAAATGACACTTAGCTCGAGAGAGTGAGAAAGTTTAGTGTGTTCTCTATGTATTGATTGATGCGGCTATTATAATTTGTAAGTATTTATAATATCTAATTAAGGTAAGTCTTAGGTTAAAGGAAATTATAGAAAAAGGATTTCTACTAGCTAGGAAAAGGGGAATAATTTATAGGGGTAACAATGTAATCATGCCAAAAGAATATCCTTTGTTAGAAAGGACAGTATAGATGTCAGAAAAGATAGTACATGCATAATTTTGCTCATTCTGTGGTCCCAAAACATTAAGAGTTGAGTAGGGTAGGCCTTGATTAGGTCGGGTTGGTTTCGGTAGTTTGGCAGCTCTAATTGCTGGGACTATATAAGGGTTGGCTTAGGGACAACCCACATTTAGGTCGGCCTTGAATGGTTAACTCTTGATAATTATTAGTTTGACTTCGATGCTATAGGGTTAGCTATATCCTGATTTGGAGCTTGGACTGGTGTATTACGAAAGGGTTAGCTTAGCATGTCAGCTGATCACCCTAGCAGTTCCTTAGATGGTGGAAAGAGCAAAGTAGCTCGACAGGTCGGACTAGGGTAAGTACTACTCCTTGGCACTTAATTTACCTTGGACAGTTTAACGAACCATCCAAGCTAGCCCCTAAGTTAGGGAGTTCATGATCGGTTTTTGATCCCTATCAAGTTTGAAATGAAGCTCTTATGCTCTATCAAGAGAGAAGATCTTTTACCAAACTTAAGCTTAAGTTTTGCTTTGATATCAATTCTTTTCAAACCAATAAGTTCTTTTCATGATTAGTCTTTATCATGGTTTCTAAAAATATTTAAAGAAAAGCAAGTTTTCCTTAAACTCCTTATTTATTCTAACGAAGTTTCTTAAACATGAGCTCCATGAACTTTTGATTTCATTTTAAATGAAGTCTTTCTAAACCCTTTTCATATTTTAAAGAAGCTTCCCAAACATCTTACTTAAATGAAGTTCAAGAAAAAAAAAAAAGGATTCCCTTAAAACAAAAGACTAAAATAATGAAGACTAAAATTAGTAGGGAAAGTTATGCCTTAAAAAAAAAAAAAAACTTATGTATCATGTTTGAATAAATTCCCTTGACTTGGACCTTATTGACATATGGACATATTATCTTAATACCATAACGATTTGGACCCTATACGAGGACTAGAAAACTATAGAACAAGAGTTAATGACTTTTATGGACATATAAACTATTCGGACTTTGAATAAGGACCATTTGAACATGATATGGCAAAAGAACCATTAAACATGAAAAATCTAAGAAATAAACGACTTATAAAGAAAAAGCTCAAAGCACATTTTTTAACCATCTTTATTTTTTAGGTTCATTCAAATTGGACCTACTAGAAGACTATTACAACGAATAAGAAGAGGGCTAAGTGAGTATCTACGGTGATTATCACTTGTGTTTACTTATAGAATAGTTGCACTTTTAATTTTATACTTAACTTGTTCTGTATGGGGTATTTGGGAAACATATGTGTTTGATTTGTTTGTTAAGACATTTAAGAATTATTTACATGAGTAAAGTTAATGATTGTCATGTGATGTGATCCTGGTTATTGTGTGATGTTTTGAGTGATCACTAAAATAAGTGAAATTAAGCATATCAAAATCTAAATATTAAAGTGGTTATGCATAGCATTTACATGAATCTCTTTCTATTGCCACCACTTTTACACATGGAATGGAAAGGCTAAAACCTTCTTTGTTTATTGCAAACTAAGTGACTTTGAGAATGGCCGCGCCTTAGATGAGGTCATGTCTATTATTATGTTTTGGGCATGCATACATCCAGAGGCTGATTAAGGATTTGATCACTCCTTAATCATTTAGGTAGTTAGGGAAGGCATTATTTATCAATTTCATTTGGGCCTTCTTAGGACTGATCAAGGGATCCTTCTCTTGTAACTTATTACATGGCTTTTGTGAACATTTATTTTGGTTCCTTTAGCTAATCGGAAGATCCTTCTTCTTGGGAATAATAGTAGATTCTAGGAAGAACATTTGTTAGCTCTCCTAGATAATCGAAAGATTGGTTCTCTTATGAGATCAGGCGGAATGTGCCCATTTAGTTCTCCTAGGACTAATCAAGGAACATCATCTCTTGATCATAATACTTACATGGCTATTAGTTCAGTTGAAAATTGAGATTTTGCAATTATTTTATGGAGGCTAAAAATGTCATGCTAAGTGACTTTTGCGTTAATTTGGACACTTAAACATTGGTGGAACTAATAAATCCTCAACCTAAGGTCCGTACGGGGAGGGGGATGGGAGGGGAGTAAACCTTAGATTGCACGTCGGATACTAGAAGGCCGCATGTGTTTATTTGAATGCATAGCATATACTTGTTTAATTAATGTGCTTGAAAGGTGGTATGAGTAGATAACTTACTAAACTACATGTAGCTAATACCCTTATGGTTTTGACTTCTTGTAGGAATCGTACTAGGTCTACCTAGAAAGACCAAGACTATTGGTGAGAAATAAGGATTTTGAAGTGGGCTTAAGGGAGAGCATGCAAGGAAATTGATTTATGTAAAATTATGTTAATTTAATGTGTACTATATATTTGAAAGACCTTTAGCTTTACTTTATCAAGTTTGTAATTTATAATTAAGTAATGGTGTTTGAGCTTTGTTTTATACCATTAAATATGTGATGCTTTGTGATTATTCTAGTATTGATGCTTTATGTGCCTATTAGAAGTAACCAGTAAATAATACAAGTATATAATTAGTTACTTTTAATTTATGTATGGCAATCTATTGCTACTAGATTGCCTTCAGGATTGTGGCAGGAGATTTTTGGAATTGTAATTGAGATTAAAACATGAGCAAAAAGCAACAATTAGCACAAATAATGAAGACATAGGCTTATGACATGTTTCTAAAGTATTAGTAAGGGTATGCCATTAAGATATCAAGGATCATCTTTAACTGGATTTTGATGGAACTCACTTAAGCTCAATCTTAGGTAGGACACCTTACTCAACTATATACTGAAAAACCTCATCTCAATCTCATTTCCCTATAAGATTAGCTAAATACATAATTTTAGTCACGAATTAAGTATTATACTTCTAGAGATTAGGGGGTTAATCCCCTCTCAATCTCATAACCTATCATAATCTACTAAAACCGCATAATGTAATGTAAATTCAATAGGGAACACCTAATCTCCCCTTGATCTCATAGACGTAAGAACCTGTTTCATTGTCTCAATGACCTAATTAGGGAATTACATAACTAATCTTCTCTTGATCTCATAATTATGCAAACCCATTAACTCTTAAGGGAACTTTTTAGGACTAATCTCCTCTTGATATCATAATCACAAGGAAACCTATTGAAAATTTCATTAACAAGCACTTCAAAGAGCCAAATGAAATACCAATAAGCAAAATCCCAATTAAATACACATACCCATACCGCAACTATAAAGTTACACCATCTATAACATCTATATCATCACAAACCGTTAGAGACTACTTAGCTACTCATAATATTAATAATAACAGCCATATTAGATTAAAAAAAAAAAAAGAGTAGCAAACTCCATTAGAGAATAAGTAAACAAGACAGGAACAAATGAATAAGAGATTTTATGAAAGGAAAGCAGTAAACGTTCATTAAACAAACTTAAAGGTGCATCAAAATCATAAAAAAACTTTCACCAAACATCATAAATAAGTCAATAAAACATAAAAATAGACAATGGGCTCGCAAATCTAGCCTAAGAAATGCTAAAAACTTAGCCACAAATGTGAGTTTATATAATATTAAACTACTAATCAATTGGTACGGAGGTTTTAGGTATCTCTTGTGAATTTTGATGATAGTAAAAAAAGAAGAATGCTGATATGCTAACTAGTGCGCAGGTATTCATACAATTTTTCATATTGTTTAAATTATAAATTAAGTTTCATTCAAATACTTATTTAGAAGGTCCGAATCACTTGAAAATGAAACAAGTTTAGAAAGTATTTAGAATATGTTTTTGAAGCTCATTTAAGAAGAGTTAGTACATCATTACGAAAAGTCCTCTAAAGACCTTAAAGATAAGTAAATTGAGATATCATCAAAAAGTTATTTAGACGGTTGAATGAGAAGAATGAATCTGAAAGAAATAACAAGACATCAAATTTGAAGTGAACAAGACTTAGCTCTATTGGATTGGGTGTATTAGGAAAATGTACTTAATCTCATTTCACTTAGGTTAGAATTGAGATTCATAGGGATTATTTTTAAGAGAATTAACTTTTGGAGATAATTAAATAACAAGAAAATATCTAAGATTGGATAAAGATGATACTGAATTTGAAAACTAAGGCGTATCAAATTCAAAACTCAAGATTATCTAAAGTTATTGATCAAAGTATATCCATCAAAGAGATATGACTGAGATAAAATCAAATTCAAATTCAAATTCCAAGATTTTCTAAAAATATCTAAGAATTATCTTTAAATCTTGTGATTGGATAAACATGAGGCAAATATAATCTTCAACAATCTAGTTGTTGAAGGACTCTAATATAAAAGAAGAGATGATTCAAAATATTGAGTTCAATTTTAAGAAGAAAAAAATATTACACATTGATCATGATCATTGCTTACTATCTGAAAGAGCATAGAATACTTCTCAGAGACTACTTTAAAGAGTTAAACTAAAGCTAAATATTTAACAATCTTCATCTCTGTTTACGTACCAAAGTATCTGAGATTTATATTATTGTTCTCAATTCTATTTTGTAGACATTTTTAAGTGTTGTTTGAGAGAGGTCTGATTGTACTTTGTAGATCTATAATCAGCCTAAATAAGCATAACAGAGAGTTGTGAAAGGCAAGTGTAGTAGAAAATTGTAAACTTCTTTGGATTTGTTTTTGATATAGTGGATTAAGCGAAACAGTACTGGTGAGGAAAACTACCTCCCCAGTAGTGGAGCTGAAAGAGAATAGTTGGTATAAGGCCAAATCTCTTTAAATCTTGAGCCTAATTTTCTCTTAGCTATCTCTTTTACTTTAAGTCCCCCCCTTTCTTTTAGGTATCTTATATGTAACCACCAATTAGTATCAAAGCCACACTCTAACATAATCTAGAGTTTAAGATCATAGGTGAATTAAGTGGTATCTTAACAGTTTAGCTTAACGAGACACCAATTCTTTATGGAACTAATTTTCCTTACTAGAAAATCAAGATGGAGACTTATGTAAAGGCATCTAATTATCAGGCTTAGCAAATCATCTCAATAGGAGATCTCAAAGTTTTAACCATTGTTACATCAAATGAGGATATCACCAAGGTTGAACATAACTTAAAGGCTAAGAATTTACTTTTAATTACTATTGTACAATCAGGATTTTATGTAATTGCTTCTTATGCTACAGCTAAAGACATTTTGCGATACTTGGTATAAATTTATGAAGGCACTAAGACAATCAAGGACATGAGAATCAACCTGTTGGTTCAATAATATGAAATCTTTTAAATTCTTCTTGATGAAAAAATCAAGGATTCCTTTAGCAGATTCACTACTATAACTAATGAATTGTCTTCTCTTAGAAAAACGATTAGTGATGTAGATATGGTACGCAAGATATTGAATATTCTTCCTAAAGTCTAGAATGTTAAGAAAACTGCCATAAAAGAGGCTTATGATCTGAAGAGACTAACACTGAGTCAATTGCGTAGCAAACTTATGGCATATAAAACTAATTTTCTTAAATTAAAGAGTACTTCAGAGGATACAAAGAAGAAGGCCATTGCTTTCAAGGCCAAAGAAATAGACACTAACTTTAAAGATGAAGACACATTTAAAGAAGAGGATGAAGATGTGATGAGTTTCTAATTGCACATATTTTATATGGTGATTTTTGATGATTTTCCTTAGTATTTTAGTTTATTTTTAGATAATGATATTTAATTGAGTAAAATTTTGTTTTTTAGGTTTTGAAACGATCTACGTAAGAAAATGAGAAGATAGAAATAAATTTCACTTAAATCGGAGCTAAAATGAGTAAGTTATGAAGATTTAAAGATCAATACAGTTGAACGACATGACTGTGTTATTTCCAGGCGAATTTAGACCTTATTTTCAACTGTCATTGCTTAAGACATGACCAAAAGACACGATTTGGGATACAATCATGTCTTTTGGTCATGTCCCGGATTGGGTCTCTTCCAGTCGACTTATTTTTTTTATTTATTTCCTATATAGAGCCTTATTAAGGTTTGTTTAAGGGGAGAACTTTTTGGCACAACTTTGAGGAAGTTTTTAAAGCCAAGAACAATCAAGAAAGTGAGGAAAAGAGAAGATTTCAAGATTTAATTTTATTTAGATTTCATGATGCTTCTTTCTATTCTTTCTTACACTTTGTTTTTTTATTCCTACTTTATGATGTATAGAGAGTAAAATCTTGGTACTAGGTTTTGTGAAACCTAAATCTATTCATGTGATATGATATTTGCTTGATTAATTTAGTTTTGTATTATTTTCTTGATTCAACTATGTTTACTATATGATTTAGATTATTATTTCCATTGATAGTAATCTAGAGCTTAATATCTTATTAAAGAATTGAGAGATATCTTATACGATTAGATGGCATAATTGATGAGAATTATTGTAAGATTAGAGATAATTTACAAGATTCTTCTGGAATTTTTGAATTAAAGTGTAGAGAATTCATTGTTCAATAATGCAATCTTAGATTATGCAATTGAGAATAGATTTTAATAGGTGATTCTAAGGTTAGGGTTAATTGGCATGAGAAAATAATTAACTTTAATAAAGAATTCTCCTGGTTAAGAAAGATTAAAGAATAAATTAGATGATTTTTAGGAAAATCACATGTTAAGTTTAGGAGAAGCAAGATCTAGGTATAATATTGAATCTTGAATTAATTTCTTATTAATTTTTGAACTGCATCGTAGTTAATCATTGAATTACTTTTAGCAGTAATTTAGATTTACTTCTTTAAGTTTCTTGAAATTTAATTTGCTGGTTAGATAATATAGACCTAGTTATTATTGGTAGTTAAAGTCCTTAAGGGATCGACACTTAGAATTAATCTACTATTACAATTTGATAAGGTGTGGTTACTTACATCAAGATGCGATACTTCTAGTAAGGAAACTCAACAAATGGCTAAAGAAGAAAGGTAAGAAAACCTTTACTAAAAGATTTTCTCCTAATAAAAGCTAGTTCAACGATGCAGGTAAGGCGATTAAGAAAAATGAGGAGAAAAAGTCCAAAAAAGGAGATTGTATGGTATGAATGCAAAAGCCAAGACTTATCAAGTATGAATATCTAATGTTAATCAAGACAATCAAGAAATACAAAAAGAAATGAAAATCTCTAATGGCTACATGGAGTGATTTGGAAGATTCAAAGATTGATCTCTTTAGAGTTCAAAAGAACGTGAAGAATCAAATTTGTGTCTTATGACACTTTTTAAGGTAGATTCTAAAACCAATTCTAACTCAGATATAGAAGTACCTAATGATATATACACTAAAGTTAATAAATTACTTAAAGCTCTTTCTAAGGCAAATGACATAGTCTCTAAACTTGAATCAGAAGTGAAGACATTTAAAAAAAATGAAAAGTAAGCTCTTAATCGAATAAATCAATTGTTGGCAAATGATAATGATTTTGAAGGATTGCATGTTGCTCGAGAAACTTTAGTCAATGAAAATCTTATTTTGAAAGAAGAAATTAAAAATTTGAAAAATTGCACAGAGGATTTATGTAAGTCAATCAAAAATACGTTTCAAAAGTTTGATGAAAGTGATAAAAAGTTACAAATGCTGATCTCTAGTCAAAGATTGAATAATTAAAATTTGGACTTAGTTTCAAATTTAGAGAAATGTCTAAAACAAAGAGAGAAATAGTGTTTGTCAAATTAAAAAGTAAAAATCAAGAAATAGTTAAAGAAAAGGATAAAGGAAAAGTGGTTGAACCTATTGGAAGGTATAACAAACAGTACTCTCAAAACAACAATAAGTATCCTTTCAAATGATACAATAAAAGGTTAAACAGATGGTATGTAAAAAAAAAATCTAAGTCAAAAGAAAGTGGTAAGTGATAGGTATAATGAGCAAAGACCTTATGCTTTTTTTTTTTCTGTAATAAACTAGGTCACATAGAGAAATATTACTTTTTCAAAAAATACACGCTCAATAAAAATCAAGGTTCAATTCAAAAGCTGAGTTTGAATTTTCATGAACCCAAGCTTCACTGGGTTCATAAATAGAATTGATTGTGTTGTGGTATGTGTAAGAACATGAAGCTAAGTTAAAAGAAATATGGTATCTTGACAATAGATGCTTAAGACACATGACTGGTAATGCTTCCTTGTTCATAAGCTTAGAATGGAAGGAACATGGGTATGTGAAATTGGTGATAATGGTAAAGGTAAAATTATTGTGGTAAGTACAATTGGTTTGTCACCATGCACAATTAAAAATATATTATTGGTTAAAGGACTAAAACATAACTTGTTAAGTATAAGTCAGTTATGTGAAAAAAGATATAAAATAACATTTGAACATGATAAGTGTATTGGTTTTAATAAAGATGGATTAAAGTTGTTTGAAGGATTCAGAAAGAAGAATATTTTTTTCATTAAACCATCTGAAGTATCTTCTAAAAGTTACTTTAATAATATCATACTTTAGCACAAAAGGTTAGGGTATGTAAATTTTCCTTAACTTGAGAAAATATCTAAAAAAAGCTTAGTTGAAGGTTTATTAAAATTGCATACTTATGAAAATATTTGTTGTGCTACTTGTCTAAAAAATAAGATAAGTTCATCATCACACAAAATTAAGAAAAATATATTCACTCAAAGAATTATCGCATCAACCCCCACTACACCTTGGCGGCCTATAGGTAGATGAACTCCCCCTCATCTTATGGGGTTACCAAACTACCTACAAGATGGTGGCTATAGTAACCCCTTTTTGCTTAGCCTTTGGTATTGAAGCTATGTGGCTAAGCTTAAACTCCCTAACGTCTGAACTTGAGGCTTTTAATGCAATAGTCATCTAGATAGGCCTCTTCGCTGACCTTAAAACAAATGAAGCAGCCTAAGACATTACTAGCCAATGTGTGGCCACTTACTAATACAAGGTAGTAAGCTACTATAACAAAGATACAAAAAGAAAAAAAAATCAAGCATAAGGTATTTAAGCTTGAAGCCACTAAAGCATGTGAAGGTCGGGGTAAGCGAGCGCCAAACTAGGAAGATCCTATCAAGGTGAAGGAAGAGTTTGGGAGTAGGACTTCTAGATTAGACATATTAGATGGGATCGAAGTCCCTAAGACATGGGCTGTTGATAATTTATGGCTCTTCTTTGACTAGACTTGTAATTTATTATGTCTTTATAATTGTTAATGGAATAATATTTCTTTCCCTTGTATATCATATTCTTTTGATCTCCTAACCTTAGACAATCCACCCTAATACATTCTTATATTCAACCTAGATTCAAACAAACTAGGTGCTAAAGGATGCCCATACGTAACAAAGCTTAAGATAATCCTTGAAAGTTGGGTCCCCAAGCCTGGCTTAAGAACACTTAGAAACCTAAAATTAATGAGGTTAAATTTTAGGTATTGAGGGAACTTTGTAAGCAACAAAGCTTGGGCCACCCTTGGAGGTTAGGTCCTTAAGCTTAACTCAGGAATGCTTACCTACTTACAAACCCCGATGATATAAATTCTGGATAATTTAAAGCATACCAAAGGTTAAAAAGCCTTAGATCATGTAAATCTAAGGCTAGAAAACTTGGTAACCACTATTGGATAAAAGGCTAAAAAGCATGGATCCCATAAATCTGAAGCTCAAAAAAGCCTAGTACCCTTTAGAAAACAAAAAGGCTATGATGCCTAGACCATGTAAGTTTGTGACCAAAAGCCCTACGAGTAATGATAAGCCTAAGGCAATAAAACTTGGATATTTGTCCGATTCAAACCAATACCTTGGCTTAAGCATACGATCAGTTTGGCCGGGGAACCCCATGACCTCAATGCTTAAGATATACCAGGTTCTCGAAATTCAAATCCACTTACCTAAGCCTAATAACCAAACCTTATAACACTTTACTACAAGGGAATCAACAATAACATTCACTAAACATGTAAAAGACCATAGGGAAGGAGTGAAATTGTTATCTTTCATTCATATTTAAGCCATCGTAATTACATGTAGATATATAATAGCTACAAAAAATAAAAGATTATATTCAAACTAATTCAACCCTAGGTGCTTTTGAAGATGCCCCAAAATGAAGCCACTTTAGGATCTAGAGCTTGATTGGCAAAAAGTAAACATAGTAGGAGTAGTAGGAGCAACCTCTTAGTCATCAGGTATATGCTTTTGGGGACTAGAAAGTGCAAGTTCTTTTGGGACCTCCTTGGTATCCTATCACCTTATCTTTGGAGTCCCCCTCTAACTCCAGCTCTGATAGTGCAGGATCTAAAAAGGAGAGGCTTTTAAAGTTGATATCAAGCTAAGTAGTTAGCATAATTTTTTGAGTTTGTTTCATCACCTCAATGGATTGTTTCTTCTAGAGCTCCTTCCAGCATGGCCTACGAAAGATGGAATTATAAACCTTCTCTTAGGCTTTAGAGTAACATCATCCTCAACCTCAAGTACTACTATGTGCCTATGAAGATGCTCGATCTACTCAGTGTCGACTTTCTCCTTATTGTCAGCTAACTCTCAAGTATCCTAGAACTTCTTCCTCTCCTCCTCTAACTCCTTGGTCAGTTGGGACACCTTAGTGTTAAGATAACTATTGTTGACTTCAGCCTCCTTTACCTTAGCCCAAGCATCCTTTAACTCCCTAGAGGATGCACCCAGCTTCCCTTCCAACTCTTGAATCTTTGCTCTGGCATCCCAAAGCTTCTTCCCAACCTCCGCCAAAGAACCCTTGGCTTCCTTAATCTCCTTGGACCTCTACAATAAGAAGGATAGCAAGTCAAATGCACAATGGACACTACTTAATAAAGAATGAAGGTTAGCGATGAATTTTGCTATTCTTTCCCTATAGGATCTCCATCGGTCCAGAAAGTTTGATATGAATATTTTTTCCTATATGGATGACTAACCAATTAGTTATCAACTAATCAACTGGTAAGTGCACCCATCAAGTTATAATATAGTGGACTAGTAAAGTCTAGGTTGTCGATCCCTTGAGCACTACATACAATACTCACTTTCGCTCTACTATTCTACTTACGAAGAATTATCAACTCCAATCACAAAACAAATAATTAAGCTCTAATGATTAAAAGAGAAATAAAATTAAAGAGTGATTTACTAAGAGCGAAATAAACAAACAAGAAACACTAAACAATCATACAGATATCTAAACTATGTTTCACCAGGAAATTAACGTACAATAATTCAAAAGATTTCTAGTTTGCTCCCTATTCATATTAACTGAGTGGATTCAATTAATGAGTTAATAGGAATCGCTTTACTTATTAACTCCTTACCCTAATTATATTCTATTCGAATTGCCTCTACAATAAAGTAAATTAAGATAGCATTAAAAACAAGAATTGCCTTACAAATATTATAATAAAATCTACAAGAATCTTATCACTTATTACTAAGACTATTGAAAATTCTCTTCAATTATGGTAGACCTAATTATGCATCAGATCTTGTGTCCTTAAGGTACAATATCGCATAACTAGATTGCCATTCTAGAAATAACAACAAAATTCAATGAAAAACACATAATTAAACTAACAAGAAATAGAGAATTTCATTAGAATAGAATAAAGTACATGCATTACATGTCAATACAAGGATTTACGAGTTTTGATATTTACAACTTACGCTGCAATCATGCTAAAAATATAATCTTGCAATAAAATCTTGAGACTAAAAATGAAAACCCTTAAGAACAATAGCATCTCTTCTCATTTTTCTCTTTTTTCCTCCTCTCATGGATGAGTATCTAATTTCCTATTTATAAGGATGTGTAAAATAACTTAAATATGGAAGTTTTTAAATGTCATGGTATGACCATCCCCTAAGAACATAGGTGTAAACATGGGTGTGTACTTTAGGTGCATTCTCTTCGTAATACTCTTTTAAGAAATCTATGGAAATTCTTAATGAGGGGATCACAACCAGCAAACATAGGTATGTTCTTGGGCATGATTTTCTCTAGACTTTGATCTTCAACAAATTTTTTTTCTAAAGCATGCTATCTTTGATCAATTCTTAAATCTAAGTGAAATTCTTCTCAAAACTTAAACTAACTCTCATTATTTTCACTTCAATAACTCTTTTAAGTCTTGAAATTAAAAATTTACTTATCTAAGTATCAAAATCATTAAAATCCACATCAAAATAGAAGAAAATTACTATAAAATACTATAATAAATATATATAAATTCACCCATATCATTGACCCATGAAAGATCGATGATAACCCTGTATAGTCCTTTAACCTACCTCTTTAAGTTTAGCGAAGCCTAGGAGCTCTACGTTATCGTCGAATATTTGGTTGAGCCAATTGTCCAGCGTGACATGATCTGGAGGTAGAAGAGTGCCCCATACCAGCTCCCTACAATTGTTCCCATTATTCAAACTCAGTTCATCGGTATATATTGACCAGTTAGGTTAGTATACATGGCTAGTAGGCACCTTAGCTGGTATTAGTGCAGGTGGCATGGTCGATGCCTTTTGAAACCTTGGCCCTTGTTGATTGGGGGCATCAGATCTAGGGTCATAGGCCTCCATGTCCAGCTCATTAATGGGGATAGGGAAAAGTTACACTAGCTCTTTGTTGGTTGGACTTAGATCCACTTGATTGGTCGTCCTTAGCCTTTGTTAGGACAATTCTCCTAAAAGTCCCTACAGCTTAATCGTCTCGGTGATGCAACTACTAACAAACGCTTGCAGTCGCCTTTGGTTCCTTAGGAGTTAGACTTCATGAACCTCCCTTAGCATCACGCTGAAGGGGAGCTCTTTTAGCCTTCTTAAGGGATCTCTCTTCCTTTTCCCTGTGGCCTTGTCAGCCTCAACATTTAGCTATTGCCTTAGTTGCCTTTTTCTTGACCCTCTTCTCAAGCTTTCGAGTGGTCGGCTCCTTCAAGTGCTCCGCTTCAGCTATCTACTTAGGTACGAAGTTGATGGCATCGTAGGTTAGGATTTAGGGACTTGAAAAATAAAGAACTCTTTTAGAGGATGGACAAAGGGATTTTCGAATGACTTACAAGTATGATCGTGCCAACTACGTACTCAAGCTAAGAAGCTCCCCTCGACATCGAAGGGCAACAACTGCACTCCATGCCCACTTTGGAACAACATCGAGGAAAGTATATCCATCTCCTCTATCGCTTCTGACTTCTTCTTTATTGTCCAAGAGAATCAACTCATCTCAATAGAGTCGACCCACTAAGGTCTTGGCGTCCTAGGGGACTTCATCCAACGACAGAAGCAATGGAGGACGCAGTTAGCCACACGGGTATCCTAGGCCCTTAAGACCCTGATCTTGCCAATCCAGATCACGATTGTCCATTCCATATGAAAATTCGGCTTTTGATTTAATTGGATGAACATAAATTTTTTCTTCCAGTCACAGATGGAAGACTCCATTACCTCCAGTTTCTTCTTACTAAAGTGAGCCGAATTGTAATACCAATTATCTCATTTCTTCTATATGGAAAAGAAATACTAACAAAGGAGAGGCATAGTACATACCTCAAACTAAGTGCACAACGCCTTAAAGGCTAACAAAATCTTCATATTGTTTGGAACCAGTTGAACCGAATAGACATGGCGATAATTAAAAAACCTCGCCCAAAAGTTTGAAAATGGGAACCAAAGTCCTCTATGCTTAAATAGGTTTGGTAGAGACAAAACCCATCTCTATGGATTAGCGTAACACTATCATTTTCATTGGACATGTATGTATGGAAGCCCGATAACCAATCCTTGAAGTACATTGTTAGTAGATAGCTCACTTTCACCTTAGAGATCTTGCTGCCTTAACCATAGGGAGTGAGCTCCATGTTAGTAACTTGGTCGAAGATGTATATGGCTAACTCCTCGGTGTTGTTGTCATCCCCATCTAGATATTTGTCATAGGGAAGCGTGGCAATCCACATCTCGTTTTGCTTATATGTGTTCAACCTCCTCAAGCCACCATTGCTTTCTCTTACATACCTAATTTCGCTAGCTCTATCAAAGGAGGAGTCACTCTTTCCACCACCTTGACATTGACATCACTCTCTATTGTTGCATCGATGAAAAAGCCATAAAATTTTGATCATAAATCCTTACCTAAATTAGCCATACCTCTCAAGTTTTGGGGAAGAGATTAAATTACTTGAAGTAAATTGGGAGTTGAGTACTCAACTGTAGAAGAAAGCTAATACGATTGCAAAACTCATGCTAAGATTGTGCAAGAGGTGTGAAATGCACAATCGAAACCCTTTTATAAGCACAACTTAGGGATTTGGGCCTTCAACTATTCTAGGAAGTTCAAGGGACACAAATGTGTTTGTTTCCCAAATTGTGCTACGTAGACCACATTTGGATCGAACAAATGAGCTCCCTCAGAAGTGATGAGATGAGTGCAAAGTCCAACTAATCACAGCTTACCATATGTCCCATGTGTTAAATGTGCAAGAGTAGTCATGCCATAAAATTGAAATTTAGAAGAATGATCCTTAGGAAGCTATGACATCCCAAATTAGGCATAGCACAAGATCCTAAGGTCTTTGTTATGTAAAAGAACGAACAACTTGACCTATATTGATGGCTCAAATATGAACCTCAGCCTTGGAATAAACCTCGACTCAATCAAGTGTAAGGATTTATAGTGCAACGTAGGTGATATAAATCTACCTATTGGGGCATCCGAGCTAGTCTACCAACCCTTGGGAAAGCGCCATGGTAAATACACAAAAGCCACTCCATAGAAGATATGACAAGTTTGTCCAATGATCAAAGCATAGTGGTAGTTAGCTTAAAAAGTGCTTTCTCATACCTAACCTCCTTGCTAATACATTAACAACAAAATCGCTACACTAAGGGGAGGAGGGTGGGTAGTGGTGGTGTTGGGTATACAGGTGTTGGTAGGTAATCTAAATCTTGACCTTGGAAGATGATCCATTATATGACTGACCCTTATCGTCCCTAGACTTTGTGAAGGTTAGTTTGGTATCTCGATTCTCGTACTTTGCTTAAGCCTGTAGCATGCACGCTACGGGGACCTCAGACTTCGGTAACCTATCTAGGAAACTTGGATCTCAAACATTGAGCAACACCATGTAACTATCGCTCCATAGGAATCACAAACGTATTACGTCACATCTAAGAATCTCGTATCATATCTATTTAAAAGATACAAATCTATCTAGATTCTCTCCTTCGAACCTATTAATAGGGGTCAAACCTTACAGGTTGACATTTTATGCACACATGCACAAGCCCTCTTACTTTCTCATTAAGTCAATTCTATAGACATTGACTTAAGCGTCGCAGTGGTCATGTTGAATAATTTCTGATGCCTACTAATCGTATTTTGTCCTGCAAATTCAGGCTCACTTTTAGGCCTAAGTTGAGTAATCTCTACTGACGAAATTCAAATGACAACAAACACCCTCCCAAAAATAATAAATTAACCCTTCTCAAGAATAATTAAAAAAAAAAAAAACTAGTAACCTCCTGGTAAGTAGGTTTGCATTTAAAGGAAAAAATAATATAATATTAAATCAATCCTTCCAAAGATTGCACTCTTTCTCTACTCTCTCTTCATCACTCCTGCCTCTTTCTCTCTCTTTGACAAAAGAATTTACTTTAATTGCTATTTAGTACTATCTCTACTCTTTTGATACACTCTTAAGCCATTATTACAAATTATTAGGGCGTAACCGAATAAATCATTTTTATTAGACTGCATTTTAGATTAGTTTCTCTATCGTCAATAAAATTCTAAATTGCAACAATCTTCTTTTATAACAGATTTTGATTTGTACACATTAGTTGAATCTAGGTGCAAAAGCTTTTTCCACTAGTTTTTGTTTTTGTCACCCCTTATTGGCATTTGTTTTATTGGTTAGTATCTAGAGCTAAGTTTGATAGTATTTTATGACTCACCTTTTGTTGTTTTGTTCTTACATATTGTGATCATAAATCAATTATTGCTCTAGATTGATCAGTTACTTATTTCCTGCCATAGTGTGTTAAGGTTGAATTTGGAGTAGTGTAGTATAGCTTCTTTTGTAATAGATTTTGATTTGTATAAATTAGTTGAATCTAGGTAGGAAGAGCTTTTTTTGCTAGTTTTTGTTTTTCCCCTCTTAGTAGCAATTGTTTTATTGGTTAGTACCTAGAGCTAAGTTTGATTGTATTTTATGACTCGCCTTCTATTGTTTTGCTCTTATACATCACGATTTTAAATCAATTGTTGCTTTAGATTTATCAATAACTTATTTCTTACCATAGTAAGTGTGTTAATAAGATTTAAGGTTGAATATGGGAGAATTGCAGTATAGCTTCTTTTGTAATAGATTTTGATTTGTATACATTGGTTGAATTTGGGTATGAAGAGTTTTTCTACAAGTTTTTGTCTTTACTCCCTTACTGGTATTTGTTTTATTGAATAGTATAGAGAGCAAAGTTTGATTGTATTTATGACTCGTCTTCTATTGTTTTATTCTTATACATTGTGATCATAAATCAATCATTACTTATATTTTTCAGTTACTTATTTTTCACCATAGTGATGGTGTTAATAGGATTTAAGGTTGAATTTAGTAGAATTGCAATATAGCTTCTTCTATAATAAATTTTGATTTGTGTACATTGGTTGAATCTTAGTACAAAGATCTATTCTATTAGTTTTTGTTTTTTTTTTTTTTAATTGGTTAATACCTAGAGCTAAGTTTGATTATATTTTATGACTTGTCTTCTATTGTCTTATTCTTGCACATTGTGATCATATATCAATTGCTTCTTTAGATTTTTTAGTCACTTATTTCTGACCAAAGTAAGTATGTTAATAGGGTTTAAGGTTGAATTTAGGAGAATTATAGTATAGGGTTCATTTGGAATTGGAAGTTGAAGTTAAGGTCAATCGAGGAAGACGTACAATTAATTATGTTTTGCTTAGCAAATTTTGTCATACTAAATGTAAAAATAAGAATACATACAAGCATGTATAATTGGCTCATTTAATTATGTGTATTGCATGATGTGAAACTTTGATTATTATATATATCTAACTAAATTTACGTAATTTTAATTTGTACAAAATCTAGTACAAATATGTCATGTGCCATTTGCTCTTATACACTTCTTTGAAACAAGAAAATGTTGGATTTGATGGTTGTTTGATTTTGGGTATTTGCATGTCCAATTTGCTTAACTAGCATTTACAATTCGTTGCAATTGCAATTATTAAATGAATTTTGGAATGCATATAAATTTTCTATGGCATATTAAATTTTGCACGATTCTTCACCTTTGCTCTTTTTATTTTTTCACTTTAATTTGATATTTGCAATGTTATTAGACAAGGCATTCATCGAAGATTGTACAAATATCAAATCATACAGTCCTAATGATTTCCAAGTGGTTCTCAACCCAATTATTTTAGAAGTTATACAGTTTATGATATATGCTATTTTTATTCACTACTAGTTTATTTTTAACTTATTAACATTATGACTAATTCCTTTTTTTTTTATTGAAGGATATTATTATGTTGACTAAGAAGCAATCTCCACAAATATTATTTAGATGTATTATATCACCAAGGTATGTTATGTTGTCACATGTTTCATTACTATTTTTTTTTTTTTTTGGTAATGAAGTTAAACATTCTTCTAATTGCAAGAGATTACTTGTCCAAATTGTTGAGTATTTTAAAAAATTAGGAGTTGAGCTACGAGTAAGGTTGTTGTGGTAACATTACAAGAAATTTGAGTTATCGCAATGAAATATTGTGGCATAATATCTTTTTGCAATGAATTTTTTTTTTTTCCCAATTTAACAAGTTAATCACTGTAAAAAGATATATAATTTTTTATACTATCGTCATGACATGACATAGAAATGCATAGATAAAACTTCATGGATTTTGTTGCCTAAAATAAAATTTAAAGAAAGTATGGTTTATAACCAAAAAGTATTAACAATAAAATGATGAAAAAGATAACAAATGTCATTATAATAGAAAAAAATGATGAAAATACCTTTTTATAGTGGCTAACTCGTTACACTAGAAAAATAAATCACTATACTGTTATATTTTATTACAAGAATTTGAATTTCTTATAGTGTAAGAACTCATATTTATCATTTGTGACTTTTTGCTCTATTTTCCTTTTCAGGCCTTGTCTAAAATGATGGTTATGTCTAACTTATACACGATTTTTCTTTCATAGCTTGTTGATGAAGAGAATGGGAAAATTTTTTAGCAAGAAACACATTCCCTTATTGACAAACCACATATTATAGTAAGTTTTTGCATTTGCAAAACTATTTATTTATTTTTATATTTTTTTTCAACCAATTGTACATGATTTTAGCTTGTTTATGATTTTTTTTCCCTTTTTTTCTAGCCAACTAATTTCTTTTTTCTAAATTAGTGGGAGCTCCTCACTAAGTGCTGTGTTACTTGGACAATAATGAAGAATTTTCTTTTAACAAATTAAAATATATCTAATATTTTTTTTCATTGAATTAAATATATCTAGCTTAATGGGCATTTACATTTAAATAGTAATGCAATGACAAAGGACAAATACCAAAGTACATTTGCATTAGCCTATTAACTTACTATTTCTCTCTTTTTTAAACAGATCACGAATGGAGCTAATAAGACGTTCAAAGAATGAGAGATAACACTTAGAGAGAATTTAAGAAAGTAAACCATAACATAAGGTCCAATAAATACTAATATGTCTTTTCTTTTCTTTTTTGTTTATTTCAAATTCTTATATATAATTTAAACATTTTGATGCATTTCTTTATCACATTCTTTTATTTTCTTACCCCAATTTGCTATTTGTAATATTATTAGACGAGGCATTCATGGAGGGTTGTATGAACATTGGATCACACAATTCCAATGATTTCTAAGTGGTTGTCACCTTGATCATTTTAGAAGGTATATAATTAATAATATATACTTAGTAAATCATATATGTTCACTGGAAGTCACTGATCTTTGCTTATACTTCAAGAGTTTTTATTATGAATTTTCTCCCAATTAAGTAGTATCTCTACTTTTCTATGGCATAAGCCAATGTGAGTAACTCTTTTTTGCAAGTGTTGTTTAGGAGGTAAAACTTTGCTTAGGTAAGCAATTGGGTAGTTGTCTTGCATTAAGACAACCCTTACTCCCTCTCCACTTGCATCTATTTCAATAACAAAACTCTTAGTGTAATTTGGAAGCCTTAAAATAGGGGATTGGGTAAGTGCTTCCTCGAGTTTCTCAAATGTCGTAGCTACTTCTTCCCCTTATCCGAACTACCCTTTCCTTAGAAGTAAGGTTAGTAACCTAGCAATAATTCCATAACTATGATTGAACCTATAATAATACCCGGTCAATCTAAGAAATCCATGCAACTCTCTTAGTGTTTTAGGGGGTGGCCAGCTTAATATGGCCTCAATCTTTTTAGGGCCCATCGCTACCCCATTATGTGAAATTATGTGGCTAAGATACTCAATCTGTTGTGCTTTGAATTCATACTTACATCTCTCCACGCATAGCAACTCCTTCCTTAGTATCATAAACACTAAGTGTAGATGAGCCACATGTTCTTCCTTGGTACGGCTGTAAACCAATATATCATCAAAGAAAACCAACACATGCTTTCTTGAAATGTTGCTCAAAGATGTGGTTCATTAGGCCTTTAAAGGTTAAAGGGATGTTGGTTAATCCAAAGGGCATAACCGTGAACTTGTAGTATCCTTCATGGGTCTGGAAGGCTGTCTTGTAAATACCCGCGAGTTGTATCTTAATTTGATGATAGTCAAACCATAAATCTAATTTAGTGAAACTAGTCGCACCATATAATGCATCAAATAGGTCCTTTATAATTGGTATAGGAAAGCTATCCTTGATTATATGCTTGTTAAGTTCCCTATAATCCACATACATCCTTTAGGTATTATCTTTCTTTTTAATAAGCACAATTGGTGAAGCAAATGGACTATTGCTAGGCCTAATAATCCTATTAGTCAACATTTCTTGAATCATGCCTTCTAAGACATCTTTATGCATAGTAAAATATCTATATGGCCTAATATTGATGGCCTTAGTTTCATCTTATAGTATAATTCTGTGATTGAACTCTCCAACAAGAGGCAACCCCTTGGGTTCATCAAAGACCTCATGAAATTCTTTTAGTAAGTGCACTAATTCTGGCCATAAACATTTACTACTTCCTTCCTTATCTTCAATCTCTCTTCTACAAATAACCCAACATTGAACTTGTATCTGAATATTAGAAGTTAAAAGTTTGGATAGAGTAGTACCTTCAATCTGTTATATTCCTTCTCGTTCTATGTTTAAGAAATAAGTGTGATGCTTCCAATTGAATATCATGTTAAGGGTCTAGAAGTTCTAGCATACAGTTCCTAACATTAAGAGCTATGGAATACCAAGTATGAGGTCATGTTAGATATCTCTCATGAATTTTAATAATATTAAAAAAGGATAAATGCTAATGATTCATTAAGATTGCAGGTATTTAGAAAGTTCTTCAAAAAGTTTAAAATTGTAAGTTGAGGTCCATTCAGAAACTTATTTAACAGGTTTGAATTGATTGAAAAAGAGACTAGTTTGAAAATCTTCAGAAAGTATTTTAGAAGCTTTTATAAGAAGAATTGGTACGACACTTCATAAACTTGTTTAGAGACGCTAGAGTATCAAAAGATTTTATAAGAAAGTTGGTTTGGAAAAGTAATGTATAAAATTAATTCATATCAGATGCGAATTCAATAAAGCCTAGCTCCACTAGATTGGGTATATTAGGATAATATACTTAATCTCATTTTACTTTAGATGGAATTAAGAATCCATAGGGATTATTTTTAAGTGAAAATATATTTGGATAAATCAAGATATATACAAATATGGACAAGGATAAGGTTGATTCGAATTTTGTGAAATTTCAAATTTTGAATATGAAGCTTGGAAGTTGCTGATAAAGCATATCTCCTCATCAAATTTAAATCAGAAGCTTATCTGGTGGTTACGGATTGAAGTATATCTTATCGAAACAAGATAAGAAGAGTTGTTTTCTAATTTCAAAATATCGAGATCTTCTCAAAATATCTAAAAATTATATTTAACAAATAATGCTTGGATAAACACGAAAGTGAAGATAACTTCAACAATTTGGCCATTGGAAGATTCTAATATAAAAAGAGAAAGGATTCAAAACATTAAATACTTCTCTAGAAAAAATTTTTCGTTACACAACAATTCGTGATCAGATTCTACTTTCTGAAAAGTCATGAAAAGTCCTTTAGATGCTTCTTTAGAAAGTTGCACCAAAGCAAACTATACAACAATCATTATTTCTCTTTAAAGCAAAATTAATTGAGATTCATTTTTTTGTTCTCACTTGTAATTTATAACTTTTATTTGTTGTTTAAGTGTTGAAAACAAGTACATTTATACTTTATAAATATATATATTAGCCTAGATTATAGAAAAGCTAAATAAGCACAACAGAGTGTTGTGAAAGTTTGTGTACAGTAATTGCTTATAATCTTTTTGTGATTTTGTTATAGTGGATCAAGTGGAACGGCACTAGTGAAGTATATGTGTGGTAATTGCTTATAATCTTTTTGTGATTTTGTTATAGTGGATCAAGTGGAACAGCATTGGTGAAGTGGAGCTGGAAGAGAGCAGTGGAGCTGGTAGAGAGCAGAAGGTCGAAGGTTTATAAATCCTCAACCTGATATTCTCTTTCTTTACTCTTTTAATTTGCCTTATCAATTTTTGTGTGTTGAATTGTTAAAATATCACTATTTACCATTATAAGTTGTTAAACCGCTCGATATCTTATATGGGACCAATAGGTCATAACTGACTAAGCTAAGTAAGTATACTTCCCCTTTAAACTCTTAGTCTTACATGCTCTATGAGAACTTATCAACCTTAGTACTGTACTCCACAATCTTGCCATCCACTAATGTAATTCTCATGGGTGGAATTTTAGTAGATGGACATTAAAACCCATGAGCTAGTTGTATATCTATGAAATTTAAGGAACTTCCACTATGAATTAAGATACTCATCTTCCTTCATTTCTAGAAACCAGTAACATACATGCAATTATAGTCTTTTGTTGCACCATTTTTAATAGCACAAAGTGTAAGCTTAGATAGTCCTCTTCAATGTTTTTTGCTACAATATTTGTTTCTTGTAATTCATCAGTGTCTTCATCATCTCCAGTAACTAACATCATATTCAGCCTTCTATTTTTGCAGTAGTGCCCTAGTTTTAAGGGCTCATTGCACCAAAAGCATATTTTCTTCCTCCTTTTCTCTTCTAACTCTTCAAAGGTGTTTTTCTTAGTAGATCTAGGATTATTTTGGTTGTTATAATTGGGTCTTGTATTGGAGTAAGTAACAAGTGGATTAGGTCGTGTTTATGGTGTTAGGTTATGAATTCTTAGGTTTAGTTGTGGCTTAAGAGTTATAGGGTATGACTGTATAATGTTTCGATTATTTTTTAGGTTCTGGTTTGAGGATAAAACATTGGCTTCTTATAGTTTGGTGAATGTTGTAGCTTCTTGGAATATCTTGGATCTAAACACATGAACAGTCTATTGGATGTTTGAATTCAATTTAGTGAGGAAGAGACTAACCAAGTGGTGCTCCGACAATTGTACTGATGTAGATAAGTGTTCAAATGCCTTCAAGTATTCTTGTAGACTTCTTGTATGGTATAGTTCTTTGAGTTCTCCCATTGGGTCTTTAAAAGCCTTATCCCCAAATCAAGATAGAATGGTAGCTACTAAGTCAACCTACGCTAGGTTCTGAACAGTAACATGGTTGTGACTGTAATGGTAGTACCATTACAAAACTTTACCTTCAAAATACATGGATGCCATTCTAACCTTCCAATTTTTAAGTGTCCTTTCTAGAGCAATTCAATCCCTCCCCATTAAAGGTGGGGAACTCCACCATTGATACAACTACTTACTACTCGTGTGGAGCTCAAACACTCAAAGTTTAGAGGTATAATAGTTATTGGAGACTTACCAACTTTAAGTGTACTCGTGCTAGAGGTTGGTAGGTGATCCGTGTTTTTAGCTTTCAATTCAGTAATGTCCTACCTATACTTAGTTAGACATTCTTACATCAATTTTAATTTGTCATTTATAGGTTTTGGGTTCTCTTCAAATTTGGCTTAGAGCTTGGAATCAATGTCAACTGGACCAGACATTATTAGCCTCCAATTACTGGGGATGCTTTAATACCAATTTGATACAAGGAGAAGAGGAAATTAGAAATCAAAGAGGAGCATTTCGAATATAGAAGGATGTACAATTACTCGAATGCAAGAATTGGGGAATAATTCTTTTTGGAATTTTTTATTGATCTATTTGTATAGGAGTATGGTGTATTTATAATAAAATATTCTCCCTTATGTGATTATATGTGCTAATGGTGTATGCTAGGTGCTACATCACCAATCTATTACAATAATAGATTTAAGAATCTACTATGTTCTTATCCTAATGTCAAAAGACCAAAAGGGAGTGGATGGGTCTGATTATTTAAGATTGGTTGGCCTAATTAGATAAGGACTGGCCCTACAGCATGAGTAACTCTTTATAGCTTAAGTAGATCTAGAGCACAAGAAAGTACATCAATGTTCCTTAAGCATTCTAGAACATTTCTCTGAAACAAACCCTAATCACGTTTCACTTGGTTAATTTAGTTTTTCTCTCTTTTTCTAAATAGGTCATAAGATGGGGGCAATTAGATGCTCAAAGAACAAGAATCAACATTTGGGGAAATTTAGGATGCCACATGTCCAAGACAAAAACCTTACATTTTTTTCTGCTACCTAAACATAACATTTAAAGTAATTTATCCAAAAGAAAATATATTTAAGTGGTTTGACATTTATTTTGCATTTGTATTGTAGGAGAAAAAGCTTTTTCTAGATGAAATCTTTCAAAAACACAATGAGGTGAACAATTATCAATTTCTTATGTCATTACATCTGTATTTAAAAAATTCTATAACTTTTCCAACTAATTGAGTTCTATTGTAAATAATGTGCTTTTCAAATTGGGGTGACATATAAATTAAATACGATGGAATATTGATATTATAGTCTCAAACCACACAATAAGGCATAATTAATACTAATGATGTCTTTTTATTTTATTTTATGTCAAATTCTTATTTATAATTAAAATATTCTTGCATGATATTTTTTTTGCGATAAATTTACAATGAAAGAAATTAACGTTTAAAGGTAAGTTCAAATAGAAAGATTAACGTCTCGAAAAATTCAAATAAGAGATTAATATTATAAAAAATTCAAAAGAAATTTATAATAGTCAATCTATAAAATTATTTGAACCATTTTATGAAATATTGATATCTTATCTAAACTTTTCGAAATATTAATCATTTATTTGAATTATTTTATGAAATATTAATTATTTATTTAAATTTTTTAAAATATTAATTTTTTA
Organism: Lumnitzera racemosa; assembly: GCA_024138005.1. Lineage (NCBI taxonomy): Eukaryota > Viridiplantae > Streptophyta > Magnoliopsida > Myrtales > Combretaceae > Lumnitzera > Lumnitzera racemosa. The sequence goes on from JAMXBC010000003.1 coordinate 74,101,891, forward strand.
TTTAAACTTATTTTCAAAGGTAATCTCTTTTATTATAATTCTCCCATTTGCTTGCCACGTTCTTTTTGAAACACGCATGAAGGTCGAGTCCACGTGTAACAAGAAGTCTACTCACTGTACACTTCTTCGTAAGTGGTTAGGGTCTAACTGTTGTCGCATGAGAAAATGAAGGAAGCCGGTATGGATGTAACCCTTTTAGTACTAATTGAAATAAGCATTTAAATTTTTTCAACCATATTTATCTTGAACTCTTTTTTTACTTCATAGATTTTTATTTTTCACTTGCAAAGGATTTCAAAACTGGAGAGTGTACGGTGTGTACAAATCGAGCATGTAGAAAAGACGATATTCGGTTGATTAACATGGTTGTCAACTATGATATACAATTCTTTTTTCTTTTTTTTTTTTCTTTTGGTTAAACGATTAATGATATACAATTTAATTAAGCAGTAAAATGGCAACTGTATTTAGAGTTGACCAGATGGGAGCGAAGATATTAAGTTTGAACTGTACTGAAATCTTTTCCGCAGTAAAGAAGCATATCAAAGATCCCAATTCAGAAACCTAAATATCTGATTTGCTATTAGCAGTGTTGGAAAACCTACATTTACATTTAGCAAGGAGTAATGAGACAATTAAAGATTTGCAAACAAGATTATGCCGAAAAGGAGTACAACTTAAAATTTTCCTTTTCTAAAGAGTTTATGTAAAAGCAGGACAAAACAAAGGAGTTAAATACACTGTGTAAGCAAAACTAAATGAATATGGCTTACTTACATGGAGAAGGGAAAAGACATAGTGCTTGCTCCACTTTCATGCAAATAATGGGAAGGGTTATTTGAATAATTAGAATCTTTAAGAGAAACTTGTTCTTTATTAGGATCCGAATTTTCTTGCAAAAGCTTCTTCATGTCTCAAAAGCCTGTGGTGTTGCACGTAGGCCATCACCCGAGTAAATGTTTCTTTTGTTGGCAACATTTGGTTAATTACTAGTGCAGTTGATTACTCTTTTGTTCATCCTCATTTTGGTTTTGACATCTTTGGTTGGCCATCCAAGGGTTGATTATTAACGTAGTTGATTAGTGGATCAAGCATGAAACATTCACCCGGCTTGTATAGTTCCCTTAATATACCTAACATTAACACATCACCGTGGAAACTCATGGTTCCCGTTTGGATGCTAAATAACGAGATTCAGTGCAAGCTACTCTCTATTCCAATGGGGAGTTTGACTTTAGTTGTTGAAAATACAGAAGAAGGAATCCTCCTATGTGGACTACGGCTAGCACCCAAGTCGCCATTACTTTTCATAAGCTGAACCTTAGGAGCTTGTTTCTAGATATGTGGATTTTCCCATTTGTACTCCTTTTGAATCATTGGAAGCAATTTACTTCTTATAATTGGTCTTTTCTTTAGTTGGGTTTTTTGGTGTTCTGACAATCTTACCTAGTTGAATGGTACTGATGGTTTTTCCCGATTGGCTGATATTTCATAAGGTTATATTTCGGGTGGCACAAGTGAAATAGGGTGGTGTGGCTTACTCAATTGTAGACTCGGAAAAGTATGAGCAATATTGAGAGTTGATTGGTAAGAAATTTGTGTATAGAAGTTGTTTTATTACTTTATTTTTTCTGGAGTTTTGCAATGTTTGGTTTGAGACAACTTATGGAAGTTATATTATAGGGAGAGAATTAGGGCTGGGAAAAAAAACTATGAGTTGCGGATTGAATCGTAAACCGAACCAAAAAATTAGTTTTTTTCAAATCGTTTGATTTACAGTTTAATTCGGTTGTATATATACGATTCACGGTTTGGTTTAGGAAAGCAAACCGACTCGAACCACTTAATTAAATAAAAAAATTTATGTAATTATTTTATACTTTTATATATATATTTTCTATCGATCTTCATAAATTTCATCAAATTTTTTATATCTTGTTATTATTTATCATAATTTTATGTCAATTGTTAAAATTAAGTTGAGTAAATTACATTTAAAATTTCATATTTGTTAGGGATAAAAATGTTTAGTAAAAATTTGATACAAATGATTCGAACCATGGACTGAACCGATTTTAATTAGATTCGAAAAATTTATAAACCGAACCATATAGTTAAATTTGAATTAAAAAAAAAAATGAACCGTTATATTAGATTCGGTTCGATAAGGGGGTGAAGTGTATCGAACTAAATCGAACTAAATCGAACCATACCTACCGCTAGGGAGAATTGGTGAAATATTCGCTGCATGAAGATGAGGCCTTACATCTATTCTATTAACTCTCGTGGAGTTGTTTCTACTTTGTTTAATAACCATTAATAGTTACAAGCGTATCTATATTATTGCCATTTATGTTGTTTGATAATGACCAGGAGATAATTGAAGATGAATGAAACTTAGGGTAGGAATAAAGCGTATGGGTAAATGAAATCAATGATCCATTTTTGTGACTTCTGATTCGAGTTTTAGCCATATTGATTAGAAAAAAAAATTCAATAAGTATTATATATAATGTGTTATGCATAAGTGACGTATAAATATCAATAAAATATTAATACAAATATTAATTTATAAATGGTTTTAAATCAATTATCATGCGTGATTTGCACACGATATATATATCAATATCTTATTAGTGTTTAACGCTATGTGTTACAATATATTCTTTACAATCATATTATCGACATACACTTCAACATTACAATGAATTTGAGGTTAACTAGTCTTCGATAGTTTACATTGGCCTTTTTCAACTTGAAGGGCATAACATTATAACAATATGTTCCAAAATTAGTGACAAATCAAGTGTGTGCCTCATCCTCTTTATCCATCTTGATTTGGTTGGATCCAAAAAGTGCATCCATAAAGGTAAGCAAAGTGTATCCAGTAGTTGAATCCACCGTCTGATTGATCTGTAGCAAAGAGAACAATCTTTGGGGTAAGCGTTATTTAAATCAGTAAAGTCTATGTACATACGCTATTTACCGTTTGACCTTTTTACTAGCACATGGTTTAGCCAGGTAAGGTAAGGCTCTTCCCATATAAATCGTGCTTTCAATAATTTTTGTATCTCCTCTTCGATTGTAGCTTGCTACTTAAGGGCAAAATATCTTTTCTTTTGTTGAATTAAATGACTTTTGTATTAGGGTCGTCTTCAATTTATGCGTCATGACTTCTCTTAAAATGCCAGGCATGTTCGAAGGAGCCCCATGAACACATTAGCATTGTCTTGGAGGAATTTGAATAGATCATATCTTAGTTTCATTGGCAAGGATTTTCCAATTTTAATGGTTTTCTTCGACTTATTTCTGAGTTGTAATTCCTCAACTCCTTCTTCGATGCTTTCTATATTACTTACTTTACCCTTAAGGTTCGCTTTAATGTGAAAAAATTCCTTACGCTTGAGTGCTTTTAGATATAAAGACCTCATGAGTTGTTAGTCCCCTTTGCAAACTCCAACTTCAGTACGGTAGCGAACTTGGCCTTTATACGCATAGTTGAGGTAACCATGCTAAATAGATTTTGACATAGTTAACCCATAATCATGTTATAAGGCAATAGACATTTGACAATATGGAAGTTTACCTTATCTTTTGCTACATTGTCATAATCTCTAATTTAGAGTAGAAGTTTGATTACCTCGGTGACATGAACAAGTTGGTTAATGAAGGCATATAGGTCGTAATCATATGACCTCAGTTGTGCTTTGATTTTAGGCTTCATCTAGTCAAAGGTGTGCTATAATATAATATTCACAGAACTTCCCCTATCAACTAGAATCTTATAAACTTCAAAGTTCATAATGCTTGCACTAATAACTAGCACGTTGTCATGGGATTTTTGTACGTCCATAAAATCTTTTTCTACGAAGGTTATACAATTGTCGACCTTCATTTTCTTGCCCCTACACATTACAAACATAACTGATGGCGTCAATTAAGCTTGAAGAGTAGGACTAACCTATATTAGAGTGTCCATCGACTATGGTGTTCATGACACCATTTGGGCCCTATTGTTGTTGCTCTATTCTCTTGCTTCCTTTCTGGCCTAAGGAGGTTGATCTTGTTGATATTGATAATCCCTTCTCCTTTGTGATAGGAATCAACCTACGACTATCTTCAAGCCAAGGTCGACCTATCCCAAGCCGACACCGACCTGTCAGAAACTAAACCCGACCCGCTCTAACCTAAGGCCGAATTGTTCTAAGCTGAGGTTGATCAACTCTTGCTGAGGTCGAGCTAATGCCAGAAGGCTGAGAGGAAGAAAAAGAGCCACTCAGCATCAAGTCTACCATCTACTGAGAAGTTGAGAGATCACATAGCCAAGGCTTCAAGGCCATAGATCCATAAGGCACAACATGAAGAGATTAATGCCGACTAACCATAAAACTCGACAATTGTGGGTCGACCTTTCAAGTATCCCAACTAAGCATTACTTCAAGGGTTCTTACCTAAATCTGGACATCCAGTTATCATCCTGGCCTAATTCGGGTCTTACCCCTTCTAAGATAACTCAAATTATTGTATACCAACTTCTTTTATTAAATGCACAATTTTGTATTTTTGTGAATATTTTCTTTATTTAAATTATGGACTCATTCTTTAGAGTTTAAGGCTTTATATATTATTTATAGTTTTGTCACTAGGGTTTTTAGGATTTATTATAAATAGCAACATTTGTAATTAGCAAACATAATGAGAAGATTTGAAGAATATTCGACTGTTGGATACACTTGAACATTCCTTTTGAGTAAGGATATTCTTGAAGCTCTCAGAGCTTACTTTCCAGATTATCAAGTGTTAATTAAACTTTTTAATATTTCTTGTGTTCTTATTAATCTTAACCTTAAGATTGTAGTGAATCCTTCATTTGGATGAGTTAGTGAGTCACATCTAACCTCTCATTTGAAAACTTGAGTGACATTTAGTATTCATCAGTCGTATCGAACCCTATTTCGAGCTTAACTACTGATTGTGTTTGTGTTTTGATGTGTGATATCCATAAATATTCACCGTTAACACCCTCATTTTGACTTTTGTTCATTGGTCTCATTTAAACCTCGAGTACCTCATTTATGGTTTTCAAGACCTGTTGTGTATCACTTTGGGTCGGTTGTTCAATATTCTCAACATCATGAGCTATGAACTTTCAAAGATAACCTCTCTAAACCATCTTCAATTGCATTTTTGAGTTGTATACATTTGTTAATATTGTGCCCTCTATCGTGATGAAAGTTACAATATTTATTCAAGTTTCTCCTTAAATGATTTCCTCTCATGCGTTGAAGCCATTGCAATATCTTATGGTTTTGTACTTCCATCAATATATCTAATAGGTGATTGAGGGGAATATGAATGGAATAGGTTAAGATTCGTGGCCTTTTCCGATCACTCCCATCCCCTTCAAAGTAATGTTCATCTTAGCCACCAAGTTTATCTTTTGTACTCTTTTGATTTTTGTTGCTCTTTTGATTTGATCAGTTTTGATCAACCTTATGCCAAGCTTTTATTTTGTCTTTCTACTAGATGTAGGAAGTTGCCTTAGTCTTGAACCCTATGAAATTCATGGGTTGGTTCTTTATTAGAGACTTGAAGAAGTCTCGATGTTGCTTTACTTCACCAATCATCGCATTTAAAGCTATGCTTATATCCAATTCAGGAATCTAAACCATCTCGACCATAAATTAGGCTAAATATTCCCTTATCGATTCATTTGATCATTGCTTAATGATGTTAAAGATAGAGGAGTCCTTTACAGGAAGTTTACTTGTAAGGAAGTATTGTAAAAACACCTCTATTAAATCTTCAAAGCATGTTATAGTGTTCGGCTATAAATGTTTAAACCAAATGCTCACACGAAGCACTGCAGATCAGTAATCCCATTACTCGTGCACGCTTTTGAGGCCTCCAATCCCTCTCCCGAAGAATTTTCTCTTGGTAACCTAATGATGACAAGAAACTATACATCAAAGAAAGGCAGTTGAACTCCCTAAGCTTCCCACATTGTCATACATTGATCTATATACTTAGTAGTGATGATGCCAACCATTCCCTTGCCGAGGACCCTATGCCGAGTACTCTGACCAACTACTGTCGAGAATCACTTACTAAGTGAGGAGAGACTTGCTTAAATGGTCAAGCAGTTTTCTCTCGACATACTACCATCTCTCTTATCCTAGCCCCTTTAGTGCCCCAACATTTTAACCCTTCCTACATGCTGTGCTAAAAAAATATTTATACGAGACTAATGCTACATTGCCAGCTATCCACTTCATCTGACATATAACTACTTTTCCATTTTTGGTTTGTTTTCCTTTTTACCCTTTTCGTATGTACTAGGAATCTCCTTTTTGTAAATACGTTCTTGTAATTTCTTTATTTGTAATGCTGCTCTAAGGACTTACTATAAATAGTTTTTTTTTCTTTTGTAAGCTGAAGATAACTTACATCTTAATACTGAATACTTCGTTCTTGTGAGATAATCCTCTCCAAGTCCATACCTGTTACACTCTTATCTAATCTTACCAAATAGCTTAGGATTAGTGACGGGTAGACCTTGACATCAACTTATGCGTCATATCAAGTAAGGTGTCAAGTCATGTTGTGTTCATTGGTGAGTCACATCCTCTGAGCAACTTCATGTTAACTGCTCTTATTCGATTGTAAAATGTTTCCCCTTAATTTTCTTCGATATCTGAAAGGACCCATTTCAGTTCAATTTTTCCCTAGTTAGTCTTAATGATAACTGAGCTCTTAGGCACACCATATATTCCTGGTATCAGAGCTTAAGGTTGGGATCGAAAGCTATGTAATATTAGTCTGCTGTGTTTGGTGTTCGAGATATTTATGTGTAGAAAGCATTTGTGTGAAGTATCCTTGTTGAAGCTTGTATTGAGAATGTCAAACCCTAATGTATAGGGAGAGATTCACGATATTGAGAGTAATGCTCATGGTCATGGTCGAGTTTGCCAACAAATACCACATACTACTGATGAACAGATACAAAATCTTACTGCTATTGTGGCCAACTTGACTGTCTCAGTAAATAGGGTCTTAGAGGCTGGACTGCATGAAGGAGTTACTGAGCAGGGTCGAGAAACAAGAGATAGGCTAAGGAGGTAGATACTCGAGCGAGCTATGGAAGCCTTTCTTGTGAACCAAGCACCATCGCGACATGCCGATAAAGTCACGAGAAGAAGGTTAGAGTTAGACGAAGTGGAAAAGTACGAAGACGGAGAAGACCAGTATGATAGGATGGATGAGCTTAAGTTCAGAGTGCCAAGAGGTGTCAAGCATCTTAAAGTACATATTCCGAGCTTCAATGGGTCTAGTAATGTTGATGACTATCTTGATTGGGAAGAGAAGATCGAAAAGATATTCGACTTCTACGATTACGAAGATGTTGTCTGCATTAGGGTGGTCGCGTTAGAATTTTTTAGGTATGCGGCAATGTGGTGGAAGAAGCTATAAAATGTTTGTCTGAGGGCCCGACATGAAGTCCAAACATGGAACAAGATGAAGAGAGTTCTGAGAAGTAGGTTTGTTCCTGGACACTACAAGCAAGACACTTTCCGACGACTCCAAGATTGAGGTAAGGTAACAAATCCATAGATGACTATGTCCGAGAGTTTCAGTCGTTCATGATATGATGTAATGTTGATAAGCCTGAGACCTGAACTATAGTACGGTTTATCTCAAGACTTTAAGCCAAGATTGGTCATGTTGTGGAATTGCAGGGCCTCACAATTATGGATGAAACCATTCGTGTATCCGAGAGAGTTAAAAGGCAACGGTAGAACCAAGTTAGCCGAATGCCGAGTAGCAGAATGATGATGTGGAGTAAGAATGGCCTACTAAGCAGAGTAAGGAGCGACAGGGCATCAAATAGAACTAAGGTTGAATGTTAAGGTCACATGTCGAGCTAACTAGACAAGGGCTAAGGAAAGAGCAAGACCAAGGAACTTGAGATTTGAAAAGACCAAGGTCAGAGCTTAGGACGAAAAACCCAATAAATCAAATGTTTTAAGTGTCTTGGCTATAGACACATGGCTAGTTAATGTCCGAACCACAAAGTCATGACCATCAAGGGAAGTAAGCCCCAGTTTGAAGTAAAAAGTGCGAGTGAAGGAAAGGAAGAAGTGGCAACTAATCAAATGCTGGAAGAATTTGAGGAAGATTCGAGAGCCGAGATATCCCCTAAGGGCGGTGCTCAGTATTACTTTGTTATTTGGCGATCTCTCAGTACTTTAGTAGCTATTGAGAATGAACAGAGAGAGAACCTTCTTCATAAAAATTCTGGGTGAATAGCAAGCTATGCGTTATGATCATTAATAGATGGAGTTGTACCAACATCATCGCGCAAATGGTAGTTAAGGCTATAAACTTACCAACTCTACCATACCCCAAGCAGTACAAGATTCACTGGCTGAACGAAAGAGGAAGGTTAAACGTTTTCGAGCAAGTCAGAGCGTCGATTACTATTGGTGATAGATACAAAGACGAGGTACTGTATGACGTCCTACCCATATGTGCATCCCACATATTACTCAACCGACTGTGGCTATTTGACTTAAGGGTGTTAGACGATGGGTATAGAAACACCTATATGTTTCAAAAGGACAGGAAGAAAGTTATATTGATGCCAATGAATCCTAAGAAAGTGTAAGAAGCCCAGGAAAAAGTTGCGAGATCTTTGCAGCAGAAGTCCTTAGTGATTTCCCAAGCTCAGTTTGCACAAGAGGTTAAACCTGAAGACTATGTACTCCTCTTAGTCAGGAGACTCCTGGAGGTTAGAGAAGCTAAGAACTTACCTGCCAAAGTGCTATAACTACTTTAGGAATTTGCTGAACTATTTCCATCTGAGATGTCGAAAGGATTACCTCCCTTGCAAGGAATTAAGCATCGCATCGATCTTCAACCTAGAGCAACCCTACCAAATCAACTCGCTTATAGACTCAATCCTGAACAGGCAGCCGAGTTGAAAAAGCAAGTTAATGAGTTGCATAGTGCACGCATTTTTTTGAAAATAGATCTAAAGAGTGGCTATCATCAAATACGAATAAGACGGGGTGATGAATGGAAAACAGCTTATAAGACTCGAGATGGTCTATTTGAGTGGATGGTTTTGCCATTTGGTTTAACTAGCGTACCAAGGACATTCATGCAACTCATGAATCATGTGCTTCGAGCATTGATAGGCAAATGTGTTGTGGTTTATTTTGACAATATTTTAGTCTACAGTACTGACCTTTTTGTTCATATCAAACATTTGAGATTGGTGTTTAACATACTCCATACCAAGAAATTATTTGACAACCTGAAGAAATGCGCGTTTTGTTAGAGCGTGGTTATATTCCTCGGATATGTTGTTTCAAGGAGTAAAGTTCGCATTGATGAGGAAAAAGTCAAGGCTATTAATGAGTAGCCTATGCCAATAAGTGCAGTCGAAGTTAAGAGCTTCCATGGCCTAGCCTCATTTAATCAAAGATTTATCCAAAACTTTAGCTCCATAACTGCGTCGTTGACTAAATTGACCAAAAAGAATGTCAAGTTTAATTATATAAAAAAAGCTTAGAGGAGTTTTAAAGACGTGAAGTGTAAGTTGATGTCTGCTCCAGTACTTGCCCTACCAGATCTTGAGAAAGTTTTTGAGGTTAAATGTGATGCGTCCGGTATCGGAAATGGTGCTATACTTATGCAGGAGCGCATTACCTACTTTAGCGAAAAACTTCAAGGTGCTACCCCAAATGACTCAACCTACGATAAGGAGTTCTATGCCCTTGTTCGTACACTCCAAAACTAGTAGCATTACCTGTTGCCAAGAGGATTCATCATCTATTCTAATCATGAATCTCTCAAGCATCTTCACGAGTAGTAGAAGCTTTCTCGGTGTCATACCAAGTGGGTTGAGTTCTTGGAGACCTTTTGCTATGTCATTAGGTATAAATACGATGGTGTAAGCTAAGGTGCTTAGATTTGGCACTTTACCTGATCGATATGAGCATGAACCACATTTTAGGCCTTTAGTAGCCAAGTGCAGTAATAAAGGAGTTATGGATAGATTTTACTTGAGCGAGGGGTTCTTAATGAAGGGCAAGTAGATGTGTATACTGAGTGGTTCTCCAAGGGAGCTACTAGTTCGAGAAGCTCATGTCGGGGGTCTAGCTAGCCATTTTAGGGAAAAGAGGATGATTAAAATATTGAAGAAACATTATACTGGCCTGGGATGATGAGAGGCATGCACCAAATACTTGAGGGGTATAAGGTGTGTAAGTATGCTAAAGGGAGGAGAGAGCCTTATGGAGAATATACGCCCCTACCAATTCCTAAGTGGCCATAGATCGATATAAGTATGGATTTCATGCTCGGCCTTCCCTACACAGCTAGAAGATATGATTTGATCATGGTAGTGGTCAATTGGTTCAGCAAGATAAGCCACTTCATTCCCTGCTACAGGACTAATGATGCTTTATTCATCGCTAACCTCTTTTTACAGGAAATTGTGCAACTACATAGAGTGTCGAGAAGTATCGTGTATAACCGTGATTCAAAATTCACGAGCTTCTTTTGGAAAACCATATGGAGGAAACTTAGCACTAAGCTCCTGTTCAGTACCTCTTACCACCCTTAAACAGACGGCCAAACTAAAGTAGTTAATAGAACTGTTGATAGTCTCCTGTGCACCACTATTGGAAAGAACTCTCATGATTGGGATTTTTGCTTACCCATCATTGAACTTACCTACAATTACTCAATTCACAGCTCCATTGGAACATCACCATTTAAGGTTGTTTATGGACTTAACTAGAACTTACCCTTGGACTTGGTTAATGATCCGTCTATACAAGGAGAGAGTCAATCCATCCTGTAGCGTGTCGAGGAGTTTCACAAGTTATACCAAAGAATTGCTAAGCAATTGACCAAAACTATAGCTTGATAGAAGGAAACGAAAAGCCACGGAAGAAAACGAATCATTTATACTCCTAAGGACCTTGTTTAGATCCATCTTAGCAAATAATGCTTCCCTAGTAAGAGAACGAATAAACTATCACCCAAAGCAGATGGACCCTATAGGATCCTAAGGCGCCTTAATAACAATGCCTACGAGATTGAGTTACCCAAAGGTTTTGGCGTATCAACCACATTCAACATCGCTGACTTAACTCCATATGTGCCCAATGATGACGAAGGCCAAGATTTGAGGGCAAATCTTCAACAACCCCGGGAAACTGATGCACTGCAGGTCAGTGGTCCCATTACTAGTGCACGCTTCTAAGGCCTCCAATCCCTCTCCCAAAGAATTCTCTCTCGGTAACCTGCTAAAAACGAGAAATTGTACATTGAAGAAAGGTGGTTGAACTCCCTCAGCTTTCCATATTGTCATACATTAATCTATACACTCGGTAGTGACAATGCTGATCATTCCCTTGCTAAGGACCTTGTGCGAAGTACTCCGACCAACTACAACCAAGAATCACTTGCTAAGTGATGAGAGACTCACTTAAACGGCTGTATAGTTTTCTTTCAACATATTACCATCTCTCTTGTCCCGACCCCTTTAGTGCCGCAACATTTTGACCCTTCTCACCTGCTGTGCTCAGAGAATATTCATATGAGACCAATGTTGCACTACTAACTATCCACCTCATTTGACATTTAACTACTTTTCCATTTTTGGTTTATTGTCCTTTTTATTCTTTTCGTATGTACTAGGAATCCCCTTTTTGTAAATACTTTTTTGTAATTTCTTTATTTGTAATGCTGCCCTAGGAACTTATTATAAATAGTCATTTTCTCTTATAAGTCGAAGATAACTTACATCTTAATATTGAATACTTCGTTCTTGCGAGACAATCCTCTCCAAGTCCATATCCCTTACACTATTATCTAATCTTGCCGAGTAGCTCAGAATTAGTGACAGGTGGACCTTGACATCAACTTATACGTCATATCAAGTAAGGTGTTAAGTCATGTTGTGTTCGTTGGTGAGTTACATCCTTCGAGTAGCTTCATGTCAGCTATTCTTGTTCGATCGTGGACTGTTTCTCTCTAATTTTCTTCGATATCTCGAAGGACTCATTTCGGTTCAATTCTACTCCGGTAAGTCCTAGTGATAACTAAACTCCTAGGCACACCATTACATCATTCCTTAATGTTGATAGGAATGTTTAACAAGCAACTGCATCACTTAGGCCATGCAACTTGGCCAATGTGCGATGATATTCTAGGTGATCTTCAGGGTCTTTTGTCCTATCATAAGCTTCAAACTATAGGAGTTTGATATGTTGATGCATTACATCTTTAAGGATCTTTAGGATGAATGGGCTCTTCTTTAGTATAAACTATTAATTGGTCAACAAAAAGGTGATCACATGTAAAGGAATGGTGTAATGCATCTATTGTGGTTACATTCCCTTATCTACTTTCTTAAGAGTAAAGGCTAGAGCTCCATGTGTTGCTTTAACTTGATTCCTTATTTGTTTAGGGGACTGAATTAAGTTGCCAGAATCATCAATACTATTGACATCTTGCTCACAATTATAATTCGGCAAAACATTTTTTCAAATCAAATTTAGAATCTCATCATTCTTCTTTGCTAATTCTTAATTTTCTTTGGCTAAGTCAGTGCAAAGTTTCTCCAACCTAGTCAACTGATCTTCTTTAAGGTAGTTCCTGCCCCCTTCCCTTGAGGTAGTTGCTGGGAAGTAGTTACACCATCGGTACTTTAGGTTGACCTTGTTGTAGTTACCATTATTGGATCCAAAACAGACGATGTGAAAATGTTGTTAGTTAGAATTGGTTTAAGTTGCTGATTCCTACAAGAGAAAAAAAAAAAAAGGCTATTGGGGGTACCATTATCCCACATGGATACTCTGATGCTTAAGTCAAAGAAGCATTTAAGTGTTTAGAGAATAAGTATACAAGTGAACAGTATATGTACTTAGAGAATTATTATCAAAGACTTACACCCCATATTTATAGGAGTTTGTTTTATAATTACAATGTCCAAAAGGTTGAATTGTCTAAAACCTGTGGTGAGAAGTGGGTAGTTATGCCATTGCAGGTGGGCATTTTCAAAATTGCTTGCACCCTTTCTTTCAAATTCAAATGCTTAGGTAAAGTAAGCCTGGCCTTTCGACCTATCGATTAGCTAAGCCTAGAGAACCACTTAGGTTCTAAGATTAGGTTGGCAATAAGGATGCTAACCTTGCCATGTCGACCTGATTGAAGACTTCCTTTGATCTTAGTCTAGTGTGAAGTAACTGCGCACAACGGAACTTCGAATTCAAGATAGATTGATAGGTGCCGAGTAACTATAAATGAGAATGAAAATCTACTATCAACAACTATTATGTGTCTAAATACCATTGATGCTTATCTATCATGTATCTGAACTTGTAACATATTAATACGAACATTTCTATTACTTTAGTCACTTCTATTGTATCCGCTTTACACCCATATGTATGTGTATGCGTCTTATGCAAGTGCTCTTGTGTCTTATGTATTCTGCTGCTGCTGTTACTACATCATTGGTCTTGCTAATTGTTGTTGTTCTTTCTTTAATTATTATCTTTGTTAACTTTGATTCCAGTTCAAATTTTCAATTTTCTTCTAGACTATAGTCATTCTAAATTGTAACCATAATATAGTAAATATAAACATAAATGATTTCAAGTTTCATTCTTTATATAAACCCCATATATTGGACATAACTTGTTCAAATCCTAACCTTTTCAATGAAACAACTTAGTACTATTTATAATGGTTGAATTGAATGTTTCTGAATAATCTTTACATTAAGTTAGTTACAATTTACTATGTACTAGCCATTTGATTTTACATAGAATTATTCCATAAATCTTTATTTATGCTATTTATAGAGCATTCAAAATTGAAGTAAACGGTTAAACAATTAAGCTATCATATTGTCATCAAATTTCTCTATGCATTAAGACCATAGACATAAAACCATCTCTATAAATGTTTAAAGTTTAAATGGTAGAATTATATAAAAGAGAATCAAGGCTTGGAGTAAAAGTTCAAATGGATGATCAAACTCTCAAGTGATTAAAATAAAGAATGAATATTATATTAAGTAGTTCAAATAGAGCATTTAACTTTAAAGTTCTAAGTAGTTAAAATAGTGGATCAATATCATGATGAGTGGTTCAAATAAATAATTAAAGTTGAAGAAGTTATGAAATAAAATTAGGGTTTTAATCTTCCATTTGAACCACTTATTATGACGTAATGCTCTATTTTAAATTTTGAAAGTTCCATTTTCTATTCAAACCACTTATTATAACATCGATCCTCTATTTAACCATTTGAAAGTTTGATCCTTCGTTTGAACTTAACCTTATATGTTGATAATTTTCCCTGATTTTAAATACAATTTCATTGTAGTTATCTAGCTATTTAAAGACAATATAATATGTTTTCTAAATAGAGACTTGGTAGTTTATTTTAGATTCTTTTAATGATAAATGGATTCGACATAGACTAGAACCACATTTATTAAACATGTTAGATTAAAAGTTTAGCTTCTTAAGCATGATAAATATATAAGTCATGTTATGAGTCAAGATTTTGATGCACAAACTTATTAAGCTCAAGCACAAACATGACCTATTACACAATTTGTCTACCTTATTGAAAATGGTACAATATTCATGCCCTTCTTGATTACATATTGCTATATTTGAAAAATATATGGTGTAAGTATTACCTTGCATCTCTTTTCTTATACATAGTAATATATGATGATGAAAAATGGGGGTAAAGGCATAGCAAGTGCTTATACATTGCCCTATGAGTAGTTTATTGTTCGAACTTTCATTATTTCAAAATTGAGTGTCTATACCTTCAAAAATTGATCATTGAGTATCTTTACTAGGCACTAAATTATGGAAAAACAAAAGCTTGAGCATTGAAAAGCCAAAAATGCCAAAGTACCGGCACTTGCTATGCTTTTATCCATGAAAAATAAGATAACATAAGCTAACTTGAAATCCAATAAAAAACAGTAATCATTCATCAACATTTAGCATAGAAAATATTATTGAGTTCAAGTTTCTTACTAAATTTGATTTCACTATTGAGTCTAAATTGGACTCAAATCTTGAAAGGTTTTAAACTTTTTTTTTTTTTCAATATCCATCTTTGACCTTATAAAGGAATACCCTGAGTCAAGCTTACTTGTAACCTATATGAATTAGTACCTAGCTATGCTTTTCCTTATTATGTTAATCCTTATAATTTTAATAACCTATATATTATGAAAACTCGAAGGCAAAAGAAAAAAAAAAGTTTAATAAACAAACCAATAGGTAACTAATGATCCTTTTTAACTACTTGGTCCAATAGCTTACGATTAGTGGTGACTTAGTATTCATTGTCATAGCTTCATAAAGCAATAACAAAATCTAAACTACAACTAATGTAAGATTTTACTCATATAAGGTATTATGTCCTCTTTCTCTTAAATATGCAATATCTTCATTATGGACCTTACAATTTTGCCTAGTTCTTCTCCCTTTTTAAAGTACGATTCAATTCATTCTTACAATCTTCTACATATAGGCCATCTTAAAATCTTTTTAAGAATTGTAGTCTAATGATGCTCCCTACCCTTTTATAACCTCTTCTCTAATTTGCCTTAGTTCGAGTTAATGTTGTATTTACTAACTAGACTTTGTCAAAATGTACAATTTATTACTTATATTATTCAAAGATCAATTTATTACCTACTTGAAGTTTTTGTAATCATTTATGCTACCTGACTTAACTCTATGAACTTCATTTTCATCGACTAAGCCTAAGCCAAAGCCTAACCAAAGATGACATATATGTATGGGTGCATAACCCTAGCTCGTATCTAAAGGATGTACTTTCTCAACAAACATAGCAAAGAAACTTTATTGCATGGAAGGCAAATGATTAGGAATCTAACCATGCAAGACAACCTTAATAACTTTGTCATGATTGCAATATTGCAGTTAGTATGCATGAGAAGTCTACTTCAATTGACTATTTTGTACTAAATTTCACTTTCAATTTCCATAAAATCATCATATCTTGAATTTATTATATGACTAAAACTAGATTGTGCAAAAAATTTTCAAGAATATACATCTAAAACTTACTTAAAACCCTATTAAACCCTAATTTGGTTTTCCTTAATTTAACTTATATTAAGCCCAGTCCGGTCAATATAAGTTACTCAACATAAAATTAAGGGAAGACATTTTTCTTTAAAAAATATTCCATAAAAAATAATTTTAAAAATTAAAGTCACCAACAATTCAATTGATAAAAAGTGAAATTAAGGTTTTCAAGTAGGAAAACTATAATTTGGCCACTAATCTATAAATATTTTTTAAAAAATAATTTTTCAAAAAATTAAAAAGAAAAGCTAAGTTTAGGGGCTAATCTATTAAGACTAAGTCATCTTGTAAAAAGAAAAAAAAATTATTAAGCTTTATTTTTATATTTTTATAAAAATACTAAGATATATACAAATATGTAAAATATAGCTAAAACAAATTTTTTGGGATATTTTTTTATTTCAAATTTTTTTAAAAAATTATTTTTTTTATTTTTTATACAATTACTTCGAATGTGCTTACGTACTTATTGATTAGGATCAAACCAACGTAGTTCTTTTAAAAAAGATTTAGTAGGTGGATTTTTTTTATTTTTTAAAAATTGAGCCAGATTTACATTTATTTAACCATTTATTATTATTTAAAAAAAAACCTAAAAAATCTAATTTTAAGAATCTATTTTAAAAAAACTTAACAACTATATCTTTTTTAAAATCTAAGTTAAGATTTTTTTATTATTTCTTTTAAAAAAAAACACTACATGCCAAAAAATATTTTTCCTAAATCCTATACACAAGATATAATACAATACAATCTAGATATGTATTTTCTTTGAAGATACAAATTTCAAAGAAAAGATATGCAATTTTAGCTAAAAATGCAATTTAATTAACTTATTAAAAAAAAGTAACAATTATCTAAAAAAATATAATGAACGATATGGCAATTAAAAATATAATAAAAAGCCTAAACGAGTCAAGTTACGTGTGATCGATGTGCTCATGTTAATTGTATCATGATTAGCTAAACTATGTTCACATGTTCGGTACGTGTATTGATTGTACGTGTGTACGGCGTTGTATGCGTAGCTGTGGATCGTGTTTAGTGTGATTTGTATGTGTTAGATTGCATGTAGATTGTTTGTACGTTGTGCGATGTCAGATTACATGTAGAGTGAGTAGCGTAAAGCTATGTAGTGAATTATCGTATGTGTAGTCATGAGTCGGTGCAATGCAGGTGGGATTAACTGTTCAATGTGTAATTTGTTCAATGCAGTACAGGTAGGCATAGATTGTGTTTATGGGTAAGTGTTGTGTGAGCGTGTGATCTACAAGACATGTCAGTCGTAAGCACTTGTGTCGATGAAGCAATGTTGGTGAGAAGAGTGTGATTGATAGCATAACAATGCAAGGGACGTGGAGTGTCAATGATGTGGGCATACATCAATGCTATGTTCGTATATGTAGGATCAAGTGCAATGTGGAGTAAGTGTATGATATGGTAAGTGCTATGTTCATGTGTGTAAGATGCATGATGTAGTGTACAGGTGTAAGTGAATGTCATATGATCAATGAATGGCAAGGAGATCTGTTTAGATGATTGTATTCGTGGGGATTGGATGCAATTCGTGTTCATTGAAGTAGGTGTTGGATTGTGCACTTATGTTTTTGTGGCAGTGTATGGGTGTAATTGTAAAAACATTTTAAACTTTACCGTCGAATTCCTATTTATAATAAATACAATCAAATCTTTCGTATCTCTTTAGATATAGATCTAATTCTCAATAAACTTTAGATATGAAAGATACAATTTAGATTCTTTGAAGATTTAACCTAGTTTTTAGAAACCCTATTTTAATTTGAGCCTTTTATTTTTGAGCTTGACTCAATCTAACTTGTTTAGCCCAATAACTTGCTTAATAAATCCTAAGTCTATTATAGCCTAATATAAGTTAGATAAAAAATCTATTTTATATCAGATTGAACTAAAATATTTTAATAAATCCTAATCATTCAATGACATAAAATTTATTGAGCACTCATCATTATTCGATTTGACCTTAAACGACTCAACTTAACTTCACTTGATCGGCTTGACTTGACTAGATACGACTTTGACACTTTATATTTTTTTTATTTTATTTTATGTTTTTTCTTTTTTTTTCAATTTTTTTATTTTCCTTTTTTTCTTTAACCTAGCTTAATAAAAATATTAAAATAAAACAGCAAAAATGAGGTATCTACAAACCCGACTATAATGAGTCCTTTAACTGTTCTTAAAAAATTGTAGCAACTACATGTAATTTCTCTTCAACTTATATCTTTGATTTTCATCATTTTAGTGATTTTCTTAGATCAAATTTGCTTGAGATGCATTGCATTCCCTAAAAATTTGTTTAGAGCATACTCAAAACTTAAATCGAAGATGTCCACTTCAAGTTATTATGAAAAATGTGTCAACATATATGTTTGATATTTAGTTCGTGATTTCAAGCATTTTAAAGTGTTTTCTTGTGATAAAGTTGCTTGAAGTATATTCTTATATGTATTACTTTTGTTATATGGAATTTAAATGAAGATTCTATGATGAAAAATATAATCTTTAGCATATATATTTAACATAAATAGCTAATTTAAAAATAAACAAAAGCTTAAACTTTTAATTTGATTATCTTACCACTTAATAGATGTTGGGTCATGTCAATGAATAGATCTTGTAGTGTTTCATACCAACAACTGGTGGTTAAGGTTTGTTGATTAATGTTTGGTGGAGAGAGAAATAGTCATCAAAAGTTGCATCGTTAGATTGGTTGAAAAATAATTATTTTCTTCACTTTCATAGAGCAACTTATGGGTATCACTTTTTGGGTGTGCTTTTCAACCATCTATGTGGTAACGTAGCTTTCATAGTGGTGGTAGAATGAAAGAGGAGTTAAAAGTATAGTCCAAGAATGGGTTTAGTTCTAAGTTTAGTTAAGTATATTAAAATATAAGCAAGACAGAAGATGAGCGCTTAAATTGCAATTTGGAATTCATCTTATTCTTGAAACGGTTGTCCTCCACTACTAATTCCTTAAAACTATGACTTATATATATATAAGCTTACATTTGTTAGATAAGTTGAGAAACAATGTCCTCAATGATAGGAATTAACCTCCGATACTAATCATACATTCATGAGCTAAAGGTCTGGCTAATATGATTTAATGAATTCTCAAGTGCTGCCTAATTCTAGATGAAACCGACCTCCTAAACTAAGCTGATCTCACATTGCTACGAACATGCGAACCAATCTACTTCCTTATCGAACGAAGTGTAGGAGATGTCAAGCTATTTGAAGCATGCCAACATCATTCTCCAACTTGCTCTAAAGATCTCTCTCCTTATAGGATGAATGATTATGGAAAGGATAATCATGCATTGATAGCAAAAGAACCCTCCAAGCTAACTAGGACATCAAAAGTTGCCAATCTTATCCCTTATGCACCATAGTTAGTTCACAGTAGAACTACTAACCTCTCTCATAATGGCACGTATCTAACCATACTATCTAACAAATAATATTCCCATTCTAAAAGGATTATGGATTTGTCCTTTTGCTTTTGCAACATAATTGTACAGTATTTTACCTTTTTTAGTAATTGCAAATGATTATGTAACCTTATTAGCCCTTAAGTATAAATACCCTTTGATAATATCCGTTATGATTTGAATCTTCTTGTTTTTGTTAATGGAATCTCCTAAGTCTCTTTCTCCTTCATTGAGAACCCTACCCTTCTAGCTCATAGCAACCTTTAAGTAAGGTTGTATCGATAAGCAACCTACTATCTTGGATTAGTGAGTTTCATTTGGCAAGATATTGGTTTGTGAGTACTTGAGTGGCGAGTCAAATCCATAAGTAGCTCATAAGGCTTAATCTTTTCTTTTAGTGTTTTAACCATTTGAAACCCATATTCACTCTTCTCTGATAGTTGTCTCTAGATGACCCATTCATGATACGATAAGGCTTCTTTTGAGATACACGTTATTTTCCTATCATCTTGGTACCAACCCTTTTTTTTATTAGTTTTGACTTTTGAGAGACTAAGCAGTGTTGTATATATTAGTAATTGTTACTGTATGGTTGAAGTTTAGTTATTTTATTAGTCACAATTGGGGTGATAATATCGGTTTTGTCATACTTTGTTTTTTACCTATAAGATAAGGTAATGGTTAAGTTAGATGGGCTCTTAGTGATAGTGTATCCACTAGTGTGTTTTGAGTATTAGAATCGGTGGTTATGATGGAAGTAGTGTTGTGAGGATCGTTTATTTCCAATGGTAGTGTAGTAGTTATTGAGGTTAAAGGAATGACAAACCTAAATGTGAACACTATGATAAGGGATAATGCAAGTGATGTTCTTGGACAAAGTTGTCATGGTAAGCAGATGCCCAGATCCAATAATGAGAGGATGCACTGCCTTACCAAATTGTTAAAAAAACATGTTGACTATAATGCAAGCAAGAACGGCTATAGAAAATACAAAAGGAGTTTGCCAACTTAAAAATTAGGCTAATAAAGTTATATCAGACAAGAACCAAGCTGATTATAAACTGAATCAGGATAATGTTGGTGTCTAGCATAAAGGGAAGCCTACCTAGCTTACAATGCCCAAGTTGGAGGTGGAGTTGCACAAAGGATTAATCATAGGATGGACATAATAAGAGAAGAAAGTAGTAAGGAAGAATTCTATGAGGTCAAAGAATAGTTGGAAAGAGCGCCTTAAGTAGGTCAATATGAAATTGACCTAATCTAGCATATTATCCTATTTAACAACCCTAGAGAAGAGTTGATCGTTAAGCTCATCAAAGAATTAACTTAGATGATGCAAGTGAAGCTGATGAAGAGCTTGATGAGTAATACTATGAAGAAGAGCGCGCTATCCGAGCTCCCAAGCGTAGTGATAACATAAAAATCCAAATTTCAAGCTTCTCAAGAAGGAGTAATACTCACGAATGTCTGGATTGGGAAGAGTAGGTAAATAAGTTGTTTGAATGCTATCATTATGTAGAGGATGATAAGGTTAGACTTACGCCCTAAAATTTACTATATATGCTCACATGTGGTGGAAGAAACTACATATAATGAGAAGAAGAGAAGGTAGATGAGGTGTAAGAACATAAGGAGAAATTAAGAGGGTCATGCAGAATAGATTCATTTTTTAATCATATTATCAAGATACCTTCACAAAGTTGCGAGAACTGAAGCAAGATAATGGATCTATTTATCAATATATGTAGGAATTTCAAATGCTAATGATTAGGTATGAGGTGGAAGAGCCTAAAGCCAAAATGTTTTAAGATTTGTCAACGGTTTAAAGTATGAACTAAGAGATGTTGTTAAAGTATAGTCCTTTCACACCCTTGAAGAAGCTATTAAGGTTGCCTAAGGCATTAAAAGGTAGAGGAGGAATAGACCTTATCGAGTTAATAGTTCCTAACCTGTTCCATCTATCCGACATATCTAAAGAAGTAATAAGAAGCCTACTAGCTTAACACCAAGCAAAAAGGAAGGTTAGTTATTGTAAACAGGAGGGAGTAAGGAGGGAAAGAGAAGGAATTTGAAAGGGAACAAATCTCCAAAAAGAAAAGAAGCGGGCTAAAATGCTTCAAAAGCAAGAGCTTTGGACATATAGTTGCCTAATGTCCAAGTTAACAAACTATGATCACTAAAGGTGATGTCTTAACCTTTGAAGTGTATAATATGGATGAGGAGGTTAGTGAAACTGCAAAAGCTACGAAGGATGAAGTGAAGGTAGAAGTTACAAGAGATGATATCTACCTAGAGGAAGAGGACATGCTAACACTAGTTATTCGATAAGTTCTTACCATGGAATATGATTGACAAGAAGAGTAGTACAAGAATTTGTCCCATTACCACCTATAAGGTAAATGACTAGCTTTATGCCTTAATTATTAATGATGGAAGTTACATAAATGTTGCATCTACAAGGTTGGTTAACTAGCCAAACTTACTAACCTCTACAAATCCTATAATACAAATTACACTAGTTGAATAAGATGGCATCATTATATGTTATGAAGCAAGTGTTATTATTGATTACCATTGGAAGTTATAAGGATTAGGTTTTGTACAACGTACTGCTAATGTGTGCTTCACATATTCTGCTTGGCCGACCTTAGCTTTTTGACAAGAGAGTTATGTATAGTAGGTATAGGATACTTACACATTTGAGAAAGATGGTCAACCTATTACACTCTTTCCATTGACGTCGAGTCAAGTCAGTAGTATGCAACCAAACGAAGTTAGAAGGCTAAGAAGGCCTTAGTGATGAATTAATATGAATTAAGAGAAGATGTGAAGAGTGATGAACTGACTTTCTTATTGATATAAAGGTTGCTTGAAATTCAAAGACATGTTGACCTACCTAAAGAGGTTGAAGAGTTGTTAAGAGAGTTTACCAACTTGTTTCTAGATGAGTTATCAAAGGCATTACCTTCAAAATGAGGAATAAAGTATGGTATCAAACTACAACTAGTAGCTACTTTGCCAAACTAACCAGCTTATCAAATGAATATAAAGCAAGCTGTAAAACTGCAAAGGCAAGTGAATAAACTCATCAAGAGAGAATATGTCCGAGAAAGCATGAGTCCTTATGCTATACTTACATTGTTAGTCCCCTAAAAGGACAAAAGTTGGAGAATGTGTATAGACAACTAAGCTATTGATAAGATTACTATCAAGTATAAGTACCCAATCCCCATACTAGATGATATGTTGAAGTTAGGATATCACCATATTCAATTATAGGAAGGCGATGAGTGGAAAACAACCTTTAAAACAAGACGTGGATTGTATGAGTCGCTTGTAATGCCATTTGAGTTATCTAAATACTTACATTGTTAGTCCCCTAAAAGGACAAAAGTTGGAGAATGTGTATAGACAGCTAAGCTATTGATAAGATTACTATCAAGTATAAGTACCTAATCCCCATACTAGATGATTTGTTGAAGTTAGGATATCACCATATTCAATTATAGGAAGGCGATGAGTGGAAAACAACCTTTAAAACAAGACGTGGATTGTATGAGTCGCTTGTAATGCCATTTGAGTTATCTAATGCTTAAAGCATGTTTACAAGGTTGATGAACCACGTATTAAGGAATTAAATAGGAAAGTTTGCTATGATTTATTAGTAACATCTTGGTATATAGCCTTAACCTACCTAGCCATGTGAAAAATCTTAAAGTTGTCTTTGATGTGCTTCGAGCTAAACAATTGCTTGTCAATTTAAAGTGTTGTTTCTACCAAAGTGGGGTTATATTTCTAGGTTATGTCATCAATGGTAGAAACCTTAGAGTTGATGAGGAGATGATTCGTACCATTGTGGAATTGCTTAGCCTGACCTCAAGTACCGATGTTAGAAGTTTTTAAGGCTTATCTTCTTTTTACCAAAGATTCATTTAGAATTTTACTTCAATAGTTACACCCCTTATTGAACTCATGAAGAAGAACATTGACTTTAATTAGGGAGAATGAGAAGAAAGGTATTCTATTAAATTGAAGAAGAGGTTAACCTTGGCCCTAGTGCTATCTTTGCTTGATTTTAACAAAGTTTTTGAGCTAGAATGTGATGCTTCAAGCATATCATAGCATACAACAATACTCATGCAAGAATACTAACCTATTGCCTACTTTAGAAAAAAGCTTAAAAGATCAACTTTGAGTTACTCTTTTTATGAGAAGGAATTCTATTTCTTATTCGAGCTTTATAGACCTGGCAACACTAATTGCTACCAAGGGAATTTGTTGTCTACTCCAACCATCAACCCCTAAGGTACTTGAAGAGCTAACCAAATTTGTCGAGGCAATAGATAAAATAGGTCAATTTTCTAGAAGTATTCTCATACCTGATAAAATAAAAGAAAGGGAAGATGAATTTAGTTGCAATTGCCCATTTTAAGCAACATACACTACTTTTTAACCTGAAAACAAGGTTGATGGTTTTCTCTAATAGGAATAGTATACCCAAGAAGAATTTTTTGCATCGATTAATGCGCAATGCAAGTAGAATAGAATATTGGATGAATATTTCGTAGAAGATGACTACCTCTTCTAAGCCAGCAAGCTTTACATGTCGAGCTATTCAATTAGTGAGTTGTTAATCTAAGAAGCCCATAATGAAGTCTTAGCTGTCAACTTTAGAGAAAGAAGAACTTATAAATTATTGAAATCAAGATTTTATTAGCCAAGGATGTCGAGAGATTTACATTAGGTCTTTGAGAGATGTTAAACTTATAGAGAGGCTAAGAGTTAAGCTAAGCAAGAAAAAGTTATGCTTTTACCAATCTTAACTAAACCATAGGCGACCTTGAGCATGGATTTCATTCTTTGTTTGTTGAGAACCATATGTAAGAGAGATTCCATAATGGTTGTAGTCGATAAGTTCAATAAGATGGCACATTTTATGCCTTGCAACAAAACTAACAATGCTTTAACTATTTTATTTCTATTTTTGTAGGAGATCATGAAGCTACATGGTTCTCGAAGAGTATAACATCTAATAGAGACCTAAAGTTCTTAAGTTATTTCTAGAAGGCCTTATGGCACTGACTTAGAACCAAGTTATTATTCAATACATCATGCCATCCATAAACAGATGGACAGAAAGAGATTGTTTACTGCAGATTAGGTTCTCTCGTCTAAGCTATAGTAAGGAAAAAGCAAGCTGATTGGGGTTTAATTCCCCTACAATAGATCCATCCACAATATGACTTGCAAGTCTTAATTTGAGGTTGTTTATAGTTTCAATCCAAAGTTACCTCTTGATCAAACACTAAGACCTTAAGCTGAATACAATGATCTAAATGCAGAAGATCAAGCTCAAAACTTATAGCAAATCTATCGTCAAGTTACTAAACAATTAACAGGTGCTGCCAAAAGGCTTACACGAAGAAGCAAAGAATGCCAAGAGAAGCTATTCCAACTAGGAGACCTAGTATGGCTACATTTGAGTAAGGAGAAGTTCCTAAACAAATGGATGAACAACCTATCAACCCGAGCTAAAGGCCTATTTCGCGTACTACAAAAGATTAATAACAATGCCTATAAGCTTAAACTTTTCAAAGGAAATGGGGTTTCTGACACTTTCAACATTTCCAACCTAAGTCCCTATATAATAGAGGAAAATATCCTAATGGAGGACTTTAAAGATTTGACACCAAGTTCTAAACAACTTGAAGGGAATGGTAAGAATCAGCTTCTAATACTAATCATATGATTCCAAGCTAAAGGTTTGACTAACATAACTCAATGAATTCTTAAGTGTTGCCCAACTCCAAATGAAGCTGACCACCTTTACTAAGCTAATCTCACACTGCTACCAACTTGCCAACCAATTTGCCTCCTGATCGAATGGAGTATAAGAGATACCAAGCTACTTAAAGCATGCTAACCTTACTCTTCAACTTGTTCCAAGGATCTCTCTCCTTGCAAGATGAATGCTTGTAGAAAGATATTCCTGTACTAACAGTAGAAGAACTCCTTAAGCTTACCAAGACATTAAAAGTTGCCAATCTTATCCCTTATGCATCCCAATTAGTTTTGCTACAAGATTACTAACCTCTAATATAATGGTACGTGTCCAGCCATACTACCTGACAATGAATATTCCCTTTTGAGAAGGATCATGAATTTGTACTTCTACTTTTGTGACATAATTGCATTGTATTTTACCCTTTTTAGTAATTGTGAACAATTATGTAACCTTACTAACTTTCATGTATAAATAACCTTTAAGAACATTCGTTGTAATCAAAACCTTCCCATTTTTCTTAATGAAATCTCCTAAGTCTCTTTCTCCTTCATTTAGAACCATAGGCTTATAGCTCATAACAACCCTTAAGTAAGGTTATGCTGGTGAGTAACCCACTATCTCTAACCAGTAAGTCACATCCGATGAGGTATTGGTTTTTAAGCGCTTGAGTAGTGAGTGATATTTACAAGTAGCTTACGAGGCTCGATCTTTTCTTTTAGGTTTTGCCCATTTGAAACCTATATTCACCTTTCTTTGGTTATTGTCTCTATAGGACTCATTCATGCTACAGTAAGCCCTCTTCTTAGGCATGCATTATTTTCTTATCACTCTAAACATGAGCAAGGTGGTATGTACCCATATGTTTGTGTCATCTTATCTTAAGCTTAGTCTTGGTTGAAGATTCATTATCCACGCTGGTTTGGTTTGGCTTTCGCCAAATATAATTTTTTTTTTCAAAAATTATTTGTCTATATATGCCAAATGTTATGTGTTAATTCATGGTTCATCTATAAGTTTAAGTTAGCTAACAAAGCAAATAAAGTTAGGCCATATAGTATAAACAACCACAAAATTTTCAATTAGGTAGCAAATTGTTTTTTACAAAATTCAGGTAGTTAATTGCTTATTTTGGGTAAAGTTTTAGTAATAAATGTGACATTAACCCACATTAGTTCAAACTTCAATCATCCACCTACTTAGTGTTTGCTCTTATACCATTTATAATGCCTCAAATAAAAAATAATCAATAACTAAACTAGCAAGTGACTAAAAGATTTTCTTAACTAGTTGGTTCAAAAAAATTTCACTAGTATTAATTTAGTATTCATTATCATAACCTTATAAATCAATGAATCTATTTTAAAAGTTAAAATAAGACTTCATTATCATAACCTTATCCCTTTTTTTTCCCTTGATATTCCAAATGCTAAAAATGTTATAATGATCTGAAAATCTATAATATATGAAATATAAATTTAAAGTAAAGGAGTTAAATAAATTAATATAAGATTGAAATTATTTATGTTTCACTTTATTTATTTAGAAAAAACTAATTAATATTTTTTATGATGCCTAAAATATTTGTTAATATATTAATTTTTACTTTCCAATTCTTCATCTTTCTAATCAAATTGAGATAGATAGATTTCTTAAGATGTGAAATAGATACAGTCAGATTAAAAAAAAAAAGAGCTAAATATTGACACATACACTTATTAAACAAAGGAATTAAATAATTTCTCTTGACTTTACTTTATTTTTTCCCACTAACAAATGAGTGTCTATGATATGTACGTACAAAAAGGAGTTAATGGTTTTCATACCATCTACAATTTCTAGTTTCATCTAAAATATTTAATCATTTTCAAATATTAAAAAAAAAAGAGTTAATGGCTTTTCATATTGAACTAAAATTTAGAGGTTGTTTATCTATTAAAGTGAAAACCTTTTTTAACTGTTATTAATTGATTATTTAAATTTTTTAGTATTTAAATTTATTCAATCATCTTCATATCTTACCAATTGTCAAATTGCAAAGTAATTGCATGCATCCATTCAATTACACATTCCTTTAACATGTTCCCACATATTCTTTCTTTTTACCTACACATTTTGCTGTAGCATGTTCACTCATTACATAACACATTTGCTATAGTGGAAGTTATTGCTTTATTATGTTCAATTTACATTAATAATTTTATAAAAATATTTTTCGTATAGCCAAGGATATATATTATATTAAAGGGAAAATCCTTTTTAATTACTTACAACTAATAACTTGGTATATTGTGAGTTTAACCATTAAATATATTTATATAGTAGTTACCAAAAGAATTCAAATGCATCCCATAAACTTCTCAACTATCACCCATTATTTACAAATATTTCTAACTACACAATTATAATTTTCTATTATACATATTTCTATGGTTACTATTATTTTATTTATTCATTATTTTAAATGCTCAATATTGCTACTGTTTGGAAATTTTATTATACTTTTTATTTGACCAATATTTGCTACTATAGTAAGGACTTTTTCTTTAAAAAATTTTACAGTTTTAATTTTATTAACATATGTTATTGGCATTATTCCATATTATGAGTCCAAATTTTTTTTATATGTTTTTAACGCAGGTGTATCATCTGTTGGTATTATTAAATCCAAATCCTTTTCTTAATTGCCATTTGGTGTTTATATTAAATAACTTACAAATATTAAAATAGTTATACATTATTCATCTAAAATCACCTATTTGAGAACTTGAATCTATGTGGAATTAAAAGAAGAAGAAGAAGGAGGAGGAGGAGGAGAAGAAAACCACCCATTCTTCGTGTACATATTTATTCTACCAGTAAGGTCACATTCATTTTTCTTTTTACTTATAAGAAAGATAATATTTTATCTTAATATTTTCACCAATAAGAAAGGTAAAATTATATTTTGTTAAATATCAACGGAATAGGTTGTTAGAAACTACTTTAAGAAAATCTTAGAAACCTTTGAGAATATTTATTTGCTTATTTATTTATTATTTTAACTACACTCGTTGAGCTTGATTTTTTTGGTTTCTTATTTAAATTTTATTTCCCTTAACTTGATTTAAACTAAACTATATACCTATTTAGTTTAAACCATTGACTAAAGTTAAAGAAAACTCAATTTCTTTAATTTAAAAAATTTTGGAATCGCTACTCGGTAAGATCAAGAAAGGTAATTAAATTAAAACCAATTAAGTAGATCAATTCTAATTTAATCCTTAGTCTGCGTTTTGGAAAAAATAAAAAAACCAGATATCTTGAGTTCGGAAACTACCTTATTAAACCCTTACAGATATCACTACTAATTTTCCAAAATTAGATTTAGTTTTCAAAATAATCCTTTTTAATATTTAAAAAAAAATTCACTCACTAGTAAACAGATTAAATTATATTTATCTTACAATAATAGTTAATTCAAGCTATAATTTACAAAAAATGGAAAACTAATTTTTTTTTAAATTTTACATTGCTCAAGAGGTGTCTACGTACTCATTAATCGGAATCAGATGTTCATAGTTCAATAAAAAAAAATGTAAGTGTGTCAGTTCTTTTTTAATTTCAAAAAACTAGTCGATTTTAAGTTTTAATTCGTTTAATTTTATTTAGGAAAATTTCTAAAGGATCCTAATTTGGGTTTCTTATTTTTGGAAAAATCCTAGGAAGCGCTAACTTTAAAACAAGCTTTATTAATTTTTTTTGTTTTTAAAATTAAGTTTTTCTAAGTGATTAAAACCCATTTTTTTCTGTTATTTCCTTTCTTTTTACTTTTTTAATTTAATGTTTATATTTTAGCCCAAAAAAGAAAATAAATAAATAAAGACTAAGTTTTCCTACATTTTTCTCTCTTTTTTTTTTCTTTTATTTTCTCCTTATTTTCTTTTTTTTTTTATTTGAGAGAATACAAATATAAAAAAAGAAAAAAATACAACATGGATACAAAAACAAGAGAAGGGCGAATTGAAAACTTATGAGTGGGTTAGGCCTGGGGTAGATAGGATCGGGTTGCTTAAGTTTTTGGGTTGGACTTATACTCTAGAGCAGGTCAAATTCGAGTCGAACTAAGGGGATGAAGCAGTAGTTGATCGAGGTTGCTCTAGGATAATCTACGTAATGAAACAAGTAAGGAAACTAGGATTTATGTGTTTTAGATTGGAAATATGGAGGATAGAACAAGTGCCACAACAAAATGGCAATCATTCATGGTAATTAGGGTTGGTGCAACGGTGGTGGTGTTGAGTCACGGTCGGTGTTGGTGGTTAAGAGTGAATGGCTGGTCGTAGGTTGGTTTCTTAGGGGTGCTGGAGCTTATGGTAGTGGTGGTGGTTTTATAAGACAACTACTGGATGATGGTGGTTTGAAGAGAAAGAGAGGGGTATTACCTAGAGAGAGAAAGTATTAAGGAGTGGGGAAAATGATCGATTTCAAGGGAGTTGATGCTTTCTAATGTCTTGGGAGGTCCAATTTATAGGAAAGAAAACTCTTGTAAGCTTAGAAAGTATTCAAAGGTGAAATCGAATAAAGATCATCCAAATCAGATTCTTGGAAAAAACTTGGTTAGAGTTAGGATTTGAAGTTATTAATTGATATCTTGCTCGAAAAAAAAGCAATGGAAGCTTTGAAAATTTCTTAGAAAGCTTAGATTTGTAATATTGGCATTGAATGGAAAATTCAAATATTTACTTTTCATTAATTTTTTATCCAATTTTAGCCATGTAATTGATTGAATCTAGATGCATTTATTGGCTAAAATTGAAACTAAGCCATGATTGGTATATGATTCTGTCAAGGATACGTATGGAATCCTATGAATGATATACGAAATGGGGTTCAAACACAGGTCAGTAAGTGGGAACGAGCGAGAGAAATCTAGGGAAATCGAAAGAAAGCGTAGGAAATTGCAAGAAATTCGCCTAGTCACTTTTGAAGTACATGATGGCACATGAGCACATGAAAAAAAAAAAAAAGGAAAAGGGAACAGGCACTATAAGAGCGTGATCCTTAGGTGTGTGCTGAGCTTATTTAACCTACATTATATTAGGGCTTTAAGCCCTTTAAATATTGAACTTTACGCCCAGTCCCTAACCAAGATCCACTCTCTCTCCAACCCCCCTACCCCCTCCCCCCACTCCCTTTTTTTTTTTTTTTACAAAATGAAATAATGATAAATAAATAAATAAGTAAAATTAAAAATATACTAAACCTAAACTGGACCCCAATTGATCGGAGCTAAATAATATCACATACATGTGTGTTAAGAGATAAAATGAATAAATAAATGCCCATTTTAACAATTACGTATATCTATACCCTATTTGATGGTAAAAATGAGGTAACTTACTTAATACAACCTAACGACTCTAAGAATTGAGACTTTTATTATCCTAAAAAAATTTGTATTTTTTTTAATTTTTAAATTTTTTTGTTTTTTTGTACTTTCTATTTTTTTTAATTTTTTTTCTAAATTAATGCCCTTTTACTTATTTTAAAAATTTCTAAAATTACAAGAGGGCAAATATTGGGTGTCTACAACTTTCTCTCTTTATGGTGAAGTTGAAGTAAAACTTTACCACAAAAACAAAATGAGACACCATTTCTGCCTTAAGAATAAAATTACCCGAAGTAGTGCTACAACTAGCTAGCTAACCTAGGTTTGATTAATTAGAGATTTGTTGAAAGATGTAAGACGGTGCTTTAGGAGCTAGTTTAGACCTTAGGGTAAGTTTTAGAAGGGTTTAGTGCTCCAAGAGCTGGCTAGAATCTTAAAAGATACCAAAAGAGGGTAGTGCTCTTATTAGTTGGCCAGAACCCTAGAATAATATTGAAGGAGGGTAATGCCCCTATGGATTGGCAAGAACCCTAAAAGATAAGGTAGATCAATACTCCTTAAGCTGGCTAGAACTCTAAAAAGATGAGACAGGTTGGCGCTTATTGAGCTGGTTAGAACCCTAAAAAGATTTGACGGGATGATGCTCCTTGAGTTGGCTAAAACCCTAAAAAGATTTGACGAGACAACGCTCCTTGAGTTGGTTAGAACCTTAATAAGATGAGATGGGTCAACACTCTGTAAGTTAACTAGAACCTTCGAAAGATTTGACAAGACAATGCTCCTTGAGTTGGCAAAACCCTAGAATAGATGGGCCAGCACTCCTTAAGTTGGTTAAAACCCTAAAAAGATGAGATGAGTCAGTGCTCCTCGAGCTGGCTAGAACCCTAGAAAGATTTGATAGGACAGTGCTCCTTGAGCTAGCTAGAATCCTAAAAAGATTTGATAGGATAACACTCATTAAGCAGGCTAAAACTCTAAAAAAGATTAGACGAGTTAGTGCTCCTTAAACTGGTTAGAACCTTAGACGGATTTGATGGGATAGCGCTCCTTGAGCTTGTTAGAACCCTAAAAAGATTTAACGTAACAACACTCCTTGAGCTAACTAGAACTCTAGAAAGATTTGATCGAATAACTCTTCTTGAATTGGCTAAAACCCTTAAAAGATAAGATAGGTCAGCACTTTTTGAGTTGACTAAAACCCTAAAAAGAATATGAGGGTTAATGCAAATGCAATGTTTAAAGACCAACTTAACTTTTTGCTTAAATATATGAAAGTACATACCTGACTTTATCAATAACACTCAAACAATTAAACCTTTTCTCAAAAAGTCCTATCCAAACCAATGGCTTAGCTTTAGAAAACCATTTTCATCTTGAAATGGAGTACACAAAGTTATACTTACTACTAACTTTAAGGAAAGTGACCCAATACATGAAATACCTCTTCTTTGGATTAAAGAGGTCATGTCCTACATAAATGCTCAATTTTTTAACTACACCGTCTCTTAGCTTCTCCCAATCAGACCCCAGCCTTTATTAGGTGATGGTTACCTACCATGAGATGCAACTCTACCATGAAAAATAGCTAACCAAATCTCCTCATCAAGAAAGGTGAATTCGTAATAAAGAATTTTAAGAGTTTCTCATTAATTATCACTATTCCAAACCTCACATTCATCTACTCTCATGTTTATGGTCTATAGGATTTCTTTAAGTGGAGTAAGAGAAAAGGACCATTTAAAGTGTTAGGCATCATCCAATGTTGATTATTGCTAGGGATACCAGCTTTACTTGTAGAGAAATGAAAATTAGACCACAGTAATATTTAAGATCACTAGCATTTTATGTTTTAAGTAAAAATTTCATTGATTTTCAGGGATAGTACAATTTTATTGCATTAGCATTTATAAGGTACCTCAAACTCAAAGCATCAATTTGTGATAAAATTAAAGCCCCTACTAGCAATACCTTTTTCACAATATAAGCACCTCTATAATTTAAAGCAAATTTCCTTCTAAAGTCTTGTACACTGGAGAGAGTCTTTCTCAATATCACATCACCTTCTTTGAAATTTTGAGGTTATACCTTTTTATTAAAAGCTTGAGCCATCCTCTGTTGATCGCATTAATTATGACATAGGGTCATTAATCTATTTTTGTTAATTGAGTTCAATCATTCAATACACTTTTTTACCTAATCAGCCTCATCTAATTGAGTTTCTAAGAGATGGGATCTCAACTTCCACTGGTAATATTACTTATACTGTATACTAAGGAGGAAGGCATTGCCCCTATTGATGTCTTGATAGAAGTTCGATAGGCTATAAGTGCAAATAGTAACATCTCATGCCAATCTCTATATGTAATAGCCATCTTTTCAATAATTCTCTTAAGATTTTTGTTGGCTACCTTGATGGCCCCATTCATCTAAGGTCGATAAGGGGTAGAGTTCTTATGCATGATTTTAAACTACCAACACAACTCTAATATAAGTTTATTGTTGAGATTTCTGCCATTATCAGTAATGATTGTTTCTAAAGTCTTGTATCAAGCCAAGATGTTTTCTTGATAAACCTAACCTCTACCCCTTTAGTAACACTTGAATAAGAGGAGGTTTTGACCCACTTATTAAAGTAATCAATCGAGACCAGTATAAAACGATGACCATTAGATGTCTTTGGAGTGATTGTGCTGATGATGTTTATACCCTACATAAAAAATGGCTATGGCACAGATAGTATGTATAATTTTTTAGGCGAAGCATTTATCTTGTTCACATAGCATAAGTAACATACCTAACATGCTTGATGCAATTGCTGTCCATAGTTAACTAATAGTACCTCAGTCTCATAATCTTCTTAGCAAGCATGTAGCTATTTATGTAAGGGCCATATACTCTCTCATATACTTCCTTCATAAAAACTTTAACCTCTAGATCATCCATACACCTTAGAAACATACAATCAAATGATCATCCGTATAAGGTGGACTCACTTATTAAGAACTAGGTAGCCAACCTCGTGATTGTCTTTCTATCCTTTTTCTTAGTATTATCAAGATATGTTCCTTTTCGTAGGAACCCTTTAATGTCATGGTACTAAGGCTTTTGTCATGTATACCTTCTATTGCCAGATATAAAGCAAGCTTCTTTGTAACTTCAATTCTGAGTGGTTAAATTTCAACCTTACCAAATATTTAGATCATGGATGCTAAAGTGGCTAATGCGTTAGCAAAGTAGTTCTAAGTCTTTGGAATGTATGTAAACGTAACTTCTTCGAATCTTTCTACTAATTCAGTTAAATGTTAGTGGCAAGGTACCAATTTAGGATCCTTCATTTTATATTTTCCCCTAACTTAGCCAATAATGAGTGAGGAATCCCCATATACTTCTAATTCCCAAATCTCCTTATCTAAGGCCATTTTAGGTATCACAATGCATGCTTCATATTCGGCAATATTGTTGGTATATGAAAAAATGAGCCTTACAGCTACTAGGAATTGTACAACATTAAGAGATATCAATAATGCCCCAATAAGGATATATTAGTAACTAAAGGTTGGTTTTTCTACTAAATACTTCAAGGGATCATGTTGAGTTAGCAATTCAATCTGATAGTAGAGTATGTATTGTTTGAGCCAATGTATGACCTAAACCAAAGCATAACGCATTCTTTCAATTTCAAAATATTTCTATTCCCTTTTTATAAACTTCTTACTTAAGTAGTATAAAGCCTACTTTTTCCCTTCTTCATCCTTTTAACTAAGCATACACCCCATGGAACCTAGTAATATAGAAATAACAACTTCCTAGGTATAGAAACAACGACTTCCTAGGTTTAGAAGCTATTAGAATTGGAGGGTTCATGACGTATTCCTTAATCATTGTAAAGACTTCCTCACATTCTTTATCCCAGTTTGTCTTGGCATTCTTCTTTAGCAACTTAAATAAAGGATAGCATTTATTTATAAGTTGAAATATAAATTGGGCTATGTAGTTTAAATGACTTAATAAGCCCCTAACCTCTTTAAGTGTGTGTGGAGAAGGCATGTCGAGTACTGTTTTGACTTTACCAAGATCTACTTCAATGCCTCTTTAGCTAATTATAAAATCCAGCAATTTTGCTGATGTCACTCCTGTTGATAATTGATTTTTATCCCGGTGCGTGAACACTTGCAAAACATGAAAATGGCTTCGAGGACCGTTGGAGGGTGCACCGATACGACCACTTCGATACCTAAGTTGACCCTTTGTCATGAGGAGAGAAATGTCAAGTAATTAGGAAAAAAATGAGAGAATAGAAGAGGGTCTCCTTTCTTAGGGGTTTTGATAGTATTTATAATAAGTTAATGGGGATTGTCCCTGGATTGGTTCATTGGATTGAACTTAAATATTGGGTCTACTAATATAAGCTCACATAATAATTATTCAAAAATGCTTATCAACACTTGCCTCTTATTGTCTTTGGCGGCAAAGTTGGAAAAGAGAGTATTTAGGGAGGTTAATTTGGTGAGATTTTTGGAAAGGTTTATAATCTCAACCTAAAGAGGTTAGAGTGCTTGAAGAAGTGAAAAGCAGGGGTAACCTGAGCATTTATAAATATCAATATGCCTTAAAAAGTGAAGGTCTGAAGAGGCTCGAGCTCCTAAAGAGGTAAGGGCCTAGAGTGGTTGAAACTCCTAATGAAGCAATGGTTTAAAGAGGTCAAAGCACATGAAGAGGTGAGAGCATCTAAAGAGGCAAAGGCTTGCGGAGGCCAAAGCACCTGAAGAGGCTGGATAAGCATGCAAGTCATTTGAACTAAGTACAAACCCATCCTAAGTAAAGCAGTAAAGTAGGCTAATAGGGCTTTAGTCCATAAAGTATAGGACTTTGGCTTACTTACTCGTTGTCCATACCAATCATAAGACTTAGAACACTTTACCCATCATAGCTAAACGACTTAAGGATTTCAAGAAGCTTGTCATCTATCAATTAGACAAGGCAATTAAATTTATACCAAGTCATTGTCCGTTGAGTATGGGACTTAGAACTGTTAAGGAGTTTCCTGTTAGTAGATTACATCTGTTCGGGCTTAAAATAGAGAGCATTTGATTGGCCCAAATTCATCTTTGTATTTACGTTAGAGCATCATGTAGATAGATAACACATTATTCATGAGTCAAGTATGAATAGTAATAATTGATCGCTATGAACAACAACGTAAAGTACATAGCTCAAAATAAATAATTAAACGAGTCTAAAGTAATGATAGGGAATTTTTACCGATCTTTCATTAGTAAAAACCAATATGTGAATGGATATGTTCCATACTAGCCAAGTGAACTGGGGTACTTCTACATAAAGTTGTCTTGGAGACAATCTCAGTTTGTAACCTCATTTGTTACAGTATTCCAATTCATGGAAGCAATGAATTATTTGACAACTTATAGTTTGGTAACTTAGAACAAGTAAAAAAACTCAGCCTCTCGACTAATGCTGAAAGTCGATGGACATAGCTCGATTATGTTTCTCAATTCCTTGGGTATCTTGACCTCCTGACTATTGTTGTAAGCAATTGAAACAAGCAAGATGTTCCTTGGTTTCCTGTATCTTTTAACCTCCTGGCCAATGGAGTTTATCAACTTAATTATGTAAATGAGCTTTATTCGGCCATGTCGTTAACAAGAACAAAAAGCTCAACTACATTGTTTTGAGCAAGGACTTTGGGGTGTATGGAGCTCAACTTCGTGATTATGTTTAGGCAACACATGTAATATACACCCTTGACACATGCAACATGCATTGTTGGTCTAGTCACCACCCCTGTCTAATACTTGGTACATTCCATTGTAGCTTGGTTATAGGAGAGCTTGGATAATGGCTTGTCATATAGAAAGAGCTTAGTACTTGCTATTTAGGATTGGGAGCTCAGCTCTAGTGCACATAGCTTAAATGTTAGCTTAGATTGCTGTAGTGAAGAGTTCGACACAAATTGTTGTCGGCCAAATGAGCTTGACGTGCCCATAAGGAAGTTGGATTCATTTTCATGAGTCAAGTTGCCATTACTCCTAATGCGTCTGCTACATTTATGTACATGCTCTATTTTGCTCGAGTGTCCTCGTTGTTGTGAGTACTTGCATCAATTTTGATTGGGGGCACTTGGAATTGTTTGAAAAGTATGGAGCTCAACAAGTAGAGAAACTAGGCTATTTAGCTACGATACTCAGCACGCTCCACTGTTATGCACACTCATTGAAACTTCTCGACCACTCGGTATGGATGCATTACTAATTGAAATTCAAAGCTCGGCGATTAGCTTCATGCATCATGGCACTCGGCTCAATCTTAGAGGAATGAAGTTGCTGAGTTTTGTTTATTATTACTTAAAGCTAGATCTCAACATCAGGTACTCACATTGGAATGTTGTACCCCTCCTCGAAAGTTTGAAAAAGGAAGCCAAGGTCACTCAGAAACTTTGCTTGGCATTGTTATCTAGTATATAAAGTCATAGCCATTTCTCGTCAACTTGGTACGGCCATGGATCTTCAACTACTTGGCTATGGAACTTGGATAAAATTGCACTCAACATATACTTGGATAGATTACACTCAACACTTAGCATGGAACTTAGATAAATTGCACTCAACTACTTGGCAATCGACGTGGACTTGAAAAGTGTTAGCAAGCTTAGAGCCCAGCATCCATGAAACTCAAACTTCTTGTCGCCCATGGAATAGTTCTAGAATATGCTTAGAGTAGCTCGGGTGTTTTGCCATCAAGTGCTTGTGTTGTTCAATGCTGTCCATCTCACTTTAGAGCTCGACTGAGTGGAGTTTAGAGCTTGAGTTGATCTTGAAGCTTTACAAACTAGGTTGGAATTTAATTAGAGCTCGCCTTATGTCGGCTCCCTAAATAAGTTGACTGGCTAAGGAGAAATATCTCCCTTGAACTCATTAGTAAGCATTTTATAGAGCTGGAGACGTCAAAACACATTTCCACTGAGATAATGGACACGACATGATGCTGAAATCATCTTCCATTATATTAATGGTGTAAGACCTAGTGCTCTAGATCCTTGTAGTGCTTCTCATGTTTTATCTTCTTATGTGTTGTTTTCTTCACCATCCTACTCTCACCCATCATCTTAATAGATTCATGAACGAACTTCACTACTGCTCGAGTAAAATACTTGAAGCACGGCTAATAAAGCTCTTATGATAGAGCTTAGCAAAATATTTAAAAAAAAAAACTCAACATAAATAATTGCGAAAGCTCCAAGATCATAATCTATATTTGCTTATAACCATTTAGGTCTAACTACAATAGAATCAAAATAACATGGACAAGCATCTAATTTAAACACGAATGGAGTCGAGTGTAAACTATCGATGCGTTATGTAAAACTAGAAATGTACAAAAATTCTTAGAAAATGAAAAGCACAATGTAGTTTCTAAGATTGAGTGGGTGATCATAAAAAAGATGAAATTGTAATGGTTACACTTTCACGAGAAAAAACTGTTAGTGGCCTTATTTTTTTTCTTCTTTTGGGTGCACCTAAGTTTTTGTCTTATGGCCTTCCCGCATTTCCTATGAGTAGCCATGTATATATAACTAACTGGCCAGGCCACGTAAGTCACAATGGATTCACGATGAATCTTGAGAGCGAGGCGTAACAATTATTATGGTGGTTTTTGGTGCTTTCAACACGAGCAAGCTTAGAGAAATGAGGAAACTGCTAACTCCAAAATTCAGGCATTAACAATCACATAATTTAAAGGAGTACCAACACCTAGATTCATAGCAAGAGGAGGAAGAAAAATTAAAGACCCTAAACTACAAGCTGGTTTGTGTAAACTCTTTAAATACATAAAATCAATGGTCATTACTTACAGCGGTTTTCAACTTTTAAAGCATTAGCACATTTCATAAGATGGAGAAAAGCCAAGATAAATCTAGCGAGTTGTGAAGAAATTTACTAAAATATAGAGATAGAGATTAGAGCAAATCCATCAAAACAAAGAATATTTGGGAACCATGGCGATAAATTACACGTGCTTAAAGACAGTGCCAATTGTTGATAGTTGATTTTTGTCTTGGTACATAAACACCTACGAAACATGAAAACGGCTTTGAGGGGGCACCAAAGGATGCTCTAACGTAGCTACTTTGATGCCTAAGTTAGCTCTCTTGTTATGTGGAAAGAAATGTCAAGTAGTTAGGAAAAAATTAAAGAATGGAAAAGGGTCCCTTTACCTAGGGGTCTTGCCTGATATTTATAGTAAGTCAATGAAAATTGTCTATGGATTAGGTTGTTAGATTGGGCTTAAATATTGAGCCCACTAATATAAGCTATATAATAATTATCCAAAAATTCCTATCAACAACCCTGAAAGTACACTTCTTTGGATTTAGCTTTAATTGGAATTTCCTGAATCTATTGAACAACTTCCTCAAATTTTCTACATAATTCTCCCCTTTTTTAGATTTTGCAATTATATTGTCAACATATACTTTCACTTCTTTGTGCATTATGTTGTGAAAGATTGCAACCATTTCCCTTTAGTAAGTTGCCTTAGCGTTTTTTAGTCCAAAGGGCATCACCTTTTAGTAGAACGTACCCCAAGTGGTAACAAAGGTCATCTTAGTTTTATCTTCTTCAGACATTTTGATTTGAGTGTATCCAGAGAATCCACCTATGAATGATAAGAGATGATTTCTGACTATTGTTATCTACCAAGATGTCCATGTGGGGCAAAGAAAAGTTATCTTTTGGCGTCGCTTAATTGTGGCCTTGAAAATCCATGCACACTCTAACTTTCCCATTCTTCTTCCTCATCGGCACAATATTGGCTACCTACTCAGGATAATCAGACACTTTGATGAAACTAACCTTCAATAATTTCTTGACTTCTTCTTTAATCTTCAATAAGATATCTAGTTGAAATCTTCTTAGCTTTGATATCTTCTCGTATGGGAAAAAGGTGGACCACAATCGTAGATCTAATCTAGGCATGTCCTCATAAGACTACATGAACATATCTTGATATTCAGATAATAGCGTGGTTATTTTTACCTTCTACTCTTCTTTTAGATTCCCTCCAACCTTCAAATTCTTCGAGTTATCATCGATCCCTATATGAATTGTTTCAATTGGTTCCTTAATGGAAATTTTACCCAGTTCATATTTTTCCTAACTTTCTTATATTTCACTATGACCATTAACATTACCCCCACCGATTAACCTAGTAAGGCTGAGAGTGATATTAATATTTTCATTGTCCACTTGTACAAGATATCCCCAGTTTTTATTCAAAGTATTGGATCTAGACAAAAAGTATATAGAGGAAACAAGCATAAGTAATAGTGAATAGTGGAGAAAAAGGGAATTGATATTTTATTGAATATTGGAGGAGTTCTCATTAGTACATCAAGGAACAAAAATGAATATTGAAAATTCTTTTAAAAACTAAATTATAGTTTACCCTTTACCTTAGGGAAGACTTATTACTGTTTATAGGGATAGAGAACCAATTATTCAAATTTTGGAGTTTGCAAGATAGGCTTATCAATTCCACTTTGCTAAGGAATTTTCCTTTGATAGATTCAAGGATCTGAGTGTCAACCCGGACAAATGTCTCAATCAATGGTGGAAAGGTCATTAAGGTGTAGTACAATTTATCACTTCTTTTACCCCTTACTTGCTTCAATTGAAGTTCTTCAATTAGGGTTAGAATATAACCAAGACCATAAGTACCAATCTAGCCTTCCTTGAACTTTACGCTCTCCATCTTTCCATTGCTAGGACTAGTAACCATGTATACCTCATCAAACATTTGTAAGCCAAAGTCTTCCTGCTCCTCAGTACCTATATAGGGTATGGTTGTTTCCTTATAAATATTATAGTCCTAATCTCCTAGAATCGTTATCACTTGGCCATTTAAGATAAACTTAACCTTCTAATGTAAGCTTGAAGGTATGGCTCTTGCTAAGTAGATCTAAGGTCTTCTTAAAAGCAAGTTGAAGGATCTTGGGATGTCTAAAACCTAGAATCAAATGTTGAATGATCGAGGGCCCATATCAACTAGTAAGTCCATTTCCCCTATAATCTCCCTTTTGGATCCATCAAAAGCCTAAACTGTAGTTGAACTTGGCTTGATTGCAATTATGTCAACACCCAATAGGTCTAAAGTGGCTAGAGGACATACATTTAGCAACGATCTGTTGTCAATGAGGACTCTAGTTATGATCATGCCATTGCTTCTTACTACTATAAAGAATGGCTCGGTGTGTTGGCTATCTTCCTTAGC
Source organism: Lumnitzera racemosa (assembly GCA_024138005.1). Classification (NCBI taxonomy): domain Eukaryota; kingdom Viridiplantae; phylum Streptophyta; class Magnoliopsida; order Myrtales; family Combretaceae; genus Lumnitzera; species Lumnitzera racemosa. The sequence goes on from JAMXBC010000003.1 coordinate 74,142,970, forward strand.
TAATTCTTCGGTCGAAAAAGATATCTAGTCCATATTCAAGATAGAATTGGTTATTTATCCCATTCTTTCCATTGATATTTCATGAAGGACCTTAACCTCCCTTAAGGTTCAAAATAGAGCTTCCCTGTGTGGTTTAGATGCCATCAGCAAGCCCATTAATGATATTTATGCTGCAGTTTTAGTGAGTTGATCCATTATTTTGTACTCACTTTATCATCTTAGTGAAGGCAAACAATCCTTCCTTACATTCAATCAACTTTTCATTTGTCTCCTCCAACACATTTTTCTTCTTAAGATCTTCTTTTAGGTCATAACCTCTTCTACTTTAAGTAATCCCACCTATTAACAAACTTGATCCCTCTTAGTTAACTACTCGATAATTAAACGGGGCAACCTTATAGTATTTGGGTACTACCGGTACATAGAAGGTATACTTCTTAACACTTGGTCTTGCTCATTCTTGTAAAATCGAAACACTTTAAGCATCTTATTTAAACTAATCATGTTGATTGTAGGATTTGAATAATCAAAAATCATATTGAAAACAGGACCATGGTTAAGCAAGGGATTATTATTGACATTTGGAGTTGGAGTTTCTACAAAGTCGAGTTGAACTAAGCCTTTGTCAATCAGATCCTAGACCTTATTTTCCATTCTCTAACATGAATCGATCGAATGCCCTATCTGCCCTAAATGATTTTCAATTTTTTTTCTTTTGGATGAAAAATCCTTGGTTCGTATCTTTCATTAAGGAGCTCGAAGTGAATCAAGTTTTCTTTTTGCAACTTCCTAATGACTTGGCTGAGAGAAATTGGTATCTTGGTGTACTATCTTGGAGCCACACTAACTTGAGGTTGGTTTTTGAACTACTGTTGGATTTGAGGAAGATTTTCCTTGAAAGAAACTTAAGCATTGAGCCTAGCATTTAAATTCACCACACTGTCGTAGCTTCTTTAGCTTTATTGGTTGCTAGTCTAAGAATGGTCAATGAAGAAGATGGTCTTCTATCGAATGATTCTTGAAGCTTACCAGATGAGATAGCACTTTCAATTTTGCATCCTACCACTACAACCTCTGTAAAGATAGATGAAACTTACCCAATCAGAAGGGAGAAATAGGGTGTATCAAGTGTATTGATGAAGGTAAAAGTGAGTTCTCTATCAAACATTGGGGTAGGTACCCTTGTAACTAAGGCTCTCCACCTCTGAGTGTACACTTTGAAGGACTTGTTGTTCTTCTTCTTAAGATTCACGAGATCGATTGTTGTTAGAGTCACTTCAACATTGAATCTGTATTGCTCATAATATACCTTAGTCTGTTTCTCCCATGTGTTCACTTAGCTTAAGTTGAGTTGAGCATACCAAGATAGTGCCAGTCCTATCAAACTATCTTGAAAAGTATGGACCATGAGCTGATCGTATTAGACATATTTGCTCGTTTTACACATATACAATCTATTGTGCAACTTAGGGCATCTAATCCCATTATACTTTTCAAGTTCTAGTACCCTAAATTTCTTAAGGTAAGCCTTAACATCATACATAGAGAAATTTGTGATATCGGCCTAATCAAAACCATTATAGCTTCCAAATGCTTTCATTCTTTCTATGATTTGTTGAGTCAAATTTCTTTACAGTTCTTTTAAGCCATCTTAATTGGGTCCCAATCTTGTGTTAACTAAGAATGAATATGTATTAGACTCAAACATCGAGTTAACCTTTGGATAGATGCCTTCTACTTTGAATGATTCCAACATTGGCTAAAGTTATGGATAGTTTTCTTCAGGAGGTAGCACCTTAACATTCTTTTCACTACGGGCCTTTGAATGCCCCTCAGTTGATGGTGTTGTGGCCTTAAGTAAGACAATGCCGTCAACCAAAAAATTCATCTGTTTTGCCATTTTCACTACAACCCTTTCCAAAGAGTGAATCCTTAACTCTATAGGATCAGTGCTTCCAAGGTTAATGCGGCCGTTGTTATTGTCATTGATCTTGTCATTATCATCTCCCTTACTAGCCATTCTGGTGAGTGAACGGGTTCTGATAGCACTTCTTTGAAAGCTTGACGTTTGGGATCTATCTTTGAAAACCTTAGAGTAAGAACACTTCAAAATAAGTCTACCCAAATATGTACACATTTTTTTACTAAGACAAAGGAATAAATAAATATCCAGGGATGTATGGTATACGGATGTAAAGAATTTTAAGTTGAGTTAGAGACTTACAATATGGCAAAAATACTTCTCTTTTTATTAGTTTTTGCAACTTATAGGCCTTACATTATTTAAAAGAAAGGAAAAGAAAATTTCTAAGGCCTAAATTCTCTTCTTTTGGTATCAACTTGGCTTAGCTTCATCCTTTTTTTCTCTTTTGAAATTTAGGGGATTTTTACTTTTGAATTTTACCCTTAACCTTCTTGAGTTGTGCTTTTAAGGCCTTTAACCTCTATGGTATTCTTCACATTAGGCTTTCAAATTCTGCTCTTCTTCTTTTGTTTTCTATGGTGTAGTTCTAACTTAATTCTCTTCTTTTTCCTCCATCCCTTCCTTTTTCTTCAATTTCTGAAGTTGGCAGTAGACAAATTCCTTAATTGTTTGAGATATGTTAGGTGTCCCTTTGATGATAGGGGTGCTTATCCTTTTACACCAAAGAGATTTGATGCTCAAAAGTTGGGCCACTTTATTAGCCAGAAGGATATAGGTGTCCTAGAAATCAATTGCAATAGGCTCAAGTGTTGGTTTTTGAGCTAAAGCTTGAAAGTGCCCGGCTTAGAAGATTATTGTGGTTTGATAGTATCCAGTGCAAGTATTGAACCTAATTAAAGGAACCGCCTTAAAGCCCTTACATCCCTTAATCATTTGATAACTTTAATTCCACGTGGTTGTCAAGAGTATCTCCTCATCTTACATGTTTTGAAAATACTAAACCTAAAGATGAGTGGCAATATTTTCAAGTAGATGGATCGGTACTTCAAAAGATTTGATAAGATCGTATTGTTGTGCGAACTTGGCCTAGGTAAAGTCTAGCTAATGTCTTCTCATTTGATTAACAAACTAGACCATAACCAGGGTCATATTAGTTTTTAGATCCACAAACCCCGTACTCTTGAGATGGTTAAAGGAGTAGATTTGCTCAGCCAAGATGGCAAGTATGTAAGATTTACCTTATAGGGAATTAAGATACCAATTCAGCCACCTTAAAATGAATATAGTATGACTCATCTGGGAATAGGACAATACCAAATGCCATTAAGAAATAAGCATTTACTTGATGCTAATGCCAAGTTTAGAGATCTACACAAAAGATATCTCATTTCTCCTGATATCTCAATTCAGTAGAGAACCACATAATAATGTCATCTATCTTAAAGGCCTTTCTTCTAACCAAAACTTAGTTTATCTTTAATTTCCTTACTCCCAATAACTTATCGAAAATTTTTTGTACATTAGTGATGTTCGAAGCCCAAAGTAATTGGGAGTATTCTTCTATGGTCAGGCTTAGTTGGTTTGGGCTGAAATAGAAGCCAGTGGCCTTAGGTTCCTAAAAATGTACCAAGGCCCATATCAAAGTGATATTAGGATTAATGTTCTATAAAGATAGGATAGGCTTGATTTTACTCTTGATCAATTCTTACTTTTTGGGGCTGAAGAGTTAGAACCAGTTCTCCAATGATTTCTAGCACTTACAAAGCAGGTAGAAATGGATCTCCTTAAAAGTATCTTGTACAAAGCTAGCCATTTTTATAAGAGACAATTTTACAACAAAAACCTATCCTAAAAATGCAATCTTTACAAGGATATTTACAAGAATATTTGCAAGGAAATTTACAGTAGACACACTTAAAGAAGGAAACATAAGAGAATTACAATGGCTACATGGTTGCAACAAATTTTCTCTCTTTTACTTTACTTTACTACATTATGGGGTTTTGCTAATTTTTGAAAAATGGTTTCGTGTATGCAATCAGAGAGGTTCTAAAGGTCCTCAAGTTCTATAACCTTATGCGTTTCTAAATAAATGATTCCTTGATTACATCAAAACTTGAGTAGGGTAACTTGATTTGCTCTGGAAGGTGGTTGCCCTACAACATAAGAAGCTTACATAATGGCTCCCTTCCTAAGGTTGTAGGAAAGTTATAAATGTCTAAAATTGCATATTTATCTCCACTTAATTACTGTACATTTATGTATTTCATGGTATGTTTATTATGAGTTATGCTTAGAAATCATTAAAAAAAGCAAATTTTCTAGTAAATTGCATGAATTTTGAGAAAAAGGATCAAAAATCATATTTAAGCAACTCTATTAAAGATTGATGTACCCTCCTTGAATTTTCTACCCTTCTCCTGCCCTACTTCTTGTTTTTTAAAAAGAGAGGGTTTACTTTTGAGCTAATTATCTATGCCTTATTTGCATTATTACAACTTATGATGTCACTTGCTGCAATACTTGTTTGGGGTATAAATGATCTTTTCATTACTAATGAATGAAAAGAGTAGGACTTTTTATCATTATTGGTGATGGAGTGCCTTTGATGCATACAGTGAAATTCCATTGACTAAATAGACAAGTCTTGGTTGATTATAGCTTTGAATGGTTTAGGTAGCTTAAGGACCTATTAATTACATATCATTAGTCTTTGTTTCCAAAATATGACTTTTGCAAGTTGCTAAATTAAGCTTTGAATGGTTTGATCAGTTGGGCTTTTATGCTATGGATGTTCAAAAGAGAAGCAAACTTTATGGTTTCAAGACTCCAACTGATGGACATGCTATCCATTGATTTGGGCTCTCAAAGTAGCTTTTACTAAGAAAACATGATGCTAATTTGACTACTAGGAGTTCTAATCAAAAGAGAATAAGCTAATTGTTTAAATTACCAAATACAATATACCAGAGCAACAGTAACTAAGTGAAGCACATAACAAGACCTAGGAGCTCATTTGGAAGATAATAACAACAACTGGATCTAAGCTTCAAAAGTTCTGATGAAGAACAAACCAAGCCAAGCAACTGTGAAATGGAGTATCTTCATTGAACTGTAGCATCTTCATTGAACTGTAGCAGCACTTATGTGAATCATAACCACAATATAACCAAGCATCCACTCTAAATCAATTTCATGCTTTATACAGCAAATTTGTGCCTTTTGAAGTTCAAGTAGCTACTTAAACTAAGCAACACTAAACACAACAATAGCAGAGCAAACCAATCTCTTTAGCAGCTTGCAATTGAGTTCTTAGTAGAAGGTAGTAATAAACTCAAATGCCAATTGAGCTAAGACCAACCAAGTACATCCTAACTGAACAATGTAGCAAATGACTAAAGTCGAGCAGCTTCCGTTTCATTTTGAGTTCAGCACAACTTATTTGGTGCAGTTGAGAACTAAGTATGGATAAGCTATATATGATAGCAATAGTTCTCAATTAGCAACTACATTGACTTCAAGTAGTAGGACATTGCACTCTAACTGTAAAATTAAGCACCCAAGTGGTGCTCTTCAATAGTTACTCTTCGCGTCGACCAACTACATCATGTAAACTCCATCACAATCTAACTAGAGCATATTAAACCAAGCACTTGATTAGTGCTCCAACACACCAATAACAACTACATTTAATTCAATAGCCACAACACTCCAACAAAAGCAATTCTGAAAGCTACACAATAGCAACATGAAGAGCTCACTTAAGCTATCAGCATGCAACCAAGCAGCTTCCATGTAATGTAACATCAGCTACAGCAGAATAAAGAATAGCAATAGAATTTTCTACACTTGAAAAGAAGGTTGTAGCATGGAGAACTTGCAGCAACATGTCTAAGCTCCACTTCAAGCCATGGAATTCCAAGACAAAAATAAGGCTCTTACTTGAAGAACAGCAACAGGTCGAAAGTTATTTCACTTGAAGCCACTAAGCAAAGTCTGATATGAGCAGCTACAACAAAGAACCAAGCATCAAGTTATCCAATCAAGCAGCCACAACTAAGTAAAGCTAAGAAGCACTTCAACTTCAATTGTAACACTTATCCACATACAATGACAGTAACTCTATTAAACAGAAAATGGCAACAACTTACATTCCTTCTTTGTGACAGCAACCATGGCGAGACACAAGCTTCCTTTACTTTAACAACATATTCACATACTCATACTAAGCTTTAGATGTTTACCAAGAAGGACTTGTATAAGTCAAAAAAAGGGAACAACACAACAAGTTCTACATGATACTGGACTTCAATTGTTAGGAAAAGAGCAGCTTATTATTGATTCATTATTAGTCCAATTTTATTGACGTATGCAGGAACTCAAATTTCAATAAAGCAGGAACGTTGAACACTTAGACAATAGCACCAAACAGAGTTTAGAGAACACTAGTTTACTAATGTCTTTGCTTGGATTTGGACCATATCTAATGGAGGGGCCATTAAGTAATTAAAAATGGCCCTTTTTATCTTTTGTGTGCTAAGAAGAGCAATTAAGTGTTAAGTCACAACGGTAAAATTTAGACAAAATAGGAGGCCCTCAATTTCACTTACACACATGGAGAATCTTATTAAATGAGTGGACATGTCATTGAGAAGAAAAATGAAGGAGGAAACCAAACAAACGTATGTAATTTAAGCAAGGGGGGCCATATGTGAGTGGAGCAGCTTATTTTGTAAAAGGAAAAAGGAAGGCACTTGGTCGAGAATAAAAAGGAGACAGTAGCCTAGTATAAGGGAAGAGCATTTTTTAGTCAAGATGGAAACGAAGACATAGAGGAAGATAAGGAGATCATCCAGTAACTTAAGAATTTTATTTTTTTGTAAGAGAATATTTGAGAACATAAATTACATTTGGTGTCTACTTTATTAATTTTAATATGTTTACTTTAATTTCAAGATTCTACATCATTTTGTTCTAACACATTAGAGGATCACCTCGATTCCAAATGAATCAAGATATGCCTATTTTGTATCGAGTTTTAAGATTGAATATATTAATCGAGATGTTTTATATTCCTTGTTATTCCAATTTTTATATGTTTTGATCCATTTAAGTTTTGCAATGCGATATTATACTTAATTTATTTGAGTTTTGTATTAATGAATTTGATAAGTTGATGTGCTTTGTGTATTATTTCAACATCAATATTGAGTATTTGGATTTTTTTTTATTGTGTTCATCGTCTAATAATTTAGTATTTGGCCATTCTTTTTAGCTAGATAGAGTTAGAATATCCAAAAAGGTTTCGATAACTCATGTTGAATATAGTTTCAATTTTTGAAAAAGCTTGTCATAAGAATATGTAGATTTTAATTAAATTCATAAACTCATATATTTAATGCAGTTCGAAATATAGTTCGAGTTATGGAGACATGCTTAAACCATATTTTTAACTAGAATAATAATTTCGGTATGAGCGAATTATGATTTACCCGATAATTATAAATAAATTGCCTTAGCAGGTGAATTTATACTATAATTAGAGTTTCGCTATTTTGAAAAGTGGGTGAGTTCTAATGAGTTTAGTCAAATCCCCTTTAGTCAATTCCGAATAACAATTTTAAGGCATCAAATCAATTCAAATAAGAATAGATTTATAAATTCTAATTTGATCTTCTTCTTTTTTCTCTTATACCCAAGACCTTCAAGTGTAAGTAAAACATGTGGCTTAGTATTCATCTTGTTATTTAGTTTTCACTCACTTTTAGTTTAATTATCGATAACTTAGCTTAGGAAAAAACTCAAATAATTTAATACTTAGCACCTAACTCCTAGCTCTTAGCTCTCTATGGAATACAAACTTAATTCACCGTTTATACTACTTCCACGACCCAATATTCTTATCGATTCACACTTACATCTGCGAGTCTACGATGCATACGATTCACAAAATAAACCCCACCTTAGATAAGCTCATATGTAAACTTTAATTAAAAGGGTTAGTACAGGCACTTATATTTTACAACAAAAAGAAAATGGACAATTTACAACTTAAGCGTTTTTTGAAAAATAATCTTAATTTAAAAAAATTTTAAATGATTAGCCCTCTTGACATCTCTAATGAAGTTGTCAAGCTGTTAAGCTTCATTTCTTTTTCTTATTTAAATTTTATTTCCCTGAAATTGATTTAAACTAAACCTTATGCTTATTTACTTTAAATCATCGACTAAAGTTAAAGAAAACTCGATTTCTTTATTTTAAAAAAAATTAAAGTCACTACTTGGTAAGATCGGGAAAAGTGATTAAATTAGAATTAATTAGACGAATCAAGTCTAATTTAGCTACTAATTTACGTTTTAAAAACTCTTTTGAAAAGAATTCAAGAGACCACATTTTTTAAGTTTGAAGGTTATCTTATTAAACCCTTACAGGTACTACTATTAATTTTTTGAAATTATATTAGTTTTCAAAATAACCCTCTTTAATATTTAAAAAAAATTCACTCACTAGTAAATAAATTAACTTGTATTTATCTTACAAAAATAGTTAATTTGAGTTAAAATTTACAAAAAATGGGAAACTAAAATTTTTACAAATTTTACGTTGCCTTGAAAATACTTACGTAGTCGCTAATTGGGATTAGACTTTCATAATTTATTAGGAAAAATTTACGTGTATCGATTCTTTTAAAATTTTTGAAAGTTAGTTAAATTTATGTTTTAATTCAGTTAATTTTATTTAAGAAAAATTCTAACAAGTCCTAATTTAGATGTCTTATTTTCGGAAAAATCCTGGGAAACCTTAATGTTGAAATGGGTTTTATTAATTTTTTTTGTTTTTGAAAATTAGTTTTTCTAAGTGATTAAACCCTTTTTTTCTGTTATTTCCTTCCTTTTTATTTTTTTATTTTATGTTTATATTTTAGTAGAAGAAAGAAAATAAATAAATAAAGACTTAGTTTTCATTTTTTTTTTTTTGCTTTTCTTTTTATTTTTTTATTTGATAGAGTACAAATATTAAAAAAAAAAACAAAAAAAAAATATAATACAAATACTAAAACAAAAGAATGTTAGATTAAAGACTTACGCGTAAGTCGAACCTATCTTCAAGTCAAACTTATATTGTAGAGCGGGCCGGATTCCAATGTAACTAAGGCGATGAAGTAGCAATTGATAAGGGTTGCTCTGGGACGATCTAAGCGACAAAATGAATAGGGAATATGGGATTTGTATGTTTTGGATTGGAGATATAAGGGTAGAATAAGTGCTACAATGAAATGGCAACCGTTCATAGTGGTAGGGGTAGGTACGATGATGGTGGTGTTGGGTTATGGTCCGTGGTGATGGTTGAGAGTAAGTAGCTGGTCATAAGTTGGTTTCTTAGGAGTGTTAAAGCTTATGGTGGTGGTGGTTTTACAAGATAATCACTGGATGATGATGGTTCGAAGGGAGAGAAAGGGGTTTGAGCTAAAGAGAGAGTATTAGGGAGTAGTGAAAATAATCAATTTCTAGGGAGCTGAAGTTTTCTGATGTCTTGGGAGGTCAAATTTATAGGAAAGCAAACTCTTCTAAGCTTAGAAAGTTTTTAAAGGTGAAATTGGATCAAGATTATCAAATTTGGACTATCTTCAAATTCTTGGAAAAAATTTGATTCAAGTTAGGATTTGAAGCTATTAGTTGATATCTTGCTCGAAAAAAAAAAAAGCAATGGAACTTCGAAAACTTCTCATAAAGCTTAAATTCATAATATTGGCATTAAATGCAAAATTTGGATATATGCTTTTCGTTGATTTTTTTATCAGATTTTGGCCACATAATTGATTGAATCTAGATGCATTATTGGCCACAATTGAAACTAGGTCATGCTTAATATATGATCCTATGAAGGATTTGCATGGAATCCTATGAAAAACATACGAGAATAGGGCTTAAACATGGTCTAGTGAGTTAGAACAAGAGAGAGAAATATGTAAATATCGAAAGAAAGCGTAAGAAATTGCAAGAAATTCGCCCAATCACATGTGAAGCATGTAATGGATGCACCTTAGTGCATGGGTGTATTATAATCACGTGCATGAAAATAAAAGAAATAGGTGCCATAGGCAACTAATCCTTAAGTGTATGTTGGGCTTATTTAGCCCACATTATATTAGGGCTTTTGGCCTTTTATGGATTGGGCTTTACGCCTAATCCTAAACCACTACCTTTGTTTTTTTTTTTTTTTTAGAAAATCAAATAATGATAAATAAATAAAAATTAAGATTAAAAACTATACTAAACCTAAACGAAATACTAATTGATCGGAGCTAAATAATATCACATACACATGTGCGCTAGAGGAAAGAATAAATAAATAAATACTCATTTTAATGATTGTGTGTATTTATATCTTATTTAATTATAAAAATGAAATAACCCATTTTATACGACCTAACGACTCTAAGATTTAAGACTTTTATTATCTTAAAATATTTTTGTATTTTTCTAAATTTTCAATTTTTTTGTATTTTTATACTTTTCTATTTTTTTAAATTTTTTTCTAAATTAAGACTTTTTCCATATTCTAAAAATTTCTAAAATTATAAGAAGATAAAAATGAAATATATATAGCAATCTTATTACATATGCATGCATTTGCTAATATACAATATAGGTGCAATAACAATTTAAATTTATATATATAATTATTTTTTATAAATAATGTAAAAAGAAAAAATACCAAAAAATATTAATCACTTTACTATTATAGATTTTATATATAACTTTACATATAATTATTTTATACCCACGGTCTCGCTAGTACTTATTAGAAGTACCAAAGTTGATTTTCTAGGGTCTTCTTCTTCCGGTCCCGCGGTGCTACACACCTGCACTTTACTTTAAAGGCGCTCGCGTTGCTCTCCGTTCTTCTCTTCTACCGTGCAACACCAACCCTTTCCTTGCTAGGGTTTCCATTTTCGCGCTCTATTTGTTAAGAAATAAGGGGAAGAAAAGGAGAAACCCAAAAATAGATGGCTGGAAGAGAGGTTCGCGAATACACCAATCTCACCGATCCCAAGGGTCAGCTTCAACTTTCTTTTGTATTGGCGTTTACCCAACAAAACCCTTGTTTCGTGTCTTTCTTTTTTGTGTTGTTTCAATTAAAGTTAGGGTCTTTTATTTATTCGTTTATTTTTTCAATGGAACAGATAAGAAATGGGGAAAGGGCAAAGATAGGATTGATGATGAAGACATTACGTTCCAGCGCATGGTCGCCAAGGTTAGCCGCATCCATCTCTCTCTCTCTCTCTCTCTCTCTCTCTCTCTCTCTCTCTCTCTCTCTCTCTCTCTCTCTCTCTCTCTAAGGGTGATGTTTTGTGTTATTGGGTCTCATTTCGTTTTGTATTCGCACCAATCGTGTGAATTCGTGTCGTAACTGAAAAACATGTAGCTATTTTTAAAGGAATCTTGTGGAGTCTATGATCGAAAAGCAAGCCGTGGATTGCTTAGTCCCAATCATGTGAATTAGTGTCATAATTGAAAAACATGTAGCTCTTTTTTAGAGGAAATTTGTGGAGTCTGTGATTGAAAAGCAAGGCGTGAATTGCTTGTAGAATATAGTGACATTATCTCCAACCAAAAGACTGATAAGGTGAAGTATGCAGTTAATTACTCCTGTAAGTTTCCATATGTTCAGACAAGCCCCTGAATTTTTTGTTGTAGAAAATCGAAAAATCCCTAATTAAGCTCCAGTTTGGAAAAGCAGGAGCTCAAAGAGTCAAATGAACCCTTTATAGAAATGTGATTAAACGTGAAAATATGGGGTCTTTATTGCACAATGAGTAAAAGTCAGAGTGCTTATATATGTATTTTTCCTTAAAATAAAGCTTCTTTACCATGTGTTTTTTTGATAAAGAATGGGTATTTTTGTTCAAATTCTGACAACAAATTGTGTCTTAATGATGACTTGGAGGGCTTAAATTCTTATTTTTTAGTGTGTGATTATGATGAAGCAATTCAGATGGGTTTAGTACATTGAGGTTATACAAATCGGTTGTGGGGATCTTATATTTTTTGCCCTTTGGCGTTGATAAATTCTGAGATGTCTGGAGATATGGTTGCTCAGGTAGTCCATAGCTGTATGTGGATCTATGTCCCTGCTTCCTCGAATTGCATAGATCTTTCTTGGTGTATTTTATGTTTTAGCGGTTTGGGCTGAGATGTTTGTATATCAAGGATGAGAGACTTGTGCTATGGATAGAGAATGAAATTTCATGACTCATATCTAAGATATGTTTAGTATTCTGATAACATGCCCGGGCAGGGATTATGGCTTTTACCGGGTGGATGATGCAAGCAGATGCAAGAGGTTGCTGGAGAACGGGGTGGCTACCTTCATGGACGAGGAGGTATGGGTTTACTTACTCCTTGTGTTTTCTTTTTGCATTCTATATTTTTGTTTTCACTTACAAAGATATTATTTGGTCTACTCTTGTAGTTTTGTTCGGTATTCTGATCTTCTGTTAAGCTTGAATATGCAGCCTTGGACAGTGATGATCTACTTTATCTGAAGGAGCAGATGGAAGCTGAGGAAGATGCAGAACGCCTCCTACGTCGAACTGAAAAACGTGCTTTTGCTGCGTTTAAGATATCCTTATGTGCATGACTGAGAATTGCATCTCCTTGATACTACTTACTTTGCATCTTTTGACATAGTTGTGGCTGGGTAGCCAGGCTGGCAGATGTGAAGATTTTGCCTGGTTGCTATTTAAAAATTTTTATATTTTGGTTAAGGGAAAAATATATTTGGGTAAGGATCACTATTTAAAAGTTGGGTGTGTGTATTACTATGTTCCTGGTAGAAACAAACTGACAACTTGCCATTGATGCAGACAAGCAGCAATAGATAATTGCATTGTGTGATTCATGCATCAGTATAACTTTGGGAAGATTGTCTGTGTGTTTGATTACATGCAAAGAGATGGGATCAACCACTCTTGTGTCTCGATTTTGATGTTGTTACCATGATTTGTTGGTTTAGACCTATGATGTTAGACACCAAAAAAATTTCTGACTGAAAGGCAGCTAAATAGATTCCTTTTAAAATCATGTCAGTTACATAAGAGGGACAGGAATGTGAGAAATTGAAGGATGAGATGGGATTATTTTAGCATATATGCATGTGTTGCTTTCTTCATGCGTAGAACAGTTGTTAGGAATGTAGTTGTGCAGTACTTTGCTTTCCTTATTTGTCTCTAGGCATGTATTGTGGTAGCTATTATTGTGTCTAGGGGTAGTTATCCTATATCTGAAAAATTGGAGTGAGAAAAGCAGAGTATCATTTCCTGAAGAAGTCCTTTTGTAAGATATCTGGAGATCTCTTTAATTGAGCCCTGGCACCTACCAAAATGGGTAAGCAAGGAAGAAAATCAGATAAAATTTTCCATTGATTTATCCCTAAGCTGTCCCAGAACATGATCACAAGCTGATCTGTGTAATGTGTCATATGCGTAGCAGTTGTTGATGCTATATGCAAACCAAATTGAGTCAGAATTATTGAGCTCGAGTTTGACTTGAGAATTCAATGTTTGAGTTAAGCTAAAGCTAGATTGAGTTCAGATTTTTCATTGTCATGTTTACTGTAAGTGTTACTCAAGGAGCTTGAAGTTTAACTCGGCTAAACTTGTTTTGGCTTGGTAAAGCTTAAACTTGACCCATTTTTGATCATGTGCTCATCAAGCCAAATATTGAGCATGGTTTGATAAGTGCTGAAGTGCCTAGCTAATTCAACTATAATCAAACTGAGTTTTGAGTAAAGGTAGTTTATTGGTTAGAGAATTACTCATCTTTTCATTGCTAATTTAAGACTTTAATGGCAGATGCCATTGCTTAATGTGCTAAAAAATATCTACTAAAATGCCTGCATTTATGCTGCATGATAATGTCGTCTCTTGTTTGGCTTGTGTCGGTTTCATTCTCTTGTTAAATTTGTATCGATATCAACTGTTCCCTTTCTTTCCCCTGACTATTGCATACAAAGCTGCGAGTTTAGCAGATTCAACTCCTGCATCAATCCCATTATCTCTGCGTGTTGAGCCCAAACCAAAAAGTGGGATCAGGTATTCATTGTTGTTTTGGAAATTTATTTCTATTTGTAAAATTGTTTGTTATCTGAGCAATTAAGTTTGGGATTATGCAGGCAGCAAGACTTACTCAAAAAAGTTGTAGAAATTAAACCCAAGAAGCCGAGAATAACTAGCGTAGCTCCTTCTAATGAACCCACCACTTCAGGCAATCAGTTGTCATCAAATTCTAAGTCCAAGACTAATCATGGAAAAGAACAACCTGATTCTACAACTAAGAAGCCTGAGGATGATACAAAAGTTGAAACTCCTGTGAACAGCCTGCTGGGCTTGGCATATGCTAGTTCTGATGAGGAAGACTGACTAGATGGTAGATTTCCTAGACTCATACTGCTGTGGGTAGTATTTACCTCTAGTATTGCTGTTGTCTGGTTCTTTCATTAGCATTTTTGCTAGTTTCTTATCTGTGTAATTGACTTGACAGGCAAATAGGAAAAATGTATTTCATATCTCTGGTTGACGTCGTTGATGCTCAGCGCTTATCTGGACGTTTGAGTTTCAATATTTTTACCCCCATACACTTTGGGATGATTCATATGGACATGCTTAAGCATCTTATACAACTTGTTCCTTGCATGTTTGATGATGCACGCTTAACACTTTCATACTTGCACCAGTGTGATTACTTGCTTGGTTGTTCTCGTTATGGCAACATCTATTTTACATTATTGTGGTTGAGTTCCTTGTGATAGTAAGCTTTTATGAAATGGTCAATTCAAGTTTTGAGAATGTCTGCATGATGGCAAATCCATCACGCATTGAAATACGATGTCCATGAAGTTTATAACGTTTTATGGCATCGCTCCTTCTGTCATCGCTAAAATGTTAATTACTTGCAATTGTTACGTGGATGTGTATTAACCGATGGCCGTCAACAACAAGAGGATTATTAGCTGGGTATTTGTTGTCGAGATCTTCATTGAAAACTGGAACAGGACGTCGTGAAGATTGGCTTCTTAGATTTGATAAAAACGTGCTGCCATTTGCTGGTAGTATAATTGACTTGAGATGATATGCTGAAGCTTGAATGCTTGACAATAAAAAAGCTCTTCGTAATTTGCAGATTAAATTTGTTTATTTTAGAAAGTTACTACCTATCTGAACTCATATTGAAAGCTTAGCCAAGCTTGAGTTAATATGTGGACTCTAGCAGAGTTTGAATCAAGCTCGATGGTATTTCGCTAGGAAGCCGCTTAATTGATTATTATGGAATTTGCATTCCATCTTATCGCGTAAGCAACCGTAATTGGATTGATTTTGAGTGCTCTGCAGGTTAGCTGCGGGAGTCGAACGCATGAATTGCATGCTTAGTCAGGTCCAATCCCTACAACTCAATCTAAGAAGCGCGGATACTAGAAATTTTGCATGCTCGTAAGGCAAAGAATCAGGTCAAGGTAAGGCTGGGCCGACTTACGATAACATGGTTCGACTTGGTGGAGTATCTCAAGCCAGGTCAATCAGAGGTAGTTGACCGACCTAGGTGGTCGACTGCATCTAGGTTGCATTTTGTTTGATATTATCTGTATTATTTTATTCACTTGGTTGTATTTTCAAACTTTTAGTTTCCACATTCAGTATAATTAAACTCTAGTTTTTTTGTTAACTTTTATAAATAAGCATTTCATGTACTCAAAAACAACTTTGTGAATGGAAATCCTTAAAAGAACTATCAAATTATTCAGGACCTGCCTTTTATTCTTGTGGCGTTTATTAAATATATAGTTTAATGGGTTAAAGGTTTTTACGGCACGGCTATTGAATTTACCCAATCAATTGATGGAAGTGGTTTTCTTCAATCATATCAAGGTTTGTAAGATACTTAACCTCACGGCTTTGTGAATCTATAACTCTAGTTTAAGTTGGCTTTCTCATTGATTAAAGTCAGCTTTTTACTTGTTTCTTAGTGCTTTTGGGTCTCCCCATTAGCTTTTGGCTGATTTACGCCCAAAAATTGGGATTCTTTGTTAGAAACCATTTACGTTACCACCATGATCGGTATAGTGGCACTAGACGGATTTGTCTGCTGCCATCTCATGGGAGTTATTGTGCTCTTGTGCATGAATAAGAACAGGTTATACAATAAAAATGGGAAAATGAGAAGAAGAACCGAGGCTTGAAGACGTACAAAAGATCTTATTGTTCTATCAACCGTTGTCTAGAAAGGACTGAAGCACAATTCGTCTAACGGCAGCAGACGACTCCCGGCCGTTGCTCAGCACTCCATGACATTGGTGGGCATCCAAAACGGACACTGCATCTCCGGTGAAAATGCAGAACTTAGAGTCAGCAGAGAGGAGATACCCCATCGCCGCCTACAAATCTGGGGTCTCCACAAGCTGAGCATCTTCCATTACAGATCGTCCTCCGATCTGTGAAAACATCATTAAGAATACTGTACTTACGGATCGAATTATTTTTGCTAGTAGTATATTTCTAGGATATAATGACATGAAAAATATGAAATTATGCATGCTCAAGACTTAATGGAGCATGTATACGACTTTACTCTTGCAAGTAGCTTCACATCTAGGTGTGTTGCAGTCAATAACACAAGCCTTGGCAGATGGCTTGGCTGGCTTGAAGGAAGGACAGTGATAACTTTGTTGAAACATTTGGTCTGTGGATCATTACACAAAAATGACTGGCATCCGAAATCCCTATGACTCTGAGCATCGATGGGTACGATGAAGCTGACAAGCAATAGAATCAATATTGGTCGGGAGAAATGGAGTTGGGAATTCATCTTCTAGTTTTTATTCAATGCTTAAAAGAAATTCGCTTAACTGATCCGTGTTTTTATAGAGTGAATGTATGAGAGATGTCAAAGAAGTTCAGGAAAATTGGATTGAGGTGCAGAATCCTTGGGTTTATGATTTGAATATGGAAGAGATTTTCATAATAGGTATGTATATTCGGTTGTATTTATTTTTAGTGTGATTTTTATTGATCTTTCAATTTACAGAATATTTGACATAATATATGTAAAATCGAACCACAAATACATCTTAGTTTTCTATAGAAATTATATTATTTCCGCGTGCAATGAGATCTACTTTTTCTTTTGTTAATTTTATAAAACATACCCATATCTTCTTATTGTATTATTTTACGTACCTGTACTTTTGTATTTGACACATTACACAGTCAACTTGTGTTTTCCTTTGTTTAGAAAGTCTTAGTTGGATGTTAAAAATAAACACATAGTGAGGGAAAAAAATAAAAATAAAAAAAGAATTCGAAAACTCTTGGCTGTTTCATTTTCTAACCTTTTAACTTTCTCGATCCCTTTCCTTACTCCATGGTAATTAATCAGAGGTATACACTAAATGATGGGATTTTTAAACAAAAAAAAAAAAAAAAAAACATATTTTCCGTGATTAATACTATTTTTATTCTTTAAAACGCAAGTGAAGAAGAGAAGCCGGCACTTACGTGGCGTGGTCTTGTCCGGAGATAGAGGGCTTGCGGTCTTAGGCATAGGACAACCCCTGATTTTGTTAAAAAATAAATATGTCAATGAAAATGATTAACTAGCTCTGGTCAAAAGTTTTTAAACTATTAAAATTAAAATCCTTACTTTTGCAGGTCTTAAATTCAGTTTCTCGTAGAATTAAAATATATGATTTATGTACTGTACTTGCATGTACCGACGATTTATGATTCGGCTGCCATACTTCTTTCTCTTAGACAGTATGTGTTTTGTTTCTAAGCATTTTATTACCAGATGGGATATCAACGTTTCTTAAGGATATATAAAGGAATTTTTACGTTATTTTTGTTCGATAAATAACAGAAATTAGTATTCAAAAACTTATACAATTTGGGATGAGGAGTAAATGAAGGAAACAACTTGACACCTTAGAATCAGTCATTCCACATAACATTTTCACGACTAAAATGTAAAACTTAGGGGATAAGGGACCATATTACCTAATTTCTCTTCCTTGGTGGCATTTTTCTCGAGGATATACATAATAAAATTAGTCTAATCCGCTAGTTAGCAAAATTCAATGCCTTGAGCAATATATTAATTTGGTCTCATTAGTTTTTTTTTTCTTTTTTTTTTTATTTTAAGATTGATTATATGTTTTAAATTAAATTAAGTGTATAAAAATATTTAAAAGAAAAAAAAAATGTTTGACGGTTTATCGAGTGCTCTTTGGGCTCGTTTTGCTGTTTCTAATCACTTACATTAGTATCCATCATGAAGAAAATACATCATGTTTCTTTACTCTCGTATGGTCTTCTTTTATTGCTTGATTTTGGTTGGAAATGATAGAAAACGAGAAATAAGTAAAATGGCAGAGGAATCCTATTTATAGCAGCATATTATATATTCAATATCATTCTAAAAACTACTTGGATAAATTGTAAATATGCGTCTTTATATTTTACTTCATATACACTTAATTTGAAATTGAGTGTTTAGAATTCCACACTTTAGTTACGTGCTTTTATAATTTTTCTTAATTATCTTATCACCGGATAAAATAATAAAACTACAAAATTTAAAAACAAAACTGCGAAATCAATGGATGATATGATTATGTAAGATTGTAAATGTTCTTATCTTTTTTTTTTTTTTTAAATAGCATTTGGGGTTACAAATCGATTAGTTACTCATTTTGAATTACCACTTCTATTATCTTTAGAAAAATGTTGTATGAGTTGAGGTGTACAGCTTTAAATGATAAGAGGCAGAGTAATGAATTTAATAAGTAAAAATATCAATCAAATATGATTTTTCACATATTAAAAATTTACACAACATTATCAACATCTCCCTATTATATAACATTAGCAATTTAGTATCGAATTATGAATCGGAGCACTTTCAATCAATTCTAATTTTTTGTTTAAAAAAAATTATAGATTTCCATAAAGAAACATGAATCTCCAATAATTATGTCCTATATATTAAAAAAACAACACAAATAGAAATAAATTAAACCATTAGATCAATCAAAACTGATCAATACAAGCAATCCAACCACAAAGGTCCTAAGATTTAGTGTTGGAACATTTGTCTATGAAAAGGTAAAAATATAACATTATTCTTCTTCTTCTTTCATTAGGGCAAGCAAGCCTATCTATAGTCATTTTTAAGTAATTAGCACTTAACCATAAGTAAGCCTTCACTATTTATAACTTATATAATTATCTTAAGGTTCCTTCTTCTCTTTATCATACAGTAGAGCGGCATGATAGTTTGCAAGACTCATAATCTTGAGGTCGTGGCCTTATGGGCTCAAATCCCATTTCTACAATATTATTATTAGTATTATTATTTTTTCAAAAAAATTAAGTTTGACTCCGGTAAGTAGTAATTAGTTACTAGTTTTTATTATTAACATCCTTTTTTTTGTCTTTCTTCGAGAGGAAATAAAGCTATTGGCTATATTATCATAGTCAATTGCATTGACTTATGCTACCAGTTCTAGATTCGTATAATGAAAATAAAATTTAAATCACTTAAGCCATAAAAAACAATACCTTAACTATTGAGTTAGACTGGATTTATGCATACTCAAGTGGGAAATCATTGGAAAATATTTTTTACAATTGTGCCAAAAGTCAATGAAATCTTTATCTATGGTGTTTAACACTGGCTTATGTTGCGAGCCAATTTAAAAGGGCCTAAACTCATGAGGTTCGTTCAAGCCCAGACCAGATAATTCTAAATGTTCTAGAAGATTTAGAAATATCTAGAGTAGATGGCAGCTAGGGTAGGTGGATGCATTTAATGTAAAGGTAGGTAAGATTCAATTGTAACCATTAAATCGAATTGATCTTGGCCATCCATCTTTAGAAGTCTCTTATATATATAAAGGAGATCTTTTCAGTTGTAATCATCCAGTTATTTGAGTAAATATCATTTGCATCAGAGTTTCTTTCCCTACTTTCTCTCTTTAAACTTTATGAGTGTATCACAAGTTGACTTAGCCTTCCTTAGTGTGGTTAGGAACATTAAGTGCCATACGGGTTCGAGTAAGGGAATTCGCTTGTGACAAGTGATATCAAAGCTAGAGAAAGAGACTATGTGTGGAGAAGATATTATTTAAAGGAGACAACAACACTTCGATGATCGAAGAGTTGGTTGACTAGGATGACTGCCGTGTCATCAAGCAGAAGGCTAGGTCTTGGGACTTATTAAACTCCTTCCTTAATAAGATGGATAAAGTGGAGTTGAGCATTGCTAAAGCAAAGGAATATTTCGATGAGTCACAAGGTAGCCTTGAAGAGAAGAAGGAAGAACTTTGAGGTGAGTTGCAAGGGGCATTGAATCAAGTAATTGAGGAGCTTAAGCAACATGATGAGGTAATTGAAGGGAAGAATAAGTACTTCAAGTTCAAGTCACGGCTTTGGAAACTAAGGAGGAAGCTTATAAAGCTAAGATGGATACTGCAATAATAGCCATGTGCTAGGAGATTGAGAAACTTAAGAACCAAATAGTGACATATTGGGCAGTAGTAGCAAATGGAGTGACAATCCAGCCTGCTCATAAGGTCAATGTGTCTAAGCCCAAACCTTTCAATGGGATATGATATGCTCAAGAGGTAAACAAATTCCTCTAAGGGATAGAACAATATTTTGATACTGTAGGAATCTTGAATGACCTCGGAAAGGTATGTATTGCTGCTATGTATTTAAAGGATTCTGCTATGACGTAGTGGCATTAGAGGGCAAATGAAATCAATACTTGAGCTAGTTTTGTATAAGAAATCAAGGGGCAATTCTCCCCCAAAAATGCAACTAAAGAAACAAAGGTAAAGTTGCATCACCTAACTCCTAATGGTGACATCAAGCAATATGTGAAGGAATTCTTGAAGTTAAAGCTGGAGATCCCAGACCTAATTAGGATGAGACTCTAGTGATGTTTTTAGATGGTTTGAAACCTTGGGTGAAGTTGGAGCTAGAGTGAAGAGGAGTAGAAGACATCTCTAAGGCCATAGCAGTTATTGAAAGCCTAATTGAGTTCAAGAAAATGGAACATAAGACCCTAATGAGAAGGTGGAAAGGGGGAGTTGAGAAGGAAAAGAGTGGGAGTTCCTCAAGGGGAAAGGCTAAGATGGAAGAGAAAAACAATGATCGAGGAAGGACTTATGAAGGAAAGGATGGAGAATAGTAGAAGCCTAGAGAATTAAAGTGTTATTTTTGCAGTCACCTCCATTATGCTAGGGAATACTCAAAGAAAGATCGGTTGCCAACAATTATGGTAAATGAGAGCTCCGATGAAGGGGATGAGGCTAAACTACATTCTGTACAATTGCTTAGCGCTATGAAGTCGCAAGCCATTATGAAGCGAAAGGGGTTGATGTACTCTAAGGTGATGGTTGCTGGCAAGAGATTAAATGCCCTTTTGACACTGGAGCATCTCATCTTTTCATCTCTAAGGTAGCAGCAAGCAAGCTTGGAATGGAAGTAGAGAAGACCAAGACATGGCTTAAGATGGTAAACTCAAAGGAAGCCTCTCCTATTAGAGTTGTTAGGGAGATAGAGCTCCATGTGGGAGGGTAGAAAGGGAAGGAAAATAACTTTGAATTTGTGATTGTGATGGACTTCTTAGATCGTATTGATGTACTTATTGTTCCTTATACTAACTGTATTTATGTACTTAATACCGACTCTCAATGTGTGGTGCTCGTAACAAGGAAAACCGGTCAAGTCACAAAATTTCTTTCCGTTATGTAAATAGCTAAGGGCCTAAAAAATAATGAAGTTATGTATGTAGCTACTCTTGAGGGGGAGGAAGAGATGGGAAGTCAAGAGGCAATTCCACATTGAGTAGGGGAGTTGCTAGAGGAATTTAAAGACATCATACCCAAAGAGTTGTTGAAGAAGATACCTTCAAGAAGGCAAGTGGATTATGCGATTAAGCTAGAATCGTATACAAAGGTTCCTGCTACAGTTCCTTATCACATGTCCCTACAAGAATTAGAAGAATTAAGGCAATAATTAAAGGAGTTGTTGGAAGTCAGATTCATCTGACCGTTAAAGGCACCTTTGGGGGGTCTAGTTCTTTTCTAGAAGAAACATGACAAGTCTCTTTAGATGTGTGTTGACTATAGGGCCTTGAATAAGGTCACTGTGAAGAATAAGTACCCCATTCCTTTAGTATCAGACTTGTTTGATCGACTTGGAGAGGCAAGATAATTTTCAAAACTGGATCTATGATTGGAATATCATCAAGTACGTATAGCAAATGGAGATGAGCCCAAAACCACTTGCGTCACAAAATATGGTGCATTTGAGTTTTGCTATGCCATTTGGGCTCATAAGCACCCCAGCTACTTTTTGCATTCTCATGAATAGGGTATTGACACCTTTCTTGGATCATTTTGTTGTGGTTTACTTGGATACTATCATGATTTATAGCAAGACTATGGAAGAGCACATAGAACATCTTTGTGCAATTTTCCTAGCCTTAAGGGAAAACGAGTTGTATGTAAAGCTTGAGAAATCTGCCTTTATAAAGGA
Organism: Lumnitzera racemosa; assembly: GCA_024138005.1. Classification (NCBI taxonomy): domain Eukaryota; kingdom Viridiplantae; phylum Streptophyta; class Magnoliopsida; order Myrtales; family Combretaceae; genus Lumnitzera; species Lumnitzera racemosa. The sequence goes on from JAMXBC010000003.1 coordinate 74,165,493, forward strand.
AGAAGTAGATTTCCTGAGATACGTTGTAGGCTAGGGGAAGATTAAAATGGACGAAAAGAAGATACGGGCTATTAGAGAATGGAAAGAACCCACTAAGCCCACCAAATTGAGGTTGTTCCTTGGCTTAGCAAATTATTATAGAAGATTCATTTGTAGATATTCTCGAATGGCTACCTCCCTAATGAATCTACTTAAGAAAGATGTTCTATGGGAATGAAGGGAAGTTAAAATAAGGCATTTGCTACATTAAAGGAAGTAGTTACTAGAGAGCCAGTTCTTATGTTCCCTAACCTTGACAAATCATTTGAAGTATGTACGGATGCTAGTAATTATGTCATTGGTGGGGTTTTGATGTAAGATAACCATCTGATAGTCTTTGAGAGCCAAAAGTTGAATGAAACGGAAAGGTAATACCTAGTATACGAGAAAGAAATGACAATTGTAGTGCATTACCTTTAAGTTTAGAGACACTACCTACTTAGTGCGAAATTTATGGTCAAAACTGATAATGTGGCCACTAGTTACTTCTAGACCCCAAAAAAGCTATCCCCTAAGCAAGCTTATTGGCAAATCTTTTTAGCAGAATTTGATTTCGACATGGATTACAAGGCGAGCAAGACGAATGTTGTAGCGGATGCCTTAAGTCAAAGGGTAGAATTAGCCGCTATCAGTAACCCCAAGAACAACCTCCTAGAGAAGATTTGGGAAGGGATCGAGATCAACTAGTTGGCTAAGGCTCTATTAATCCAATGTAAAGAGAGTTAAACAAGAAGATTTTGGGAGGAGGATGGATTAATATACACTAAGGGGCGACGGGTGTATGTTCTCTACTCATTACCATTAAGGAGGGAAATATTGAAGAAATGCCATGATTCTAAATGAGTAGGTCACCCAAGAATACACTAAACCCTAGCCTTGGTTGAAGAAATGTACTTTTGACTGAATCTAAGGAAAATTGTTGAGAGTTATGTCAGAGCTTATCTCATATATCAATAAGACAAGGTGGAACAAAGGCCTACCCCTGGACTATTAAAGCCTCTACCTATTCTAGAGCATCCTTAAGAAAGTATCTCTATGGATTTTATTGTAAGCCTGCCTAAGTTAAAGGGATATGATACTATTATGGTAATAGTAGACAAATTCTCAAAATATGCAACATTCATTCCAGTAACAAAGGAGTACCCTACTAATGAAGCGGCTCGATTGTTCCTCAAGCATATAGTGAAGCATTAGGTTTTGCCCAAAAACATTGCAAGTGATCGGGATAGTCGTTTCACAGGGAAATTCTAGATGGAACTACTTAAGTTTCTTAATTATGAGTTAAACTTTTCTACTAGTCTTTATCCATAGATGGAGGGATAAACGAAAAGGGTAAATGTATTAGTAGAGCTTTACTTGTGGCACTTCATTAGTGCAAGTCAATAGGACTGGTCTAAGTTATTGAACGTGGCATAGTTCTCTTTCAATCTATAGAAAGATGAATTAAAGGGACATAGTCCATTTGAGATTGTCTTGGGGAGAAAGCCACTAACTTCCAATACGGTAACATCAGGATATAAGGGGTTTAGTCCCCTGGCATATAAATTTGCAAGAGAGCTAAGACTTAGCTCGAACTTACTTAGATAAGGCTATCAAATGAATGAAGAAGGTTACAGATAAGAAACTTTAGCCAATGGAATATCAAGTGGGAGATTAAGTACTTGTGAAGTTACACTTGATCCAGCGGACTAAGGGCCAATTGCATAAAGGATTGATGAGGTGTTATGAAGGATCATTTCCCATCATGAAACGGGTGGGACGGGTACCTTATAAGTTAGAGTTACCTCTAAGATTAAAATCAACCTAATGTTCCATGTTAGTATACTCAAGCCATATCATAAGGATGGGGACGACCCATGCAGAACATATCACAAAGAGCTCCAATCGAGGCTCGAGAATTGTATGACAAAGAAGTTGGAGAAATTATCGCAAATAGATATGTAAGAAGATGAGGTTACTCTCTTAGGCATGAGTATATGGTTATTTGGAAAGGAAAGCCAAAAAGTAAGGCTAGTTGAGAACCTGTTGAATCTTTATGGCAGTTTCCAAACAAGATTCAAAAGTTCCATAAAAAAAATACAATGAAGACATCGCTGGAATGAGTGGGAGAGAATCTCACAGGCCACTTCAGAAGGGCCCAAACTCATAATGTTCATTCAAGTCTAGAGTAAATAATCCAAAATATTCTAGGATGTTCTAGAGTAGGTAGTAGGTCGAGTAGGTGGATGCATTTAATGTAATGTAAAGGCAGGTAGCATTCAATTGTAACTATTAAATCGAATTAATCTTAGCCATCCATCTTGAGAGGCCTTTTGTATACATATGGGAGATTCCTTTAATTGTAATAATCCAGTTATTTAAGTGAATACCATTTGCATTAGAGTTTCTCTCTCTAACCTTTGTGAGTGTGTCATAGACTAACTTAACCTTCCTTAGTGTAGTCAAGAATGCTAATTGTTATAAGGGTTCAAGTGAGGGAATCCACTCGTAACACCTACATAAGGGCACACATGACGAGCTCATCAAGAACTTTCTTTGACTATTTCTTAAATTATTTAGCGGTGGAAAGTCAAATAGTTCTTATTCTATTCACTGACATGTGAAGGCTTCAAATGTTTATACTGATCACTAGTTTGATTACCTAGCGACTTAGCTTTGGTTGAATAATATTGATTCGAAAAGACAATTAGTCCTATTGAATCTGCAAGATCATGTAGTCTTATATGGTGTGTTAGCATTAGGAAACTAAATTTAGAAGTGCGAATATCACGTTTGGATCCTCTAAAGTTACTATTTTTTAAAGTATTGCCTTTAAAATGTTGCTAAGTGTAATCAATAATTAAGATTAAAAAAGACAAGATATTTCAAATATCTAGACAATTTCAGCCATTTTATTTCATAACTTTACCTATTTTAAAGGATCTATTTCCAAATTTTTTAGTTAAGTACAAATAAACTCCTTAAACTCTTAAAGGTACTCTTCTAGCTTCTTATAATTTCTAAAAATATGTATATATATCTAAACTAACACTAAAGGTTCAAAACCATAGTTATATATTATCAATGATGATTTTGAATTTGGAGTGTTCATAATAATTTGTGGCATACACAACACAATTTGAAAGTTTGAAGGGTCTATCTTCATTTGATAAGCATTTAAGGAAACATATTCATATTTCATATTGTTGATTCTCCAACTTCGAGATGGGCCTAAAATCTACATACACAAAAGAAAATGGTCTCGAAGGTGTCAACACTATTCGATGTTTCCATTGTTTTTTCTTTTCCAAGTGATCAACCAAAGCCAAAGATTAAATAACAATAATAATAATAAATAAATAAATCCACAGTTCCATTTAAATTTAATATGCTAAAGTAATTCCATTTCCCACCACCCCCACCCATAAGGCCTAACCTATAATTTTCTCTATTTGACCAAAACTTTCTCATAGGAAAGATTAAATGATGAAATGGACATGCCCTTCAAATTCTTCCGCCACAAGGATGAACGTGTTCCAGCTTCTCCAACCGGAGCGAAAGTAGGAAGGAGTCCATAGTAGTGGAGATTTAAGAAAAGAATCAGTACTGCTTCATTAACTGTAAGTGCCCACCTTAGATTGTAATTATTATCTTTTCAATCACATCCGATAAATAGGATCACTGATATTATATAGCACGAAATAAATAGAGAAAATAGGACATAGCCTACTCATCATTCACTGGGAATTCTATATCCTCTAATATAACCATATGTATTAAGTCCTTTTTTCTTTTTTTTTTTAACAACTAAACAACATCAAAAGGAGTAAAAAAAAACAATCACTTAATCAACATTGTTTTCCCTAACAGCGTTTGCTAACAAAACAATACATTGTAAGCCTCAAGCTCCACTAGCTTTCCCCTGCATGCATCAACGACGTTTGGGAGTTTCTTACAATGTCGCAATTTTCGATTTCAATGGGCTTCATTCCGTTTAAGAGAATGAAATTTAAATCCCAAAACAGCCCTCACAATTCAAAGGTCAATACATCTACATTTGTAACCTTTTCTACAAATCCCATTATCTTGATAATGACCTTGGTCATCTCTCATAATACTACCAATTATTGCTTGAACAGAAGAAGAAATCAGTATCACCCAACCTGATATTGGGTGAGAAAAAAGAGATACTACGAATGTTGTCTAATTTCCATTATAAGTTCAGTATTCATGAGCTGGCCATCTAATCGTTTGAGGTAATGGGGTTTTGTATCTCCCCTTTTGAATATCATATTATCCTTCTCTATCCAAATAGACCATGAACATGGTGGGCGAGTGGAGAATGATTCTCTCCTTTCACTCTGCAAGTATTTGCTATCCATTCATCAACATCAATTTCGTGTTCTCTACTACCCATAATTTATGACCATTGAATTCCATATAGAGACCACTACAGGGCACTTTCAAGAAGCATGATCAATACCTTCTTGTGGTTCTTTACAATCTTGGATAAACCATAGCATTAAAGCAAGGTTTGCTTCAATTTTACCGCAGTCGGTGATCCATCATCGCATATTGACCTTAAAAAGAGCTTTGTTTTGAGGGTTAGATTCTAGTTCCAAATCTACTTCCAATTATTCCTGATGATAATTTGTGGCTTTAGTAAATAACTCTTAATTGTAAATTATTGCTTCTTGATGGAGACATGCCAAGATCATCTATGGTATCTTACATCGAGTAAACTAGCCGGATCTCATTTATGATGATATCAGAAATTGGAAAGCCAATCCCCATCCCTTTTCATCTGAGACTCATGACAATCCTGTACTATAAGATCTTAATGTTTTATTTTCCCCTTTTCTTGGCCAAATACTATTTAACAACTATGGGAGAGGAGTGAATAAAAATTGCTCCATTCTATTGGGAGATTATTTTTCATGGTTATAGAGATCATAGCCTAGATTATAAGATTAAGTAAGTTTTGCATTAGACGCTCTTGAACAATTTGTCTCGTTAAGCCTTTAATTCACTAGTTGTCAAATCAGAAACTTAGTGATTTGCCATCACCCAATCTTTTAAATCCTTGAACATACAACCAAATTATAATAATAAGATACTTCTTTCTAAGTATGGGAGATTTGGAAGAAGCTTGTTTTCTTTCTATATTTCTGCTGACAAGCAGTCCACATAACTTTTTTCATTTTGAATTGCCATGCTCTTTTGACTCTCCAAGCTTACTTTCCTTTTTATCAAATTAGCCACACCAAAACTACCAAAGTCTTTAAGTTGAGTAGTAAGTTCCCAATTGATCCAGAATATTTTGGCTTCATTCAAATTACCACTCCATAAGAAGTTCTCACCATTTGCTCCATCCATTCTATTGATGAAACCAACCAGAAGAGTTGACACTTTGCATGTAATAAACAGGGATAGCCATTAAAACTGAATTTATTAAAGTTACCTACCTTACCTGCCACGCGAGTCAATCCCTTTGGCTGATTGTTGTCGCTTTGAAATACAATACAATGTCATCATCAAATATCAATTGAGTCATTTTAAAATTTGCTCCTTTTGACTCGAACTGGTATCTATTTTCCTTCATCAATGTCATATTCAAGGAGTCCACTGAAGAATTCCATGGTTAATGTAAAAAAGCATGGAGACGTTAGATGATCTTGTCGAGTGCCTCTTGTCAGACGAAATTGAGGTAAAAGAGCGAGAGTCAAAGCAATAGCGATACACAATACTCCCTCGAGTAGGATAGATTAAATTCTCAACAGTCTCACTCAGCAGAGAAAAGACTTTTATAGTCATTTTATACACTACTACAGAGACCGACTGGTCTGACTTTTGAAATATGGTTTGCATCGATGATTGGTTAAGGTCTTTCAGTACTGTTTGTGTGCAGAAAATGTTGACCATAAGTTCTTCTATCGAATGACAAACTACCTCCCAACCATCCTTAAACAAGTGTGCATGAAGACCTTCTCCGACCTGACGTCTTCCTAGATTTTATCGATCTTACAGCCAAAGATTTTACCATGTTTTCTCATTACTTAGGCTCGACCATCCAATTCCCTCTTAAAATTTTGTTTTGCCCCTCCCACGCAAAGTGGTGGCATATGATAACATCTAGCATTTCTATCTTCATCTCTTATCCTTTTTCCTCCAGCTTTCTTCTGCAATAGGATTCTTCTCTGACAACACAAGATGGTTGTTCTCTTAAATCATTCCAAGTTAATTATTAGCCTAATCCAGGAGTCCTTTTTCACTCAATCGCAATAATCCCAAAGACCTGTTGATTCCATTTATAGGCTATAGCTAATTGCAGATTCGTTCATCATTTTGTTCCCTTCGGCCTTCGGATTCCACCTTTTCTCATTGAAGGTTGCTTGAAATTATATCCTACTACATGAAAACACAACACTCTAGTGTGCAACCCAAATATCACAATTCCTTTGGCAGCATTTTGAGACAGTTATTTCAGATGGGAAATTAAAAGGCCATTGCTAAATCCATGTCATCAGAATTCAGATTAGGATTGTCCACACTATATTGAGGAACTAATACGTGGCATCCACCTTAATGGAAACTCAACGAATATCATATGTTCAAACACAAGATAGGAAAGAAATCTGATGCAAAGTGGTTTGCCAAGCAAAATACAGCTTCATTCTATCTCACATTTTTGGAGGTCATTCAGAACACCTTGCCCCGCAGACAGCATATACAGTAATACATGAGGATTGGCAGGCTTTTTATACTATGTTTTTGGCTACAACATCTGCAGCTGGGTGATAAAGACTCATTGCTGTATGAACAATGTAAGACACAGTATGAATAGGACTGACAATGGAAAGGTAATGTACTGTAATCCTTTCTGTGGCAGGGCATTCTCAAGTTACTTGTATCCATTCAAAGAGTCCACACAAAGAGACATCAACCTATACCCTTGATCAATGAATAACAGGCTTTAGGGGATGAGCTCTCAGTTTTGACAAGTCAAGATTAGAATCAAGCTCTTCATCAAGCTCTCCAACTACGCTTCTGCAAAAAACACACAAACATTATCAAACATCACGGGCATTAGGTTGAAGACAAAACATGATATCATAAAGGTTTAGGATTATATTACATGTTGTCACCCCTTATTATGTAAAGACCCAGCACAAGCTGCTGAACACCTTCCTGCAAATCCATAAGCAAAGTACTTGGTGCTAAACTAGTAAATGTAAGTACAAAATCAGCAATATGAAATGATTATATTAGGAAAGTTGATTGTTGGACTTAAGAAAAATTTCATCAGCAAAACAAACTAATGACAAAGTGGTTTACAATTTGACAAACTTAAAAAAACCACTAACACTACAATCTTCAAAGAATCAAAATCTAGAGGTGTTGAAAATAGGGAAAACCAACTGAAAAAAGAGAGAATGAAGGAAGCAAACCTTGGTAGAGTAAACACGTTCATGAGATTCGTCAAGAATGATATTTGTTGCCTGGTCAAAGCCCTTCAATATGCCCTGAATAGGTTTTACGAGTAATTGGGAAGAGAAGTATGTTAAATCTTGCACTTTAGTAAACCAATGGATGCAAAGGATTTAAGTACAAAACAATGACACAAGACATACCACTATATTGCGTCCATCGTTGGTGATAACGGAGATAGTTTCTGTAAAAATAAATTAATATTTAAGAATATATATAAACATGTCATGCACACAGATAAAAACTACTTGTAACTTCAAGATAACACCAGGAAGATGCACAAGCACTCTACTCTTTAGATACCATAAGAAGGTCATTAATCTCTACTTTTCTTATGTGTTTTTTAGCAGGCCTCTAAATGCATTACTAATTTCCCAGTAATCAAGAAAGTAGTCTCGGATTTTGGAAAAGTAGTCCATATAGAAACATTCCAGGAAAAACAGTAATGATTCATCAGTCGCTAAGTTGAAAACTGGATGAGCTAGGAAGAAAAGATTAAACAAGAAGAAAACTGGATGACCATACTAATTTCTACTCATTTGGCTTTTCCAAATCAAGTTAATACAATTGTAAAATTGAAGAAAAATGAAAAACTTGAGACAGATTAATAATTTGTCATCCTGTCCCTACCCAGCCTCCTCCTTTCCTGAACGCAGAAGGTATGTGCACTCCAAGGCCTTCAAATCATGGTATGAACATGCCTTTCAATTTAAAGTTAAATAAGTTCCTAAGAGAACCTTAGACAATTTGGTAGACATAGACACTGCTCTTAGACTACATATCAGCACTGGTGGGAGATGTTGCGATTTGTACTGTTGTCCACATTGCTTCTTTTGGATTCTACAATTACTAAAATGAAGATTTCAATATCACGCAAAACATGATGTGTTGATGGAAATATTTTCAACTTGCTCAATGAATCAAATGAAAAGCTGATCAGAGACTATGAACTAAAACAATACATTCATCAAACAGGAAACCTGCACATTCACGGATCAAACGGCCAAACAACCTCTGCAGACAGCCATGCATTCATATAACACCACATACTACATACAAGGAGGTAGAAATCAAATAATTAAATAACTAAGAGAATAAAAGGGGAGAGGTTTAGAAATTCCTTACGGTCTACAAGGGAGTCAAGTCCAGGGCCGGAAGACATTTTGCAATTATGATAGCAACAAAGTTGTTTACAAGTTTTTTCCTCTAGGTAGAATTTTTTCAGCTGAAAATGAAAAAAAATAATGAATGCTTTTGGCTCCAAATCACATGTTGAACATAAGTTGATGAATATGCAATCAACGAAAATAGCAGCAACAAAACTATCCATACAAAGACTCCAAGAAGTAAAGAACAATTAGGGATGTAAACGAACCAACTTAAACAGCATCAAGCTCAAATTCGACTTAAAAAGTCAAAGCTCAAACTCAACCAGATGGACTTGAGCTTGATTTGCTTAAAGCTCGTTTTGGCTTGTTTAGTTTAAAGTAGCTTCAGATAAGCCCTAAAATCAAAAAACCGTTGAATGCAAGAATTTCTTGTTTCAGATAAATGTACAAGAGCAAATAGAACATGACATAAGTGTACATACAAAGATATAATTTAAAAATTTTTTTCCCGGTTATGCCCTAGCGCAACTACGTGGTCAAGCATATTAGCGAACGGTCACAGTTCCACAAATGGCATTATGATTATGTTGTGTGAGAGAGAGAGAGAGAGAGAGAGAGAGAGAGACTTACTGAGCGCAATTGAAGATGGAAAAGTACGAGGAGGAAGACGAAGAAAACCCTAAGCAACTAGATTTTGCTAAACAGTGAAAACTAGAAACTCGTTATTTTAGTGGCCTGCGTAAAGTTAGAGGGATTTTTCCCCCTTTTGTTCCTTTTCCCAACTCAAGGGCAGCAGCAATTAAAATATAATTATCTATTTTTACTTCCCTTTTCTCTAAATTTGCCCATACTTTTAGTAATTTATTAATACATAACTTTATTTTTTATATTTTCATTTTCTTTATTTTAGCTACTCTTGAAAAATTCATTGGAAAAGAGGATAAAAAATAATTTTAAACTTTAATGAAAATCATCATTTCATAAATCATTTATATGTATAATTTTTTTTTGCTAATTATATTACAATCTAGAGAAAAAGGGATTTAAACTCTGATATATCCTAATAAAAGACTAATAGCGATACCATTAGACTACAATAATTTTAGCATATATATATGATTTAAGTATAATTACTTACATATATTTCTAATGCATTATAAAGATGACATATTCTTACAGTCTAATGTATTAGTGCTAACCTCCTAATAAAATAGATGAAATTTGAATTATGTCCTCCCATTATAATTTTTTTTAAAAAAAAAAAGAGTCCAAACTTTAAAGGTAAAAAGTTTAAAATTCATAAAACCTTAAAAAAAAACTTATTAGAACAAAAAAAAAATGTACAAATAACTAAATAGGTTTAACTCTTAAAAATTACCAATTAAAATAGATGTGGCAGCAATATATATCTATATTATTAAAGCAGATGAAGTCTTTAAGTAACCATTAAAATAAAATCTTATTTGTTTTTACTTATTTAATCTTTTAAATAAAATGTTGATTATTGATAAATGATTTTTTTAATATATTTGATTATAAATATAGGATAATTTGAGGATTTTAAAGAAACATAACCCTTCTCTCTCTCCCTCTCCCTCTCCCTCTCCCACTCTCCCCAATATTCCCACTTTCCCTATTCTTCTCCCTATGACCTCCATCTTTCTTTCTTTCTTTCTTATCTATTAATATCTTTTATTAATATTATAATATATTTGATAATATTACATAACTTTATTTTTTTTGTTCACATGCAACGCGTATATATGTATTATTAAGTAAATATATGTTATATTAGACTTGATACGTTGATAAAAAATTATTTATGATAATTGAATTAGATATAGATTTTTTTTCGTTTTATTGGAAACTACTTCTTCAATCACTCCATATATATGTAGTCGAAGGAAAAAGAAAAAAAACTCTTTACATCCACCCACATAATTTTCGTAGTACCGATTTTTGTAGAGAGAATAATAACTAACTAACATGACTTTTAAACTCAAATTTCACTCTACATATGAAAGCTTAGGTTTTTTTTACAGTCTCATTTTTGTTTTTTACAAGATTGGTACCGTTCTCTACCTCACCATTTATTTACATTTATTTAATCACTTTAGCCATTATCAAGATGAACTTTCACATCTTTAGCATATCCATAACAATCAAAGACATTCTCAACCAACATTTCCACTACCTGGAAAGGTCGAAATCTAAACTTTGACATTGTTAAGTCCCTACGAAGCTCAATGCCTTTATTCTTCCATTTCATAGTACTCTTCTGCCTCTCCATTGAGCTCTTCTTCTACTTCATCACCTACTTTCTCAATTTCTTCCATCTCTAACCTCCTTTATATAGGGTAGCCTACTACTCCTCTAACTCTATAAGGTTGTACTTAGTGATTAACTCGACTTACGTGACCATATCTTAGCTCTCATTTACCTTTGTCTTGGCCATGATTTGGTGCACCTTACAATAATTGTCTTACACCTTGCATAGCTATGATTAGACTTTTAATAAGGATAATGAGTGTATCAAGCTTATCATCAATTGACCCTAGCATGTAGCTTCCTTACTAGCCATCGCCAGCTTGAGCACTACTATCTTAGTCTCTAATAAGTTCGTGAACACTAAAATATGACATTATTACTTTTTGGCGTTACTTTTGCCAATAAGAACAACTTCGACAGTATACACCCAATAAAACCTTACTACTTAGTGTTACTTTATAATGCTTTAAAACGACTACTCATACTCAAGCAATTACTACTAACTACCTAACAAATTCCAACATCTTAACACTTCGTACAATACAACTCAACGTAGGATTCATAATAAGCTATATTTTCATGGTTGAGAAATAAAGTAAAACAGAACAAAGGGAGTAACTATACTTACCTCTTGTAAATCAACACTTCTCACCCCATAACTTCAATATACACCTTAAATACTCTAGTACAACTACACAACCACCTACAAACCACTATAACAGCTATGGAAGATCACACCAACCATTAACGACAATACGAACAAGAGATCCATTGCAATCTTCATACATTCCCTCATTAGAATCATGCTCTAATAGCGAAACTAATGTGTCTCCAAGGTCATACATATAGAGAAGCACCACGATGGATAAAAGGGAAACAAAAGAACAAAAGGGTTTAGCAAACTCAAGCAGCTATTTGCTAATATGACACACTAACCAATCCTACTTGACTTAACCTTTACTTGATATGACATACAAGTGAGGATCAGGTTCACTTACCACTACTCATTGCTAAAGAGAATAGATAAAAGTTAGGGAAGATAAGACACAGTGAGTGCTCTTAAAGTGAATGTTTATATTCATAATGTAAGATGTGTTGTCTATGCTTTAACTAAGTGAGGCTTTTATATGACCTCCTTAAGGTTACATTTTAAAGAATAGGCAAAAGTGGGAAAATTACATATTAGTTATAAAGATTCCTAAGATAAATGCTAAAAAAGGTAAAAACGTCACTATATGGTACAGTATACAAAAGGGAGAATCATTATGAGACATTATAATAGAAGGTACGTATCAAATTATGGTTGGTGAGCTTAATATTGTGCATGTTTGGTTGTCCCTAAGAGTGCTAGATCTCTGATAGCTTAATAATTGATGGTGTTGGCTAATCGGATGGATATCTATTCGGTTTTAGAAGACTTGTAGTGCTTGCTTACTTAGAAACTGTTCTTATCATGACTATAGATCGATACTTAGGGCAGATGAAATGTAGCATATCCTGGTTGATATCAGAATCCTCATCTTTGGAGAGTCCTCGAGCTAATACTCGTCAGATAAGTCCTTTCAATCCCCTAGCTCTGCTTTTAGTAATGGGTCCATGGAGTTTATTCCTATCAACTCAACTTGTAGCCTAGAGGACAATGAAGTGGCAACCTCACTAGCTAGTTCAAGTGGTAGCTCAAGTGTTAGTTGTAAATGCATGGAATTGATTGTATCATAGGTGAAGGGAGTAGGTTCTTTCATCCTTCTCATGTGTACCTTATTGCAAAGGCCAAGGTAGTTTTTCACTAAGTAGGTAATGAAGGAGCCTAGAAAAATATAATTAGACTACCTATTGGTGGTTTAGGTTCTCATAAACTATGCTATCCCAATTCCTAAATTGAGAGGACAACAGTTAACAATACTATACAAGTATAAAATATCCTTTTCATTAACCACCCTCTGATTGTTGCCTCTACCAGTGAAATTTCTTGCTAATAAATAGTGTATTAGCCTAAAAGTAAGGTCATGCGGATTAGATGCCTTAGATTTTCTTGGATTATAAATGTCATGCCCCGAAGAGACAGAGTCATAACAGTCCCACCGTGTAAACCATCCTAAGATAGAAGTTAGCCTTACAACCGATATCTTAGACCTGATCTACACAAGGCGTTCATGACTAACCCGCTTTGAAGTAAACAATTTATAGTTTAAATAAATCATTTATCTAAGAAAGTGAGGAAATATATATATACACTATAATTCAGTTATTGCAATTGAAGTTTATAATATTTCTCTATAATATATGTCCTAAAATAAAAACTTAGACCTTAAAAATATGTGTTGATTCTTCAATATTTTTCCTCACTCCCCAGGATCTAGCAGTTGCGAGCTTCAGAGTAGTTGTTTGCCGCTTCTTAGCCAGCACCTGCACAACGTCTATAGGGATGTGAGCAACCACAGCTCAGTAAGTTAGAATGGAAGACTTAAAACTATACCATAAACACAACAAGATTTTCAATCAACTTATTAAGTGCAATGTATGTGCAAGCAAATGCCATCGCATGACGTTGTCTGGGCCATCGTGCGATTAGAAAAATTGTGCCTGCTCTAATCCGGATTGAGGAGTTACCATTAATGCAACAGCTCACGACCAAACCCAGGCTTGTTCAATGGATACCTCGCTCCTCCCGCAACTACCTTCGAACCATTGACTTCACCCTCACCGTGACTTCCTCTCTTATCACTTAGTTCAACTAATAGTTCAACTAAGGATGAAGAAGGGACTAATTGCAATCCTGCGCTATCCCTTTCAAAGGGATTGGTATTTGGCCGGAGAGTCCTAAGTTCTCTTAATAGGTTGCCATGTAGGTCCGATTATGATTATAGGTCGTATATTTGATTAGGTCCAGTTTAGGGTAATCAATCGTTTCATACAAACCATACAATACAAGTTAGGATAACAGACAGGATCATAGCATTACTCATAATCAAGCACATGCACACATCCAACTATCTAACAAACACAACCAAGCATAATCTTAAACCTCCAAAATACAGTATCGTATTAATCCTAACTTACCTCAACTTCTCGCTCACTCACTCGAGGTCCAACATACTCAGGCCATCGCCGATCATCCCTATAATACAAACGTGGTTTCGGTTTTTCATATAATTATTATATGTTTGTTTTACCTTATAACGCTTATTGTTATGTTTTGTTTAAGGTTTAATATACCTAATTATCGAGGTCTTAAATCTTTTACAATTATTCTAGGTTTGGGGTTAGGTTCGGGTTCGGTTTCCGTAAATTTCTAAATTAGGTTCTAGTTCGATTTCTCAGTATTGTTTTATACTTGAACCCTAGAAATTCGTTTCATCTAATAATGTGAAATTAATCACTTTACTTTTAGATATCGTAAATACTACAATTACCCTTAGTTAGTATTTTAGTTCACCCGGTACACGTAAATCCGTATTAGTGTACCGAATTCACTCCTGATTACATTTTTCATATAATTATATCAATTCAAGTTTCCTATCAAATTTATTGTATATTTTTATTATTATGATAATATCAATTTTTATTCTAATATTTTCTATTTATTATATTTCTAATAATTATGTATTATGTATTATCACCTATTATGTACATAATACATATCTAATATTTGTATTACTCCAATTACTATCTCCCAACATCAATTATCATTTCAAAATGTCTAAATTCATCCTAAATCAAATTTTACACCTAATTACCCTAATTTACAAAATTAACTTAAAATGTACTATTTTTCCATATTATTTATTTACTACATAATTAACCTAATAATTACATCTAACACCTTAAATGCTACAAGTATCATACTCCATCAGATTTTAACATCCTAAAACATATACTTATTCACTAAATCAGTAATTAACCATTTAATTACTTAATTTACCCTAAATTACCCATTTTATACCTCATTTTAGGGCCTAAAAATTATCTAAAATTTTTGAAAATTAATTTTTGAAAATTAATTTTTGAAAATGGGCTTCATAACACTATTCTATATCATTTAAGTAATTTACACAAAAATTTTGGGTTCAAAACTACACTTCTAAGGTCATTTATTTCTAAACCGAAACATACTCGGTTTTACATGATTTCTTAAGGACCTTATATCACGAGATATATTTTCATCAAAATAATATTTTTCCTAAAAAATAAATACAAAAATATTCCAAAATAAAAAGTTTCATAATTTTCTAATAATATTTACTATTTTTACAAAATTATGCAAAATCAGGTTGGAAATTGAACTCACCGATTTGGGTGGCTCCGGCCACTGTTGGTGGCCATGGGTGTGTCGACCTACCTAGGCACTGCCACCACCGTGTGGTGGTGGTGGCCGTCCACTCCCAGCTGCCCGTTGGATCTAGGTTCTCCTTTGTGGTCTTAACTGCACAGTTTTCCTTTTCTTTTTTTTTTCTTTGGTTTTGCTCTCAATTTTCACCTCTCCCTAATTTTCTCTGATTTCTAACTGTCCAAATGAGCTTCTGAATTTTTTTTCCTATTTATAGAGCTTTAGGGAATTTATTGTGCATTAAATTGGATAAGACAATTGCCTTATCTCTTAATTTTTGGCTTTTGTGTTGTCTTAATTTAATTGGCCGATTTTTTTCTTATTTTTTCCAGCTGCCAAGACCTAATTCTGGATCATTCCTAAGTTTTGCTGATTTTTCCTTAATTAATTATGAATTTTCTTTAAGTATTTAGTATTATTTTAGCACATTTCGAGTATTTTAAGTAATTACGCGTATTTTATACCTATATGTATATTCGCATATAGTACAAATAAATATTCCTAAATATTATTTAGGTCATTTTATGATTTTTAGTATATATATAATTTATATCTAGTGATTCGTTAATTATCGGAATGCATTTTACGCATTTTCGATAAATAATGAGTTATATACTTAAAATTTGGAATTTTTATATTCTTTTATTTTATTGCTTATTTTCTTAAATTCAAACTTAAAGGATTATTTTACCAATATTTCTAATTTTACTTTATAATTTAGGCTCGATCGGGTTTTTCAACCGATCAAAACTTCGAATAGCTAGTTTTGAGGCTTACAGTAAATACCTCCCTCATGACTTGATAAATTATTCTACTTAGCAGAATCAACCAAACCTTAGGGTAATTCATATGGTAAGTTTATATATTCTTGTATTATAATATATTTAATAAAATAAAACCCTATATAGATACCAAAATCATCAATAGGCATCTTAACTTCCTAATTGCAACGCCTAAATTGGACAATATTTTGCCTACCTTAAGTAAGGTTATTGATATCTAACTTGAATGTGTTGAGAAACTTTAGGGTAAGTTCTTTATACATCAGCTCATTGATTGTCAACAGCCAGTCCCATCTACTAAAACTGATGAACTAGTGAACTTTGAACTCATATCCAACTTATGTTAAAGCATGCCCATTGATGTAAGTGAAGTTGTCAAATTTCTTCTTGGAGAGGCATTCAAACCTCTCTCTTTGCCATTTGTGCTTGAATGTGAGTTGAGGGGGTTATAGAAGAGCACTAGAGTTTTTGCAAGCTGTATGTTTAACTCTAGACATTTTTTGAAATAAAAAACAAAAGAGAAATTTAAATGTCATAGCAATAATAATCCATGTAATAAAAATTAATTCAAGAATTATACCTATTTCATTGCTAGTTAGGGCACTTAGCAATTAAATTAATGAACAATTTAACATAATGGCAACATACAATGCCAAAATCACTATAACCATATATTAGCACTTTTTATAAGATAGTTTCAAAATCGAATCCTATGAATTTCAATCATGCCTAATCCTTTCAAGTTTTAGCATTGAATATGCAATTTTCCCAAAATTGTGGTTTAATAAGTGAATTGATCAACTTTAACGTATTAAAGTATTAGGTTCATGAAAAGCTTTGATTAATGATATTATAGGTGAATAATTTCTATGAATTAAAATTAAACCTATAATTTTATTATCTAAATCACATAAACTCTAATATTCAATATTTTTATTGATTAAAAACTTATGTCAATTTCAAGGTTTATGTGCAAATCAATTCTACAATGTACGTAAACACTTAGCACAATAAAATTTCCTTTTCAAAATGAATCAAAATTATCAATTGCACAAACAAGAACTTTCTCACTTTCCTACCTTCTCTTTCTATCGCTTCTTATCCTTTTGACTGACTCGCTAAAAACGTGAACGTGCGAACCGACAATTATATCGAGTCTTAGAAGTAGTACAAACAGTAAGTTAAGGTCGTAATCCATAGAGATCTAGATGTTAAGTATTAAATCAATTGAGTTTTTTCCTAAACTAAGCTATCGATAATTAAAATAAAAGTAATTGAAAACTAAGTAACAAGGTAAATACTAAACCAAATATTCTAGTTACACTATGAGGATCTTAGGTTTATGAGATAAAAAAGATCAAATTGGGATTTGCAAATCTACTCTCATTTGAATCGATGTAATGTCTCAAATCGATATTCGAAATTAACTAAAAGAGATTTAGCTAAACTCATTAGAATTTACCTACCTCTTGGAATAACAGAACTCTAATTATAATATAAATTCACCTGTTAAGACAATTTATCTATAATTATTGGCTTAATAATAATTTGTTCATACTAAAATTATTATTCTAGTTAAAAATATGGTTTAAGTATGTCTCTATGGCCCAAACCATATTTTCAATTATATTAAGTGTGTGAATTTATGAATTTAATTAAAACCTATATATTCCGCTTTTTCAAAAATTCAAGTTATATTCAACACAAGTTATTAAAACCCTCCGGAATAACTTATAACTCTATCTAGCTAAAAAGTAATACCAAGTACTAAATAATTAAACGATGAACAAAATAGAAAAATATCCAAATAGTCAATATCAATATTGGAATAATATACAAAACACATCAACTCATCAAATTCATCAATACAAAATCTAAATAAATTATGTATAATATCACATTGTAAGATCCAAATGAATCAAGATATATATAAATTAAAATTACAAGAACAAGAAAACACCTCGATAGGTATATTCAATTCTAAAACTCGATACAAAATCGATAAATCTTGATTTATTTGGAATTCGAAATAATCTTCTAATGAGTTAGAATAAAATGATTTAAAGTTCTACAATTAAAAAAAAAAAAAAACCATACTAAAATAACAAAAGTAAAATTTTTGTTCTTAACAATACTAGCCAGATAAAAAACTCCAGCTGCTGGTGTTCTATATCACTAAATGCTGCCCCTATTTTCCTCTCTCGTAAACTACTATTTCTCTTCTCTAAGCTACTGTTTTCGTCTACTATATTCCTCCCTATTTGTAGCTTCTCTGTCTTTGTCCCTCTCTTCTTTTTCTTTTGTCTTTTCCTCGGCTACTGCTTCTTTCCATTCATAAGCTATATTCTATTCATGCCCTAGACTTTCTTTTTCTAACTTTACACATGCAGCAAGGGGCTTCCGAAATCTACGTGGCCCACTTCCTAGACTGACAAGCATCAGTCACACCTCAATCCTGTCACTCGAAAAAGTTTAATAATACGTTACATGATGAGATGGGCCTTCAATATTAAGTTATGGTCCAATGATAAAACAGTGCTGCATCTTATTTTCTTCTAAATATAGCGATCTGTTAAGCATCTATATCTCATGTTCGTTGAAACCCCACGCAAGTGCTTGATCCATTCACCTGCTTAAGCTCTGACTTGCTCACGTTCCAAATGGTTGCTACTGCATTTAAATTGCAACTTGTTATGTGCACGGATTGCTGTGGCATGGAGTTGCTCTACCGTCCGAGTTGCTAGGAAAGCTTCTCTTCAATTATTTGGTCGTGGAGTTCATTACATTGCAGCTCAAGGATGACGTGGCTTTAGTCTGCTGCTGAAATTGTTTTCTGTAGCTGCTGTTTTTATCGATGGCTACTCTGATGTGGGGAGTTTGGTGCTTGGTTTTTGGTTAAAGCATGGCACTGTTCGGGTTTTGCATGAAGTGTTGCAGTTGCTGTCATGAGTTGCTGCTGTTAGGTGGAGTTCTCGACTTGGAATTGCTCAATTCAGCAGCTATGGCCTTCTTTTCGAGTGCAGCAAACTCTGCTGCTGGGAAGCCTCTTGATTTGTTTGGTTGCTGCACCGAGGCTTGGACTTCTTGTTGAATTCTATCTGGGTGCAGCTGTTGTGCGGAGTTGGAGTGAAGCTGCTGTTGTTTCGTGGTATTGTGAAGTAGAGCTTCTCGCACGAAGTAAGGTACTACTTGAAACATCACTCGTTGCTCAGTGCGCTTGATTGGCTCAGAGTTTACCATGTGCTACTGTTGCAAATTCAAGTTGGAGTAAGCTCGAGTTTCTTAGCTGCTATATGGAGTTATTTGGAAGCTCTACTTATGGAGATGAATGCGCAGGCTGCTACGGTGTGTGGAAAGTGCTCTGCTCCACTGCTCATGTCTAGTTGCTGATGTTGGATGGAAATGCACAGCCAGTTTGGTTCTTGTTCAGTTGATATATTGCAGCTGCTGTTGGAAGTCCATGGGTTGTTAAGGAACTATCTTTGAAGATCCAATGTCAAGGTCAAGATAGTTAGGTCTGCTGTAGAATCAAGATAAGCTTAAGCCTATGAATGGAGTTGTAGGAATTGCTACTACACATAGTTCACGGCTAGCAATAAAGAAATAGTTATAGTGAATTTCTTTGTTGGTTAGTTAAGAAATAAGAGTTGATCGTATACTGATTAGATGCTGTTGTAAGGATCTTGAAATGGAACTTAGACTGAGGAACTGCTTTTATTTGCGTGTTCTAATCTGCTGCAACTAAATGGAATTCTCAGCTATCCTTAAAAGTACAAGTGCTGCTGTTAAGCAATTGCGCTTTACTGGAGTAGCTTGAATTAGGAGCTATCTACTGGGTTTGCTTTAAAAAAAAAAAAAAAAAAAAAACCTAGGGTAGCTGCCGATCATATTCTAAGGGCTGATATTGCATTCAAACCAGAAGCTCAATTCTTCAATGAGCAGCTTCTGGTTGTGACAGGGGCTGATCTGTTTTGGACTGCCACTCTTCACTTAATTAGTTGAGGACTTCATTAACTTGCAGATAGTGTTCAGAAAATTAGGCCACATCTTGCTACTGCTACTATTGTTTGCTCCTTTTTAGACTTCACTCTAAGTTGCTAGGCTTGTTTGGTACGCAGTTAGAGTAGAGTCCAGGTTGAAGCTCAACTGTTCCCTTTTTTGCATGTGGTCTCCGTCTCCTTCAAGACGCTGCTATAACATGTTGCAGCTAGGGATGTTTGGTTCGATTGAGTGTAGTTGCTCAACTTAGTTGGATTGACTCAAGCCTTGTGGAGATCAATATGAAGCTCCAATTGCTGTTGTAAGGCTTGGTTGAAATGACTAGAACTACACAAATTGAAGCCCATGGCCTGGTCAAATGTACTGCTATTAATTTGAGTAAACCTGCTGCATACATGAAGTTCTCAACATGATTGAATATTTGGAGTTGCTCAATGAAAGCTGCTGCAAATAACACTTTGAAAACAGTTCTTGAAAAGATGACAATCTTGGATATTGGAAACATGGAATTCTATTGCCATTTTCATTCTAAAACTTATTTTACAATTTAAACTCAAAACCAATAAGACATATACAGCAATTAAGCTCTATTGAGATTATTGAATTGATCCAAAATATGTATTTATCAATTTTTAAGCATAGTTTGCAATAAATGTATTAATACATGTATGGATGTGTGCCATTTTGGTAAAGCTTATCACCTTTCTATCACTTCTTTCATTCAATCTTCATAAAGCATAGATTTCTCTCAAAATTTCTAGCAGATAATCAACTAGTAACACATCACATAACATTGTCTACACTAGATCATCCCTAGAAATAAAAAATCTACACACATGCACATAAAATTTCTATCTTGAAAACTTAGATAAAAATTAGATTTTTATATATTCTAACAACAAATCAAGGAAAACAACAAAGTAAAGTTAATGTACGTACCTTGTAATTGTTGATTTTGTGCTCAATTTGAAGGAATCGATGAGTGATTGTGATGAGTATAGAGACAAAATAGAGAATGATGTGAGTGTTAGTGATATGAAATAAAGATATAAGAGGAATGAGGAAGAAATTCTTGTGATTTTCAAACTAGTAGCAACCATAGGTGGGGAACATGGCCATGATGTGTGGCTATGTTCCTTCGCCTATGTAGAAAAGAACATCACAAACACTACTAAGGACCACAACCATGGTTCTAGCCATGTTCTCTACTGGACCTCAATTTTTTAATCTTTCTTTGAATAAAATGATAAGGGGATTACGGTCCCAGTCTACTAGCGTAGACTTTGGTCGTAATCCTTTTTAAGGGTTGAAAATTCACACCAAACTCAATTTTTCGACTGGGTTCCTAAAACAACTAAAAGAACTAAAAAATAGTATCAATTCAAGCATAAAAATTCAACTAAATATTAACTAATTTGGATAATAAAGTCAAGAACTAATATTGCCTAACTACACTAGAAATGTTCAAAGTAAGATAACAACTAACTCAAAATTAAGAACTTGAATTAACTTATTGAAAAGAAAACAACATAAACTAAAATACTAGAAATAAAAATTTTTAAACTTAGCTTATCTTTTAAGGAGAATGATAAGTTCTAAATTGGTTATATTTTACATGGTAATTTTTGATGATTTTTTCTTGAAATTTGAGTTTATTTTTAGATAATGATGTTTTATTGAATAAAATTTTGTTTTTAGGTTTTGAAATGATTTACAAGAAAAAATGAGAAGATAGAAATCAGTTTTACTTAAATTGGAGCTAAATGAGAAAGTTATGAAGGTTTGAAGATCGATATAATCAAACAACATGACTGTGTCATTTTTTTCAAAGTATTACAACCCAATAAACAATCAAATGACATAACCATATCCTTAGTCATATGGTTCCCAATTAAAAAAAGAAAAAGAAAAAGAGCGAAAATGTATATCATAGTGAAGTACACGATCAAGGGATACAATTGTGTCCTTAGTTGTGTCATTTCCAACCGACTCATTTTTATCATTTCTTATATAAAGCCTTGTTAGGGTTTTCTAGAGAGATTTTTTTGTGCGATTTTTTTTAATGACTTTTCAAGCCAAGAACACTTAAGAGAGTAAGGAAAAAAGAAACTTCAAGATTCAACTTTTGTAGATTTTCATAATTCTTTCGTCTCTTTTCTTCTGTTCTTTTCTTTTAATTTTCTATTTCATGATGTATAGAGAGTAGATTTATAGTATCTAGGTCTTATGAATGTAGATCTTGCATGTGATGATTGATTTTATTTAGATCTAATAAAGATCTTTATTCTTTTTAAATCAACTATATATTCTTTATGTTTTAGCTTAATAATTCTATAAGTTATTAATTTAAATACGATATCGTACAAGAAGATTAAGATTTCTTATATAATTAAATCTAGCATAATTAATAAAAGTTTGTGCAATATTAGAGATAAATTGCAAAACTTTTCTAGAATTATAACATTTTCTTTGATATTATTTTTAAGGGAACTCACTATACAGTTAATGCAATTTTAGATTATGCTATGGGAAATAGATTCTATTAGGTAATCTATAAATTAGGGTTAATAAGTTTGAGAAAGTTATTAACTTTAGAAGAAAGTTTTCTTGGTCAAGAAGAAATTAAAGATTGAATTAAATTATTTTTAGGAAAAGTTACATATGTAGATTTGGGAATCAAGGTTTAGGTATGTTGTTGAGTCTTGAAGTTAATCTTTAGTAGTTTATTTTTTGTTTAGTTCTTAATTAATTATTAAATTAATTAGTTGTTACAAATTTTAGTTTAAAGAATTCAGTTCTTGAATTGAATTTGTTCAGTTAAATAATAGAGTTAAGGCTATTATTAGTACTCGGGATCTTTGAAGGATAAACTCGAACTCACATCTCCTATATTAGAATTTGATAGATATGCTTACATCATATCAGAGAGCTTTTGTTTTATGTCATTAACTAGATGTGATAAGGATCAAAGAAACTGCAAGTGCAGTGGGTTGGATGAACATAATGGTTATGAAGAACAGGAAGTATGAACAGAGGTTTTGAGTGTAAATGTGGATGGATATCATGCACCAAGATACAAACATAATCAGGGATTTGAGCTCAAAATAGAGTTCGATATAACTTATAAACACTAAATATTGTTTCAAATGAAAGTTAGATATAACTCACTAACCAGTTTAAATGAAGAGGTTCACCACAATCCTAAGAATAAGATTGATAAGAACAAAGGAAAGATTAAAGAGAGTAATTAACACTCGATAATCCGGCAAATACTAACTCAAGTGTAACCTTGCTCGAAAAAGGAAAGATTCACTTTGTATGGGAATATCTTCTCTATCTGTATATATCTTCGTCTGTATCTGTATATACAATAGTTGCTATTTATAGCAAATCCTAAACCCTAGTGGTAAAATTGTAAATAATGTACAAGACTTTAAACCCTAAAAAATTGGGCTTATAAATAAAATAAAGGGAAAACATGTAAAAAAAAAATGTGCGTTTACAAAACTCGGCATGTCTTAGGAGGAGTAGTATCTGAACTGGATGAGTTGACAGTTGGATGTACGGTTTTAGGAAAGGGTCTCTAACGTCTTGTGTAACTTAACCGAGACACTAGAGAAGTCGGCTCATAATTGCCGAGTGCTAGAATTAGTCGGCATTAGTCTCTCAAAGCTATGCCCAGTGGTTCCTTGGTCCCAAGTCCTCAGCTGTATGATCTCTTGGCTTCTTAGCAAACGACAGACTTGTTGCCAAGTGGCTCTTTTTCTTCTTCTCAGCCTCGGCAAAAGCTGTTCCACTTCAGCCATGAACTGTTCAGCTTTGGGTTAGAACAAGTCGACATCTTCTTCTGGAAGGTCGGCATTAGCTTCTGCTTCGACGTAGTCAGAAGCTAATTCCCATCAAGATAGGTGACAAATTCTTCCTTAGTTTGCTTTCGAACTTGATGGTTTAGGATTTGATTAACGTTTCTGGGAAAGCTTCATCATGGTTGCTCGATAATTGATCTTACTAACTGACCAAGTTGATTTTCTAAGTTCCTTAATGATACCTCTATAGTCCTTAATGTGGCTTCATTAGCTTAGAATCTCCTGTCTAAACTCTAAATGAACCAATTCAATAACTCCTTGACATTAAGGGACCTATTTTACTGTTATTGATTGTGATTCCATTGCTATTGCTAGTCTCTCTAAGAGAAATTAGGATAATTTCTTCATCATGGATAATATGTGTTATTAAAAGGATTGTTAGCAAAGTGGTTAGCAACAAAATTAACATCTTCAATTTCTAACAAAACCTCATTTTGCACTAAATTAGTAGGTGTCATTAGGCCATCAATTTTTTTTACTTAAATTTTCTACTTGAGCAATCAATGTAGTTACAGAGTCATCTTCATATTTTCTAAACATTTTTACTTTGGCTCTTACATTATCCTATTGCGAATTGCGAATTGCTTATTGCTATGCCTTCGATCAACTTCTTGGCTTATTTTGGTGTCTTAACACTCAAAGTGCCTCCAATTGTGACATCAATGGTTTGACACGTAGAAAAATTAAGTCCCTTATAAAATGTTTGGATTTGCATCTAATGAGGTTGTCGATGATGTGGACACTTTCTCAGTAATTCCTTAAATCTCTCCTATGTATCATACAAAGTCTCATCATCACATTGAACAAAAGTAAAAATATTGTTCCTAATTTTCACTACCGTCCTTACAAGTGAGAAATATTTTCCTAAGAAGTTTTCTACTAATGATTCCTAAGTAGTGATCGAGCCTGTAAGTAACAAATTAAGCAAAAGTTTAGTCTTACCTTGTAAAGAGAATGGAAATGACCTTAACCTAACCACGTATTTAAGATACCATTAATTTTGAATGCATCGCTGATTTTTAGAAAGTTTGAAATGTGGTTGTTGGGATCCTCATTAGCCAATCCGTCAAAATGAATTATATTTGATCATTTGGATGGCATTGGGTTGAATATGGAAATTAGTTTAGATTGTAGGTTTGGCAATGCTAGACTCGGCTCCAATCACTGTTGGGTTTGCAAGTTCCATTAGTATCTTATTGGCTTCACTATTGTTATTGTTGTTTCGTTGTTCAAGGCCATGTCTTCTTGCTCACTTTTTAATTTTTTTACTCTTCATTTAATTGAGTCATAAGCTTTGATCCATGAAGTTGTGATTTCTTCTATGAAGATACCACATTGTCATCTCAATTTCTAAATCAAAGTTTACTAAATTCCTATTGCTACTCCTTATCATAAGCTACAAAGAATTAAAAGTTAGCAATATTATAGAAAGATACAGTAACAAAATTAACTAAGCAAAAGAGATATTGCAATTATGTTACGGTAATCGAATAATCTAGGGTTATGCTAATTTCCTAAATTAGACTACTCTATTTTTAACTCCTAGCAACGGCATCAAAAACTTGATGGAGGTATATATCATTTTAATAGATAAGTATACCTAATCAAGTTATAGTATAAGTTAAAATGGATTTTGAGTTTGAGTGTTAATCCCATAAGGAACCAGTTATATGTGTATATCTAATTATTTTTAGCAATAATACCTTTAAATTAATTAATTACCTAAATTTTCACAACAAAAGATTTAATGGAATAAGCTAAAGATAGAACATAAAGATTGAGCTAGCAAGAAAATAAAGACATTAAAACAATTAACTAACAATGAAATAATCAAACAACTGAATAACTAAATGCAGAAGAACAATAAATAAATAAGAACATAAAAATAACATAAAAGCATAAAAATAACATAAGAGCATGAATTAATTAATTGAGAATTAATATTTTCCTTAGTAAATCTTTGTTGTTGTTAACTACCTAATTTTAAGGGATCATTCAATCTCAATTATTGTACTAGACCATGCAGATTCCTAACCTTATTCCAATGAAAATAGAATTCTGACTTAGCAAAACTTGCATCTCTGACTAATTCTTCACCCTAGAACTCTCTTTACCTAAATCGCTTTTGAATAGAGCATACTAAGATCACATGAAGCCCTTGAATCCCACTATTAGGTCAATTTAATATGGAAAGATTAAATACCTAATCTCTTAATGCACTCAATCTCTTCTAATTACACTTATTTGTTTATTGCGGACCTTACTACTTTACAGTAAACTCAAATGTTAAATTAATATCCCAGGTAATATTAATCTAACAACGATAAAAACTGTGTAACTAAATCCCAGTAAGCCAAATCATCAAATGAATTTCATAAATAAATATCACTCTTTAAACATAGGGCTCAACAATGATTTACTAAGTTGATAAAATAAAGACATAAGAACTTAAAGGAAAAGAAGAGAATTGGATAAGCCCCCTTGTAACTCTAAAACCTAACAACTGCTCAAGGAGCTCTCTCTCCTCTCGTAGCCCTAAGTTTAAGAATCTATTTATAAGTAATGGTCCTAAGATAACACCAAAAACCTAACAAAAATAAAAAATTGGAAATCACAATATCTTTAGGCCTAAAGTACACCACTATGGTGGTTGGCTGTGGCCATGCTTTTCTTATAAAACTTTGAAATTCAAAAGAAATTCTTGATGAGAAGATCATAGGTCGGGACCATAGGCATGGTCTTCAACTATGATCTTTTTTGGACCTTCATTTTTAATCGAAATTTCTCTACTTCACTTTGTTATTTGTATTTTTTTTCTCTAATAAAGCTTAAAATTGCCTAAGAATACTTAAAATCTTCATAAAGTACTCCTAGAGTCCTTAAAAGCAATTAATCAACAAATTAAGCTCAAAATATCATAAAATAAACAAGAATAAAGTCAAAATCAATACCAAAATACTATAGAAAATATATGTTAGTTTTGTATTATCATTGCTCCAAGAATGTCTTTTGAGAATTTAAGATGTTAGCCAATATTATTATAATATATTGATGTAAATATTAATCTTCGAACAAAATGAATCACGTTAAATCCCCCCTTCTCTAGAGTAAAAATATTATATTGGTTAAGGAAAAATAAAAGAATAGAAGACTCAAAATATTTTTAGCGAAATCAGTTTATTTAGCTGATTAATTAGCTAATTATGTTAAGACCCATGGTTAAAACTTACTCTTCTTTACACATGGCAATTTTGCAGTATATATTACATAAGATTGCATAATCTTGATAAAATGGGACTTGATTAATATTTGCACTGATAAAATTTTAGAGAGGTGACTTTTATTTTATTTTGTTTTTCCAATTTTCGAGTATGTATAAGTTTGAAATAGGATGTTCTTGAATCTTGAATATTGGCTAAATTTGAATATGATAATGTTTATTAATACTCTTGAGAAAAATTGTAAGTAATGCATGCTTAAGAAAAATGAAGAGCGAAACAAGCTGATGTGAATCCACGAATACGCAACTGATACGAACCATGAATGGGTATTCAAAGTTCAAGTGGAGACGAGGAATAGGAAGTGAAATAGGGGTTTTGAATGTGAATGCGGATGAATATCATACACCAAGACATAAGCACAATCAAGAGGTTAAGCTCGAAATGGGTTTCAATATGACTCACAAAAACCAAACCAAGGTTCAAGATTCAAATAAAAGTTAGATGCAACTCGCTAACTCTCTCAAATGAGGAGTTCAGCACAATCTTAAGATCAAGATTGATAAGAATGCTAGGAAGAATTAAAGAGTTAATTAGCTCTCAATAATGCAAAACGTAAGCTCAAAGAGCTTCAGAATGTCCTTTCTCAAAAAGGAACGTTTAAGTATAGATTCTCTGTTTATTTTCTTCTAATATTTCCTTAGCTAATTATAAAAGTTTTTATTTATAGAAAATTCTAAAACCTTAGTGGCAAAAACTGTAAATAATATACAATGCCTTTAAACCCTAAAGAATGGCCCATAATTGAAATAAGAAAAATATTTACAAAGTATACAAAACTTTACATTTAACAAAATGGTCGATATGTAGTTATCCAAGCTATTTGTAGGATCAAACTTGATATGGATTCGTGGATGAACATATGAACCCAATATCACGCGTAACCAAAGGGGGAGGGTCTAAGCCACGAGATGGCTCGAAGAGTAAATGATAGTTGAGGGATGAGTAGGGGTTCCTATGTACCGACGATAGATATGACGCACTAACGCCTCACACGAGCTCGGGTCACACTTAGCAAGATGTACAAGTATGGCGGAAGATCACTCACCACCAGTCTACGCTCGATTGGGCTAGATAAAATTAACTCAAGAGTAAGCAAAAGGACACTTATCTTGAAAGAGAGTAAGATGTTTAGTGTATTCTTCCATATATCCTTACAACTATTACATTATGTAAGTATTTATAGTACCCTGTTAAGGTAAGTCCTAAGTCATAGAAAATTTAAAAAAAAAAATGGATCATTACTTGCTAAACAAAAAGGAGAATAATTTACAGGGAAATCACAAAGTCGTGCACAAAGAATGTCCTTTATTAGAAAGGACAATACAAATGTTAGGAAGGACACCACACTTGCGTTTTACTTAGTCTGTGATCCTGTTAACACGGTAAGCGGAGCAAAGGTAGGCCTCTAATCAGGTTTTATTCTACATCAGTAGTTTAGTACCTAAACAACTGGGGTTGGATAGGGGTTAGCTCAGGGGCAACTCACATTCGAGTTGGCCTCAGATGGTTAGGTCTTCACAATTGTTAGCTGGGCCTTTGCATTGTAGAGATGGCTATTCTTGATTTAGTGCTTGGACTGAAGTGTTGTAGAGGGGTCAACTCCACGTGTCGGTTAATCACCTCGACAACTTTTTGGAGGGTGTGGAAAGCAAAGTAGCATGACAATTCGGACTGGGATAAACAATGCTCCTCAATATTTAACTCACTTCAGACAACTTGGTAAACCATTTGAGAAAGCCCTTGGACTTAGGAGCAAGTGATTGATCCTTGGTCGCTATAATCGCGTCTGGGTTGTTTAAGATCTGGTATCAAATCTGGTTTGGCTTCATGTTACTCGTACTCGAGAGTATAAGGTTATAGGTCGGCAATGTTAAAGGAGTCTGAAACTCTATATCCTTCAGGTAATTCAATCCTATAAGCATTAGGATTGATCTTTTCAAGCACTTTAAAAGGTTTGTCGACTTTAGGAAACAACTTGCTCTTCTTTAAGTTTAGGAACTGATCCTTGCTGAAATGTATCCAAACCAGATCACCTAGTTGAAATTCTCTTTTCCTCCGTCCTCGGCTCCGCTTCTCGACCTTAGTATTAGCTTGGCTTAATGGCTCTATAACCTTCTAGTACATAGCTTTGATAGCCTTTACTCTTTTTGCGGCTGGCCAGTCATCATCAAGCCTCAGTTGGGTGCTAAGTCCATTGGGAGCTCGAGGTTGAATCCATAAGCAACCTCTAATGGAGACATGTTTGTTACGTTGTGGGTGGTCCTATTGTAAGCAAATTCGACAATTGGTAGATATAGATCCCAATCGGTCATGTTTCATCCAACAACAACTCGTAGCAAAGTTCCCACAGTTCTATTGACAACTTCAATCTATCCATTTGTTTGTGGATGGCAAGACATGCTATACAATAACTTGGTTCCCATTCGCCTCTATAACATCCTCCAAAAGTGGCTCATGAACTTAGGATCTTTATCCAAAACAATGGTTCAAGGCATGCTATGAAGCTTGATCATCTCCTACAAGAAAAGAAAAGAGATAACCGAAGTGTCGTTAGTTTTGGAGCAAGGTACAAAATATACCATCTTGCTAAATCGATTCATAAGCACCATGATGGAGTCCTTCCCTCGGGATGTCCTCAACAATCCTTACATGAAGTCTATACTTAGCTCTAACCATGGTTTGGTTGGGACGAGCAAGAGCAGATAATGTCCTTGCTCAGCTTAGCTCTGTACCTTCTTGTAGGTCACACACCTTTCCAGTACAAACTGTATGTCTCTCATCATTCTCGGCTAAAAGAATCTCATAGATAGTACTTTAAAGGTTTAGCCCTGGCTAATGTATCCTATTAACCTTCCTCCATGCACCTCGTACACTACCAATTTTCTTATAGAATAGGTCAGGATACATAGCCTTCTCTTTCTAAATAGGTATCCATCTTCCTTATGATAGTCATCTAATGTCCATCCTCTTCATTAGCCTCCGATTTCTGATCGGCTCTTCTTCTTTGACATCTCACTTAGCAACTAACTTGTCCCACTAAAGACTGGCATACTCAATAAGGGACAACAAGGCTAACTTGACCTTGGTTCTATCATTAGACTCATAACACTAAAACAACTTCTCTATTTGGGGAACCTAATCAAGGAACTCTTCAGGTTGACTACCACTACTGAAGGTCGGCAGCTTAAGCTTGATGTTGTCAAGTCCTCAGTTATGTACTCGGGGCTCATCCCTTACGTTCTGAGTTACTTAATTCACCTCGGATCAACCACTTCTATTGGAGCTCTACTCAACTACATCTCGACTCTCTTCTTCAAGCTCCTTAGTTCACCTTGGAGTCAATACTCCTATCATCGCTTCTCCTTAGCTTAGGTCAAATTTCTCTTCTCCTCGGCTTAGCAACTCTTCTCAACTATTGTTCATCATTATCAAGCTCGTTGGAGCCACTCTTACTGGTGAGTGCTCATTCCCTCTTTTCACCTTGGCCAATATGTCTACGGCCTTTGACTAAAGCAATAAGTTCTTAGATAAAATCAGTGAGATTTTGAATATGATATTCTAAGTTATCAATACATCACCTCAAACTTCCACAAGGACTATCGCCACTATTATTGATACTATCTTCAAACATTGTGATCCGTACAATAAATTCCAGAGAGAAAATTTAACAAACACATAACACACTCAACTGTACTTGACTTAGAATCACCACTAAGATAATTCCACAAATACTACTGCAACAAAATATAATTACTAAGAACCTACTAATACTTGGTTTCTATAGCTACCTATGACTGATAAACAATACACTAACTAGAATCAACTACTGAAATTATTGCTACTTGACTCAATAACCCAGTACAAATAGTACAATACCACAATTACTAAGAACACAAACAACACACTATACTACAGAACGATGATTAATAGAAATGGTCAAACCAGGAATCAAACTTTGAAGAACACTAACATGCGTGTCTCCTTAAAGCTCTGATACCAATAAAGTTGATGCGAATCTATGAACACGCAACAGACACGAACCATGAATGGGTATTCGGGATTCAAGTGGAGATGAGGAATAAGAAGTGAAATGGGGGTTTTGAATGTGAATGTGGATAGATATTACGTACCATGACATAAACACAATGAGGGGGTTGAGCTTAAAACGAGTTTCAATACAACTCATGAAAACCAAACCAAGGCTCGGGTTTTCAAATTAAGGTTAGATGCAACTCACTAATGAATGCAAGGAAGGATGAAAGAGTTAATCAGCTCTCAATAATCCAAAATGCAAGCTTAAAGGCTTTAGAATGTCTTTACTCAAAAAGGAACGTTCAAGTATAAATTCTTTGTATATTTTCTTCCAATATCTCCTTGGCTAAATACAAATGTTTCTATTTGTAGCAAATTCTAAAACCTTAGTAGCAAAAACTGTAAATAATATACAAGGCCTTTAAATCCTAAAGAATGGCCCATAATTAAAATAAGGAAAATATTTACAAAGCATACAAAATTGTGAGTTTAATAGAATGGTCAGCATACAGTCATCCAAGTTGTTTGTGGGATCGAACTAGAGTAGAGGCTGGTTAGCAGTTGGATGTTTGAGCTAGGGTAAGATGTTTGGAAGTCTTATTATGCCTGGCTAAGCACCTAGTGAGGTTAGCCCACAATTGCTGCACTTGTGAATTTCTCGGCACTAACTTTCCTGTGTTATCCCAAGCTGTTCTTTGGCCTTGAGGCTTCGGCTGTTTGGTCTCTTGTCTTCTCGGTAGATGACATACCTGATGTCAAATGGTTTCTCTTCCTCCCTTCGACCTCTAGTATTAGTCCAGCCTCGGCAAGAGCAAGTTAACTTCAACTTTTGGTAGGTTGGCCTCGGCTTCTAACTGGTCAGTCTCAACCTGAGGATCGTTGTGAACTAAAACCAATCATAAGAGAGGTGGGTTCTGAGCATATAGGTAAATGTGACCTAGAAAATTGTAAAATCATTATATCAATATCTTCATTTTGCATTAACTATACTTTCAAAAAGATTTAGAACTTTGATTCTTCTCTCGACTTTTTATAGCAGAAGTAAAATAAAAATAATGTATAGAAATAAAACTTCTAACATCTCAATAAAAATGAAACGAATAATAACAAAAAGAAGATATTGAAATTGCAGGAAAATGAAATAAATAATCCTTCTGTTAAAAGAAAATTCCTAAAATATGGAGCTAGGAAAGTAATCCACTATACAATATATGATTTAAGATAAGATGCTTGAAAAAATGACAAACTTGCAAAAAGTCTACAACAACTACATGCCACAACTCATTTCAACCTAATTTTGCTAGCTGAACATAGGTAGCATTATCTAAAGTGAATAATAGACTTGAAACTTCAACATAAACAACAAACTCCTTAATATATGCACTGCTCAAAAGGCAAAAAACGTAACCATAATAATTAATAGCAACTTACTCTTGAACACAATCACATAATAACATATCAACAACTTCTTAACATATGCCATAATTTCGTAACTACTCATCAAGAAAGTTCTAGATATGCTAGCAGTTTCTCAATTGTAATAAATTTTCAATAATAGCTAGTCAAAATAATATAAAATAAATTAAGAACACAAGTAGAAAAACAATTAAAAGATATTTATTCTTAGATCATTCATCCTATCCAAAAAAAAGTAGATAGTGATTTAAGGTTGTCATCTTCTCTAATATCTAAAAGTCCATATGTCCTAAGTACCTAGGTAAGTATTAAGCTAAGGCTATACCATCTAATTAATATCCACATGTTTGATTTAGTTACCATCCCAATCTATAGCTAATGAGCTGTGGGGAGGATTCATGTACATTAGTATTAAGGTAAGCTTGACTTATGTGAGCCCCTCTCCCATGTCATCAAAGGCCTAGGTTACCTCTTCTATGGAGTTAATGGAGTATAAAAATATGCATTGGAACTCTCCCTTAAAGATGCCTCGAATGGCACCGATAGTAATATAAATGAACTTGGCTCGGGATGCACAAATGTAGCGATAGCTAGGGAAGTGTGAGGTGCAAAGTCATGTTGAGGGGATAACTCATCTTTGATGTCTACATGGGCACTCTAAGGCCTCTTCCTCAACCCTCTCCTTGCCTTCATCCCCTAAGTCATCCTCCTAAGGGCTCCTAAGGAGATGGTAAGTTGTTACAACGAGCATCAGCAAGTTTTAGAGGTAGTGCATCATACATTGTCTAAACTCGCACCACCTCCGATGCCTTAAGAACAACATCATCATGTGGTACATTAGGTATACAATTGATAAAATGAGCCTCTAATCAAAAGTATGCTCTATGGTTAAATTTCAAAATAGAAACAAATTAGACAAATGAGATGATGAATAAATTGTGTATGTATCATATAACCAGCATGGCCTAACTGCTTAGCACACTCTGAGGTTATACCATTGCCAAGTATCTCTAGATGAATGATACTATTTCAACAGTCAACTACTAAGTTAACTAAGTTGCATAAGTAGTCATCTAGTTTAACTTGGTCTTATCTTATAAGCTAATCTTATGGAGTTACCTCTCAATGTTAGTGAATTTTAGTATCCGTTGGAGGATTCTAAACTATCGAATGATGCAATTTGGCACATGAAGCTTCCCAAGGTAGAAGTAGATAAGCAACACTTGTATAAGCCAAATCTAATTATCGACCCAACAATGAGGCATAGGTTGGCAACATCAAATGCACATCACAATCATCATTCATAGGTGTACACAATAATAAGTTCAATTACCTCTTTTAGTGAGACACCTGTGGATCAACTCAACCTAATAGGTCATCTTATTAAATTCGAAAGATGATTGTGTATAATATCCACTAACTACTCATACTCTGCATCACAAGGAATCCCAAATACAACTATAAAGTGTTTATCGTAGCATACCCCATAGTCTTCCTCAATAATATTTCATTCTAGCTTTACCTATTTTTACCTAAACATGTTTAACATTTAACCGAACACTATTTATAATAACACGCATAACATAGCAAGCAAATACTAACATTCGTGATGTAACGAGTTTACATACCTGATATAACCATGCATTTAAAAAAAAATACTAGTAGAAAAAACAAGTGCATTAAGATTTTAAGAATATTTCGTTGCACAAATGTAATTATTAATCCCATCCTTGAGTCATGATTATGTTACAAATCAGTAGTGCTTGACTCATCAATTCTATCTTATTAATAAATACGTAGATTCTAGTTGATCATTCTAAATAGAGCATTAATCCCTTTCTATAAACACAAATTCACTCCAAATCACCAAATTATACTTGCAATTAGTATGGCTAAAACATTTACAAATAGCAAGTAACTTGAGAAATTCAAAAAAAAAAAAAGGAAAAGAAAAGGAAAGACTACTAACTTTAGGTACGGGTAGAAAGTCGAATTTTCAAAGAGAGCATGAAATCGAAGAAAAAGCGACGAAAAGAAGCTCCGAATGTGACGTGATGAGATTAGATGAACAAATTTCGTTGATTTAGGTCTATAATAGGTTTCTCTTTTTCGCCTTTGGAAGAAAGATTGATGGTTTTTCTTTTTGAGAAAAGATATGCAGTTGAAACGAGTATTAGTTATTATAAGAGTTTTTTTTTTTTTTTCCTTTAAATCTTTGTAACTTTTCCTTTTTTTTTTCATGGCTCCTTTTTATTATACTATTGTCTTTCTTTCTTTTTATTTTTTCCCTTTTACTTTTTTCGTAAAATGTGGTTTCTTTCAGGTAAGTTATGGATTTATACGCGAGTGTCTCCATATACTTTAGAGTTAAAAAAAAAAAAAAACCACCAAAAGCGAGTTTATGGGAACCGTTAGAAAAAGATGAACTAAGCTTTTGCAATACTTCAACTACCAGATCAAGACTTTCTATATAATTAACTTGGTATTCACTACAATGGATTTATTATTATTATTATTATTTTTTTTTCCGAACAGAAAGAAACTTGGCATTGAACAACGACACATTACAAAGTTCCGATTGGACGTGTTACATGATCACGACACAACAATTTAGCTAAAGGGCTTGGGAGATTGCACACAATCCATCTTTCTTCTTGGGATGCTACTCAATAGGCACAAATATTGGCCTTTGGATTCATCAGCACAAAATAACATGAATCAAAACTAAACCTGAGCTCATTGATATCAGCGATAACAGTAGAGAGCCCATTGACTATTCTACTTCGTAACACAGCTGTGAGTAATGGAAGAATCCTTTTCCACTATAATATTCCTCCAACCCTTTGCTTTGGCCATAAACAAAGCTTCCCTAACAGCAGAAGCTTCAACAAGAATGAGAGTCTTGGACGTCAACCGCGCAGCTAACTACACCCAGATACCTTCTAGTTTGATCTTGTGCAACAAAACCTAGTCTCGGAAGGATTTTTTTTTTTTTTTTTTTTTTGTTGGCTGCAAGCACCATCACAGTTAAGCTTTAACAAAGTCCGATGGAGAAAACTTCCAAGTTGTGTCAGCGTCAATGCTGTTCGGAACTGCAGTTCTGCTATTTTCACAGGGTATGTTGGCGCGTTCAGGAACTTATATGCCCGGATGCAGTCGCTGGGACTCAGCCAATGCAGTTTTGATGACGACTATCAAACTTCGGGGGTTTGCTAGTTTGCAGCTGAAGAAGGAATCGCATCTATGCTTCTAAATGTACCATAAACAAATACCGATTTCTCCAACAAGGAACTTCAGTTTAGATTTTCTACCTTTGAAATTTTGTACCAGCGACATCAACCATCTATCGGCCTTGGTAACTTCCCATATTGGCATTGTCCGACCACATAACGAAACAATGTGTTCAGTGGTTTCCTCTTGCTCGCAGAAATAGCAACTTGCTGGATCCTTAATGTGCCACTTTCGTAAGTTAGTGTTTGAGCTCATGGCATCGGTGAGGAGCCGCCACATGAAATGGTTAATTTTTGGCATGCACCATACATTACAAATCAATTTCCTGGCATCAATGATATGCGAAGATGAAGCCCAATTTATAGCATGATACGCAGACATTACTGACAAATAATCCATTACTCTCCAGTGGCCCACTGCAATGTATTTTATGAACCACAGTTAATTCTGTTCTATAATCCTTTGTCTTTATGAATTTATATTTGGACATGTCTTTTTTTTTTTGTCAATCCTTGTGTTTAACGAGGCAAGAATTTATAGAGGTATAAGGTAGAAAGTCATCTAATTTCGAATTATCATACAAGCTATATATATCTATATATATTATTTTTTTTATTCATATATAACAATATGTACATAAGTACCATGGGATAAAACCGAGATAAGAAAAATTGATCACAAAATATTAAACTATTCAATTACCGGAAGTGGATTATTTATTTTTTTTTTCTTTCCCTGCTATTACAAGTAACAAAGCCAAAAAAGGTCCAAAATTATGCAGCCAATTAAATTCAGAAAACGGTTTTAGTTGCCTTGAACACCTAGCCCCATACACAGACATACCCAATAGCGTATTATATTGTTTTCTGGTTGAGTTGTGCCTTTGTTAAGAACATCGATGTAGTTATCTTGTTTCTTTGACGACATACAGTTGTCCCATTAGTCCTTAGTATAAATTAATTAATACGCATTTTGATTTCAACCCTATTTTCTTCCCACGAATTATGTTACAAGAATTTAATAATAAGCGCTAATAATTGTATATTTTTCCGCAACAAATTTAGGGCTATAGCATTAGTTTGAGCTGATGCCATCAGGAGACGAATAAACGTTCAAGAATATAGGGATCCATCCGTGTCCGATCGAGTAAGTTTGTAATACACGGAGCAAACTTTGCTGAAAAGACATGGATATCTTCTCAAGCTGGCAAGGGTGTGCTTACGTTGTAATAAATTCTTTGTTACATCCGCAATCCGCATTGGTGGAGCATCTTAGCAAACTTGCCTTGCATATTTCGTCAAACCTATAATCATAAATATGGCACGACTTTCATGTCCCAAAGAAATTATTATTCTTTATTCATACCCGTTCCCGATAGCAACAACATTCCAACCCATGATTGATCCCATTTCCAATCCCATGATGAAACCACCAACTTATGCACTTCTCATCATTTTGATTTTGATTATCCAATTATCAAGCACAGTTTTCTCTCAATATAGTAAAGAGTTCTATCCTAGTGAACGAAACGACTTGCTGCGGATAAGAGATACTGCAAATTCAACTTCCAATTTGCATACAAATTGGACAGGACCACCCTGTTACTTTGATCAGAGCAGATGGGTTGGAGTTGGATGCTCAAAAGGGCATATAGTGCGGCTTGTTCTTGAAGGAGTCTCGCTAAAGGGTTCTCTTCCAAGAACATTCCTGCAGAACCTGACATTCTTGAGCAGACTTAGCTTCAGGAACAATTTCATATCTGGTCCGCTACCAACGCTAGCAAATCTCATTAACTTGGAGGATGTTTTATTGTCCAATAACAGATTCTCTGGTACTATTCCTTCAGAATACATTAAAGTGCCAAAGTTGACGAGTCTGGAACTGCAGGAGAATAATCTGGTTGGGAGAATTCCACCATTCAATCAGTCAACCTTGGTAGCCTTCAATGTCTCTTACAACCACTTGGGAGGCCAGATTCCCCACACTCACGTTCTTCAGAATTTCCCCAAGAGTTCATACGATCACAATCCTGGTCTTTGTGGAGATCTCATAGGGTCTCCATGTCCTGTCCTGCCTCCTCACCCACCAAAGGATAAGCATAAAAGAAAACTTCAAGTGTGGACTATTGCTTTGATTGCAGCAGCAGCGTTGGTTCTGTGCCTCATCATGGCGCTTTTCCTGTGTTGCCGCAGAAGGTCAATCCGTAAAAAAGATGAACCACAGAAGCAGACAGGTATATCAGCACAGATAAACACCACCAATTCAGGCCAAAGACCATCAATAGAATTCTACTGAATGGATTCTATCAAAATATTAACTGAATGCTAATCGTTTTACATTTTGTCATTAGGAGGGACTGTAGAGTTCACAGAGACAGCAATGCATCAATCGCAGAGAAGTGACGATCCTGAAAGGGTAGTGGAACTCGAATTTTTCAACAAGGAGACTCCAGTTTTTGACTTGGATGATTTGCTCGAGGCATCAGCCGAAGTATTAGGGAACGGAAAACTTGGTACAACTTACAAAGCAATGCTGGAATCAGGCCTGGTTGTGGCGGTGAAAAGACTGGCAAACATGAATGGCTTGACCAAGAAGGAATTCATCCAACAGATGCGATTGCTAGGAAATACAAGACATGAGAATCTAGTGGAGATCATCTCATTTTATTATTCCAGAGAGGAAAAGCTGGTCATCTGCGAGTACGTGCCTGACGGCAATTTATATGAGCTTTTGCATGGTCAGTATGGATTCTTTATCATGCACATTTTAATTAAGACTCCATGGGAACAATAACTTTTCAGGTTCTTGAAATTTCACATTTTTGCAGTGTGTCTAAACTTTCAAAATGTAGAATTTAGAGCCTGACCCTTTTAACATTCCAAAAGTTAGTGCCTGATGGGGAAAAAATGCAGCAGAAGTTCTAAAACTTTCTAGTTTTTGCAATTGAATCCTATCTTTGATAGCCAGCAATTTAGCTCTAAAACTTTTAAAACATGCAATCAAGTTCTAAAATGCCAGTTGATGCTGATGACTGCTGTAATATATTTTCCTTATCATATGGCGATAACATTACGTGCCAAGTGACAAAAGCTTAAACAAATCATGACAAAAATTAAATTATTTTAAAATTTTAGGACTACATTGCATGGTGGAAAAAAAATAAATAAGTAAGGTCTAGAACACTTACAAAAATTATATGACTAGATTGCAAAAAATCTAAAAAGTTTAAGGATTGAAAATTATAAGTTCTAGAAGTTAATTGGAAAACCCAAAAAGTTTTAGGACTTCTGATGCATCTTTCCCATATCATGTTAAATTGCAAATATGTGAAAGGTCAAATCCTGTACAATAATGTTCCCAACACTTCACACTTAACAAGAGGCGAGAGAAAAACAATTCACTT
Source organism: Lumnitzera racemosa (assembly GCA_024138005.1). NCBI lineage: Eukaryota > Viridiplantae > Streptophyta > Magnoliopsida > Myrtales > Combretaceae > Lumnitzera > Lumnitzera racemosa. The sequence continues at coordinate 74,204,713 of JAMXBC010000003.1, forward strand.
CCAACATGAACGTTTTGTTGATTCCAACTGCCAGGTAATAGAGGAGCTGGAAGATTACCAATAGATTGGTCTACTAGACTATCTATCATAAAACAAATAGCCAGGGGTTTAAATTCTTTACACCAGTCTTTATCTTCTCGAAAGGTTCCACATGCCAATCTCAAATCTTCCAATGTGCTACTTCGGCAAGATGGAAAGAACTACAAAATCAAGCTAACCGATTACGGGTTCCTGCCCTTACTGCCAGATAAAAAGTTCTCTAAAGTCTTAGCCATTGGGAAGACACCAGAGTTTTGTCAAGGAAGAGAGCTGACGCACAGAGCTGATGTTTATTGCTTCGGCATTGTCATACTCGAGATCATAACTGGGAAAGTCCCAGGTGAAATTTCACCAAGAAATGAGGATAAATTTGAAGATCTTTCTGACTGGGTGAGGAAGGTAGTCAATGATGACTGGTCAACCGACATATTGGACATTGAAATAGTAGCAGCCAAAGAGGGGCATGAGGAGATGCTTGGCCTCACACAGATAGCATTGGCGTGCACAGATGAAGCACCAGAGAAAAGGCCCAAGATGAGTGAATTGCTCAGAATAATTGAAGAGATTTTCACTAGCAATGAATAGTATAAAGTTTCCACACGAGACACTATTCTCATTTCCTTGGGCCATAAGTAGGCCATTGAGATCAAATAGAAATGAAGGCATCAAAGCCAAAATTATCTGATTAATTAGAAGGCTACCTTAGTGGAGACTAGCATCATACTTGATGGTTTGCAATGCAAAGATGGAACAAAAAATCCTACATCAGAAGGCCGACACTTGAGAATCTCAAATTTAGGGCTCACTAGAACCGTAAATCATATCTCACTGGCTAAACTAAGGTTAGCCAGCAAATTAATGTAATATCAACATTCTTTATTTGTTATTTAGTAGGCAAACCCAAAACAGTCATCCTCCTGACATCAACGACATTCTTAAGTTGCCAAAAGATGGATATCTTCTCCTCTGTATTGAGGAGGGTCTGATTCTTTTACATCTTCTGCAAGATGCTTTACTTTTAGGTGCTTTGCACCACCAGAATCAGCTATTCCTTGCTATGGAAAATTATGCACCAAGAAAGAAGTCAAGTGAAGCAATTACTTTGGTTCACAAAAGCAGTCACCTGGAAAGTAAGATTTCCTTTTTTGAATATGAAACATAAAAAGCTAATTGAAGAAGGGAACCCGGGTTCACTTGCTATGCAAAAGCACATTGCTATTGATACCTTTCACTGTAAAAAAATGTCTAATTCAAACCTGTCACCTAAATGTTGATTTATAACTCAGCACGCAGTGTAGTCACTGTTTGTCAAGAGAACAGAATGTTTATAACAAACCACCGGGGAAAGACAAGCAAATTTTTTTTCTTTTTCTTCTCCCAAAGGGGAGTGAATATTCAGGAAGTAGTATCAAATGTAACATACTGCAAAATATACCTTAACACAATATTTACTGAACTATTAACATATTATGAGAAAGGATCTACTTGACACAAAGGAACTTTTGCCTGTCAGTTGAGAGGAAGATAGCATCACCATAGTATATCACGTTCTTTTATTCATCACAATTTTTTTGTATCCTTTTTTGGGACAGCATAGTTTCCCTTTCTCAGAGTTTGGACATGGACTCAAACAAGTGAACAGATTTTTACCCATTTAAACACATGCAATGTCAGCTATTGCCCAATGTGACTCAACATTAGCCTATAGGATGTGCATTCAAACCCCATATGCAAAATCCCTAGATGCAAAAGATTCAAGAATTGCGATCAGTCTAAAATTTTACAGAGATTTATATGTACACTTCTAGGTAAGAGTTCACTCTAATAAATAACAAAATAGGCAAAGCTGCATGACCCAAATTCTTGCATTGATTCAATCAAATTCATTACAAAACACTGGCCAGAAGCCATCACAAAATAAAAACATGAATTTTATCCTCTTTAACATGCGAAAACATATCTTTTTAACAACAAAGGTAGAATAATAACAGGCCAAATTGGTTACCTACACCAATCCTCTTTTGAACAGCTGAACACATCACATCAAGTCAAATCCTCCAAGAAATGGCAGTGAAACAAAATGTCAATTCTGTATTGTTAAATCTTATGTTTACCCGTTCACTCACCAGGAAAGCCTTAATAAGATTTGATAGTTACTCATCACCCCAAGAATATAAAAAACCTATTGTTAATCTGCACTTGATATATCTTTCATCATGGCTTCACATAGTGTAATAAGGTAGATGCTGCTATCAGGCTTGGATAGTGATTGGCATACTCTTCGCAGAAATTTGTTTGACCAACTTTATTTGTGGCTCTTTTTGAAGGCCATAGAAGCCTTATTACCTTCTCAGATGCAACAATTTGTCTCTCTCGAGATTCTTCATCAAGCATTATTTCCCTGCTAAGAAACATGTCAGAGTTACTGGCATAATTTTGCCAAAGAGGAGGGGAGGAGGGGGAAAACCTCAAACTATCTAATGAATGGAAGCAATACATCTAATAAACTTTTGAAGCAACCTTGGATGAGATCCGCATATCATTAAGCCAACAGAAAACACAAGACCAAAAGTGGCATGTGGATTTAACTTTAATTAGAAAGTTCATACTAAATTGCACCAACATTTTATCTAAGTAATCTAAAGGTTAGAATACAGGAAAAAGAAGAAAATGTTACCTAAGCAACCATGCTAGTTTTGAGGGTGTACATCCTTGAAACAGAGCCTCTGGAATGACAGCTGAATTTAAAAGAATATTTGGCAGTGAAATATACGGTATCTTCGCTTTGTAATGGACAAACAGTTCAGTCAGGATATGAGCTCGATAAGCAACAACACATGGAAGCCGGGCAAGTTGCAGCTCCATAGCAACTGTGCCAGAAGTGCATAAAGCAACCCTACTTGCCTGCATCAGTTCCAACCGAAGTCATTACAAGCATTACTTTTATGATAAAGCTATTATCTACTAGTGTTGATGTATTTTGCCTTTGATACTTCACTGCAATGTATTCCAACCATAAACACTCAGATATGCTGGTTCATTGAACTCCCAAGGAATAGTTTATCAAATGAGGAAGCATCATCTTATCTTACATGAGGTGCATGTGGGATCTGCTCCACATATCTTTGAAACTAACTTGCAATAAGTCATAATTATGACACAATTACATCAGATAGAAATTTTAAACCACAATACTTCATTGGATGCCTTTATTTGTTTCAAATATTTACAAAAGCATCATATGCCAAATGTTTCAGCTGTTTATAAGGCTAAAAGCCTCACAAACTCCAAAAGGCACTTTATTAGACAGGACTTTTAATTCAACATGACTAGAATCCACAAAAAGGGCTAGTATAGTTCAACATGTCTGTTTACAATCTACATGTGTACATAGTGAAATGAGGAGAAAATATCCATGAAATAAACCTACATTAAGAAGAATCAATTCTTAAAAGTCTTCTCCACATTCCTCATCATTATTGACCACATCCCTTTTTTTTGGCTCACTTATTATTTCCCATTTTCATTTAAGAGAAAAGTAATTTGGCTTACATTAAAAGCCCTGTACTTAAGCTTTGATTTTCCGCCATGAATCAATATGACTGGTGCAGGCCACTTCTGGACGACCCCAAAAATACATCTCTCAACATCCTGATTAGGTGCCACATGGATTAAAGTAAAAAGCATAGGAAAGGCTTCTTTTAGGAGCTTGATGGTGTCCATAAAGATGGGAAGCATGCGGGAGACCTCTTGAAATCTGCTTCCAGGAAGCAAGCTAATGATTGATGCATCTGAAAAAGAAATAGGACTTGGTAAGAGATAGCAGACAAAGAAACATATTAAAAACACGCACATAAAGCAAATTCTGCATTTTCTCATTGCATATAAACTTCTAGATAAGTTATCTCAAATATTAAGTACAAGAGCTAGAAAACAAATGAAGAAACCTGAAGGTATCCGATACTCTGATAGAAAGCCCTCACAACCCTGAGGGACCTCCCATTTATCAGATGAGGTATCCTTTCCCTAAATGTAAATTACTTCAAGATATTAGTGAAACACATATCAAAGGATCCAAAGCAGTTTGGAATGTCCACATGCAAAAATGCAACTCAAAGACTAAAAACCCAAAAGCTAGTTGATCATGAAGTTGTCACATTAAAAGATTCTCAAAACTGAAGTACATATAAAACTAAAAGGCTTACAACATTAAAACATGACTTCACTTTCACTAGAGTTTATGATGAACTATCCACTTGAACCTCGTTTTAAGGATATAAAGCCTTCATACCTGATTCAAATCCAAAGCATCTTCTATTATTGGGTGACCAACATATGTTGCATCCAAACCATTTGATTTGCAAACCTCTTCCTCATTTGGAAGTATACAGAATATGTGATCCACAAATTTAGCTAGGTTTCCCAACCTTTTTTCGCCCCCTTTCCATGCCCAGAATGAAGGTGCGACATAGTGGAAGTGTAAGGGGCCACCATGTAAAGTATATTTTGCTGCAAAATCATTTTTCTACATCATTCTTATTGCATCAGATTATCAAGAGAATAATCAGAACGACAATAGAACTGAAATTACACCGCAAATGCTTCAGAAGACGGAAAGAGAAGCCTTTAGAGTCCACTGTGACTACCACATGAGGCTGAAAGAGAAGAGCAGCATCAATTGTCTCCCTTAATTTTGCCTGTGAATCAAAATGTAGATTGATTAACTCAATAGCTATATAGATGACATGAAAACAATTGCATAGCATTCAAATATATTAAGCTGCTCACCACTCACTCTGATTTTCCCCAAATGTGGCAACAATTCCCATATCCCCATTACTGCAACATCCTCCATGGGAAACAAAGATTTCAGTCCTTGATTGGACATCATAGACCTTAAATAACAATGAAAAACAGTTCTTCAACAGGGGAGATTTGGTAAGATATGGTAGTTGCAAGAGGTTTTGGAAAACAATCCAACAAGGCATTTAAAGTGCATAACATTGCCCGTTCGAGACATTTCAGACATCTTTGGTATCCATTCACTTTTTCATGAAATGCATTTGCAGCTAGGTGTCAGCATTTGTTCATAAAAGATTTTCTGGCCAAGAGAAACTGAAACGCTTATTAAAATTTTTTGCTATACTCACCCTTTATCCGGTTCAAGTACATTTCAGTGTTTGCAATGTAGGCATCTCCTTATATAGATTGTTGCTTTTGCATCCATCACACATGCAATTTCATTTACGTTCTATTTTGTCACACAAGGACACTTGATTAGCTAATCCAGGCCCAATTGAAAAATAATGTAACAAGAGAAGACTTCAACACTCTCAATATCTCCTTACTAAGCTATCCGACAAAGAATTAAAGGCCTACAAATTAACCACGAATAAGCTTTAGGATCACATCTCATCATTGAAGTTCTTCTAATAAAAAAGGGAAAGAAGACAAAACTAGAAGTCCCTTCCCAAAAGGGATGTATATATACACACACACACCATCGTTATAGCAGAAACGGCAGATTTCCCAGCTATGTCACAATGGATGGCTATACAATAAAAAGAAAGGAAGATAGACTGAAAAGTCTTTTCAACTTACCCAATTAAAAGTGTCCCAAAAACTAGGGTATACTAAGTACTACTGTGACACTTAAAAAAGCAGAATCATGTATCGTTTCGGATAAGCAACAGAGTAACAACAACATTCTATCTCATCAAATCGACAAGAACTCACCATATCATATATATGACAGAACAGCAAAATGAAGAACTTTCAACATAATAGTCTACAAAACAGTAAATTTCGTAAACTTACATTCACAATCAACAATAGAAAAATCAATTTTCAGAAAAATGACAGAATCCCAATGCATTAACGAAAACAGAAAACTAAAGTGGGGAACTTTAAGCATGATACAAAAGACACAAAATTCTCAATAAACCATACATGAAAGCAAATTCGGATAAAATGACATAAACCCATTTATACGAAACAATGGACTGAAAACTGAAGGTTAGACCCATAAGCAAAACAATAAGAAATATACCCTCCAACACCAGAGAAACGTATTGGGAGAGGAGAGAGAGTCTTCAAAGAAGCCATAAGACGAGAACCAATATTGTCCCCAGAGACTTCTCCAGCAACTATAAATACCCTTAATTCACCATCCTTCAGCACCCTTTCTTGTACTGATTTCTGATGAACCGATGATGATATGCATCTCCTTGAAACAAGAGAAGAACAAAGGTTGGTGTTCTTAGGGTTTCCTAAGGTTGCTCTCCACATGATCAGGGTTGGGGTTTAGGCCTCTCTTAGCAACATAGCACAAAGCAGTGCTGATTTTCAGTGGAAAGCGCGGAAAGGAGGAGGAGTTGTCCTGTCGCGGTAGGAACCTTCACTTCATGGCTTTACCCGAAGGGAGATTCATTTTTTTTTTTTTTTTTTTTAACTTGGCGAAGAGCGGGAGGTAAAAAAAAAAAAAAAAAAGTTTCGTGTAATTATTTTTATAATATTGAATAACGTAAACTTTTAAACATATTTGATTAAATTTTATTAAAAAAAATGATAACAATTACATAAAACATCTTTTACTTAAATAATGTAGATAATTGGCTTTGGAAATATCGAATTGAGGACCCATGCATAGAGAAAAAGAAAAACATCACCAGTAAAATGTCATTAGTTGGCAATTAAATCCACTCTCTTAAATTAACACCGGACGCTCTTACCACTAAACAACAACACAATCTTGAATAATTGTAGCATATGATTAAAGAATAATTGGCTTTTGAACTAAAATTGACTACATTCGGCTTTTTAAAAGCCAATTTTAGTTTAAATTAAAATTATATTTTGAAAATTCAAATTTTAACATTTTTATGATTATTTTTAATAGTAGAATATTTTTGAGATTATTATTTTTTAAAAAAGAAATATTATTTTCATTTTCCTAAAATTGCGAATATGCAATATTTAAAAAAAAAACAATTAAAGGAAAAAAATTTACTCATAAAACAATTTTAGTAAAATAAAGCTAATTTAAAGTTATGCAAATAGGTTAAACGAATCAATCGATTTAACAAAGCAATATTATTTTCCTCTTTTTAAAAGTGTGAATATATAATATTTTATAAAACAATTAAAGGAAAAAAAATCCCCTCCCATTAAACAATTGTATTAAAATAAAGACAATTCAAAGATGATAATTAAAATTGTGCAAATGGGTTAAATGTGTCAACTCTTACCTCATTTTTAGTCCGCGGATTAAATGGATCAAGTTTGTTTAATTCATTTTTTAAATAGGTCAAGATCTTAACTTAGTCTGCTTTTACAATAAGTTAAATGGGTCAACCTATGGGCTAAAAATACAAATAGGTAAAATAGATAACCTATTTCAACTCACTTTCATCTATAGGTTAAATAAACTAGGTTCGTTTGGCTTGTTTTTCAAACGAATAAAAAAAAACTCAATCTTAATTCATTTTTTATACAAATTTAAATAGGCTAGCTTGCAAATCGAAACCTATTTTCACACCCCGGTTCACATTATCACTTTGGATTGAGTTTGTAAAGGAGGCCCATGATGTGCCTTTGACCCGAAAAAAATAATACATTTAAGAAAAATTGATGCTACTAACACTTAAAAATCGTGACTTCACAAAACACATCGGTTTGTAACCAACCATTTGTCTCTTCTTCCTCATTTTGCTATGCATATTCTCTCTAAAAAAAAACCTACTCAGGTTTACTATCTTCCAAACATAAGAAAATCACAAATTCTATACCAAAACCAACTAAATTTATTCATTTAATGTTATCATTGTCATTATTAAAGAGTCATTTCTTGTATTTTTAAGTGATTTTTTTTCCTTCTTCTTTTTCAATTTCTCGAGTCGTATGCATTTAGTAGTTGTTGTAGGCAATGTAATATGAGTGTGATGTGTTGATTTGGATTCAAGCTTTGTTTATAAAAATGAAGTTCAATGGCATACTAACTATTCAATTAAATGTCTAACTAGTGTTTATGATAATATTTGTTTATGTTCTTGCGAAAGTTATTGTTGTAATTTTTATCAATTTTAGTAACTGTAGTGTTATATTGGTTTTAATCAATATGGTTAATAATTTTAGTTATGAATATATTGATTATATTTATGAATATTTAGTAAGAGGACTCTTAGTGTTATTGCATTATCATGACGGTGATTATAATAATTTCTCAAGTAAATAAAGATGTTATTGAGTAACAAGTGTTGTATTATATGATGTTTTATAGCAACGTTTATTGGTAGTTTCAATTGTGCAATTTTAGTTTTACTGGTGATCATTGGTAATTCATGCTATGTGAATGGTTTGTGGAGATGTTATCAAGTCATTGTCAGTTATTTACATATGCTATTTTACATCCAATATTTGATAATGCAATCAATAGTTATACTATAATCAAATGTCTCATGCTTCACTAATAAGATAGAAAAAGTTGAGTTAGTATTTTAACTCTTAGTTTTTAATGCTCAAATTAAAATGGCTAACCAAAGTAGATGTATTTGTTAATGAGATAAAATTGATAAGTCAAGCATTATATATTTACAATATAACCATATCTTAAGACTTAGATATTAATTACGTATGTGTGATAAAACATCCCTAAAATCTTTTATTATATCATAAACTTTGGTATCTGCTTATTTAGCTATGATGATGTGGTTATAAATTTTGTTTGGTTAAATGTTCAACATGCTTATGTAAAAATGGCTCAAGGAAGAGAGATTTGCTATGTTTTTGGAAATATTATGCATGGAGACTATACGGCATTCTTTGATAACTGCCCAGTAGCAGCTATTAAGGTTCCTTATGATATAAAGTATGAGTAGTTAGTAAGTATTATATGCAATCGCCTTTGAATTAATAAGATGACTTCTTGGGTTGATTCATACTTGTCCCTCCGAAGGAGAAAATCTAGCTTATTATTGTGTTGTACTTGTAAATGACAATTATGATGTACTGCTGATGTCATCTGTAAAAATACATGCTAAGGCTAGTGGTTTAGTGAAGTTATTTATGGAAATATATGAAATTAAGTTAAATATTACACATGATAAGGATCTTTGGATAGGAATCTTATTATAGTGATCTAGTTGAAATGTATGTGTATAAATCCCAACATATTCTTATGGCTAAAAAAGAAAGTAACACTCATTTTCATCCAAAAGCAAATATTCCTAGCTTAAGTGAAGCTAATATGGACTCTAACAATAAGAATGATGAAACTTATATAGACCCATCTGTTAATTTTAATGTTAATAGTAATGATAATGTAAAGATTGGGTTTAAATACTCGATGAGCCTCATAAGTCTCAAAGAAAGAACGATTGGTGCTACAGGCTTTTAACAGATATGCATGCTATTGGGATTTTAGAGCTCGAGGCATTTTTTTTATGGCAAAGGGGACAATGGATACGTAACATTTAATGATGAGGACTATGGTGATTACATAAGCAAGTGCTCATATGGGTTAAGCCCATTATAATTACAATGCATATGACTCTTCTTATGACTCACAATCTATAAGTTAGGATGGCATACAAATCATACAAGTGGATACCAATCTCATGGTATAGCCTTAACCTAATACTCACTTAAGTACTTAGGAGATGTGAACTTTCAAGGATTGGTGGAGAAGGCGGCCTTATATTCCTTGCTATCTTCTTTTTTTTATCCTTTATTCTTTAATCTATACATTTATATTTAATCAATTGAATTATCTATTAAGAAAAATCTTTTTATTATTTTTTAATTGTGTCTTTAACTTCTCTTAATTATTGTTACTTGCTATAACTAAATACTTGTCATGATTGAAGAGATTCTTGTATATCTAACACTTTATTAGTAAGTAGTTGTGGGATTATGGCATGTGTTGATAGATTGTTGATGAGATATCATTTGATATTGAAGAATATGTTACTCTACATGTTATGATTAAGGAATTTGGCTTCTAAGCAAGGTATATGCTGAGGAGTTTGTTCTTCATGTTCATATTAGGAGTTCATTGTTGAGTTTAAATGATGTTACTTATGTTTAAATAAGCAAGTATTGTAAAATTAAGTTTAAAAAACGCAGAAGTTATTGTAGATTTGCATCAGGTTAAAATTCAATTATCATTAAAGATAAAAACTATATTTTTAAGACATGATTTCAAGTTGATTAATTGAAATTGTGTCTTCAAAACACGATTTTTAGGTCAATTACTCAAAATCGTACTTAAAGTCACAATTTCATAAATATTTGAAATCGTAATCGGAACCTAAAAACGCAATTTCAAGTTCCATAATCTTGAATTACTTTTATAAGTGCGAATTTTAGGCATTTTTTAAGTTATATTATTTTTTTCCCTTTTCCCTATCTTTCACACTATGTTGGGATAAAGGAAAGATTATAAAGGAAAGGAAATGTGAGGAAGAATAAGGAAAAAATAGAAAAAAGAAAGTTTAGGATAGTTGAATGGAAATGGACAATGATGGAAGGAGATTTAATTAGATTTTCTTTTTCTTTTTTGAATTTCTTAAAATTCATTTGAATTATGTAAGTGTTCTTAGTTCCTCCTATTACTTCCCTTATTTTCATTAGTCTAGGAGAAATTTTTCTCTTTAAAAATTATTGCCTTTCCCATAGTTTTCCAAAAGGAAAAGTGATTTTTTTTCTTCCAATTCCTTACCTCATATTTCTTTTCTCTACTAGTGAAAAAATATTTATTTATAAATATATATACAAAATATGCGGTTTTATTTCCCTTTTTCAATTTCATGATGGATTCCCATTCTTAAAAGTATTGAATAAGAACTCATAATCATACCTTCCCAATTATTAATTACTTGGTTGCTTATGAGCTCTTTCCATTATTACATGTATCACATCTTTAGGCCCAATATTATTTTTTATTTGGTAAGCAAGTAACCTATTGTATCTTGTTCCTTGTGATACTTGATTTGATTGGTAGGTTTTTAGATAGGTATTAAAGATCATAAAGTAGGTTTTGAATACAACTTTTAGGGATCGTCGCTCACCAAAGGTAGGTCATAATGCCTACTTACATTGGTTGGTCACAAGTATAATGGGGTTATGAGGGCCACCTAAAGACCGCTTTTCCTTTCTTTTAATTTTCTTTTTGCTTTCTAATTTTTTTTACGCATTTTCTTTTTATTTTATGTATTTTCTATGTTTTTTTCATTGATTAGTTCAATATCTATATGTATATTATTTAAGTCTCAACAAGCTTATGCTCTTTTTCTTTTTCTTTTACATTTCTTTCAACTATCCCTAAAATATATTGAGAAAAAGGAAGGAAAAGGGGTCTTCAAGAGGCTTCCAAGCATCTCCTATTATTCAAATATCGAAAACTCATGAGAATAGAAATTTGGAATATAATCCTAATGGGAAAGCCTCTACCTCTATCTTCAAGATATTGAACTTTTCCTCTACAAATTCTTTATCTTTAAAGTTTCCCTCAAAGTAATTTGAGAGTACTTCCTCCTTCAGGAACACTGCTCTAGAAGAGTTAAAGAAAGTCCTCAAAAATGTAAAAGTTAGGAACCCTCATTAAACTGTCCCTCTTCCTTAAAGGGCTTTCTCACATACCTAGCATAACCCTAATTCTTATGTGGAAATTGCTACTCCTGTCTAAGCGCCTTCCCCCTTAAAGTTTGAGCTTTGCTTTATCCCTTCCATCCTTCGAAGCAGCACCCCAAAGGTTTGATACCATAGGCTATTAAAGAAGATGGGGGTGAAGATGTGGGATTCCACTTTGGTAAGCTTTTTTCTTAGGCGTAAACTACCTTTCTCCTTGGTTTTATCTACAACTATGAGGCTTTGGAGAAACTTTGGGTCCATTAGAGCCATTACAAATGATGAGGGTTTTTACTTGTAAAACTTAAATTAAAAAATAAATAAATAAAAAGGGTTCAAAGAAAATAAAGGAAATTATTAACTACAACTCGATATGGTATGTAATATACTTTTTGTGCCAAGAGCAAATTTGTCTAAGGGAAATTTCAAAACCTATGTCTTCTCTCTATTTTTGTTTTCTCTCCCACTTACCCACAACTAAAGGATATGGTTTCCTTATATGTGCTATAGCAAGAAACTCAAGGGAAAACCCTTAAGAACACCTTCGAGGAGTTAAGGGATGGAAATCAAAGTAAAACATGAGTTTTCACAAAGGGATAATCACAACTAGGTAAGCCACCACTTATTCCTTAAAGAAATTTATTTTTCTCTTGTTTAAGCATGGGGAACTCAAGAAAATCATGTGTTTACAAAGGAGACACACAAGAATCATTGGTTAGAGTGTTATCACTTCAAGAAATGATAAGTAAGTTGCCTTGAAACCCTTATTTCATTCAAAGATTAGTTCTTGTTATATGTATGGGGTTTAAGAGTTGGCTAAGATTGGGTTACAATTTTTGTTATGGAGGCTGTTAGGAGGCTATTAAGGACTATTAAAGGAGTGTCTAAGGGTAGAAAAAGACCTCAGAATCATAGTTGGACATCAGGGTTTAAGGCCAAAGCATTTTAGGGAAGGAAATCGCTTGACATAGTCTGCAGAAATCTGCAAACTATACCTAGCATTCGAATGCCACTAGGCCTAGCGTTTGGATGCCTGACCCCCCCAAAACTTACAGAACATGAGTTTAGGTTGGCATCCAGACACCAGTCGACCTAGCATTCGAACACCTTATGTGCAACAATGTATAGAGCCTTTTCAATTCATATCTCATGACTTTTCTAACCTTCTTTTTCAATCAAAACCCTTTTCCAACATGTTTTTAAACAAGTTCTTTAAATAAAAACATCAATCAAAGTTTTCACAAGAATCGCATCAAGGGTACTTATAGGATCCCATGGCTTAGTCGAAGGGTTAGGGTATATGGTTTGGTTAGTGACTTATATAAGCAAGTTTAGAGGTTAAGGTATTATTTTTGTGTTGATTAAGGTTGTAAGATATTAGGACACTTGTTGGTTTCAATTGAGAATTTAGGCATAGGATACATGATTAATGATTGTGTACGCTAAGTTAGTGTATGATAATTGGACCTAATCAAAACCCTAACTTAATTGTTTGCTGCTTATGTTTGGCTTCGATCACCCACTGGTCAAGTCTAGCGGTGTTGGTGAGACACTTGGCAATCTTTGTGCAACGTTATCCCTAGTGGATTTTCACACTAAAAGGACCTAAGTAAATTTAGGATGGTTTTGGTACTTGAGTGTTAGGGAGTACTTAATACCTAATACCAATACCTATGTAATACTTATATATTGTGTATTATGGGTCGTGAGTAACCCGAAGTCTTAGGATGTTGAAACTATGTTATTTGTAGACTCGAATGACAAGATTAAAATGGTTTTTTGCTGCATTTATTATGGTACTAGTATGTAGTTAATTGGTTACTTATGTTTCACACACATATGTGTGGTATCCTATACTGAACATCAGCTTACCCTACAGGATTGTTGTTTTTCAATTACAATTTTAGGTTATGAGGTATGCGATGGGGTTTATGCTAAGGATTCCAGTTATGATTGCTTGTATTATGATGAGGAAGGAGAATTCTGTTATTATGATGATGGAGATAAGACTTCATAGTTTAACACTAAGAGTGAATTTTGAGGACTCATGTTCATCTCTATTATACTTATATATTTATGAGACTTGTCATGTTATGGAGTCGCCTATGACTCTTGTTATTGATGTCTAGTGGGATGACTTTTGTGGGAGTTATGATACTCCAAATCATTAGGTTTAGTGTTCTTAATTTAGATTCTTCTTTTATGTCATATTTCAGTATGTTATTGTATGGCATTTGAGGAGATTGAGTAGTTAATGTTCCACTCACTTCAAATTTGAAGTTATTAAATTGTAAGTTTGGCAGGTTTATGATAAATTGACGATTTTAGATAAGCACTTGGATCTTTGTATGCCTTAGCATATTTGCCTTTAGGGTCAACACATATTAAAGTAATAGCGCCCTAGGTTCCAGGGTGTTACATTACTACTTCCAATTTGCAAGGAATTAAACTTGTCTCTCATTCTTGAAAAAACTTGGTTTTTTGCACAAAGGCTCCTAATTCTTGAGAAATAGAGGAAGGGAATGTCCCTTAACAAACCTCAACTTTCTCATACTCCAGTATGGTTTCTTTTCTTTTCTTTTTTTTTTTTTGCAATCCTTATGAGTTTTAGAACATTAATGACTTAAGCCATATTGCCAATAGCGTTAGGTTGCCTTTAAAGGATGATAATCTTACTGCATCATGTAATCATGCAACTAAGTCAGGATATTGGTGGAACTAAATGGGATGGATGAGTTAGTTAACTAGATTATAGTTGAACATGACAGTGGCACATCTACTTAGATATTAGTTGGTTACCAATGGATGCTTAAATGATGTGTGAAGCGTCAAGTCTTTGGCCATTCCTTCTTTCACTATGCTTTAGGCTTTGGCTCCCCTTCTATAAAGAAATTTGCAGCTATAGAGGATGAGTGGGTAAAAGTTAAAGGGTAAAGGTAAAGCTACAAATGGTTCTACTGATGTTGGTTCTAAGTCGTTGATACCCCCGTTACTCTAAAAACTTAGAATCATCTTGGCATAAGTGAGGAGGTTATCTCTCCGCTTAAAAGAGCCACTAATGATAATCCTAACCAACTAGTAGCTTAAGCTGACTCATGGAAAAATCCACTTAAGGAGAGCTTCATGAAGCAAAGGTTAGAGGAATTACTCATATATAGGATGAAGCATGTTAGAGCCTTACCCAAATCTTTGATACACTAATTTGTAGAGATAATGAAAAACTGGATTTAAAAGGACTAAGTTGTGATTTTGAGGGGAAAGAGGCCTTAACCACTAAAGACAACTCTCATACTCCTATTGAAGCCTTAGTAATCAAGAAGACTAGGTCTAGAGCATCGAAAACTATTTTTAAGAGTGGGCGCAGCTCAAGTTCTTCAAGTAAGGGATAAGAACATATGAAAAAAGAAGAGACATACTTATAATTGGGTGCTTAAAAATAGGCCCTTTCTCTTTCATATAGATGAATTTAGCTACTTAGAATGTTCAACAATCCTATTAGAGCCGGTGATGTACGAAGATATTTGTTGAATGTGGTATCTCTCTTATTGGGTTTTTGAAACAAGGGTAAACTCATAAAAAGAAGATCTAATCAAGCACAAGATTGGACTTATATGGTCTTATGTTATCAATCGGTTGGTTAGGAAACAAATATGGCTTTGTTGGAATCCAAATACCTAAAATATTCAAATTATGGCTAAGTATCCTCAATTCATCTACACTTTAGTCTATTTGAGACTTATTAATGTATCTTTTGCTGCCACTTTAGTGTATGGCTCAAACTCTTATTATGAAAGAAAGTTTCTTTAGGAAAACTTGCTTGTCTTGGTTCCCAGGCTTATAAGTACTCTCTCGTAAGGTCTTGGGGACTTTAATGTCACTACTAACATTGCTAAAAGAAAAAGTAGGAAATCCTAGAACTATAATTGCTATGTGAGAGTTTCAAAGCTTTCTTGATACAACTGAGTTTGTAGACCTAATGTTTAGTGGAAAATTTTTTACTTGGTTGAATAAGTAGGAAGGGAATCCCATCTTTAACAAGATTGATAGAGATCTTACTTATCATTTCCAAAAACACAAGCCTTCTTTCAGCTCCCACCTCATCAAATTACTCTCTTGTCTCTATTGACTTAAATCCCCATTTTAAGGCAAGATGCCATACATTTAAGTTCTTCAATTTCTAGGCTAAGCATGAACAATTTAAGGATTTAATTATGAAGTCATGGAGGATTCATGATCACAATATGTTTTAATTTGTTACAAAATTGAAACGGCTTAAGATGAATCTTAAGTAGCTAAATATCTCTGAATTTTCATATGTGTCTTCTTGTGTTGGAGAGGTAAAAATCTAGCTTTCATCTTAACAATCTGACATCCTTTGGAATAGTAACACTTATTTAATGGAAGAAGAGCATCTAGCCTACAAGAATTACTACCTTTTGAGAGGAGCAGAAGAAAGTTTCTACAAGAAAAATTCAAGAGTCAAATTGTTGAAGTTACACAATAAGAATACAACATATTTCCATAGAGCCATGGTTAACTACCATAATAAGAAAGTTATCCATTCCATCTTGAAACCTGAAGGCTTTAAAAGTCCAACAAGTTCCTCAAGAAGTACTTACCTTCTTTCAAGATCTTTATAATGAATATAGGTTTAAGCCTTTTCCCTAGGAGATTGAAAGTTCAGTATCCTAGAAGTTAGCATATTCCCAAAAGCAAGTTCTTAAGTGGCCATTTTCTAAGGAAGAAATCAGGGATGCTATCAAATGACAAAGCTCTAGGATCAAACAGGTACACAAATAAGTTTTTCAAATCTTCTTAGTCTTTTATTACCAAAGACCTTATCTTGATGGTGAAAGAAATATTCACATTGCAATCAATCCTTAAAGAAATCATTAGCACCATTATTTTCCTTATATCTAAAGTATCTAATCTGATGTGCCTAAGAGTTGAGTTGATCATTAGAGCTTATTGTAGGAAATAGTAATAGCGGGTCCTTTGAAGTATTGAAGAATGAAGGAATAGAAAAGTCAACAAACATAGTAGCTTCTATGGAGCTGTTTGGAGGATATAACACACTAGCGAACACAGCACGACTTAGTACTTTACCTAATATGATATACAAGCTAATACTAGGTCCACTCACTATTAATCTTGAGCTACTTGGTAAGATTAGATAAAAGTATATAAGAAATGTACTCGGAGAAGGGTATCTAATAAGAACAAGTATATTCAATATCTATTTAGTGTAAGAAGATTTTCGTTACAAAAAACAAAAGACTATTTATAGTAAGTCCCTAGGGTAATAGGGAAACATGTGCAATTACAATAAAGGGTAATATAATCATATTAGTTTAGTACATTTCTAAAAGGGTAAAAAGGGGACAAATAGTACAAAGGAATATAGTATAATGTCAAAAAAAGGAATGATAGGTGGCATGCCATCATTAGGTTCGTATTCTGAGTTCTTAAGGCACTGTGGCTGAGTGGAGTCGATGTTTGGACCACTATTAATGAGCTGTGGTAGGAGCTGTAAAGATGATTGAATGATGTTATAGTTCAATAGATTGGGAGAGTAGAGCTTGATGTATAGCGTCCTCGGACTTAGCACTTGGTAAGTTGGCATAGGCACTCAACAAGTTAACCTTAACACTCGATAGGTCAATAATTGGGCAAGAGTCCAAGTAGAGTACGGTGTGTCAGAATTAAGCCCTTAGAGAGTTTGTCCACAGCTCTTTCATGTACAAGAACTTATCCC
This sequence comes from Lumnitzera racemosa, assembly GCA_024138005.1. Classification (NCBI taxonomy): domain Eukaryota; kingdom Viridiplantae; phylum Streptophyta; class Magnoliopsida; order Myrtales; family Combretaceae; genus Lumnitzera; species Lumnitzera racemosa. The sequence goes on from JAMXBC010000003.1 coordinate 74,222,132, forward strand.
TAATAAGCTAAGAATAGAAAATCCTCTTGGTGAGAGACTTAAGGCCTCGGAGGTGGGTGCAAGTGATGGATCTAAAGGTTAGCAATCTATCATAATCCCATAACTCTTAATGACTTCAAGTCTATCTCATGCTACATTATCTTATATAAAGTCATCTCTTATGTCTTAGCAACAAGATTAGAGAATGTTTTACCTTCTTTGGTTGCGAAGGAACAAGCTACATTTATTTCAAGGTGAAGAATCACTGATAATATCTTCCTTGCTCAAGAGTTAATGGCTAATTATCACTTTCCTAAAGGTTTGCCTAGGTATGCTCTCAAAAAGTTGATATTAGGAAAGCTTATGACACCATTAACTAGGCCTTCTTGCTTGATATTCTATGCCACATGTTCTTCTTCTCTTTTGCAAGTTAGTAAAGCAATGCATTTCTACGGTAAGGTTTTCTATAAGTATTAGTGGGAAATTAATGGGTTTCTTTCCTAGCAAGAGAAAATTAAGAAAAGGGGACCCCCTTTTCCTATGTCTTTTTTTTTTCTTAGAATGGAAATTTATCTTGTTCTCTACAAAAATTGCCCAATGATATGAGGTTTTCCTATCGCTAGAGATGCAAATTAGAAAAACTAACTTATCTTTGTTTTGTCTTTTACAAAGGGAACATAAATTATATCTATTGTATGCATGATGCGTTGCAAACTAACTTTAGTATGTTAAGCATTGTGACCAATGAAGGCAAGAGTAATGTCTTTTTATGTTACATGCAACAAGAAACCAAGGATGCCATATTGAACTAACAAAAGTTTCAAGAAGGTGTTTTACTAGTCCATTATTTAGGAGTGCCTCTCATTTCCACTAAATTAAAGAAGTGGAACCGTAATGCTTGCAAAATAAATTATGGCTCGTATTTCATCATGGACTTCTAAATTCTTTTCTAATATAGGACGAATCTAGTTGATTAAATTAGTACTATTCTCAATTTAAGTATTTTGGAGCTCTACATTTCTCATCCCTAAGTTAGTTATTATGCAAATTGAGTAAAATTTGAGAACTTTCCTGTGGAGTGGAATGCTAAAGTGACAACTAAAGTGAAGGTAGCTTAGCAAGAAGTTTGTAAACTTAAGAATTCTTAGGGTATGGGCATCCCCAACCTAGCTAGTTAGAACAAGATGGTCAAAACAAAGTACTTATGGATTCTTTGCAAGGGTGAAGGAAGCGGCCTGTGGATAGATTGGATTTAATCATATCATCTCAAAGGAAGAAGTGTTTAGATGGTGAAGATCCAACAACTTAATCTTGGTTTTGGAAGAAACTCAAGTCGCACCCTCTTATCGTAATCAATTTCGATAGAAAGTAAATGAAGGGCAATCCAGCCTGATTTGGTCAGACTTTTGGTTATTGAGCAATCCAATTGACTCCCTTATTGGTGTGATGCAATAGTGAATATGGCGATTCCTAGTAATGTTAAGCTTTACTCTTTAATGGAAGGTTTGAATTGGAAGTTACCAGTAGGAGTGTTTTGGGATAATCTTCACATCCCCTCTTTAATTAGACCCGATCCTTCCTTCCAGGCCAATTATTTTGGGGGATCTTGTTGATGGATAGGTATTCTATTGAAATTAAGTATGACCATTTAGCCCTTGCATCTCCTATTATCTCCTAGTATAAGATTTTCTGGAATCAATCCACCATCTCGAGACATGCTTTATTTCTTTGGTTGGCTTGGGTAAGAAAGCTCTAAACCTTACATAGAATGAAAAAGTAGCAATATAGCGTAAGAAAACCATAGCCTTCTCTTTTTTAATTATTCATACACATCTAAAGTATTGAAGAATGTTTGTGAGACCCTTGAATGCCCTCCCTCCTTTCTTCATGGCATGGCGTTTCATCGAGCCTCCTTACATTAATTAACTCTAGGATGACTAAGATAAAAGCCTAAAAAGTAGCACTTGTAGTCGCTATATATTATATGTGGAGAACTAACAATCAAGTACGCTTTGGGAGACATATTCCTGTTAGGTTCTTCTCTTACTTAGTTTTGATGATAACAAAGAGGATTCTTTATTTACCGTGTTTTTGGAGTGGAAGATTTAATTTGTAGGAAATGACTTTGTAGAAATTGTGTAAAAGCTCATTTTTGCAGATGTAGAACCTTTGTTAGAAGGTTGTACAAAAAGAAAGACAGAAGTAATGTGCAAGTTTATATGGAAAACTCTTGTAAAAGTATAAGTAGAAGGTTGTTTTATAAAGCATGGATCAGGGTTATGATTTAAGGTTCACTGAGAGCCTCATAGAAACTTCAGTAGAAGTTTCAACAAAAAAATAGTTGAAGAAGCCGGTAAATGTTTAAGTAGAAGCTTTGGTCTGAAAAGTATACATTAAGCGGTTGTAAAGGTTTGGTAGAATGTTCTGAACAAATAAAATTTGGTAATTGCCGAAGTTGTAGAAGATCAAGTATAAGCTTCAAAATAGATCAAATAATTTTAGATTATTCTACTTTGAAGACCTACCTCCACTAGTCAATTATATTGGGTATAATTGACCTATTCCACTAGAGTAGAAAAAATTTCTTTGGGGATTTATACAAAATAAATTTTCTTAACAACTTTTTTTAAAAAAAATAAAATAAAATAGAGATTAACCTGGACATGTAGATAAGGATTAAACAACAAAACAAAAAATCAAGAATTTTCGAAATAAAAAATTTTTGAAATCTAAGATGTGAGCCCTCATAATTGTCTTTAGGGCAACCATACCTAGATTTAAGGTCTTTGGGAAAACTTATTTAATTGAGCCCAAACTTTACCATTAGGTTACAAAGATTAGTTAAAGTAATTTAGTAAAGTTAAATTTAGTTAAAGTAACTTAGTAAAGTTAAATTTTAAAAATAATATCCTAAAAAACATACTTTTTGCTTTAGAAATACAATTATTCAATATAATGTAAAACTTGTCGAAACTACTAAAACCAAACCCAAATGCAACAAGGATTTAGAGATAAGTTATTAAGCTATGAAAAGGGATAATATAGCAAATATGTTATATAAATATATGTATTTTTATGAATATACCTAGTATATATAATAATTATACTCGTAAATTAACTCGAAAACCTAAAACTATATATAATAAGTGATAAATTCACAAGATTAAATGGAAAATATATCTTAAAAATAAAACACATACTAGAAACATGATTATATACATATAATTACTCATTGCGTGTATTATATATGCATGATATATACCTGTATATTAACAAAATCATTAAATATTAACATAAAATACCAAAATACCTTAAAATATCATCTAAAAATTATGTATATATATATATATATATAAATATATAAAAGAAAATGACTTGGAATCATTAGATAATAACATGCAGTTGCTTAAAAAGGATAAACGACTACATCAAAAGTAATTTTATAAAAATTTGATACCTCATATTTTTAATTTTACACTTATAACTAAAAGAGAAACTGCTTAATATTTAAGAAAAGTCCCAACTAACCCAATTCCTTATAAATATGATCCGTGGGTTCAAATTTCACATTTTAGCAACTAAGAGGGCTTAAGAAAAATTTGAAAAAAAATTTAGAAAAATTAGACAAAAGAATAGAAAAAACAAAGCAACCCATGCTTTAGATTGGTTCCTAATCCCTTAGTGATTTGCCATTGCACCCCTCTAACCACCAATAAAATGCCCTCTACCATTGCTGGCTAACTACCTACAGACAAATGATAGCCTAAGCTTCAAGAAATTAGGTTTAAAAAATTATGCCTTGTTTTTTATTAATTTCAAAAAATATTAAATGAAATATGAAAAAATTTATTTTTAGGTTATTTTAGATTTAATTTCATGTGACATAATTATTTTGATAAAAATTAAATATTTAATTTACTTCCTTAAGAAACGCACTGTCTACTTAAATTTTCGAATTAAAAATAAATACATCAAATTATGTTGTTTGATGCTCAAATTTTTCAGTAGTACTCTTAATTCATATAGTTTGATGCTATGTACCTCGATTTTGATTTTGATATGTCTAGTATTTATTGTATTTTTAGCCTTAAAAATAGCTAAAAAAGGCATTTTTGAAGATAATTTAGTTTTTATAAAAATAATGGATGAAATTCACATGTAATGGCTTCTTGAGACTTGTAATGACAGTAGGACATGTTGGAAATGATTTCACATGAAAATAATATTATTTGTCTAATTAACCATAATTTAAGGTCAAAATTGTAATTTTACGTATATAGGTAACAAACTTGATTGCATAAAAATAGTTGCTACTTGAATTCCATATATTTTTCTAAGTCTATAAAATTTTTATTGGATTTATATGGTGACCCTAGCTATTATTATGAATTTTCCTAGTTAAATAGCCTAATTTACTAACAGAAACATATTTTTTTTTATCAAAACTAAACTAAAATATAATAAATATTTGCAAAAAATCTCATACATGCACATGCTAACCAGGTTTGATTAGAGTTGATATTTATATACTTTCTACTATCATATGTCCTAGGTTATGATATACACATGTTAAGGTTAGATACTGTACATATTCTTAAGCTCTGCTATGAAAATATATAAAATATAGTTTATTTATATAATATGGACATAATATAATAATGCATATTATAGGGATATAGGTGTATTGAAGAAACTAAAATATGCCATTTAGAAGTTATCTATCGAAATAGAACTCGTAATATATATCGTCGAGTTTGGACGAACCTAATGATACTAACCTTATTAAAATTAAGTAACTTTAGATAATTTAATATAGCCTATATAATAAGATATAATACTTGGAGTATATATGTATGTATATATGTGTGTGTGTGTATGTATGTCTATATATACTTTAGAAGCTTATATATATATATATATATATATATATATATATAGATGTAAATATGTATGCATGACCCTAATAAAGATAAGATACTCGTATAGTAATGTAAGGATAATAAGCTTACAGCATACCTTATGTATATGTAATATGTGTGTATATATAACTATATATATATATATATATATATATATAAGCAACTCTATTAAATAACTATATAAATTTTTATAATAATATGAAGAGTTAAACAAAGCCCTAACGTTTTCATAAATCTTACAAAAATTGAATATGGGTTTTAGAATTTATAGGATTTCTAAGTGAGTGGAATACTGACGTTCCAAACCTATTGGAGTGAGCTTCAATTTAGATAAGCGGGATTTGTGGAAACTAAAGTATATGCTTGCTTATGGTTATAAGTAGCTGATTGTATGTATGCTACGCCAGTGCTTGGTTTTGAGACGTTGATTAGTAGTTAAACTATATGCTGTATTGTGTTGATTGAACTTGCTTGGTTTACTATGAATTGGTTTATCACCCTTAACTGTACTAATTGAAAAATTAACTAAAATTATAATCAAACATGCATCACATCCCATAATAGGTTTCTCCAGCTAAATTCCGATGCTTTTGATGGGGTTGTAGTAAATTAACCTTTCCTCTTTCTTAATCGAACTAAGTGACAAATGAGGAGGTTACGGCGAGGTAGGGAGCATTGGGTTTAAAGGTAGTTGTAGGCCGAGTAGGAGTCTTTATTACATAATCTTGGAATTTGCCATGAGAGGGCTTCATGGCCTTTATGATTGGCATTGTAGCCATCATATCGCAACTCCTCTACCCGAGTTAGAACAAGAGAAATTTCTTTAACCTCATGATAGATAGGATAATATTATGCAAATGACACATTGCTTGTTCATGCATTACATGTAATAATTACTTGATAACTTGATTGTACTATTTAGCTTATATATGCTTTTTGCCACCTACCCCTTACTAAGTTATGGTTTGCTCATTCTCCTATAAATTTGCTTGTAGGATCTGAGTAACCATACCACGAGACAACAACCTCTAAATGTGCAAAAAGGGTATACTAGGGCTTGAGTGAAGCTAAATTGATAAAGACTATGCCTTTTGGAACTTTTGTTTTCTGTAGGATCAACTAGATCATCTAGGCGATCTAGTTGGATTACTACTTTTGAGTGATATCACATACTTATATACTTTATAAATGCTCTGTACTTAGCCTTGTTGTAAAATAGGTTTATTATGAGTATAAATGTTAGTATATTTGTGGAACTGTAAATGCTTTAGAGTGGTTTTCCGTATGAGCCTTGTGTATATCAAGGTTATGTTAGCAACCAAGTAGATAATTTTTGGTATAAAATTGATATAAATGATGAACTGTTTCTATTCAGTAGCATTCGAGGCGTAACATGAATAAGATTCAATAGACTTGCCAATGGTTGCTTGATTCAAATCTTAATTGATAAACATTCACTAGAATCTTGGCAAAATATCATCTTTTGAATGTTACAGAAGAAGCTATAAATTACTAAAGAATTCAAATAAGCATATGCACGAAAAAGAGAATAACATACATTCCTTCTAGCTATAGTGATCTATTATTCTTGAGCTAAATTTAGAAGAATTATATTTTTCTCTTCTGTTTTATAATCATTTGTGAGAACAATGTTTGATTGTAACTTTAAGCGAGTAGGATTGATACTATAGCCTGTGTTTAGTCTGTATAGAGGCTAATGAGATAAGGCAATTGTATGTGAAGGTCGAGAAGACCAAGTATTGTACCTTTTTTTTAAAAGCTGATTGACTTATATAGTGGAATGAACGGTAAAGATGACCAAATCCCTAACGGTGGAGTTAGAAGAGTAAACTAATGCATGAGGCAAAACCTCTATAAAATTTCTTACCTAATCTTCCTATCTCTTCTCTTTTACTACTATTTTTATTTTAGTCTCCCGTCACTTCGTCAAATTATTTTGCCATTTACAATCCTTAAGGAGGGTTAAAGTTTACATTAAAGTTTTGCAAAAAAATTCTAAAGGTTAATTTGATAACAATCAATTCACCACCATCTTGATTGTTAAACGAGACCAACAATTGGTATCAAAGCCAAAGCTTTTTTATCATCTTGAGTATAAGATTTAATGGCAAAAAATAATTTGACCATCCATGCTAACAAGATTCCTTATTTTGATGGCAATAACTTTGCTTATTGGAAATATAAGATGGAGACTTATATTTAGGCCACAAACTATGAATCATGGGACATTATTAAACATAGAGATGTTCAAATTAGAGGAAAATTGGCTTTTGAAGATGATAACAAGAAAGCTACCCTAAATAATAAGGCTAAAAATCTCTTACTCTTTGTAATAGATGCTTCTAAGTTTTTTTTAATATCCTCATGTAAAACTGCTAAGGATATATGGGATACTCCTTGTGAAACTCATAAAGGAGCCAATACTATTAAAGAAACACACATTAACTCACTGTTGTAAGAATATGAGTGTTTCAGGATACAACCAGAAGAAACAATCAAAGATTCATTCAGTTAACTCATAGCTATTAAAAATGAACTATCATCACTTGGAAAAAGGATCAATGAAGCTGGCATTGTTAGGAAAATATTGTGAGTACTTTCTAGGATATGGGATACAAAGAAGACTACCATTGAGGAGGCTTACAACATAAGCAAACTAACCCTTCTACAGTTGAGGAGCAAACTCATGGCTTATGAATCAAATTTCTTGAGTAAGGAAGATGAACAAGACTTAAAGAAAAAGACCTTAGTGTTCAAAGCAAAAGACATTGATAGAGATTTAGATGGCAAGTAGTCAAGTGGTGAAAAAGGAGATGTTACTCTTCTAGTTAGGTGACTTAATTAAATTCTCAGATCAAGAGCTAAGAAAGGCTTCAGTTCAAGAAAATTTAAATCTAAAAAGTTGTTAAGTGATGTAGGTAAAGGATATAAAGATGAAAAGCAGAAGGAGAAGAATGAGAAACTAAAAAATGAGTATCTAGTACTTGTGAAGAAAATGAACAAGTTTAAGAAAAAGAGGAAAGCCTAATGGCTACTTGGAGTAAGTTAGATGATTCAAAAACTAAAAATGAAGAATCATGCGAAGATGAAGAAGAAGAGGAAGCAAGTCTATGATTGATGTCATTCTCTGAGGTAAATTCAAAATTTGAAACCGAATCTCTTCTTGATGATGTTTATATAGAAATTAAAAGAGTATTGAATGCACTATATAAATCCAATGCAAAGATCTCTAAACTGGATAATGAAATTCGAGCTTTAAAAAATGAAAAAGAGGCTTTGACACAAACATATGAGATTGTGGTGAATGAGATAGATTCTCTCAAATCCAAGAATGAGGTTTTAGGGAAGGAAAAAGAGGATTTTTGCAAAGATAACATATTTTGAAAGATGAAATCAATGGTTTAAAATTTGGAGTTAAAGAACTATCTCACTTGATAAAATCAACTTTCATCAAATTTAATGAAAGTGATAAAAAGCTTCAAATGTTATTATCCAGTCAAAGAATAGATCAGTCTAAAGTTGGATTTAGATATGACATTGATCAATGATTAAATGCTTTATCTAAACTGTGTTTATGAAAGCTGTGAACGAAAAACAAAAGGAGTCAATGGCAATGGCTTAGACAACGAATAAAAGAAAGGTTATAGTTGGTAGTAGAAGGTACGTTAGAAGTTACCTGATGCAACCTAAATCTTATTAGAATGAAAGTAGAAGGTATAGTAAAAGGTTCCCTTTTTATAAAAAAAGTAGGTAAAAGAAAAGAGGTATAGTCATTCTTCGTCCTATGCATGCTTCTTTTTGTAATAGAATAGGACATATACAAAAAACATTATTTTTACCAAAATCTAAAGCCCAATAAATCTTAAGTACATAATCAAAATATGAGCTTGATCTTTAAAAGACTCAAGCTTTGCTAAGTTTGTAAACAGGTTTAATATGTTTTGATAAATGCAGGAATGCAAAGCAAACTACTATAGAACCTAGTATCTTGATAGTGGTTGTTCAAATCACATGATTATAAATGCTTCGTTGTTCACCAATTTGATACGGAATGAGAAATGTTATGTCACTTTTGGAGACAATGGAAAGGGTAGAATAGTTAACTATGGTATTATTAGTATTTCCCCCTTCTCTATTGCAAATGTTTATCTTGTGAAAGGTCAAAGGCATAACCTACTTAATATTAGTCAACTTTGTGACAAAGGATATAAAGTAAATTTGAAAAAAAAACTAGTGTTATGCTTATGATAAAAATGGTGAATTTTTGCTATTTGAGGGCTTTAGAAATGATAATGTATATAAAGTAATTCCATTAGAAGTTTTAATTGAAAAATTCTTTTTAACAATAACAAATAATACTTATACCTAGCATAAAAAGTTAGAACATGTTAATTTTCGTCATCTAGAATATCTTTCCAAAAACAATCCGGTATATGGTTCACTTAAAATCAACACAAAAGAAAATATTCATTGATATTCTTGTCTAAAGAATAAGATTGTTACGATATCTTGCAAAAAGAAAAAAGTAATTCAACAAAAAGACCTCTAGAGCTTCTTCATATGGATTTATCTGGTCTAACTCAAACAATAAGTCTTAGTGGGAACAAATATAGTCTTGTGATTGTAGGAAATTTTTCAAGGTATACTTAAGTGTTGTTTTTACAAAACAAGACTAATACTTTTAAAAACTTTGAAATTTTTGCCAGAAGTGTTTAAAATGAAAAAGGTGCTTCCATAATCAATTTAAGAACTAATCATGGAGGTGAATTTTAAAATTATAATTTTATAATATTTTTCGAAAATCATGATATCAATCATGATATCACTCACAATTTTTCTACGCTCTACACTTTACAAAAAAATGGAGTTGTTGAGCATAAAAATTGCATAATCCAGGAGATGACTCGTACCTTGTTAAATGATATTAGAGTACCTAAATTCTTTTAGGCCAAAACTGCTTGCATAGCATGCTACATCATCAACAGAGTACAAAGCCATTCACTAATAAGACTTTATTGACTGTTGATTTTCATTCCAGTATGTGAATACCTGCAAAACAAACATATGGCTATGGAGGGCATCGAAAGGTACTCTAGTATGGCTACTCCAATGCCTAAGTTAGCTCCCATATCCTGTAGAGAGAGTTATCAAGTGATTAGGAAAAAATGAGAAAATGGAAGAAGATCTCCTTACCTAAGGGCTTTGTTTAGTATTTATAGTACATGAGTAGACATGTGTACCCAAATAGACTAAAAGAGTTGGGCTTAAGCCTTGATTTTATTGGTTTAGGCCTTTGGTTTATTTTACTAAAAAACCTTATCAACATTTGGCTCCCACTTTCTTTAGTGATAAAGTCGGCAAAGAGAGTATTTAGGGAGGTTGATTGTGTGGAGTCTATGGAAAAGTTTGTAATCCAAGCCTGAAGAGGTTGTAATCCAAGCCTAAAGAGGCTAAAGTACTTGAAGAAGTAAAGGCTTAAAGAGGCGAGGATCAGGAGTGGTCGGAGCACTTATAGATATCAACATGCCCAAAAAGGCAAACGCTTAAAGAGGCCGAAGCACCTGAAGAGGTGAAGGCTTAAAGAGGTCAATATGGCTGAAGAGGTTGATATGCTTGAAGAGGCTAATGTGCCTGAAAAGGCTGAAGCACTTGAATAGGCGAGGAGACTTGGAATGCTTAAAGTGGCGAAAAACACTTGAAGAGGCGAGAGCCGCCTGAAGAGGCGAGTAAGCATGCAAGTTGTTTGAATTAAACATGACTTGTGCTAAGTACAGCCGTAAGATTGGTTGTTGGCCTTTAGTTCGTTAATGTATAGAACTATAGGCTTGTTCGCTTATTGTTTATGTAAATTTTTGGACTTAGATCATTTTATCTATCATCGCCTAATGGCTTAAGGTTGTTAAGTAGCTCGTTATCTATTTATTAAATAGTACAATTGAGTTTATACTAGCTTGTTGTCCATAATGTGTGGGACTTAAAGCTATTAAGAGTTACCCATTAGCGGATTATGTTTGCATGGGCTTAAAGCGAAGGGGTTTCTTTAGCCCTAATCCATTTTTGAGTTTTCGTACTCATCTCTATAGGAAGTAGAAATAGACCTACTAAGACTTAGATAAATCACTATGAGCATTGAATGGTTGACAATTTTATTACCAAGCTTATGGAAGCCCATATTGCCAAGTAACATATAGTTATGTATAGTTTAATTCATGAACCACAAATCAAGTGTCCATTCCAATAGCAAATAGGGTTGAAGCTAAGTACAAAATATATCTCTTGAAATATTAATAATAGAAAAACCAATAACAATAGTGATAAGGTTTACTTACCTTTAATCAATAAGGACCAATATGTGTAGTTCAACTACAAACTTGTATCATAGGTGTATGTTCAAGATTTCAGCTACATGTATATCCAACTTGTTATGGGATGCCCAGCTTGCAAGGTCTACTACACTATTCCATAAAAACATGGACCATTACTTCCTACACCTTCGAACTTCCCGAGATTATTAAATCATTTAGTGGGTTAACAACCATAGCAAAATATAATGGGACAACAATTGTGCCAATTTTAATCTGATTTTCAAATTTTAAGGATTTGTTCACGGCTTTCAAGTCAAAAGGAGCTCAACTTGATAATAAATGGCATAGTAGTTTCAAGATAACTTAGACAGCAAGATGATTAGACTTTGTTATGTAAAGCTCGACCTATGAGTAGCTCGGCATATGTTTGTCCAAGAATAGTGTAGTTCGATCTAATATGCATCTATTATTGGAATTGTCTAAAGGTAACAGTTCATATTAAATAGAGTTTGGCCTTTGTATCCATACGAATAGACAATGTTTCTAATAAATTATTGAATTGAGCTTAGCTGTACAAGTAGGAATCAATGAAGCACTTGCCAACTTAATGCTTCGCTTTTTCACACATGTAAACAATAAGGCTTAGCATAAATTTACACTTAGTTATCCCTACTTGTATACTATTTGTAGTTCGACATGCTTGATTCATTGGGCACTTCACTATTTGTATTTTTGGTAGCTCAGCAAATATAAAAGAGGATAGCTAAGCACGTATAAAAGTCTCGACCTCAAGTGCAAGGCTTGATCTGTGTTTAATTCAGGGGTTGTAGAATATGCTACTTAGCATTGTAGCTCAGTGCCATTAGTTTTAATTCATTAGCTCACCAAATTCAACCCCACCGTTACTAGGTAGGCAATAGCACAATCGCATGTCAATCTCTTGTGCTTAAGCACAATTTAAGCGAAGTTGGCAAGAAGTTGGATACGCTCAAGTGTATTGGCTCAACGGATCAACACGGTATAGAGCTTTGATATCACTGGAGTTTGGATTTGTTAAAGAAACAGTTCAATACAATCAAATTTAGTGTAGCCTTACCACTTCCAATAGAGGTCAGTTCTAACAAGATCAAAATATTGAAGGCACTTGAGATTTGCATAAGCCAATGTTAGATTCTAACATGTTGTTAGCTCCAACATATAAAGAGTATTTACACAATTCAAACCAGTTCGATGTCCATCAAATGTAACTCGGTTAAGAAGAGCTTGAACTCTTGGTTAAACACCCTTCGTTTAGTTGCTCTACATCTTAAGCTATTGGAGCTCAATACAAAATAAAGCTTAATTATTGCTGTAGGGTGCTTGGTGTGTGTGTGGAGCTCGACCATGTTGATGACTAGCTTGGCTTCTTCAAAATTAGAGCTTTGTATTTGCTTAGTTAAGTAAAGTGCTTGGCTTGAAAATTGTTTCCCATTCAGTTCAATTAGTATGTGAAAAAGCTTGAGCATGAAACTATAGTATAAGAACTTGACCAGAAGCCTATCATAGAGCTTAGCATAACATTTAAGAATACTCAGCATGTTATGAGCTCAGTTTGGAGTGTAGATGGCAACTCAAGAGAGATATTTGGAGTTTTGATCCAATCTCAAACTTAGCTCAACCTTTTCTTCCATGGCGTGGCTGTTTAGCTTAATCAATAGAGAACTTACATGATGGAGAACTTGATAGTTGAAAGTCTATAAGTCGGTGTATATGTTAGGAGTAGCTCGACATGTAAATTATTCGGCAAACATGGAGCTTCTTGGTGTAGCATCTCGACATTTGAATTATTCGGCACATCTAAAGTGTCTCAACGTGTGAATTATTTGGCATAGCTAGAGTTTCTCAACAAATTATGTGATGAACATCTTGAGTCGCACGACATATGAAGCTGGTCGCTTAGTTGGCAACACTTACTTGACAAGGAGATGGATAATTACTTGGCCCAAAGGAGTTTGAAACAACATGGCTCTAATAGCTTGACTTCTCGATGTAGCTTTCTACTATATGAAGCTTGAAATTCCCAAAAGATAGCTCACACTTGTTGTCCTTACTAAAAGCTTAGGTCCGTATTTAAGTGAGCAGCTTAAATAATTCGACCGTATGCTCAAGCTCAAATCAGGAACTCTCTTTATTATTAACATACTATTTGGATTTATGCTCATAGTTACTTCTTGGCCACTTTGCATGGAGCTTGATAACTTGTTGACTCGGATAGACTTAACTTCTCAACTTTCATCGTTGGTCAACATTAGAGCTTAGTTGGTTCATCCAATAGCTTTGGTTAGCGTTGGAGCTTGGCCAATAGCTTTTCATATAGATAGAGCTTGACACTTAGCATTGATGATCTGGAGCTCAGCTCCGACAAGTTTAGCTTTTGTGGTTCGTAACTTAGAATGCTCAAACATTGCTTATTGTTGGACAATTTGGAGCTTCAATTACATTGATTTTGGTGGTTTTTTTCCTCGACTAGACCCCCAAACAATTAGCATACAATAAAGCTCTAGGCCTTTGGAGTTAATAGAAATTATCAGCAAGATGTTGCTCGGAAAATGTAGATATGCTCAACATCCATGAAAACTTAGCCTTGTATTGTCGATGACATAGTTTGGGAACATGCTTGGACTAGCTTGGAATTTGCTAGAAATTTTTTTTAGTAGTTTTTGTATCCTCCTCGACATTTCTTGAATTCATCATTTAAATTATTAAAAAAAAAAACTAGGGAAAATCATTAACTTCATCCGACTATTTCCTTTGAGAAAAACCGGAAGCTAGTTAGAAGTGCAATAGCGGTTAATGAGACAGTTGTCAACCCTCTTTGTACTTATAGGTCTTGAGAAATGTAAAAACCATACATTTAAAAACCAAAACACCAAAAATCATAAAGATACAAAGGAGAGTAACATTTACATGTAGATTCATGACCTGAAAATAAAAACAAATTCATGGTCGGAGAATAAAGACAAAGCTAAGAAACCATCATAAACTATTAGGCTACCAATGTCTTTCTATGATATAGAAGTAGTTGTACAATGGCTTTCCTGAATTTCCACAGTACATATAGATTTCAAAGGACAAGGTAACTGCTTATATATTGTCGGGTATAGTTTTCATACCCTTAATAAACACCATAAATCTAAACTTATGACCTCCATAAAGCATTGCAAGGGAATAATTGTGATAGAGGAAATTGTAGTTTTTAGCAATTTTTTCTAGCCATTCATACATGAAAATTCGAATTCAAATGACAGTTACCTAACAAAATTTTGAAGAATGATAAAAAAATTCGTGGCTTTTAACTATGATCGTGTAATTCCAGTAGATGGCACCAATTGTTGACTATTGATTTTCCTTCTGATGTGAAAACACCTGAAAAAAAAAAAAAAAAAAAACACTGCTATGAGAGATATTGAACAGTACTCCATACTCCGATGCCTAAGTTAGCCCCTTTATCCTGTGGAGAGAGTTGTCAAGTGATTAGGGAAAAAAAATGAGAGAATGGAAGAGAGCCCCCTTACTTGGAGGTCTTGTCTAGTACTTATAGTACGTGATTGAACATGTATACCTATATAGACCAAAGGCGTTAAGATTAAGTCTTACTTTTATTGGTTTAAGCCTTTAGCCTATTTTACTAAAAAAAACTCTATCAACAAACTTCATATGAAGTCTATAAAGGAAGGAAACCAATAGTCTCTTTCATACCTTCAATTGCAAGTGTTATGTAAAAAGGAATATTGATAACTTGGGAATATGCAACAAAGAAGTAGATGAAGCCATTTTTCTAGGGTACTCTCTAAATGGTTAAGCTTTTCAAGTCTATAACAAATCGACCAAAATAATTGAAGTCTATAAACATAAAATTTTGTGATGATATTCCTTTGATAAAAAAATAAAAAGGAAGAGAAAAGGAAGTTTTTAGAATGTGTAGAAGCTAAAATAAATCTAAGTTGCCTAACCTTATCAAAGAAAGAGTAGAATAACCAAAGAAGGTCATCTAAGACTTAATAGTTTAAACCATCTCATCATCTCGAGTTAATAATTGGAGATGTCCAAACTAGAGGCTAAACACAATCTAAACATTAAAACATAGAGAATCACTTTGCTATGTTATCCAAGGAAGAACCAAACTCTATTGAAGTTGTGTTAAAAAACATAAATTGGATTCATGCAATGCAAAAAGAATTAAATCAATTTCATAGAAACCAAGTGTAAAGAAAAAATAGATATATTTGATAAAAATGCATTATTAAGAGAATCAATTTTTTATTTCCTTCCATCATTCCTCGAGTTCCATAGGTTTGATCCTATAGAATCTAACCCATTTTCTCATTGAGAAAGGGATATGAAATAAATCAAATTGATTTTTTGATCAAAAGTACCAAAGTAGAGGTTTAAAAATAAGTTAGATGAAAATGACAAAGTTGTATGAAATAAAGCACGATTAATAGCCAAAGGCTATTTAGAAGAGGAGGGCATAGATCATGATGAAACCTATGCACCTATTGCTTAATTAGAAGCAATTCGTCTTATGCTTACATGTGCTTGTTTCAAGAATTTCAAATTATTTCAAATGAACGTAAAAAGTGCTTTTTTAAATGGGTATATCAAAGAGGAGGTTTATGTAGAATAACCCCCTTGATTTGAAGATCCATTTATGGAAGATTATGTTTTCAAACTAAGAAAGGCTTTGTATAGCTTAAAATAAGCATATCAAGCTTGGTAGGAACGGCTTAGTGAATTTCTAATTAAGAATGGCTTTAGTAGAGGAAAGATAGATACAACTCTATTTTTAAAATATTATGATAAAGATATATTAGTTATACAAATTTATGTTAGTAACATCATTTTCAATGCTACTATTGAAGATTATTGCAAAGAATCTTTTAAGATGATACAGGTTAAATTTAAGAGATCAATGATGGGCAAGTACACCTTGTTTTTGGATTTGTAAATTAAGTAAACTAATGAAGGCATACTCATACACCAAGAAAAATATACCCACCAAATAATCAAAAAGTTCAATTTAGAAACTGCTAAAAGAGTTTTGACTCTAATGAGTAGATTCATAAAGTTAGATTTAAATTTTGAAGGTAAGAAGGCAAGTGAAAAACTCTATAGAAGTCTTATTGGGTCATTATCGTATTTAGCAACTTCTAAACCTAACATATATGCACATTTTCAAAGTTCTCTAACTGAAATGCTTTTCACAGTTGTTAAAAGAATTTTCACATACCTATTAACTACATCTAAGCTTAGTATTCGATGTCTAAACAGTCAAAACATTAATTTAGTTGGATATTCATATGTAGATTATGCTAGATGTAAGGTTGATTGGAAAAGTACCTCCGACTCTTTTCAGTTTTTGGGTGACAAATTAGTTTCTTGGTCCTCTAAAAAACAAAATTCCGTTGCCTTATAAATAGCAAAAGCAGAATACGTTTCAATTGGAAATTGCTGTACTCAAATTCTATGGATGAAACAACAAATGATGGATAATGACATAAATTATAAAAATGTTCCTATCATGTGTGATAATAAAAGTGCCATTAATTTAACTACAAATCTAATACATCATTCAAGGTTTAAGCATATAGAAAAAAGACATCATATTATTAAAAATCATGTGTCAAGTGGAGATATTAATGTTGAATTTGTTTCGACTAATTTACAGTATGCTGATATTTTTACTAAACTATTTTTAAAAAAAAGATTTGAATATATAAGGAATGAGCTAGGAATTTACAATCCACTCTCATGAAATTGTCTACATGTTCCCCAAAAATACTGCATGTGACCCCTACATCCTCTACTTTCTTACATGTCCGTTTTTATTAAAATTGTCCAATTTCCTTATATCTTTCCCTTGAGTTTTCTAAACGTCTCTTCATCTTTCTTTTCAAAACCTCTCTAAAGAATCCTTCTACAAACTCCATCTTGTCTCCTATGCTCTTTATTAAGAAACCTTAACATGGCACTAAAGAAAACCATCCCTGTTAAGGGAAAGTCCAAAGCTTAAACAAACCAAATAAAACTACTCCAAATGTTTTTATCACCTCGAAAGACTAGGAATCTATGAAACCTTCGAAGGATGTTACCTCTAGTTCTAAGAAAAGAAAAGGAAAGGGAAAGGAAAAGGTAGAAAACATGTTGACAAGTTGAAGACACTTCAACTTTCAAAAAAAGTAATGATAAAGTCTGTGACTCTTCATTTTTTAATCTTAGCTTCTTCAAAAGAAATGGGTTTTATTGGAATGAGTTCTTGGGTAATCTAAGATGTTTAAGGTTGTTAAATATTCAAGAAACTATAAATGTGGTTGTTTTGAAAGAGTTTTATAAAAATTTGGTAACTGATGTTGAAATAGAAGTGTTGAATACTTTAGCTCTTGGTACGAAAGTAGATATTACACTCGTAAGTGGCAAAGCCACAACAGTCCCACCATATAACCCATTTAAGATAGTAACTGACCTCTCAATCGCTATCGTAAATATAATTTACATAAGGCATCCATAACTACCAGCTTTGAAGTAAACAGTTTATATAATATTATTGATAAAATTATATATAGAACCTTAAGTCATGTATATATATATATATATATATATATATGTTGTCTTATAATCCCAGGAGATATTTACATAACATAGTAGTTTGATAAGTAAAATATTACAAGATCAAATCACATATCCAAGAGTTGTTAATAAAAACTCTCTAAAGCTTTATTGATCCTCCAATTTAATCCTTACTCCCCCAAAAATCTTTAAAAGGGTACTAATCTCTAGATAGTTATAATACAGCATTTCAATTACCACTTGCAAGAAGATTTATAAGGGTATGAGCAATTAATAGCTCAGTAAGTAGAGATTGAGACATAAAACTATATAATAAATGCAAATAAAATGCAATACAACATGCAAATGCCACTACATGACATTATCCAATTCGTTGTAAAATTAGAAAAATTTTACTCGCTTTAATCCGGGTTTGAGAAGTATCAACGTGTATGCAACAATTTAAGACCAAACCTAGATTTGTGCAATGGAGGCACTACTCCTCTCATGACTATCTTTTGAATCACTATCCTCATCCTTATTGTGACCTCCTTTCTTATCACTTAGTTTGATTAAGGATGAAGAAAAGAACATTATGCTACAACGCTATCCTTTCCAAAGGTATTGATATTTGGTCAAAAAATCCTAGTCATCCCCTAAAGGGTTACAATGCATGTCCAATTTAAGGGTTCAGGTTAAATATAGCTAATTTTAGTTTATGATGATCAAACAATTTGTCTCTACACGATTACAGCAAATGACTAAAGCAAAGTATCAGTATACAGCCCAATAATCACAAACACACAAGCATCTACATACAAGCATAAACAAATACAATGCTAAGCCTTTAAGTACCATAATACTGTATTCTAAAATACAGTAATGTATTGATCTCAACTTACTTGAAATCCTTGATTTGCTCACTCAAACTTGATGCATGATTGAATTGTTGCTGCTTGTTCCTATAATACAAATACCTTTTAGTATTTATACCCTTATTACACATATAAGCTTCAAATCATAGTTTAACCTAATTATCCAAGTTTTATATTACTTATTACTAAACTACTCCTAAATGAGTTTCTAATTCAGTTTCTACATCAATTCCTTAATTAAGTTTTAATTCAACTTCTGGTTTCAGTTTTTATTCATAAACCCTGGGAACTCCTTTCAAACCAATATGTGAAATTTATCTAATTATATTTGAGGATTCTAATTCTCCTATTTAGCTCATAACCAGTATTTTGGTCTATATGGTATTCTAAATCTCCTAGCATGACATGCCAATAATCCAGATATTTTTACACTTAACACTTATTTTTCTTGATTTTTATTAATTTTATTTAATTAATTTAGTATTATTTCAACATATATTAAGTATTTTAAGTAATTTTGGGTATTTTTACTTACATTTAAAAATATATATAGTATAAATAAATACTCTTAAATATTGTTTATATTATTTTATAATTTTTAGTATTCATATAATTTATTTCTATAGATTCGTTAATTATTAGAACTCATTTTACGCGTTTTCGATATATAACAAGTAATATATGTATGACTTAATATTATAATATTTAATTATTTATTTTCCTAAATTCAAACTTACGGAATTACTTGTACTAATATTCTTAACTTCGTTGTAAAATTTGGAGCTGATTAAACAATTTATCCTATTGCCCTAAATTTTACGTATTGACTCTCAAATACGTAATTGTGAGGCTTATATTCTCATACCCCTTCAAAAAAAGTGTTATTCTCAAAACTTTTGTATATTTCCACCTTACTCAATTAACAAAAAAATGACACCTAATATTCTTTTACTAACCTATAAATCAAATGAACCATGGATACTATTTCATCACTGTTACTTTTGGTTCCTAGGTGACCTCTAAATCTGGACCTTCAATCATTTGTACCTTTATATATTCTGTATCTTAATTCCTTAACTTTTGAACCCGATTATCCAGTATCTTTATAGGTTGCTTCATAACTTGGAAATTCCTCTTTAATTCCACTGGCTTTATCTCTACGATTACATTCTGACTCTTAACAAACTTCCTTAACATCGAAACATGAAATATGTCATGATAGCTCAATCAAAGTAAAGGTAAGGCTATTCAATAGGACACATTACCCATTTTCTCTAGTACTTTAAATTGACCAATATATTATTGACTCAAGTTTCCTTTTGAGCTAAATAGTCTAAGTCTCCTGATTGGACTTATCTTAACGTAAACATAATCTCTAACTTTAAAATATAATAACCTTCTCTTCAAATCTACCCTACTCTTATAACGTTCTTAAGCTTCCTCCATTCGTTAACATATAGTCTAAACCTTTTCATTCGTTTCATTAATCATGTTGGGTCCAATCATTGGATACTCCACATGATCTTAATACAATGGTGATCTACACTTTCTTCCATATAACACTTCATAGGGTGCCATTTGTATAGTTGATTAGTAACTATTGTCATAGGAAAACTTTATCAATAGCAAATATTTTTCCCAAGCACCACCAAAATCTAATACACAAGCTCACAACATATCTTCTAAAGTTTGAATTATTCGCTTAGATTGCACATCCGTCTATGGACAATAAGCTATACCAAATTTTAATTTTGTAACCAAAGCTCTATATAAACTTTCCTAAAATTTGGATACAAACCAGTTATCTCGATAAAAACAATGCTTTTAGGCATACCATGTAATCTTATTATCTCTCGAATATACGGTCTAGCCATCTTTTCCATTGAATCTCCTATCCAATAGGGCAAAAAATATGCACTCTTCATTAATCTATCCACGATCACCTAGATCGAATCATAACTAGGTTGAGTTCTAGGTAGTGCCAGCATGAAATCTGTTGTAATATGATCCCATTTCCATTTTGTATCTCCAAAGGTTGCAACGAACCACCCTGTTTTTTATGTTCTGCTTTAACTTATTGACACGTAATACATTTTGCCTTAAACTATGCAACATCTCTTTTCATTCCATTCCATCAAAACATTGACTTTAAATCATGGTACATTTTATTTTCTTTTGGGTATACTGTATAATTGGTGATGCGTGCTTCATCTAAAATTTTCTTCTTTATATCGGGATCTCATGGCACACATATCCTTCCTCTAAATCTTAATATACCTCTTTCATCCACTTTGAAATCAGAATTATTCTCTTTGCTTAGATTTTCTTTCATTTCCATCATATCCTTGTCTTCTTACTTCTATTTAATTCTCTCCAATAAGGTAAGCTACATCACCAAATTCATCATTTGACTATTAGATTCACACCAATCAAACCCGATTTCCAACTTTTCAAATTCTTGCATCAACTTAAGTTGGGAAGTTAAGAATAATGCAACCTGTTCATAGTTCTTTCAACTCAAAGTATCTGCCACAAGATTGGCTTTTCCAAGATGATAATTTATGTTTAGATCATAATCCTTAATTAACTCCAACCATCGCCTTTGTCTTAAGTGTAACTTCTTTTAAGTGAAGAAATGCTTTAGACTCTTGTGATCAGTATATAGTCCACATCATTATTCATGTAGATAACGTCACCAAATATTTAAAGCAAACAACACAATTGTTAGTTCTAAATCATGAATTAGATAATTTATTTCATGTGACCTCAACTATTTCATTGCATATCCTAAAATTTTTCCATCTTGCATCAGCATACAACCTAATCCATTTTGAAAAGCATCACCATTGACATTATATGACTTATTTGGATCAAGTAATGTTAATGCCGGTGCCATAACTAGTCACTTCTTCAATTCTTGGAAACTCTACTCACATTCTTTACTCCATTGAAACTTGACATCATTCTGAGTCAATCAAGTCAACAGTCTTGCAATCTTGGAGAAATTCTTTATAAACTATCGATATTATCTAGCCATACCTAGAAAACTCTTCACTTCCAAAACAATGGTTGGCTACTTCTATTCCATTACTGCTTTTATCTTTTCAAGGTCTATAGAAATTTCTTCACTTGATACAATGTGACCTACAAAAAAAATCTCATCTAACCAGAAATCATATTTACTTAACTTATCATACAACTTAGTTTCTCTTAATTTTTGCAATACCAACAGTAAATGCACTATATGCTCCTCCTTAAATTTTGAATAGATCAGAATATCATCAATAAACACCACAACAAATTTGTCTAAATATGGCTAATATATACAATTCATTAAATCCATAAATATAGATAGGGCATTTGTTAAACCAAAAGGCATCTCTAGAAACTCATAATGACTATATTAAGTCTCAAATGCAATTTTAGGTACATCTTCCAACTTAACTCACAGTTGATGATACTGTGATCTCAAGTCAATTCTAGAAAACTTAGTTACACTTAATAACTGGTCAAACAAATCATTAACACAGGGTAGCGGATACTTATTTTTAACAGTAACCTTATTTATTTCCCGGTAGTCTATATACAATCTCATAGTACTATCTTTCTTCTTCACAAATAATACTAGTGCTCCCCATTAGTAAACACTCGGACGTATAAACCCTTTATCTAATAACTCCTAAAGTTGCTTTTTTAGCTCTTGAAGTTCCATGGGTGACATTTGATATGGAGCTTTAGATATAGGTTCAGTTCTAGGGACTAACTCGATAGTAAAGTCGAACTCTCGATGCAAAGTTAGACCCGATAGATCCTTTGGAAATGCATATGAAAACTCACATATTACCGGTATATCTGCTACTTTGGGTACCTCTTTCTTCACTTCAATCAAAAGTATCCAACAAAACTTCCAATCATTCTCCTTTACCATTGTTCCATAAATTTCTTCACACATCTTAACAACAACTAACTTTAGTTACTTCCACCTGCTTTCTCTTAAAACACTATTTCTCCATCATTTAGAAATTAATTTCCTAAAAAGGTAAAGTTGTAATAATCCTGCTGTATGAACCATCTTAAAATAGACTCTGACTTTACAGTTGCGATCATAGATTTAGTTCACACCAAGCATACTCGACGCTACTGCTTTAAAGTATCCAATTTGTTACATGCTTAATATAAACATGTGGAATAATTCTTTTGAAGTCAACTGATCAAGCAAACTTGTAGATTTGACCTTTCAAAAGAGTGTTGGTAAAACCCACATGATACATACTTTGATATATAGACCAAAAGATGGAAACTAGCGATCCCCTTGAGAAGGCTCAAGTAGTTTCCTTAGCTATTAGAAAAAGTTAACAAGAAGAACGGAATTTGACCGAATTCTTCGTGATCCTCACTTTTTAATCCCATTTGCTAAAGTTTTGGTTTTAGGTTCACTACTTGTAGTTCTATTTTGAACCTATAGAACATATTATAGAGAAATAAGCGATAACTTACTCAATAAGTGAGTCAGAGATGCATTTAGTGCATTATAAATAAGGTTTTCAACTAAATTAGTTAGATGTAATGTATGTACAAGTAAATATCATTGCACAACATTATCTTATTCATTGTGCGATCAGAGAAATTACATTTGCTCTAATCTGGGTTGAGGAGTTTGATGTTATACACTCGCAAATCATAACCAAACCAGGGCTTATTCAATGGAGAATACCTTTCTCCCATAACCACCTTTGAATCACTACCTCCAACTTTGCCATGATTTCCTCTCTTGTCACTTAGTTTAACTAAGGTAAGGAAAGAATGATTCCAACTATCCTTATCGAAAAGAGTCCGTGTTTGGCTCAAAAATCTTAGTCGTTATCTCTAGTGGGTTGTGATACATGTCAGGTTAGATATTAAGTCGAGTTTAAGTTAGTTTATTTTTAAGGTGATAAACCAAACTCAGATAATTCAAGCATAATAATAATAATCATAAGACAACCATAACATGGAGCTTAGCTCTCATCACAGCAAATCGAAATTCAAACATAAGCATTGCACGCACACAAATAGTTAACTACAATTATAAACAAATACATATCAAAGTTCCTAAATATTCTAAAATAATATCTCAAAATGTTGTTAAGTATTGATCCCACTTACATGTGCTATGTTTCCCCGAAGAAGTGGCTACTTGGTGATCTTGTTTGTACAAAATCCCTATACAACATAACAAAGCTTTATGATTTTGTAGAACCTATGAAATTGTTATGGTTTATCTAATTTATTCTAATAGTTTATGTCACCAAAAAATGTTTTTGTCATTGTATATATATCGATATTTTTCTTAAAATATACTATAAGATCCTCTATTTATCTTATAGTATATTTTAAGAAAAATATCTATATATATACACCTAACATATGAACATATATATTAAAGTATAATAGGAGAATATATACATTTATATATATATATATATATGCATACAAATTTGTTGGTGTGGTTTTAACTATCTTCAGTAGACACAAATTTGTAGGTGCATCTGTCCAAATCACCGTGATGTTTGCTTATTGGCAATATTCAGTAATTTCATTCATTATTCCTAACAAAAGCCTTAAGGAATTTTATTTTATTTATTATTATTTACATTTTTTTTTTCTAAAAGGAATTTTACTTAATATGAAGGTGGTTAGAATTTTGCCTCACCTACCTAATTATTTTAACTAGTATCTATTATTTGTATTTAATAGTTGCCTAACTGTTAGAATTTTATGGTGGTTATTAGTAACATATCAATAGGGATGAACATGTGGTCGTGATTCATAAGCATACTATTATCTATATTATATATATATATATATATAATACACATTATACAGACATGACCAATACATATAGATAGAACAAAAAAAAAAAAAAACTACTAAGTATCCCTTTATATAGATATATAAGTTTTGACATGTGATAACATATATATATATATACATATATATATATAGGTATATTAATTATTTCGATTCAAGTAAAAATGGAGGCATTAAAGAAACTTAAGTACATTAAAGTAGTAAATGATGATTATTTTTGCTAGAAAACATCTAAAATAGAAAGGAAAGTACACAGCTTTGCCTAGTTAATTATTTTAACTAGTATTTATTATTTGTATTGAATAGCTGCCTAACAGTTAGAATTTTATGGTGGTTATTAGTAACATATCAACAGGAATGAACATGTCATCGTGATTCATAGGCATACTATATATATATATATATATATATATATATATATATGATACATATTATACAAGCGTGACCAATACATATAGATAGAGAAAAAAAAAACTATTAAGTATCCCTTAGATATATAAGTTTTGCCATGTGATAATATATATATATATATAGATAGGTACACTAATTATCTTGATTCTAAGTAAAAATGGAGGCAGTAAAAATGGAGGCATTAAAGAAACTTAAGTACCTAAAGTAGTAAATGATTATTATTTTTGCTAGAAAACTTATAAAATGGAAAGGAAAGTACATGGCTCTGCCTAGTTAAACTACTTCTACTAAATCCTAAATATAAGCTGGTAAGCTTGATCACAAATTTAGGATCAATTTCTAATATTGTAATTTTTTTTCTGTCTCACTATAATTACATACTTAGCAAGTCCACACCATTGATTGGCAAGGGGTTTAGTTTCATTTCTTCATCTTTCTCTTCTTCTTCTTCTTTTATGATTATTAAAATCCTGTGGACAAATTTGAATTTCCCGACTAATCCATGCCATAGTCAAGTAATATTGAAACTCATGATTAGCACAAGTCAATTTATAAAATGCACTACTAGTACTTTCGCAATCCAACCATAACACTATCAAACTAAACTCAATTTACAAGTGTATTTGTTTACATATATAGACATACACTAATGGAATTGTGGCATTTTATTAGAAATAAATGTCAGACTTCTTTTTCTTGAAATCAAATACATTGTTTGAATAGTTTATGTTCTTAATAGTCTAAGCTCTGGATGGAATTACATTTTTGAATGACACTCGATAGATTATCAAGTAACCAACCTACCAATAATCATAAAATAAATACAAAGCACGCATAAAATGAAAATTCACAATCACCATGTCAAAATTGTGTTGGAATAATCTTACCTCTTGTTTTTGAATTGTCATTTACTCCTTAATTTGTTCGACTAATGAGAAAATGGATACGCAACTCCATCATCTCCGGCAACTTGGCTTCCACCGGTAGTGAGATGGCTTGTCGTGAAGGAATTTTTTTTTTTTTTTCTTTTACCTCTTCTGTACGACTACCAGTCAGTAGGACAAGTTTTGAAATCACCTATATTCTACTCCCTTCCTCGTTTGCAATTAGAATTTTCTTTTTCCTCTTAGTTTTAGTTTAGGTTTTATGCTTTTGGCAATCAGAAACTTAGATGGCTGCATGTGGAAATTCTCCACTTCTTTGACAGGTGTAGAGAACTTTCGAGGTGTTAACCATGCGTTTGTGACATATATTATTCTATAATATTCATTAAATTAAAATGTATTAATCGTTGGAAGTACGCTGCCATCGTACAGCTCTTTATTGCAGGATAGTTCACTTTGGATTGCCTCCAACTTTCCCAATTTAATGGTCAACATCACTTATATTTAGTAATTTCCTACAAAATATATATATATATATATACCTAGGGGTTAGCTAGTGTTTGCGATTAGTTTCCCTATTCTTCTAGTC
Source organism: Lumnitzera racemosa (assembly GCA_024138005.1). Lineage (NCBI taxonomy): Eukaryota > Viridiplantae > Streptophyta > Magnoliopsida > Myrtales > Combretaceae > Lumnitzera > Lumnitzera racemosa. Next base: position 74,248,550 of record JAMXBC010000003.1, read on the forward strand.
CATTTTTTGTTTAGAGATATCATTTGCAGAGATTATATACTATATATTATATATAATTTACTTATATTTTAGAGTTTACTAGTCTATAAGTACACATTTCATTTGTTAGGTGTATTCATAAGTATATATTATCTCTTAAATATTATTTTGTGTCATCTATTAGTTTTTTATTTGAATAATTCATTTGCTCTTGTTAGTTTCAGAAACTCGAATTTCACTATTCACACATATTAATATACTTAACTTGTTAACTACGTTAATATTTCATTGATCAATTTTCTAAAATTTATGTTCACATTGAAACTTGAACTTTCCTTTCCTTAAGAGCTTGTTAATTGTCCAGACACAAATTACACATCAAACAAATAGCTAATAATATAACTTAGCTAATTCTTGTAAGCTGTATTTATACTTTGTTATTAAATTTTTTATATCCAAATTCATGACATTGTTGATACTAGCTTTTCTCATTCCATTACAAAATAGGGGCTTATATTCAAGCGAACAACATCTTTCTACACCTACATACATGTATGGATTTTAAATCATTGTCTATATAATTTATCTCTAAGGCTACATCAAATGTTAGAACTTGTCTTGCATGCTTTCAATAAATAACAGATGTTGTGTTACAAATTAGCTTTTTAGTTATTTTATTATTTTGCTATTATATTTCCAAAATCTACACTTGTAGGGCCACTTTGTTTATTATATACATACATATTTATATATTATTTGCTCTTCTATTTATTTACTTATTTATTTATTCATTTATTATTATCATTAGTAGTAGTAGTAGTAGTTAGCTAAGTCATAAAACATTAGCTCAACTAGACTACTTTCTTGAGTGCACTAGAGCTAGATGCTTGAGACCTATTTATTAGAGCACGAAGCTTACCCTTTTCTTAACTCGATAGCTCCTGTGATTACCCTGCATCTAAACGTAAGATCCTAATTGTAAGTTTTGCAGGGTCTCACATAGAATAATAGTTTCACTACTACATTCCACATTTGCTTTATGCTTAGAAAATCAATCTATTCTCACAATTACATCATATCCTTGTAAATACGGAAAGAAAAGCATTGCAATAACAATCTCAGACCCCATAACTACTCACTTTATTTTCTCATTAAATTCATTTACTGACTTAAGCATCGAAGTGGCCATATCAAATTAACTCTAGTAACCTTTAGTTCTTCGTACTTTAGAGAAAGGAAACTATCCAAAAACTACACAATAGCATTTGGCGCCGTCTATTTTTTCTTACCCATCTACATGACTAGGATAAGATTAACTAAAAGTATAGGTGCTGGTACCATCTTAAAGGGGGGAAGTAAGCACATTAACAAGCAACGTTTAGTTAAGCTGGAGCAACTTTGCCTTAACTTGGCTAAAGAAAACCAAGAATTAAGCAAAAAACATAAAGAGATCCTTGATCTTCTTCATGGTAATGCCCACTTAAGTCTAAACAAAGAACACGTCGATCATAATGCCAGGAACAACAAAGACTTAATCTATTCACCGGAATTGCTGAAAAGCAAGCTGAAGCTACAATGGTACCTTTGGCCCTTAGCGAAAAAAAAAATAACAAAGGTAAGCAACTACAACAAGTTTACCATGCTAAACCCTCTCATGTTAGTACCTCTACTACAACGAGTAAATAGTTTCAAATTAAGAAGAGCCCTTTCATCGTAAAGATTTTGGAAGAGGTTATATCATGGCATATTAAGTTGCTACAATTTGAAACCTATGATGGGACGAGAGATCCTGAAGATCATTTAGAGTACTACTACACTTTTGCCAAGTTATATAGCTTGATTGATACCGTAGCCTGCCAAGCTTTACCCTTGACACTGAGGAATGTAGCAAGTACATGGTTTGAAAACCTGAAGCTAAACACTATTTCATGTTTTGAGGACCTGGTAAAAGTGTTCCTTCAACACTTCCTTACAAGTAAGCTTCTTGTTAAGGATTCTACAGTCTATAATAAAATAAAGCAAAGATCAAATGAGTATATTAGAGATTATCTTATCAGATTTATGGTTAAGATGGTCTAAATTTCAGAACTGAACATGAATGTAGCTTTCAATGCGTTATTGATGGTGTTAAGCCTTACGAAAACTTTTTTAAGTCTCTCATCAAGAATAAGTCCAGAACTTTTGCCTAATTCAAAGCCAAAGCCACGTCTTACGTCTAACAAAAGGACCATATAAAGACTTAGCGAGAGGTCAATCAAAATAGAGGAGATGGTAAAAGTGATAGGAAGAAAAGTACGAAAGATTGGCTCGAAACAAATGATGATTAATGTCCTAACTTTGAGAAAAAAATGCTATAAATTCCAACATATTCTGTCTACACACCAGTCAATCGTCTAATTTTAGATATATTGATGGAAGTGCGTAGACAAAGAGGCGTGTTGCAGTAGCTAGAGAGGATGAGAGGAAACCTATCAAGGCAAAATTTCAACAAATACTATGATTTCCATTGCAATAAAAGCCATAACATCGATAAATGCATCCAATTTAAGAACGCGATTAAGGATGCCACTTAACGAGGGCACTCACATAAGGTTTTAGCTCATGATACCGAGAATATTGAGCGACCATCTCAAAGGAGACGAGAAGACTAGGAGAATGTTACTTGACCAACTATTGTCGGGAAAAATGCAAGAGATGGGAACACCAGTAGAGTACCTAATGAAATAATCAACACTACTGTCGGCAGACCTTCTACTATAGGCTAATCAAACTCTTTAAGTTCGACTAATGCCATTAGTTATATTTGTAATATCTAGGGCAAGAAGTTCAAAATAAAAAATGTGATTTCTTTTACAAAAGAAGATTTTGAAGGTATTTAAAGGCTAAATGATGACACACTTATGCTTAGTGCGAAAATTGCCAACTTCGAGGTCAAGAAAATTATCGTTAACACTGAAAGTTTAGTAAACATTATTTTTCAACATATTTTTTATTAGATGAGACTAAAGATCACAGCACACTTGAGATCCTACAACTGTGATTTGTATGCCTTCAACAATCAACCCGTTCGAGCAACCTAAGTAATTTCTTTATCAATCCAAATTAGAGATGACGAGCATATTACGAAAGACAAAGTGGACTTTCTTGTTTTCAAATGTTGGTCTTCATATAACATGATCATGTGACAACTATGTCAACACTTATTCGGCATTGTCCCTTCCACTGCTCACCTCAAGGCCAAATTCCCCACTCCTATGGGAGTCAGTGTATGCAAAGGAGATTAACAATTAGTGAGATCATTGTATATAAGGGCATTACGGTAAGTCGAAATTTTTCGAGTCGAAATTTGCTCAAAAAGAAAGTCAGTTGGCATAGATAGTGTCGAAGATGAAACAGAGGAAATTTCATTGGGAGGTGATCTTGAAAAGACGACCAAGATAAGGAAACCCTTGCTAACAGATATCCATCAAAGATTAATCAAATTTCAATAGGATAATGCTGATATATTTATGTGGTCCCCCTTAGACATGCCGGGTTTCCCTAGAGACGTTATGGTACACGAACTTTAAATTGATCCAAATGCAAAGGTGATTCAATAGAGGAAAAGATATTTCACCCCTAAGAAGCAAGCATCCATTGAAGAAGAAGTCCATAAACTCTTGAAGGCAAGATTCATTTAGGAAGTGCCTTATGCAACTTGGTTAGCTAACTGCGTGTTAGTTAAGAAGTCTAACGATAAGTGATGCATGTGCATAGAGTTTATGGATCTGAACAAGGCATATCTTAAAGATTTCTTTCCCCTATCGAAAATAAATTAGATGGTTGATTCAACAGCTGGGCATGCTTTACTTTCTTTCATGGATGCTTTTTCCAGTTACAACCAAATTAAAATAGATGAGGAAAGTGAAGTTCACACATCATTTGTCACCAACTTTGAAATATACTGTTATACGGTAATGCCCTTTAGGTTAAAAAAACGTAAGAGCAACTTATCAGTGGCTTGTAACTATGATGTTTAAGTCACAGATTCATCAAAATGTCGAAGTGTATGTCGACGATATGATTGTAAAAAGCATGATAGAAGATCTGCATCTTACTAATCTTGATGAGACGTTTGGTACTTTAAGGAGATACAATATGAAGTTGAATCTATAAAAGTGCATCTTTGGTCTTGCTTCGAGTAAGTTTTTAGGTTATATGGTCACTCAGCATGGTATCGAAGTGAATCCGAGGAAGATTGATGCAATCAGAAACGTGAAGTCTCTTCGTATTATCAAGGAGGTTTAGGAGCTAACTGGACAAATAACTACCCTTAACAAGTTTATGTTGAGGAGTGTGGATAGGTGTACAAAATTCTCTAAAATTTTAAAGAATCCCAAAGATTTCAAGTGGACAAATGAGAGCAAAAGAGCATTCAACAAGCTTAAAGAATTTCTCGTGTCACCACCTATACTCTTGATACTGATTCTAGGAGAGAACTTATATTTATACTTGTCGATTAGTAGCCAAGCACTTTCCTCTGTATTGGTTTGAATTGACGGTAAAGAGCATAAGTCAATTTATTACTTGAGTCATGTCTTACAAGGATCGGACATCGATATACCAAAATTGAGAAATTTATGTTAGCAATGATTCTCTCGGCAAGGAAGTTAAAACCATACTTTAAGGCTCACTAAATCATAGTGCTTACTGATAACCTTTGCAGCAAGCATTGCAATGGCCAAATTCTTTTGGGAGGATGATGAAATATGTCTTGGAGCTAAGTGCCTGTGGCATACAATACAAGCCTAGAACGGCATTAAAAGCTTAAGTGTTATCAAAATTTGTGGCTGAGTTCACAAGTGAAGCTGATATGAAATCTTTATGTCGATGGTTCTTCGAATAAAGAAGGAAGTGGTGTAAGTCTTATCCTATAGGGACTTCACAAGAAGGTCAATTATGTCCTAAAATTTGGATTTTTAGTTAGTAACAATGAAGCAAAATATGAAGCCTTGATTGCAGGACTCAGATTGGCAAAGGAAGTTGGTGCCAAGAAAGTTGAAGTTTTCTTGAATTTGCAACTTGTGATGTATCAAGTCAAAGGAAGTTATGCAACGAAGAAAGAAGAAATGAGCAAGTATGAGAGCTCATGGAAGAATTTTAGTCCTTTTCAATTCACAAAATACCGAGGAGTAAGAATATTGCCACCAATAAGCTATTAAAGTTAGCTAGTATGGCATTTCCTAATTTGAGTGACAAACTTTTTGTCAAGTTTCTCCCCTACAAGAGTTCACTAATTGTTTTGTAGGGCTATAAACTAGATCCTTACCCGAAAGAGAAATCTTAGATGGATCTAATTGTAAAATATATAAAGGATGGTGTCCTCCTTGATGACTGGAAAGAGACTCGAAAATTAGTTTATCAATTTGTAAATTATACACTAATAGATGATCAGCTGTACAAATACAGTATATCCCAACCTTATCTTCGATGCCTTCCTCTGAAAGATGCCCGACAGATGTTATCTAAACTACATGGCGGTGTATGCAAAAACAATGTGAAAGTACAAATGTTGTATATCCTTGCGCTGTGACTCGACTATTATTAGCCGACAATGAAAGATGGTGCGAGAATAGCTGTTCGACATTGTCCACAATGCCAAAAGCATGAGGAGTTAAGTCATGTGGCTTCTACTGAATTGTGCTGCTTAACCAGTCCTTAGCCCTTTACCTAATGGGGATTAGACATACTTGGACTATGTCCAAAGTCTGCAACCTAGTGACAATTTATCATTGTTGTTATGGATTATTTCACAAAGTAGGCGGAAGCTGAAGCATTAGCAAGGATCATTAAACAAAAGGTTAAAGCATTTGTTTTCAACTTCATAATATCAAGGTTCGAAGTCCCATTTATGATAATCATGGAAAATGGACCACAATTTAACAATGAAAAATTTCAAGCATTTTGTGAGAAATACAACATCCATTTGAATTACACATTTGTAGCTCACCTTCAAACTAATGGGCAAGTGAAAGCTGTTAACAAAATCATCTTACACAGCTTGAGCAGGAAGGTTAATCAAGTTATGGGAAAATGAGTTGACGAATTGCTAGATGTTTTATGGGGATACCAGACTACCTACAGAACCATAATAGGGGAAATGCCCTTTAGATTAGCTATGTATGGAAGCAGTGTTGCTGATCGAGTTGAACCTGCTAAATTTATGCATATAGAATTTTGACATGACAATCAATCATGTTGGTTTGATGGCTAATTTGGATATAATTGAAGAAATTTGAGATGCCGTAAGAGTAAAAGTTACAGCATATCAATGTAGGGCAGCCAGGTATTATAATCAGAAGGTGAAGTATAAGGTTTTTTAGCTTGGAGATTTAGTTTGTCGAAAACTAAAGATGACTAGCATGTGAGAGAAACAAGGGAAGCTCGGCTTAAATTAGGAGGATCTTGTTAGGGTCCGAAAAGTTGTTGGCGGAGTACCTATCGATTTGAAAGGTTAGATGAAAAAATCATCCCTTGTGCATGGAATGTCAAGAACTTGAAACTTTATTTTAATTAATTCCCTTGATGTCATGAAGCATTTCCATTTGTTTTGTAAGGAAATAGCCTAGTTGTTTCAAAGGAAAATTATGTTCAAAGTTAACCTTGATTTGTTTCTCTACCTAATCATTTTATGATCGACGGATTATTAATAAGTTCAAACTGCATAGTGAACAAGCTAATACTTAAAAAGTTCAAACGTAGCACAGTCAACAAACTTTATAAATTAGTTGAAAAGCCAAATAACGAACTTTATCATAAGTTCATGTAAGACGGCTAGTCTACGTCTCAAATAACTAATGAATAGTCCCAAAAAAGACACCCAAATATTGTGTGTGAAATAAAACATGGCGAGAAAATATCATGTGTAAAATAAAACTTGTTGAGGAAATAGGGCATGTGAATTAAAGCACGCTAACAAATCGTAGAGCATATGAAATGAAAACGCTGAAAACACTCAATAACACATTATAGGAAATGTTGATGATATTGATACAGTATGAAATGTTTGACCATTCAGCTAAACTATGCCTATACAACATAAAAAAAAAATATAATATAACAATCTTAAGGTAACAACTTCTTTGATTGTGTAGAGACATTCCCTTAATCGGAAGAGGGGACCTTGCTAGAGCATATCTCTTTTTTGGCACTTGGGGTTGTGGAACATGTGGATTTCTTTGTGTACATAGGGGATTTCCTTCGATAGATGATTTTCGTCATCGCTAAGATCTTTGGTACAAGCCTTATTATTACCTTGCATATCGATCTCGACACCTAAATCTTTGTTAGCTTCTTTGTCATAATTGTTGACTTTATCATTGATGTCAACAAAGTCCAAGCATGAAAGATCATAGTCAGGGTGAAACTTTAAGATTTCTTCTCTTGTCGCTTAGACCCCCTCCAACAACCTTTTTCTCAATAATCTTTTGTATTGCCAACTAGGAGTTACGATTTTAAGTACCTCTTCTGTAGAAGACCATTTTTTTGCTACCTCATCTAACTTAGCAATGCGGCTTTGCAATCTAGAGTTTTTGGTCTATAGTTCCTTTATCTTCATCCTAAGCATGTCTTCTTTGTCACTCATTGAGCTAACTGTTTAGCCCAAACCCCAACACTCTTCTTTTTTTTTTCTTACGAAACTCCTCCTTCTTGTTTTCAGTCTCTTTATATTGCTTGTCAACCTTAGCCTTGAGGCTTGAGACTTGAGACTTCATCAGAAGCCAAAGAGCATGCTAATTTCTCTGCAATAAGTTCATCTTGATACTTTCTAACCTCCATCTCAACCCTGATTCTCGCATTTTCGGTGGCCATAGTTTGAGCCTTTGAGGAGTTGTATGCATCCTCAATTTTCTACAATAAGTTAATAATATGGAATGATGAATTCACTACACCACTTGGCAGAATACATAAAAAGTTATTATTATTATTACCTTTTTCATTTCTTTGTCTACTTCATCTAATGCCATCATAACGTGGCTGCTAATTTGTAAACAAATAGGATTGTTAGCAATGAAACATGTGCAACAATTAAAAGGATTCGATTGATATTTACATAATACAATTTGGCAGCAATGTGCAGTTTATTACAATTGTTGACTCTATTAATGTCCTTTTTAGCAATTTCCCTATCCTTATGAAGAATGACACCATCCATCAAGGCCAAGGATTTAGTCCTACTGCTTAATTCCAAGTCAGTGTGGAGGATGTTATGACCTCAGAACTGAACAAAACACTCACCCTACCTTATTATTTAGGATGAATTTGGTGCTACTGATGCGAAGAGATTTGTTCCTCATTGCCTCCTTTATCTTTTGATCCAAAGTCTTGCACTTCTTGGGAGAAGGTTGGCCAGCAAGCTCCTTGTCACTTCTCTTGTGGGGACTCGGCGCAACATTTGCTTAAACCGAAGGTCCTGTGGCAGCTTCTAAATGTATGACCTCATTTCCGTTACAACTGCTAATTTCTTAACTAAGTTTACTATACTCTTCAGCCCGAGGAATACCTTCCTAGGTTGCTACTTCTTCGATCGGCGTAGCTACAGCAGTCTCGGTTTTCTCACTCCCTTGTCACCTCTCAGTTAGATAGGAGGCCTTCGTCTAAGCCACTACTTATTTCACTACTCCCTTTTTTACTACTTTCTTGATAGCATTTGATCGAGTAACAGCAATTGTGGAGGCTGTATGTTTATTGGCTTTAGATTTTTTAGCCTTCGCTTGGGCCAACAGCTTGGTAGGATTCATTTTGTGCTAAATGAAGCTTAAAGGCTAGATTATCCTTCTCCCAAGAAACTAGAACGACCTTCCTCTTGTAGCTCTATTCAAAATAGTTGTCTCTTAGTAGCATACCTTCTTTTTTGGAGAAGATTGGCTCTCCATTTTCATATCGCCTTATAATTTTCTTGGCATCCCAGAAAAATATCCTGATTTTCCTCTTCTCCTGAATCTTCTTTGCTACGAAAGCATCATTTGGCATCAATTCAATGTCCTTGGTACGAATTGGTTCAATTCATTGAGTCCAAAAATCCAACTCTTCATCCGAAAAAATAGACATGAACTTATCATGCCACTTATGGATCTTAGACTCTAATCCATCCATGAATTTCTACCCATGCCTAACAATCACAAAGTATCAACCGTCTGGCTACCTCCTAATCATAAAGAAATATCGAAATAATTAAGGTGTAGCCCTAACTTCAACTACTTCACAAACTATCTTAAAAGCCATGATAAGTCAATAAGTGTTTAGTGAGAATATACTCGGCGTAACTCAGAAATAGTTGAAGGACTGCTTAACAAAAGCTAAGAATGGGATAGTCCAAAGTTGAGATATTTCAAATAGATGTGAAACTCGTGCTCCTTTGGAAAGCACACACTTTCCTTCTCTCTCGGCCTCTTAAGATTCCATGTTTAGAGAAGTTCTTGTCAGTATTTGTTATATTTCGAAATAAGAACTCTATTAATAGTATTGGCCACTCCATCTAGTGAATCACTAAAGTAAATTATATTATTATACAAGTATCTTGCCATAGATCTTCCTTCTTTATCTTTCGGATAAGTATCTGTTGCAAGAGAGTTGATTTTAGTAAGTTTGTCCCATTACTCTACTACATTATCAATTGAGCTACTCAAGGAACTTGCCGTCTCACTCGGAGAGGGAGGAGGGGAGAAGTATCTTTGATCTCAGTTGCTTCAGAATTCAGAATCTAAAGAAACAAGTCGATGAATTACGTTTTGAACCATACCTAATTTTGATTATAATGAATATCATAGAACTTTTTGAAGAGTTTGAAGGTGAAAAAGAAATGTTAAAAGCAAGCAAAAGCTTATGGATGTGAATGAAGATGAAATTTGTTTTCAGTATTGAAAAATTCCTTAAATACAGATGATTTACCCTCATAACTACAATACATTTCTAACAAAAATGATGTGTTGTTTAAATGATGGCACGAATTATTGATATCTGTTTCAAGACAGAAATCCAATGGTTGTCAAGGCTCTAATAGTTATTAGTGCTTGCGGTATAATTATGGCTAGGGTGACAGCTATTGTACGTATTACCGTTTAGTCTTCTAATAGGTAGGAAAATTGAAAAGTTGTAACCTTTCGAATAGGATACAATCCATCCTTCTAAACAAAAATCAAGGAACTTCCCACATTACTTGGCATTTAGGAAATTATTCCCCACTCAACCTCACAAAGAATATTAAAATATTTACTCCTTTAGTTGAATCCTTAACCACGGGAGTTGGGGGGTGAATGTTGATAGTTGAATTTTATTCACTCGTCCAGTTGGCTACTGACATGCCAAGTAACTTGCTTCTTGTCTAACGTCGATTAATATAAATCCATATCTGATTTGAATTTGAGGAAAGTGGCATAAACAATTATCACTTAGCATGGTTATATTACATAACTGCCCACTATTCCAACATTTGAGGAATGTACCTAATTGAGAGGTCTCCACGTGTTCCCAATAATCATACGATTAACTGTTGTTTCAGACACTTGACATTCGCCTATAAACATAGAGAAGAAGCACTGTAAAAATGATTTGAGACCCCATAACTAGTCACTTTATCTTCTCACTAAATTCATTTAGTAACTTAGGCATTAGAGTAGTCGTACCGAACTAGCCCAATACCCTTTAGTTCTTTGTACTTTACAGGAAGGAAATCATCTAAAAACCACACAATAACAATCGTTATCATAAAAATTTAAACCAAGCACCAGTCATACAAAGCTACTAGCTAAAGTTATTGGTTTCTTCCTTTTCTACACAGAACTACTAGTAGCACCTAGGTATGATCTCTTAAATGACGAACTAGGTTGATAACCCTTGTTGACCTTCTAACTCCATATTGTTTTCATCCTTACATGATTGTTTTCTAGTTTCCTTTCCTTATTCACCACTTCATTATAAGTAGCAAAACCATAATCCTCCAACTTAGAAAACATAGTAAAATCAAAACCAGTGAGAAATAAATCCTTCTTTAGCTTAAGATTATCTTAATAGGAAGTAGGTGCATATTGCAATAATTTATTAAACTTAGTTTCATACTAAGTCACACTCATATTCCCCTTCTTACATTTGAATAGATCTCGCACCATCTTATTTTGAACACTATGAGGGAAGTACTCCCTCTTAAATTCTTTTTTAAACTTTTGCTAGGTAATATTATCCCCTAATTGTCTTACTTTTGAGTCTTACCAGACTCAAGTAGCCAATTTTAACACAAAAGTATCATATGCCAGCTTTTAGGACTCCAAATTCTAAATGCCTCAAAACTTCTTTTAACTTGAGCCAACCAGTCATCAGCCAAGGCTGGTTTACTGATTTCCCCTTCTAAGTACCAATTTGCTTTTATGAACTCAAGAAGCTTCTTTATATCCTAATATTGTTCTACTCTTTGTTTAGCCTCCTATGGCTTCCTATTACCCCGTATTACCACCAGTAACAAGATACTAAATCAACGTTCCCTACTACCTCATCATTGTATGCATACTAGCAAGTAATTGCTCGATGGGAATAGTATCTTATGGTGGTAAGGGTATATCTTGCTTAAGTTGTTCCCTTGGGTTGGTAAACTTAGGCAAGGGTTGGTTTCAAAGCATGAACCAACCCGACTGTTTAACAAACTGGCCAGGCCTATGGGAGGCTGAGCTAAACCGCCCGAACCGGTGAGTCACAAACCGCCAAGCTAGTTCGCCATTAAACCAATAGGTTAGCTCTGTTGATTCACCTCCTTTAAAAAAAAAAAAAAGAGAGAAAAGGGAGGCCACTAAGTTGGAAAAAATAATTGAATAATATCTACTAGGTCATTGCATGTCAAAGCTACTTTATTTATGATAGTAAAGGACAATTTTTTTAAAAAAATATTATCAAACTAATAATAGATGACTAATTATAAGTTAATTATATATTAAATATAGATGGAAAATTCAATTTCAGTTATTGTAAATTCTTTTTGTAGAACTTATTAAATGTTAAAGACTTAAATATGAGGAAAAAAATAAAATTTGAGGGAAAAAAATAGAAAAGTTGAAATCATGTTAAATTAGAAGTTAATAAAAAAAATTAGAAATTATTACTGAATTAGTACTCTTAAAAAAAAGAGATCACATTATTAGAAATTATTAATGTATTTAAAAAAGAAATTAATAAAATTAATAAAATTAATAAAAAATTAAATATTAAAAAGAAAACAATTTAAGAGCCAAACCGATTCGAAATCGTGCCCCTTCCTATGAACTGATCACGGTTCAGTCATGGTTGAGCTTATGAACTGTGATTTTAGGCTAGTTCATGGCTGGGTCGACTCGATGCCTACCTCTATGTCATGGTACTTGTAATGGAGGGTTTTAATTTCTTTTGGTCCTTCCATTGTAACTTCTACCTCTTGTTTCAATTATTACTCGTTTAACATTTTTAATTTACAAAACCTACATACATATCTATTAATAAGTCGTCTAATTCTTATTTCTATAAATATTTCACAAATTACTGAGTTCCTGTGATTTGTACTTATATACAATAATAATAGTGATATCATTTCAGTCAATATGTACAATATATAACTTTCACTATTAGCTTGATTCTTACTTTACATCATTGTAGTCAATTACAACTCTAGAAAATAAAATGTACAACTCAATAAACCTTTGAGTACATACATAAGATTTACAACTTGAGTACATTACTATTTACATTAACTTATACAGACTCAATATTTATAACTGTACATAACAAAAATTTACATTATTGATCATTAAGATTACATTTGATCTGATTACATAGACTATTTACAATACTATACAAGATCTAAGAGCTACAAAATACATCAAAAGATCAAAATATATATTAGATTCAACCAAAAATGCTATCGAATCACACCTAAGGATTTAGCAAAAATAAGTCAGTTAACTGAAACTAATCCTCATCAAAACTATTTATGGTAGTCATCTAATCAAAAGGAATCCACTTTATATGTCTACCTACTATATTATCTTCCTCTTCACTTGTAGATTCAAATCTTATTCATATTACTTCAAGACTTTTGGGAATTGGAATCACCTTATATATTTCATCATCCTCAAACTCATTAACATAGCCATTTCCCATTACCTCATGCTCTACTTCTTTATCTTGTACTGGATCTACCTCTAACTACCCTTCTATACCATTTTCTATTCCATCTATATCAACGCCAACTATAGCTTACATGACTAGAGTATGCATGTCCTAACTAGATTCACCCTCAATATCTCTCTCTCTCCTATTCCTCCTCTTCAAGTTCTTCTTCTTCAGGTTCTTCCTCTTCAAGATCCTTTTCTTCTAAATCCTCCTCAACATTAAACCTATTTTCAAGATGATTACTCTATATATCTGACTAAGCTACCTCTTATGGTTCTGCTAGTTATTGGTTTTCTTATGGTGGTTTAGGTATCATAGGCTTAGGGTTTGTTTCATTAGGTGCTAATGGTATCTCTATACCTACTCTAGTTGGTTCAGCGAAACATTGAAACTAATCAATAATCCCTAAAGTATAGTGCCTAGGAATATATGATAGACTAATAGGTATATCGATGATACTAGCAAGATAGGGACTCTCTTCTTCTAATCTAGTTGGGAAATATCTCACCAGCATCATCAAAGCTATGATTCCTTCCCTATCCAACCATCTTTATTTGAAGGTTGCTATTATAATATACCTATTATATTGAGGTCCTAGGTTTATCTCAATTAACACCCACATAGCTTGTTAAGTATAACTTATTCCATCAATAAACTTACCAATAATCTCATCTACCATTCTAAACATATCCCAGTCAGCCATCTTTAATAATAGTCGCTACATCTTAACTTGATAGTCAATAAGAGACTCCTCTCCATTCCATTTAAACTGTATCTAATTGATTATCAACTCACCTTCACGACCTTGTAATTAGACTTAGGATTAGTCAGCTTTCAATACACTACTAAGTATTATAATTACTTCTACTTTAGAATGCATAGTATAACCTTTTATTGCCCACCTAATACTACCTACTCTCACCATATTCTTATGATTGCTACTTCTTTTAATTATGACACTTCAAAGTAAGTTTACTAGAACAACGCTCTGATACCAACCAAGAATAGTTATGCCCTTAAGTGGTAGAGTTGCAATAATCTCACCATGTAAACCTACCCCAGATAGTGATGAACTATCGACCAATAGTCCCGTTACTTACATACGGCTCCAAGAACTCCAATCTCTTACCCAGCGAATTCTCTCTTAGCAACCTACTAATGACGAGAAATTTTATGCCTAAAAAAATGTGGCTGAACTCCTTGAGCTCCCCTAATTATCATACATTGATCTGTATACTCAGTAGTGATAATGTCGATCACTCCTTTACTAAGGACCCTATGCTGAGTAATCTAACTAACCACTACTGAGTGATGAGAGATTCACTTAAACGGCCAAATAGTTTTCTCTTGGCATGCTACCATCACTCTCATCCTAGCCCCTTTATTGCTGCAACATTTTGACCCTTCTCGCTTGCTATGCTTAGAGAATATTCGTATGGGACTAATGTTACACTGCCACCTGTCGACCTTGTCTGACATTGTACTACTTTTCTATTTTTGGTTTTTTGTCCTTTTTACCCTTTTTGGTATGTACTAAGAATCCCCTTTTGTATATACTTTCTTGTAATTTCATTATTGGTAATGTTGCCCTAAGGCTTACTATAAATAATCCTTTTCTTTTGTAAGCTAAAAGATAACTCATATTTTAATACTGAATATTCTGTTTTTGTGAGACAACTCTCTCCAAGTCCATATTTTAAACACTCTTATCTAATCTTGTTAAGTAGCTTAAGATTAATGGCGGGTGGACCTTGACATTAACTTATGCATCATATTAAGTATGGTGTCAAGTCATGTTATGTTCATTAGTGAGTTACATCTTTCGAGCAGCTTCATATCAGCTACTCTTGTTCGGTTGTAGACCATTTCCCTATAATTTTCTTTGATATCTCGGAAGACCCATTTCAATTCAAATCCACCTCGGTAAGTCCTAGTGATAACTGAGCTCCTAAGCACACCAATCCATGCAGAGAAAAAGAAAATGGAGAAAGGCGAGCAGATCTGGAATGAAAGAACATGAATAGGTATTTAAAAGAAGATGGGTACGAAGAATAGGAAGGTTTTCAATGGTGAATGCGAATGGATATAACTCATTAAGATACAAATACGATTAGGGGTTTGAGCTCAAAATAGAGTTCGATATGACTCACGAGCACTAAATGTTGCTCGGGGTTTCAAATGAAGTTTAGATGTAACTCACTAACCGGTTCAAACGAAGGGGTTCACCACAATTTGAGAATAAGATTGATAAGAATGTAGGGACGATTAAAGAGTATGATTAACACTCGATAATCCAGCAAGTGCTAACTCAAGTATAGCCTTGCTCAAAAAAGGAAAGTTTCACTTTTTGTATATATTTTTGTATATCTATTTGTTTGTATCTGTACAAATGTTGCTATTTATAGCAAGTCCTAAACCCTAGTAGTAAAACTATAAATAATGCATAAGGCCTTAAACCCTAAAGAATTGGGCCCACAAATAAAATGAAGGAAAATATATACAAGAATACAAAACTGTGTTTTACAGGACTCGGGATGTCCTAGGTAGAATAGTATCCAAATTAGATGGGGTCGGTAATTAGTTCTCTAGGTCTAAGAAGGGGTCCCTGACGTCTTGCATGTCTTGGCCGAGATACTAGAGAGGTCAGCCCACAATTGCTAAGTCATAGAATCAATTGGCACAAGTCTCTTTCTAATGTGTCAAGTGATTCTTTAGTTTCGATTACTCGACTGTGTGATCTCTAGGCACTTCAGCCCATGACAAACCTAATGCCAAGTGTTCATCTTCCTTCCTCTCATCCTTCTGGCTGCAGTTCCGCCTCGGCAAGCATCGATAGGCCTCAGCTTAGATATAGTTGAAGGCTGATTCCCATCAAGGATGATTAAGATATTGAAAGAGCACTTTTACTGGCCTACGATGATAAGAGATGTGTATCGAATATTAAAGAGGTGTAAGGTGTGTAAGTATGCAAAAAGGAGGAGAGAACCCTATGGAGAGTATACACCCCTACCAATTCCTGAGCAACCATAAACTGATCTTAGCATGGATTTCATACTCGACCTTCCCCACATGCCGATAAGATACAATTCGATCATGGTGGTAATCAATCAGTTCAGCAAGATGGACCACTTCATTCCCTGTCATAGAACTAATAATGCTTTATTCATCACTAACCTCTTTTTGTAAGAAATTGTATGACTACATGGAGTGCCAAGGAGTATAGTGCCCAACTGTGATGCCAAATTCACGAGCTTCTTTTAAAATACCTTATAGAGGAAACTCGACACTAAGCTCTTGCTCAGTACCTCTTACTACCCTCAAACAGATGGCCAAATCGAAGTAGTTAACAAAACCATCGATAATCTCCTGCGCATTACTATTGGAAATAACTCTCGTGACTGAGATTTATACTTACCTATCATTGAATTTGCTTATAATCGCTCCACTCACAGCTCCACTAGGACATCACCCTTCTCATAGCTCTCTAGGACATCACCCTTTGAGGTTGTTTATAGACTTAACCCGAACCTACCCTCAGACTTAGTTAACAGTCTGACTACATAAGGGGAGAGTCAATCTGGCTTGCAGTGTACCGAGGAATTTCATAGGTTACATCAAAGAATTGCGGAGCAATTAGCCAAAATTGTAGCCCGACAAAAGGAAGTAAGAAGCCATAGAAGGAAACGAATTGTTTATACCCCTATGGACCTTATTTGGATCGATCTTAACAGGGAACACTTCCCTAATAAGAGGATGAGCAAACTATCGCCCAGAGCAGATGCCCCTACAGGATCCTAAGGTGCATTAATGATAATGCCTACAAGATTGAGCTATCGAAAGGTCTTGGTGTGTCTGCCACATTCAAGTCACCGCCTTAACTCCATATTGCCCGAAGATGACGAAGACTAAGATTTAAGGGAAAATCTTCAACAACCCCAGGGAACTGATGAACTACTAACCAATGGTCCCATTACTTGCATACGGCTCTAAGGACTCCAATCCCTCATCCTGTGAATTCTCTCTCGGCAACCTACTGATGACAAGAAAGTTTATGCCATAAGAATATGGCTAAACTCCTTGAGTTCCCCTAATTGTCATACATTGATCTGTACATTTAGTAGTGATGATGTCGACCATTCCCTTACCGAAAACCTTATACCGAGTAATCCGACCAACCACTACCGAGAAGTTCCTACTAAATGACAAGAGACTCACTTAAACAGCTAAATAGTTTTCTCTCGGTATGCCACCATCCCTCTTATCCCGACTCTTTATTGCCGCAACATTTTGACCCCTCTTGCCTGTTGTGCTCAGAAAATATTAGTATGAGACCAATGTTGCACTGCCACTTGTTCACCTCATTTGACATTGTACTACATCTCCATTTTTGGTCTTTTGTCCTTTTAACCCTTTTTGGTATGTATTAAGAATCCCTTTTTTGTATCTACTTTCTTGTAATTTCATTATTGGTAATGTTACCCCAAGGATTTACTATAAATAGTCCTTTTCTTTTGTAAGCTGGAAGATAACTTACATTTTAATATTGAATATTTTGTTCTTATGAGACAAACCTCTCCAAGTCCATATTTTACACATTCTTATCTAATCTTGCCGAGTAGCTCAAAATTAGTGGCGAATGGACCTTGAAATCAACTTGTGCGTCATATCAAGTGTGCTGTCAAGTCGTATTGTGTTCATTGATGAGTCATATCCTCCGAGCAACTTCACATCAGCTACTCTTATTCGGTTGTGGACTATTTCCCTCTAATTTTCTTCAATATCTCGAAGGACCCATTTCAATTCAAATCCGCCTTAATAAGTCCTAATGATAACTGAGCTCCTAAGCATACCAGATAGTAACTAACCTCTTAATCGCTATCATAAATGTGATTTACACAAGGCATCCATGATTACTTACTTTGAAGTAAATAGTTCATACAAGATTATTGATAAAATTACATACGGAACCTTAAGTCATATATATATATATATATATATATATTGTCTTATGATCCTAGAAGATATTTACACAACATAGTAATTTGATAAGTAAACTATTACATGATCAACCCACATGTCTAAGGATTGCTAACAAAAACTTTGTAAAACCCTGTTGATTCTCTAGTTTAATCCTCACTCCCTAAAAAATCTTCAAAAGGGTATTAATTACTGGATAGTTATAACACGACATTTTAGTCAACACCTCTAAGAAGATCTACAAAGATATGAGTAACCAATAGCTCAGGAAGTAGGGATAGAGATATAAGACTATATAACAAATATAAACAAGAGTCCCAAACAATTAAATGCAATGAAATGTGTAAAGGCCATCACACAACGTTGTCCAATTAGTAGTGAAACTATAGAAATTTCACCTGCTTTAATTCCGGTTTGAGGAGTTTTAATGCGTATGTAATAGCTTATAACCAAACCTAAATTTGTACAATAGAGGCATCGCTCCTCTCATGACTATTCTTCGAATCATTGTCTTCATCCTTACCATAACCTTCTCTCTTGTCACTTAGTTCGACTAAAGATAAAGAAGAGATTATTATGCTAAAGTACTATCCTTTTTAAAGGTGTTAGTATTTGGTCAGAGAATCCTAATCGTCTCCTAAGGACTATAATGCATGTCTAATTAAGGGGTTTAGGTTAAATATAGATAATTCTAGTTTAGGGTGATTAAATAATTTATCTCTACACAATTATAGCAAATCACCAAAGGAAAGCATCAGTAGAAAACCCAATAATCAAAGACACACAAGCATCTACCTATAATACAAACAAATAAAATCCTAAGCCTCTAAGTACCATAATATAGTACTCCAAAATATAGTAATATATTGATCTTAACTTGCCTAAAATCCTTAATCTGCTCACTCAAACTTTATGTAAGGTTGAATCCTATTACTTCCTTCTATAATATAAATACCCTTTAGTATTTATACCCTTATTACACATATAAGCTTCAAATCATAGTTTAACTTAATTATCTCAGTTTTATATTACTTATTACCAAACTTGTTGACGGGTGGTTCTTATTCTGATATACAAACACCTGCAACATAAGAGTAAAAATTGTTCAATAATTGTGAGAGTAAAAGAATGGAAAAGACGCTTCCCTTACCTAGGGTATTGGCTAGTATTTATAATGAGTCGATGGAGATTGTTTTTAGAGTGGGTCATTGGATCAAGCTTAGACCTCATTCTCTTTGGTGACAAAGTTGAAAAAGAGAGTGTTTAAGGAGGTTAATTTTATGAAATTTCTAAAAAGGTTTGCAATCTTAGCCTCAAGAGGTTAGAATGTATGAAGAAGCAAAGGTATGAAGAGGTGGGAGCGCCCAAAGAAGCAAAGTTGCCCAAATAGGCGAAGGCACTCGAAGAGGTAAGAACGCTCAAAGAGGCGAAAGTGCCTGAAGAGGCTACAACGCCTGTAGAGGTAAGGCTTTGAGGAGGCTAAAGTGCTTAAAAAAGCGAAGGTCCCTAAAGTGGCAAAAGCTTAAAGAGGCTAAAGTGCCTATAGAGGTAAGGGTCTAAGGAGGCCAAAGCGCCTACAGAAGCAAGGGTACCTTAAGAGGAAAAGGCTTGAAGAAGCCAAAGCACCTGCAGAGGCTAAGGCCTAAGGAGGCTAAAGTGCCTAAGAGGTAAGAGTGCCTTAAGAGGTAAGGCCTTGAAAAGGCCAAAGTGCCTGCAAAGGCGAGGGCTTAAGGAGGCCAAAGTGCTTAAAGAGGTGAGAGCACCTTAAAAGGCGAAGGCTTGAAAAGGCCAAAGTGCCTATAGAGGTGAGGGCTTAAGGAAAGCCAAAACGCTTGAAGAGGCGAGAACATCTTAAGAGGCAAAGGCCTAAAAAGGCTAAAGTGCTTGTAGAGGTGAGGGCCTAAAGAGGCCAAAGCGCCTAAAGAGGCAGGAGTGCCTTAAGAGGTAAGAGTGCTTTAAGAGGCGAGGGCCTACAGAGGCAAGGGCCAGAAAAGGCCAAAGGGCCTGAGGAGGCAAGGGCCTGAGGAGGCCAAAGCACTTGAAGAGGAGAGGGCTTAAAGATGCTGGAGCGCCCAAAATGGTTGGGGAAGCATGCAGGTTGTCTGAGTTAGACATGACTCGTGCTAAGTCATAAGATAGGCTTACTGGCTTCTGGTCTGTTAAAGTATAGGACCTAAGAATTAATGCTTTGTAATTTGCTCGTCATCTGTACTATGTAAGGCTTAGAACTATTCAAGAGTAGCCACTAGTAAGTTATACTTTGTGTGGGCTAAAAATTGAGGGTACTTCTTTAACCCCAATCCGTCTTTGAGTTCTCATTGGAGCATTACATAAATAAATAATATATTGTGCATGAATCAAGTGTGAACACCTTTAATTAGTTAACATGTAGCATAACATGAAACAATATCATAAAAATGAACAATCAAATGATTTAGAAATGATAATAGAGAGGTTTTACTTATCTTTTATCAATGTGAATTGATGTATAAGTGAGGCTCTTGAAGTTATATGAGCTCATTTTAGACAGCAAAAGTCACATGAAATGATCATTGTATATGTTATGGATCAGTTTTCCATCAACTTATATTGGAATTTATGATAAGTGTCCTCAGGCTCATCGAGCTTAGTAGGCACTTACTCGGCTTTTGGAGTTATCCATCAATCACTTAACTAGGCTCAAGTCACGGTGTTCCTTTTCTCTTTATGCTCTGTTTTGAGTTGCTATGGTCCACTTGAAAGGTGAGGTCTCAGCATATAGCCTCAACGATTGAACTGAAATTTACTTTGGTAAATAGATAGATCAGGAACTTCAACTTGATAATCTGATAGCTTAGTAGGACTTGCTAATGCGGAATCTTAGAAAATCTTACTGGGCATGTGGATTGCTCGGCCATGGAAGGCCGAGACATTTTGAATTCCAACTAAAATTTTCTAATGTGAACTCTTAGAAAGTCTGATTGCTCGTTGCAAAGAGCGGTAATTGCTTGGCATGGGGATACCAAATTCGTCTCGGTTGCATACAAATTGGTTACCTACTGCTATGCCAATGGATAGTTCGAACAATTTGCAAAATACGGGTCCTCGGCTACTATGAATTTAGTTTGGTTACTAAAGTTTCTCGGCAATTCGGCACAAGGCTTAGAGTTTCCTTTTGGAAGTGAACAGCTTGGTAAATGCTTCTCAGCAATTTGGCACAGGACTCACTTTCATGAAGTGGACCGCCAGGCCAAAACTTCTCAGCACAATGTCTCTCGGCATCTTAGTGTTGTTCTAACTTAGCACCATTGGAAAATCCTCAGCACGATGAGATGTAAGTGTGTTATCATAGAAGTCTTAGGATTGATCAGCGTGGACAGAAAAGTAAGTCAGCTCGGCTCTACAATTCGTGGAGGGCATTTACTAAGTCGTGTTAGAGCTGCTTGGACGTGTGAAGGCAGCTATACCATTATTCTGCATGTTGTTCAGGTTGATCACGTTGGACGCAGGAAGAGGTTGGTTTTCGTTTGGTCTTTAGCTATTATTGTTGGACGTTCATCCCTTGTGACTTTCAATTGGTTTGCCTCTTTCTGGGATGTTAAAGTGTCGGCCAGAGTTGTTCAGCCAAATTTCTCAGCCACTCGGCATGAAGTTCAACTTGCATTTTATGTAATCTCGGCCTCTCGGATGCTTGTAGGCCGATAGAAAAGCGCGACTTGACGACTCGGAAAAACTCGGCTTCTTGGCCATTGTTTCAACTGGAAAATTAACATAGGAAAAATATCTTTGGAGATTTCCACAAAAGAATTTTTGTCAACAACTTTTCTTTTAAAATAATATAGAGATTAACTTGGATATGCGAGTAAGGATTAAACGGCAGAACAAAAAATTAGGGATTTTTGAAATCCAAATGAGATTCAACATACTTGCCAAAGGTTGCTTGATTCACATCTTAACTGATAAACGTTCACTGGGATCTTAGCAAAATATCATCTTTTGAATGTTGGAGAAGAAGCTATAAATTACCAAAGAACTCAAACAAGTATGTGCACGAAAAAGAGAATAGCATACATTTCTTCCGGCTATAATAATCTATTATTCTTGAGCTAAATTTAGAAGAATTATATTTTTCTCTTCTGTTTTGTAATCACTTGTGAGAACAATTTTGATTATAACTTTGAGAGAGTAAGATTGTCATTGTAGTTTGTGTAGAGGCTAGTGAGATAGAGCAGTTCTATGTGAAGATTAAGAAGACTAAGTATTGTACTTTCTTTTAAAATTAATTGAATTATATAGTGGAACGATCGGTAAAAACAACCAAATTCCTAGCGATCGAGTTAGAAGAGTAAACTGACACATAAGACGAAATCTCAATAAAATTTCTTACCTGGTCTTCCTATCTCTTCTCTTTTGCTACTATTTTTATTTTAGTCTCCTCTTGTTTCATCAAATTATTTTTCCATCTGCAATCCTTGAGGAGGGTTACAGTTTACGTCAAAGTTTTGCAAAAAATTTCTAAAGGTTAATTTAATAACAATCAATTCTCCCCTCTCTTGATTGTTAAATGAGACCAACAATTTCGTCCCCATCTTTTCTTGCTGATCACATTACAGCTTATGTTAGGCTTGTCTAAGTTATCCATATTGTGAGTTTAATCTTGTTTCCACTGTGTTTTTGTTTACTCTTTCTCTAAGAGTAGTTGTGTAAACCTTTTCAAGCACATTGATGGTTGTACATTCTTCCTTATTCTAATGAAATTTTTGGAATTATCAAAATATATATATATATATATTGAGAAAACTATTATATATTACGATAATCTAACTTAATATTATCAATATCATATAGGTAATTCTATAAAATCATAATCTTTCTCTATCTCACTTATATCACATTTATTGTCTCGGGTCTTTTTGTTTCATAATAAAAATAACCTATTGAAAGCAAGTAAATACATTCTTTTTTTATTACCAAATTTTGTAAGTGGATATTTGATAAAATGTTTAATGCATTCAATATTTTTATACGTATACATGCAATGCAAATGCCACGTCTACTAGTGTTTAATGAAATACCATGTTAGTATTTATGTGTAGTGTATACATATCAGCTAGAAATCTCATTTGCACAGCCACGTCAACCTTTTAAGAGATAATTGCTGAATTTTTGAAATAAAAAAGTTTGAATACAGGTGCAATTTTCAATGGGTGAATCCAACCAGAGAGACATTTTAGTTGTATTATAATTTCCGACCGTACCAATACGCAAAGGTAGACGATGACGATGTGCCAAACAAAAGGTCTTACAAGACAAAATACTATTTTCCAAGAATAAGATAAAAGAAGAACTAGATTTAATGCCATTATATAGCAAGTCCTATCCAAGTTCACACAGATACGGCAATTGAACCGTCAAGCACGTCGTCGTGGACATTGGACAGCATCTTTTCTTTCGGAGTGTATTAGAAAGATGACATATATTCATTTTTTTTTTAAGATAAGATCGATATGATATTTACTTATTTTTTACTTCTTTTTCTCATACAAAGAAGTAGGAGGGAAAATAGGTTAGTATGGCAAAGAAATAGAATAGCGCATTGATTAGATCCGGTAGATTTTTCTAAGGAAATACGTATACTAGAAATTCTCTATATTTGTATGAAAAATTAATCAAATTCTTTATATTTCAAGTGAGTAATTTAAATTCCCCATATTTATATTAAATTTTAATTAAGTGTTGTAATTTTAAGTATGTCGGATATATTATATATATATGTGCACGTACGTAACCAACCAATAGGTCCTATATGTATAGAGCCATATGTCATAAAAAATGTTATAAACAAGAGACTTACTTTGTACAACAATACAAATACAAAAAATATAGACGATGCACTCAAAACATAAAAATATTTTTAGCATAAGTTTAGGAGACTTACTTTAGCCTAAAAAAAAATTATAAAAAAGACTTAATAACCCAATTAAAATAAGTATATAGAACTTAATCGATTGTTGATATGAATATGAAGGATTTGCCACACATCTATCCCATTTTTCAAATTGCTTGATTATTTAAGTGCAAATGTTTTCTAACAAAACCTAAAAACGATAGAAAATAATTGTTCTAGAAGCGTTCAAGCAATGTAATTCTCTTGCTTTACGTGATTTAAGCAATTAGGAATTAGTCAATTGTATAGATAACGCATTACAAGACCAATGGAACTAAAAGGTTTGATACAATGCCAAATGTACATATATTTAGGTATATCTTTCATTTACTTTTTAATATATAAGATATTGAGACAACATGGGCAGCCCATTTCCTTATATATAGAAAGTTAAACCAATATAATATTATACGATGCATTTAGTTTTACATATAACGGATCTTGATTATATCGTAGTACCATGTGATGATATGAACGGGCTGATGAATAAATCAAACCACATGCAACTCAAAAAGAAAAAGGAAAAAAAAAAAAAGTTATACGTTCAGTTTGATTTGCAGCAAGTATGAGAAGATTTAGAGCACAGTGAAAAGTTAAATTAGAGATCAAATGGCACGCAAGAGTGGAAGATGTTGAAAATTTAAAAATGTATGGTACCATCATAAAGAGAAGCTTAATCTAGCTAATCCGTTTGCTAGGGATAGAGCTGTAGCTAGAGATAGAGCTCTTACATACTTAGCTTTGATAATATATGTGTTATATTATGACAAATTTAAAATGCTCGAATTTAATAAGGATCTTAAATTTACGTCTTGTTTTTTTTTTTTTTTGTTTTAGTAAAAGGCATGCGACAAAAGTCTCTTCTCTTATTTTACATGTTTTGTAAAACTGTTATGTTAATACGGTTATAAAAACATCTGTCCACTTTATTTTATTCTCGTATTAAGAGTAAACAGTCCATAGAAAACTAGGACGATACAATTAGATCGGCATAGTATATATATATATATATATATATATATTATAGCTTTAGTGTATTGCGGTCATGATGGGAAGACGGACCAAAGTCAACTTTTAGGGAACATGATTCCTGATCTAACACGATAAGGAAAAATAATTGCTGTAGCTATAACCACTGTACAAAAATCCAAACATAAAGTCTATTAGGATGAGAACGACGTAGTGAATGACAAGAATTAAATAATAATAATAATAATAATGATGTATATGTATTCTCTAATGCTAATATTTTTCTTCATTATATATTAGTTTTATGCTGAGCTGTACGACACCTTTAAAGAAGATGCGTGAGACACACTTTCTTTCTCTATGCCTTCCTCTATAAAATCACTACTTTGCTCAAATCATTATGTACGTGTCATTGTTTTAATCTAGAGAGAAGAGAGAGATGGGTGCTTCTTTCGATACAAAATCGCGTGTTCTCGAGAATTTAAGGATGGTGGCTATCGTTGTTGTGGTGTGCTGTTTCTGGTTGCTGTCGTCGGTGGTAAATGCTGGTTCCATTTTGAATGAGAATGGAATGTTTAATACTTCATTTAGAGGACATATGAGGAGGAATCTTATCGATAATGGACTAGGGTTGACTCCACAAATGGGGTAAGATTTTTCATCCTTTAGTTATTACTTTCTAGTTTTATATGTATATACTCTTTAATATTGTTACTAGTTTCATAATGATGTATTATCCCTAGTAAACAATCATCCTTTTGTTTTATTTTCTCTGAATATTTAAAAATATTGATTGTTTTCTTGTAATCAAGATTTAAAACAAAAAAAAAAAAAGAAATACCTAGAATCATAAAAATAAAGTTTATACCTTAACTTTTAATTTTTTTTAAGACAGTTAATTACTGAATCAAAGATATCTAATAGATTGATACAACTTTTAATTATTGAATTAGAGTATAGATAAAAAATTTGAGCTACTCAAGGTCTAGATGACTAGGTTTTGTGAGCATCTTTTTAACGTGTCCATAGCGTTTTTTTTTTTTTTTTTTTGTCTCTCTCTATGAATAATGCTGTCGAAGAAGAAGAAAAATTCATAATTACTAAAACAACACACATTATATTATTCGTGAGAATGTATTATGTGATTAAAAACGATAGAAACTGGGCTATTGTTTGGAGATAAGAAAAAATAATTTAATAATACTTATTAAATTATAATATAATAATATAAATATCCATTTTTTTGAAAAGTCATACCAATTTCATATCATCTATGTTTAAGTTGTAACATAATAATATATTAGAAAAGAAGAAAAAGGCAAAAAAGAAAAAGTAGAACCTATCTACCTCTAGTGCTTGTGTAAACTATTGGCTTTTTTTCTGAAAGGTGAGCTTAATACAGGATTTTTAGCCAACAATGCGTTGAAATACTGATCCATGTTATTATTATCCTGCTGTACCTACCATATCCAATAGTTTTTGCTAAAAGATTTTCAAATGAAGGATATTTTTATTTTGAGTGAAGTGGTTTTTCATCGTCAAATGTTCTTTTATGAAAAAAAAAAAAGAAAGAAAGAAAAATGATTTTCCAAGAATATTTTCGCGCAGATTATTGATATGAGTTTTTCTACAAACTAGTACATAAATAGTGGTCAATGAAATTTTGCTAAAATTTTAAAATAACAATTGTTTTAGATAAAATTTTAAAGGAAGAATATTTTGATTATTTTTTCCACCAAGAAAAGCTACTATTGTGAACTTTTAGCTGGAAATGTTAGACCTAATAATACTCGGATATAAGCTTAATATGAGACAAATTTCACGTGAGATGATGTTAACGAGTTAGTACAGCCATCGTGGATCATTACGTTATATCCTCACGTGACTGGTGGAAACGAGGGAAGTAATCATTTCCACAAACCAATGCTGCAGGACATAAAATATTCATAAAGGGGTCAAATCTTTGTACGTAGAAGATTTTATAATTTAAATCGCTGTATAAACAAATATATATATATATATATTCCGTACCACACACCACTTACACAAGTGTATATATATAATATAAGTATGATAGTATAAATAAAATTTTTATAAGGGTGCTAATAGAATAAATTCTCTCTAATACAATTATTATCTGTATTTATATATATCAAAATTTTATTAAAGTTTTTACAATATCTATATATCAACTGTAATCCGTCGATTTATTATATGATAAAATCTTCTGAATCTATTTTTCATGCACAATTGAAAGAAGGAATGCTTGTTTGGTTATTGGCCGAAAAAACCCATCCACCTTTTTTCTCTCGTTTCATTTTTAGTTTTAATATTTTTGGTTATTTTCATGAAGTTTTATGAAAGTAAGGCACAAATAAAATATAGAAAATAACACAGATTAAAAAAAAAAAAAATTAAAAAAAGGAGAGAGAATATAAACATCTTCTCCTAAAGCATATTCTAGGTATTGTTATAATATCAATCCCATAGAATTCTTCTTCTTCTTTTTTTTTTCAGATGGAATAGCTGGAACCACTTCCAATGTAACATCAACGAAAATTTAATCAAACAAACCGGTAAATTTGCTTAATTCAAAATTATTATTTCCTTTAAGGAACTTGAAAATTTTACACCTTATTATCGTTTCAATTACAGCTGATGCAATGGTATCAACGGGACTTTCTTTATTAGGATACGAGTACATCAATTTAGGTGACTTACTCATTCACTTTCCTTTTATAGTTCATCGAATCTATATTTATATGAAAAATGTCAACAAGTGTCTAAGATTATTTATCAGCTATAAGAAAAAAAAAAAAAAAAGGAAAAACTTTATGTTATTTCATACACTTACTTTTTTGTAAAGTTTGTAATCATATTTAAAAAGATAAAATGTTTGCATCTTAAACTTACTAACCAGTGTCCTAAACACTTGTTAATAAACCTTATTTACAATATTAACTTATTCTTATCTCAATGATATTGAAGACGATTGCTGGGGTGAGCTTCATAGAGATTCTAAGGTACATATTTTACTCTATATCCTAATTCAATTCACAATTCTTCATTTACTTAGCTTCATATTTGCTCACAAGAAATTTTGTTTTCGATACAAGGGAAATTTAGTTGCTAAAGCATCAACGTTCCCATCTGGGATTAAGGCATTAGCGGATTATGTTCACAGCAAAGGACTAAAGCTTGGGATTTACTCTGATGCTGGGTATATATATATATATATAGACCTAAGATGATTTCTCATATAAAACCAAGAAACTCACCTAGAATATGTTTTCCTGTGATTCATTTATTGTCGTTTCTTTTTTCTAGTACTCAAACTTGTAGCAAGACTATGCCTGGATCTCTGAGGCATGAAGAGCAAGATGCAAAAACTTTTGCTTCCTGGGTATACGGCACTCTTTGTCACAATAGTAATACCAATTCAGCATTTAGGTTAGCCCTACGAGTTAACACTATACTTTACATCTAATAGGGTGTTGACTACCTGAAGTATGATAATTGCAACAATCCTGGCTCAAGTCCTAAGGAAAGGTAAACTCTGCTACCTTCTTCTCATAGGATGCAGAGTTATGTTTCCTATTCCACGCTACTATTTAATGGGTTTGCTAACAAATGCCCCACGAACACTCGCATAGGTTGCATAATAGTAAGTAAACAAGTTTACATGGAAAATTTGAGAATCTGTTTAAAAAGTTTTTTAATAAGTATACAGGATCATTTGTTAGCGAAGTTCTTTTATATATATTATATAGTTTAGATTGACTAAGTTGACATTGTTCATGTAATAGGTACCCAATCATGAGCAAAGCATTGATAAACTCCGGAAGGCCCATCTTTTTCTCTCTATGTGAATGGTGAGTCAATATTCACCAACGCATACTAAGTTAGTTAGCCTAAGAAACTTGAAACATTCAAAGCTAACTTCCTGAAACTAAAATTTGACATGGTGAAATTGCTCATTAGCGGTTGCATAAATTATCACTTCAGGATGTTTTATCTCTCTTTGCTTACTTTAGGGGAAATGAAGAACCAGCAACATGGGCTCCAAGCATAGGGAATAGCTGGAGGACAACAGGAGACATTTTGGACAACTGGGACAGGTGACATGAAGAATAAGTTTTATCAACATAGAAGTAGATCGTCAAGACAATTTTGTCATATAAAATGATCGCTTTTACCCAAAATAAGATTTTATCTTCCCCTTTTTTGTTTTTTCTTCTCTAGCATGACTTCTCGGGCAGATAAGAATGATCATTGGGCATCTTATGCTGGACCTGGAGGTTGGAACGGTAATGATCTTATGATTCTTCTTCTTAGCAATGCCCTTGTACACTAGGTTAAACATCCTTCCTTGTATTTTCCTATCTTTCGAATAAAGAAGAAATGCATGAGTAAAGCAAACATTAGTTACACAGATACATATCTTGAAACCTAGGTGACGAAAAGATCCCTTTCATGCTACAAGGTGAATCTGCAGATAAGAAATCTTATATGGTAGAATGGCATTTTATGATATATCAGCACAGATACTGAGAACTACTAAACATTCAGGAAATACATCTTATAGCATCCTCTAAACTACCTTCTTTCAGATCCTGACATGCTTGAGGTTGGAAATGGTGGTATGACAACAGAAGAATATCGATCGCATTTTAGCATATGGGCATTAGTAAAGGTAAAGCATGTGTAACCATTTATAACACAAAATACAACACAGTTTACCATATGCTTCTTAATGAAATATGCCAATATGCCATCAAACCATCTTTTTGGACAGGCCCCACTGCTCATCGGCTGTGACATTCGTTCAATGGATAAAACGACCTTATCGTTGCTTAGCAACAAGGAAGTGATAGCTGTTAATCAAGGTTCTGTAGTTGTTTCAATTGTCTTCTATTGAGAAAAATCTTCTTTCAAGATGTCTTATTGACATTGCCATTAAACAGACAAGCTTGGAGTTCAGGGTAAAAAGGTTAAGAAGACTGGAGATCTCGAGGTAACCCTGTCGTCCTCGAAACCACTTCATTTTCATTGTTACTTCTTATTTCACATTGTCATCACACGCTCCTCCCTTGTCCTAAAAAAAGAAAGAAGAAACAGTTACTTGATCATATTTTCTATCTTACAAAAAGGTTGATTTTGAGAATTTTTTATTCTTCCATGAATGGAAAAATAAATAAAAAAACAAAAAGGTCTGGGCTGGTCCTCTCAGCGGTAACAGAGTGGCTGTAATCTTGTGGAATAGAAGCTCCTCAAGAGCAACAATAACTGCCTCGTGGTCTGACATAGGTCTCAAACCGACAACAGTTGTTGATGCATGCGACTTATGGGCGGTAAGACACGAAAATCTTAAAATGTTGGCTTGTTTCAAACCTGTGATTGATTTTCATGGTCACTGATGAAACTCTATTGACTTGTGCAGCACTCCACTCGACCATCAGTTAGAAGACAAATCTCGGCAGATGTGCATTCTCATTCTTGTAAAATGTATGTTTTGACTCCCCGAAGGGGAAAGCACTGATAAGAGAGGACAATAGGCCACAGTCGTGGATGAAGGCTATTGATAATAAGAGCTTAAATTTGCACATGTATACAGTTGGCATTAGCATAAAAAAACAAGAATTTTCTTACTAGTAGTATAAATGGGAGAAATCAACTGCCAGCTCTTCTCTATCAAAATCTAAGGAATACTCTGGACACAAGTCACAACTAACATAAAGTCAAACCAAAAAGAAGCGCCCCGCATCAAATTGTCCCGATTACATGGTAGAGCAAAATTTGCAAACAAGTCTATTGCCTACATAAACTTATAATTGCATTTCTGTTCGATGAGTTTGCCGTGTAGAATTTGATGTTGCAAAATTGAGAAGAATCAAGATGTCCAGATATTCTCTGGTCACATTTATTAGATTGGAGTGATTTAACCAACAAAAGCAACCTCATAAACATTCACAGCCAACTTCTTGATTTCACCAACTTACGAATGTGTTGGCGATCAGTAACCCTTGTTTCCACGTATTCGAGCTCTCATGTCAACCTGCAATTGTAAAATCCAAACATTTCATTACCAGTGTGCCTCTAAGGTGAAACTTGATATATTATTAGGCTGTCGGCAACTAATGTTTTTCCATAATAATGCGTTAATGGGCCTCCATGAAAGGTGATTTATGCTTTCTTACTGCCATTTAGCAAACCAAATCGCATGCCCTTCCTAAAATACATTGGATCTGGTGGCAAACAAACATGCAGCAATTTTAATTCCACAAAAGTGCTAAGCCCCTAACAGTTATTGCATTAAAAATCCATATCAACGGTTGCAGACAAAAACCAGCTTCTGTACTTAAAACTAGTAACAAGTTTCTTACCTTGGAGGAGAAGCCCATATGGATATATGAGAAAGAATGATGAACAAGATGTAACCAAAATTAATTAAGGCCATAAGAGAATCAAATTTGTTCTTTTCAGGCAATATACATGAATAGACAATGAAGCCTTCTCCTCTTCCCCATCCATTCCAGTTACTAAATAAGCACTCAAGTTGAATGAGACACTAGCAGCTCAGATCAGAGTTTACTTGACAAAACCAAAAGATGACAGCACAATAAGATATATAACTTGCTCCAAGAAAATAAAACTGGGGAAACTTACTTTTACAGAAAAATCGTACAGGAATCCTCTCTATGACTTCTGGCATGGGCATCAACATATAAGCTAATACTTTTTTGAATATAACAATGACAAAGATATAGGTCAAGACGTGCTCTAGACATGTAATTACAACTCATCTTATCGCCGGTTGCTTAGCTTTAAGTTGGTGAATCAAACCTAGTGTCTGGACCATTGTGATTTTCAATATGCCAAGTTGTAGAGATAACAATATATTCACTAGAATCTAAAGGTGAAAAGAGAGACAAAATTTTCCTAACAAAAGGTGAAGTAGGAGACAAAAATTCTTCGAAAATGAGATATATTGAATATACGGTGCTAATAGCAAAAGCAATCGATTCATATACAACAAGATTGAGTGCTAATTACGTCAATTGTGTTAGAATAAGAAAATTATAAACATTGATCTTAAAAAATTATGGCCAGACCCTATAGATTCTACAAATGACAAATATTAAATGATCTAATGCAATTTTAACTCTGCCTTTCATCTTCAAGCTACCAAGATCCCAGTTTTGACCAATTACAGGAGCTGGCAAGTTCAGTAGGGAACCGGCTTTGCAACTACATGGTCCATTATTCAGCTCTAAATTTGCACTACCAATCATCTTTTGTTTCATTTCTAGATCTAGCTGAAGAAAGTCAAAAGTAACCTTGAAAGGTAGGTTCTTAGTTATAAGAGTTATTTAATTGATAGAACTTGGGTTAAGGCCCCAATTGTTAATGTGTACACAAGGAGGATTAAGGACTTAAGTGTTCCAGGTGTTGATGTGTACATAAGGAGGATTAAGAACGTAAGTGTTCCAGGTGTTGATGGAGTGGTTTTGAATGGAGGAGGATGGGTACAGGGATGGAAGTTGCAGATTGGGTTACCAACAATAGATTGAGACTGATGATGAGTGATTTTATTTTCACTTGTATTGGTCCAGCTGACATAAGTAATTATAACTAATAGCTACTTGTAACCTTCTAGAAGCAGATAGAAGGATTTATTGGAGTCATCAAGCCAAGCTAGCACTATAAACAGTCCACAGCTAGCTACTGGAGTTTTTCAGCTGGTTATGTTTCCTGTCATAGAGTAGGTAAATTCAAAATGCAGTGTGCTCATGTAAATATACAAACCAACATAACTGCCCACATATACTTAGTTACTCACACAGACCCTTTACTGCATAGTAAATATCCAATTGAAGTAGTAACAAAACTCCTCTGTTCCACTTAATCTCCATCTGAACCCTATCAATCTGATTCAATCATATAGCAAATAGCCTATTTCATCTAATATCAATCATTGAAGAGTTATTTCACACTATTTAGAAATTCAATCCATTATTAGATACACTATTGAAGTTTGAACATTTTGAACTTGGATATCACAAATTTTCTGAAAAATTATTTCTAAAGGAAGTAGTGACAGTGCAATAAATCACCATTGATCATAGATGCTGTAGTTGGTTTTCAAGAAGCAATTCCTTACAGGTAACCAAAGTTCAAAAAGACTGACCCAGAAAAAATGGATTCTTCCCGAAGACTTTAAACATTTTACAGTTGAAAAACAATTATATTGTCAAATCTATTCTACAGATGGAATTAAAACCACCAAAGGGTAGGATCCAAAAGATTAAGAAACTCTAATTGGTGAACTGCACTTAATAAATGAGATCATAATCAAATTGGCCTCTGACATCAACACAATGGCAGTGGGACAGACATTGAAGCCTGTGAGTGTGAAATCTGAGATAACCTGATAATTACTGTTGGTATATGACAATGGACCAGGTTTTGGAATAAGATTATAAAACCTGATCATCTCGTATGCTTATTATTATTATTTTTATTACATAATAGGGTTTCAAAAAATCAAAGTATCTATTATCTCCATAGAAGCTAGATGTGGATGTATGATAGAATTAAAATATACTTCATAGGTGTCAATTACTTTGAATCCTGATAACTAGTAGAAGAGATGAATCCAACTGAAAGGAATGGAAAGCAATGGGTCTTGTTTTTTGATGGTTGTATTCTGTATGCGATCAAACTCTCATAAAAGGAAAAAACTAAAGAAATTTGATTTCTTGGAATCCACCTCTATGGTATTAACCAAATGACATCTAGAGGATTTGACAAAGTTAAGGTTTAGAATGTCGTCCACAGGGGGATACTTGACCTTATAAAAATTACTCATAAATTGCTGTTTCTTCTCGGTCCAATGTTTTATATAAAACCTTGGCACTATTATGGAAGGTTCACTGTTAGCTTAGAATTTCAAAATCCATATAGCCTTTCCATTGATAGAAAGTGACAGATTCAAAAAAAGCCAAAAAAAAAAAAAAAAAACATAATGGTGCTTACACAGTAAATCCAAGGTTTGCACATTTAATTTTCTATATTACCACATTACTAACACATATTAAGTTAGTGAACAAATTCACAATTTTATGAATCCATGAGTTCATGTGATCTGTAGGCTACTTTAAAAGTTTTTTATAATTTTAAGGTGAATATTGAAACATCGGAATTTAGGGTAGTATACACGAATCTATGACCTGGTAAATCAAACTCGGAAAACAGAGTTTTGAATCCAACAAGAGCTAGGGAGGTTCTAAGTAGGTTATAGCCGGCCCAACCACAAAGATGCCATCCCATAAGCATCAAGAACAAGAAATTCCAATCATAACTTCAAATCTTATACGAAATTAATTCCAAATGTATCTAATTAGGCATAATGTGATCAAATGTTTCGATTCAAAGCTTCCTGAAGGCAATCAAAGAAAATACGGAGCAATCACACACGTGAGCACAGAGAAAGGTTAGAGAGAGAAACATGCCTGGCCTCTTTTGCAATTGAAATAAGTTTCTCTTAGACCAACACACTCGCTAGGTATAGTTGGACTCTTCTCTCCTGCACACTCTCTGTAAGATCGCTTCTCAACCTAATCAACGACGGCATACATGTTCAATTACAACATCATATTGTACTCTGTGAGAGAGAGAGAGAGAGAGAGAGAGAGAGAGAGAGAGACCCTGATGCAATCAGATTCGCTGAGGCATTTGACGAGTTCCATAGCCAGGCCTTTGCATGACTTCGCCATGTTTCTTCTTTTGTTGGTCGATTTGATAATGGCGGTCTTGAAAAGAAAAACAGTGACGAGGGATTTACAAGGGCTTTTTTTTTTTTTTTCAAAGATCTTAAAAGGGTTTTAGATTGAATAAAGATCGAATAATTTTGCATGAAAAAAAATGTATCAATATTAATGATATTATTAATGATACGTTACTTTTAAAAAATCACTAATTTAATAATTTTATTAATACTTCTTATTAGCAATATCAATTAAGCTTTTCTTGATTGATCTAGGATTGGATATAAATAAATAAATGAAAAACAATTTGGAGTTGCATACTTGTCTAAAGATGTTTCGGAACAAAGAAATTGGATCGCATGCAACATTTCTAAATAGAAAGACACAAAAATATAATTCAATTTTAACATTTCTAAATAGAAAGATACAAAAATACAATTCAATTTTAACATGAGATATCATGAACATGAATTTTTCTAATTTGACATAGTTTCATAAGCTACCAATTTTGCCCCTTGAATTCCAGTTTTGTTTATTACGAATTGTTCTTGTATTTATTTTCCTTAATATAAGCCTTTTTAAATGTTGTTAACATTTCAAAGTTAAATATGATCTAACTCTATTATTTTTAAAATATAGATAGGTAAGTCTTTTTTATACTTATTTCATTCAATATATTCCATTTAGAGCACACTATATAAAAATTAAGCCAATTTTTATATTTATTGCAAACATAATTTTAAAAAGCTTCGAATAACTATACTAATTAAGAGTAAGTCAATAAACCTATCATACAAGATATTCATCCATATCCTATTCGACCATATAGGATCTTGGTAGATGAATAAGACTATACAATAGGTTTTGGATAATAATTTCTCAAAACCTAAAAGTAAGGTATGGGTAAAAAATCGGTATATATTATAACCATTTTGAAACTTATACTTTGAAGTATGCAAGGTATGAATTCTAGGGTCCTACTTTATAATAGTAATTAAATAAAAATAATAAATAAAAGATACCATTTTATTAAAATAAAGTAAAACCCAACCCATTAAAAACACTAAAGTAAATGCTTATTAGTCCTTTCCTTTCCATCTTTCGTTCATAGTCTTTACTCAATTGTCATTATTAGTCTTTACTTAACTATCGTTATCTTTCTACTCCTTCCTTCTTTGCCAAATCCATCATCTAGTAAAATTCAAAAAAGGAAATCTAAGTTTTTTATTTCTACTTCTAGGACTACCTATAAGCCACAAAGTACGTTTACCTACATGTTTTCTATAGTGGAATTAATGAAATCGTATTTTCTTAGAGTATAAAGAGATTATTTTACTAATGCATGTACCTTGAGAAAGAAAAATATCTTAATTTGAATTTATGTTTTATTTTATTTCCCATATTATGTTTTCAATATCCCATGATTAGTTGTTTGATTATATATTATCATCACATTTGTAATTATTGAATTATATAATCTTCTTAATTTTTTATTCAAGTTTTAATAAATTTTGTAAACCTTACGTTAAGTGTGATGTTTAATGCTTTCATTTTCTACAACAGTATGCTTATTCCCTCAAATACCTTTTCAATGTGGTTATTATAAAATAAATATTTTATTTACACAATGAATGTAATGTATAATACTTTTGTAAAAATTCATCAATATTAATAATGATTAAAGAACCATTTAAGGAAAAAAATTAGTTGAAAATAAACTTGAGTAGACTCCATTCATTGGCATCATTTGAAAAACTAGCTAAATTAAGTAATTGCTTTTGAAAAAGCGTGGGGAGGGGAAGGGTTTGGTTTGTTTTGTATTTTGAAAAAATTAATCACATTTGAAATTTATAAAGAAAAAAAAAAAAAGAAATCTACTAGTTCTTAAAGATGCCTTATGGTTCTTTGCACCTAGTTTTAGTATAGCAACTATCTTTTGCTTCATCCTCTTTTTCCAAGGGTTTCATAATTGGACACTAAACCCGTTTCAGAAAAAGGCATAATAGCTACTTTTTTCTCTATAATAGGATTATTAGTCGCTTGTTGGATTTATTCGGGACATTTCCCATTAAGTAATTTATATGAATCATTCCTTTTTCTTTCATGGAGTTTCTCCATTATTAATATGGTTCCATATTTAAAAAAGCATAAGAATTATTTAAATCCAATACCCGCGCCAAGTACCATTTTTACCCAAGGCTTTGCTACTTCAAGACTTTTAACTAAAATGCGTCAAGCCGAATTATTAGTACCAGCTCTCCAATCACAATAGTTAATCATGCACGTAAGTATGATGGTATTGGGCTATGCAGCTCTTTTATGTGGATCATTATTATCAGTAGCTCTTTTAGTCATTACATTTCGAACAGTCATAAAGACTTTTCAAAAAAACAAGAATTTTTTAAATGATTCGTTTTCCTTTAGAAAGATCAAATATATGAATAAAAAAAGTAATATTTTACTAAACACCTCTTTTTTTTCTTCTAAAAATTATTATAGGGCTCAACTGATTCAACAATTAGATCATTGGAGTTATCATATTATTAGTCTAGGATTTCTCTTTTTAACCATAAGTATTCTTTTAGGAGCAATTGTATGGGCTAATGAGGCTTGGGGATCATATTGGAATTGGGACTTAAAGGAAACTTGAGCATTTATTACTGGACTATATTTGCAATTTATTTACATGATCAAACAAATCAAAATTAGGAAAGTGTAAATAGCGCAATTCTCTAAGCTTTCTTATCATTTGGATATGCTATTTTGGAGTCAATTTATTAGGAATAGGGTTACATAGTTATGGTTCATTTAATTTACATTAACATCTAATTATAATTCAATTTCAAATTTACAATTTATAGATTCAGACGAATACAAATAGGAACAACCTATATAACTATGGAAACTGTTATATATGAACCAAAATAAAATTACTATTAGTATAAGTAAGATAAGAATAGAATATAGGGTACCAAAATTTCATGAAGAAAACTTCATGTAAATAGTCGAGAACCATTTGAATCACTACACTAGTTGATTCAAAAGGTTCTCGAAAAGACAAAACCTATTTGATTCCAATTCATTTTTACTTAAGCGAAACTTAAGAGAAAAAAAGATTTCAATGAACAATAAAAAAAATGAAATTCCTTTTTTCTTTTATTCATGAAAACTATCGGTAAAAATAACTAGATATACTAGCTTTAACCTTGTCAACTGATAGTGAGAGAACAAAATCCGGATAAATACCAACATTTATTATTGGTAGAAGGAGAGAGATCGAAACAAATAACTCTCTCGGACTAGAATAAAAAAAAATAACAGTTTGGAACATTAAATAGCTTGTATCCATAGAACATTTGGCGTAACATAGATAATGAATAAATAGGAGTTAATATCATCCCAATTGCCATTACAAAAGTAATTAATATTTTTGTTATTAATAAATATTTTTTACTATTGATTATGCCCAAAAATACTATCAATTCTTCCACAAACCCACTCATGCCCGGTAATGCAAGGGAAGCCATCGATAACATACTGAACATCGTGAATATTTTGGGGAGGGGAATCGCCATTCCACCCATTTCATTGAAATAAACAAGACGTATTCTATCATAACTCGTTCCTGCTAAGAAAAAAAGAGTAGTACTGATAAATCCGTGAGAGATTATTTGTAAAATGGCTCCATTGAGTCCTGTTTCACTTATAGAACCAATTCCGATAATTATGAAACCCATATGAGATACAGACGAATAAGCTATTCTTTTTTTTTTAAATTACGTTGACCAGGAGATGTTGAAGCTGCATAGATTATTTGTATTGCGCCTATTATAATCAACCAGGGAGAAAATATAGAATGAGCGTGAGGTAATAATTCTATATTGATCCGAACCAACCCATACGCTCCCATTTTTAATAAGATTCCTGCTAGAAGCATACAAGTACTATAATGTACCTCTCCGTAGGTATCTGGTAACCATGTATGTAAGGGTATAATCGGTGATTTGACAGCAAAAGCAATAAGAAATCCAATATAGAATATTATTTCCAGTGCCACAGGATATGATTGATTAGATAATGTTTCCAAATTTAATGTTGGTTTATTGGAGTCATATAAACCAATACCCATAACTCCTATCAATAGAAAAATGGAACCTACCTTAGTGTACAAAATAAACTTTGTAGCTGAATACAAACGTTTCTTCCCTCTCCACATAGATAGAAGTAGATAAACGTGAATTAATTCTAATTCCCACATGATGAAAAAAAGTAAAAAGTCTCGAGAAGAGAATGATCCTATTTGACTGCTGTACATTGCTAACATCAGGAAATGGAATAATCGAGAATCCCGAGTAACTGGCCAAGCCGCTAAAGTAGCTAAAGTGGTAACAAATCCTGTCAGTAAAATAGGTCCTATAAAAAGTCCATCTATTCCCAATCTCCAGTAAAAATAAAAAAATTTGATCCATTTATAATCCTCCGCTAATTGAGTTAATGGATCGTCTAATTGGAAATGATAAGAGAATGTATAGGTCCTTAAAAGGAGCTCTAAAGAAGCGTTACATATAGTATACCTTCGAATTACCTTATTTCCTCTATGAGGAAGAAAGAAAATAAAAGAACCTACCACTATTAGTAAAACTACAATTATGGTTAACCAAGGAAAATAATTCTTGGTAAAGATAAGATAAAGCTAAACTTGGACCAAAAAAAAAAAAAACCGTGCCCAAAATAAAATATATATGAATATGGTTTTTTTTTAGTACGGGTTTTTGTCGGTAAAAAAAATTAATTGTATTCAAAATGTATTTAAATGGTTTTTTATGAAACGTATTTAAAACGTATTTAATAGGTTAGACCCATGCTTCGAGTTGTTTCATGCCATAAATAAACTCGAACGCTCAAAAAATCGTTTGGACAAGCATATTCACATCTCTTACAACCGACACAATCCTCAATTCTTGGAGCACAAGCAATTAGCTTAGCTTTACATCTATCCCAAGGTATCATTTCTAATACATCTGTTGGGCAAGCTCGAACACATTGAGTACATCCTATACATATATCATAAATCTTTACTGAATGTGACATTGGATCTATCAATTTGAAAATGCCATAAATCTTCAATCTAGTAAACTTGTAGATGAATCATATATTTGAATACCAGATGAATCAATGATTTTACCAAAATTTTTCTAATCAATCAAATTCAGAATAAATTCATAAGATTGGGCCAAGATACTTTGATTTCTTACCTTTTTATCAAATTTACATATCATACATGCTAATTTAAATTGATGAATATTTTCATTTCTATAATTAATACTACTTATTTATTCAACACCACTTATTTATTTAACAAATTCAATTGATTGATACAAGTTGATTTTCTGTTACGATAAATTGATGAAACAATAGCCAACCCAATAGCTGCTTCAATGGCTACAATAGCTTTAACAAAAATTGAGAAAATA
This sequence comes from Lumnitzera racemosa, assembly GCA_024138005.1. Classification (NCBI taxonomy): domain Eukaryota; kingdom Viridiplantae; phylum Streptophyta; class Magnoliopsida; order Myrtales; family Combretaceae; genus Lumnitzera; species Lumnitzera racemosa. The sequence continues at coordinate 74,288,812 of JAMXBC010000003.1, forward strand.
TTCCCTTTTAACTACTGATTATAAAAAAAAATCCGAAAATGTTTTGAAATTTATATTAACCACATTCAGTATAAGTTCAAGACACATAAGTGCCTTAACCATATTTCGACTCATTATCAATCCATAGATACCTATAGAAAATAAATAGGCACTCAAAACAAGTACATGTTCGAGTATCATTGACCAACTCCTTATTAATTTGGATTCATTTTTTAATATGAACAAGAATTCAACAGATTTGATTACCTATAATATAATAAGTCCAAAACAAAGGATTTATCCATGAAGAGTCTTCAAATCAAAGTAGAATTAAAGAGAAATGGATTTGATAACACAGAACAAAGTTGAATGTGGATTGCCGTTATGTTAATAGTGATAAAGATTTATCATTGACGAGCAACAGCAATTGCACCTATTAAACCAACTAAAAGAATTAGCGAAATGAGTTGAAATGGAAGAAAAAAATCAGTTGATAAATGAATTCCAATTTGTTGACTATTACCTATCAAATCTTGCTCTAGAATTTGGTTTGATTTTGTCGTCCAAATAATCGCATACCAAGATGTATCTAGAATAGTAGTAATTAGTGAAACAAAAATACTTGTACAAACTAATGAAGTAACCCCATTCTCAACAGTCCAAAGATTCAAATCTTTGTAATATTCTAAACTATTCATGAACATAACAGCAAATAGGATTAAAACATTTATAGCTCCTACATAAATAAGGAGCTGTGCAGCCGCTACAAAATGGGAGTTTGCTAAAATATAAAATAAGGATATATAAACAAGAACCAATCCCAACGAAAAGGCCGAATAAATTGTATTGGTAAGTAATACTACTCCTAAACCCCCTAATATAAGAACTGATCCTAGAAAAACTAAAAGAAAATCATGTATTGGTTCGGGCAAATCCATTTTATGTAAAATATAAAAAAATCGAAATGTCTTTCATGATTTTATTGACCCGATCGGGAAATTTTTATGATTTATTCCTAATCTAATTGAATTAAATTCGAATCAATAGGTTAAAATTGATGTAGGTACAATTAGTGGACCAATATCATTTTTCTCTTTATTTAAAAGATTTAAAATTATGTATTTCGGCGTATATTAATTATTATTAAGTATACGATTTTCAATTGAATTTTCAATCTAAATTAAATAAAATCGCACTTCTCACCAACCAATCAAGAGTAGATTGGAATCTATAGTTATTGGCTAAGCAAGAAAAAAATAAAGAACTCATTCCTTACTTTAGAGCAAATTTAACCTTAATAATTCGAAAGTACTCTTTAACCAAAGGATTTTTCTGTTTTTATTTTCTTTGAGGCAAATTAAAAATTATTCAAATTGTACAATCGTCAATTACTGATATTGGTAAACGACCCAAAGCAATTTGATTATAATTCAATTCATGATGATCATAAGTAGAAAGCTCATATTCTTTAGTCATTGACAAGCAATTTGTTGGACAATACTCAACACGGTTACCACAAAAGATACAAATTCCGAAATCAATAATGTAATTAAGCAATCGTTTCTTTCGAATACGAGTTTCCAATTTCTAATCTACAACAGGTAGATCTATAGGACATACACGAACACATACTTCACAAGCAATACATTTATCAAATTCAAAATGGATTCATCTGCGAAAATGCTCCAATGTAATTAATTTTTCATATGGATATTGAATAGTTATGTTATGCTTGATTTTCTATTTTAGAATAATTAAACTTATTTGATTGAATTTATTTGAAATTCGACTTTTCTATATTCAATTTATAGAAATCCATATTTATTATTAATAGCTATTATTAATAATTAAGATTCTAAGATTAATAGAAAAGATCCCAGGAGTTTAATAAATTCCTATGCATATACAATGCTATTTTAGCCTGCTTAGCTTAAAGGTTAGAGCATCGCATTTATAATGCGATGCTCATCAGTTCGATTCTGATAGCCAGCTTTTTCTATTTATTTTGATTTTTAACATGCCTGATATTGATTTTGAAATCAAAGAACCATGAAAAGTCTTTTTCCCCGTTTTCCAAAGGTCATCGATTTATATCTATTATGTCTAAATCAATATCTCGACCCTTTTTTGTATTCTCTATTTATATATATATATAAATAAAAAGCAAAACAAAAAAAAAAGATCCGAATATTGATTGATCCAATTCATCTCCTTATTCTTTCTTTGGAATACAATACTTCATACATACTTCACTTCATTGAAATTTCGCTTTTTTTTTTATCATTTAGTTCAGTTTTATTTTAGGTTTATGAAATTTCATAAAAAAAGGAGTCTTTAAATCACGTTACCAAGGTCCTCGTTTCAAAAAAATACGGCGTTTGGGGGCTTTACGAGGACTAACTAGTAAAAGGCTTAGAACGGGAAGCGATCTTAGAAACCAATTACGCTCCGAGAAAAAATCTCAATATCGTATTCATTTAGAAGAAAAACAAAAATTGCGTTTTCAGTATGGCCTTACAGAACAACAATTACTTAAATATATTCGTATCGCTGGAAAAGCCAAAGGGTCAACAGGTCAGGTTTTACTACAATTACTTGAAATGTGTTTGGATAACATCCTTTTTCGATTGGGTATGGCTTTGACTATTCCTCAAGCCCGCCAATTAGTTAACCATAGATATATTTTAGTTAATGGTTATATGGTAAATATACCAAGTTATCGCTGCAAACCATGAGATATTATTAAGGCGAGGGATGATAAAAAATCTAGAACTATGATTCAAAATTATCTTGATTCTTACTCCTATGAGAAAGTGCCAAAACATTTAACTCTTCATCCATTCCAATCTAAAGGAGTAGTCAATCAAATAATCGATAGTAAATGGATCGGTTTGAAAATAATGAATTGCTAGTCGTAGAATATTATTCTCGTCAGACTTAACTTAAACCTATTAAAAATAAATAAAATAAGAAGGGTTCTGACAATTTTACCCAGAAAAAAAGGATGCAAGGTAAGGGATAAAGATCTTATTCGGGGATCTTTCTCCCATTCATTTATCATAGATTAGTAGGGAGATTTCATCCCTTGTATGCGATTTCCAGTCTATTACGTATGTATGTATAAGGAATAGAATAGCGAATCTATATCAAAGAAAGTTCTAACTTTTCAAATAAGGATATGTGTTGTTATTTGATTTGATACATTGGGGTCAGTAACATTGGTAAATTAGTTGTAGGTATGGAAAGAGAAGGATTCGAACCCTCGGTAAACAAAAGCCTACATAGCAATTGTAAGCCCCAAAGTTCAGCCAAATAACCGTAAGATTGAACTTAGAACCCAAGGTTTAGGGCGATCGGCTAAAAGATCCGATCACACCCAAATTATAAACTATTTAACAAGACACCAGTAAAAATGACCTTGTAAACTTAAATTTAAGAAAATAAGTAGTAAAATAGGAGACTATAAAATTTTCAAATTTTAAGCATAATAACTGCTAATTACCAAAAAGGCAAAAAGTGTAATATAATAACTAATAGATTATTAGAGATAGATTATATGTATACTAAAAATTTTAGAATGACCAAAATAATATCTAAGAATGTTCACGTGTACCCTAAATATATTTACGTGTAGATAAAAATACGCGTAATTACTAAAATTGGCCGAAAACTAAGTAAATAATTAAAGAAAAATACAAAATAATTATAAAAAAATCAGAAAAAATCAGAAGAGGATAAGCTGATGCAAGATAAGGTCGTGGCAGGTCCAAAGCTGCAAAATAAAAATTAACCAATAAGAATTTGACAAACTAAAAGCCTAAAATCAAGGAAATGGGGCAAAATCCCATCAAATTAATGCATAATAATTACAAAATTCGTCTATAAATAGCAAGAAAAATTCAGAAGCACATTTGGACAGATAAAAATCAGAGAAAATTAGAGAGAGTTGAAAATTCGAGAGAAAATCCAGAAAATAAAAAAAAAATAAGAAAAACTGTGCAGTTAGGGTTTTAAAGGGAACCCACACCAAACGAGGAGCTGGGAGTGGACGGCCACCACCACCACACGGTGGTGGCAGCGCCTAGGCCGGACGACAACCCCACGGCGGCCCGCGGTGGCCAGAGCCACCCAAACCTGTGAGTCCAATTTCCAGCCCGAATCTTGTAAAATTTTGTAAAATTAGTTATTTTGCCCAGAAAATTATGAAACTTGTTATTCTGAGGTTTTATTGTATGTAGATTTAGGAAAAAATGTTGATTTAGTTTAATTATGTCTGAAAATATAGGGTCCTTAACAAATTGTTCAAAACCGAGCATGATTAAATCGGAAATTAAATAGGCTTAGGGATGTAGTTTGGGGCTCAAAATTTTTCTGTAGGATGCTCATGTGACATAGAACAGTGCTATGAAGCCCTTTTTCAAAAATTAATTTTTGAAATTTTTAGATAATTTTTAGGCTCTAAAAAGAGGCATAAAATGGGTAATTTAGGGTTAATTATGTAATTAAATGATTAATTTCTGATTTAGTGAATAATTACATATTTTAGGATGTTAAGATCTGATGGAGTATGATCCTTATAGCATTTAGGGTGTTAGATGTAATTATTAGGTTAATTATGTAATAAATGAGTAATAGGAAATAAACAGTTAATTTTGTAATTAGGGAAATTTGGAGTAAAATCTGATTTAGGATGGATTTAGACATTTTGAAATAATAATTGGTGTTTAGAAATGGTAATTAGGGTAATAGAAATATTAGAAATGCATTATGTGCATAATATGCAATAATGCATAATGTGTAATTATTGAAAATATAATAAATAGAAAATATTATAATAAAAATTGATATTTTGAGAATAATAAAAATGCACAATAAATCTGATAGGAAACTTGAATTTATGGAATTATATGAAAAATGTAAAAATTTATTACATTAGGAGTGAATTCGGTACACTGATATGGATTTAAGTGTACCGAGTAAAATAAACACTGACAAAGGATAGTGATGGTATTTAGGTTATCGGGAAATAATGTGATTAATTTCACATTATGGGTTGAAACTAATTTCTAGGGTTGAAATATAAAACGCTACTTAAGAATCGAATTAAAAACCTGGTTTAGAAATCGATGCGAAAACCGAACCTGAACCTAACCCCAAACCTAGAATAATTGTAAAAGACTTAATACCTAGATAATTGGGCATATTAAACCTTAAACAAAACCTAACAAGAAGCATTATAGGATAAAACGAACCTATAACAATTATATGAAAAGCTGAAACCACGTTCGTGCTATAGGGATAACCGGCGATGGCTTGAGCAAATCGGACCTCGAGTGAGCGAGTGAGGAGTCGAGGTAAGTTGGGATTAATACGTTGCTGTATTTTGGAGGCTTAAGATTATGCTTGATTGTGCTTTTAGATAGTTGAATGCGTGCATGTGCTTGATTATGGGTGATGCTATGATTATGTTTGTTGCCTTGGACTTAATCAAATATACGACCAGTAATTATAATCGAACATGCATGGCAACCCGTTAGGGGATTTAGGACTCTCTGGCCAAATACCGACCCTTCGGAAGGGATAGCGCAGGATTGCAAAATGGTCCCTTCTTCATCCTCAGTCGAACTAAGTGACAGGAGAGGAGGTCGCGGCGGGGATGAAGACAGTGGTTCGAAGGTAGTCGCGGGAGGAGCAAGGTCTCCATTACACAAGCCTGGGTTTGGTCGTGAGCTGTTGCATTAACGGTAACTCCTCAACCCGGATTAGAGCGGGCGCAATTTCTCTAATCTCACGACGGGCCGGACAACGTCGTGCGATGGCATTTGCTTGCACATGCATTGCAACTAATAAATGATTGAAAACCTTGTTGTGTGTATGGTATAGTTTTAAGTCCTCCGTCCTAACTTACTGAGTTGTGGTTGCTCACATCCCTATAGACATCGTGCAGGTGCTGGCTAAGAAGCGGCAACAACTACTATGAAGCTAGCAACTGCTGGATCCTGGAGAGTGAGAAAAAAACATGTGAAGAATAAACACATATTTTAAGGTTTAAGTTTTTATTCTAGAATTACTTTCCATTTTGAATAATGTAACAACTAGGGAATATATTACGGAGAAATGTTGTAAACTTTAACTGCAATAATTGAATGATAACATATATATATAATTCCTCACTTTTATAGGTAAATGATTTATTTAAATTACAAATTGTCTACTTCAAAGCGGGTTAGTTGTGGACGCCTTGTGTAGATCAGGTTTAAGATAGCGGTTGTGAGGCCAACTTCTATCTTAGGGTGGTTTACACGGCGGGGCTGTTACGACTCTGTCGCTTCGGGGCGTGACAGCAATTCCAATGCTACGCCTTGAACCACTCGGCCATCTCTCCTACATAATGATTATATCCCAACAACTGAGTGAATACCAAGATACTCAATTCTTAGATATATCTGCATAATTAATTAAATTCAAAATCTAAAACTAAAAAATAGAAAACAAATATAAATAAAATCTTTTCATCACATCAATTTCCCATGAACCCAGTGGATAAAGATAATCTTTTTTTCTTTAATGAGTCTGTTTTTATGTTATTTCATACTATGTAATTCCTTTTGGGGGGGGGGGGGGGGGGGGGGGGGGGGGGATGATTTTCTTTCTCACGAGAGGTAATGAAAAGAATTATAGAATGAATTACTATCCATGCCTAGATCGAGGATAAATGGAAATTTTATTGATAAGACCTTTTCGATTGTAGCCAATATCTTATTACGACTAATTCCGACAACTTCAAGCGAAAAAGAGGCATTTACCTATTACAGAGATGGTGCGATTTGATTATTATTATTTTTATTTCACTTATCTTTTTTTTTTCAATTTTAGTTACTGCTTTCAATCTTAAAAAGACACATCATTCGGAATAAAAAGAAAAAAAGTTATTGAAATAAAAAAAATTTATACTTTTTAAAGGTGAAGTTTGTCAAAAAAACAAAAAAAAAAAAAACAATCCCTTCTGTCATGTATCCCCGATTAATGCAGCCTCAGATGCTCTAATTGTCGATCTAGTATTGAGCGAAAGGTTACACCTATGAGGTGGAGGTCAAACCCTACTCCATTAGTACCAATAGGAGACATAAGGGAAGAAGCACTACGCCTAGAAATGAACAACACGAAAACTTTGTTATAAATTATCCCCTTTCCTTACTGAATTGAGATCGAACATAAGAAGAATAGTTGGGCCAACAAACATCCATCTTGTTCGTATTTTGGATACCCATAGAACCTTCGAAAACTATTGAAGTGAGAATTCCTGGAAATTAAAGGGCATGGGGACAAAGAAATTGTTGAAGTTACCATTTTTTTTATCTAATATCAAATCAACATTTTGATGGTAAGAAAAGATCTTTTGCAGAAGGGTTGGTTAGAAATTTCTTGTAAAAACACTAGCCCCGCTCAGTTAATAACAAGAATATTTCAATTTTTTTTTATTCCATGTATTATTCTCATTTTGCACATAAGGGAGGAGCCATATGAAGTGAAAATCTCACGTATGGTTCTGAAACAAAGATTTTTTTAATCGAAGACAACCGTAACGAATGTCGGCTCAATCCGAAGAAAATTATGCGGAAGCTTTACAAAATTATTATGAAGCTATGCAACTAGAAATTGATCCTTATGATCGAAGCTATATACTCTATAACATAGGTCTTATCTATACAAGTAATGGAGAAGATACAAAGCTTTGGAATATTATTTTTGGGCACTAGAACGAAACCCATTCTTACCCCAAGCTTTAAATAATATGACTGTGATCTGTCATTACGTGCGACTATCTCCACTATAGAAAGAAAAAGAAAAAAAAAAAAAAGAACGAACGAATCTACTAGTAAATACTAGAAAAAAAAAGGATTTCTACATATACATCGTCCAAAAAACGATTTTTATCAGCTGTAGCAAAAAAAAAAAAAAAAAGGAACTTCATATCATAGAAGTTGAAACATGAAGCAATAGTATGCCTAGATACTTTATTCTATGGATAAAGAATTCAATTGATAGAGAAAGCACCGTAAAGATCCATTAGTGAGGTTTTACGCCGATCCAATAAGAACAGCTTATTCTTTTATGATGTAGATATAAGAGAAAAGTTAGGAATTCACTTATGTAATAACGTCGATCCCCTAAGGTATTGAGCAGCGGTGTAGCATCAAATCCTAAAGATAGTAAGTCTTTTCTTTATTATGAAGAAAAGTCTTTTTCAAAGATTCTATATAAATTTCTCTATGAAAGCGAGATAGTTACCTTTCAGAAAATTCTAACGACTGTGGAAATACATATGCTTTTTTGGAAGGTAGGAGAAAAGATAAAACTAAAAAAAATGGATTAGTAATCAAATTTAAGTTTGAAACTCATGGAATTGATTTCTTTTGGTTAACCCGAGAAAAAAAAGGAGGACACATATATGATAAATCTCATTCACTTAGATATGGTAGATTAAAAAATAGGACACTACAAGAATTGAATGTCGAGCCGTATGAGATAGGAAACTCTCAAGTACGATTTTAAGGGAAGGAATTGACTCACCCATTCCAACCGAGGAGAACAGGCCATTTGATAAGGAGATTCTGAAATTGCGGAGGCTTGGTTCGACCAAGCTGCCGAGTATTGGAAACAAGCTATAGTGATTACTCCTGGTAATTATATTGAGGCTCAGAATTGGTTAAAGATCACAAGGCGTTTTGATTAAGAACACTCTTTTTTCTTTCACTTTTCTCTATATAAATTAATTAATTGTTTTTTGTTGGCTTCATCAGTCAAATAAAACGAAGCATTCATTTGGGAAAAACCAATCAAAAAATTTCATTATATCCCCTTTCTAAGATCATTTTCCATTTTGTCTGGTATTTTTTTTGTAGGTAGAAAGGATACGCAGATAGAGTATCGAATATCTATTTTCTGCTGTTAAAACTAACTTTTGAATGAATAAAGAGTATCAAATATCTATTTTATGCTATTAAAACTAACTTTCGAATGAATAAATAGAGATACTGGAATATTTTATTAGTAATAACTGCTCATGAAATTTTGAATACTGCAATAATTAATATGTTCCCTGGAATGGAAGACACCACATCTAGGAACTTCTAATTGAGATATTAATAAACAAACTAGAAATACATGCACAAAAAAAAAATGGTTTTTGAAAGCGCTGAAAAGGTTTTATAAGATTAAAAAAAAAAAAGGTACGTTGAGCGCCTCATGGTTATGTCATAATAGATCCGAACACTTGCCCCGGATCGACTTCCAAATCATAATTGCTCTAGTGAATATCTAAATAAAATAGATAGGAGATAGAAGAAAAAAAAAACTAATTCGAAACATCTCTCATAGGTTCACTAATTATTTTACTGTTGGCGAGTTTCTTTGTATGTGTTGTCCGGAAAGAGGAAGACTCAATGATTATTCGTTTGTCGGAACTAGAAGTCAAAATTTTGGTAAATAGGGATCCCATAAAAACTTCTTTTGAGGAATGGGCCAAACCGGGTCATTTCTCAAGAACAATAGCTAAGGGCCCTGATACTACCACTTAGATCCGGAACTTACATGCTAATGCTCACGATTTCGATAGTCATACGAATGATTTGGAGGAGATCTCTCAAGAAGTATTTAGTGCACATTTCAGCCAACTTTCCGTTATCTTTCTTTGGCTAAGTGGTATGTATTTCTACGGTGCTCGTTTTCCAATTATGAAGCATGGCTAAGTAACCCTACTCACATCGGACCTAGTGCCCAGGTGGTTTGGCTAATAGTGGGCAAGAAATATTGAATGGCGATGTGCACGGGGGTTTCCGAGGAATACAAATAACCTCTGTTTTTTTTTTAGATTTGGCGAGCATCTGGAATAACTAGTGAGTTACAACTCTATTGTACCGCAATTAGTGCATTAGTCTTTACAGCCTTAATGCTTTTTGCCGGTTGGTTCCATTATCTTGCTTCTGGAGAAGCTTCTAGCACTAGATAATAGGCATTATGGTATGGTTAGAATATTACTTATTAGGCCAACCACTACATAAGAGCGATAGCAAAGCCAAGCCGTATAAAGGCAAGCAGCCCTTATAGCAATAGCAAACGGCATACTTATAGCCCTATTTTTCCCATTTTTTTCAGCCTCCCCCCCTTCTCTTTATTTAAGTTTCGCACATCCTCGCGTTATACATGTACTTCTCTTCCACATACAAACCCGAATAAACTATTTCAATCGCGATAGTAGCATTGACTGCTATTTGTAGTATTGCGTTCTCCTGTCTTTGTTGGAAAGGTTCATTCTCTTCAATAAGGAAGAGGACCGTTCATTCGAGTCCAAATCAAACCGACCGAGAATTGGAATAATCACAGGGGTCCTATTCCGCGGAGGCTCCTCAAGAGCCACAACAACTACAACCAATAGAAAGGGATGCAGGGGAAGAGGTGGTTCCTCTATATAGGGCTGAAAATGCAAAAAGAGAAAGGTCTTTATAGGGTATAGAGCACGAGGTGATTTCAGGATATCATAAGATAGAGTATGGGTAATAAAGTTTTAGAATTTATACCCACATGGTAAGGTACAGGTACAGCTCCATACCTTATCCATATTGTACTCACTCAACCTTACTACTAATTGCTCAAACCTTTTAACACAAGAAGTTTACTAAGTTTAATTTAAAGAAAGTTATTTAACCAACTTTGCTATTAGGTTACAGTTGTTACACCACTATTTAAAGTTGTGATGAAAAATAGTAACAGTTGTATTTGGTTATCATGCAAATAAAAAAACTCAATGAACCGTGTTGATACGTAGTCTTCGCTCGACCTCAAGCCTAGTTTTGGCAAAGGCCTACTAGTTTTGAAAAGGACCATTCCTTGTCTCTTACCTTGCATTTGTCCTGGTCTACTCGAACTCTTCTCTCACCCTAGACCCTCAAGAAGAGCATATGAGAAGTTGCCCTTTCAAGGACTCAAGTAAGCACCACGGTGAACACAAATGTCAGGGTCTTCTTCCTGAAATGTAAGGACCATAGTAGCAAACCGACTGAGCTCAGAGTGCAAGGAACCTTCCCCTTCGTTTTCCTGAGCTCCGTAAGTAACGACACCCTTAACCACACAAGCCCCCTAATGCCTAGCTCACCATTAACAGGCCTCTTGATCCGCCAAACCTAGATCCTCAATCCCTCCATTCGGCGCTCCGCTCCTAGCTCGTTAATTGTTATCTAACATCCGTAGTACTATCAATCCACCCAACATTCCCTAAAGATGCCAAACCTATTACTCATAAATGTAGCTACCAACGTAGTCAAATCCAACTAACTCTTAGAGCCACCTTATCAACCCTGCAACACATTTCCTCTTTTGCCAGTTGCCGGTACCGACAAACCTTGAATGAACGCGCCTTTAGGTAACTGTATTCCTCCTCAACATAAATAGCGAAAGGAAGTTGATAGGTAAGGGATCGGGTCCCAGTTTACCATTCTTAGACTAAGAGCTCTCCATATAGCACTTGAACACACCTATGATTAGCAAGCACTTTTTAATTGGGATCTTAGTGTTTGTCCACCTTAGTTTCCCATCTTCGCTAATTGTCTTTTTTGCTAACTTCAACGTCGGAAGGCCTTCATGGAACCATCCACAAAGGGCTTTCTTATGGGTTACCAAGAGCAAGGAACTCGCTAAATCATACCCACATCATAATCTATCCAATGACATCCACTAAAGTTGGTCCAAATACCAACAAACTCATTCAAAACATACACAAACATAAATGGTTTATAATATTCCTATTCTTATTATATTGTCCATTTTTGGTAAAATTTACTTGTAAGTTTAGATATGAATTCAAATTGCATTTCATCTAGAGTCTAATTTCTGCTTTTAACAAAGTTCATTAGAGCTCAATTATTTATAAAAGTTACATTCCTTGTAGTTAGTTATATCTTAAAGTTTGAAGTCAAATCAAATTTAACACAATACAATATATATGTAATCTCAACACAAATCTAATTAAGCATGTGAGTTTATTAAGATAGAGATGAAACTTAAGCATATTTAATTACAGTTAAATCATAATTAAGGACATACAAAATTAGAATCATGTAGCTTGAATGTTAATTGGATCAATTGCTCCATTGCATCCAATCGCAACCAATCAAGATAGTACCTAAGAGTTACCCATCTTAAATTGTGAATAAATGAAAATACAACTTATTTCTATAGGTTCAAGGATACAATTAAAGTAGTCTCACGTATACAACATGAGTCCCATGTTTTGCACAGCTTTAGAGGAGTGATGTGTAACTAACATGTAGGTATGACTTGAAGAAAGACGTAAAGAAGGGGAGTAAGCAATCTAAAAGAATTCAAACACATAAATAACAAGTCACATGCGCTGCGGAACAGCTACCTTATTGTCACTTATGCTTACTTAAGTTAGAGCTTTGTTTGTTAACGATCATGATATATGTAATAAATCAAGAAAATTATTTTAAAAAACAAGGATATTTCGAGGATTTCAAAAGTTTGCTAAAACCCTATGCTTTTAGGTAGTTACCAACCTTCTTAATCCCTAATCTTTTCCCAAAGTAACCTAACTCTCTCATTTTTGTGCAAAGAACTAAGTCTAGCCCTGAAACCTAACGCAAAGAGGAAAGTTAGGAGGAGATTAGGGCAAGCCATGAGTGTTACTTGAGAAAATTTTGTTTTGGAGGCTTAAGAACACTAAAATCACATTTTTCCTTGAAAATCACAGCTTGTTATCTTAAATTTTCTAAGGTAATCTCTTAATACTCCTCAAGAATAAGTAAAGGAAGAGATTGAGGTAAGAAAACAAGTAGGTTTCCCATTTTAAGTTCATTATAGTGAAAACCCCAATTTTGGATGTTGTTTAAGTGGGTTTTCTTTTAATCCAAAAATTAAATGAACATTTAATGATTTGTTTAGGTGACTCTCAATTTGATTCTTGTACATTTCAAGTAAGTACTCTGCACCTTTTCTCTTATTCCTTAATTTAGAGTTAGTTTCTTGAATTTGTTGGTAGAATTAGGGGTTTAAGTTGGTGTTTGATCTGAAATGTTGATGGGTTGATAAGTAATCGAAATGTATTTGAAGTGGGCATGAAGAAAATTTTGGATTTAAGTTGGTTTAAGGATAGAATTTGAAGTTTTATCGATGTTTTGGTTTGGACCATAGGCACAATTCTAGTAAAATCATAGGCATGGTTGTGACCAGTCTTTTGGTCTGTTAAGGACTAGCTAACTAGTTCTCTTTGAACCGTGTGGCTAGTTTACACTAGAAGGCTGAACCAAGTTTTCTTCTATTTCTTGTTCTTAAAATAGTTTCTTTGTTTCCTAACTTATTTCTTAAAGCATATTTTATCATCTAAAACCATTTTTGAACATCCCAATTATTATAACATATTTACAAACATGTTTTATAAAGAATTAAACTTTATCTTCGAACTTTCTTCCTTAAAACCTCTAAATCCTCACTCCAAGTATTTTAATCGTTACTTTCCTAAGCCAAGGTCTAATTTTTATTCTTTTATTTAATTATAGTTACCCTTAGAATTCCAGAATAAGATGCGAGTTTAAGGAACCTTTAAGAGGTGTCATCCAAAGATGGGTTAGGTTGCTTAAGATGTTTGAAGTAGATTGTTTAGGATGAAAGATTAAGAACATTTATTGTTATAATTATTAGGTCATTAGATTTGAGTTCACGGTTGACTTGGACTTTGTAATTGGTTCGGATACGACTTTCTAAGTACGTGGTGTTAGATGTTCGCTTATGCATATTAGGACCTAGAATGTAACTAGTCTAACTCATATACGGCCTAAATGATCAAATTTGCTAGTTATGCTTGACTTATTTGCTCTAGGGGCCCGCAGTAGCAATTCCTTAAAGAAACAATTGCTAATCATATTTAAGGATTCCCTAGTAGACTTTCATATGGGATGATGCAACTAGATACTAAGATTTCTAGACTTTGGACTCAGATGTAAAAGACTTAAAGGAAAACTTATATGTATATCTACCTATGTATGTGGAAAAAGAACAAGGTGTGGCAAAGTCATAAGTGCTCCTTTGATATTTGTGGACTTAAACTAAAGATAATATAATTGATTGCTTGTTTACTCTTGTTATAGTTACATTGTATGTGTGTGTGCATGCTTTAGTATGGCATCCGTATGCGTTTGTGCACCTATACTAGGTTTTAGCTTATCCTTATTCTTTTTCAAGCATAGGATTAAATGATTATCTCATTTATGAGAAGTCATATGTTGACAACATCCAGAATGATAAGGTTGTTAAGTATATTTATTATTATGATGATTAAAGTGAAGTTAAGTTATGTATTTGCTAGAGATATGTTATGTTGAAATTAAGAGAGTCATGTTTTATCGAGTAGACAAACTTCTTTTACTATGTTATGTAAGTGTGTGATATTTTGAGGATTTTAGCTACTTATGGTCTACCTTATGTTACTTACGGTTATGAGTTGATACACTCTTAAATTTTTATGTTACATAATTCTAGTTTTATAAGGATTTGAATGGATGAAATTACCCACTCCTTTATCGATTCATATGTGTATATATATTTGTGGTTTGTTTATGTTATGGATACAGCTTGGTGGATTTAGAAGTCTTAGTATATTTCAAGCTACCTAGAATATGTGGCGGGTTGTAGTACCCATTTAAGATCCCAAGGTGTTACATTATACCGACCTAGTGCTAATACTGTAGAAATCTCTCTTTTCTTCCCCTCCAATGTGTGAACTTATGGCACTATCTAATTACATATCTCACTTTAAGGCTTATTGAAATCACATTACCTATAAAGATATGTATATGTATACACACATATATTATGATCTAAGAATAGGGCTCAATTAACTATTTATATTCATATGTACATATATACTTATATACATATTTCTTTAGTAATTATATATATATATATATATATATATTAGGGGATAATATAAATAACAACACCTTCCCCTTTACCCCAACCAAAAAAAAAAAACAAAACAAAACAAAACAAAAGAACCCCTAAATCCAAAAAAACTTCACTATAAATTCTAAAAATAAACTTAATATAAATAACAACACCTTCCCCTTTACCCCAACAAAAAAAAAAAAAAACAAACAAAACAAAATAAAACAAAAGAACCCCTAAATCCATAAAAACTTCACTATAAATTCTAAAAATAAACTCCTAAACTTTGACATAAATGATGTGAATCACAACCAAGAACAGATAAGGTCGGTCATAGGGATGGATCTAAGCTTACTAAAAACTTGAAAAAAGGTGATAGGGAATACGCAAAAGAACGAAAAAGTGAATGAAAAATGAGCAAAACCCATAAACAACTCCAAAGGATATGATGTACCAATGGAACTTTCGAGAACTCACGGCACAACTCAATATGACATGCGAATTGGTCCTATGAGATTACTTGCCACCTAACCTTACTTAAGGGTTAAGATAAGAGTGTAATGAAAGTAACCAATCAATATTTATGAGAAGAAGAATATTTAGTATATTAATGATAATCTCATTTCGACTACAAGTATAATGACATTTATATCGATAAATTAGAACAATTTGCCTAAAATGGGAAAAGACAAAAGGATATTGCCCAAAGAAGTAATGTATAAGGAATACAAAGAGTAAAAATGAATATTCAAAAAAACAATAATTAGCGTAACAGATTCTACACGTGGTCCTATATACGTAATAAAGATGTATTGGTGAAGCCATTGGAGGATGCAAACAAAAGAGTATGTTCAGATTGCTTGTTCGAATAGGGGTGACTAAGGATTAGTCCGGGCTCTCTCTCTCGGCCTCTTGGTAAGGGTGATGCCAAGCAATTAGTCAGCTCAGGCATAAGTGATTAAGTGTGTAAAGCTTGATAAATATCTCGACATTCTGCTATTCGACACACAATCTCTAAAAGATGGTTGTCATTCAGCTCGACGTGCAGAGTGGATCAGTAAAGAGATACTTAGCTTCGGTAGGAGTCAGCTGGAGTAGAAAGATTCACCTTGTCAATCCCTCTAGTCTTTGGGCTCGTTTGCGGGTCAAAGGCTTAGTAACTTAATTCCTATCATTCCGTCCAAGTTAATTTGATTTGGAATCAAATCCGAATGGTCTTCGATCAACTCTCCGTCAGGTTGATATGGACTAAGGTCGGTACTGTTGAACGTATCAGAAACCCCATAATCTTCAAGGAGCTCCAACTTGTAGGCATTATCATTAATCTTCTGGAAGATTCTAAAGGGTCCTTCAGCTCTTGCAAATATTTTGTTCCTCCTCTTGCTCAAGAACCTTTCCTTATTAAGGTGAAGCTACACCAAGTCTCTTAGTTAGAATTATTTAGCGATCTTACCCTTAGCCTTCTCTTGTATTCTTCTGGCAACTTGGTCTATCTACTAAGTAGCTTTGTTGTAGATGTGTTGAAGAGATTATGCTTGAGCTTTCGCATCAGAGTCTTCTTAATCAAATTCAAGTACAGGGCTATGATCAAGGGGCAACTCAAAATTGAAACCATGGACAACCTCAGAGGGAGTCTACTTAGTGGTGTCATGTACTGTTCGGTTGTAAGCAAATTTGACCACTAGTAAGCAAACGTCTCAATCAACTAAGTTCTTGCTCACTATAGCTCAGGGCAACGATCCCAAAGTACGATTGATTACCTCCATTTAACCATCCATTTGGGGGTGACAAGAAGTATTAAATAGCAGTTTAGTCCCCATCCGTCACTATAGAGTTCTCTAAAAATGGCTTAAAAACTTTGGATCTTTGTCTGATACTACACTTCTCAACATGCCGTATAGCCTAACAATTTCCTACAAGAAAGTTGAAGCATCGTTAGTCTTGGAGCAAGGTATAAAGTGTGTCATCTTACTAAACTTATCAACAATAACCATTACAGAATCTTTGCCTCGGGTAGTTCGTAGTAATTCAAGAACAAAGTCCATGCTTAACTCAATCCATGGTTTCATCGAAATAGGCAAAGGCATTACTTTCTCTTATTCAACTCAGTATTTAGCCCTCTTGCATACGGCATAGCCTTCTATGGCTTGAAGCACATTTATCTCATTCTTGGCAAAAAAAAAAAATGACCATTCAACAGCTTATAGGTCCTTCTCTCCCTAAAATGCCTAGAGAGTCCTCTATTATAGGCTTCCTTGATCAGTAATTCCCTTATAAATGGTCGGTACGCACAATTTCCCCCCTCATAACAAGTATCTATCCTCCACATGATACTAGTCCATTGTCCTATTATTGATACAACATGCATGTATGGGTCCAAAGTATAGATCTCTAACATCCCGTTCCTTAATGCTCGCAAACCCAAACACTTTCGTCAGCAGTTCGGTAAGGAGTACATGTCTTCTCAAAAGAGCATATGCAACTACGTTGCTCTTTCCTTGTTTGTATTTTATTACGAAATTAAATCCTTTAAGGAATTCAAACCATCTCACCTATCACTTCAACAACTTTGTTTAACTTCGAAGATACCTTAGGGACTCATGGTCAGTATAGATGACAAATTCTCTCGGAAGTAGATAATGTTGCCATACTTGCAGTTCTCAGATCAGTGCCAAGAGTTCTTTTTCATACATAAAGTAGTTTACCTAAGGTCCTCTGAGCTTCTCATTATGGTAGGTAATTGGTCGGCCTTCCTATATTAGGATAGTGCTTATTTCAATGCCTAACACGTTACATTCCAATTCAAATACCTTCTCAAAATCAGGTAAAACTAGTACAGGTGTAGAAATCAACTTTTCTTTCACTTCGACAAAACTTCTCTCCTCCTTTTTTCCCTATTTAAAGCCGGTGTTCTTTTTTATCAGCTCAGTAAGGGGTGTAGCAAAGGTGCTGAAATTCCTTATAAATCTTCTCTAAAAGGAAGCTAGTCTATGGAAACTTTTAACTTCGACACAAGTAATGGGAGTCGACCACTTGACAATTGATTGGATCTTCTCGTCGTCCACTCACAAGCCTCCTCCACTTACTACATAGCCTAAGAATACCATTTCCTCCTAGAAAAAGCAACATTTCTTAAGAGTGCCGAACAAACTCTTGGTACGAAGGATATTCAATACGATACGAAGATGTTCGTAGTGACTTAACATGTCGATACTATATACTCGGATGTCATCAAAGTACACCATGACACACTTCCCCATCAAATTTCTTAGCACACGGTTTATTGGTCGGATGAAAGTTCTTGAGGCATTCAATAAGCTAAATAGCATAACCATCCACTTATAGAGTCTATGTCGAGTTTTGAATGCAGTCTTCCACTCATCTCTCGACCTCATGCAAATTTAATGGTAGCTAGACTTCAGATCAATCTTGCTAAAGATCTTAGCTCCATTTAATTCATCTAGTATGTTTTTTAATCTTGAGATAGGATACATATATTTGATTGTAATCTTGTTCACGGATCGGCTATCAATATACATTCGCTAAGTTCCATCCTTTGTCGACACTAGAAGTGCTAGAATAGAGCAAGGGTTGAGACTTTCCCTAACATGACCTCTCTCCAATAGTTCATTGACTTATCTTTGCAACTCAAGATCCTGTTTGGGACTCATCCAATAGGCTAGTTTATTCGACAGTGCAGCAATATGTATTAAGTCAATGCAATGTTCTATGCCTCGGATAGGAGGCAACCCCTTGAGTGATTGCTCTAGGAACAGATCTGCATATTCATCTAGCAACTTTCTTACTTCCAGGGGTGGTTCACCCTGCTCCTTCAGCTTTAATAGATGTCTGACCAATATGAGGGTCGATTCATTAGCATCAATAGTCTCTCAGAGCTCGGCTTTACTCATCATCAGAGTCTTCTTCAATCCACGAGTAAGTTTAGCCTACAGTTTGTTAACTTTAGTCGGTAGTATTGGGTTTAATGTAATCTTCCGGCTATCCTTCTCGAATAAATATGTATTCTTGTATCTGTCATAGATAAGTCTTTTATTGAACAACCATGGTCGGCCAAGCAATACTTGTGAGGTACACGTAGGCAGCACATTGCAGAGAATCTCGTCAGAGTAATTTTGAATTATGATCGATTGTAGTATTTTTCAAGTGATACGTAGTGCTCCCTTCTCACTTAGCCAATGTGACTTGTATGGTCTTAGGTATGCAATAGTCGGCAACTTTAACCTTATGATCAAATCGGTTGATGCCATATTGGTGCAACTTCCACTATCAATAATTAATACACTCACCTGATCATTCATCTTATAAGTGATATGAAAAAAGTTCTCTCTCTCCTCTTCCTCGTATGAATGTTCTAAGTTCATTGCGCATTAAATAACCAAGATCAACTAATCCAAGTCCTTGGCAAACATATCCTCCTCAATTAGTTCATTATCATAAGAAACTTGTTACTTGATAGAGCTCTCCTTCTTAGGTGCCTCATCAGTACTCTCTACTTTTAGCTTTAAGATGTTTCCCTTAATGACCATAATCCTTTGGTTCAGGTACTAAGTAATCATATGTCTAAACCCTTAGTACTTAAAGCACTTACTCTATCTCATCTTCCTACCAGATCCATACCCTTTCGTATAAGTTCGGGTTAGCACATCATTGTCAGGTAGGTCCTTCTGCTCGGCTCGAATATCTACCTTTCGGACCAGCTTGATACTTTACTGAGTTTAGTGAATTCCCTGTCTAGGTAGGCTAGTCGGCAGTCTAGTTGGTACTTGGCTTCTCTTTTGCCTCTCTACTCATTAAACTATTTTAATGGCTTCATCCATTATGGTGAATCATTAGAGTTCCACAATGTCTCAAATGTTACCTATCAATCCAGTAAGGAACCTAGAGATTTTTCATATTAGTAGCTCCTCTACCTCATAGCAAATCATAAGCATTTGAAATTCTTAGACATACTTGTCAATAGATCGACCTCCCTATCTCAACTCTTGAAGCTAAGTAAAAGTATCTAACAAATAAGTATCCTATAGATAAGTATTCGGCACAAATCCGTTTCTATGTTAGGCCAAATATTAATCTCTCTGTACCCTTCTCATCTACCCATAGCTTAGAAATTCTTTCACCACATAGCGGCATATCTAGAGAACTCAATAGCAGCATATCCGGAGAACTCAATAGCAGCATATCCAGAGAACTCAATAGCAGCATATCCAGAGAACTTAATAGCAACAATTCTCACTTTCTTGTAATCTTTATATTGGTAATAGTTAAATACACGCTCCACCTTCTCTTCCCACTTTAAATATTCATCTGCACTTCCAGACCCATTGAAACTCGAAATTTAAAGCTACACATGGTCAAAGGCTCTAGGTATTCGAACTCGCTCTTCTTCTTCATAATACTCTTCCTCATCCTCTTCTCCTAAATCTCCCAAGTCAATCCTTCTCCTTACTCGTTCGCCTACTCCTATACCTTGAACTTATCGAGTTGAGTTTTGACCTCTTGCAGGTCGGGCTGCTTACTGAATGTTATGCGCGGCTTCAACAGGTCAATAAGCCAATGCATGAATAGCTCGAGTTAAGTCCACTAAGAGGTTAGTCACCTCATTAAGTCTCTCCTCAATGCTCCTAGGGGTACCCCGAGACTATCGACCATGGTAGATAACTCTATTACTGTCATCTCCAATACTAACGTTAATACTTGGTTTTGTCAGTTTCTTTGATAGATTTTAATTTTCAAACTCTTCAATTAGGCGTGAATAGCTCGAGTTAAGTCCACTAAGAGGTTAGTCACCTCATTAAGTCTCTCCTCAATGCTCCTAGGGGTACCCCGAGACTATCGACCATGGTAGATAACTCTATTACTGTCATCTCCAATACTAACGTTAATACTTGGTTTTGTCAGTTTCTTTGATAGATTTTAATTTTCAAACTCTTCAATTAGGCGTGAATAGCTCGAGTTAAGTCCACTAAGAGGTTAGTCACCTCATTAAGTCTCTCCTCAATGCTCCTAGGGGTACCCCGAGACTATCGACCATGGTGGATAACTCTACTACTGTCATCTCCAATACTAACGTTAATACTTGGTTTTGTCAGTTTCTTTGATAGATTTTAATTTTCAAACTCTTCAATTAGGCGTTTTAGTAAACACTTCCACAAACCAGAAATTTAACAGCCAATAAACACAGCAATTAAATGAACACAGTAACTTGCTCTATTTCACACATGCAAAATAGAGTATAAATAGAACTTCAAAGCAATCTACTACCATTCAAGCGAAACCTCCTCTTTGATACTAAGATGATGTAAACTATAGTTAAGAACAAATAAGGCCAGTCACAGGAATAGATCCAAGCTTGCTAAAAGCTTAAAAAGGGGTGATGGGGACTGTGCAAAAGAACGAAAAAGTAAATAAAAGGTAAGCAAAACCCATAAATAGCTCCAAAAGATATGACGCACTGATAAAACTTACAAGGACTCATGACACAACTTGATATGGCGTACGAATTAGTCCAGTAAGGTTACTTACTACTAGTCCTACTTAAGGGTTATGATAAGAGTGCAATGAAAGTAAACAATTAGTATTTATGAGAGGAAGAATATTTAGTGTATTAATGGTAATCTCATTCCGGCTACAATCACAAGGGTATTTATACTCGATAAGTTAGGGCGGCCTGTTTAAAAAGGGAAAAAACAAAAAGGGTATTGCCCAAAGAAGTAATTTACAAGGAATACAAATGGTAAAAATGAATATTCAATAAAGCAATAATTAGCGTAATAGATTCTACACATGGTCCTATACACGTAGCGGAGATATATTGGTGTAGTCATTGGAAGATGCAGACAAAAGTGTACAATTAGATTGCTTATCAGAGCAGAGGTGACTGAGGATTAGTTCGGGCTCTTTCTCTTAACCTCTTGAGAAGGGTGATGTCGAGCAAGTGGTTAACTTGGGCATGAGCGAGTAAGTAAGTGCGCAAGGCTTGGTAAATATCTTAGCATTCTACTATTCGGCATACAATCTCCAAAGGATGAGCAGTTACTCGGCTCAGCATGTAAAGTGGATCGGCAAAGAGATACTCGGCTTTGGTAGGAGTCGATTAGAGTAGGAGAATTCACCTTATTAGTCCCTCTAATCCTCGAGTTCAGTTACGAGTCAAAGGCCCAATAGCCTAATGGGTGTTTGCAACAAAAGTTAGAAGGAAACTCTTAAAGTATGAGAAATATGGTAATGTATGAACTTTCTAATGTTTCCTCATATGACCTTAGGGATTAGCCTCACATAAGGAATTATACTTTACTATCAAGTTTATATTAGAGCTCAACCTATCTAGAAAGCTTCATATTGAAAAGCTTTAGCTAAGTTAGAAAAACTAAAAGATGTAGCTACGAGAAATGCTCAATATAAGTTTTATCGCCCCAGCATATTACCTTCGAGAACACCTATGTTGTTTGTAAAAAAGAAAGATGGTTCAATTAAGCTATGCATCAATGGTTGAGAAATTAACCAGGTGATTATTATGAATAAATACTTTATGCCTTAAACCGATGGTTTGCTTGATCAACTGCAAAGGGTAATAGCTTTCTCCAAGATTGAGCTGTGATCATGGTATCATCAATTATGGGTAAACTAAAAGATATAACTAAGATTGTCTTTTTGCATAAGGTATAGGTGTTATGAATTTCAAGTTATGTCTTTCTGTTCAAGGAACATGCTGAAAGTATTTATGGACTTAATAAATCAGATGTATCAATCATATTCAGATAAGTTTGCGATCATTTTTATTGATAATATTCTTATACATTTCAAGAATAAGGGAAACATGCAAAAACCTTCTGTTAGCCATGTAAAAGTTAAAGGAAAATAACTTGTATGATTATTGTAATGTCACTTTAGGATGGATCAAATCATGTTTATAAGACATAAAGTATCCAAAAGAGGGATTTTCATGAATATGAAGAAAAGTCAAAGTTGTTAGCTAATGGAAGCACCAAGTATAGAATCAAAAGTAAGACGTTTCTTAGGCTTAACTAGATATTAGCATTGCTTTATTAGAAGCTTCTCTAAGTTACCAAGACCTTTGATGCGGATAACTCTAGAAAATATAAAAGTCTAATTGAATGATGCATGTGAAAGAAGCTTTTAAGAAATTAAGCATAGACTTGCAATGGGGATCAGCTTTCTAGTTCTCTTAAAATTATCAAAACAATAGACATTGTAGATTTTAGCCACTATTAATGCCTATTTTACGTCAAGACTATTTAGTTGACACCTTTATATGGATTTATGTATATTGCATGGATGACGAATTGCATAGAGTCCATGTAAAGTTGTTGTCACCTTTACATATGGATGTATGAATTTACATGCAGATGTTATGTAGAAGGATTATTGGTTAATTAGTTGTTCTATTTTATTATTATTTCTTGAACATCACTAATTTTTATTTCACTATTATCTCTTAAATATTATTAGTTAATTATTTTATTAGTTAATTTGTAGGCTTGAGTTAATGACATGTATGTCTGCATTAATAGTTGGTTATTTACTTTATTACCCTTAGGATTTTTTAGGGCTTTCCTTTTTGGTTAATTTTAAGACATTATTCTAGATTATTCTAGAAACGCTGAGATTGCTATCTTTTAGTCTTATCAACTCCATAAGAATTATGATGACAACCTTAAGGTTGAATAAGTGAATCATATATTAGTTAATTAATTCAAATTCCTCTGTGTTGTTTAACTATGAATTATATCAATTAAATAATACTAAAAAAAACTTATTATTTCTAATTGTAAGTAATATCAATTAGACTTTAGATTATGGTGTGAAATATCCACAAAATTAAATCAAACATATCCTTTTATTTTTAACTACAAACCCTAAATAAATCAAAACCCTAAAAATCTAAACATACAAAAATATTTAAAATATTTCTTCAATTACATAGAAACCCTAGTGCTATGTATTGGTACTAAAGCTTTACTTTTGCAAATTCCTTCCACTAATCTTTTCTTAGAGCCCTAGAAATCATGATTCTCAAGATTTAAAGGCAAATCTTCAAGAGCCTTAGGAAGATGATGGAGATCAATTTTCTAATTCTCTCAAAATTATTCAGAAAAATATGTATTACAAAATTCAGCTAGTATTATTGCTTGTTTTACATACTATTTAATTGACTCCAATTTCAATATAATTTTGCATGGATTTACACATATTGCATGGATGGCGAATTACATGAAGTCTACGTAAAGTTATTGTCACCTTTGAATATAAATGTATGGATTTGCATGGAGATATTATGTAGAGAATTTATTGATTATTAGTTGTTCTATTTTATTATTATTATTTTCTATGCATTATGAGTTCTTATATTATTATTATTTCTTAATATTATTAGTTATTTTATTAGGTCATCTTATAGGCTTTAGTTAGTGACGAGTATATTCGCATTAATAGTTAGTTATTTACTTTCTTGTCCTTAGGATTTCTCATGGTGTTCTTTTATAATTAGTTGTAAGACATTATTTTAGTGTTTAGAGATTATTTCAAAAATACTAAGAGCAGTGCTTTCTTTCTACCATATTAATTCTATAAGAATTATGGCAATAATCTTTGAGTTGATTAGCTATTGTTCATATTATTTAATTAATTCAAATCTCTTTTCTATTATTCAATTTTGAGTCATATCATTTGAATAATACAAAAACTTTTTTATTTCTCATTGTATGTAATATCAATTAGATCTAACATTTTTAGTTTAATTTAGCTTAGTTTATGGTGTGTGCAAATCCTAAACACATCAAAACCTTAAAAATCTAAAAAATACAAAAGCAAAATGAAAAAAGATATTCTCCTTAAGTTACATAGAAACTTTAGCACCATAGTAAATATGAATTCTTCTTGTATCAACTTGTAGCTGCTTCAACATTGATATTATCAATCTTAACAAACCATATAGCATATAAAGTGATGCTCTTATAATGAAATAGAATGTATCTTAATGTACTACAAAAATGTCATAGCTTATGTACTAGGGAATGGAAACCATATGAGAAGAACTATCTTACCTATGATGTAGAACTGGTGGTTATAGGATTTGCATTAAAGATATGGAAGATTTATTTGTATTGTTAATATCTCAATATATATGTAGATCATAAGAATGTAAGATATTTCTTTATGAAAAAAGAACTCGTCCTGTAATAAGAGAAGATAGTTGGAATTAATTAAAGATGATGACCTAATCATTAACTATTACCCTAGAAAAGTAAATGTAGTAGCTGGCATATTGAAAGAAAAGAATTGTGGTCATTATCTTCCTTACTAACTACTCAATTAGCGTTGGTTAGGGAATTCAAAAAGATGCAATAGGAATTCAAATGGCACAAAAGTGAGGCATAGTTATTAAGTATGAAGGTTACACTCACTTTGTTAGGGAAGCTTAAATAGTTGCAGTTAAAGGATAAGAAACTATGGGAAATCAAGGGAAAGTAACCTAGGATTGCTTGACTTTGTGTTTTATGAGACATGATTATTGAAGTTCAAGGGAAGGATTTGTACATATGCTACAATATAGATTTGATGAAAGAAAAATTAAGTGAAGCACATGACTCCAATTACACCTTACATCTTAGTAGAGCAAGATATATAAGGATTTAAAGACTACATTCTAGTAGAATGGAATGAAAAAAGATATGACTTAATAAGTGTTAGATGGTTTTCTTTGTTTATAGGTAAATGCAAAATGCTAGAGACTAAGGGTATGCTACATCCCTTAGAACTTCCTTAGTGAAAATGGACAATGTAACTATAGAATTTTTAATAGTATTGCCTAAAGCTTGAAGTTGACACGAATTAATATAGATAGTTATAGATTACTTAATAATGACACTTTAAAATGGATGTTCTTTAGAAAAAATGGTAAGGTCATAGATATGGGAGATTGTTAGTTAGGTAGTGTTGCAATAAGCATTGTTTTGGATAAAAATACACATTTTGTATTGAAGTTTAGAGACAATGTTCATAGAGCTTTTGGGACTATACAAGAGTTTAATACTACATATCATCCTCAATCAGATAGTCAAACTAAAAGGGCTATTCAATCATCACAAGATATGCTAAGTGTTATATACTTGAATTAGTGGTGATTAGGACAAACACTTGCTCCTTATTGAATTCACATATAACAACAATTATTAAGGTATAAATTAGATGGCACCACCAAAAAGCACTGTATAAAAGTTAGTATAGATCCCCATTATATTGGCAAAGCAAGGAGCACGTGACATTGGGACCAAAATTGATTTTGCAAGTGAATGAGAAGGTGAAAGTCATTCAGTAGAAAATAAAGAAGCTAGAATCAACATAAGACTTGGTTGATTTGAAACGATGATAGTTAAAATTCAAAGTTAGCAATCAAGTGTATGTGAAGATAAGCTTATTCAAAAGGATTGGATAGTTTGAAACAAAAAGGAAATTGAGTCCTAGGTATATTTAACCATTTAAAGTATTAGAATTTGTAAAGTATCATACTAACTTACATTGCCCCTAAGTTTAGTAAATTATCATGATGTGTTCTACATGTCAATGCTAATAAGATTTGTTAAGTATCAAAATATATTAATAGAATTGAAGCCTATAGAACTAAAAGCAAGTTTCTCAATTTACATAGTGGCCACATTATTGAAGGAAAATTATTAGTGTAAATGAAAGAAATTGAGTCACATAGTGTTTGAGTTTTATCTTAACTCAAAAAGCTTTAACTCGGCTTGATTCAGACACATAGCTCCATGCAGTCTAAAAGCTACTCATTAACTTGAGCTTGATTTGACTAAACTTATATAGGCTTATTTATTTTGAAAAAGAAAAGACATATTCCTTTTCAGTCAAATTTGTGTTTTAAACTAAGATCAACTCGAATACGATAAAAGTCCATTTATATTTGAATTCTACTAGGCTCACAAGCTTATTAAGTCATATAAGCGATGCTTACTCTCCACTAAATAAGCTATTTGAGTGACTTAAGTTTGGTTTTGATTATAAATAAGTTGAGTTTGAGTTAGTTTTGATTCATTTACACATAAATGACAATTAACTTATGGAATAAAAATTTGTGTTAATCGACATTTAACATATAATCTAGGAATAAATAAAAGACAACATTTATTTATATATTTATAAGTAAAGTTACTTTGTTTTTGCAAACCATTCAGTATGCCCCTCAGCCACATCAAAAGTTCTTAAATCGAATGGGGAAAAGGAAATATTACGGCTGAATTAGGTTTGGCTTTACATAATGATTTGTCTTGGCCCGCCTTTCCACCACTCTTAATATATTTCAATTACATAGGAATAAGTACATTAAAAAATTCTCTATAATTAAGTGCTATATGTATTAAGTTAGTCATATAAATTTTCTATATGTACCAGAAGATTAATTGAATTTTTCATATTTTAAACGAATTGTTTATTTTAACATATATTATTGTATGACTGTGAGTTCTCTATACATCGCAGGAAATACTTAAAAAAGAAACTTAATTTATGTTATACAATGGTAAAGGTCAGAAATGACTCAAGTAAAATATAAAAAAGTTGACTGAATTTTAACACTAGATGACTCGATTGAGTTAAGCAAATGTGTAAAAGACTTGCGAGGTCATAGAGTCAGGTGTGGTTCTCTTTATCTGTAATTGCATGTATTGATCATCAGAATCATAAAGAAATAATCAGCTAAGGTGGTGACATATCTAAAAGATGGATGGAACAACACAACCACCAAACCAACACACGAAATCCGGTGATTGCAGTACAACATTACTGTTGGTGCAACCATTGCCAAAAACAAAAAAATAAATAAATAAATAAAATTCAACAATCACATTGAGTTACTTTTAAGACTTTTTCTTTCTTTCTTTGTTTTTTTTTTTTCCCTCCCAATTGCACCAAGTTAATGATGGGTTTGAGTTGATACAACAACATAGATATAAAAAAATTTAGCTAAACTCTAACTAATCTAGTTATACATACAACTAAAATTTTAATTATCATGATCAACATCTCATTTAACTCTAATTCATATTGTTAATATAATCAATATGATTAGCTAACAAGATAATCGTCTATGACTTTAAAAAAAAACATCCAACTCTTTGTAAGTGATCATTGACCGCTCACTACAAAATAATAAATTGTAATTCATTTGAAAAATGTGAATCGTAAGACTTACTGATAGTGGTAAGTGACGATACATAACTCTTGAAGAAGTCGCATGACCCTTAAAATTGTGACCCATTTGAAAAATGTGAATCGTAAGACCCGCTAGCAGTTATAAGTAACAACACACGACTCTTGAAGAAGTTGCATGACCTTTTTAAAGTTATGAACTTATTATGTTGAATGGACTATCATTATGAATAAGAATTAACTGAAATATAAACAATGACAACTAAATTTTCAATTAAATATATAATTAAATAAATTAAAATTTCATATATTTAATTACAAAAAGTAATAAAGGTAAAGTGTAACTCAAAAAGTTTAAACGACAGATTTGGAATATATAAAAGCTGTTTCAAATTACTGCAAATATAGAGGACTGAAATGATTCACTGAAAATGTAGACGGTTTAATTGAATTTGTATCTTCAAGGTGCTATGAAACAATGTAGCCACTATCCAGAGCCCCCGAAAACTTACAATTTGATAGAGGGGAAAGGGTAATATACAAGCACCATCTGCTTCAAAAGGTGACTGAAGAAATAATCAGCTAAGACTAAAATTAACAAATCAACCTATATGGTCTATCAGAAGCTCAGGACTATCCAACTCTTATGATAAATTAAACAGCATAATGCAGATCAAACTAAGTTTTGTTATCCTGAGGTCCTCGCATCTTTTCAACAATGTGCCTGCTTTTTTCTTCCATTTGACGCCTCTTCTCCTCGAGCTTCTCTCCCATCTTTTTCCCCAGATCAAGCATCCTCGCTCTCTTTCCCATTTTCTTAGGCCTTGAATCATCATCTTCCAAATTCAGATCTCCACTCTCTGCCAAACTGATATACCTTGAAGATGATTCACTTATTGGGACTTCCTTATCCCGTGTGGATCCTTCTGGTGATTCATTGCTCATTATCAAAGGCGTGGTTAAGTCAGAAAAAGATCCACTCTCTTTCAAAGAACCAGTAGAACTTGATTTAGGCACTGGGGTATCTGAGGATTTCCTTATGGATGATTGAGATCTTTCAATGTCATCGATCCTTTCCAGCCTACTTTCAGAATTATTGCTGGAGGACCGACTACCTGATTCTGACTTTGATTTTCCTTCAGGACTGGGTTTATCATGAACAGAAGTCGTATCTTTGGTGGTTTCTTGGTTGAGCCATATAAAAGGAGCAGCTTTTCTCGGTGCCCAGTCATCCTTTTCCGACAACATCCATGAAATGCAAATACTTTCACAGTTTGGAAGCACCATTGTGTCCCGAATAGAAGCCTAAAAGAGCAATACAAAATCAAAAACCAACATTATGTGGCATAGGCCACTTTTGAGAGTTTCAGAGGAGCAAAAGCTTCCATACAACAAACCACCATACCCTCCCCAAACCCACCCCCCCCCACCCCCGCAGAAAAAAACAAAAAAAAAAGAAGAAGAAAAGAAAAGAAAACGCAACCAATAGCCATTTAGTTGCAACAAGTGGTTTAAGTCTAATTCTGCATGCAACCAATAGAAAAATTATGCAGATAATAACCAATTAATCTAACTCTTGAAGAGAAAACTATTAACAAGCCATGACAAGGGAAGCATGAGTGTAGAAAAGGAAAGCCCTGAATACACAGATGAAAATGAACATTAACAGGATAAAATCTCTACCCACCACATCATGACAAAATTAGCTGCGCAAGAATAAATGTAATATAGCACAAGGCTGAGTTCCTTCAAAAATGATATTCACAAAGTTAAATATCCAGTTGTTCCTCCAGACAAATACAAGGAGCAGATTTAGAAATCAATACCTTAAAACGATTAATTAGGAACAATGCAATGTGGCCACTAGTAATTTTATGATCCCCAACAGATGACTCGAGGTTGAATTCTATCTCTGGCATAGATGTGAAACCATACCACAGCTGATCAGAAGGAGGTGGTTTTACATGCACCTGCAGCGTTCCTCGTAAAGATGCTACCTTTATTTGCAAAGATATCGGAACCTTGACCAAAAAATGATCAGATGGTTAAATAAGAAAATCCAGCATCCAAGAAAAATAGCATTTAAAAGAAACAATGAAAGAGAAGAACTTGATTACTTCTTTCTCCATTAACAAAAAGCAGATATATCATACCAAAAACAAAGAACTGAGCAAATTCTTTGAAATCAAAATTTAACTTTAGCTATCCATCCTAAAGCTGAATCAACCTAAGCACTTGCTACAGATCAGCAGTAGGCAACAATGCCCATTTTCTCATCTTCCACTGTACTGTTAATGGACCGAGTCAGAGGTATCAGAGCCAGTATGAAGTTTTATGAATAGACTAGAAAAACTCAACTTCTGGCTTGTTGTGTCCTAAACAAATCCAAGTTCTATCTTTCAAACTTCTCTCAAAACGTAAGTACTTTATAGTTTCTTGGTTTAGCCAAGCTTTATTACCAGAATCCTCCTTGCATTCATTCAATGGCCATCAAAATTGCTTCTCTAATAAGAAAGGGAAACCCAGTATGGTCCATCTAAAGAAAGGTGTACAAACCCATCATGTGAAGGATCAACTTGGAAGCCAACCTACCTGTGCAACCTGCTTGGCAACTGCATTTAGCATGGTCCTCAACTTTGACTTGTAATTAGAAGCAGATATGTTACTCTTTGAATGCTTTAACCCCTCTAAAACAAGAAATCGTAAGAGCACATAGTTAGGTACCATATAACATTAAAAGATCACAAATGAGTGCATATGTTGTTCAAAGAATATCATCACTGATATTGAATATGGGGGCCAAAAATAATGGGAGACTCAGAGAAACAAATTTTAAGACAAACTATCTCTAGACATAAGGCATGCCCTTTACCAAATTATTCAGGAAAAGAGAACAAACTGCTTATTCTCCCAAGCTTGTATACAACGTTAAACTGTATTGACCAACCAAGTGCTCATAAGTCACATGCTTGCCTTGTTATCAAGTATACGTTGTTCATGCATGAGACAAGAAAAAAGTTCCTTGGGGATTTTGACATTACATAAGCCAGTTGCAATTTTATGAACCGAGTCAATGACATTGCACTATCTTTATTGGAATTATATTGGTTTAAATAATAACATAAATCTTTTTGGAAAACCAATATCCTATTTATTAATTCTAAATCAAGAGATGTTTATCCAAGTATTGAATAATATGACTCTTGTAAAAGGTTCTTGCTGAACAATTCAGTTATGTTTGCAGTTGGTTCAATAAGGTATTTCCTTTCTCCAGCTCTTGGTATAGTTCTAGTACAAACATGTTCTTGCTGAACAATTCAGTTATGTTTGCAGTTGATGTTTGCATCAGAAGAATGCTCTGTGGATAAATTAAATGAGGAACCTAATCCTTTTTTACCCATATAATGATTATTCACATGAAAGAAAAGGTGAAACATCATCATGATTCTTAAGGCTTTTACACCAACCAGTTTTAGGATCCTGTTCTCCTCTAGGCTCTGGTTTATCAACTTTTTCTTCAGAAAGATTCAACTGCTTCCCAAGGTACTCAAAATCTTCAAGAAGATTTGCTGAGACATCGTCAACAGCATTTGACTCTATCTGTTGATCAACCATGTCTAGTTCCCGAAGTCTCATCTCAATGTCCAAGACTGCACCACCATTATATTCAATATCAACTTCAAATGCCCAAGTCTCATTCATGTCTGCTGGAAGAACCCTCATGCCATGGAAATGAGGAGGGAGATTTCCAGTGCCAATGCCAGTACAGACTACTTCCCCAATGTAACTGGGGATCCTCATATTGGACAGTGTCCTCTGCCACAAAATATCAGACATTATAAATGATAAAGAAGTACAAACATAAGAAATATCAAATGCATTTGGCAATCCTTCCTCCAAATCTCATTAATAAAGATAACTCTACCACCAACCAGCACAATGTGTTCTTAGTTCCCTTGCACCTTTAAAATAGCATATCTGATACTCTATCTTGTCAACCATAATATGTAGAGATTTTTTCATTTGGGACAACGTAATATGTAGATATTGAAAGGAGGTTTTTAATAATTTAAACAGAAGCATTCTGATCTTTATCTACAGCTAAAATCAGATTGATTATTCCTACATGCAAATTGCAAATCATAAATTTCTTTGTTTCCCCTTTTAAGTGAAGCAATATTTTGCTTACATGCATAAATTTGAACTGCTATGCCTAAATATTCTTCAGCCAACGAAAAATTCTCAACCAAAAACAAAATCACATGCTAAATAAAGCAGATGAAGCACGAGTGTGCATTCCAGTTGTTTATATTTTGATTGATAGATGGGCAAGGCTGCAATTCCAGTGGCTTCCTCCATGCAGATGAACCGTTATGTATTTTCTTTTTCACAAGGTAAAAAATGGCAACCATGTTAGTCATGCAAAATAAAATATAAACATCATAATGCAAATTTTGAACTTATAGCATGTCTGTGCTAGATCAAAATTTGATGAAAGAATACCAAACCTGTATTCTAGCTTGTATGGATCTTCTAATCTCGTCATTGTTTTTCATATCAAAAAATAGCCTAGAGATTAATAGATTCCAACATAGTGTTCCCCCATCTACTATCAAATTGTCATCATAATATGCTTCAGAGGCAACAGAGACATGGCTCTGACTTCCAGTGTGAGGTAAGGATGATGAAAGTTGAGGATCATAATTTTCTTCAGCAGCCTTCAAAAGTAAGGTAGCAGCCCCCATTGAGTAAGTGGCTGGAACAGAGAACTGGTATGGACGAAGTTTCTCAATTGTCTTTCTTTCTTCACGGCCAGACAAGGAAGCACCACTTGACCTATTTTCTGCAGCCTTAGAAACCTTCCTTGTGAGTTTTTTCCAGATTAGTCGAACCTTAGAAGGGTTATTATCCATCCTGTTTTCCCTCTCGGTGGACTCAGCATATAATGATCCTGAGGGTTTCAGAAATGTAGGGTAACCTTCATGCAAGGTTATCAAGTAACTCTTGAATTCCTCCTGCAACCTAGAACACCAAAAGTGTCTTTTCTTGTCATCACATGCAGCAAGACGAAGAGCCTTGCACCATGACTCCTTGTCCCAGGACGTCTCGAAATAAATGTAAAAGAACTTGCTTCCCCTGTACAATTCTGAGGTCTTGCTTTCCAATTTTACAGGAAACCTTTTTGCCCTGCAGTAATTATCAATAGAAGGATAAGCGCTCCAAGCATGATAAACATCTGATCTTGAAACAGCATTTCAAAAACAACCGAAAGTCTAATTACTAAGCTTTAATTTTCATCAGATACACAGAGTACAATGTCTCAAATTTTGTCAAATGGTAAAATTTTGGAAGTAACTTATTTTGGTTTTTTCTTTTATTTGGGTAATCAAAAGTAAAATTAAAATTATCACAAGTTGAGAATACTTATGAGCCATTAGCTTGTGTTAGAAAAAAAATAGTGCAAAAAGAAACAAAAAGCAAAGGAGAGAAGGGGGAAAGGGGTCTCCTTCTTTTGCCCTTATAATCCACTAATGGATTTTGAATAGTCATGCGGTGGTGTTCTAGTTAACAATACAGACTGCTTTCTGATGTTCACCTAAATAGTAGATAGATCATGTTTGACCTTTTCTTAGGTAAATAATTAAGATCAATCATTAATAAGGGAAAAATGCACAACCATCACTGGATAGAAAGATTATTCAGCTATCCTTTACAGTTTACAGTGAAAGGGTATACAAAAAACAGTGAGAAACAAGAGTAAACTAGACAATGGACAGACAAGTTACAGTAAGCAATATCATGATCGGCAAGAGAACCATGCATTGGAATTTGCCCTCCAGCACGCCCTTGGTTCCTGGTCCACCAGATACAAAAAACAGAAGCTGCAAGTGCAGACCTCTACTTGCTAGATCATGTTTAACCTGATCCAAGAAGCATATTTTCTTGAAGTCTAGCTCAAGGGGCACAGCTCTTTCTTGATGAAGAACTATCCACCCCTTGATCCTTAAAAGCAGATAATTGTGTCCAAAAGTAAAATGAAGGAAAGATTAAATGAACCACGAGAGCAATAAGAACTGTGCTTTTATCTTTTGCTTTCTATAAATTTTTGCCGTTGAATTTAAAAGGACTGCACAACTGACTCACCTAAACTAAGCTAATAGATGATGTTTGTATCATGGAAACAACTCAATGGGCATATAGACGGATCCAAAGGGGGGGGCAAAAGGGGCCCCGCTCCCTAAGCTTGGGAAAAGTTAACTATTAAAATTTTTAAGAAAAAAGATTAAATAAGTCTTTTGTTTATATTTTAGAAAGCAAGTTCTGATAAAAAGAAGGATTTGACTAAATGGTTAGTGTATTTTTTGTAAATATAAGGTCTTAGGTCCAATTCCCATTAGAATCATTTTTTTTAAGTTGCTTGTATTTATCGTCTCCCAATAAATGGTTTTTATTCTCTTTTTGTTCTTTCTTTAAAGTAACTAACAAAATAAATTTTCATTCATTATAACATAATTATTGATAAAAAATATAATTACAATATTAAGTAGATTTTTTTTCCTCAATAATTTTAATATTAACTTAAATATGGTAAATCCAGCCCTCTAATAACACACGATTCTGCACCTGTCCCTATCGATGGGGAAGCCAAACAACTATTTTAACATTTAACTCAAAATCTCATGCTCTAATTCCATGTTAAATTTGAAGAAATCATAGAGTCCACTCATTTAAAAGCTTAAACTTGTTGATAAATGTTGGATTTTATATTTTACACGAAATAGAGCACAACCATTGAAATTCATCACTTCAAAAGGTCCCAATTTGTTTGAAATTCTCTTGTTTGCTCAAAGTTGTATTTTGCAGGTCAAGCAAGTTCTACTAAGAATTTACAACTCTTTCCCCTCAAAAAAAAAAAATGTTCTACTAAGAACTTCTTTTCATCTATTAATTGAGGTAATCCCCGACAAAAAATGAATAGATAGATAGATAGATAGATAGATAAACTATACATATATTTATGCATAAACAAACAAAAACATATTTTTATTGGAATTAAGGTCCTAGGTAAAAGGAAAAAAGAAAGTCATATGGAAAAGTATTTCATCATTTAGACATAAGCATAAGGAATTAACTCATTAAGCATGCCTAAAAGGGCTACATGGTGGAAAAGTACAGACATGCCGGTTAGTAACAATGGGTAAGGAGATTGATAAAACTTAGGGCATGAACCCTAAGCCAAGGAAACATCAAACCTTAAAACAAGTAAAATAAACATTACCACTTTCTTGATGGCAGATCTGTTGCTGAGACAGCCTCAATCTTGCATCCCTTCAACTGCACGGTGGTAGGAGAACCATCAGTTTCTGTAATTATAAGCCAATGGTCCTTGATAATTGCATGTTTCCTAACAGGCGAAACCTCAATATAATCTCTTTTTCTCTTCTGATCTCTGGGCACCTTTTCCAGCCAATTTTTCGGGATCCTTTCTGCCTCAAGAACCCAAACATCCCCCTGAGATACAAATAGTTGAGCTCATGCAATATTCAAATAACACAACTGAAAGAGAATCTAGACATACAACATTCTCATTCTAATAAACATTGCAGTAGAAGAGAACAGAGTGGCCGTGGCATCTCGACCAACACACTTCTGACAAGCTTCCCTCTTGGCGTGAACAAAGTGGATTACCAACCCATAAGTCTATAACAAGGGATAATTAAAGTGTACTGATCGTATTACATAATAAATTTGTATCGAGACAAATAAGCAACATCTTGAAGCAAACAGCACTCAACTCTAAGATCATCTAATCATTTT
The DNA here is from genome assembly GCA_024138005.1 of Lumnitzera racemosa. Classification (NCBI taxonomy): domain Eukaryota; kingdom Viridiplantae; phylum Streptophyta; class Magnoliopsida; order Myrtales; family Combretaceae; genus Lumnitzera; species Lumnitzera racemosa. The sequence continues at coordinate 74,324,770 of JAMXBC010000003.1, forward strand.
CATTTACTTTCCCTATCTCGTGACCAGTAACTTGCTGACAATGATATGAATGATCATCATTTTTAAATCCACAGAGTAGCACATGGTCGACTACAAATGCCTAGCACCCTTTTGGCGAAGCCAGAAAATGCTCCACTGGTTTACCAGAATATGAAATTGTCTTATAAGATTGGTAGGACCACAGGGACTAACAATTTGATGCAACTAGCCACTTAAGAAACAACACATACCAGCATGTATACACACATCTATTTTGAACATTTTTTCAGTAAGAAGTAAAAAAAAAAAAAAGCAATAGCAAAAACACAGAGCCATTTCCCATTAGATGGATTTAGCTATGCATATTCTTCCACACCAGCCTTAACTGAAAATTTAAAATTTAACCATTCTACAGGACTCACGTCTACAAATCCTTCTTACAAATCTCCATTGAAATCTTTACAAATAATCTACTTATTCTTGAAATGGCACCCTATCATATAGATATACGAACCGACAAATTCTAGCGCAGGTGTTAACATGCCTGTATTTTCAATTATCCAACCACTTGCAAATACCAACTTTATCTCATACATAACTTGTCCATTTATTGGTGCACACATGTTTTTCACCCATTACCAATACCAAACTGCTCCATGTTCCAAAGTCACAAAAACAACACAACACAAATAACTTCACGATGTGCATTGCCTTTCACCACTGCCATCACCCGCCATATAAAGAAAAATGATAGAGAGACCCGACAAATCTCCCCAAAACTCACATCCAAATTATCAGGATTGCATGTCTCCTTGCCACGTGTGTACAACAAGCTCCTAGTAGCGAACTTCTTGTTTCCTTCATGTTTTCTTACTGCAAAATTTTCCAGCAACTCAGCATTGCTCCCATATGAATTATTTCACAGAATCCCGACCTTCCTGATATGCATAACCATATCCACTACAAGGAAGCACTTAACCTCACAAACCAAACATTGAATTAAAGTTTTACTTAGCACTGATACTACCAAGTCTACTTCATGTGAATCTCATAACTTAGAGAACACGCAACTTCACATGTACATATATAAACCACACATGAAATTAAATACTAATGACTGAAAACTGTCAGAAATATTAGTGATTGAAGTAAACCTGCTTGTGCCGAAGAGAATCGAGAGACTGCTGATAATCAAGATCACCGCTTTCGGATTGCAGCTTCTCTAATTTACGAGTCTTTTGGTTTAATCTAACAATTAGAAGCCAAATTCCCAAACATTCAAAACCAATCACCGTAAAAACCCCAACAAGAAAACCAACAAAAAACACTGCAAGCAACATTCCCATCTCTCAGACTGAAATGAATTCCTCAGATTCTGATTGATCGATCAATAAAATAAACAAATTAATAAAAACACAAAAATAAGAAGACAAAAAAGACAAAATCTTTACAAGAAAACAATAATCGAAACGCTTCAATTGATATAATAAAACCCAAAGAAAATCACTCTAGACAAAAGGCCAATTTCCCATATTGGGAAGTTCGTTAAAATTTGATTGATTAATCAATTGAAATAACCATACCAACATAAACCCAAATTCAAAAAAAGACAAGACCTTAACAACAAAGAAAGAACTGAGCGGATTTGAGTGTGCTTCATTCAATAAAATAATAATAATTGGGAAAAGGAAAATAGAAAAGAGATGTGAAATGTAATTATTCTATATAAGAGATTCCATAATTGGGTATTTTCATACAGAGGATCAGCATCTTTTATTATGGCGCTCTGTGAGACTGAGACCTGATGAGTGAGACTGGGGAGAGAGAAAGTTAAAAGCAAGAAATGAAATGGCGCGTATGCAATAGTAACAGTATGGAATTATTCCATACGATGGCGTGTTTGTTGAACTATTTGATAACCAAAAGAGGTAGGAGAACCATCAGCCTTTGGTCATTTTCAAATTTTGTTATCCTAAGGAAGCGTATAGAGGTTAATCATCCGTTCAGTACGTGAGAATAAATTAAAATAAAATTATAATATTAAATTTTCTATTTTTATAAATATTTAAAAAGTAAAATTATCATTCGATTCCACTTTATTAATTACTATTATTAAAAATTACTTATTTAACTTTTAAACAAAATTAAAAAAAAAACATTCAAACAAAATATAGTATATAATAATTGAGGATATTTTTTATAAATGATATTATTTACGCATTTAATTCTATTCTATTAGCATTTTAATAAGTACAAAAAATGATTTTTTTATTCTAATTCTTATTCTATTTTATTATATTTTAGAGTATTCCTTCATATAAAACGTATATAAGACTATTGTAATCTAATGGTGTGTGAAAGGAATAAATCGGTTCCTAATCATCTCAAATTGTAATTTAGTTTCCAAAATAGCAAAAGAAACAACTAATACAATAAGAAAAAGTAAGACTAAAAATCAAAGAGGTTCTATTTAATTCGAATGATCGACCACATACAATTCTATTTTTATTTTCAACTACACTACTCTACTCTAAAAAGAAATTAAATACCTTTTCTAAGGTCTAACTATATATTTTTAATTCTAATTTTGACTACTCCTTGATCCATCCTATTTCCAACTCTTAGACTCCAATTTCTTTATGGTCATAACTTGAAAGTTTCTCTAACCTCTTACTAATCGAAGCTAAAACTTTGAAAATTATTAATTTCTCTTACCTCCACTCAATTATAACCAACTTTACCTTCTAATGGCAGCGACAAGCCATCTCCAATGCCACCTAATTTCCAATTCCATCAAGTACCAAATCAATGATATATGTGAAGTTATCCTTATGGTAGTTAGGTAACTTCATGTTGTTTTTATTTTGGTTTGTTTATTCTATTCTTATCAAATTTTTAATCATATCAATCTTGTTATTAGGAGGGTCATTTAAAGAATATTAAAGGTCATTTAAAAAATATTAAATTATGATTTATTTTCTAAGTAGTTTAGACCCAATTTGGTTGAATTGTAATTGATATTACTGTTTGCTTTATTGGATGTCTAAACCAAACCGTTTTGAATATGGTTTGGTTCAATTTGGTTACTATATCATACTATGAAAACTCTTATTTTTTAGTAGAATAAAAATGAGCATTTGCCCTTGACCAAATATAGAAAATGTATTATTTTCATATTTATTTGTTATTTCTCATAAAATGTATAACTATTGATACCCTTTTTTTTACCCCTTGTTAGAATGAGTATGAAAAAAAAATGAGAATATATGGAAAGTACCAAAAAAAAATTAGAAAGAAATACCGAAAAAAAATTGGAATAAGTAAAACCCAAGAAAATACAAATATATAAATAATTTGAAAAAAGGAAAAAAAAAATAGAAGATGAGAAAACTCATTGATAATTGTAAATTCTCAAAATCCAAAGAAAAAAAAATGAAAGAAAATAAGAAAATCTCTACATGTTAGAAAATATTTAGAAAGATGATGAAAACAAAACAAAACTTTTAGCTTTATTGGGTCAAAAATGACTTTTAGTCTTAATATGTATATTATTTTGATAAAGTTAAGTTTTAAGTCAAAAAGGCTCCAATTTCTAAAATAATAAAATTTTTCATTCAAGCTCATTCTAATTAGTTTTAAGAGAAAGAAAGAGAGTAAATTTAAGTGAAATACAAGTTTAAACCAAGTCTCATTTAAACTTAAATTGACCAAAATATACAAAATGAAGTTTTTGACCAATTAGGCTACTCATGCTTTTTAAGCCACTTTCAAATTTTAAATTTCATGAATTATGCATATGTTATGTTAAATTTTGAGAATTAACATGCCTATGTTTATCTATGGATAATGACTTGTTTTTAATTAATTTAGCCTAATAAATATTAGTTAGATTTAAAGAAATTCTAAGTTCATTAACTTAATAGGATGGGCTTGCTGATTTAGCAGTTATGGATGTTGAGTTGAAAATTTGATTTTTGATTTTAACCTTTACCTAACTTTAGTCAAACTAAACTTATTTGATTAAAGCCTCTTGATCAAGTTAAGAAAAAATCATTTATTAAAAACATTTTTAAAAAGGAGTTGCCATCCAACCTAAGTTGTTGGGAGTACGGGCCTTAATTTCAATCGTTAGCATGCAAATTTTCTAAAAATATTTTACAAAAAGAACAAAAACAAGAATAATAATGACAATAATTAGTATAAAAATAGCAGTAAACTTCATAGATAAACAAAGGAAAATGGTATCCACTTAAGAATAAGAAGATAGATGATAAACAAGATGAATAACAATCAATAACTACTTCAAATTACTAACAATATGCAATAAAATCTTGAAAAAAAGCATTAAATGTCATAGAAACATCAATAAAATAGTAAAGAAAGGAATAAGCTCACAAAATATACTAATTCCTAGACAAAATCTAATGTGACTCACATTTCTAACTACAAATGCAACTATATATATTTTTAGGTTACTAATCAATTAGTGTAAAGGTCTACCAGTTGATCAATGGACACATGTCATTACTAGGTTACCTCCATGTTTTATGAAATACAATGTTTAGGAGGATTAGGATTTTAGTCGAAAAATCCTAACCTCGATTTCTTCTATTAATTGATTGGTGCATATGATACCCATCGATTAACATGTGCAAATCCACCCCTATACATTCTGTTCAGTCGTCAATCTTTCCTTTGATCGATCACTTGAAGGAGTTGTTGTATCCCTGATTCTTTAAGGCATATCGATCAATTAATAGCAAGGTTACCAATTGATCACTGAGCCAAATTCACTAGCTCCCTTAAATTAAGACTCTTTGATCGGCATCTACACATTGGTAACTGCCATACACTTAAACATAGGATACAAAATCAATTAAATTCTTCTAAAATTACTCTATTTTCATGCATTTTCAATAATTTTACATAACTTGATCTAATTTGTGTATAAACTCTAATTTCATGTAAAATTAACAAGTTTTTGCTATATTTATGCATAAATGCAAGTTTTGAAATCGAGGAAAATTGTATGTTTTGAGTAACGAACACCACCTTTGACTTTAGAACTTTGCTTATCCTCAAACAAGTATGAAAAGATCAAATTTTTTAGAAAATGATGGGACAAGCACGCACTTCCTTAATTCTCACATGTAATTGAGAGTATGCTACATCATTAAGAGCTCAAAGTTTATATGTACTCGATATGATGCAAAATCATTAGAAGTGATGTTGAAATTGTTCCATTTATGCTAAATCAAATGCTCATAAATCAAAGACCTTGTAATTAATTGAGGAATCAATGCCTAGAAAAGTTAACTTTTCATTTAAGTTAGGCTTATCAAAATTTGAAGTTAAGTCTAACATTTTAGACTAAGTAAGTAGTCTCAATATTTAATTGGTTGGCCCGCATATATACTTCTTCCTTAGTAGTCTCTTAAATATGCTAATACTATACAAATTGAGAGTGATCACTAAATTGTACTTTACTTTGCCTCCCTAACTTTTCAAATGACTTTCATATTTTCTCATTATTATCTTTTTGGATTTAGACACCCTACTTTTACTCCCTTATATTTTTAGTTTCTTTTAGAATAAAGAAAAGGGGCCTAGTTTTTCTCTAATAAAAATATATAATTAAAAAAGCTAGGATCTCTCTTAGGAAAATAGATTTTTTTTTAGGAAAATAAAAATTTCTTACTTTTAGGAAAAAAAAATTTTGTTTTTAGGAATTTAGTTTTTAAGAAAATGAAGATTTTAGGATTATGTTAAGTCTTTAGATAGAATAAAATATTTAGGTACTTGTTTTCTTTTAGAATGAGTCAAAATCCTCCATAGCTTAATTACTAATTAATTACAATGGATAACAAGGCACGAGTTAACAATCCAACTGGTTAAGCGAATAGATTTGGTATTGGTAGAAGGAAGAGGTTACAGGTTCAACTTCCCCCATGTGCATGCTTATGTATTTATTTTCTTAGCCCAAACCTACGTAGCCAGTACTGAACCATCCATGTGGCAACACGTCAACATCATCTTCTTCATGAGCTAAACTAGCCTTTTCCATACGCTTACTTTCAATCCATTTTTCAACCACATTGGAAATCATCTTAGATCTTTACATTTTTTGTTAGTCTACATAGGATACTACTAATCGAAACTAAAAACACGTCTTGATTCATCCATTTTGTAGTCTAATTTGAGCTTGAAATAAGAAAAAAAAAATCACAAAATACGTCTTAGCCAACTTGACAAATCCAAACACTTTTGGAAAAATAATTGAATTCAAGCTGTGGTTAATGATCCTCGATGTGTTCTTGACCATTTTCCTCAATCAAATCTATTAGATATCTTTCATGGTCATGGATTTTAATGATAACAAAAAGAAAATAACACCAATGAATTAACAAGTGTACATGTATTCAAAAGGATTCTCGGAAAGTTTAATTTCACAAAACTAAATTGTATTCAGAAGTTTATTCAGAAGGTCTGACTTGATTAAAAAACGGAATAGCCTGGAAAATCTTCAAAAAGTAGTTCAAAAACTTTTATAAGAAGAATTGGTATAGCATTTTAGAAGCTTATTCAGAAACTTTAAAAAGAAAAAGGTTGATATTGTTCAGAAGGTAAGTTTGGAAGTATAATGTTGAAATTAACTTTAAATCAATTTCGAATTATTTAAGGCTTAGTTCTACTAGATTGAGTGTATTAAGAAAATATATTTAATCCCATTTCACTTAAGATGGAATTAAGATCTATGGGGATTTATTTTAATATAAAATATATTTAGATAAATTAAGGTATGTATAAGAATAGATAAGGATAAGGTTAAATCGGATTTTGTGGGATTTTGAATTTTGAATATGAGGCTTATTCGGAAGTTGAGTAGATCTTTTTAAATTGAAATTAGAAACTTATCTAGTGGTTACGAATTGAAGTTTATCTAATTTAAACAAATTAAGGAGAGTTGTTTTGAAATTCAAATGACGAGATCTTCTCATAAAAATATCCAATGAATTATCTAGAATAATTAATGGTTGGATAATTATGGAAGTGAAGAAAATCTTCAAATTTTTAGCCGTTGGAAAAAGTTAATATAAAAGGAGGAAATATTCAAAACGTGAATACATAACTTTGAAGAAATACTATTGTTGCACAAAAAATTTCTTAATAAGTTTTTATCTTCTGAAAAGCTTTAGATATTTCTTTAGAAAGCTACACTGAATCAAAATTCTACAACGAGTGTTATTTCTTTTAAGTGTAAAATTATTTGAGATTTGTATTTTTATTCTCACATGTAATCTCTATACTGTATTGTAGAGAAAAGATAGTTTGCACTCTGTAAATCTGTATTAGCCTAGATTGAAGAGAGGTTTGATAGATAAAGTAGAGTGTTGTAAAGTCATTGTAACAAATAGTTGTGATTTGTTTGTGATTTGATTTAGTAGATTAAGTAGAATAGCACCTGTAAAATAGATTGGGTTCCTAACAATAAAGCTGGAAAAGAGTAGTAGGTAGAAGGCTGAAGCTTTAAGCTCTATAAAATCTTTGTTTGATTTTCTCTTTCCCTACTCTTTTACTTTGCAATTTTATTATTGTGTATTGAATTATTAAATTATCACTATTCACCATTATACGTTGTTAAGAAGAGTAATTTTATTTTTAACAAAAATCTTTTCAAAAATTTAGAGATATCAATTTATCCCCTCCTCTTGATATCTTATACCGGACTAACAAAATCAAAAGTTTATTCAATTTGTGAAGTTGAATCATATAAGAATAGCTTGCCACCACGTGTACATGAATCACCATGTTTAGACCTTTTAAGTTGATTCCAAGCTTCCAATTTATAAATAAAGGCCTTTTCATCATGTTTCAACATCAATCTCAACTTTACTTCAGCTCAATACATACATAGAACTCTTTCTCTCTTTACACTTATACCCATACTCTCTTTAACATTCATAGCTTTGCAACCATTCTTAAGTTGAGCCACCACTACGATGGTGTTTTTCACGCTCTACTCTTCCAAACACTTTACCCTAACCTTCGTTGTAGCCTCAAGAGTAGCCATCACACGAACCCTAAGTGTTACCCTAACTATGCGACCCCCTATCGAAACACTAACATAGCCATTACTACGAGCTAAATTAAGTACACGGCTATATTTATTACCATCCAAAACTCTTAATCTAACTCTTCTTCGACCTTTAGCAACTGTTATGTAAGTCACCCAATGCCGCCGCCATCGCTACTACCTAAAATTAAAAAACTACTTAAACTACCTCATCTAACCACCATGCCTATACCCGTCCAAGTTTTGTTAATCAAAAGCTCATAAATCTACTTTCACTTGCTTAAATAGGTGCCTATATCTTGCTACATGACGTGGATTTGCTGCTACTATCGATCCTCTTAGTATGACCCAAATTAGAGGTTTATAGCCCCACTCGAATCTAGAATCCAACCCTAATCCAAGCTTTATTTGACTTGTGCCTATCTTTGATCCACACCAATTCTAAGTTAGTTTATTTTATTTATTTATTTTGCTTAATTTTAATTTTATTCCATATATATATAATTTTTCCATAAGTTAAAAAGAAAAAAGAAGTTTTTTGTTTTTAAGCTTTATTTAATACTTTTTTATTTTTTACTATTTTTTTTTTCTAAAAAAATCCTATCATTTAAAAGAAAAAACTTGGGAATTTTCTTTGAAAAAATAAAAGAAAAAAGGAAAGAAAAATAATAAGATTTTTTTTTTTGAAAAATGTTAGAGTTGTTAGGAGAAGTTTCTTTAAAAAAAATATTGTTTTTTTTAATTAAGCCTTTATAATATATATATATATATATATATATAACATTTTTTGAAATACTAAGCTAAAACTCGAGAGAAAGAAAGAGAAGGGGGAAGGAAGGGGAGGTGAATTAAATTTTAAGGATAAATCGATCTTTTTTTTTTTTTAATAAATTCAGTAATAGAAACAACGATAAATATAATTAATATGGTGATAAAATAATAATAAATATGGAAATTAAAAGAAATAAGAATAAAAAAGATCAAGCTTAGATTTGATGTGGAGTTTGGACTATCCTCTACTTTCCATGCACAATAATGCCTCCAACCGAAAATTTTATATTACTTTATTAATTTCTTAATTCAAACTCTAAGCAATACTGATAAGTGTTTTATTAAATATATTTATTAATAGGTATTTATTAGTGATTATTATATTTTTATGGATATTTTATGAATACTTGGTGCTTAATTAGAAAATATTCTCCTTTCTGATTTTGATGGAATAATTAAAAATAAAAGAAAAATATTGAATTAATTTTTACTTGATTTGGATTTAAATTAGAAGAGTTATGGACTTTTAAAGATTGGTATAGTCAATTAAATTTGTTTGAAAAATGACTAAAAAGTTACACAAAATTGAATCCCAATGTCCGGCCTAATATTTGAAGTTTGTTCTAGCCCATCCACTTACGTTTTATAGCCCGGTCCACCGAAGATGAATTGAAGCCCATGTTGAAAAGTAAATCGTGGTCAACTTCAAGAGCCCTTCGTCTAGCTTTCGAGAACCAAGCCAAAGCCATGTTCAACATTTCGTCCAACAACAATTGCAAAGCCCATAAGAAAATGAAATTGGAAGTTAAGTCAAACCATGACAAATTAAGTGGAAGCCCATCATGCCATTCAATCGTCCAATTTCCATGGATTGTCAAAGTCCAACATGGAAGCAAGCATTTAAATTGAAGATGCCATGCAGCTTTTACGAGTTATGATGGTCAAGTAGGGACTTTTCAAGTCCACATGATTCTTTTAATGTTGGTCCACAATTGAATTTTGCGCACGTGCCAAGATTATGGAATTTAACTCGGAATCGTATATAGAAGAAGTACAAGACGGAGTCCTTTTTATTTTTGGCAACACAAGACGAAGACTTTAAAAAATTAAAAAAAGGGTTGGACTGAGCACGAGGATGGAGGACGTTACATAGGCTTCATGTCTCTTAATATAGTTTTATAGTTTCTTTTTAGTCTTTTATAGACAATTGACAAACGGATGAGTTAATCCATGTACAAATTAAAAGTCGGGGAATTTTTATTTTTATGATAAAGATAAGTCTTTTTAATCATTTTATTGATTTTTATTTGTAGATTTTTTTTTTAGTTTGTGTGGTTTATATAATCATGAATTAACCTTTTTTATTGAGATATTTGATTGATAGATCTAATATATTTCTATGTTAAATATTTGAATATTGGTATTCTTATTAATTTTATCATCAAGCCTATGTTTTATAATTTATGGAATACATATTAGATTGAATTAAAATTCAAAAAGAATAAAATTATTCAATATGTTCTATGACAAATTGATATCGGATTACAAGTAAGACATTACAGATAATACATTATAAGTTAGGGTTTATAATATAAAAATATTAATTAACTAAATAATCTTTTTTAAAGATAAGAAGGCTTAGTTAAGTAATTAAGATAACTTACACTTCGAGAAAAGGTGATTCCATACTTCATTACCTTGATAACTTGAAAGGAAATTCAAAGGAAATAGTTTAAACCAATCAAAGATCCAATTGTCAAATGTGATACATTTTAATATCATGATTGTTAACGTTAATCCAAGATTTCAATTTGCTAGTTCATTAATTTAATCTTTCAGGTTTTGATTCCCTATATTCTTTTTATTAATTAGAAGTAGATTTAATATTTTATATTAATTAGGAGTAGATTTACATTCTTTTATTTTTGTATATTTTGGGTTGCCTAGGTATAGGTAGGACTAATATAGCTAAAAGCTAGTTTTAATCCCCGTGGGAACAACATGTTCTTACCAGTCTTTTATTATTGTGTACGTGACCTAATGTACTTACAGGTAAATTGCGCTTTTAAAGTTTACACATATTAGGTACATGTACACAAACTTGATTACATAAGTTTCATACTCACAACTCTTAATGTAAATCACAATTTTAACTCACAACACAAAACTCAACCACAAGAATTATTAGTATTGTGCTTTAAACTTTTAATACTTTGCAAGTAATAACTCACAAACATTACACTTCAAATCTTTCTAAATATTAACAAATTAAGGTACAAGAGACCATGAGAATACAAGAGAATGTTACAATATTGTAGTAAGAGATTAGCTCTCTATCAACCTTATTGAGCATTTATATTGACATTTTAAATCTTCCCATTACAATGGATTTAATACCCCAACAACTAGTAGAAATAAGCCTATTGTCATGAAGGCTCTAGTCCTTTATCGTCATGATGGTTCCAAAATCAATTACCAGTATGACTACCAAGGAGTGAACCATCATGACGATTTCCACTAATCAAAACTGATTTTTTTTTTTTCATTTTAGAGCTCCTAACAGTCATGCTAGTGTCTTTCTCCTATTGTCATGACGGTAATGCAATCCTCAAAATTTTTGCCTATTTTTCAAAATCTAAACAACCAAAACCAAAATACAAACGCTACTAAGAAAATGTGCTTAGAGAGGAATATCTCATAAGAATAAGAATATTTAATATCTAAAAAATGGATGTAAGATGTTTCAACTATAGTGAAAAAGAGACTATTTATAGTGACTTTTGAGGGGAACATTATAAATAAGGAAAATTATGAAAAGAATAAAGAAGAAAGGAATTCTTAGTATGTACATAAGGGGTAAATAGGACAAATGACGAAAATGAATAATAGTACAATGTTAAAAAAGCGATGGACAGGTGGTAGCTCGTTAATGGGTCTGTATTAGGGAATCTTTGGGTGCAGCAACTAAGTTAGGTTCATGTTGTAGCGCTTGTGGATGGGCAGTATCAGGAGTTACCAAGATGAATGAGAGATGCCACGGTGTAATAAGTCAAAAGAGAAGAATCCAAGGCATAGGGGCCTCAGCTTCAACATTTAGCAAGTTGACCTCGGCACATGAGGGTTTAGGTGGTTGGAGCAGGGCGTGATGTGTATGGACCTTAGCTTTGGCATTTGACACGCCAACTTTGGCAAATGAGGGGTCGACAATTGCATAGGTATAATTGAGTCGGGTATATCCGAGTTGAGTCCTCAAGGAGTTCGCGTATCATTCTTTAATGTATTATGCTTCGTCTTCGACAAGCTAATGAGAGAGAATCCTTTTGGTGAGAGACCAAAGGCCGTGGAGGCGAATGCGAGTAAGAGGGCTAGAGCTTGGTAGTCCATCAGTTCCCTAGGGTTGTTGAGGATTTTCTCTCAAATCTTGGTCTTCTTTTTCGTCTAGTACATAGGGCATTAAATCAACGACATTAAAAGTAGGGGACACAATGTATCCTTTAGGCAATTCAAGCTTATACGTGTTGTCATTGATACACCTAAGGATCCTATAAGGCTCATCTGACATGGGGGATAGCTTGTTCATCCTTTTTTTAGGGAAACGTTCCTTGCTAAGGTAGATCTAAATAAGGTCTTCAGGACTATAAATAACTCGCCTCCTTCATTAGCTTCCTTGTTCTTTTTATTGAGTCGCAGTTTTAGCTAGTTGTTTGGTAACCTTCTGATGCAAATTTTGGAACTCTTCTATATGCTTTAGGTTGGATTGACTTTCTTCTTGGGTGGTTGAGTTAATAATCATATCTAAGGGTAAGTTTGAGTTAAGCCTATAAAAAACCTCAAATGGTGACCTTCCTGTTGAGCTATGAGCTAACCGTTGTAAGCGAACTTAATGATGGGTAGGCAAAGATCCCAATCATGTAGATTCTTCCTAATAGTAGCTCGTAGGAGGTTGCCAATTGTCTTGTTTATGACTTTGGTCTAGCTATCTGTTTACAAGTGGTAAGAAGTACTGAACATGAGCTTGGCGCCAAGCTTCTTTCATAGAGTTCTCTAGAATAAGCTTGTAAACTTCAAGTCACAATCAGACACAGTACTTCTTAGTACTCCATGCAATCACAAGAACTCCTATAAAAAGAGATTAGTAACAAATAAAGCATCACTAGTTTTGTGGCAAGGGATGAGTGGCTCATTTTGCTAAACTGATTGACCACTTACATAATAGAGTCATGCTTTCTCAGAGTTCGAGATAAGCCGAGCATGAAATCCATGCTTAAATTAGTCCAGGGCCATTCAAGTATAGGTATAGGTGCATACTCTTCATACGGTTCCTTTCTCTCCTTTGTATATTTACACACCTCGCACCTCTTAAGAACTCGATGTATATCTTCATTATCTTGAGCTAATAGAAATGTTCTCTTTGCATCTCAACTGTTCTCTTCTCTTTGAAGTGGTTGACTAAAACTTTAGCATGAGCTTCTTGGACAAGTAATTCTTTAGTTGAATCACTCGATACACAAACTTGTTTACCCTTTATCAGAAACCCCTAGCTTAAATAAAATCCATCCATAACTCCTTTAACGTTGCATTTTGCCACTAAGGGCCTAAAACATGGATCATGCTCATACTAATCAAGCAAGATACTAAACCTAAGTATCTTTGCTTGCAATGCCGTAATAAGGACATGTTGATGAGAAAGAGCATCGGCCACAGTATTAGTGCTTCTCTTCTTATACCATATGACATAGCAAAAAGACTCTAGGAATTCAACCTATTTAGCATGATGCCGTTAAAGTTTTTGTTGCCTTCGGAGATGTTTAAGAGATTCATGATCTCAGTAGATGATGAATTCTCTTAGCAGCAAGTAGTGTTGCTAGTTCTATAGTATTCGGATAAGGGCATAGAACTCCTTGTCATATATTGAGTAATTTAGGGTAGCTCCTTTGAGTTTCTCACTGAAGCAGGCAAGGGGTTGGCTAATGTACCTAGGAGTTCAATTATTACTACGACTTACCATGGCAAATTTGACTGAAATGAGTCATCCGAAATATTAAAGAAGATAAGAGGGGAATGGTCTACAAATGAACAAGAGTAGCTGACGTGAAGTTACTCGGAGGATGTGACTCATCAACGAACACAACACGACTTGACACCTCACTTAGTATGATGTATAAGTTGATGTTAAGGTCCACCCGCTACTAATCCTGAGCTACTTAGTAAGATTAGATAAGAGTATATGAAAAATGGACTTGGAGAGGGTTGTCTTACAAGAACAAAATATTCAGTATTAAAAATATAAGTTATTTTCGGCTTACAAGAGAAAAAGACTATTTATAGTAAGTTCTTATGATAACATTACAAATAAAGAAATTACAAGAAAGTATATACAAAAAAGAGATTCCCAGTATGTATGAAAAAGGGTAAAAGGATAAAATACCAAAAATGGAAAAGTAGTACAATGTCAGAAGAGGTGGACAAGTGGTAACATTGGTCCCGCACAAATATTCTCTAAGAACAGTAGGTGAGAGGGGTCAAAATGTTGCAGCAATAAAGGGGCCGGAATGAGAGAGATGGTAGTATGTCGAGAGAAAACTATTTGGCTATTTAAGTGAGTCTCTCGTCACTCGGCAAGAACTTCTTGGCAATGGTTAGTTGGATTACTCGGTACAGGGTCCTCGAAAAGGGAATGGTTGACATCATCACTATCGAGTGTATAGATCAACGTATGACAATTCAGGGAGCTCAAAGAGTTCAGCCACATTCCTTCGGCGTAAACTTTCTTGTCATCAGGAGGTTGCCGAGAGAGAATTCATCAAGTGAGAGCTTAGACTCCGCAGAGTCGTACATGAGTAATGGGACTGTTGGTAAGTAGTTCATCATCTGCGCTCTTGCATAAGAACAGCACTAATGTTGATTATTGATGGGTCACATTCTAATTCAAAAACTTTCTCAAAATCTAGCAAGGCAAATACTAGTGTTGATGTCAACTTGGACTTTATCTTGTCAAAGCTTTTCTGAGCTTTCTTGGACTAGTTGAACTTAGAGTTTTTCCTAGTCAGCTTGATTAATGAAGCAGTTATGGAGCTGAAGTTTTGAATGAATCTTTGATAGAATGAAGCTAAAACATGAAAACTTACTTCTGCAGCACTAGTTGGCGTCGGCTACTCAAGGATAGCTTGGACTTTCTCGTCATTTGCTCGAATTCCTCCTTTCGAAATAACATATCCTATGAATACAACCTTGCTCTAGTAGAACATACATTTCCTTAAATTGCCGAATAACTTCTCTTTACGGAGGATATCAAACACTAATCTTAAATGTCTAACATGAGAAACAAGGTCGGTATTATAGACTAAAATGTCGTTGAAGTACACCATAATGTATTTACCAATTAATGTTTTCAAGACATGATTCATAATTTTCATAAAAGTGCTTGGTGCGTTTGTTAAACCAAATGGCATCACCATCCACTCGAACAAAACATCTCTTGTTTTAAATGTCGTCTTCCATTCATCTCCAGGTCTTTACGGGCACCATGTAACTCATCAAGCATATCATCCAATTGTAGGATCAAATATCGGTATTTAATAGTAATTTTATTGATGGCTCGGTTATTAATGTACATTCTCTAGGAGGCATCCTTCTTAAGCATTAGGATAGTTGGCACGGCACAGGGGCTTATGCTCTCTTAAACATATTTGTGATCAATTAACTCATCTACTTATTTCTTTAGCTTGGCTACCTATTTAGGGTTGAGCCTGTAGGTAGGTTCACTCAAAAGAATAGCTCTGAGCTGAAGATCAATGCAATGGTTAATGCCTCTTACCGGTAGTAAACCACTCAGTATCTCGACAAGTTAGAGGTTGACATATTCTTATAGTAATATCTAAACCTCAGTAGGTAAGCCTCTGGCTTCTCTTAATTCCAAAAGCTTCCTTACTAATAAGAGCATGCACTCTTTTGCCTTAACATCTTGGAAAAATTATGTACAGGAAATGATAGGATTCTAGGTACTGATTCGATGTTTTGCCTTGCTTAAAACCACATGGGTAGCTTGCTCACAAGCTCTGCACGAGTGGGTGACTTATTTATAAGCTATGTTTACGTTGGACGACCTGCCTTGCTCTATTGGGTTTGTTTTGTTATGCTAAGTATGCTTTGCTTTACCTTAACCGAGCCCCTCCTACAGACCTATTTATGAACTATGGCAATATTGGAAGACCCGACGTACTCTATAAGTTTTGTCCTGGCCTACTATTTGTGCTTTGCTTTGCCAAGTCTTCCTTCCTTTACTTGGTCCATTTTGTCTTACTATGGTCAGCTCTATTCTATTTTGCTAAGTTTACTTTGATCAGCTCCTATCCTGCCCGTCTGCTCTACTTTACTGAGATCAATTTGCTCGATCGAGTTTGTTCGGCCAAGATTTGTCGGTCATGACAAGACTACCCGACTATTCCATATCCGTTTGACTACACTAGAACATATTAAACAGGTTGGGCCACACCTACGCCAGATTAGCTTGACCATGTGATCTCGGCCAATGCCATATCAAGTTGGTCTAGCTATGCGAGGTCAGCCCTGGTCTTGTCAGGTTGACCATGGACATATTAGATCGGTCCTGAACAAGACAGGTAGTCTATAATTAGGTTTGCATAGATTATAGCTCCAAGTCTCTAATAGCTATTTAGAATCAAACATCAATCCCTCACCCGAAAATCTTGTTCAGCTATTTATTTTACTTATGTTATTTAGATTTCCTATTTCTTGTATTTTTCATAAGTTATCTTTATGTTTTATTTATAGTTATTGGAATGCCACTGAAGTACCCTTTAGTCATTTATTTACAGCTTTATTACTCTATATAAATAGAACACTTGTATAGGGTTTTAGATAGATTTTACAATATTAATGAAAAACCCTTAAGTTTTTTGTCTTGGAAAGCTCTTTTCTAACCGTTCTTATTAATCCATTTAGCAAGGATTATGGCGAATAATCCTAGGCTTAGTGTTCGTGCATCATATCGGGTATTAGCTTAGGTCCATGTGTGGTTCTACGGTATGTCACATTGGCTATCTGTATTGTTGTGTTGATTGAGAGTACCGAACTGAAGAGGTGTTGAAATGTCAGTCTAGTGAAGTGATGTTCAATACTTGTTAAGCCAAGCAAGCAAGGAGTTTGTGCTGATGATTTTTGGAACTATTGCGAGCTTTATCCAACATTGAGCTGACCAAATTCCATGCTGGTATACGAGTGCCAAGCTAAGGTCGTGATCACTGTTCGAGCAGAAGTGAATGAGCATATTATAAGTTTGGCTACTGAAGTGCAGAGGCCATGTGCATCTTGAATCGTTGATTACCAAGTTTTTTTGAAGGAATTATGCCATTAGAAGTTCCAAACTGTCATACTCCTAAGGTTACTAAGCTGAGTTGTTTGCCTATTCAACTTGTTAAGTTGATTTATATACTTCAACCTAATAGACAAGCTGATTCTAGTATTTGAGCTGAGTTGAAGTGAAGTGGAAGATTTGAGCTATGCAAACATTCGAGTTACTATATTCTTAAATCACCAAAATGTTGGATAGTTCTAGTCATTGCCGAAGAGACTCTTCGTTAGTCGAGCTAGTCTGCTGAAGTGATAACTTCATTTAACATGGCTTATGATAATCGAGGAAGGTATGGTTATGACTATGACTATGAAGATATATGGTTGAGAATACCCATGTTTGATGGTTAACCCTAAATGAATACTTGGATTGGGAGTTCTAAGTCAATAAAGTCTTTGAAAAGTATCCATGCCCTGAACGTGACAAAGAATATATCATGGAAGATCAACTTCAAGCCCTTGTTAGGACTTGGTGGAAGAATGAATTAAGGCAAAGGATCCTAAGAGGGGCAATTACTACATGGAGCTTAATAAGACTTGTAATGAGAGAAAAATTTGTACCTCCATCATATCAAGACGAGTTATATGGGGAGCTATCTACCTTAAGGTAAGGACAAACGAGTGTTTAAGAATTTGCCTAAGAGTAGAAGGCGCTCCTATGGAGATGTGAATTGTATGAATCTCTTTTGTGCACTATCTTGCGATTCATGAGAGGATTGAGGCCGGAGATTCATGTTAACCCTTCAGGAGTGAGGAGCTTAAATGAAGCTGTCCAATTAGCCTTAAGAGAAGAATCTATCATTGGTACCAACCAATGTGATGTGTAGGAATAACTAGAGGTTATACTTGTTTAGATTGAGAAGCTTAGAAGGGAAATGAGACAGCAAAGGGATACTTATACAAAGACAGCCGACGAAAAAGAAGACTGAGGAGAGGAAGTAGGAGAAAGAGAGGTAACGATTGCTAGAGAGACGAGCAGTAGAGGTGAGAAGGACCAAGTTGAATTGCGGTTAAGCCCCCATGTTCTTGAAGTGGTTGCATTACCCCCTATAAATGCTACAGATGGTAGCTCCAGGAATTACTATGTTTACCTTCTTCATATCAGAATCTTATGTCTTAATCATCCGATAGGTTTCTATGGTACTGATATGAGCAGTTATAGCATTGCACTTGTGAATTATTATCGACTATAGGTTGGAGTTTATCAAGGCTGAGGTGATGGATATATGTATTGGAGATTTATCATGTTGACTCTTGGTACTCTCATGTTGGAAAGATTTGAGTTATATAGATGGAAGGAGGAAGAAGAATTGATTTACAAGGAAACAAAGGGAATATTGATTACAACAAATGAGGAGGCTATTGGATCTGAGCTAGCTGAGCTTGAAGAAGTGGAGGCACTTCCTATTGATGGGCCATCTTACGTCCTGTCGACACAAGATCTATGAGCCAATAATCTTTTGTACGACCTAGAGATTGTATTACTTCCCATAATTGATAGTTGCTGGGAATACCAAGGTGTAGTTGGTTGAATCTATCATGAATGGAAGGAAGGATCCCTAATGGAAGGTTTGATTGATAGAGCCCATGATGAGTAAAGGGAGCAATGGATGTTTATAACCATATTGCAAGAGCCAGAGTATTTTTTTGTGTTTAAATTTCAATTTTATCGATTGGTATTTAACCTCGAAGGGATTTAGAATTGCCAACTGCCAAGTTTCAGGTTGAAACTCTTCCAAGAGGGAGGGAATGATAGGATTCTAGGTACTGATCCGATATTCTGCCCTGTTTTGGACCACATGGGAGGCTTGTTCGCAAGCTCCGTACGAGTGGGTAACCTATTTATAAGCTATGTCAGCGTTAGACCACTTACCCTACTCTGCTGGGTCTACCTTGTTATGCTAAGTATACCTTACTCTACCCTAACTAAGCCCTTGTTAGGACTTTATAGGGAGTTTAGTAGGATTACCTAAAATTTCCATAACATGTGTGCATCTATGATATGAAAATCGCCTTACAAATTAGAGATTGCAAGATTCTAAATAATAGATCACTAAGATTACTGATTTTCAAGTAATTAATTTATTGTAATATAATATAATATATAAATATAAATAACTATAGATGTCCGATATCCTACAGTTCTTCAGAACTGCAGAGAATTAGTATCCCTTACCAAATAATAAGATAAGTTATACCAACATTATAAAACTGTAGGAAAAACTAAATTATATTAAATTCTAACATATAAATATTTTCTACAAAGAATGTTTATGTATCACCTATAAAGATCTCAACTAATTCTAACATTAATGTACATATCTTCATCTCACACTCAGCATTCGAGACTTATCCCAATCCCATCGTAAGTAAACCTATAAAAGAAAGACTATTGAGGAATAAGCTACAAGAGCTTGGTGAGCTATCTCTCATACTATACTAGCAAATAAGTTATCAAACAAATTGTTACAATCATATGAATGCATGTACATGCAGCATGCTAAACAAAAATATGCAGTTGACCGGTACTACATATAATATTAAATTTTAACGCCCTCCAAGATAAGGGTTGGAAATTCATCAACACCAATCATGACCAGGTTGTAGCACTTGGGTTTTTACCCATAACTTGAATTTCGTATTTCGTAAAATACATTTCTATTTCTAAGAAATCTAATAGTCCATAAAATCTCAGGTCTAACAATGAGGCTACCCCCGCAGTCTACACTCATACCCTACAGCGGAGATCTCTAGACTCAACTCTCAGTCATACAGTTGGCGTCTCCATCGCCTAGTAAGCCCGTAGGTTCGGGTAAGATCATGTTATATGTGTGCACCATGCATAAACACTTTGATATATATAAACAACCCTCGCAAGGCCTCTCTTTATCTCCGCGCGAAGTGACGGCCGGAATAAGTAATGTAATGCATGGATAATGCATGACTCTTTTAATTTAAGATAAGCTAAATATAATTAGGTCAAATTATGAGGTGATCTATCAATATCAATAAACCATCCAAATCATATAAAAATCAATCATACAATCAAATCATCAATTATCGTATTTAGTAATATTTCTCACAATAATCAATCAATATCAAGCACACGCATATCTCGAAACCCCCTATCCATCAAGTTATTGATATTCAATTTAAGTACACTAACTACAAAAACAAATAAGTATAGAGTCATTGGGAGTACTCACTTGACTATGACGACTCGCTCTAGTCATAATAATCGATCGGAAAATCCTCATCCTCATCAAGATCACCTGATCATTATGAGATGACATGGATAATAAGTAATTAAATTAACTAACGGTTCTAGATATCTATCTACCTAATTCTACTTAGATTACTATCAGTTTTATCTAATTAAACCTAATTGCTAATCGTATGTAACATTTTCATTCTATTTTTAATATTTATGAATTTATAGTTGTTTTTTATCGTTTTCGAATGCAAGTTCACACGGTGATGTCCGTTTTGGACGTTAAGACATGTGTCTTATGATGTAGACTAAATTTATTGAAATTCTAACTATTGAAGCTTAATTATTCCTATTGGCTAGTTTTATGTTCCATTTTTGTAGTTAATGATTTAATTAAACATTAATTCTTACATTTAGGGAATTTTACGTTGGTATTACTAATTCATGTACTTAATTAAGTTTAATTCAATTTAGGAAGCGTATTAAGGTTCAAAAGAATTTCGAATCCTAAGTACATGTACATACATATGTTACATTCTTATGTAATCTTATTAGTTATTATTTTATAAGCTTATATTTCTGTCATTGCTTATGTCATTAATTACTTGTATCATCGCTTATGTCATCGCTTAATTGCATCATTATTTGATTACATAAGCCCTTATCTCATGCTTAAGTGTCTTATGTACACTTATACATATGTTAAGTATATACTTATATCTTTATTATACTTGTATGTATAATATTATACTCATACATATACTTATACATATACCGTATTTATACTTGTACATATACCCGTATATAAATAAGGTGACATATACATTTTTATACGTATTTTCGTATGTCTAAAATTCCTCTTAAGAAAGCTTTTCAAATTTCATCTTTTTTGTATTTTAAGGGTGTATTTAGCATGGAATATGTATGTATAGTTGGTATATGCGTTATTTTGGGTTACGTACATATTGGATTCTTATGTACAAAGGTCTTTATACATGTATTTATCTAGTATACTCTTATATACACATACTTAGATACATGTACACATGCTCTTCTTCCATTTACAAGGCTATCCTATACTTCTAAACATAAAAATTAAATCTTTAAGCCTTCAACAACATATATGTACACAACACATAAACTTCTTAAACTAATCTACCTATTCATCTAACTATTAGATAATATGGAGCAATACATAATAACATATCTTTGTTTTCTCCTTGAAATATGGTTGCAAAGTTTGAAAATTAAAAAAGTGAAAGGGAAAGGGGAATCATGGTTTGGGAAGAAGAAAAAAGAGACTTGATTTTTGTGTTGTTTTGTGTTTTTGAAAGTAAAAGCAAGTGGGTCCTAAAGGATGAAGAAGTGGATGGCAAAAAAGTAGGGAAAAGGAAGAAAAATCTGAAAGAAAAGAAAAGAAATCATTAGAAAGGAAGAGATATTTCTAGAGTGAAAAGGACATTTTGTTGACTTTTTCATATGTTGACTTAGTCAAACCTTTGACCTTGGTCAACATGTGTTTACTTGATTAACTTTCCAAAATTACATGCCATATAGTGTACATAATGAACTAATTTAGGAAAATTAGGAAAAAGATTAAGGAAATGAAAGAAAATAAGAAGTTTAGTGAATTGATTAGTAAAAATAGATAATGAGATCTTCCATTAGATATTTATATCCTATATACATCATTTGGTAAGCTACTTAGTATAACTATTATAAAAAGTGTCATTTGGGGTATTAATGTTTATTACATGTAACCTAAGCATCAACTAAACTCTTAGCTCTATGTAATACTAACGTAATTATATACTTAGAAGATAAATGTGATCTATCATCCAATATCTTAGTTTCTAAAGGATTACTTTAGTATTATATGTATTTATGAATGATTGGAAGTTATCTTTAATCTTTTACTAATGATTTGGTATAATACTAAGGTTATATTATCAATTAGGGTTTAAGGGTAAATTATGGTGATTTAGTGTTTTTCTATCCTTAAAGTTATAGTTTTAGGGTTTTTATCACTTTTGAATGAAATCTTTAGTATTTACATACATTTAGAGTATAAAAGTTTTCTACGTGATTAAATCTTTGGTTGTTATATTAAGGTTTTCATCTTAACTAGCTTTATCAACTCTTAGAGTCTTTAAGCACACTAGGTTCTACTTTGGGTATTAGGTTGAAAATTTTAAGGGTTTACAACCCTCCCATAGACTTATCTATGAACTATGGCAATCTTAAAAGACCCGACGTGCTCTGTAAGTTCTGTCTTGGCTTACTATTTGTGCTCTACTTTGTCGGGTCTTCCTTGCTTTACTTAGTCCATTCTGTCTTACTGTGGTAAGCTCTATTCTATTCTGTTGACTCTACTCTGATTAGCTCCTGTTACACCCATCCACTTTACTTTATTGAGATCAATTTGCTCGATCGAGTCTGCTCAGCTAAGATTTACCCGATTACGATGAGGTTACCCGGTTATTCCATATTAGCTCGACCGTATCGGGACATATTAAATAGGTTGACTATGCCCACACTAGATCGACCCAACCATGCGAACTTAGCCATTGTCATGACAGCTCAGCCACTGCCATATCAGGTAGGTCTAGCCATGCAAGGCAGGCCTTAGTCTTGCTAGGTCAACTATGAACATATCAGATTGGCCTCAGATAAGACAGGTAATCCAGAATTAGGTTTGCCTAGATTATAGCTCTAAGTCTCCAACAGCTCTTCGGAATCAAACGTCAGCCCTTCACTTAAAAATCTTGTTTAGCTATCTATTTTACTTATGTTATTTAGATTTCTTATTTATTGTATTTTTCGTAAATTGTCTTCATGTTTTATTTGTAATTACTAGAATGCCACTAGGGTACCCTTTAGTCATTTATGTATAGTTTTACCACTTTATATAAATAGAATACTTGTATAGGATTTTAGATAAAGTTTACAACATTAATGAAAAACCCTCTAGTCTTTTTACTTAGAAAGCTCTTCTCTACTTGCTCTTATCAATCCTTTTAGTAAGGATTATGGCAAGCAACCCTAGGCCTAGTGTTTGTGCATCATATCGGGTATTAGCTTAGGTTTGTGTGTGCTTCTGTGGTGCGTCATATCCGTAGAGTTAGTGCGTGGGATTCGCTAAACCATCGAATTTCATTTACTTTTCAAGCCATCTTGTAGCTCAGACCCACCCCTTAGTTTTCATGTGATAGTGGTCTTACGTATTCATCTACGAATCCGTATTAGGAAATCACTAGGGACTTCTGTTGTAGTGATGGGGAAATCTTCTCTTGTGACTCCTATACTTCTTTGGGCTTTATTGGGGTTAGCATAACCTTCATCCTATCTTATCCTTTTGGAACATATAGGTGCTCCTATATCCATCATGTAACACTCTAGAGTCAGCCTAGTAATATGTGTGAAGTGCACATGGGTAGGACGTTGCATAATATCTCATCCTTGTACTTGTCTCTAATAGTAATGGGCACTCTAACTTGCTTAGCAATTGATAGACCACTCTTCTTATTCAACAATGAATCTTATATGGCTTAGGGTATGGGTAGGTCAGCAACTTTAGGGCGTTAACTATTCCTTGTGCTATGACACTAGTATAGCTTCCTCCATCAATGATTAATGTACAAACCTTACCACTCACTCGGTAATTCATATGAAAGAGGTTCTTTGTTTGCTTATTCTCGTTGACCACAAAGGTACTGAAAGATTGTCGAATGAAGAAACAATATTCGACCCCAGGTTCGGGTGGGGTAATGGTATCGGGATCTTCTAGATATCCTTCTAGCACTTGATCGACTACCTCTTCATCTTCTCCTTTACTAAGACTCTCCACTTCAAACTTAAGCTTGTTTCTCTTGAAGGTTATGACACATTAGTTCAAACATTGACTAGTTACGTATCCATAGCTGAGACATTTGATTTCTCGGGTCTTCTCCCCTGAGCTCTGACCTAGGTCTCTTTTGACCTCAGGCTCTTTAACCTTGCCCTTACCTTAGCCATCTTCTGATCAATTTGGCACCTGTCCTTAGCAGTCCACCTAGGAACTATTTAGTACTCAATCATTTCCCGGTCAACTCGGCATGCCACTTCTAGTCAGCAATCCTAGTCGGTTGCTTTGCATGCGATTAATCTAGCTTCGCCTTTACCTCTTGACCCTATAGGCCATTCAGATGGCCTCATCTAGAGTCCCATGCCTCTGTAACTCCACTATATGGCCAATCTCAGTTCTAAGCTTAGAAATGAACCATATTATAGTTTGGGTCTCGGGTTCGTTGACATCACATCGGATCATCAACAATTGGAATTCTCAAACATACTTGTCCATTAATCTTCTGCCTTACTGCAAGTCTTAGAGTCATTGGAAGGTGTCTTGTTCATAGTATTCTGGAACAAACCTACTCCTTAAAACTGTCTTCATTTCATTCCACGTCTAGATCTCATGTTGGGCTCTTTAGTGTATGTTCTGCAGCTTTTTCCATCACATCGTGGCATATCTAGAAAACTCTAGTGCAACTATCTTAATATGAACAATATCCTCATAGTCATAAAAGTTAAATATCATTTTTTATCTTCTCCTCCTAGTTTAAGTAGTCATTAGCACTACTAAACCCATTAAAGCTTGGAATTTATGCCTTAAGATGTTCGGCTCTTATAGGAGCTCTCAACTCACACTCTTCAATGCCATCATATTGCTCCTCCTTATCATACTCTTCAACCTCATCCAAGTCCAGTCTCCTTCTAGCAACTTTATTGGCATGTCAGGGTAGAGTTTGGTTCATATTAAGTGGCTTTAGTACTCATTGCTCATCCATTTACCTTTTCTACCTTTCTCTCACCTTTCGGCGTTGCTCAATAGCAATTCTTTCCTTAAGCCTAGTCTCTAAGACCCTTTGTATAGAGACAGCCAAATTGGCTACACTGGTGGCATGGTTTTGTATCTACTTATCTGTAGTTCATGGGGTTTGTTGGTTAATGCAACTATGACCTTAAGCATCACTATCAATATTGTTAATCTCTCTTTGAACACTAGGATTCAACATTCTCAACACAAGGCTTTAGAAAACACTCCTCATATAAGAAATTTCCACACATACTTAGAAGATACAAATTTAAATAATGAACTGCGGACTTGCTCTGTTCTTCCAATGGGAAAACAGAGTACAATAGAACAACACACTAGCAGGAACTACTTTGATACAACTTTCAATCGTAACTTCTAGCTCTGATAATAGGATTATATGATATGTTGAGGAGCTCAATAATTACTAAGGTTTACCGTGGAAAAAGGATAACCAAATGGGTCTTTTGTAATAATGAAGAAAATAAAGTGAAGAAGCTAAAAAATACGGTAGCTTACGTAAAGTTGCTCAAAGGATGTAACTCACCAACAAATACAACATGGCTTATGCTTGATGTAACGTACAAGCTAATATTGAGGTCTACCTATCACCAATCTTGAGCTACATGACAAGATTAGATAAGAGCGTAAAAAATTATGTTCGGAGATAAATATCTCACAAGAACAAGAATATTCAATATCTGAAATGGATATAAGATGTTTTGGCTACAATGAAGAAGGGACTATTTATAGTAAGTCTCTAAGGTAATATTACATATAAGGAAAATTAAAAAAAGAATAAAGAAGAAAAGGAAAACTAGTATGTACATAAGGGGTAAATAGGACAAATAACAAAAAGGAATAATAGTACAATGTCAGAAAAGTGATGAAGAGGTGGTAGCTCATCAATAGGTCCTTACTAGGGAATCTCTAGGCTCAGTAGTTGAGCTGGTTTCATGGTGTGGCTGCTTTGGATGGGCAGTATTAGGAGTTGCTAAAACAAATGAGAGATGCCACCATATAGTAGGTTGAAAGAGAAGGTTCCAGGATATAGGGGCTTCAACCTTGGCACTCAATAGGTCAGCCTCAATACGTGAATGTCCCGGTGGTTGGAGCAAGGCTTGATGTGTATGGACTTCGACCTCAACATCTGGTAGGTCGGCTTTGGCAAATGAGGGGTTGGTAATGGCATAAGTATAACTGAGTTGGGTGTATCCGAGTTAAGTCCTCAAGAGTTTGCCCATCGTTCTTCTATGTATTGTACATTATCCTCGGTTAGAACTATTGCTGTAGAGTTCTTTGGATATAATGCCATGTGATGGAAGAATTTTCAGGCCATAAGAAGACGAGAGGGCTACTAAGAGATTAATACTTAGCCTGAAATGAAGAGAATACTAAGAAACAGGTTCATGTTGAAAACTTATTTTCAAGATACTTTCACTTGGCTTCAGGAGTTGAGACAAGGAGGCCGGACTGTTGAAAAGTATGTTCAAGAATTTCAAATGCTTATGATCCATTGCGAAGTGGAGGAGTCATCAGCTCAAACAGTCTCAAGATTCATTACTGGGTTGAGAGGTAACATTTGAGACATTATGGAACTCCAACAATTTACCACAATAGATGAGACCATTAAAATAGCCTAGTGAGTTGAGAGGTAAAGAAGGAGTTGAGTATTGGTCGGGATGTCAACTAGCTAACCAGGATAGGCGAGTCATCGAGCTCAGTCGTGTATCGAGCTGAGCCAAAAGATGGATGTCTAAGCCAAATTGAAAGGCCGACCTGACACTAAAGTACTAACCTAAACTTATGAGAAGAGGCAAGGGTCTAGTAAGAAGACAAGCTAGATCAAGTGCTTTAAATGCTAAGGGTTTGGACATATGGCTGCTCAATGCCCGAACTGACAGACAATGGTCATCAAGGGAGCATTTTGAAACTAGAGGTCAAACGTAATGATGAGGAACCCTAGGAGGAGATTCTTGCCGAGAAAGAACTGATTGAAGAGGATGTGTTTGCCAAGGACTTCGACCAGTTGATCATGCTGGTCTGATGCATAATGAACATGGAATCCTCATAAGAGGAGCAAATAGTGAATTTGTTTTGTACTACCTGTAAGGTAAATGATTAGGTATACGCCCTCATTATGGATAATGGAAGTTGCACCAATGTGGCATTAGCTGACCTTATTTCAAAACTGAAGTTATTGATTGTAGCACACCTGAGGCCTTGCAAGTTACATTGGTTAAGTGAGAAAGGAACACTACATGTCACTCAGCAAATACTACTATCGATCACTATAGAGAATTACTCTGACCAAATTCTTTGCGATGCACTACTCATGTGTGCTTCCTACATGCTGCTTAGCCGACCATGGCTGTTTGATAAGAGGATCATCTATTATAGATAGAAGAATACGTACATGTTTGAGAAGGATGACCAGAAGATCATACTAAACCTGACACCGTCAAGAAAAGTCAATAAATTATAAACAAAACTTGCTCATAGATCGAAGAAGGCTCTGGTGATGAGTTGAGCCAAGCTTCGAGATGCCATCAATGTTGATGAGCCAACCTTCATGTTAGTAGGTGACTGTAGAAGTGAAGGAGTAGGGTGAACTACACTAAGAAATAAAAGCATTGCTAGATGAGTATGCCGATCTATTTCCAAAACAGTTACCTAAGGGGTTACCCTTAACTTGAAGCATAGAACATTGCAATGACTTGTTACTTAGCGCTGTACTGCCGAATAGACCAGCCTATCGAATAAATCCTGAATAGGCTTTTGAGCTTCAATATTAAGCTAATGAGTTATTGGAGAGAGGTTATGTCAGAGAAAGTCTCAACTCTCGCCTGTGCCAGCCCTTTTAGTGCCAAAAAAGGATGGAACATAGTAGATGTGTGTAGACAGCCAAGCCTTGAACAAGATTACTATCAAATACAAGTATCCTATCCTGAAATTGGAAGGTATGCTGGATGAATTGAGTGGAGCCAAAATTTTCAGCAAAATTGATTTTAAGTTTAGTTACCATCAAATTCGCATGAGGCTAGGAGATTAGTAGAAAACGGCGTTCAAAACTTGACATGGATTATATGAATGGATGGTTATGCCCTTTAGCTTGTTAAATGCCTCGAGCACCATCATGAGACTAATGAATCATGTGCTAAGACATCTAATCGAGAAGTATGTATTAGTGTACTTTGATGACATCTTAGTCTACAATACTGACATGTCGAGTCACTATAAACATCTCCGAGCCGTTCTGAATATCCTCCATGTTGATAGATTATTCAGTATTCCCAAGAAGTGTTGCTTTTGCCAAGAGGAATGTCGAGCTTGGTTTTTTTACCTCTTGATTCTTTTAAAATTAGGTTTCCTTTAAACTGATCAATATTAAACCATTTCCGTTTAATGTTAACCCTCGACTAGAGTTTAAAGAAAACCGGTATTTTATATCTGAAAAATGCTTTTGGAGTCGCCACCCAATTGGAGTCTAGAAAAAAAGTTAAGTCATAACCAATTGGATAAATTAGTTATAACTTAGCTACTGGTCTTAAAGAGAAAACTATTTTTTACAAAATAGTTTTCTAAAATGTGATATCTGAATCTAATGGCTATCCTATTAAACCCTAAATGGGTACTATTTTTAACTTTCTGATTTTAAATTTGCTTTTCAATATTATCCTTTTTCAATTTCTAAATGACTAATCATATTACATGCAACTAATTTAATTAATTTACACAAATATTTATAAAAATGGAAAAATAAAACTTATAATTGTACTTACGTATGAGTGCCTATGTACCCGTATTCGGCATCAGACTTCCATAATTCATTTACTGAAAACATAACGGGTTGAATTGATTTTAGTTTTGAGAAAATGTCATGTTTACGTTTTTTCACCCGTTTTGATTTATTTAAGGAAAATTTCTAAGGGTCCTAATTGGGGTTTTAATTTTAGAAACTCTAAAGTGGTCCTAATTTAGAGATGGTCCAATTGTTTTTATTTATTTTTGGAAAGTTGATTTTTTAAGTGATAAAAATGATTTCATTAATTTTTATTTGATTATCATTATTTTTTAATATTACATTATTTATTATTTATTTATCTATTACTATTATGCTTTAATAAAAATAAACAATTCTTTCTCTCTTTTTCTTTTCTCTTTTTTTTTTTTAGCTTTTCTTTCTTTTTTT
Source organism: Lumnitzera racemosa (assembly GCA_024138005.1). NCBI lineage: Eukaryota > Viridiplantae > Streptophyta > Magnoliopsida > Myrtales > Combretaceae > Lumnitzera > Lumnitzera racemosa. Next base: position 74,354,222 of record JAMXBC010000003.1, read on the forward strand.
CTAGCTTTTCTTTTCTTCTTTTTCTATTTTTTTTATTTTCTTTTTTTTAGTTACATTACAAAACACTACATAATAAATTGCAGCAGCATAAATAAATAACTAATTTTTTTTTTTAAAAAAGGAAAATGTTGGACAAGCTTTATGGGTTAGGTTGGATTCAACTGAAGCTCTATGAGTCAGATTCGGATGTTGGAGCGGGTTAGATGGTAGGTTCATGTTATGTCGCGCGTAGCAAGTTAGAGGTAGTGTTTTAAAGGCCATTTCAATGGCCAAAATGACCGGGAAAGGCCACTTTCATGGCTACTCTATTGGAGATTAGGGGGTTAGTTCAACGCAACGGCCAACGAAGGTGGTTCAGGCAATGGTGAAGCGACGTTTGAAGTAGTGGACTATTTGTGTTGCAAACCACGACCAAGAACAGATATGGCCAATTGTTGGATGGGTTTAAGATTGTAGAAAGGTTGAAAAATGATTAATGGGGAAAGTGTGAAAAGGGAAAAATGAAGAATGAAACAGTAAGCAAAACCCACAAACAGCTCCAAAGGATGTGATATACCAATGGAACTTCTAAGAACTCACACCACAATTCGATATGACGTATGAATTGGTTTGGTAAGGTTACTCGCCACCTAACCTTAATTAAGGGAAATGATAAGAGTAATGCCGAGAGTAAATAAATAGTGTTTATGCAAGGAAGAAAAAGCACTCAAAAGTGTACTAAGAATGATCTAATGCTTTCCAGCTATAAGTACAAGGGTATTAATACTCATATGTTAGGGCAACTTGCCTAAAAAGGAAAAGATAAAAATAGAATTTCGTAAGGAAGTAATGTACAAGATACAAAAGGGTAAAAATGAATATACAAGAAAAACAATCATTGGTGTAATGGATTCTGCACAAGATACTGTACATGTGGCGATGTTACATTGGCAAGATTGTTAGAATATACGGACAAAAAGTAAGGATAAATGGCTTGTCCAAGCAGAGATGGCTTAGTCAGTTTGAAGTCTCTCTTCCGGCTTCTCAATAAGGAAGATGCTAAGTAATTGGTCGGCTCAGTGTTAGAGAGTAATCATTAACTTGGCATATTACAAAAAAAAAAGGGGGCAATCATAGGCTCAACATGAAGGGTGACTCAGTAAGGAAGTACTCGTCCTCAGTAGGGGTTGCTTGGAATAGAAGGATTCGTCATGTTGGCCTCTCTAGTCCTCGAGCTCAGCTATGGGTTTGAGGTTCGATAGCCTGATTCCCATAATTCCCTCCAGGTTGTTTTGGATTTGGGATCAAATTCGAATGGTATTCGCTCAATTCTCCATCGAGGTGATATGAACCGAGGTTGACAATATTGAATGCGTCAGAAACCCCATAGACCTTAGGCAATTCAAACCTATAGGCATTGTCATTGATCTTCTAGAGGATTCTAAAAGGTCCTTCTACTCTTGTAGATAATTTGTTCCTCCTCTTGTTCGGGAACTGCTCCTTGTTGAGGTTCAATCACATTAAGTCTCCTGGCTAAAATAGTTTAGCTATTCTATCCTTAGTCTTTTCTTGCATTCTTTTGGCAGGTTGTTCGATATGCTGAGTGACCTTATCATAGATGTGCTAAAGGGATTATGCTTTGGCTAATGCATCAACGTCCTCTTGCGCCGGTACTGGCATAGAGGTGTGGTCAAGGGATAACTTGGGATTGAATCCATAGACTACCTCCAAGGGAGTTTGCTTAGTGGTGTCATATACCATTCTATTATAGGCGAACTCAACTATTGGTAGGTAAACGTCCCAATCAGTTAAGTTCTTGCCTACTGTAACTTAGAGTAGTAACCCCAAAGTACGATTAATCACCTCTGTTTGGCCATCAGTTTAAGGGTGACATGAGGTACTGAAGAGTAATTTGGTTCCCAGTCAACGTCATAGGGTTCTTTAGAAATGGCTCAAGAACTTTGGGTTTCTATCGGAAACTACACTTCTCAGCACGCCATGTATCCGCACAATCTCCTAAAAGAAAAAAGAAGCAATAGCTAAAGTGTTATTAGTTTTCGTACAGGGCACAAAGTGTGCCAGCTTACCAAACCTATCCACAACGACCATTACAGAAATTTTGGTTCAAGCAGTTCGAGAATAAAGTCTATGCTCAACTCAATCCATGGCTTCGTTGGGACAGGTAAGGGTATTGCTCTCCCTTACTCAGCTCGGCACTTGGCTATCTTGCATACGGTACAACTTTTGACCACTTAGTGCACATCACTCCTTATTCTCGGCCAAAAGAATCGGCCATTCAACAGTTTATAGGTCTTCCTTTCTCCAAAATGTTTAAAGAGACCGCCAATGTGGGCTTCCCTGATTAATAGCTCCCTTAGTGAGCAATTCGATACACATAATTTTCCGCCTTAGAACAAGTAGCCGTCTTCTACATAATACTCGTCTACTGTCCTTTCGTTGATGCATCACAAAATTATGGGTCCAAAGTGTGGATCTTTGGAGTACTATTTTTTGATACTTGCAAACCCAAACAGTTTGGTCTGTAGTTCTGATAAAAGTGTATGTCTCCTAGAAAGAGCATCTACAACTACGTTTTCTCTACTTATACTTTATTACAAAATTGAATCCTTCGAGGAATTCAACCCATCTTGCTTGTCGCTTCGACAACTTGGTCTGACTTCAGAGGTACCTCAGCAATTCATGTCGATATATATGACAAATTCTCTCGGTAGTAAGTAAGTTGCCATACTTACATTGCTTATATCAGTGCCAAAAGTTCCTAATCATATACGGAGTAGTTCAGCTATGGTCCTCAGAGCTTCTCCCTATGGAAGGCAATTGGTCAGCCTTCTTGCATCAGGACAGTGCCTATTCCAATGCTTGACGCATCGCATTCCAACTCAAAAATGTTATTAAAGTCAGGTAGCACTAATACTAGGGTAGAGATCAACCTGTCTTTATCTTGACAAAACTCCTCTCCTCCCTTTCTCCCCATCGAAAGTCGGTGTTCTTCTTTGTTAACTCAGTAAGTGGTGCGATGAGGATGCTGAAATTCCTTATAAACTGCCTATAGAATGAAGCCAGTCTGTAAAAGCTTGTCACGTCAACAGAGGTAGTGTAAGTCAACCACTCGATAATTGTTCGGATCTTCTCATCATCAACTCACAAGCCTCCTCCACTAACTACATAGCCTAAGAATACCACTTCTTTCTAACAAAAGCAACATTTCTTTAAATTGTCAAATAGTCTTTCGGCATAGAGGATGTCCAAGGCTGCTTTGATATGTTCATCGTGACTTGACATGTCGGCACTGTAAATCAGGATGTCGTCAAAGTATACCATTACACACTTCCCTATGAGATGTCTCATCACATGGTTCATTAGTCTCATGAAAGTGCTCGCGGCATTCGATAAGCCAAAGTGCATGGCTATTTAGTGGTAAAGTCTATGTTAAGTTTTGAATGCAACTTTCCAATCGTCGCCTGGTCTTATGCAGATTTGATGGTAGCCAAATTGAAGGTCAATCTTACTGAAAATCTTTACTCTACTCAATTCATCTAACATGTCTTCTAGCCTCAGGATCGGATACTTGTATTTGATTGTGATTTTGTTTACGGCTCGGCTGTCTATATACATTTACTAGGTTCCATCTTTCTTTGGCACTAGAAGTACAGGCACAGTACAAGGGTTGAGACTCTCTCTTATATAGTCTCTCTCTAGCAACCCATTGACTTCACATTGGAGGTCAAATGCTTGCTCAAGATTTATCTGATAAGCTAGCTTATTCGGCAGTACAACACCGGGTCCTAAGTCAATATAGTGCTCTATGCTTCGAGTTGGGGGCAACCGCTTAGGTAACTATTCTAGGAATAGGTTGACATATTTATGTAACAACTCCTTAACCTCCTAGGGTAACTCACTCCACTCCTTCATTTCTAGTAGTCGCTTAACCAACATAAGGTTTAACTCATTAGCATTGATGGAATCTCGGAGCTTAGCTTTACTCATCACCAAAGTCTTCTTCAATCCGTGAGTAAGTTTCGTCTACAACTTGTGAACTTCTCTCGGTGGCATTGGGTTCAGTGTAATCTTTTGATCATCCTTTTCTAACATATAGTGTTCCTGTAGCCATCATATATAACTCTCCTATCAAACAACCATGGTTTACCTAGTAACACATAGGAAGCGCACATAGGCAGTACGTCACAAAGGATCTGGTTAGAGTAATTCCCTATAATGATTGACAATAGTATTTACCAAGTGACATGTAATGCTCCTTTCTTACTCAATTAATGCAACTTGAACGGCTTCGGATATGCAACAGTCGACAACTTCAGTTTTGAAACAAGATCGGCTGATGCCACATTGGTGCAGCTTCCATTATCCATGATGAAGGGTCACATTTGATCATTCACTTTACAGGTGGTATGTAACAAATTCTCTCTCTACTCCTCCTCTTGCGAGGGGTTCCACGTTCATAGTGTATCGGACAACCATGAGTAACTGATCTAAGTCCTTCGGAAACACATCCTCCTTAATCAGCTCTTTCTTAGTACTTTATTTCTCGATAAGAACCTCCTCCTCCTCCTTAAGTTCTTTATCTCTACTCTCTACTTAGAGCTTTGAGATGTCTCCCTTGATGACTGTCGCTTGTCGATTCGGGCATTAAGCAGTCGTGTATCAGAACCCCTGGCACTTGAAGCACTTGATGTAGCTGGTCTTCTCGCCAAACCCTTAGCCCTTCTCATAAGTTTAGGTCAATACTTCATCGTCAGGTTGGCCTTTTTGCTCAACTCTTACATTAACCTTCCGTTTTGGCTCGGTACTTTACAAAGTTCGGTGACTTGCCTGTCCGGGTCGGCTAATTGGCATCCTCGCTAGTACTCGACTCCTTCTTTGCCTCTCTACTCGCTGGGCAATCCTAACAACCCCATCCATGGTGTCAAATCATCGTAGCTCTATAACGTCTCGAATGTCTCATCTCAACCCAGTAACGAACCTTAAGACTGTTCGAGCTGGTGGTTCCTCCACTTTGTAGCAGATCATGAGCATTTGAAACTTTTGAACATATTGGTCAATGGTTCAACCTCCTTGTCTTAGCTCCCAAAGCCGAGTGGTACGAACCTATTTCTAAGCACTCTCTTCATCTTAAGCCAAGTGTTAATCTTTTGATATCCCTCTCGTTTTCTCATGGCCTGAAAATTCTTCCACCACATGGCGATATATTCGAAAAATTCAATAGCAGTAGTTCTTACTTTCTCATAATCCTCATATTGATAGTAATCGAACACACGCTTTACCTTCTCTTCCCACTCCAGATACTCTTCAGCATTCCTAGATCCATTGAAACTCAGAATCCGGAGCTTTACATGGTCGGATGCTTTAGGGATTCGTACATATTCCTCTTCAAAATACTTTTCTTCCTCTTCATCAAGCTCTCTTAGTTCTATTCTTCGCTTTACTCATCTGCCAACTCCTCCACCTCGAACGGGTTAATTTGGGTTCTGACCTCTAACAAATTGAGCGACTTGTAGAGTGTTTTGCGCGGATTCAATGGGTCGGTAAGAAAGTGCATGAACAACTTGGGTTAGATCTACTAATACGTTAGCTATCTCATCAAGCCCCTCATCAATGCTTCTGGGAGTTCCTTGAGACTGTCATCCATGGTGACAACTCCACTATCATCACCAGGACCAACATTCATATTTTGGTCTATCATTTTTCCTTACAAATTCAAAGCTTAAATAGATACTTCAGGAAGTGAACAATTAACAATACAGCAGTCAAATGAACACAGTAACTTGATTTGTTTCATACATGCAAAACAGAGTATAACAAAACTTTAAGAAGAACTAACTATAGTTCACACAAAACCTCCACTCTGATACCAAGATGTTATAAACCATAACTAAGAACAAACAAGGTCGATTGTTCAATGGGTTTAAGCTTGTAGAAAGCTCGAAAAAGGATTAATCGGGAAAGTGCAAAAAGGGAAAAATGAAGAATGAAACAGTAAGAAAAACCCATGAATAGCTCTAAAGAATATGACGCACCAATGGAACTTTCGAGGACTAATGGCACAGTTCGATATGATGCATGAATTAGTTCAGTGAGGTTATTCGTCAGCTAACCTTACTTAAGGGAAAGGATAAGAGTGATGCTAAGAGTAAACAAATAGTGTTTATGCAAAGAAGAAAAAGTGTATTAAGAATGATTTGATACCTTCCAGCTACAAGTATAAGGGTATTTATACCCATAAGTTAGGGCAACTTGTCTAAAAAGGAAAGGATAAAAAGGGCATTTCCTAAGGAAGTAATATACAAGATACAAAAGGGTAAAAAATAAATATACAAGAAAAACAATCATTGGTGCAACGGATTCTACACATGATACTGGACACGTAGCAATGTGGCATTGGCAAGGTTATTAGAAGATACGGACAAATGGCTTATCCGATAGGGATGGTTTAGTCAGTTCAGAGTCTCTCTTTCGACTTCTCGATAAGGAAGATGCCGAGTAATTGGTCGACTCAACGTTAGAGATTAATCATTAACTCAGTATACTATAGAAAAATGGGCAGTTATACGGCTCAGCATGAAGGGTGACTCAGTAAGAAAGTGCTTAGTCTTAGTAGGGCTTAGTTGGAACGGAAGGATTCGTCGTGCCAGCCCCTCTAATCTTCAAGCACAACTGCAGGTTAGAGGTTCGATAGCTTGATTCCCATCAATTTGCGTATGTGCAATGAACAATCGAGATAGACAGAGATGTCGTGTACATATTGGGGTAGGCTATATGGTCGTGTGTGGCTTAGGCCATGTTGGAGTTAGGTTTGGTGTGGCTGTAGATTGAGTAGCACTGTGTGTGGCTTTAGTGGTGCAGTACTAATTTAAGGAGAGGATGGGGGTAACGCTACTGCGGTTTTTGGTTTGGTCGTCAATGTGGGTGTTGACTAAAGTGACAGTAGGTCATGTATGGTTTAGTATGGATGTGCGATGGTAGTTGAAGAGAGAAAGAAAGGTCAGGGATGCAATAGCTGAGAGAGAAGGAGTTGAGTGGCTATGTGGGTAGTTTGGTTAGTAGCAGCGGCCACAAGAGAGAGGTCAAATTGTTGTATGTGTGGCAGCGACTATGGGTATTAGGCAGTGTTGAAGTGAAAGAGAGAAAGAGAGTAGTCGGGGATAGACTAAGGGTGAGCTGTGTCTTTTTAAGAGCAGGAGACGATGGGGGGAAAGAGGGTCCAAGAGAGAGGGGGTCAATTTGAGAGAGAGAGATCATGGAGTGAGAGTCGAGTCTCTATGTGTATGTCTTGTGATTTTTGAATTCGTAAGATAGGTTGAGAGAGGGAGCGATCTGTGAGTGGGTGTATTTGTGTGAATTGAAAATGGACTCCCCTCCCCTGTGTTTGTCCTTTTTTTATTGTTTATTCATTTTTAAAACGAGAAAGTGAAGGGAAGAAAAGGAAAGGGCAGAAGAAAATGGGGGGAAAGAATATTTGTTGTCAAGGCTAATTGTAGCATGCCACGTATTAAGGTTAGATACGTGGCCTAATGAGGCTTTAACATGTGGCAATATGTAGAGTGTAGGTAAAAAATAAAATAAAAGGCATTCTTTGCCTTTGATGAGAACCGAACCCCTAACCTCCAAGCCAATCCCAAATGCAATGTCTATAAGCTTATCCGTTAGACCGTTGGCCTATGCCTTATCCATATGTGCAGCACATATGGACTAGGTTAGCTCGGGTTAGATTAGCTCGGGCTAGATTTAAATTTAAGCCTAGGTCTAATAGGCATTTATTTAAATTAAAAATCTATTCTATTTAAATGACCTAAATAAAAAAAAATACTATTTTCTAAATCTCCTATTTTTTTTTTCTAATTTTTGTGACTTTTCAAATTTTTTTTATATATTTTTCTAAATTTCTTATTTTTGTGCATTTTCCTATTTTTTGTGTTTTCATGAATTTCATATTCTTAGGTTTTCTTATTTTCCTATTTTTTGTATTTTTTCCAAAATCTCTTATTTTTGGGGTTCTTTTATTTTATTTTTTGAATTTTGCCTAATTTAGGACCCTTTAACCCATTTTGAAAAATAAAAAGAGGGATAAAAATGAGGTGTCTATAAGGAAGTGGTTTTCTTAGGCTATGTAGTCAGTGGAAGAGGCTTATGAGTAGATGATGAGAAGATCTAAGCAATTGTCAAATGGCCAACTCCTACTACTGGTGCTAACATGAGAAGTTTCTATGGATTGGCTTCGTTCTATCGATGATTCATCACGAATTTCAACACCCTTACCGCACCACTTACTAAGTTAACAAAGAAAAATGCTAACTTCCGATGGGGAGAAAGGGAGGAGAGTAGCTCTACCGAGATAAAAAAAAGATTGACATCTACTACCTAACTCTGAGAAAATATTTGAGCTAAAATATGACATGTCAAGCATTGGAATAGTTGCTATCCTAATGTAGGAAGGCCAACTGATTGCCTTCCACAGTGAGAAGCTTAGAGGACCTTAGTTAAATTACTACATGTATGATAAAGAACTCTTGGTGCTGATTCGTGCACTACAAATATGGTAGCACTATTTACTATCGAGAGAATTTGTCATATATATTGACCATGAGTCGTTAGGATATCTTTAGAGTCAAACCAAGTTATCGAAGCAGCAGGTAGGATGGGTTGAATTCCTTGAAGGATTCAATTTTATGATAAAATACAAACAGGGAAAGAGCAATGTAATTACAAATGCTCTTTTGAGAAGACATGTACTTCTAAATGAACTGCAAACCAGACTGTTTGGGTTTATGAGTATCATAGAGCAATATTTTAAGAATCCATACTTTGGACCTATAATTGCGCAATGCATCAATGGAAGAATAGTGGACAAATATTATGTGGAGGATGGGTACTTATTCCAAAGTGGAAAATTATGTATACCAACTTGTTCCCTAATGGAGTTATTGATTAGGGAAGCTCATAGTGGAGGACTCTCCGAACATTTTGGAGAAAGAAGGACCTATGAAATGTTGAATAGTCAATTCTTTTAGCTGAGAATGAGGAGAGATGTATACTAAGTTGTCGAAAGCTGTGCTATGTACAAGAAGGCTAAGTGTCGAGCCTAGCAAGGGAGAGTGATGCCTTTGCCTATCCCGATGAAGCCGTGGACTGAATTAAGTATGGACCTTGCTCTCCAACTACCACAAACTACTTGAGGCAAAGATTTTATAATGGTCGTCATGAATCGGTTCAGCAAAATGGCACACTTTGTGCCCTGCTCCAAAACTAACAATGCTTTGGCTATTGCTTCTCTTTTCTTATAGGAGATTATATGGATACATGGTGTGTCAAGAAGTATAGTTTTCGATAGAGACCCAAAGTTCTTGAGCCATTTCTAGAGAAACTTGTGGCATCAGATGGTGACCAGACTACTATTCAATACTTCCTATCACCTTTAAATTGATAACCAAAAACAGAAGTGGTTAATTGCACTTTGGGATCACTGCTCCGAGCTATAAGTCGAATTCACTTATAACCAGACAGTACATGACACCAGCAAGCAGACCCCCTTTACGGTTGTCTATGGTTTCAATCCCAAATTTCTCCTTGATTACACCCCTATGCCTGAGCCAGCAAAAGAGGACCCTAACGTAAGAGTTAGAGCACAAGCCCTTTAGCACATCTATAACAAAGTCACTCAGCACATCTATAACAAAGTCACTCAGCACATCTATAACAAAGTCACTCGACACATTGGCCAAGCTACTAAAAGGATGTGAGAGAAGATTAAGGGTAAGAGGGCTAAACAATTCCAGTAAGGAGACTTAGTATGGCTACACATCAGTAAGGAACAGTTTTTGAGTAAGAAGAGGAACAAATTATCCCTAAGGGTTGAAGGACTTTTCAAAATCCTCCAAAAAATCAATGACAAAACCTACGGATTGGAGCTACTAAAGGACTATGGGGTTTTTGACACTTTCAATATTACCAACCTCAATCCATATCACCTTGACGGAGAGGTGACCAGAGATTATTCGGATTTGATCCTAAATCCAAATCAACCAAGAGGGAATGATGGGAATCGAGCTACTAGACCATTGACCCGTAGTTAAGCCTGAAGACTCAAAGGCTTGGTACGGCAGATTCTCTTACTCCAGCCGACTCCTGCCAAGGCCAAGTATCTCTTTGCCGACTCGTTCTATATGCTGAGCCATATGACTCCCTATTTCTTGCAGATAGTGTACCGAAAAGTAAAAGGTCAAGGCAACAGGCAATCCTTGCTCTCACTCATACTTAATCATTTACTCACTCAACATCACCATTGTCGATATACCTAGAGAGAGAGTTCGGATTGACTAAACCACCCCTGCTCAAACAAGCTAGCTGATTGTACTTTTTATCTGCATCTTCCAATAGCCTCACCAATACAACATTGCCATGCGTACAGAATCATGTGTAGAATCCGTCCACTAATCATTGTTTTCCTGGAATATTTATTTTACCGTTTTATATTCTTATACATTACTTCTTTAGGGTAATGCCTTTTTTGTCTTTTCTTTTTAGACATGTTGCCTTAAATTCTCAAATATAAATATCCCTAGTACTTTTAGTTGTAAATAGACAAGATTAAATATTAATACACTTGACATTTCTCTCTCTCTCTCTTAAATACTACTTTGTTTACATTCATCTCACTCTTATCCTAACACTTGAGCAAGGCTAGATTGTGAGTAATCTCATCAGACCGATTTGTATGTCATATAAAATTATGATGTAAGTCATCGGAAGTTCCATTAGTGTATCAAATCCATTAGAGCTGTTCGTGGGTTTTGCTTACTTTTTCATTTGCACTTATCCTTACGCGCCATTCCCAATTATTCCCTTCGAGCTTTCTATAAGCTTGGATACACCCAACAACCAACCTTATTTGTTCTTATCACGGTTTGCACCACTAACCCTTCAAAGCAGCCAACCCAACTCAAAACCCCAAGTCCATTGATAAAACCAAACCTAAGCCAAGTCAAAACATGAAGCCAAATATAACCTCAGTCTTGTTAAAATGTCAAAAAACCCCATTCATAGCCCCTCCACCACAAAAGACATCAATATTGGCCTATTCGACTCTAAAGAACCAGGCTCGTAAACATACATTAAAGCCAAGGAGCATTAAGACCTATAAGTTTAAGGCAATTATCTACTTAAGCAATAATCTAAAAGGTTCGAGACATTTGGTCTTTGAAATTAAATTTTGAACTCAAATCAAACTAAAGGTATCATTTCACAACTGGGACATGTTTTAAGAAACTTGGGGGAGGGGGGGAGGTAAAGTTAATCTCCACCTTAAGGAAAAAAAATATAGATTCTACTTAAGGACATGGTAACACACTTTTAGAAGGTTTAAAATGAAAAGAGGCAAATTATATCTTACACACTAACCCTTAAACACTTTGAGAATTGAGTGACATCATGGTGATGATACTTTGGATTCATTTCTTAATAGAAATCCATTTTGATTTTGATATGTAGATTAAAATGAATTTAGGCATTCATTTTTCAATCTTAAACATAATTATCTTTTGTTAACCTCGTTGATCCTATTTAAGGAATATTTTAAAATTAAACCTTGTGAAGAACCACCCCCACAATGGGGGCAATTTAGAGGTTAGGGTATTTAATTAGGAGAAAAGGATAAAAACTGGTTTGTGCTTACTTTAGTAGCATCAATTCAAGGATAATTTTATTTCTAATAATTTATTTTTTCTAAAACAAAGAAGAGCTTATAGGAACCTTATACATACAATCTAAACATTTAGGGAGGTAGTTACTTTTAGGTCTAAGGAAAAGGGGTAAGAAACGATGAGAGAATGGGGAAAAATAATTAAAAAAAAAAAGAAGAAGAAGAAAAAGAAGGAGAAGAAGAAGAAAGAAAGAAAAGAGGCTTAAAAATTAGGCCTAAAGGTAAGACAAAAGTCACAAAAGATATATCATATCCTAGCAAGGGCACCAAAGTCTAAATCGAAAGGCTCAAGATTAGAGCCCAAACATTTCCAAGAAACACAAAGCCCTTATGCCATTTTGAACCCCATCCCAAGCCCAAAAACATAAAACCTTTATATCTACTCTGAATTACACTTCAAAATCACAAATAGAAAACCTTCTTTACACAAGGCCTCCCTACTTACAATACCTCCCACACTAAATAAAAGCTCTTCTGATCTTAAAGAATAATTTATATTCGATAAAAATTATATTTAAAAGTGAGGCAAGCACACTTCCAATTTTTCCTAAGGGTTCTTGACTTGTGCATTCGGGTTAAATAAGTAAAATTTTCAAAATAGACCTCATCAATCCCTCTTCAAACTATTCAACCAAAAGCCTAAGTCATAATATTGAACTAAAAAACCTAATAGATCGATCAAAACGTATCATTTACAAACTAGACTATAATTTTTTGGGTAGCAGTCAAGAGTGAAATCTAGACTGAGAGTACATAGGGAAGTCCTCTTTAACTAGACTAATCATGAGTTACTTTTTCCTTAAGAAAGGAATATTTAAAACCATAAGGCTCCACTAGGAAGCTCAGCATCAGGGTCAGGAGATATTTTCAAAGAATAAGAAGAATATGAGATGCCTTACATGATTATCAAGGAAAGGGATAGTTATAGCACTTGCTCCTTAAATAAGAATTTGTAATTGTTAGCAAACTTTCGGAAAAAAGAAGAAGAAGAAGAAGAAGAAGAAGAGAGACATAAAAGAAGAAAGGAAAAGAGAGAGAGAAAGTAAAGGCTTGTTACAAGTGTTTTTCATCCATTTTCAAGTCCATGTACGCTCAAGTGGCCAAGCTTTCAATTCATGTCACTTACTTCCTATTCAATGTAGCCATACCTTTTAAGTTGACCATAATAGTCTAAGTCATTTTCCCTATATAGTCTTTGATGTCCATTAACTCTTAAAAATCAAAGGATTCCATCCTTATTGCCTTTTTCGTCATAGCCAGTTTTCATCAAATTCCTCATTTGTAGATTTTTCGAGTTAAGAGGTTTTTCAATTAGGTTACATCCCCCAATTTTGCTTCTTAAGATCTTTAGATAGCCCATAGGGCACCTACCCTTTATCCATGTCGTTAGGATTCTAACTAGCTTAAGGAGCATTATCCCATCTAACATTTCCTTTAGGGTTCTAAATAGCTTAAGGAGTGTTGTCCCCTCTTACATTCCTTTTAGGGTTCTAGCCAGCTCAAGAAGTGCTGTCCCATCTCACAATCTCTTTTAGTCTTCTAGCTAGCTCAAGAAGTATTGTCCTATCTTACAATCTCTTTTAAGGTTTTAGACAATTTAAGGAGCGCTGTCCTGTGTCAAATCATTTAAGGTTCTTGCTAACTCAAGGGGTGCTTCTCTTATTCACTTAGATTAGTCAACTCCAAGGGGGCATAACTAGGTTTTAATTTGTCATAGGGTTTTAGCCAACTTAAGAAGTGCTTTACCCATTCGCCTAGGTTAGTTAGCTCAAAGGAACATGGCCAAGTTTTAATTTGTCATTTAGAGTTTTAGCCAGCTTAAGGAATGCTTTACTAATTCACCTAGGTTAATCACTCAAAGGGATATGATGAGGTTTTATTTTGTCATTTAAGGTTTTACCCAACTCAAGGAGTGCTTTACCCATTCGTCTAAGTAAGTCAGCTCGGAAAGGTACGACTAAGTTTCAAAATAATTCATCGTTTAGGGACGCTCCCACCTAAGTTAGTCAGCTCAACGGAGCACTACTAAGTTTTCAATAAATTTATCATTTGGGGTTGTTAGTCCCCTAAAGATGCTCCTTCCTAGGTTAGTTAGCTAAAGGAGCACGGCCAAGTTTTAAATCGATTTCCAATTCAAGGTTACTAGCCTAGCTAACTCTTAAAGTACTATTATTTTAAGATTCTTGCTAGCCCATAAGAGGCGTTACCCTCCTCTTGGTATCATTTTAGGGTTCTTGTCAACCTACAAGAGCACTACCCCTCCAGTCAATATCATTTTAGGTTTCTTGCCAATCCATAGAAGTGCTACCCTCCATTTCAATATCATTTTAAGGTTTTTGCTAGCCTATAGGGGCGCTACCATCCTCTTTGTATCATTTTAGGGTTCTTGTCAACCTATAGGGGTGTTACCCTCCATTTTAGTATCATTTTAGGGCTCTTGCCAACCTAAAGGGGTGTTACCTTCTTTTTAGTGTCGTTTAGAGTTCTTGCTAGCTTATATGGGTGCTACCCTCCTTTCAATATCATTTAGGGTTGTTGATAACTCATAAGGGTGCTACCCACCTTTCAGTATCTTGTAGGACCATCCCATAAGGGCGCTTCCCTCTTTTAGTATCGTTTAGGGTTCTTACCAACTCATAAGGGTGTTACCTTCCTTTCAATATTGTCTAAGGTTCTTACTAGGCCATAGGGTGCTACCCTCTTTTAGTATCAGTTAGGGTTCTTGCCAGCCCATAAGGGCGCTACCCTCCATTTCAAAATCATTTTAAGGTTTTTGCCTGCTCTTAGTGCACTACCCTTCACTTAATATCTTACCAAAAGCACTTCCCTTCCCCCAGGTTATAGCCAGCTCATAAGGCGTTATACCCTTCTAAAAAACTCATGTTTCAACAAGCTCTTAGAGCGTTACCCTTCTTTTCAAAATATCTTTCACTATTCACCAAATCCCCAATGGAGCACTAAGTTGTCATGCTTGAAATTTTCCTGGTTTTTACTATTTTTCTTAACTCGACCTATATTGAACCCTATACCCATTCAATAGAGATCCTCAACTAACGATTAAGAAATTTGGGTTTTCTTTTTGGCTTTGAAAAATTTTTAGAGTCGCCACCTAATTGGAGCTGAGAAAAAAAATTAAGTTATAACCAGTTAAGCGTATTAGTTATAACTTAATTACTAATCTTCAGTAAAACCAATTTTTGAAAAAAGAGATTTAGGAACTAGAGATCTTGAATTCGGGGGCTACCCTATTAAACCCTAATCAGGTACCACTTTAACATTTCGAAATTAAGTTTATCTTAAAATACACTTTTAATGACAATAACTATTCACAAATAAATAACATGATATCTACTTGTAAAAAATAAGAAATCAAAATGAAATTTACATAAGTGGGAAAAATAAATTTTTACATATTTCAAGTCATCTCATAATCGCGTACAAGTGCCTACGTATCTACTATTTAGGATCAAACTTTCATAATTCATTCCTTAAAACTTTAATTTGTAGATTTATTTTAATTTTGAAAAATTAGCCAAGTTTATGTTTCTTATTTTTTCATGTTGAGAAAAATTTCTAAAGGGGCCATAATTTTTTCAAGTGTTTATTTTTGAGAAAAAGTTTAAACAAAGTTTTAAATTTGAAAAAGATTTATTTACTTTATTTATTTGGGAAATGGATTTTTCTAAATGATAAACCTTTATTATTATTATTATTATTATTATTATTATTATTATTATTATGCTTTTGACCTAAGCATACATTACTCTAAAAAATAATAAAACAAAGCTTACTTTTTTTTCTTCTTCATTTCTTCTTTTTCTGTTTTCTCTTTTCATTTTTTTCTTTTTTTTCTTTTTTTAAGTAAACACCCCATTTTTGCTCCTTGAAATTTTAGAGCTTATTTTAGAATAAAAGGAAAGTGTCCCTTTTTAGAAAAAACACAAAAAAAAAACTTAGAAAATTAAAAGATAAAAAAAAAATAGAAAAAATAGGGAAGTTAGAATTTTTAAGACAATAGAAGTCTTAGGTCATTTCTAGAGGTATTAGATCACATAGATCGGGTCGTCTCATTTTTAGCATCAAATAAGGTTTAAGTGCACACAACTGTTAAATTAGGCGTGATGACAAAATTATTTTATTTATTATTACTATTCATCACGTATGTATGTGACTAAATTTTAGGGTCGATCAATTAAGGATGCAATTTTTATAGGGAACTAGGTTTAGTGTAGTAATTTTATTTATCTATTTTTTCATAATAAAAAGAAGAAAAAAAAAAGAAAGAGAGAAGAGCTTGGTCAGGGCTAAAAGCCTTGCCATCTATTCAAACCAGGGCTAAAAGCTTTGTGAATTAAACTAAGCAAGCACACCTAGGCCTAGGTACATTGGATGCCTACGTTTTTATTTTCAAACAGGTGTATACATCATGTGCGACGTATGTGATTGGTAGAATTTTCTACCATTTCCTAGTGTTTTCTCTCGAATTCCTCAACAAATACCTCATGTTCCCAGTGTAGTGGCCTCTATTTACAACTATTTTTTTAGGCATTTTCACATGTTCCCACACAAAATCTTGGTGGAATTATGTGCTAAGCATGGCTTAGTTTTGAATTCAACCTTTATTGTATCCAAATTTAGTCATCTACATGGCCAAAATTGAATAAAAAATTGAGGAAAAACTTAATATCTAGGATATCCATTTCACTTCAATTTTTCAAATCTAAGCAAATTGGGAGAGAATTGAAGCTTCTAGAGTGTATTTTAAGTAAGAATGAAACTCCATTAACATGTTTTGACTAATTTATTGAACAAAATCAAATCAAATTCAATTATTTCGAATTAGAACCCACTCATTTGGTTTTTTCAAATTTAATTTGATTTTGTACTTTCCATCCTTAAGTGAGCTTAGATTAGTATAAATTGATATCTAGGGAGGCCATTGGATCATCAAGGACAAATCGAAACATCCAAAATCGATTCAAATCTTTCTTTTCTCTCTTTAGAACTTCGGCGACCAATATAGAACTTCTCTTTGGGATTTCTTCACCTATAGTGAAAATTGAAGTGAGATATTGATATCTACAAGTTCCTAGTTATCATTAGGTTCATAAAGTATAAGCTTTCACTTCAATTTATGCAAAACCAGTGTCCACAAAGGAAATAAAAACCAATTGCTGTGGGTTGTTTGAGAACCACTGCTATCGCCACTTTTGCAGGGAATTCAAGTCTATGGTTGTGATTACCTTGTCCTAAAACCTAAGGACCAGCCCTCTTCGAAACCTAACCATCACTACGCTCGTTGTCCAACCACTAATGCCGACAACCAATCTTGAAACACCAGAAAAACCACCACCATTTATGGTGGCGTTGGTCCTACACTCACATTCACCAATCCAAATCATATAAAAATCTTCTTTCTCACTTAAGTTAGTTGTTGTAGCCACCTAGAGCATGTCCCCAATCAACTGCTATGGAGCTCTCTCTCTTGGCCAACGTACGAACAAGACACATAATGGGGTCATCTGACTAGGAAAACTAATCCAGTCTGCCTCTTCTGACCCATGCAAGTCCTGTCTGGTTCCTCCTCCTTGTTTTCCTTTGTTTTGCATTTTATTGTACTTTATTTTATTCATTTATTTTCTTTTCTTTTAATATTTTACTATAGTGTAAAAAAAAATCCTAAAAAATGAAAAAAGAAAAAGAAAAAAAAGAAGAGAAGCTTTGCTATTTTATTTTTATTTTTAAGCACGTTTTTGTCAAAATAAAAAAAAAATCAAAGAATAAAAAGAAAAGGAAAAATAAAAAAAGGGGGAAAAAAAGTTTATTACTTGGAAAAATCTATTTTCCAAATAAACAAGGAAATGAACCCTTTTAATCAAATTTAGGACTCCTTTTAGAATTTTTCAGAAAATAAACACTTCAAAAAAAATTAAGACTCTTTTTTATAAACTTTTTCTTAAAGTGAAAAAATAAAATGGCTAAAAGATGTAAACTCAATTGATTTTTCAAAATAAAAAGAATCAACCTACCTAAATTTTTCTCAAATGAACTACGGTGTCTAGTCTCGAATAACGAGTACGTAGATACATGTACGCAATCACGGGGTAACTTAAAACATGTAAAAATTTTATTTTTCCTACTTTTGTAGATTTCATTTTGATTTCTTATTTTTTTTTACAAGTAGATGTCATGTTATTTATTTGTAAATAAGTATTGTCATTAAAAGGGTATTTTAAGATAAACTTAATTTCGGAAAGTTAAAAGTGATATTCGATTAAGGTTTAGTAAGGTAACCCTCGAATTCAAGATCTCTAGTTCCAAAATCTTTTTTTCAAAAATTAGTCTTATAAAAAATCAATAGCTAAGTTATAACTAATCTACAAAATTAATTACAACTTAACTCTTTTTCTCAATTTTAGCAAGGTGGCGACTTCAAAAAATTTTCAAAATTAAAAAAAAAAACCAAAATTTTCTTAATCCTTAGTTGAGGATCTATGTTGAATGGGTATAGGGTTCAACATAGGTCGGGTTATATTACAATTTGGTGTTTAGATTTTGTTGAATCAAGAATAGAGAGATGTATGCATGTTGAGTAGAAATCCTTACTTCTAGGAGTGATTCTTGGTAGATTGTGTAACAAAAATCAAATTTTTGTTGATATTAGTTGTTAAATACTCCAAAAGATGCAATCTTGAGATCCTTTGAGGAAAGAACATGAACTAGGATTTGGAATAGTTCTTGTTAAAATACATGCATATACTTGATTACATTGAAGATTTTGGATGTTTTGAGTTGTTTTGGTGTGCTCTATTGAATATGAAGCCATGTTGGTAATGTTTTACTTAATAGAACTTATTCAACACAAATTCTTGAAATTTTGAGAAAAAGGGAACGGTTAGTGTTCTTATGAGGGGTCTAGTGCGCTCATGCTTCTCTTATTGAAAGATTGATTTATTCTAGATTACATACATTACATTACCCTTTCTAATTTGGTTTTTGAGATATTTTGAACTAGTAGAACTTTGTTGTCCATTTTCGAGAAGCTAGTTATTAGGGCTGAATTTTATTGAACAAAGCAACAGAAGTCTGTCTTAATGCGTTGAGTTGATTGATAATATATATTAGTAGAAAATATACTTAAGGAGTTTGTTGAGAAATCATAATCCTATGATAGCTATTTTTTTTTCTTTTATTTTCAAGAAAATGGTTGTAGCTAAGCATACAATTAAGAAAGGTGCTTCAAGCAATGCACCTTGCCAATCCGACAATGACATGTTACATTACCATGCAAGCCCATAAGAAGCAAGCTAAGGTAGAAAGGTTTTAGGAGTTTAGCTTACATTGGTTGGGATAACTTGGCACAGTTGGGTTATAATGTAGTTGTGTGATAAATCTGATTTTAAACATATTTCATATGGTGATTTTATAGTATTTTCCTCACATTTTTGGTTTTCTTTAAAGAAGTTGATACTTAATTGAGTAAAATTTTGATTTCAAGGTTTGAACGCATTCTAGGATTGAAAACGAAGAAAAGGAATCAAATTTCACTCAATTTGGAGTTCAAACGAAGAAGTTATAAAGTTACACAGTTTGGGACATGACCATGTCCCAGGCTGTGTCCATGCAGGGAAATTGGCCAGGGGCAGAAAGTTACATGACTTGGGGATACGGTCATGTCCCAGGTCGTGTCTGGTAAAGAAAACGAAAACCTTATAATACAGTATAAAAAGACATATTAGGTTTTCATAAGACAAGAGAGACATTAGAGAAGACAAGAGACTTGAGGAGAAGGAGAAGAAAAAGGCGAGAGCAACACCGACCTCAAGATCGGAGAGATTTTTCATCAATCAAAGGGGTTTTTCATGTTTTATTTTATGTTTTTGATGGAGCTTGTTTTTAGTCTCATTATGATAGCTTAGAATTCATGTGTTTAGGATTATGTAACCTAGGGTTTCATGTAACTCTTGGGTTGATTTAGAATTTTCAATAAAATTTTTATCTTTGCTTGATTCAATTATGTCGTTTAATTGTTAATTGATATTTCTAGAATATCAATTTATGATATTATGTATGTTGATTGAGAAATTACATGTATAATTAGATCTTTACATAATTGGAGAGAATTACATGTATACTTAGAGATAAGATATATGTTTCTTTCGGAAAGTTAATTATTTGTATGTGAATTCATTATACATTAATGCAATTCTAAATTATATTACTAAGTGAAGAGATTCCGGTAAATAATTTAAGATTAGGGTTAATATGCTTGAGAAAGATAGTAACTTTAATTGTGAATCCCTCCGGTTAAGAATAATAGAATTGCATTAATTCATTCAACTCATCATAATTTTTCGGTTAGATAATAAAGCTAAGGTTAATATTAGTACTCGAAGTCTCTGAGGGATTGACTCGGACTTACATCCGCTATATTAAAACTGATAGGTGCACTTGCCTGATATCACTGTGAAAAGATACTTAGAGGTTGGTGGCTAGGATAGACTCCTATCCATTGATGAACCCACATATAAGGAGCTAATACTAGAGTTCTTTACTACCTTCATTTTAGACTTTGTCCATATGGCTCATGGGGGTAAGAAATACTGTGCACTTTCTAGTAAATGGTAGGGATATGGACATGCTATTTCCTTGCATGCCAACAGTGATGGGTATTTATCCTAATGAGTTTGTATATACTCCTAAATATGCCCAATTGCTAGTGGAACTACCAACTAGTGTTATTGATTCCAAGGTTTGGAGAAATTTAAGTGCTGACACTGTGTATAACCTGAAGAAGTTTGGGGCTTCTAAACTTAGAGATCTCACTTTGAGAATTATCTATTGGGTATTAGCATGGAGTTTGACTAGTAGAGAGATTATCATAAGAGTAGTGAATTTGGCTGAAAATGTTTACCTTTACAGTTTAGCTGAGTGCAAGCAAATTAACGTAGAATTCAAGTTAGCCTTCTTCTTTAAAAGTTAAGCTACTAATGATTGGAGAGGGTATATCTTTGGTTGGCCATTCATTACTAA
Source organism: Lumnitzera racemosa (assembly GCA_024138005.1). Taxonomy (NCBI): domain Eukaryota; kingdom Viridiplantae; phylum Streptophyta; class Magnoliopsida; order Myrtales; family Combretaceae; genus Lumnitzera; species Lumnitzera racemosa. Next base: position 74,374,965 of record JAMXBC010000003.1, read on the forward strand.
GTTGGTGAAAAATCCGAGGTTATTTAAAGATTTTCTTGAAATGGAGTTAGTGAAGAGGATAGCATTGATGTCCTTTGATCCCATTAGAGCCCTTAAGCTACCCCCACCACTCATAGTTCCCAAAGTTGTATAGTAGGAGAGGCTAAGAGAAGAAGTTCTTACTAATGTCCTTGAGTTTCCTAAAGATGCATCTTCTACATCTTCCTAGAGACCATGACTTTTTCCCTTAGTAAAGTTGAAAAAGATTATGGGAAAGATAGTTAAGAGATAGAATAAGTTGTCGAGGGAGTTTAAGCATATAAAGACGATAGTCGAGACACTTCTCTAGGCTTAAAGGATTAAGATGCCTCCACCACCAGCTTTTTTTTAGTATGAAGGTGTTGATGAGGACGTTAAGGAGGAGGAAATTGAAGAAGAAAGTGGTGAGGAGTGATTTTATTTCTTTTCTAATCAAAATATTTTTTTTTATTTTTTTTATGAATTATTACATTTTAGACTAGTTTTACTTTTAGTTGCTTTGCCTTTATTTGGACCTTTTTAATTTTTGCAGGTGATAACTGAATAGTTGAAAGTTCAACAATTAGTACTTCATATTCTAGTAGTTATATTTCTTTTTACTTTTTTATGTTTGTGTTGTAAGGAATCCAAGTAAGTTTGTTGAAAAAAGCAATTCTCGGAAAAGTTCTACGATGACTCAATATTAATGCGCTTACTTGAGGAAGTTTTAGTTGCCTTTATCTTTCTTTTTTATCTTTTTCTCTCTTGATTTTTTATATATGCTTTTTATGGATTATTGATCCATTGAGTGTAATGTACAACTTAAGTGTTGGGGGAAGGATTAGTGATACTGATTTTCTTATGTATATAATGAGCATGTATTATTGTATACTTCACACTTATTTAAACTTTAGTTTGCTAAGGTTAATCCTCAAAAGGTTTACACTTAATGAATTGAAACAACTTTTGAGAATTTTTTTAAGAGTACACATCATTGTGCTTATTTGTTAATGACCTTAGTATACTTTATTAGAATTGAGTAATGAAATCTCCATGTTGCAAAGTTCCTTGTTATTTAAACCTAAATTGAGACTCGAGATTAGGATAAATATTAACAGGTTAAGAACTAGTTATCTAAGTTTCTAAGGTTGGTTTAAGAGTATGATTATCTCTTTTTGAATCTTCTAAAATATTTCAGATTGGACAAATAAATGATATTTGTTATTTGAAAGTCTCTTAAAAAATCAGAGTAGTCAAACAATAATTAAAATAAATAAAAGAGGTTCTAAAGTTGAGCCTATTGAAAAAAGAAGAAGAAGGAGAGAGAGAGAGAGAGAGAAATGGATAAAAGTGTGCTAAAATATTAAAGAGTCCAACTATAGACCTTATCGACTCAAGTAAGTAAGCTTATAGAGTGCCTCCTTAGTATGGAATAATAGCTGTCAACTTGAGTAATGAGCTCAAGATTGACAACTAAAAGCTTGCTATAAGGGTTAAAAGAAAAATCCATGTGAAGGTTAGATTTATATAAAAGTGAAAAGAATGGAATTGAATAGAGTCTATGGATGGTTCGAAAGGGAGCTTTATTGCCTACTAGTCTAAGATCATCTAGCATGGACTTATTAGCCAATAAAATAGCTTTAGTTCAATTGGAAAAAATTTAAATCAAATTCCCTTAATGAAAGTAATGGTAAGGAGATGATTGGTGGTCTTAAAGGAACTAACCAAATGAAAATGAACTCCAAAGTTATCAATTACCAAGTGTTAAGCTATGCTAAAAACTTCTTTATGAGATTTTCATGTTTTGGAGATTTGTTAAAGAGTCTATCAAGATGTAGAGACTTATTAAAATACCCATCCATGTCTGGAAACCTATTGGAGAGCTCAACAAGATAAGTCGTCAAGAGTAGGTCGTCTGGAATCAGGTCAGTAGGTTGGTTAAATTAGGTCGACAAGTCAGCACAACTAGGTCAAGAGAATCTCAAGTTAACCAAGAAGAGGTCATTAAAGTCCCAATAGCTCATTACTCGAAGGACCTCATCCACTCGCCTATTTATAACTTACTATTAGTACTTCTTACTTATGTTTTATTTACTGAATTACCCTTATATTTTATCTTATATTTACGAGACTGTTACTAAGGCATCCTTTACTTCATTTTATTTACTAAATTATCATTATGCATAAATAACTTATGTTTGTAGAGTTTTAGTAACACTCATCACTTTTATTGAAAATATTTTCTTATGGAAGTTTTCCTATCTCAATCTTATCAATCCTTTTAATAAAAATTATAACAAACAATCTTAACTTATATCTTGTACGTAATATCAGAGTAGAAATTAAGTCATATAATATCCATTTAATATATCATATTTTTATGTATAGCTTATGAATTTACGAAACTTATTCCATATTCTTTTCTTCAATATCTGGAAGAATCCATTTAATTTATTATGATAAAACTTTATGATAATTAAGCTCTAAATGCATATTATATTATTTTAATATCAAAGCGCATGTTCAATAACAAGAGGGTTGATTTATTTATGTTATGACATCGAAGCTCAATTTCTATCTTCGTTTGTAGTTAGAAGAAGGTCTGGGTTTCTCATTTCCAGAGCGTCATTTTCCAAAAAGGAGGGATTTTGAGTATTGTATACCCATTGCGTGGACTTATGGAAGGAATTAATCTGAGAATCTCTACTAAGAAGTCATTCACCTGTTATTCTCCGATTAAGAAATATTATATATATATATATATATGTATATATATATGTACACACACAAATTGTCAAGTGGGTCGTTGAATGTGAATCTGCAGGTCTTGTTTCCCTTTAGGCAATTTGTATCCAACGCCTAATTGTGAAGGGAGTTAAAATTCGAAGCAAAGTGACAACCTTAGGGTTTGAATTTGTGCAGCCCAATTCCAAAGAGGAGCGGGTTAGATGCAGGACAATAGTGGGTTAAAGGCAGTGTTGTCGTGTATGAGTCTAGAGATTACAGTCGTGTGGTGGAGCCGTGGACGCGATTAGTGTTTCAGCAAAAATTTGAGAAGTTGTTATGGCAGCTATGTTTTGTTTAAATCAAAGTGGGTGTCGCGCTGCTTACCGAAAGTTAATTCACGGAGTGTGCATTAGTGAAGTAGTGGGTGTCTTGCTGCGTCCGATTTGAAGTGAGTGTCGAGTTTCCTTCGTGTGTGTGTCCTGAATCAAGCAAGGGGAAGCTATTACAGCTGTTCAGAACAAGATGCAGCAACATGCGTGTGTTCTATTGTAGTGACTGCGGCTGGACTGTGGTGTGGTGACTTTTGTTGCGCGGCCTATTAGAGAGGTTGTGCATTTGTGGTCGAGTTGCGCCGTCAATGTTGGCGACCTTGTGTTGGTGTCGTATGCGACTGAAGTGTGTGTGTGCTGCTTACCTATTCGAGAAATTATAGTGACTGGACTTGTCAAATGCCGAGCTAATTTGTGTCCAACCATGTTAAGCGCGCATGCCACAAGCTACTGAACCAGGCTACCCTGTTTAATTATTACCTGTGCTGTTTGTGTATTTCGAGCTCGTTGTATAATTACCGAGCTGCAAATAGTTCAATCCGAATTGTTGTTACTCTCTAAGACGTGGCTGAGACGTCTTTAATCCAACTAGTTGTTGTCCATTTTAAGAAATTGCCGACCAACAGTAAGGTGTGCGCGCTAGTGTGAAGTATCAAGCTTGAATGACGGAGAAAATCATCGAGCTACCTGGGTCGGATATTAATTGGACAAGCTAAATTGATTGAGGAAGTTTAGTTTAGGATCCGAGTTTATTGCTCGGTGGTGCAATTAAGTTGCCGACCTGAAGTGCTGCACATTTACTCAATTACCGAACTATTGTCAATTTGTGTCCGAAATGAATTGCTACGAGCTGCTGTCGAGTGTTTGCCAAACTGTTGAATGAAGCCCTAGACGTGGATGCGAACTTGATCAGACCGTGGTCGGTGGAGTGCAATATCCAAGTGAGGAATCCCAACACTGCCGAGCTTATTGTTGTGAGCAGCTGGAGTTGACCACGTGTCAGACTGACTTGTCCTTCACTAAGATTGCCCATCAGCTGTCAGTACACAATTGAAGATGTGCCGTGCCGCTTTGTATAATTAGTGCCAAGCTGTCGTACTCCAAAGAAGCCGAACTGCTCCAAACATACAACATCAGAGATGTTGTTCTACCGACCGAGCTGCTTGTGTACGTTCAAATTGCCAAGCTGTCCTTTACCCAAAAGAATTGGCAAACTACTGTAAGAAGGCGAGTGGTTGTACCGAGCTGCTATACTCCAAGCTTGCTGAGCTAAATTAAAGAAGTGATCCGAGCTCCGAGCTGCTGTAATCCAAAGTGCTGAGCTGAGTAAATTTCTACTGAACTACTTTGTCCGTATAGTTTTGGCCGAGCTATTGAATGTAGTGAGCTGTGGTATTCAATAGTGGATAAGTGGACTGTACTGGTAATTGCCAAGCTCGTGCATGAGTGATCTGTAGATGAGCTTTGCAGTGCTTATGCGAGCTTACTTGGTCGTGAGTAAGCGCAATCCAAACCTGCCCAGCTGCCTGAATCTTGCAACATCCAAGCTGTTATATTGTTTTACCGAGCTGCTACGCATGATCTAGTGGCATATTGTAACCATAAAGCTGCAATAGTGTGAAGCAAGTATCGTTGGACTTCATTCATTGACTGATTGAGTGCTCAATTTTTATAGTATAGCAACAAGGAAATTTTACTTCGATGGAAGACTTCAACACAACATTATATTAATTTAGTTAGTAATTATCCTGTGAATTTTATCTCTGAAGTTGTGGTTGGGAGATTAGACTATGTAACTATCGATGACTTGAGTCCATACAAGTTTTCCTATAATGGAGAGGCGATTCAGGTAATCAAGTAGGATAAAATAGCCTTTTCTTTTGATAAATTTCAAGATGAGATTTTATGTAATGTAGCTAATATTGATTATTGCTATATGTGTTCGGGAAATCTATGGAAGTCAAGTTGCGATATGGACTATAACTCGTTAAGGCATGCTTATTCCTTCTATGATAAGATTCAAGTTGTGATGCCTTGCAATTCTCAAGAAAGAATTGAAAAAGGTTTAAGAGCTATCAAAATTTTCACACAAAGGTAGAGAACTGAAACGCTCACCTATAAAGAGCACGACAAAGAAGTAAGCAAGGTTGTTATGCACTCCATGACATCTCAAGAAGATCGAGTTAAGTCACAACCTATTGCCTATGCTCTAAATGTGATTCCATTACCGTCCATACATACTATTGAAGACGACCTAAGGTACTACTACATCTGTCTCCCACCTATTAAACTTTCTTATCTTAATCCATTGGTGGGTTTATCTGGAATTAGTGAAAGTCATAGTAGTCTCATGCCAATGAGATATTATAGATTATTGGTCGGTATTTGCTAAGGTCATGGTGCTAGATACTCTTATTGTAGTTGCATTATACTCATCCTTGATACTCTTACATTGGAGAAGTGTGAATTTTATATGCGAGATGATATTGATACTCTTACATTGGAGAAGTGTGAATTTTATATGCGAGATGATATGGAGTTAAGTTGTGAAGAAATTTCAACTAACTTAATTGCTATGGATGAAGAAGATATGGAGTCGATGTTTGAAGAGCGTGAAGCTTTAGACCTCTTTGAGGTAGGAGAGTAGTTTGAGATCTTACGTGCTCAGGATCCTTAAGCCCAAGATATGATGTATGACCTAGAGTTTGTGCTATTCCCTCTGGTTGATAGCTGCTAGAATTATTTAAGCTTAGTAGACAGAGTACATGATAAATGGAAAAAAGGACCTTCAATTGAGAATTTAGTGAACTGCCATTAAGGCATCTTTTACTTCATTTTATATTACATTTACGGGATTACCATTAGGGCATCCTTTACTTTATTTTATTTACAAAATTGCCGTTATGTATAAATAACTTATGTTATAGTGTTTTAGTAACACTCATCACTTTTAATGAAAAACCCATTAAGTATTTCCTTATGAAAGCCCTCTTATCTCGTTCTTATAAATCTCTTTAGTAAGGATTATGGTGAGCAACCCTAATTTATATTTTGTACGTAATATCAAAATAGATATTAGGTTATGTAGTGTCCATTTGGTGTGTCATATCCTTATGGGAAACTTACGAATTTACTAAACTCTATTCCATTTTCTTCTCTTCAATATCTCGAAAAACCTATGTAATTCACTACAAAAAGATCTTGTGATATCTAGGCTCCAAGGCACATCAATGATCAAAGGATGAACTAATGTAATATGCATCTAATATAAGTTTTGAAATATATATATATATATATATATATAGAGAGAGAGAGAGAGAGAGAGATTTGTTAATGTTTGTTTATATAGTCAATTTGGTCTTTATTTAAATGATAAGGCTAACTCTAAATTATCTAGATTAATTATTGAATTATGGTATAGTGGTAGGGAGCTAAAAATTTAGTGTTCTAAGGGCATTATTTTGTAAGATGAGTTGAGAGAATTGTTCAAGAAGAAACTGTTGAGTTTTAAGGATGATTAGAAGATGTAAATTTGCGAATCATTTGATTTTATCCTTACGATGATTTTCTTTGGTTTTTAATTATTTTATTAGAGGACAAGTAAAAGCTTAAGTGGGGAAATTTGATGACACTCAGTTTATACATATATTTTAGCATAGTTTTATTAAGATTTTAAAGTTTATTTGTCTTGATTTTTGAGTTTTTGAAGCTTATTTGATCGTTATTTAATATGTTGGCTTTAATTGAAGAGTAGATGAAGTTTTGATGATTTTTTAGAAGAATTTGTAGAAGTTTTGACGTATTAATAAAGAATACATTTGAAGATAGAGGCATGGAAGCAATGTTTTGTTGAGAATTGAAGGCTAAAAATATCAAGGTTGAGATCACTCCTATGCTTTTTAAGTGCAAAGGAGAATCACACCTAAGGTCACAACAATGCTTCTTAGGACATAAACATGTTATTGATGGGAGGATTCCTTATTTTTGGAAACTTCCTTATAACTACAGGTTTTAAGTCTTAACAGATAAGAGTCTAGGCTTAAGTTAAAAGATAACTCTCTTGAAAGAATAAGAAGGGTAAAGTTAGAGACTAAGGTTGTTTTCTTTCCTTTAATCTTTTTAGCTTTATTTCATGTTTTAATTTAATTCTTTTTAGTAAATTGTTATTGAACCCTAGCTCTTCTATGTGGTACTATTCTTTATTTATTCAATTGATGATATTTGCTATTGTGATCTAATTACATTGTGCTTTGATGTATTGAATTAATATGTTCGAGTTATTGATTCAAAGTTTGAGTTTGCTATAGAGTTCGCTAGATCCTATCATGAATAAAGCGGTGTGATTAAAAGGAATTGGAGTAGGTTAAGCGATTAGCTATTTGATTTCTTTAGATGCGATCTTAATATATTCTATTTCATAAGTGATTCGGATAGATTATACTTAAGGTTAAGAGTTGATTTGTTAAAGTAATTATGGTTAACTTATACAAGGAGTTCTTACAATCCAATAAGTAATTGAGATTGAAAAGTTACACAAAGCTAGATAGTAAATAATGAATTTACTAAGAAATATGTTCTTTACAATTGTTTAGTTTGTAATCTTCATTTTATTTTATTGTGTTTTGTTAGTTTATATTTATTTGAGTTTATTTAGTTAATTAAGGTTTTTATTATTGAGTTGGATAATTGGAAGATAGGGAGAATTACTAGTAGATCGGATGCTTCATCTTAATAAATAGGGTTCCTTGAGGGATCGATATATGAACTCTAATTTGCTATATTATAACACTGATATGTGCACTTACTTTCCCATCAATCGCTACTTGGGTGACCTTTAAGCTCACCTTGAGTGACCCCTGAATGGTCCTTAAATGACCCTTAGGTGCTCAATGGGCATGCCATAGGCGACCCTTGTACATATGGTTGGTACTCTATTCATACACACATTTAGTGATGTTGGGTTGTCCTTGTTATGTTATATTGTGTGCTATATCTGAGCTAAACTTTTTTTACTTGTGTGCTAGTAGCAAGTCTTGCTTTGACAACCTAATACTCACGAGGGCTATGAATGGTGTATGCGTGGTATATGCTGGCAAGCTTTATATACATAAAACTACCCATGTATGCTACTTTTTAGTTATTCTTTATGTGTACACCTATGCTTGTGGATAAATTCGATAATTCTTATGTTGAACACCTACTAGACAAAATTGTTTTCCCTCAAATACTCTTCCCACTTTACTCCTTTGGTGTGGTTGCTCAGTGGATACTATAATAGTCCCTATGTTCCATGCAAGTGAAGCTTTAGATGTAGCTGCTATTGCATATAGGTACTTACTCTTTCTCTTGGATTCAAAGCATTTGTATGTTTTAGTTATCCTAAACCTAGCAAAAAGGGAACCTTAGGCTACCATTATTGAAGCTCTAAGCTTCAATCTGAGCTCATTTTAAGCCATTTTTGCACAAATAAAGGAGATTAAAAGTAAAAAAAATCTAGAATATTAATAAGCTTCTAGAATCAAATATAAGAGACATGAGATTAAATGAATCATATTTAAACCTAAGTCTTGGGACTTTTAATTTTTCCCCTTGCCTCAACATCCAATCCATACCTGTTTACAAATAGGACCCTCTTAAGCATGATTTTGGCATCATTTTCACTCAAAATACACTTTACAAGTTCAAGTCTAAGTGTTTTCTCTCCCTCTAAACATGTAAGACCCATACTCCTCTCTTTAAGATTAATTGAATTATAAAGAAATTCAAAACTCCAAACTAGCTCGGTTACGATCTAGAAATCACAATCTTTTAAAAAAAAAACATATTCTTATAAGTCACATTGCTTGAAATCTTTTCAAATCAAAGACTCTAAGCTCAACCATATGACTGACAACTGCCTATGTATGATAAGAAAGCCACCCAAATCCCCATTGGTCACCCCTGTGCAATGCACTATTTAAGCTCATGCAACTTAATACATACCCCGATCACGATTCGCTTCTAATAAAAGCACCAAACTCAATTTTTGATCAACCTAAGCACCCTTTGACCTAACCTAGAGTATAAAAATATCAATAACCGGGGTTTTTCAAAAATGGGGACTTTCATTAGATTTTTTACAAAATAAATATCAAACCTAAGATTTTCCAGAGTTTTTCCAAAAAAAAAGGAGAAAAATGTACAATTAGTTGATTTTTAAAATTAAAATTAATCAATACACTAACATTTTACAAAATCAAATGAACTATGGACTTCATTAAGAGTGGGGAATAGTTGCAATTCTTCTTAAATAGCTTGGATTTTATCGTAGAGAGTAACTTTGAAAATATTATCGAAATTCTTCTAACTAAATATGATAAAGCCTATAAAACAACAAGCTACTATCATTTCTTCAACATAAATTGATCTGAAATCTAGTTTATATCCAATATAGCACCTAGGATACGTAAGAAATGTACTAATCAATTCTTTTCAATGAATAACCTAATTCTAACTATCGAATATTTAGACACCAATAGGGTAACCAAAAAAATAAAAGGAAAAATGTTTTTTCATAAAAATTAATGATGCAAATAAAAATTCTTGCATAAAAGATAAAAGGAAAGTATATTAAAAAATAATAGGAGAAAGGTTTTTTCTTTTATTAAGAAACAAAAATCTTTCTTTTTTTTTTTGCCATATTAATCTAATATGCCTTTTGTTACTCCTTTTGGGTAGATGGGCCATAGGTTAAGCTTAAGTTTGGAAGACCTATGGTGAAATGCACTACTAACACCATTAAATTATATTGCAAGAATCTTATACCAAATCATCCCTTAAACTATAGTGGAATTAGAAATTTTACCCCTCTTTTAATTTTGATACATATTAAACCTTATCTATTCAATATGAATCACTTGACCAGAAATCAAAGGATTTAAAAAAAATCAATTTTTTAAGAGTCGCCAACTAACTGGAGAAAAAAAAAATGGTAGGTTAGAAATCAAGTGAGTGGATTGATTAGTTATTTCAAAAAACCAAAAAATTTTATGTTTGAAGACTTTAATTTTGAAACTCAAAAGAGTTATTTGAAAAATAATTTTTTGAAAATAAAAGGGTTTATTGTAAATAATAAATCATATTGTTTCTCATTGGGAAAATAAAGTAGAGTGCCTTAAGGTGTTAGGTTAAGTTTTACAACAAGCAAAACTTTCATATAAAAGATTCATATATATATTTCATCTTTTTTAGTTATTTTTTTTCATAATGAAGAAATGAACTAAATGTAAGGTACTTCAAATTGATCCTTCAATAGATTGATTACGAAACACTTTCTCTACTTTTAAAATGTCCAATACTTGTTTTTTTATCTTCTATGCCAAATGAAGATTATCTACACCCAAATATAAGATATGAAGATTTTGTAATTGCTAAAGCTATCCTTCCCTTCTACTTTTATAAATGCCCCCAAAAGCCCTTAAGATAAGGGGATTGGACCATCTACTATTTTCTCTTTACTACTATCTTATTGGTTATTTATTATTGATCATCGTACTAACTTAAGCTTTGGAGTGCATACGTTAAAGACACCTCTAGTATCACTAGTAGCTCACATTTGTCACTCATCCAAGCTTATCAGAACAAAGTTTAATTGAACATAAGCCTAATTTTCTTGGTCAAGAACTTACAATTAACAATTGATACCCACCATTTATGACTTAAACATGAAGTCATGGCCAAGTCATACACCACTAACCAGCCACTTACTCCTCATACTAATCCTCCACCAAATCTTCCATAAAATAATGTGAATAAAGATCAACAACCCCTTTCATAGGGACAACTTCAAAGTGATGATCGTTTCGCTTTTCTCTAGCAATAGATGGCCAAGTTTTTATAAGAAAATCAATGCCTTAGGGGTACATGACAACTCTTTGACAACAAATTGAAAATAACCTTATATCACTACAACATGGTGACAAGGAGGGTAACGGTACTTGCTTCCTTAAAAATGCTCTACCTTCATGCAGTAGGCAAAGCAAAAGTACTCTAACAAAGTAATCTCAGGTGTCGCTTCTATGACAACCACTAGAAGACACTACGCTTAATCAATTCGATTTCATGATCAAGCATTTAGTTGGCATCCTTAGTTGGCATCAAAGGGTCTAAACAAAACAACCTTTAGGATGTCTATATCCTTAGGTAATCCCCTTTTATCTAAGTAATCCAAGATGAGCTATTTCTCGCTTAGATACAAATTCATAAACTTGAACTATATGATGAGACTATTGACCCCACGTTACACCTATCTTACTACTATACTCAAATGGAGCTCCTCAATGTTTCCGATGCTATTGCATGGAAGGCCTTTATAGCAACCTTAGCAAAGCAACTCGAACATGGTATCAAGACCTCTATATTTCTACGGAATCTTCTATCTTTTTAAAGACAGAAAGGAGAGTTTCATTCTTCATAAATTTATTATTATTAATCAAATTACTTATTTTGTTTTCAATTTAATCATAATATTCAATAATTAATAATTTTTTTAACAATTCTTACGTTAAATTTAAGTAGATCATTATGGTTTAATTTGGTTCAATTTGACCTAATTATAAAACTGATTTGGTCCAACTTTGGTTCTACCGTAATTGAATCACGGTTGAACTTGATTCCACCTTTTTAACATTTAATCCTCTTATATACTGAAGTTAACTATCAAAATCGAATCTAATAATATTGATTGTTATTATATACATATTTAATTTTATTCTATTCTTTTCTATGAACATTTCTATATATGAGAAACAACTTATCATTAGTAGATACCGGATATATATTAAAAATAATGAAAATAAGCAAAAATATTATCCCGAGTTCGCGTTTTCTTTCTGGATAAGAATCTCTCCTTATTTAAAACCCACTTCAACCGTCGAAGTGCTTCTCACGTAAATCTTAAATGTCTGAGTCGATCAACTCCACCAAAGTTAATATTTAAGCAATTTATCCTTGCTGAGCAGAACGTCCTTCTCTTCACCCCTCGAATGTCGAACTTCAAAGAAATCCATAACTAGGCTACCCAATAAAGCTAGATTGCACATTTCGTCCATCACAGGCGGGGTTCACTCACCACTCGTCCATTATTTGTCATTTACCTTTCCTTTTTAACTTTTGACCTGTTAAACTTATTCTCAATCAGTTTGAATTCGCCTTGATATTCACCCGGGTTCAATTCAATTATAGTTGACTTAGTTTGAGCTCACATTCTAGTCGGAACCGTGCCGTCTTGACTCAATTAGTTTACCATCTTGGCTTGTATTTATACGAGAGGGAAAAAGAAAAATAAGGAAAAGAAAGGGGTATATAATCATTTGATGATTCCCCTTTGGAGTCGGTTCTTTGTATTAAATACCCCTCCCAACAACTTCTCAGAAGACCATAAATGTGACTCCTGCAGCATATTAATATGCATGTCTTTAAGATATTATCACCAATCCCATCACCGTCTATCTCCTCGTAATAATTCTACAGCTTCTTGACTTTCGTCTCTTTCAATTTTTTTTTTTAAATTTTTTTCCTCGAAAATGAGGAAAGAGAAGGCTGAGCATAGGATAATCCACAGGTGTAGCTAGAAAAACGTGCATTGGCTAGGGCATGTACTTCACTCTTTGGTTTGGTACACCGAAAACCCTACTTTAGCCGGTTCAAGCATTTTTGCATGACTACACTGGATACACGGGTTACTACTACACTCGTCCAAGCACGCTTAACATCCACGGAAAAGATCAACTTTGTATGCTTGTTATGTTAAAACCTCAACCGCTCTCGTTTTTATCATCATCATGGAAAGCTCAGCTGAGATGATTATGAGGGAGATAGAAGCAAGCAAACCAAGAGGAAATGGCATGGTGATTGGGAGAATGAGCCCACTTAGTGAGTCGATTTGGAAAGACAAGACGGAGAGTGAGTTCGTAGGTGACGTGTCGGCTAGGTTGACATGGAATGATCTGACGGTGATGGTGACATTAGGAAATGGGGAGACACAGAATGTTTTGGAGGGGTTGATGGGGTATGCTGAACCTGGGACGTTGACCGCACTAATGGGACCTTCCAGTTCGGGGAAGTCGACCTTGCTCGATGCGCTTTCGAGTCGGTTGGCTGCGAACGCTTTCCTGTCCGGTTCGATTCTGCTCAATGGGCGTAAGACCAATCTCTCATTTGGAACTGCAGTAAGTGAGTTCATTAATATTTAAAAAAGAAAAAAGAAAAAAAAAAAAGAAAAAGACACGGTTAAGTTGAGATCTGTTCGGTTTGATTATTTCGGTCTTATACAAACAGAATGTATGTAAATGAATATTCTTTTTGAGTTTAAACGGTCTTGTTTTGGTCCATATCAACTGAGCCACAATTGAAATTGTTATACGTTATCCTCTTATGGTTAAAAATGGTACTAACAAGTAACACGTACATAATCACATATGTATCTTAATTAACAACCTTAATTTATATAAACTAATACATTCTTTTCACTCTTGGATACTTGATCAAGAAAATTCTAAATGTATTATTTTGTTTAATTTATAGTTTTTGAGTAAAATATATGTGATTTGAAGTTTTCTTATATCCTATGTTTATTTTTGTGAAAAGACAAGATACATCATACAATATGTTGATGATTTACTGTTTAATTCAATTAAATTTTTTTAATAACTATAGTTTGTTAAACTAATCATGCAATTGACTTAACCTAATGACTCAGAATGAAAAAATTTTAAAACACTGAAGAATGGAATAAAGTGAAAAAGAAGTTAAAAGGAAGTAAAAAAAGCAGTCAATAACAGCAGAACTTTAGTAATCTAGGGGAATAAAGTAGGTAGACAAGGAATCTATATATATTTTTAGCAAATCTTCCATTATGGCATGCCATATAAAAATACGGTCTTTTATGTAGCCCACATGTGGTCCTAGTTTCATATATGTCACATTGGGGGATGTTGAAAAATTAAATAAAGCTTTTGTCCACCTATCATGATCTAGATCTCATAATGCACACTGCATTAAGTGTGTAGAGAATTCTCCGTATAGATTTGATTTCCCTTCACAATTAGCTTATCTAAAAGAATTATAGTTACTTCAAAAAAGAAAAAAGAATAAAGAAAGAAAGAATTATGATGGAAATAATTACTTCAATGTGTGTCTGGAAAGTAAAGTAAAAGAATTTTAATTGAAACTACTGACAAATATAATGTAAAATTACCAATATGCTTATGAAAAATAATAATATAAATAAAAGTGATAGATTAGAAGTCTAGCAATTTTCTCCCCTTTCTCTCCGATTTGGGAGGAAATGAAAATTGATGGAACCAATAGAATTATTTCCTCCTCTCCCCGCTAATTCCAACTTGAAGAAACAATGAAATTCGAATTTTTCATCCTCCATTTTCTTTCTTTCCGCTTTCTCTCTTGCCAAGCAAAGGTAAAAGCTCTCTATCTTTGTACCAAAATTCAGTTAACTACTCTATATTTATATCAAATTCAATTAATTCTCTATATTTCAGGCGAGTGAAATAACTTTCTTGCTATGTGTTTGCACCGACTAAATCTTCTACCAAGTGCCCTTATGATTTATAGTCTCACTAGAGTAGTAGTTATGATATAAACTTAAAACTTTAACCACTGGCTTCACACACAGAGGATTTGATTAAATTTTAATATGAATACAGAGTACTTCGATGACTATATTAAAGCACAGAAGATTTAAATGAATTTTGGGGTATTTGTGTACTTTTCCCTGTCACTTTTGTTGATTAGGACTCCCTCGCTTGTGGATACCTTGTTCAAAGCATATCTGGTAGATTGACTGAGATGAGTTCAACTAGCTTGAACCGAGGAACTCTCGTTCTAATACCATGATAGATTTTAGACATACTATCAACTGATCTTTAAACTCAGCTTATCTGATAACTCATGTTTATTAGATCTGTTAACGATGGCTTTCCAACCGATTGAAAGTTATGCTCATCGATAAATTTTGAATTTAGAACCATATAAGCACCATTTATCACTAGTAATCATGATATATGTCTTGGTGATGAATACTCAGGCCTACGTGACCCAGGATGACAACTTGATTGGCACACTCACTGTTAGAGAGACGATATCGTACTCAGCGCGCTTGCGTTTGCCGGATACAATGCCATGGTCAGAGAAGCATGCATTAATTGAAAGCACAATCATAGAAATGGGACTTCAGGATTGTGCGGATACGGTCATTGGAAACTGGCATTTACGTGGCATCAGTGGTGGCGAAAAGAGAAGAGTTAGCATTGCTCTTGAGATCCTGATGAGACCTAGGTTGCTCTTCCTTGATGAACCAACCAGTGGACTAGATAGGTGAAGACAAAATAAACCTTCGTTGTTGTGGACTAATATTATTATCCTTTTTCCATTTTTGTGTATATACGACATATAAGAGCGTGTAAATTTAATATGGTTAAATATGGTAGCATTTTGTAGGACATGCAGCAGGCAAAAACTTCCCTTTTTTTTTTTTTTTAACTTATTTGGGGAGGTTCGTTAAATGGATAATTTTCTGGCAGTGCTTCAGCTTTCTTCGTTACTCAGACGCTGCGAGGCCTTGCTAGAGATGGGAGGACAGTCATTGCTTCTATTCACCAGCCAAGCAGTGAAGTGTTTGAACTGTTTGATAAACTTTACTTACTTTCCGGTGGCAAGACTGTATATTTTGGTCAGGCTTCAGAGGCATATGAGGAAAGTATCCCTTTTACTTTTACTTATGCATCGTCGCTTCAGATGACATAAAGCATAATGCTCATTCTTATGTTGCTTACAGTTTTTTGCCCAAGCCGGATTCCCCTGCCCTGCCCTGCGGAACCCGTCAGATCATTTCCTCAGATGTATCAATTCTGACTTTGACAAAGTTAAAGCTACTATGAAAGGATCCATGAAAATAAGGGTACGAAATGTTCTTTTATTCCACTTCTCCTCATGATTTTCTCGATATGATGCATTTGCATTTGATGTAAATAGACCTTTTTTCCTGTAAATGTGACATCACATCTCATTTATAATCTCGTAAGTAATTTCTTTTCTGGGATAATCTTGTTGATTCATTAAAAATTGATTTTATCAGTTTGAGGCAAGTGATGATCCTTTGGAGAAAATTACTACTGCTGAAGCTATTAGAGTTCTAGTTGATTATTATCGGACTTCTCAGTACTGCTGTGCAGCTAGACAAAAGATTGAAGAGTTGTCACGAGTTGTAAGCTCCTTTTTTGCTGATTACCTTTTTCCTTGAAAAATTGGCAACTTTCAGGTTTTGTTCGTCTGATCATTTCATTTCATCTTATTGTTCTGCACTACTTGGGGTCTGGATTTATGGATGATTCAATGTTGTTGCAGAAAGGCACTGTTCTTGATTCAGGAGGAAGTCAAGCGGGGTTCTTTGTTCAAGCTTTAATGCTAACAAAGCGCTCATTCATCAACATGTCAAGGGACTTTGGTTATTACTGGCTGAGGCTTCTGATTTATATTGTAGTCGCTATCTGCATAGGCACAATCTACCTAAATATTGGGATGGGATACAATTCGATTTTGGTACTGCTTTGGTCCTTGCTTGATTTATGAACCTTAACCAAGATGATGCACTTTTGACATATGATTAGTTAGTCTGAAAGTCTATGTACTCAAGATATTGAGTCGCTATGGTTCTTAGTCGAGGATAGAAAGATGAGTAATCTTTTGCTTCATTTTGCGTATGACATAGATGATTCCATAACGTATTTTTTTCTTCTATTTGTGACAGGCAAGAGGTTCGTGTGCATCTTTCGTCTTTGGTTTTGTCACATTCATGTCAATCGGTGGTTTTCCTTCTTTTGTGGAAGATATGAAGGTAAAATCCGAGAAGCTTTTATCCTTAAAAGACAAGCCTAAATACAAAGAGTAATTTGTGTCCTCAAACTTTCAGGTTTTTCAAAGAGAAAGGTTGAACGGCCATTACGGTGTCACTGCATTCGTTGTCAGCAATACCCTTTCTGCAATTCCATTCCTCTTGTTGATCAGTTTTATCTCTGGAACCATCTGCTACTTTATGGTTCAGCTTCATCCAGGATTTGAACATTATATGTTCTTTGTGTTGTGCCTCTACGCAAGTGTAACTGTTGTCGAGAGCTTGATGATGGCGATTGCTAGCGTTGTCCCAAATTTCCTCATGGGCATAATCATTGGAGCCGGAATACAGGCAAGTTCTTCCCTTTACCAGAAACCCTGATCCAACTTTTGAATGTCTTGAACATTAGCAGCATGATCTGGACACACAATAACCAATTGATCCAAAAGCTTAAGCTAATAGATACTTGTTTCCATTCTATGTTTATTCCATTGATAGGTTGCCTCAATTTTGGGCAAAGAATTCCAAAATTACAGCACCGAAATTTGGATACTAGTACTTACGCTGTGATACTATGTGAAATTATGGCCCTAAATCAAATGGAATAGAAGGAAGGTGAAAACGGATGCACCAGCATTAGTGCACCTTCCATTAATCTTTTAAAGCATATAAATATAAAATATAGAGTCTATACAAGGGAAATTTGGGGCAATGTATGGATCCGATTTTCGTTTGTCTTAAAAGAATAATGAAAGATGTAACTATTTCTACATACATGTTCTACCTAATCCTTTCCTTCAGTCAAATGAATTCAAACATTAAATACTAGTGTGGTTTATATTTATTCTTTAATGCATTAAATAAGGCACGATTTCATCTTAGACTTGATTATTTGTTTGATCCAGGGAATATTTATGCTAGTCTCTGGGTACTTTAGACTCCCAAAGGATATTCCAAAACCTGTGTGGCGTTATCCCATGTCTTACATCAGCTTCCACTTCTGGTCTCTTCAGGTAAAATGGATAATCACTAGCACACAAGTTTTAGAAAAATCAACAAATGGTTCTGCTACAGTCTAAATGATGCACATGTTTCAGGGACAATACCAGAATGATCTCAAGGGCTTGATATTTGATAATCAATCACCAGACCTTCCAAAAATCCCTGGAGAGTTCATTCTTGAAAATGTCTTCCAAATTGATGTCAACAGATCAAAATGGGTGGATCTGAGTGTTCTGTTCAGCATGATTATCATATACCGCATCATCTTCTTTATCATGATCAAGATCAATGAAGACGTCACTCCTTGGATTAGAGGTTACATAGCTAGGAGAAGGATGCAGCAGAAGAATGGAAATCGAAGCACTACCATGGCCCTCTATGGCCTCACACAATCTCCTTCTTTAAGGAGTTTCGTGCCAAATCGTTCTACTGGTTGGAAGTAGATAGGAAAAGAATGAAGTTCGCCACCAAGTGTAATGCTATTCACAAGCAGTGCTTATTCCTAGTAAGTCTCGTAGTAAAGAGTTCAGATACAAGAAGACGTTTCACTGTAACTTGTGCTCTTGCTTACAGTATCCAACATAAACTTGTTTAATGGTAGGATCTGATGGTAGCAGCAGAACTCGGAGAAGTTTAATATGATAGATGACATTTAGTGGTATATAATGGAAAGTTCATCCAGAAAATCAGTTGGTAACTGCAATAACGAACTAGGATGCGGATAGGCATCTGCTGAATGTAGATTCTGAACCTTAAGAAAGTGATTTCTTATGTGCTTCCATAGTCTGTGTCATTCAGTTATTTGCTGTTGTCTCTGGGTATTACTCCTTACCATTACAGAAGTTTTACAGGCTAGATTCTGATGCAACTACAACTGATGGATTCCCCTTAATGTAGCTTCCAGCCAGCTAAATACGAAATTATCACCGACATACAATATCAGTGTATCCTGAGATTCTGCTCAATGTGGTTTTGATTTTCTTAATCTGATGCGTATATTAACTATAGATCTGATTCTCACATTTTGAAGTAGCCCCCCTCATGGAAATGTGTCATGAAATGCAAATTAGAAGTGCATGTTTTGCGACATGGCATTTCCAATCTACATAGCACTTCTAAGAATCTGTTTATGATCTTAGAAGAGTAAACTCTGACAAGCTTTTTAAGTTTCCTGAACCTTGCATGTGAACTAGTTCACAACTTGCCCTTAAATGTGGCCATTAATGAACCGAATTTGTTGTTTGTTCAGGCATACAACTTTTAAGTATAAACGCTGCCAGTAAGGAGTGAGCCGTGGTCTCGTGTCCACCAAAGTACTATTCACTTGTAAATGCAGAAATATGCCACAATGACTCGTTCCTGGCCCTGTGGCCCTTAGGGTAGAGTGTCATCGGTTGATCATAGTTGATTGCCTAATAAAGCTTCTTCATGACTCTATGGAAAAATATGCACAAGCTCAAATGGAAGTTCTAGAATTACTTTCATTTCAAAATAAATTAACATTATGAAGTCATTTCATCTGCTTTCTCCATTCCGACCCTTCCAGCATCGATTAAACTATTAATGCGTGAGGGTGGTATAGAAGAAGATCTTGAATAAACCCAGCCACCATAGACCAAGCATTCTGGACTTATAGATCAGTGGAACCTATTACCTATTTATGTGGCTTCACAAACCAAAGGATCCAATATACGTTGTCCTTCTCTGCATAACCTACGAAAGAAATTTTCATGGTAGGGAGGTAACAAATTCTTCAACTAATGCAGTACAAAGAGGAATATCCTGCCTGTATTATCAAGCAACGTAATGTGTGGACGGATTAAGCTCATTTCATTGCACCATTCACAGCACAGCATGGTCTGGCTGTGTATGCATGTTGCCACCCAGGGTTTGCACAACCATTAAGCAAGAAAACCAATAAGAAAAATTCATTTGCAGGGAATAAATTCGTTGAATTTATGAACACCATATGTAGTATTATTAGTTGACAAAAATGTATAGCGATGAAAGACTATATTGCAGCGTTTGAAATGAATCAGATTAATAGTATTTACTTATTCTTTCCATACAGGAATGATGCCTTGTGCTGCTAAGCGTTTTTCAACCCAAAAGACAACATGATTAGATGTTATTTTCTTCTCATCAACAAGAAATGGCTCCACAGTACTTGCTCCTTGGCCATAGGAGGAGAGGGAAAAGCCTTTTGGGCCTACACATAAATACAAGAGTTCACCAAACATGCTGGGACACTGAAAGAATCACTGTGGAACAGATTGAGATGTGGTTGACATGATGATTAATACCTGAGAGGTCACCATTGGCAAAAAATGCCCAAAATGAATATTGGCTTCCGTTCTTGAAGAAGGAACCTTCCAACTGTCAGTTTGAACAAACCAGATATAACATCAAGAATGATCAGTTAATACCTAATTGACAAGTTGAATACAAATATCGCAATCAAGAAGTAAAATCAGTGGCCGAATATTAGGTTCATTTAAGGATGTTTTTTATAGGCATGTGGTTTGGTAGAATGTATGACTTACCTTGTTATCTTGGAAAGAAAGCTCAATCTCAGAGAGATCATCTTGAGCTTGGAGGGTTTCCAGGAGTGAAGGAATGACTTCCTCCTCCATCAACTGAGGCAATGGCTTAGGAGGGGCCTTTGCTGGAGGTTTAGGCTTTGCAGCAGCAGCTTTTGGCGCAGCTTCTTTTGGTGCAGCTTTCACTTCCTTTGTTTCAGTTGTGGCTATTACAGGACAAAAAATTAAATTTCTCACTCAAAAATCAGAATTTCAAATACAACACATACAAAGAAACTCTTTAGCTTATCCCTGAGATTTAAAAACATCATATAACCTACCTGTAGAAGCAGATGACTCTTGTACTGCTGAGCATGCAACGATTCTGGGTAAAGTTGTAGATCTGTACACCATCTGCTTACACAGGCCAAATCACTATAACCCATATCAAATATCCAAATAATTTTGCGTACTGTTGAAAGAACTCTACGAGTTTTATGGAAATAAATCTTTTCTCTTAAATTTACGTGCTTAATGATATTAGCAAGGACAATGTTGAAATCACCATATGAATTTTAGGTCCTCTTTCAATTTTACATCTAAAGCACAAAGTTATTTTCCAATCGAACTTTTGCTTATCAAATTTACTATCTCATCTCCCATAATACACCCCTATCCCCAGCTAATGAGATTTCGCCAAGACTTCTTTCCGAAAATGACAGAGCTAGTAAATATGACAGGTAAAGGTTCAATTGAGTTTGATATTTAGCAACTTCAAGCCGTAGGTTTAAGTTGGAAAAACACCAAAATTTATTATACATGTTATTATACCATCATAAGCTTAGCAGAATCACTTTATGACAGGCTTGAATTTCTATCTTCTAGTAATGGAATGCATCGTCTATTGTATAAGATGCTTTATCTTTTTCCTTCTTCTGGTTTTATTAGCAACCAAAGAAAGTCAAAATTCTAGGGTTGCATTAGTTTCATGATAAATTGTTTAAGAACTCTCTCGAACAAAAAGAATATGGATGTTAGGAAGATAAGATTAGAAATGAAAACAATGATTTCATCTGGTAAAAAACTAGCAATTGTTGATCTATTTGGAGATCATGCAGGGAAATAAATAGTAAGAACAATCCTGTGAGACTTTCACCAGGTATTAGTGACAAAAAAAAAGGATTGAACAATAGCATCATAGATACAGGTCTCTCCACATCCTTATGCCTGTCTCACGCATAAGCTGACTGAGGCGTTAACCAACACAATAATCATCTTGCATCAGCTCCTACCACTAAATACTACCAGTTAGCACTGCGATAACATCGAAATATTTTGAAAAATCACAAACGTTACATGAAACACAGTTGCACCCTAACTTAGGAATTAAAAATATCAATTGAAGTCTATGATTGTGCCCAGTATAATTCGTGTCTGAATTCATGATTGTTATACAATCTGGTTAAACCTTTAGCAAATATTATGAATAGACTCTTGCCGTAAAGAAGTCATCTATTAACTACAGAAAATATTCTTTCTTTAAGTTCTTACTCTTTCTTTCTCTCAAACTCGCAATTTTCTTGAAGATCACCCCATCTCAAACAGAGGCAATTTACAATTGCCACGCTACTGGTTCTAGCAATCTAACAGTCTATCCATGGTGATAAGGAACAGGAAAATATGCATAAAAGAATCATTAGCTATAACCCTGATCAAAGAGTCAGTTTTATGAGAATCAATCCAGTGTTTCAGCTTATCTGGCTACTTGAATTGCCGCTTGGGCATCACAAAGAGCCACTACAAAGAAAAAATGTATAACAACCTAACAAATCAACCAATGGACGAGAACTAGCCACATTTATTACACATGTCTACATAAAGGGGATAAGCATACCAGTTGTAGGGTAGATGGCTTCTGGGGTATTGCATTTTGAGTGAAACATGAAGAAGAAGAAGGTAAGCTTGATATTCTTGATGCTCTTCCAAGTGCATGTCCACCCAAAGTTGCCATTTCCTTTAGGAGAGAGGGACACTCGAAGACTTTGGCTGAGTATTAACTTCACTTAGTCCTCTAAAGCAAGCAACTCCATTGAAAGTTGAAGCACTTTAAAAACGAGCAGAACTTGTTTTTGAGTTCGAAAGTACAGTTGTTGTTATGGTACCTTGGAAAGTGTAATTCCTAGACAGACAGACAGGCACTCTGGGCCAGAGAGAAATGAGAGGAAAACAAGTCTTCTGATCCACAAGGTTGCTTGTGCGTTATATGCCACTGAATTTTTCCCATTTTCTTTTTTCCCTAGAAATAATACCGGAAGGTGTCTGCATAGGTAGCAGTCCAAAATCCAAATATCTTGTATTTCTCAAATCCGTCCGTATATGCCTTTTCACTTCGTTTAGTTCTGCATGCCATATGGCGTAGAAGTGTCAGATTTTAATTTAGTAAAAGAATGGGAAGGGATTTGATGGCGGTCGGGAGCAATAGTTTAAAAATAAAACAATAAACTTTCACATATGCAAAAGTCGTACTTTTCATGAAAAACCTCGTGAGTAGTTATTGATATTTTCCTGATTTAAATCACATCTTACATCATTCATAATTTTTTAGTACATAATAATTATATCAATGTTTCTTAGAAGTTGGATATCGTGATATTCATTTTAGACTAAAGTATAACCATAAGTATATGAATAATACATTTCGTAAGCAGTAATTTTATTTGATTCACTTTCATTACTTTTCTTTTCTTTTTCTTTTTTTTTTCCTTCTCCAAATCACTCTACATGCGAATATTTTGCCTTTGGCGGTTATTTGTTTCTCTTTTTGTGGTGAATATTTCTCTAAAATAAATGTTATTGCTTTCTTGCTATCGTTATTTTTAGTAATCGGTGAGTTTGTGCTATTGCTGATGGGTTTTCATTTACAGCTCGTTCATGCAATGAAAAATCATACAAAATTAGTGTTGAAACTAGCTGTCGGATTTGACTGTATTGTCCTGCAGCTGCAAACAACAATGAAGAGAGAAATTCTACCAAGTTTACAAAGATAATGTCCCTTAAGAGATAAAAGGCTACAAAAAACAATCTTTCATACTTAAAAAGATCGATCACACACTTCACGAGAAAACAAGCATATTTAACCCACTGACGCTTGTTGATGGAATGATGTTGGGGCACAATTGATTGCGATTTAGATGTGATTCTAGTTTCCCAAAGGGAACCAAACTTAAAATAGCACTCACAACTAATCAGCACTTTACCATCATTACCTAATCTCATAACTCACTGATTGGATTACAATTGCTACACCTTGATCTCAAAATAGTTAGCATGCCTAGCTGCAGATTGAATAGCAAGCGGAAACACCAGAGTTTCGGTTCTCAATCAACACCCAAGGAGAATGTGAAAATGGAGGCCCTACATTTTAAGAGAAATGGAGAACCTCATGAAGCAAGGTACAAGACTTGCACGATTCAAATAATAACAATGATAGCTAAATGCATATCTCAAATATACAGAAGAGCAGACATAGCCATAGCTCGATGCTTTCGTCATGCTCAAAAATGACTCCATAAATATCCACTTTAACATCCCACGGAATGGTGCCAGTGGATTGATTTCAAGTTTCGCTATTCCAACTGTTTCTTTGAGTTGCATCTTTCTCTGATTTGGACAGGCAACGAAGGAGAATTTTTCTGCTTGAACTTCTGCACCATTGAGTATACCTACATGACATCACCATTTACTTCTTCAGAAACTACGCAAAATGAAAATACCAAGCTAGACCAAGACCACATCAAACAACATCAGATATGAAAAGTAATGAGTAATTCCTCGCATGCCAGTAAATACCCATATGACATTCCCATAAAAAAAGTTCACTTTTCATCAGTACAGCCTAAATATCATTCCTCACTTCATATTTACCAGAAAAAAATTATCAGAATATTGGTTATGGTGTACGCACGATTCTTGGTAAAAGGAAAAAAATGTTTGATAACATGGGCAAGAATCAAATTGGTCAACATCAAACTTCCTTCTTGAACAGGTTTACTATCAGATAAACATATTTGGCACTCAGAACCCAGGAAACGCAGGTAATATTATGACCAGTTACGTAAAGGCTACAAGGCACATGGAGTGTCTACAGAATGATCTTTGTTAAATATTCAGTACCTTCCTAACTCCAGAAGTCAACCCCATGGTTGACATATCCTTGCTATCAACGAATTTCCAAACCATATTGTCTTTCCTCTGCTCCGACAAAAAGTCCAATCCACCTTCAAACAAACATAACAGAGTGAGACATACAGTTGTAGTTCAAAAATATGCATTCTGTGAGCAAGTCTTTTATGGTGCACAAGATGGTGAGCAAACAAAATTACCAGTAATTTAATAAACTGCACAATGCGCATGCACACATGCATTTGGAAGAAAGGTTTTGTCTTTTTTCTATATTGAAGAATAGCTTTTATGTGACTTCATAAAAGAATACTTTACCTATCGCGTGAAGGTCATTCATTCCACTTAATATGTGGACCAACAAATGAACTGATTGAGTCAATTAGTCACACAATAATTATAACATGAATAATTGCTTTACCATGCTTGAAAAGAAACCAAGAAGAGAGGTTATGCCAAATACTGATGACAGTCAAATCAGAGACCAAATACTAAAACTTCTCACTCGATACAGACTTTCTTTCATGAACTTCAAAGATAATGATGGAAAGAGAAGAGAGGACTCACCCTTAGGGCAAACAATCAATAGTTCTGCAAAGATCTTTAGACGAATGTGAGAGAAAATATGAAGAAAATCTCCAATGTCTTCCCTAAGAACAATGTTGCACCTCTTAGAGTCAAGTCCAAAAGATTGTTTCAAAAAATTATCAACTGCCTTTCTTCTTGTGGTTGAATTGGCTTCTTTGCTCAGCATGACTGATGGAAACTCCCATAAACCAGCAAGCAGACCTTCATCTGGTCTCTTTACAAGGAGATATCCACTTTTAGATTGAGATCTTTCAGACATATCTTTTCCCTGCAATACCTCCACAACACAAACTGCAGAGAAGTCATGTCTTTGTTTGGTCTTGACCACCTTGGTGGGGAAATTTGTCACTGATTTTGATTTATCCTTTCTGGAGATTGAGAATGCAAGACATTGGCTAGAGATGGGACATGTAGAGCAGCTTGGGATGAGTGGAGTGCAAATTGTTGCACCAAGTTCCATGAGGGACTGGTTGAAGTCCCCAGGCCGGGAAGTATCAACTAGTTGACCTGCCAATTTCCTGATCCAGAGCAAATTGGAGGAAGTCACTACACCAAGCAGTGACAGGAAACTTTCATCAGAATCATCAATCTTTTCAAAACCATTGCAGATTAGTGAAAAATGGTTCATTATATCATGGACATATAATCCTAATGTAATTTTGCATGGCTTGTGATTAGATGCAAATTATCTGATTCGTCTCATAAATGCCTCAATCCTTAAAGTAATGAGAAAGCAAGAGAGGGCTTCTCCAATGCTTGCATATCTCAAAAAGGGTTCATTATATCATGGACATATATCCTAATGCAATTTTCCATGACTTGTGATTAGACGCAAATAATCTGATTCTTCTCATAAATGCCTCAATTCTTACAGTAATCAGAAAGCAAGAGAGAGCTTCGCTAATGCTTACATATCTCAAAATTGTTGAAAAGTATTAAATGGGACATCTAGACTATTAGCAATGATCCTAATCAATCATAAAGGATTTGACACTGGGTCATTATCCAATAGAGACAACGAAGACATGATGAGACAAACGTAAAGTAGCATAAGGTAATGGCATTCAACTGGATATATGTGTGTGTGTGTGTGTGTGTATACAAAGTGTTTCTCTGTGTGTGTGTGTACGTGTATATATATAAATTTAATTTATATATATTCCAGGATAGGAAATTTTCATTCAGTAGAGGATGTCTGGCACAGCTAAAAGAAGAACAAAATGTGAAGTTTAAAAAAAGCCAACTCATTAGTTAGTCTTTTGAGTTTAGAGTTCTCCAATAGCCTACAGAAACTGAAATCCAACTAATATTGCATAATCAAATGTCTCACCAGAATTGCTTTACAGTAGCTGAATCTTTAGGATTTGCAGAGAGAGCCTTCAGTCTAGCAAGCACCCTTACTACATTCCCATCAACCACCGGCACCACCTGAAAGCAATTAATCCATTCCTCAAAATGCCTACCGCACCATCCAATAAAAGAGCTGCAAATTCTCAAACCTCTTTAAAAGCTATGGAGGCTATTGCACCAGCTGTATAATCACCTATTCCTGGTACCTTCCTCAGGGCAGCAACTGTACTTGGAAATCCTTCTCCCCCAGCAACAATCATCTTTGCTCCCTAACGCCATAAACAGGATTTATTTTCATCTCAATGATTACATGTAACTGTAAGAAGTGAAAGCAATGACAATGCCAGTGCTACCCATTCCATGTGCCTTCAAAAAATAATGTACAGTGCACCAAAGCATGTACACAAGCTAGCAGGGACCACATTCAAATCCACCTGAAACTGCAAAGTAGCTAATGCAATAGAGCCTCTAATATAGAATATTTACAGTATTGTGAATAATACATAACTATTTACGTTTTCAGCTACATCAGTATTTTACACCAGATTCCCAGTAAACTTAGTAGTTATACCATGATGCACACAAATGCCCCATCCATCTCAGCTGTTACGCTCCAGATAAACAATCAGTTTTCACAAAGAATGATTATCAAAAAATCCATCCACGAAAATTTGTTTTACTGCAAATAAATCCAATTATTGAGTCAAAGTATACATCCCAATAAGACTTAAAAGAACAGCAGGAGGCACTTGTAGTGTTAATGAGCACAAACAATGATGGTCATGTAAAATTCAATACGAACCCCTTGACCAAAATAAAACTTCTGTTGAGATGACAAAGAAGAAAGTTATACCCCTGATTTATCCAAATAAATAAAATAAGAAAGAAAGTTATACCCTGAAAATGTCCATCTAAAATTGAAAAAACAACACAATGAACATATCTATAGCACCAAAAGGAATTGTGTCATGCAAATTTAAAGGATCATTCTGCAAGCAAAGAAGAAACTTTCAGTTTAGAAAGAAAGAAGTCCATATTCTTTCCACACAAATTTACCTCTAAGAGGAAGCGCGCCCGCCGATAATATCCAAGACCTGCCCAAAGCTCATTCACCTCCTGCATGACAGTGAACTCTCTGTCAAAAACTGATTTTACTTCTCCGACAGGCTAAACATACCATAAGCTATCAACGGACAATTTTCTTATAGATAAATGGAACTTCATGAAAAAGGTAGCACGGGGTACCAAACCCAACTTGTAACAAAAATCATTGATAAGATCAAGGATGGTCCTAAACTGACAAAAGCATGTCCCATGTCCATATATGCACAA
The DNA here is from genome assembly GCA_024138005.1 of Lumnitzera racemosa. Classification (NCBI taxonomy): domain Eukaryota; kingdom Viridiplantae; phylum Streptophyta; class Magnoliopsida; order Myrtales; family Combretaceae; genus Lumnitzera; species Lumnitzera racemosa. The sequence continues at coordinate 74,402,876 of JAMXBC010000003.1, forward strand.
GAGCCCTAAATCTATCTTTGAGAATGGAAGAGCTTGTTGCTATACCATCTAAAATCACATCTTTCTCTCTCTTTTTGACTACAATAGTTGTCCGTCTTTTTCTCTCAGGCCAAAATTACCCAGAAAATGGAAATTGAAATTGATAGATAAGATTAAATCATGGATAGATCTTCCATGAATGGCAGCCCAAAGCTTAAATCCCTTGCCTCAAGAAGCGGTATCCATAAAATGGAACACATAACTTCATCTAAAGTATGTGCTTCAGATGGATAAAGCAAGGATAGCATTTGACAAGTTTCATGATGCCATCAATGACAATGAAATGGTCTAACTTGTCAAGATATCTGGAGTTCCTACATGTAGATAAGCATCAAGAAACAATTTCCTTTTTTCCAGTGCAAAGGAGTAATTGGCCAAATAATCAGACAGAAGCAGCATATATGCATTAGCTGGCAATCATGCTGGAAACTAGGAGCCATTTGAAAGATTTTCTTACTTATTTTGTAACCAAGATTACCCTACTTTACCCCAAAAAAAAATTTCATTACCCAAAAAGATTACCCTACTTTTATTGCCCTATTTCTTCCTAAACTCTTCCTCAAGACAAAAGCAGCAGCTTCACATCTTCGCTTTGTGTTTTAAAGTTCCGAGACATCCAAATGATCAACGCCAAAATATTTTCTTTATGCTTAAATTAAAAGCAAAAAGATTTAAGATATCGTTCAGCCACGGGACAAGCTGAAATGAAATGGAAATATTAATGAAAACTGAACCCAATTTTGATTAGCCTCATTCCAAAAGTAATACAATCCATATAGGAGGAAATTGAGAGCAAACAATTTCCTTGCGTAAGGTTGTAACCAAATAAGCTAAAACATGAAACGAAAGATATCTTCAGCATTTCTCTTACTGCCTTTCAAGATTCAAAGTGACCTGAAAATAAAGTAATCAAAACAGTATACACCCCAGCCTCTACTCTTTTCTTACATAAAAATAAAAGATTAGAAAAAACTTCAAGCTTTACAGTTACACCACTATTCTTTTGCTTAAAGTTTCTCTGTCTTCTCTGCTATCTCCAACTGTACAATGCCAAACACTGCATCAAGCATTGCCAAATAAGTCAACTTGATCTTTGTGCACTCTTTTACACTTCCATCCATGTAAAAACAAAATTTCTCTATACTCAATAACTTGGTCTTTCTCATCCGACATCAGCTCAATTCGCATTTTAAATGAAACCATAATTATACTAAATATCACGGCTGTACTATATAAATTAGCCAGATGAACTCTAGAAACTCCAACAAAATATGCCAATGGATCTCTTTCTCCCCATTCTATGCCTCAATTTCTATCCCTTTTATCACATGCTTCTATATGTAATGATCAATAATTCTGGCCCCATTTCAGGTTTCTAATTCATACATGAAAAGCATATAATAGACAGCCAAACGAAATACGGAATGAGGACAGGAAGACTTTATCCTGCAAAAACTGATGTAAGGAAGCAAGAAAGTAATCAACTTGGAGCTTAATTATACCTCAAGAGAAGCAGAAGCTAAATCTTCCAAAGAAGGCCATTTAAGCATCCACTTATTATAATAGTCAATCACAGTTTGAACCCTCGTTTGTTGCAACATAATTTCAGACACCCAAACCCCATAAGCTCTTCTATCTTTTTCTTCTACATTTTCTTCTTCTTCTTCCCTCCTTTCCCCACTATTACTTACACAGGCACTATTTTTCCTCCAAGGAAGGTCTCTTCGGTTCAAATCATACCAACCCAGAAGTGATGTTCTGATTTTCTGGGTGTCTTCTTTGGTAAACAGTGACAAGTCTTCAATGTCGCATATTTCTGGTTCTGGGGTTGGTGTTAAGGTTGTTGGTTTTAGTGGGTGTTTTGCACGGTTTCGCTTTCTTTTGGTGCCCTTTTTTATGTTTGGAGTAGCGTTCGGGGAAAAAGTTTGGTTTTTTTTCATTGGCTTTTTAGTTTGGTCTTTCATGGGTGTAATGGTGGTGGAGGTGAAAGGTGAGAGGAGAGAAGCTTGCATTCACTGTAACTATGGCTGAGTTTTTTTTATCCATAGGAAGGGACACAATTTTGAAATGACAATAATGATGAAAAAAGAAAAGAAAAAACGAAAAACGAAAAACCTTTCATGCCCTTCCGTTTCAGGGAAATGTAAAATAAGAAAAAAAATTTCTCATCCTCAATCTTTCACGTGAGCGGCGGGCTCTAGTGTTTTTTCATCTTCATCCTTTCCGTCATTTTGTTCCCCTTCAAACCCTATAGTTATTTGATGCACGCAATCAATCTTCTGTACTTATCCTATAAAAAAGTCTTAATTAAAAATATTTATATAATAAAATATAATCCCCAATCCACTTGCCCATTTTAGACTAAAACATATTATATCATTCATTCATCTAGTTTCTTGTTTTCTTCTATCACTATTGCTACTCTCTCCGCTCTCAATATTTATACACCTCTTATTAAAGGTGTCTGAGTATAATGAGAAAAAGGATTTGAATCCAGTTCATTTTATATGATAAGTGTTGATGATTGGCCTTTGACTCAGAACTTTAAAGACTTAAGTCTACTAAAAAGAGCTCGACCAATGTAGTATTAAGTTTTCCCAGCTTTGATAAAGAATAGCTTAATGTACATCCAAATCTTACCTACCCTATCTTAAACACTTTAGGAGTCTTCATTTGCAGACCCTCTATCCTTACTCTCTAACCACAAGAGAAGAGCTTGCTCCCCTTCCCAGCTCATAGCTAGTGCAACCAATTTTCCCTTTTGTTCTCATCTCATCATTTTCTCTCTTATCATTAAATGTTAAATGATCGCTTAATACAATACATAGTCTATAATTTAACTGCTAAGATAGAGCGACCGTCCTCTACCAATTTGATAGGTTAACCTCTACCAACCAATAGAAAGAATGGAAGTCCTTTCTCGCACTAATAGCAATACCTCCTTGGATTATACGCTAATCAATTCCCTAATGCCATATGTCCAAATAAGTCAAACCCTTTAACTTATAAATATAAGAAAAGTCACTAAATACGAGATCTTTAGACACTTTTGGGAACTCTTTCCTTTACTTACTCTCTCATTCATCAAAACCTTACTATTCTTCTTGCTAACTTGAATGTCAAAGGTCCTCATTGGCTAAGCCATAAGGGGGAGTTTTTTACAGGTTCACCATCGGACACAACTACCGAACCACTATGAGTTTACCTTAGAGTCATACTTGTGATATCAACCATCAGGGTGCCCTCTTTTTTTCCCTCGAAGTTCAAATATACATCATTCTTTTGTTGCTGGATTATAGTAGTATATTTTCAAGTAAATTCATATTAAATTTCGTTTAGTATAATCTACTACGAGCAAATTATTTTCTTTCTCAAAAGAAATGAAAATTTATTCAAGTATTTTCATGGTCCTTATCTGAGTTCTAATGAAATATTAATTATTAAATCAATTTAAATTCAAAAAATTAGACACTTGTTTAATTGAGTAACAAATCTTAGAAAATTATCCATATTATCAAGTTATTGGCAACTTAACGTATAAATCTTATATTATAAAAAACATATAATAGTTTATAGGATACTCCATCCTTATAAAACTTTTAAGTTAGTTTCTACATGTTAGAAGGTGGTTTGTGGTTTCAAATTAAGTTTCAAAATTTAGAAATCAATAGTTATAAAATGGTTTAAAATTAGGTTTTTAGATTTTATGTTTAAATTCTTCATCATTCCAAAATGATTTTAAAAAAAAAAGCCTCTATTATTACAATTGTCATGTCAAAGTTCTAGCCAATAGAGTCTAATGGGCTCCCTTTGTTAAGAAGATTTGATCAAAATGACCTTAAGCTCCCTAAATTGACATGCAAAACGGCTAAGGGTAAGCAAAACATAGTAAGACTTATAAGAGAGCAAGTATTTTAATTAAAAAGGCAACAAGAGTTAGTAAGAGTAATATATGAATGGGAGTTATGAACTTACTTGTGAAGGTGAAAGTTAAGTATTTATATGTTTAGGAGAAATTTACTTATTTACCATCAAAATCAATAAAAATCACACAAATATAAATTAGACAAAAAAAAATACTCAGTCTATCTCACATCACATTATTATTTATAAGTACATCACATCTCAAAGATACAACATTAGTACAATTATATAAATGTCGCATAATGCAACATATATGCAATTGCCAATGTCACATTTTTGAGATGCAATATTAGCATTGTAGTGTCAGTCTCACAACTTTGAGATACGATTTATATTCTATCCTTCTCATATGTTTTTCTAACTTTATTCGTATATCATTAGCTAAGAAACTTATGTAAAATTCATTTTATAACTTAAAGGAGCTCCAGTTGAAAATTTTCATCCTCATTTAATCATTAAACATATCAAATTTATTTTTTTACTCTATAAAGCTCTAGCTGAATTTCTCATCCTCATTAATCATTAAATACTATAGCTTTATTTATTTTATGAATTTAATACTGAGTTATAACGATGCTGATATGTAATTAGTGAATGTGAGATAAGAAGAAATATATATACATATAATTAGTAATGAGTAACAAGTGTACATTCTACAAATGTTTTTTTTATCATATATAAACCAAAATTATATCCAATCCTATACAAAATAATTAATATGTATCTATTTACACCTCTTCTTGTATTTTCTCATACTATTTTTAGCTTATGATGTATCTATTGATTCTTGCATATCCAATGAAATTTGTTGAAGTTCGATATACAATAGATTATTGAATCAAAATAGTAATCCAGAGATTATACAAATTAAAATTAGGTTGATAAGTAAACATCGTATTATTTAAGAAATAACTGTGTAACTACCTTTCTTATATCTAATGGTGATGTATGTGTTGATCTGATATGGCAACGGGTCTCGAATCGAAATGGGTAATTGGAAATTCAAGTGGGTATGAAGTACAGAAAGTAACATAAGAGGTTTTAACGGTGAATATGTATAGATATCACTTACCAAGACACAAACACAATCAGGAATTGAACTTAAAATAGGATTCGATACAACTCACGAATATTAAATGTCACTTGGGTTTCAAATGAAAAGTTAGATGTGACGCACTAACTTACTCAAATGAAGGGATTTGCTACAATCTTAAGAACAAGATTAATAAAAATGCAAGAAAGATTAAAGAGTTAGTCAACACTCAATAATTCGGCAATACTAGCTTTAAGAGCTCAAGAATGACTTTGCTCGAAAAAAGGAAGTTCCAAGTGTGGGTATAGTCTTTACTCTATAACAATCTGTCTATTAATTACAAATGTTATTATTTATAGCAAGTTCTAAAACCCTAGTAGTAAAAATGTAAATAATATACAAAGCTTTAAAGCCTAAAGAATAAGTCCATAATTAAAAATAAGGAAAATATTTATAAGAATACAAAACTGTACGTTTAGTTGAAGAAATCGGTATGCAGTCATTCGGCCTATCCAGGCAAGAATAGGATTCGAACTGGACGAGGTCGGCAATTGGATGTTTGGGTTTGAGGAGGAGTCCCTGAAGTCTCGTAGTGCTTGATCGAGATACTTGAAAGGTTGGCCCATAATTGCTGAGTACTAAAATTACTCAGCATTAGTCTCTCCATACCGTACCTTACCAATTGGATCTTTGGCCTTAAGTCCTTAACCGTATGGTCTCTTGTCATCTCGACAGACAACAAACCTGGCACCGAGTAGCTCCTTTCCTTCCTCTCAATCTTCCAGTATTAACTCGGCCTCAGCAAAAGCTATTTAGCTTCGGCCTTGAACAATTCAACCTTGGCCTTAAATAATTAGGCCTCGAGTTAAAATAGGTCGGCTTCAGCTTCTGACAAGTTGGCATCAGCTTAGGATAGGTCGGTCACAACTTGGAGATAGTCGTAGAATGATTCCTATCATTACTGTAAGGTGAAAAGAAGTCATCCTCGACACTAAACAATGAGTACGGGCCAGGATGCAAAACAAACTTCTCTTCCCTTTCCTCTTCACCATAGGTATCGAGTTACTTTGGATTTCCTCAACACTCGTAGGGGTTAAGCAATAGCTATTCCTGTCTTTTTGAACCATATAAGTATTAAGGAAGCTATCATGGATCACCTTCCTATCATACTCCCATGGTCATCCAAGAAGTAAGTTTGAGGCATTTATAAGGACCATGTCAAATTTAATCTCATCCTCATACTACCCAACCTTGAATACTATTTGAGCTCTCTTATGCACATAGACTATTCCCTTGTCATTAAACCATTTTAATCCATAAGGTCGGGGATGCAAGTAAGTCAACATCTTCATCGTCATCTTCTGTACTAACTCGACAAAAATGACATTGGTGTAGCTTCCTCCATCAATAATCAGGGAACAAGTCCTCCCAGTCACCAAACATAGGGAATGAAAAAAATTTTCCTTTCGTTTGGGATCAACCTTCAAGTCAGCTCGTCAACTTGTCATAGTTAAGAGTTCATCCAGATTCTTAGCATATATATCTTCTTCTATCAATTGGTTTCCCAAACTCTTGTCACTTTGACTCTCTATTTAAGCATCGGGTCCTTTGCCTTTTAAGATCATGACCTTTTTATTCAAATATTAAGAAGCAATATGTCTGAAGCCTAAGCATTTAAAGCATTTTACTTCTCGAGCCTTAATACTGGGTGCTTTTCCCTTTCTCTACCTTCTTTGTCTTAGCCTGATTTGGTTGACTAAACTTACCTTTCTCCAGCTTCTTCTTTGGTCTTCTCTCAACATATTTCTCAAGTTCAGGGCTGACTTATTGAGGTTGATTAGTCAGCCTTTGATGCGTTCTTCTCCTCTATCTCTCTACCTTTAATACTAAATTGATTAGCTCATCTAATGAGGTAAACGGTAGCAGTTTGACTACATCAGCAATGTCGTCTCAGAGTCTACTTAGAAACCTAGTAATGGTGCGATCCTATGGCTCACATCTCATTATTAAGGTCTCAAACTCTTGCAAGTATTCCTCGATAGTATTTTGGCCCTGTCTCGAGTGTTGGAAAGCATAGAACATCTCTTACTTAAAGTAGGTTGGCATAAAGCACTGATTCATCTACCTCTTCATAAGCCCACAAGTTCTACTCGACTCTTCTCCTTCGACATCTCGCTTAGCGACTAACTTATCCCACTAAAAGTTTACATATTTAATAAGGGATAATGAAGCCAACTTAACCTTTATCCAATCATCATACTCATAGTACTTAAACAACTTCTCAACTTGAGGAACCTAGTAAAGGAACACTTTAAGTCGATTACTCTCATTGAAGGTTAGCAGTTTAAGCTTAATATTATTAAATCCTTGACTATGTACTCAAGGTTTATCCCTTGCATTCTTAGCTAGTTAGTTCACCTTAGATCGGCCACTTCTGTTAGAGCTCTGCTCGGCTGTATTTCTTCTCGACTCAAGTTGGTTTTCTCTTCGTATTAGCTTAGTAGCTCTTCTCAACTATCACTTATCATTATCAAGCTCATTGGAGCTACTTCTATTGGTAGGTGTTTGTTCCCTTCTTTTACCTCAGCCAACACATCTGTAGCCTTTGACTAAACTAGTAAGCTCTTGAATTAAGTCAGTGAGATTCTAAAGCTGATATTCCAAGTTATCAATGCATCTCCTTAAGCTTCCATAAGGACTATCACCACTATTATTGACACTATCTTCAAATATTTTTTTTGTTCGTACAATAATTTTCAAAGAAAATTGAACAAACACAACTTATAACAAAACATAACTTAGTGACCCAGAAATGACTACTGATCGACTTTTGTAACTACCCACGACTGATAAACACTTCCACAACGATTAGAATCAACTACTAAAAGTATTGTTACTCAACTAAACGGTAGCACAATACTATGACTACTAAAAATACAAACAACACACTACACTACAAAATGATAACTAATGGATGTTCAATTAGCAAAACAATCTTTGAAGAACACTAATACATGTGTCTCCCTAAAGCTTTGATACCAAGATGATACGGTAACAGGTCTCAAATCGAAATGGGTAATCGGGGATTCAAGTGGGTATGAAGAACAGGAAGTAACATAAGAGGTTTTGACAATGAATGTGTATGGATATTATGCACCAAGACACTAACATAATCAGGAATTAAGCTCGAAATAAGGTTTGATACTACTCATGAACACTGAATATCACTCGAGTTTCAAATGAGATGTTAGATGTGACACACTAGCTTACTTAAATGAAAGGGTTCGCTATAATCTTAAGAACAAAATTGATAAGAACATAAGAAAGATTAAAGAGTTAGTCAACACTCAATAATCTAGCAATGCTAGCTTTAAGAGCTCAAAAATGACTTTGCTTGAAAGAGGAAAGTTCCAAGTGTGGGTATATTCTTCACTCTATAATAATCTATCTATTAATTATAAATATTGCTATTTATAGTAAATCCTAAAACTGTAGTGGTAAAAATGTAAATAATGTATAAGGCCTTATGATAACTTTAATTTTAAGCATATTTCATAGGGTGATTTTATAGTATTCTCAGCACATTTTTGGTTTTCTTTAAAGAAATTGATACTTAATTGAGTAAAATGTTGATTTCAGGGTTTAAACGCGTTCTAGGATCGAAAACGAAGAAAATGAATCAAGTTTCATTCAATTCCGAGTTCAAATGAAGAAGTTATGAATTTTTGAAGTTGTGCAGAAAATTTGCCTAAGTGCAGAAAGTTACACGACCTGGGGACACGGTCGTGTCCCAGGCCATGTCGGGTGACGAAAACAAAATCTTTTTGATACACTATAAAAAGACATATTGGGGTTTCAAAAGACAGGGGAAACATTACAGAAACGGAGAGACACGAGAGAAAAGAAAGAGGCAGAACGACATCAAGAAAGAGGGAAACGACATCAACTTCAAGATTAGAGAGATTGTTCATCAATAAAAGGGGTTTCCATGTTTTATTTTATATTATTGATGAAACTTGTTTTTAGATTCATTACGATAGCTTAGAATTAGAGTATTTAGGATTATGGAACCTAGGGTTTCATGTAACCCTTGGATTGAATTATAATTTCAATAAAGTTTCTACCTTTTCTTGATTCAATTATGTCGTTAATTATGGATTGATAATTCTAGAATGTCAATATATGATATTATGCATGTTAATTGAGAAATTGCATGTATAATTAGATCTAGGCATAATTGAAGAGAATTACATGTATACTTAGAGATAAGATACATGTTTCTTCCGGAAAATTGATTGTTTGTGTGGGAATTCATTACACCCTAATGCAATTCTGAATTATATTACTAAGTGAAGAGATTCCGGTAAATAATTTAGGATTAGGGTTAATATGCTTGAGAAAGATATTAGCTTTAATTGTGAATCCCTCCGGTCAAGAATAATAGAAATTGAATTGGATATATTTAAAAAAGGTTACATGTTAAACACTAGGGGAAATAATTCCTAAATACATTATTGCATACTTGAAGTCGTTCGTAGTTTATTGCTTTCTAATTTGCTTAGTTAAGTCTCATAAGTAGTTTAGTTGTTAATTTCAGTATTTTTAATTAATTCAATTTATCACAATTTTTTTGTTAGATAATAAAGCTAAAGTTAATATTAGTACTCAAAACTCTGAGGGATCGACTCGGACTCACATCCACTATATTAAAACTGATAGGTGCGCTTACCTCATATCAAATTTTTGGCGCCGTTGCTAGGGATTTTCGATATTAAGAACACTAGTTGCTTTATTACTTTGACCATTTTTTTTCTTTTGTTTTTATTATTTATTTTCATTAGTTAGAGCTGCAATTGATTTTATATTTCTTATCCTTGAAGTGCATGACTAGAAGTAACCCGGAAGATTTGGTAGAACTTGATCCTGAAATTGAGAGAACTGCCTTTCAAAATTTGAAATCACGACCTAGATAAAGTGTGGCGACCATTGACGACGAGTCAATTGTTGAAATCAAGGAAGAAGGTGAAGAGGCCAACACTCAATTCATCGAGCAGGAAGATCCACCACACATGGCTAACAATGGGAATGAAGCAAATCGGACCATATTCGATTATTCAAGGCTTACACTTATTGGAGCTGACTCTAGCATCGCAAGGCTAACCGTCGCAGCTAACAACTTCCAAATTGCACCTAACATTATACAGATAGTGCAACAATATGTTCAGTTTGACGGTCTCCAAGATGAAGATCCCAATGCCCACATCTCTAGCTTTCTAGAGATTTGTGATACTTTTAAAATCAACGGAGCCACGGATGATGCCATCCGACTGCGGCTATTCCCTTTCTCTTTGAGGGGTAGAGCAAAACAATGGTTGAACTCTCTACCACGAAATTCAATCACAACTTGGAATGAATTGGTAGAGAAATTTTTGGAGAAGTATTTCCCACCTGCAAAGACCGCTAAGCTTCGGAACGATATTTTTTATTTTGCTCAATTGGAAGCGGAGACGCTTTATGATACTTGGGAGCGATTTAAGGACTTGCTTAGGAGGTGCCCACATCATGGCCTCCCACTATGGATGCAGATTCAGACCTTCTACAATGGTCTCAATTTATCCACTAGACAGATGATTGACGCATTCGTAGGAGGTACTTTGAACACAAAGACACCTGAGCAAGCCCAAAACCTTATTGAAGGAATAGCGATGAACAATTATCAGTGGGACAGCACTAGAGCCAAGCAAAAGGCCATGGGAATTTATGATGTGGACTTGACCACTGCTCTGGCAGCCAAGGTGGACTTATTGAGTAAAAAGATTGATGCACTCTCAGTTGGCCCTCAACAAGTGCAATCGGATGTAAGTGATTTTGGTATGTAAGGGTATGGAGCACAAGAACAATTGGAACAGGTGGATTATCTAGGAAATCCACCCATGCAACAAAATAACCCTTACAGCAATACTTATAATCCAGGCTGGAGGAATCACCCCAATTTCTCATGGGGAAATCAAAACCAAGGCCAATAGAAGACTAACTTTGGCCCACCTGGATTTCAAAAACTATTCCCGCTTCCTTTTCATCAAGAAAAGAAGTCCAGTGTAGAAGAACTTCTCACAAAATATATTCAAGGCAATCAGGCTCGTTTATCCAACATTGAATCCTCGCTGAGGAATCAAGAGACTTCAAATCGCAACCTTGAGAACCAAATTGGTCAACTTGCGAAGCTAATCTCTGAAATACCTCAGGGAACACTCCCAGGGAATACCGAGGTTAATCCCAGAGAACATGTTAATGCTGTGACCATGAGAAGTGATAGAAAACTGCAAGTGGAGAAGAAGGATGGTGAGGAAGTGGTTGAGAAAGAAGTGGAAGTCAACCGTAAGGAAGATGCAAACCCACTAAAATCAAAAGAAAGTATGGAATCACCAAAAGTGAAGGAGTACAAGCCTCCCATCCCTTACTCGCAGCGCCTTAAGCAAAGTTACACTGATCAGAATAAGGAATTCGGTAAATTGCTTGATGTTTTCAAACAATTACACATTAACTTACCTCTTGTTGATGTCATCTTGCAGATGCCAAAGTATGTGAAATTTCTAAAAGATCTTCTATTGAACAAGAGGAAGTTGGAGGAGCTTACAACCGTCACATTGAACGAGGAATGTTCGGCACTTCTGCAGAAAAAGCTGCCACAAAAATTAAAAGATCCAGGGAGTTTCACTATTCCTTGTATGCTTGGCAATTTGTTAGTAGATAATGCTTTGACAGACTTAGGAGCTAGTATAAATTTGATGCCGTATAAATTGTTCAAAAAGCTAGGGTTAGGAGAACCTAAATTAACGGGCATGAGTCTTCAATTAGCCGATAGGTCTATCACATACCCTAGAGGCATAATAGAGGATATTTTAGTGCAAGTAGACAAATTCATCTTTCCCGTGGATTTTGTTATACTTGATATAGATGAAGCTATTGAGGTGCCAATCATTTTAGGTCGACCTTTCCTAGCCACTGCTAGAGCTGTTTTTGATGTTAGTGAGCATAAGTTGATATTACGAGTCGGGGATGATGAAATAGTTTTTAAAACTCCAGAGGCAACGAACAAATTTCTTGACTCAAAGGACATAAGTCACAATGTTAATGCCACTAATGTCATTACATCTACATGTGTGCAGGAAACTCTTGTTAAGGATTCCTCAAGTTATTGCTTGTAAAAGGGAGATGAAAATTTGGTGAGTAACCCCAATTGTGCAGAAGTGGCAGCTCAAACAGAAGTTCATGAATCCAGTATGGACAAGAAAGGGATTGATCCACTCCACAAGCCAAAGGATCATAGGTTAAAATCTTTCAAAGAGAAGCCACCAATTTTGGAACCAAAACTGTCAAGAAATCATTTGGAGCATGTCTTTGTGGTGAAAAGTTCAAAACCCCCAATGACAACCGCATCTAAGCTAAAAGCAAACAAAACGAAGAAGTTTAGGCTACATGAATTTGATAAGTGGCATGATAAGGAGAGAAACTATGGAAGTTATGTATCAATGAAATGGAATTGGCAAGGTCGATGGCCGAAGGGTAAATCTACACTTGTATGGAGAGTTCGAAAGCGAGATATAGGAGGAGTTCTATTTCCACCTGGATGAAAAATCATGAATTACAAGACGTATCCTGTCGAGCTATTGACGTTAACTATAGCGCTTCTTGGGAGGCAACCCATGTTTAACTTTGCTTACACTTTAGTTCTTTAAGTTTATTTCATTTTATTTTTCTTTTATCTAACTTTGCCTTGCTTCTTTTATTTGTTTTAATTTTAGTCATAGGCTTTTCCCTTTTAATTTCATTTTTATTCTTCTCTTTAGTTTTCTTTTTCTTATTTTTCTAGTTTCATTACTTTTATTTCTTTAAGTTTCCTTTATCTTTATTTTTACTAAAAAAAAAAAAATTTAACACGGGCGAAGGACACGGTCGTGTCCTAGCCTGTGTCCATCCAGACCTTCACAACTGCCCACCCACAGAAAGTTACACGGGCGTGGGACACGGTCATGTCCCAACCCGTGTTCGCCCAGTTATACTCTGAGCAAGGAATTTTCCACTCGTGCACAGAGAGTTACACGGGCGAGGGACACGGTCGTGTCCCAGCCCGTGTGCGTTCAGATTTCATGATAGACCTCAGAGAGTTACACGGGCATGGGACACGGTGGTGTCCCAGCCCGTGTCCATCCAGTTTTCACGCACGGGCACAGAGAGTTACACGGGCGTGGGACACGGTCGTGTCCCTAGCCCGTATCCGACCAGACTCCACACGGTACACGCAGATTGTTACACGGGCGAAAGACACGGTCGTATCCCAGCCCGTGTCGACCCAAACTTACATGATTTTTGTACACGCCCGTTTTATTTAAATCAGACATACCCTCTCACACACTCCTAATCAAACATTTCTCTCTCATACTCTCTCTTATTCTCCATCTTCTCTCCACAATTCTTGCATTCCGCATTTTGATCCAAGTAAGTTTCCTACTTAATTTTGCTCTCTCTTCCTCATGATTAGGCTGGCAAATGTGATGAGGATGTCGAGGCCAGTGATGACGATGATGATGCTATGATGGCTGAGGCATCGTCTGATGAGGCAGATGAAGAGACGGATTTCGATCCCTCTTCTTAGTTCTTTCTTTTTTGTGTTGACTTTTGTTGATCAAGACTTGTGAACTCCGATATAAATAATGATGATGCTTCTTCATTTTGCACTTCTTTTCAACTAGCAGGGAAGTATTAGTTTCTTTTAATTACATATGTTTCTTTTTCCCTATGCTGTTTTTTTTCGTGCTGCTCTGATTTTTTGTAGTACATTGGGGACAATGTCCATTACTAAGTGTGGGGAAGAGATATATATGAATTTGTTACTGTTTAGGAAACCAATTATTCATATTTGACCCAATTACTTTTTAAGCTAACTTGCAATAGGTGATTAACTGGTATTAAGCCAAATTAACTGTTTCATCTTGATTATTATTGATCTTATTATACTTTACTAGAATTGATTAGTCAAATTTTTGGAAGGCAAAGTTACGAGTTATTTAGCTTAGGATTTTAAAACTTGAGATTGGAGCAAGATCACTAGTTGAGAGTTAGTCATGGTTATTTTTAAAATTTACTTTTATGTATACTTTTCTCTTAGAAATTTTTAAGAGTCCTATAATTTTTAGCAAACAAATAAATGAAATTATTCTTTTGAGAAACCCCTGAAAAATCACAATGATTGGAGGTCAAAAGTAATAACAAGTGTAAGAATAGAAAAAATTGGTAAGGATTCGTCTTGGTTCGTCAGAAGAGCAAGATTGAGTCCCAATGCCAATTCAAATGAAAAAAAAAAAGAAGAAAAAAATTGATATGGATCAGCCTTGGTCCATCAGAAGAGCAAGGTTCTTTCCCGCTATCAATATAAGGAATAAGTTGGTATGGATCGGTCTTGGTCCGTCAAAAGAGCGAGATTCTTTCCCGCTACCAATACAATTGTGCTTAAATAAGGTAAATTTAAAAAGACCTCTCAATAAAAGCATGAACTAGGGGGATGATCAGAGGAAGAGTGGATGTAAAATGTGTTTGTTTTAGATTATGGTGCTTGGTGAGATGGAAGAGAGAATTGTATACACTTTAGTCAAATGGACAAAATTTTTATGACTCTTTCTCGGTTGGCGAGATGTTAAATCTAATTTTTAGTTTAAGAATCCTTAGTTAAATGTCTTAGGTAAACTTTGATTTTCATAAATTAACTAGTGAACTCTAGTATTAAGTATTGTTAGAGCATTCGAATATGGTCAGATGAAATTGGTTGACTTTATTATTGCAAGTTGATTGAGAATAATTTTCTTACTTTTCTAAGGGTCAAGTGTATTTGTTCACCGGTTTCTTAAATAGTGATAAATATTCCTTAACGTTTCTTGTCCCGAAAGTTTTGTTTTGATTTATTTGCTTGAGGACAAGCAAATGCTCAAGTGTGGGGAAATTTGATAACTCTAATTTTAAGCATATTTCATAGGGTGATTTTATAGTATTTTCGGCACATTTTTGGTTTTCTTTAAAGAAATTGATACTTAATTGAGTAAAATGTTGATTTCAGGGTTTAAACGCGTTCTAGGCTCAAAAACGAAGAAAAAGAATCAAGTTTCACTCAATTTCGAGTTTAAATGAAGAAGTTATGAATTTTTGAAGTTGTGCAGAAAATTTGCCTAAGTGCAGAAAGTTACACGACCTGGGGACACGGTCGTGTCCCAGGCCATGTCGGGTGACGAAAACAAAATCTTTTTGATACACTATAAAAAGACATATTGGGGTTTCAAAAGACAGGGGAAACATTACAGAAACGGAGAAACACGAGAGAAAAGAAAGAGGCAGAACGACATCAAGAAAGAGGGAAACGACATCAACTTCAAGATTAGAGAGATTGTTCATCAATAAAAGGGGTTTCCATGTTTTATTTTATATTATTGATGAAACTTGTTTTTAGATTCATTACGATAGCTTAGAATTAGAGTATTTAGGATTATGGAACCTAGGGTTTCATGTAACCCTTGGATTGAATTATAATTTCAATAAAGTTTCTACCTTTTCTTGATTCAATTATGTCGTTAATTATGGATTGATAATTCTAGAATGTCAATATATGATATTATGCATGTTAATTGAGAAATTGCATGTATAATTAGATCTAGGCATAATTGAAGAGAATTACATGTATACTTAGAGATAAGATACATGTTTCTTCCGGAAAATTGATTGTTTGTGTGGGAATTCATTACACCCTAATGCAATTCTGAATTATATTACTAAGTGAAGAGATTCCGGTAAATAATTTAGGATTAGGGTTAATATGCTTGAGAAAGATATTAGCTTTAATTGTGAATCCCTCCGGTCAAGAATAATAGAAATTGAATTGGATATATTTAAAAAAGGTTACATGTTAAACACTAGGGGAAATAATTCCTAAATACATTATTGCATACTTGAAGTCGTTCGTAGTTTATTGCTTTCTAATTTGCTTAGTTAAGTCTCATAAGTAGTTTAGTTGTTAATTTCAGTATTTTTAATTAATTCAATTTATCACAATTTTTTGGTTAGATAATAAAGCTAAAGTTAATATTAGTACTCAAAACTCTGAGGGATCGACTCGGACTCACATCCACTATATTAAAACTGATAGGTGCGCTTACCTCATATCACCTTAAGCCCTAAAGAATGGGCTATAATTAAAAACAAGAAAAATATTCACAAGAATACAAAATGGTGCAATTAGTTGAAGAAGTTGACATGCAGTCATTCGGCCTATCTACGCAGGAGTAGGATCTAAATTGGACAAGGTTGGCAATTAAATGTCTGAGTTCGAGGAGGAGTCCCTGAAGTCTCGTAGTGCTTGACTGAGATACCCAAATGGTCAGTCTACAATTACCGAGTATTAGAATTACTCGACACTAGTCTCTCCGTACCGTTTTGAATGGATCTTTGGCCTTAAGTCATTAGCTGTATGGTCTCTTATCATCTTGGTAAATGAAAAACCTAGCGCCAAGTGCTCCTTTCCTTTCTCTTGGTCTTCTAGTATTAGCTCGACCAAAGCCAACCTTAGCAAAAGCTATTCAGCCTTGGCCTTGAACAATTCAACCTTAAGTTAGAACAAGTCGGCTTCAACTTCCAACAGGTCGATGTTTGCTTGAGACAAGTTGGCTATGGCTTGGGGATAATCGTAAGCTAATTCCTATCACAATTTATGGGAGGAAGTATAGTGACAATGGAAGATGAGGATACATGTATATCCGATGTGAACAACTCAAATGATGGTATCGTATACGGTAGATCTATTAGAGCATCTATGGGTAGATCTACTAGAAGAGGATCAATTGTAGGAAGATTAGCAATAGGCTAATTAGTAGTAGGAGATTATGCAACATCATCAATAGGAATGTCTATATCAACATCTACTGGAGGACTAAGAGATTTGTCTACTAATTGTGACCACTGATATCGACCTCAACCTTATTCTCATCTTTAACTACATCCTTATCTTCTCTCTTAGGCTAAATAGCCCTTGGACTGTTGCTTTTGCTAAATTAGATCACCTAGTCTAATGCTTTTGTATCCCTTTAAAGTATGTTTTCCTGCTTTAGCTAAAGTGTGTATCTCCTATATATTTATAGTCTTCCTTATCCTTATGAATGTGTCTAACTACATTATTATAGGATAATTGAGTTAGTTATCATTAATACTATATGAATTTCAAGATATATTTGATAGTTTCGGATAGAAAACATACCAGTGTAGCTAAAAGTGCTCTTAACCAACTAATATATCACTGTATCACTCTATAATACCAATTAAAGTAGTCAATAGAGACCATACTGGGTAAAGTATCTTCATGCATAACCTAAATTAGCCTCTATCTCCTATCTTTCTACTGGGCAATGTATATGGTGTTCTTCTTGACCCAGTCTTCTTCTGACTTTTCCTAAAGATCCATCTTATGTACATTGTTTAGATATGTGTTGCAGTTTTTTAGGATCTATTGTACTCCTTCAAACTGCCTCATGACTGTATCCAACTAATGCATCTCTATAATTTGAAAGGAAATTATAGGGACACAACCCAACCATAAATCTTTCTCCACTCAGCATATATTAGGTAGTGAATCTAATTTCTTTAGAGTATAGCATGTCCAACAAATCTACAAAAGATAAATGTATATTCATATGTAAATTTTAGATAAAATAATTCAAATAATATAAGTGATAAGTGTATCATACTTGTACGAGAGTTTGGTGGTTTAAAGCCTTTTGATACTAAGACAAGACATGTATAGAAGTTCATCTGATGTCATATGTAGGATGAAACATGTATATACCAATATTTAAAAAATACATATATAACTATGAATTGTACAAAAAAAAATTATAAAATACCAACTCTATATTGAATTTTTATAACGATATGAATCTTGCATTTGAAAAATGCAATAATGGTAAAGTACTACCAAGCCTATATTGTATTTTAAAAATATGACAAACACTAATATTGACATATTATCGTATTTAAAAAATGCGACATTAGCTTGGTCTAACTTGAAAAAATTGGAGTGATATAGGCACCATATCACATTTATAAAATATGATATATTCGTATTAGACCATTATCATATTTAATAAATGTAATATAGCTCTGGTCTATGATAAATTAGATTGTTTTTCCTAATTATATTCAAATGAACATAACTTTCGATTTAGGAAAATTTTTTCTTTAAGAAATCCTTCAAGTCATTAAATGCTTTTAGTCATATGGTTGTCCATTTGAACTTGGAAGGATTCTTCAGTAATTTGAAGAATTTCAAGCAATTATCAGCACTTCCAGATACAAATCTGTTTAAGCCAGCTACTATGCCAATTAAGCGTTGTACCTCTAATAACAGGCAAGTGCACCTATCAGTTTTAATATAGCGGATGTGAGTCCGAGTCGATCCCTCAGAGACTTCGAGTACTAATATTAACCTTAGCTTTATTATCTAACCGGAAAATTATGAAAGTTTTAATTAATTAAAAAATTTTGAATTAATTAAAAAATATTAAAATTAACAAACTAACCTAATTATAAGACTCGATTAAGTAATTTAGAAAGCGATAAAACAAAAAACGACTTCAAGAAAGTAATAACGTATTTATGAATTATTTTCCTAGTGTTTAACATGTGACCGCTTAAAATATATTCAATTCAATCTCTATTATTCTTGACCGGAGGGATTCACAACTAAAGTTAATACCTTTCTAAAGCATATTAACCCTAATCCTAAATTATTTACCGGAATCTCTTCACTTAGTAATATAATTTAGAATTGTATTAATGTATAATGAATTCCCACACAAATAATTAACTTTCCGGAAGAAACATGTATCTTATCTCTAAGAATACATGTAATTCTCTCCAATTATGTAAAGATCTAATTTACATGTAATTTCTCAATCAACATGCATAATATCATATATTGATATTCTAAAAATATCAATTAACAATTAAACGACATAATTGAATCAAGTAAAGATAGAAACTTTATTGAGAATTATAAATCAACCCAAGAGTCACATGAAACCCTAGGTTCCATAATCCTAAATACACGAATTCTAAGCTATCATAATGAAACTAAAAACGAGTTCCATAAAAAACATAAAATAAAACATGAAAAACCCCTTTGATTGATGAAAAATCTCTTCGATTTTGAAGTTAGTGTTGCTTTCGCCTTTTTCTTCTCCTTCTCCTCAAGTCTCTTCTCTTCTTTGACGTCTCATCTCTCTTGTGAAAACCTAATATGTCTTTTTATACTGTATTATAAGGTTTTCGTTTTTTTTACCAGACACGACCGTGTCCCCAGATCGTGTAACTTTCTGACCCTAGCAAATTTCCCTGCATGAACACAGCCTGGGGACATAGTCATGTCCTAGACTGTGTAACTTCAAAACTTCATAATTTCTTCATTTGAACTCCGAATTGAGTGAAACTTGATTCCTTTTCTTCGTTTTCGATCTAAGAACGCTTTCAAATCTTAAAATCAAAATTTTACTCAATTAAGTATCAATGTCTTTATAAAAAACAAAAAATGTAAGGGAAATACTATAAAATCACCATTTGAAATATGTTTAAAATCAGAGTTATCAACCTCCTTTATGGTTCTGGAAGCTTGCATGTCCCGAACTGCCTTTATCTTATCTGGGTTTGCTTCAATTCTTCATTTCGTAACCATAAAGTTGAGGAATTCCCTTATGTGACCTAGAAGACACATTTATGGGGGTTAAGCTTCATTCTGTAATGGCAAAGTGAGTTAAATGTTTCTTGGGGGCCCTCGATATGGCATTTTCTCTCCTTACTCTTCATGATCATATCGTCTATGTAGACCTCAAAGTTCGTGTCAATTTGTAGTTTAAATACTGTGGTGACTAGCCTTTAACATGTCACACTAGCATTCTTCAAGTCGAAGGGCATAACTTTATAGTAGTAAGTACTGAAGTTTAAGACGAATGAGGTATGAACTTGATCTTCAGGAGCCAAGAGGATCTAATTATATCTCGAATAGGCATCCATGAAGCTGAGGAGTGCATGTCCTAACATTCAATTGACGAACTAGTCGATGCAGGGGAGAGGAACATAGTCTTTATGGCAAGCTTTATTAAAGTCGATGTAGTCGATGTACATTCCCCATTTCTCGTTAGCCTTCTTCATAAGGACTATATTCGTAAGCCATGTTAAGTATATTTCTTATCTTATGAATTTGGCTTGTAATAGTTTCTGAATTTCTTACTCGATTGTTGCCTAGTGTACAGGTGTGAAATGTTACTTCTTTTGCTTAACTGATTGGATAATTGGATCAACATTGAGGTAATAGGTAACTTTGAGAATGTTGATTATCCCTTGCATGTCTTTTTAGGCAAACACAAATACATCTATGTTTTGTTTAAGGAAGTTAGTGAGCTTAGCTTTCTCATCATCATAACTTTACCCTGATTTTTGTGGCCATTTTTAAGGTGCTCATGAGCTCAATTTCCTTGGTTTTCTCGATAGACTCGCTTTATAGCATTAGGAATTGTATAGTAGAGGACTCAATGTTTATGGCATTATCTTTAGTTTAGGCCTTGAGATAAAGGGATCTAGACAACTTTTGATCTCCTTAGGCTTTGCCGATTCTAGTTGGCATTATGAACTTTGCTTTTAAGCATCTTTAGCTAATGATCATGTCGAACTTTGTGATACTTAATCGGTGATGAAATTAGCGAATTGTGTGTCAATGTGTGCATTGTTACCCAATTACATTAGAAGAGTGATGATTCCCTTAACGGGTACAGGTTTGCCTCCTTTGAAGCCTATAAGGCTATGTTTGTATGGTTATAAGGGTTTATTTAACTAATCCTTCATTTGGTTGTAGGCATTATAAAAGCATATGTCTGTCGAGTTGCAGCCGTCTACGAAAGTTTTGAGAACATCAAAGTACCAAATCTCTGCATTCATGATAAGAATGTTACTGTAAGGGAAATTAATGCCATGCTCATCTTCCGTGGTGAAGTTGATGATAGTGTCTATCTTGGACTTTCTTGTTTAAATAAGGTATATGTCGTACTGTGTCAATGTGGGCATGGTGTCGGCTGTAAGGCCAAAGCCTCTAAAGATGGTGTTTGCTTGTCTTCATCTACCTCAATGGTTCTGGTTGTTAGTGGTTTCATTAGCTTATTGGTTTTGTTGGTCTTACTGAGCTTATTGATGTTGTTCTACTTATTAGTATTGAGTTGCTCGTTGTATTTGGTTCCTTTTTTCAGCGATAAGTTGATCGATGTGGCCTTTACGAACAAGGCTTGCAATCGCATTTTTGTGGTGATGGCATTCATCATCATTGTGGCCGCTTACTTGGTGATGGTTGCAATATTTTCCTAAGTTGGCTACATCAAGGTTTTCCCTAATATTTAGTGGTTAGGGGAGTTGTTGCCTGACCTCATACATAATTTCCTCATAAGGTCTATTAAGGGGTATGTACGAGGAGTAATCTTAGAAGTTTTGTTTTTGTCTATCTCGCTTATCTTTTAGTAGGGCCTGTAGTTTAGGGTCCCTTGGCCCTAGCCAATCTTTTACCAACCCACTAATATTATTATCTAACTCGAATTGTCCTCTAATGACATCCTTTTGGGCGACATATTTTTCAAACACTTGCATCAACTCATCTAAGGAGTCCGGCTTGTTTAACGAGACAACACCAAAAAGTCTTCTAATGGGATTTATCCCTCTGATAAGGGCCTATAGGGCTATTCTTGTATCGAGTTTAGAGGCTTGCAACTTTACGCAATTAAAGTGTTCAAGGTATGCCCTTAAGGTATCATTTAAACATTGCCTAACGTTGTAAAGGATGGAAAAGTCTCTTCTCGGGACCTTAGAATCAAGGAAGTTTCGCTAAAACTTGTTCGTCGAGTTGTCAAAGATGTGATGGAACCATCAGGTAAGGTGTTGAACTACAGCAACATAGCTTTCACTAGCATCCTGGGGAAAGCCTTGCACATGGTTGCGTCAATGAAGTTGCATAGGCTCATCATGGTGCAAAAGTAGACAAGGTAATCATTTGGGTTGGTGGTTCCATTGTAGGTGTTTAAGTGTGAGAATCTTACACCTACAAGTAAGGTTTCTTCTAGGATCAATAGGACAAATGGACTCTTCGCTACTATGGAGCATGATGCACAAGTAGATGAATCCACCTACTTCTAGTCATGCATACTGGAGGACGTTCATTTCTTTGAAAGCCTTTGGCATTTGCCTCGGGGACAAGTCGTCAATTGGTTTACCTATTGTTATGCTTTCACTTTACATATATGTCTTGTCGTGATTGCAATTCAACCGATCTCGAAAGTCCTCGAAGACTCGCTAATTGTACTAAATCTGGTTATGTAAACGTACCAAGCATACAATTTATTACTCATTGTTTTTTGTTGGCTTTGAAGAGGAGCTAACCGGTAGTTTCTAGGATGCATTATTGAGTATTACAACGTCTTTATGCAAGGTGGCATAAGACACATAGGTTTTTTTGCTTTCTTCAAGCATCTATTAGATAAGGAGTCTTAACTGTTAAATCTCATAAGCTTAGGTTCTTAGTAGTGGAGGCGTTCTTAAATGCCGTAGTAAGGGCGGCATGCTGCCGTCATTTGGTTAAGATGTATTGGCATCATTTATGAAGCATGTAAATTATTATTTTTACTTTTAGCCATCTTATGTAGAGTGGCCTAAAATGGTAGAAGCCAAAATATTAATTGTGGTAGAACCAACTTCAAGTAGTATCACAATTATAATTTGATAAGGATTGGGCTTATTTAGTTCCTTGCTCTTATACTTATAAAAAGCTCCTTGTAGGTGTATTCACGAAAGCCTTTTGACGTTCAAGTTAGTAATGAAGACTATGAAAATGAAGGAATGGGGGGTGTTTGAGCACCAAGTTCCTTAAGAAACGTGTTTGGGTAGTAAGGAAGTTTAGAGAGAGAGGTGGTGAGGGTAAAGAGTAGTTATAGAGTGTGGGATCAGGGTCTAGAATCCCTTCTTTGTCGATCCTTTACAGTGTAAGAGAGTATAACTACCTAGACACATGTAGACTTAGGGTTAATCCTTGCCAGCAGTTAGCAGGGGGATACAAATAAAGAAGAAAGTCAACAGTAATATAAGGAACACAAGCATGAATGAATAGCATACTTTTATTAATTCTAATAGTAATATAAGACTACAATGTGTATGCACATGAGTAATATGTGTGTAACAGGTATCATTGGTCATGATCAACTAATGTGGTAAATAAGAACTTCAATTTAAAAAAGTACTCATACCCCATAAAGAGTTTTATGGATTTTTTTTTGCCTAGTAGGAAAAACTATTAAAACTGATAAAATGGCACAACTTTTTAAAAGTGGAAATTTTTAATAATAATAAAACCTTGACTAAAATGAAAAAAAGTCCCCTCCATGTTATAATATGTACACAAAATTAACTCCTTGGTAATATAAGTATGTTATAAAAAAAGGCCCTAACATACAAACTTAAGATGGTCAAGCTACCATAGAACTAGTATCGAATTTCCATCAACCACTATAAGTGAATTATGTAATCCATCTCATAATGATGGAAACCTTTTCACTTAAGATAGTAGTCATCACCTATTAGCCTCAAAATTAATGAAAAGAAACTCTTTTTTTCCTTTTTTTTTTTCTCTTACCAAATTGCTCTTGGGTTGTACATTCTTATTATGACATGAAAATAATTTATATCAATTTATTTGTTTTTAATGCAATTCATGACGAGTTATGCCGACCACCAATGAAGATTTATAATCAACTACCACTAGCATAGTTGTAGCCTGGCCACTCTTGGCTTGGAGTGACTAGCCATGTGTAGGCCACCACAGAAAAAGTGTTATAATTTTTTCTTCACTTTTTGTAAATATTTTTCTTATTTTATTATATTATATAATTTAGTTTATTAGATCCTAACAGATCACAACTCTTAATGGATTTTAAAATGGAGTTAATCAAATGATTCATAGAGAAAATTGTTAAAATGTTAAGACTTAGATGGAAAATTAGTTAAGAATTCAAATGAAAAAAGAAAAAAAAAAAGAAGAAAGAAAAGCAAATTTTGAGAACTTTTTTCTTTGATCATATATTTAGTGGAATTCCTTTGTCAAATTTTGTATTTGGGGTTTTTAAGGTAAGACCGTAATAGATAAGAGCATAAGAAGCTTAGCAGCTTTAGCTTCATCTTGGTTCATCTTTTTCCTATCTTATTAGTGTCTTTTTTATATTTATTTGAAGTCTTAAATCTTATATTTGGTAAAAATAAAATTTAAAAAAAAATATAAATACGATTCCATATATACTCTCTTTTAAAATCAAATATCCAACAAATTCTAATAAAATTGAATTTATCTACTATTTACTTTATTTATATTTATAAAAATGCCATTTAAAATAATTATCTATAATACATAAAATATATTTTTCAAATTACGTGAATTTTTATTTTACAATTTTGACACTTCAATTACCACATTCATTATAATTATGAAACAGAAATAAATAAAATATAAATAAAATAGTTTTTCAAATATTAAATTACAAATAAATACAAATCAAATATATAATAGATACAAATAAAATATTGAGGAAAAAAATAAGACAATCCACTTAGGATCCTAAATGTTTACATGAGATAAGTTCACATTCTTAATTTCCTACATAAACACATATGTGTAATGTTCTTTTTTTTTTTTCTTTATCAAGAGATGAATTTAATTCAATAGAAAAAAATCATATCAATCGAACTGATTAATACAAAAAAAATTGACATACATAAAGTTGGAGGTATAAAAATCTAACTAAATAAATGCACACATTTTTTTAAGCATCACAACATCTCATATAAGGAATACTGTTTTCTTCTAAGAGAATAAAATCCATCCAACCGGTAAACGATAAATACTATAAAAGGGATGGCATAATCCTCTATGGGGATGATAAAAAGAAAAGAACTAAACATATACATTAAAAAAACCTACCGGTACTAAAAACTACTACTAAACAAGATGGATCCTATCCTGATGCCGATGAATCGATGATGATTAAAGTGGTAAGAAAAAATAGATTGAGGTTTGGTAATGATAGATCTATAAAGAGGAGGGCTTGTGGATGCGTATGAGAGAGAGACTTATGATTACACTAAATTCATGATATCTTTAATGATGTGTAATGTTCAAATTATGCTTAATAACATATCAAGTAACTACATAAATTTTAGACAAGTAAAACATGATTTTATTATTTTATTCCCTTAAAGGTCTTATCATCATTTTTTTTTTTTTTAATTTCTCAACTATCGTATTATAACTATTGGAAAGGGGAAAATAAAACCTCATCATCCTATGTTATTATAACTGTCTAAATAATTTTTAAGATACCAATATAGAGGCCATAAATATCCATTTGTAAATTAGACCATTAGATTGAAATTGAACGGGCGTTCGTATATTCTTCAATCATATGCTTCTATAAATAGATTAAAAAATCAATCTGAGAATCGTATTACATAATTTATCATATTCGACTTCGTGTAATTGATGGTAACAAGACCGAAACATCAATTTAAATAGGAAAATTAATTTGTTCAACGACATTTTTATGCCCTTCCATCTAGGGGTGGAATGCTCCAAGCTAGGAGCTCCTTTGTGTCACATATTCTGCTCTCAACATGAAAACTCTAAGGCAGACATAGACGATGAAGAATCGAACCATAGAGGAAAGTAATAACATGTTTGAGGCATTTTAGTACAGCAAATATCTGGTTTGAACCTAAATGGACACCTTTATACATCACAACTTGGCTAGCTCATCAAAACATTTCAAGCATTCCTGGACCACAAAACTGAATATAAACTATACTACATCAGTTGTCCCCGCAACGAGGGCAAATGAAAATAGCAGCCAAAACAACTCTTGCATATGCAACAATGGTGCTCTTTCGTGGATATACTATTTCATGTTGAATTACGTAACAATTATTCCCAGATCCTTTACAGAGGATACAGCATATGCTACATCACAGGAAATAGCAACCTAATTTACAAAATTTAGGCAACTGTTATGTGGAGTGCTCATTTCCCCCATCTTGAGAGGATAAGCAGACTGACTATGGTGAGACATACTGAAGCAACAACTGATACAACAAGTGCAAAGGCATAGACCATATTTGGAAAATTGAAGTACTTTTGAATCTTCTTGAGTCCTTTGTCAATAAAGGGTGCAAATGCAGCTGCTCCAGCAACTCGAAATGGCCGTGTGACATTGTTCCCGGTCCACATAAGAATGACAATCTAGAAAGTTTGAGATTGTACTGGATGAAAATTTGCACGCTTGCACATGGAAAAGTTTATTTCAAGGGCAAACAAACGAACGAACAATCTCAAACAAGATCTTTTTATAAACAACTGGTTTATCAGGAAAGATTACTATGCTTGCAATGTGCGAATTGGTCTAGATGCAAATCTAAATTAGGGGATGAATGGCAGAAGATAGTGATTCCATTTTCCAACTTACTTCCAATCTTAATCAAGCCTGAAGAAGGAAGAGAAGAACCTAATTTCAACATAATGTTTTTGAGTTCAAGGAGCTTACTCCCAATAGTGCCTGTAGATTAGCAGCCGGATTCTTCCCTGTGCTCTTCTCATAACCCAGAAATGCAAGAATAAAGAAACTGGTATATGTAACACCATCAAACAATCCATATGCCAGCACAGCTGCAAGCCCAAGTTTCGCCAGCTTCGACCTCATCTCTGCAGAGTTCACCTAGCAAATGTGATAGGAAAAACCATGAGATAAAGATATATCAATCACCACACACTGTTAAGCTCAATGGAAGCAAATCGAATACTCAAATTAATCAGATCAATTATTTATCTGGCTCATATACCTTGCTTTCGAGACTTCTAACAATATACGGGGCATATCTCACCGCTACCTTTTTTACTTTTATTGAGTTTTTACAATAGACAGGTCACAGTATTGAATTTAGAACAGTATAAGAGTCAGAATGTTTCCAATTTTCGAATAAGAAT
Source organism: Lumnitzera racemosa (assembly GCA_024138005.1). NCBI lineage: Eukaryota > Viridiplantae > Streptophyta > Magnoliopsida > Myrtales > Combretaceae > Lumnitzera > Lumnitzera racemosa. The sequence goes on from JAMXBC010000003.1 coordinate 74,430,013, forward strand.
TAGGGCAGGATTTGCAGCGTTCGATTTCAGTTATTTTGTTACCAAATGTCCAATACTTAATAAGGAAATTTACAATGAGTATATGACCATTCATAGGTACTTTTGGCCGACTAGATACTTATCACATTCCAAGAGAATGATGATTCGAATATACTCCATTCCGATGGAAGAGCACCGCTCATGTCACTAGCTTGGCTTAGTTTAGGAATTGAATTTAAGACATTTTGCGTCCTAATCTCAACCTTTCATTTTCCACAGCCATAAATGCCATATAATAGCCCAAGACATAAATCATATAGACCGATTATAGCAAATTCATTGATATTATATGCCAAGATACTCGATAAGAACAGTGTTATCTACGGTTTTGTTTGTTTATTGAATAAAAGATAAAACCCTCCAAGTATATTCAATGCCAAAAATAACTGAGCTTGGTTGACTCATAAAACGAACAGCATTGAAACCTCACCTTCCACTTGCTGAAGAAACCCTCAGTCTTCTTACTCTGCCACCAAAAAAAAAAAAAAAAAAAAAAAAAGATACACACTCAAAATCTAAAACACAGCACAAATTGAATAAAGACAAGTTGCATACACACCTCAAGTGGCCGATCTCCATTATGGGTGGAATTCAGATCCTCACCTGAAGCTTGTTGATTGAAAGAGCATTTGGCAGCAAAATCGGATTTTGGGTTGTCGGAGAAACAAACTGAGTCGGGGTCTTGTCGCTTGAGTGACTGAAGAATGGTGGAGCAAACGATGGGGTTGGTTTTGATTGAGAAGGAATTGCAGTTTTTGGAAGTGAAGTAGTGGCTTGGAGGAGGCTTTTGGGCTTGCGGTAGAAGAAGCTGTGTTTTGTTGTGTGACCATGGATAGAGCTCTGAAGCAGCAGCAATGGAGTTCATTTCACTCACCCTCACAAGCACGATGCTGAGGGAGACCGTAAATATGAAATATCAAGCCGATGAATTAAATCCGATGATTATATAATTGAAAGAGAACAATTTTTAAATTAGCTCTAAAAAAATTGAGTCTTATTTCTTATATACAAAAATTAAAAGAAAGGAAATATAAGTAATACTTTTATTTAAGATTGAGGAATTAGTTATCTTGTTTTGAAGTGAACCGAAAAGATTAACCATGTAAAGTTTTCATTAACATATCTATGTATTATCATAACTCGTGATCAAGCAAAAATGAATAAATGGTTAGTAACGCAAAAATACATGAAATATTAGTTCATAATAACTCGGATTAGGGCTAGCAGTTCGGGATAGAGTACGATAAGATACGTTGTAAATTGCATAAGCAAAATCTAACACCATTAGTAAAAAGATCAAACTTGTTTAAATCATTTATAAATATGTCTTATTCAAGGTTTAGTATTTAAAGCCACTTCTAAAGTGTTTAATAAACAAGGCTTATATACATGTACTAGTTTGATTGTGAACTTATACAATTAGAGGTATACAAATGAATTAAATGGATAACCCAACTCAAGAGACTTTAGTTTGTGGATTAAATGAGCCGAATTTAGTTAACTCACTTTTTAAATAATCCTAAAAAGCTTAATCTTAACCTGTTTAAAAAACATGTTAAATAGATTAACCTATGAGTCAAAGGTATGAATAGGTTAAGTAAACTAATTCAAATTGACCCACTTTATCCAATTTGTAAAACGATTAAGACATTTAGCCCACTTTTTAAATGAGCAAAAAAAATTAACTTTAACTAGTTGAAAAAACGAGTTAAATAGGTTGACTCGCGGACTAAATCTATTTACATACCTTACATATAACATTAAGAATTCTAGTACTTCTAATTTAATTTTATACCTTACATTACTTATTTATTTATTTATTTATTTTGCTTTTTAATCTTTTCTAGAGTAACTATCTGGACACCTCCTTCCATCTCTCTTTCGGTCTCTCCCTTTCTCTCTCTTTCCCTACCTCATTTCATTCACTATTTTCTCTTCACTACTAATCTCATAGTTATTTCTATTCTATCTTTAATTAATTGTCCTACCAATTTTAACTATTAGTCCTATAAGAGTAATACTCTTAAATTTTCATTTCTTTTATATTCTAATTGGAAAAATTACACCAGAGAGAAATAGGGGATTAACATTTTGAAGTATATATATCAGATCAAACTTTCAACAATTTAAAATAAACGATCAACATTTTACAAATTGATTTAAATAAAGGATCTAGTTAATTAGCAATTATAATACCGTTAGCTCATGCTGACATAGTTTATTATTTGATATGTGGTGCATACATAATATTGGCAGAGCACCAACATAGTGTTTTTTATTATATATAAAATAGAGAAAAAAGGAAATAAAATTATAAAAAAATTGAAAAGGAATTTGAAAATAAGAAAAAGGAAAAAGAAGAGTAGCAAAAATTTTAAATAAAACTATATATAATTAAAAAATCTAACAAATAAAAATAAGAAACAAAAAAGAAATAGATAAATGTTAAAATTTATATAAATCAAAAGCTAAAAAGGACAATTTACTTTTATTTCTCTATAAAATCTTTTTTATTTTTTTATTATTTTTTTTAATGCATGGGTTATGTGTTGAAATTGAGCTAAAATCTCTCATAACATTGTTATATTAAATATGTACATAATTGCCCAAATTAGAAATTCTATGTTTTTCGTCTTTTTTTTTTGTGTTTATACAATTCTTTTAGATAAAGATTTGATCTTTCGTATCTATGTTTGACATTATTAGGAAGATAAACTAAACTTACAAACTTTGCAATCTATACTTACTCTTGAGACTAAAAAGACAATAGAGTTTTGAGAAAAATAGAAATTTTCTAATACCCTTTTGATTTTTTTTTTTTTGGCAAAAATTTTAATAATTTAGAGTTCATTGTGAATCTTCCTACAGAGCCTTTTAATTCGGGGAATGGATTGAAATTGGACCCTAGTTCAATTCCTATCCTTTCAAATCAAATTCTTGCTAATGGGTATAGATGTAAAAATGGATATATAAATGTCTCACGATGCGTAAAGGTCGAGTTTAAAAAAAAATGGTTATACCTCTAAATCTATTCTCAACTACATAAGTGAGATACTGGGAAAAAGAAAAAAAATACAAAACATAAAAAATTACGAAAATGTAGCATTTGATAAAATTATCCAAAAAATACAGCATTTGAAATAAATATGGCTTGAAGGGGCAATTTTAGTACAAATTGAAATTGCTTCTTCAAGAGGTAATTTCCATGGGCATGTAAATCCCCTATCCCTTCTTCTTCACCATTCTGTATGCCCAATTTCTTTAATAATCTCTCTCGCTCTCTTCAACTATCTAAGAAAACCCTTCACCAAATAAACAATTTAGGTTCGTTTTTTTTTTACGAATTAATTATAGAATCAAAGTAGTTATGTGGTATAAGTCGATATCATGGGAAGGTTTTTGGAAATAGAGAGACAATCGGTGTGGTATTTCTAGGATAATTTTCCCAGATGCCGCATTTTTGTATTTTCTTTTTTTTTTTTCCAAATTGTATGTTGCAATATTAGAAGAATTTCCATTTTTCTTTTTTTTTTTTCTTATTACAAAATTTTTCTTCAAGATTTTTTTTTAATAATTTCATTTCCTTTTTTCTTTTTTGTTTATTTTATTTATAATAAACAATGCTTATCAGCGCTCTTTCAACACCATGAATGTGTTACGTATTAGATAACTTGACATGTCAACACAAACTAATGGCATTATAGTGGTCGATTCACTAGATCTCTTATTTAAACCAATTTGTAAAATATTGATATTTTATTTTAATTTGTTGAAAGTTTAATCCTTTATTTAAATTTATTCCTAAATGTTAACCCCCTTTGATGTAATTTTTCCTACTCTAATTTCCAATATCCTTAAAGAAAAAAGGCATAGTATAACTATAAATACCATAAATTTAGCCTTTTTGATGTAGATTCGAGCTTGAGTGCTGTAGATATTTTCTTAAGTTAATAAAACCACATAAATTTGAAACAGATTTAAATTTTAAATTTGAAACCCAAAATGAATATAAAAAACCCTAACATATAATGTGAAACCCTAATTGTATAAGAAAAACCTAAAACCCTATGTATGCATGCTTATAAAAATTTGAACCCAAACCTAACAAAACCCTAAACACTAAACCTTAAGATTATAAAACTCTATAAACGACCTTAATATTAGTAAAACTCTAAATCAATAAGATTATCACTAAATAAGTGAAATCATATATAACAATAACGAGCAATTAGAGATAATTTTAAATAATAATAATTAATTAAACTAAGCTAATTAAAATAATAAATTAATAAAATTACAAAATTAAGCTTACATGTATATATATATGGTGCTACAAATGTGCATGTATATACTACATAAGTTTTCCTTAATAACATCATATGTTATATTATATTATATTATATGTATGTGTGTGTACACATGTTTGACTAATGCACAAATAAGTCCAATATATTTTATTTGTGACTAGACTAACCCAACTATTTAACTACTTCTTAGGACTCAACTTTCTCCTTAACTAAAAGGACAACACCCTAATTATTATTTACCCTAACACAAGAGGCCAAAATCTTTCCATTTCGATCATGTTTTTGGTTGCCACAAGAAAAGTGACATGTTTGATGCTTTGAATGACAAAACTCAAATCAATACTTTTCTTTTCCTCCAACCATTAGTAACAAAGTTGCTACCCATTTCCCTCACTTTTTCTTCCATTTCTCACAAACAACATACAAAAATATCCCCTAACTTCACTTTAGTTAGATAGACATTCCCCTTCCCTTTACTTTTCCTCATTTTTTTTTTCTTTTTTTTTTGTTCTTCCACTGTTTCCAGCTCATACACCTTGCCATTATCTCACTCCACATTACACCTTCAAAGCCAACAAAATAAAAATAAAAAAATACTTGAAGCGCTTAGAAAAGTAGAAGAAGGACACTATCATGCCTTACACGAACCAAGCTTCATCTTAAGAGTAACCATAATTTTTTTTTTATGTTATTTTTCCTCTTTGTAGTTTTTCCTCATCTCTATGTATTTTTTTTTTCTTGCATATAATATGTACATGTAAGTTGATTTCTTGCACATGACTAAAGAAGTAATGTATATATATATTGTGTGTGAGTGTATCTATATATATATTTCGAAAAATAAATGTAAGTATAGGTATGTATGTATATATATGCACTACTTATATTAGGATGGAAAACTTTAGAAATTTTTTTGCTTCAACTTTTTATTTTTATATTTATTTTTTGGACTTAAATTAAAATATATGGAAATATACATATGTATTTCAAAAATAGTTTATGTACCTATATATATATAATCCGAAAAAAATAAAAAAATAAACATAATATATACAGATACACCTATACGTAAGGTGAGTGGGTAATCCTATTGTATAGGGAGCCTACCTGGACCTTACTCCATTGGGTAGATTCTAAATGAGTAAAGAGGGTTATGGGTAGGTTTCGAGTAATAATTTCCTAAAACTTGCTCTCATAGGATAGAGTATGGATGTGACGATATGATACCCTACACCTACCTTGAAACTTGTACTTTAGGGCATATAAGGTGCAGATTTTAGAATACCTCATATCAATTTATAATAAAACCCTAAAATTACATTCTCTTATGTCTACTGTCTTGTCTTTCTCTCTAATTCTTTTTCTTTTCTTGGGTAAAACCTTGTTTTTGTATTCTGTGTATAATAATTTTATGATTTAATAAAAAATTTATTTTGATAATTTGAAAGAAAATGATAAAAAAAAAATTAGCATGACCCAACAAAGGGTTAAACGTTTCAAATTATAAGGATTATTCTCTATTTTACCTACTAAAGTTTCATATTTTTACAGTTAGATGTGTTGCAAATATATGAGTTTTTCAAATATCATTATTTGGTTCATTGATATAGCTATAAGTTTAATATTAATTATATAACTATATAATATTTTGAAAGAAGATAAGTTCTATAAGGTACCTTATACCCCATAGAATTTACAGGGTATCAGGTATAGGATAGTTCTCACGTGCCATAGGATAGGCTTTAGGTACAAAAATTTTGGAACCGATACTTATAAGATAGGGTATGGGTAAAGTGTTATACCCTACCCACCTTGTACTTGTTCATTCTTACTACATGTATATGGTTTAGGGAATTTTTTGTATGAACTTATACATTATTTTATTTTTCTAGTTTTAATTCAAGAATACGAAAATGTATGTATTTATGTATGTATATATATACTTTGAAATATTGTTTATAGTTTTATGTGTATTTTCTTTTCTTAAAAATTTAAAAATAAGTGCTAAATATAGATACACATTAGTGCGTGGCCAAGACATGTGTATAAGTGTATGTTCTTAATTTTTCTTCTTTTATTAAGTACTTTTGTAAAACATTGACATGGTATATAATAAAACTTCAATATAATACATAAATTGGGAAAAATCATAATCAAGCCCTAAGAAAAGCCTATGTCCGGCTTTCAACAAATCTGAATGTTAATAGTACTTTCATGTAAATTAATATTTATAAATTATTTTAGAATGATTATAATAAAATCCATTAAGTTAATTAGCAATTTAGGGCTTAAAATATGCTAATTTTTGAAAATATCATAAAATGGACTTAAAAGCCTACCCATAAGCCTATGGTCAAATTTGATAGAGAGGGAAAACACTCCCAAAATTTTAATTTAATTAAATTAGACGCCAAGATGAATAAATAAATTAATATCATAAATAGTATAATTGAAAAGCTTAAAGGAAAAGACCATTTAGAGCTAATAAACTAAGATTTCAGCCTAAGATGAAAAAGAACCAGAAAATATAAAGTTTAATAAAATTATTGAGATTCCAAACAAAATTTAGAAAGCTTACAAACTAATAAGAAAAGCCCAATTTACGTTTGGATTCAAAACTAGAATTAAAAGCTTAAGGAAATCCTAGAATTTTTAACTCGGTCTAATAGGAATAAAATAGGTAGAATTGAGGTCCACATAATTTCAAGCCCACCAATAAAATTTAGGTGAAACCCAATTAATAAAATTACTAAGAAAAAAGCCCATAAAAGGCAATTAAAAAGTGAACGAGCCCAATTATATAAAAGTCATAACTAATCAGAACTATATAAAAAAATGCAGGTACTTACTTCTAAAGAGGACTTTACTACGTAAAAGTATGTTAGAAAATAATAGTTAGAAAATGATAAAAATTGATTATAAAACATTAAAAACTGAACTTCAAAAAGCTATATGCGATTGAAGATTGAGAAGAAATCGAGGAATATAAGTAAAATAACTAAGTCATCCAAGTAATTTGGTATTATAAATAGATAATTAGGATAAATCCCTAAACAAATAAATGAATACCCTAAATGTAATTATTTACAAATGTATACTTATATTCCCTGCAAAGGGAAATTGATAAACACATATCATAAGGTACGAATAAGGTATAATCATACAATGAGAAGTTATTTGAAAAGTCATAAGTCCATATATATGCATATACACACGAACTTAAAAGTCCAAACATTCAAAAGAAGATATGCTTCTCTATGTACAAATGATCAAATATATAAAATTTAATAACTATAATATAGTAATACGAAATAACAATAATAATAACAACTAATGACAATAATGATGATGATGATGATAACAAATACTTTTAAACACTTTTATCCCTTGTTTACCCCTTTGAGCCATTTGAGGGAAGTTTTTCAAAAAAATAAACCCTGTTAAGAACCACCCCATACTGGGGCAATTAGGAGGTTAAGGTCATTGATTTTGGAGAAAAGGGATAAGCTAACTTGTGCTTGCTTCAGTCGTGTCAATTCATAAGCAATAATTGTCATTGATAACTGGATCTCTTTAGAATGAAAAAGAGTTTCAAATTGTATATTTCACTCAAATCCATACACTCATTCAAACACCACAAGGCCATTGATCTTTCTCAAACACTCCCCCCTAAAGCCATAACTTACTTCACTGGGCTTATACAATTTAAGTTCATGGTTTTAGAGCCATTAATTTCTTCAAGCGAAAACTCGGACACATGAAGGGTAAACACCTTTTAAAAAAAAAAAAGAAAGAAGGAAAAGAGAAAAAAGAGAAAAAGAAAAAAAAGGAAAAAAAAAGAAAAAAATAAAAAAAGAGAGAGAAAAAAGAAAACAGGAGAAAAAGAAGAAAAATAAGGGAAAAAGGAAAAAAAGAGAAAAAAAGAAAAAGGAAGAAAATAAAAGTAAGGTGATCACATCCCAAATGATAGCTTAAAAGCTCTTTAAGGGCTTAAGGCTCGAGCATCTTAGAAAAGTTGTATTCATGAATTCCAAGATAAAAGATTTGAGTTTTTCTAATATCCTTCAAAGTATAAACCTGAACAAGAGATTCCAAACCTAATGGAATAAAACTTTAATTCTATGGTCTTATCCACTATACACCCCTAATAAAACTCTTTTGACTAAAGAATTTGATTTATCTTAAACAATTATTACTCTTGAAACTAAGGCAAGCTCATCTTAGTGTTTCCATTAAGGGTCTTGACTTGGAGACCCGGGTTAAGATATTAAATTTTTTTTTTTAAATTGGCTAACACATTAACATTTCCCCTTTGTTTAAGCCAATGAACAAAAGCTTGTGTTACAACCTTGAGGAAAAAGATCTATCGGATCAATCAAAATGTATTACGTACAAGATTGATCATAATTTGCGGAATCGTAGTTAAGAGTGAAAATAAGCTATTTGAGAGTGCGAGGAAGTCCTCGTAGACTAAATTATTTAGATAATTAGGATACTTTTCCTAGTGTGAAACTTATGGATGCAAAAGTTAAGCGTGCCCTAGGGGTAGGGGAAGCATTTTGCCTTGAAATCAAATGGGAATTCCCTACAGCAAGACCAACAAGGTCCTCAATTGAACTTTTTTCCTATTCCCTCATCATAGTGGACAAGCAATCAAAGATGAAGAATAAATGGCTAATGGGCTAAAAGAATGGATATACCGCTTATCTATAATATTTAGAGTCGATATAATTTGTGTACTTGTTAGTAAGGAAAAGATAAACCATTTTTTGAATAAAGTACACTTTTCCTTTGAGTTCCTAAAAATGAAAGTGTAGATCCCATAAAAGATGTTAAGGGGAGGGGGGTCGGGGGGTTGAGGGGCCCCACCTTCTTAATAGCTTAAATGGAGTGATAGAAGTTGAAGATTGATTGCGTAACACGAATAAAAATCAAAAACTAAATAGAATAGAGAGAAAGAAGATCAGACAATTGATTTATAGAGTTTCAATCTTTTGCCTACTGCTCTCTTCCAACTCCATTACTAGGTACTCGATCCTCTTCACCAATGTCGTTCCACCAATCCAAACTTTTTAATAAAAAAATATCAATGAGAGATTACAAGGATATCCAGTCACTTTTTTTGTCCTATCTCACTAGCTTCTTTCTAAGTTAAACACAGGACTCAGGGAACTCTCTAATCCTCTCCTGTTCAAAACATAATGTCAATAATGTTTACAATGAAATTGCAACAATACAATCAAAAAGCTCTTTACAACTTTCACACAAATGCAATAACAATGAAATAACAAAATTGTTTTCAGTTAGTTTCTGAAAATCTGTCGAGAGAATTTTTAAATTCGATTCCGATATTGAGTGTGCAGTTCTCCATCTTGTACAACATCATCACTATATTAAATAAACTCTCATGTAACAGCTAGAAATGGCTAGTTCCAGATTTTTCTCCAAGATATCTTTATTCAAACACAATTGGTTTTGTTGTTGGAGAAATATCCCATGAAAATAGGAACCAAATACTTGAATATTTGAAAACTTGAATCCTTTTGTTCCTGATTTGTTTCTTTGCCGAGTTTACGTCATTTGACAATTGCTGTACGTGATGATATGATCCAATCCTCTTTTGATTACGTGAAAATTCAAAAAATAGAAAATTACACTTCAAATATTATGGATAGGCATGAAAATATATGATAAAATCTTCATATATCTTGCTATTCAAGAATAGTCCAGCACTTGATCATAGTTTATTCGATATTTTAACTTCTTTTAGACCTTATTTGAAATTTTGAATTAAACAAACTCCTAAAAATCTGGACAAATATATCCAAAATATCTAGCCTTATCTTTTATATGCTACCTTACGATCCTTGAGAATTTTATTAAAAATGAGCTAAAAGAAATGCATCAAGCCTTGTAGAATTCTAAGCAGAAACTTGTTCAACATAGCTTCCTAATATGTTTGAAAATTTATTTGAATATATTGCTCAACCATTAATTAACCATTCTATAAAATTGAAACTAATCCAACTTAAAATCCCCATGGACTTAACCATCTTAATGGAATGAAATTAAGTACATTACCCAAATATGCCTAATAAAGTGGAGCTAAGCCTTCTACATATTTTTCCAACTTAATTTATTCAAATTATTTAGAAAATAGCGTAAGAACAGCTATTGATACCGATACTGTACACAATTAGTATTATTTTGATCTGTTACTGATATACATTCTGACATATATTCTGACTAGCACAAATCCAAACTTAATTTTCTTCCTTGAATTGATTTCATTCTAAAGTTAACTTACACACTTGATGTTCTTGTTAAACATACTTTAACCTTTTTCCATTGTGGTTTCTTTTAGAATTAATCAATGTTATATCATGATATATCTATACACATCATAAATATATTAGTGATAACTTATCACATGTTTTGTTATCATTAAAACCAAATTAAAAGACTTAACAGAAAGATTTGAAAATTTGTAGTGAGAACTTTAGTTATCCTCAAGTTAGGAACTTCAATAATCTCTTATAACTCAAGAACCTTAGTTATCCTTATCTTAGGAACTTTGTTTATCTTATATCTAGGAATCTTAGCCATCCTTAAGGAGCTTTGATCATCTTATCGTTTAGGAACCTTAGTCATCCTTAGATTAGGAACTTTGATTATCCTATGGTATAAGGAAAATTTAAGAGCTTCGGCAAGATTATTTAGGAGCCTTTGTCATCATATTGAAGAGCTTACGCTATCTTAGGAATTTTGGGAAGTTTAGTTATTCTATGTTCAGAGAGTTTCAGCTTGCATTAAAGAATATTGGTTATCCTAAAGATAAAAAAAAAAAAAATAGCCATGCCTTCAAACCCTTTTGTTAAGTTTTCTTCTTTAAATGATCTATCCTTTTGAGAAGTTAATTTTTCTTTTAAAAACATCAATTTTTCGACATAGTGCCTAATCTTATCCCTTTGCCCTATCTTTTCAAGACCGGCCCCCTAATCTTTGCCCCGTCCTTTCAAGACGTGCCCCCTATTCCTTTGCCCTATCATTTCAAGATAGGCTCCCTATTCTTTTGTCCTATCTTTTCAAGATGGGCTCTTTAATTTTTTGTCTTATCTTTTTGAGATGGCTCCCTCATTCCTTTGCCCTGTTCTTTTAAGACAGGCCCATTTATTTCTGTTACCCTATCTTTTCAAGATAGACCCCCTAATCAAGATAGGCATCATAATCATTTGCCATATCCTTTTAAGATAAACCCGTCTTAATATTTTTGCCCTATCCTTTTAAGATATGCTCCCTAAACTTTTGCCTTATCTTTTCAAGACAGACCCCTAATTTTTACCCTATCCTTTTAAGACAAGCTCCTTAAACATTTGCCCTATCCTTTCAAAATATACATCCTAATCTTTTGCCATATCCTTTGAAGATAAGCACTCTAATTTTTTTGTCTTATCCTTTCAAGATAGGCATCATATTCTTTTGCCCTATCCTTTTAAGACAAGCATTCTAATCTTTTGCCCTAATCTTTTAAGATAGGTACCCTAATCATTTACCTTATCCTTCTAAGATAGGCACCTTAATCTTTTTATCCTATCCTTTCAGGATAAGCCTCTTAATCATTTGCTTTATTCTTTCAAGATAAGCTCCCTTAATCGTTTGCCTTATCCTTTCAAGATAGCTCTGCCTCCCCCCCTCAATTGTTTGTCCTATTCTTTCAAGATAGGCCCTCTTATTCCATTGACCTGTCCTTTCAAGACGGGCCTCCTATTCCCTTGCCCTGTCCTTTTAAGACAAGCCCTTTTATCTTAACCTTGTCCTTTTAAGATGGGCTATTTTTTCTTTGCATTAACTTTTCAAGTTGGTATCCTTTTACCTCATCCATTCAAGATGAGATATTGCTCAGTTGACCATTTAAGTCAATAATCCTCATTCTATCAATTCAAGATAGGATCCGGCCAAAATGAGTATCTTTTTTGTCTTTGTAGCGAAGTTTAAATCAAACTTCGCAATAAAAAGGGACAACTATAGACACCTTATTTTTGCCATCCTTAGGATTCTTTTTTACTTATTGGGCTATAATTAAGAAATTATTATTATTTTGAAGAAAAAAATTTTAAAAATAATAATTTTTTTAAAAAAAAATTGAAAGAAAAATAAAAATAAAAATATAAAGTATCAAGTCGAGTCGAGTGAGTTGTTTAGGGTCGGATCAGACAATGGTTGAAGATGTACATTCGATTTAATAAATTCTGAGTCTTAAATAGTTAGGCTTTGTTAAAAAATATTTTTAGTCCAATCTAATAGAAAGTGGATTTTTATTTAATTTATATTAGACTAAATAAACTTAGGATTTGTTAAATGGGTTAGTGTACATTTTGGGCTAAATTAAGATGGACTGAATTTGACCCAAGATAGAAAGCCCAAACAAATGTAGGATTTTTAGAAACTTGATAAAATCTTTAATGAATTTAATAAATTCAAATCGGATATCATTGTATCTTATCAATATTAGATTTGTTAAAATTGGATCTTCATAATAAAAAGATCTAAAAGCTTCGAGCTTATGGTATATAAATAGTGGACATTGAGTTGTAAAAAGAAAAAAAAGAGACGTTTTTACAATTAGATCAAACTTACAAACACATAAAGTTTACATTGTCGGCACTTTACACATGATAATCACTGTTCACTATTCATGTCTGACACAAAAGCAGCCTCACCTAGCTGTCCTTATACCAAAACTTGTATACAATTCACATACAGCTAATCACTGTCTTGCACATACAATCACTCGTGCATAGCTAATCACTCTCTTATATGCGCCATAATTTTTTTATTCACATAGCTAATCACTCACTCACTTATGCTAGACTCTCTTTGTCATTACATACATGACCAGATTCATGCACACATATGCTCACAACCCTCATCGTCCAACACTAATCGTCTACACGCATGCTTACACACGAATTCTCACATCATGCTATTGCTCTTCATTCGCCCACATCTAGGACACACCGCTACACACATAAGTACGATATTCTCCTGTTTACTGTAGCACATGCATGATCGGCCATGCCTGCACTGTCACAACAACACAACATATATTGTAGTACGAATAGCACACAAGTACATACGACACTACGTATCCAACATAGCTCATTGCCTTGCATATCCAGCATACATACTAAACGATAATCCATTGCAGCTCACATTTGATCATGCATAAAAAACGTCCACTGTCCACGTTCCGTTCACATACACAATCTAACCTGTTTAGGCAATTAGGTAAATTAGATAGTTATTTATTTATTTTTTTAATTAATCATTTTATTTTTCTAACTTATTTTTTTTAGTGCAGGTTTTTTTTTAATAAATTTTAATAGACTATACGTCAATGAGTTTTTCAATTTTTACATAAATTGTTTTTTTCTTCTTCTTATAAATCTCATTGTTTTTTTTAGTTAAATTGCATTTTTATTTACCTAAAATTGCATTTTTAAAAGAAAGTCGCATATCTTTCCTCCAGGATTCATATCTTTGAAGAAGATATGTATCTAGATTGTATTTTAGTATATCTTGCATTTAGAATTTAGAAAAAAATAATTTTTAATACGTAGTATTTTTTTTAAATAAAAAATCTTAATTGGAGTTTTCAAAAAATTTAGTTAGTTAGTTTTTTTTTTTAAAGTAGATTCATGAAATTAAATATTTTTAGGTTTTTTTTTAAATAATAAATTGATAACTAACATAAATTTGGCTTGATTTTTTTTAAAGAAAAAAATCAATCTACTAAATCTTTTCTAAAAAAAAAATAGAACTATATTAGTTTGATCTTAACTAATTGGTATATAGGCTTTTTTAAGACAACCATATAATTTTTTTTTCCTTTTTTAGAAAATTCATAATAAAAAGTATAAAAAAATTCATTTTACTTACATTTTTACATATCTGTACATATTTTGGCATTCTTAGAAAAATTATAAAGAAATAAAAGCTCATCAGTTTTTTTATTTTTACATAGTGACTTAGCCTTAATAGATATATTTTTTAGAAAATCTACAAATTAATGGCTAAACCTTAATTTGATTTTTTTTACCAATTTAACTGGTTAGCAACTCTAATTTTTTTAAAAAAAATTTAAATTTTTTTTTCTTAATTTAATGTTGAGTAATTTATATTAAGTGGGTTGGGTTTAATATAGATTGAATTAAGGAAAACTGAAATATAACTCAATAGATAGTTTTCTATTTCTTTTGGTCATTGTTTATCTTTTATCTTGCTGCATCTAAGGATGTGTCCTTTAGCCTCTCTTAATGTTTTCCCTTGCCAATATTATTTGATCATTTTTACTTTATGTTGTCTACATTGTTGATTTAAAGTCATTAGCTCTTCTCCTTTAGGTTTTTTTTTTAACTTATATTGGTTAATCTTTATCTAATTTACATTTTCCATTGGTGGCTCTACAGTGATAGTGTTAGTTAACATGGATCCCCAATTTGCAGGCAAATAACTTGATGAAGATGTCATTATTTGTGATTTAGAAGCCAATATAACTTAACTCAAGAACCTTTTGGTTGGAAAATAATCATTAATAGGGTTTAGAATAAGGCAAGAGTTATTAATATCCTTAAGTAATCATGTGAGAGAATAAAGGATTTTGAGATCTCTGTTGTGGGAGAATTTGTTCCTTATTGTGACCAATGATTTATCTGTAGTAGAAAGATAATTGGACCCAAGTTTGCAGACAATGATGGGTTGTCTAATAATTTAAGGAAATGGAATCCAAAGCAAATATTAGATGATAGTAATTTCTCTAATATTAGTTACTAAATTCAGATTCATGGTTTACCCCCTATCCATGCTCATAGAGACAAATGTTGAGGAAAGTGGAACTAGAGTGGGATAAGTTCAAAAGATTGAATCTTTTAATTATGTGAAAAAAAATTACTTGAGGGTTCGAATTAGCTTCAAAGGTGATAAACCATTACCGGGTGTTTTGTGAATCTAAAACGTAGATGGTGAAGAAATGAGAATACAGTTAAAGTATAAGTGACTTAGGCATCTTGAAAACATATATATAAGGAGAGGAGATGAAAACTTTGAGCCAAAGCACCTTGATCCTTGGTTGAAATCTTCATATAATTCAAAATCTACAAAGACAAGAAGATAGAGCACGTGATATGGTGGTGTCTAACCCAAAATAAGGAAAGTGAGATGCAAAAGGAAGGCAATGAATCATCCTTGATACGGGCATACAAATTAAGGATTCAAACTTGACTCAAAATCAAGAGATAATGAGCAATAAAGTGAAGGTTGATCCATTGTTGACTAAGAATGTACAATCGAATCAGAGAAATAAGTTAATTGAGAACTTTCCATGTTTGCATGATACTCTTTTAGCAGCTTTTAGAGAGAAATTATATTCTCTTCATAGCAATATCATTTTTTCTCTTGTTCATCTATTTTCAAATCAAATCAACCTACCTAAACCTTGACAAGTCAGCCCAACTTTGTTGCTATATCAATCCTTTAAAGCTTGATATCGATCCTTACCAACAACACCAAAACCAAATCTTGGTTTCTTATTCTAACCCTTTAGACCCAGATTCCTTTTCAAACCATATGAGCCTAAACCACATTACTTGTTTATTGATGGATTGTTGACCTTAGGACCACTTGTTCGAGCTCACCTCCAAGATCTACAAACTCTTGTGAGAAGGATCCAGTCTTCTCAACTTACCAAGGATGACCTCCAATACCAGGAAGGCATGATGCTGAACTCCTTATATACCTAGCTTGGACATATTTTGATCTCTTCTATTACTTGCATAGATGTTGAACCCATAACCTAGTCTAGTATGGCCAGCCTATAGAGCAACAAGGCCGAGGTCCCTAACTTTCACCTCTAAGCCTTATCATGCCAACCTGTTATATCTTAGTCTATCGATCAACTACAACATCAGATTAACTCAACCACCTATCCTACTCTTTTTTCAACATTATACTATATCCTCTTTGTTTTATTTGTCTCCTTTGCCCCTTCTAGTAATATACTAGGTTTCTTTGCTTTATATTACCCTTTATGTAATTTCACACATTGTCTTGTTGCCGTAAGGGACATACTATAAATAGTCTCTTATTATTGTAGTCGGAATCATCTTACATCTTTCATCAGCTAATGAATATTCTCTCTTGCATCTTTCGAGTGGCCCAAAAAAGTTATGAACCCGCACTCTTATCTAATCTTGCTAGTAGCTCGAGGTTAGTGGCGAGTAGACCTTACCTTACACTCATACATTATATTGAGTAGAGGTTAAGTCGAATAGTGTTTATTGGTGCATGATATCTAGCAAGTAGCTTCATGTAGTTACTAGAATTACTAATATATCCATTTACCCATTCTTTGATATCTTGAAGGACCCACCTAATTGCCCTTACGGTAAGACCTAATGATAATTTAGCTTTTAGGCACATCATATATAAACCTCATAGCCTTAATCACACACAACCACATACCAACTATATCATATAGAAATAAACTACATTCCCTGTTCAAGAACCTTATAGCTTGATCGCACAAAACCACATACTAACTACATCATACAGGAACCGCCTAGTGATGACCAAATAATGAGTAGAAATTCAAAAGTTGTGACTTTGACAAAGAGATTCGAAAATTTGCATTAGTTGAACCTATTAAAGGAACAATAGAGTCCATGTTTAAAAGTGGAAAAAAAAAAAACAAGAAGTGCCCTCTCTAATAACAAAAGCTCCTATAATTTGTCTACTAAGAGAGTTAGAAAGGAGGGATGTGTTTCAAAGTTGAAAATGTTACAAATGAAGAAAATTAGAGGGCAAGGTTCATGTAATACTAATGTCCATGTGGTTTATAAGTGATCCTACAAGAGAAGGTAAGCTTATATAAAGAGTAAGAAATTGGTGAAAGGTAAACTTGAGTTTGACACTCAATGGATTGAAGTAAAGATTGAAGAGATAAACCATTTATTTGAATATGGCCTTGGTGGTTGGCCTGAAGCCAACCAAGAGCCATGAATGCCATAAGTTGGAATTGTCAGGGTCTAGGTTTGTAGACACTCCGTTTTTGCCCTTTGTAATTTTAGTTCTTTTCTCAAATTTCACTATCGTTAGAACACACCGAAATAGGCCTTCTTCTTTTTTTAGTTATTTTATTATTTTACCTTATTTTTATCTTTAATTTTAGCTGTGCTTTCAAAAAGTTATTTTTAGTGCATATGTGATTCGTACAATTCGATTGACCTAGTTATGGTGTTATTTTATTATTTTATTTTATTTTATTAAAAATAAATAAATTGAACTAGGTATAAGATCCAGTCTATGAAGATTAGGGTCAAATCCCTAAAGATTGTATGCAAGACCCAGGTGTATAGGTGCTAAAGCACATGTGTTTCTTTTGAACCAATTGCGTGAGTTTCGGGTATGGGTGATCGCACATGGCATGTGCGTACGCTCCCCATTCTGCTTCTCCTTCCTTTTTTATTTCTCCTATAGCTTGTATGAATGGAGATTTCTAGAATAAATTAAGGGAATTTTCTATTCAAACTAACCCTCGCCCCCTCTTCCCCCCTTTTAAATTTTAACTCATGTTCTAAATCTATATTTTCAAAGATTAACTTGAGCTTTATGTTTTGGGAAACTATACATAGTATACTCCAAATTGGGACAAAAAATACCTTTTAATTTTCTTAAATCACAAATTAATTCAGACTTCAAAAAAAAAAATATATATATATTAAATACTTAAATGAAATTTGCAAAATCTTATTCTTTAGGCAATTTCCTCCTAATCAAGATGTAAACATTGATTATTAATGTGTTCTTGCACATTTTCATCATTTAAACCAATACTGTCCGCAAAATTCGAAGGCAGATTGGGCAAGAACATATTAAGCCCTCATACTAGTGATCTTCCATTTTTACATTTTTCCAAATTAAATCTAAACTTCACTAGTATAAATAAGATGACATACTTCACGTCGAGTAGAGATTATAACAAAAAACTCACAAAAATACACCTAATTTAAGCTTTCTCTCTCTAAAACGAAGGAGTTTCTCTCTTTAGGAATGACCTTACCGCTAGTTATCTACATCAAAAACCACCATAAAGGTCGTATTTGTAGTGTCCCCAAACCCCAAACATTCCACTTTTCATGCCCAAACGCTCCCCTAGCCACTCCACCATGAAAGACCATTTTCTTCATTTACCACCACCTTTAAATTTCAAACACCCTAGAAACCACTACAACAACCCAAGACATTGCTCCTACCCCCCTTGAATCCAATTAGAAACACATAAAAATCATGTTTCTCGTTGGTTTTGAAGATGAGATTGGTTGAAATCACATTTAGAAGTTGCCATAGGTAGGTATTCAAGTTCTACTTGTTTGGAAGATCAAGATTTGACTTGACTCGAACTGATCCAACTACAACCCAAACTAGGAATGTGTTCTCTTCCCTTTTTTTTTTTAAATTATTTTGTTAATTTTTTATTTTTAAAAAAATAATAAAAATAAAGATACAATAATAAATTAGTCTAAATAGCCTTTATCTTTTATTAATTTTTTAGGGACATTTAGGATTTTCTTATTTCCAAATAATAACATATTCTTTCTCATTAAGTCATGTTTTTTTAAGAGTTTTTCCATAAAGAGCTCTTTTCCAAAAGTTGGTTAATTGTAAGCTATAGAGAAGTGAAACAATAATTTTTTTTTGGTTTGTTAGAAAAATTATTTTTTTCAAAATAGAAAAAAATGAACCTTTTTTAAAATATTAGACTTATAGAAATTTCAAAATGAAAATGAAAATTAGATTTATAGGAATTTCAATGATGTCTAGCTCCATATGTGGGAAGATGACTATAGGAACGATGGGTGAAGGAATCCCAAGTTGCTCATCTAATTGAATCACTATAGGGTGATCAACTTGCAAGTCACACGCTAAAGTATATCCATGTCTTAACTTAGGCTAATGAATGAAGCTAAGTGCATCCATCCCCTACCTATCTTGAACTAGAAATATAACTTTAGCTTCAATGCTGACTCCTTCTTCCCTCTTCATCAAGTACATTAGCTCTACATTTGAGAGGACTAGCCCAAGTGTTTGAATTAATATGTCTTGATAATGACTGATCTAGTAGAGGCTTAGGCTCGATCTCCAGGATATCCAAACATTTCAGATCATACATGGCCTTCTAACTAAGGCCATCTCTTCGTAAAGAATTCTCAATCTGTGACGGAATGTGATGATGGTTTCACCCTCTTGCATATGAAGGAGTACAAGGTTATGGCAAATCGCAAGTACGTTCCCCTTATCAACAAAAAAGTTCGTTAAGTATTACTTAGACTTTTCTTTTTAAGATTTTATTATCTATTTGAACATTTAGAAATCCTATCCCAGTTTTACCCCTATTTACCTCTCTTAGTAGGTAATCCCAGTATCTAAGGTAAGGTTTTATTTTATCATTATTTTAAACCTAACGTTATGATTCTACTTTATTCTATTAAGATTTGAATAGTATCATTATCGTGGTAAATCTTCGTGCATCGTACAAAAAACTACAATCAACCCCTTTGTTGATCGTAAGCCTTTTATACAATATATAAGACTCTTTCCATTCTATGTTACCATTGGTATTTAGACGAGTAATACAGAGCACATTAGCTGAAATTACCACTTAATTATGTAAATTACTAAAATAAAGCGTAGAACATAGAATTTTGCAACAGAAATTATTACAGTACAAACTAAGTCCATATAAGTCTATGTATCTCAAAAGTTAAGCTAATCAAAAGAAATACACAATTCTTATCCATGATTGTTAATTTCCCTCTCTTACTCTTTGAAGCACATAGTCCTATCTCGACACAAGACTCACCTTAGGCATTCCACAACCTAGATTGGTGAAGAGGTTGTCTTGCATCAAAAGAAATCTATTGGGATGTAAGCTTATACTTAGTGAGTTAATCTCTTTATCATGATATACAACAATTTATTTAAATGCATAAACATATGATTGCATGAAATACTCGGAATGCTGAACAATACATGCAACGACTTAGGAGCTGTATACAACTTAGAATTATGCCCCTTATAGTCAAGGTTGGAGATAATTAACCTATATAAACTATCAACCGAGTTCTAGCACCTGGGTTTTTATTCCACTTGCACCAATGTACTCAAATCAACTCAAACATATACATAATATAAACAACTTTACTTTTCATATAGAAAATGCATTCTCCTTTTCAAAAATCAAAATCAAAACTCCTAAGTCTAGCGGTGTGGTGGCGGCCTTTGCAATCTATGTTACATACCCTAAGTGGAAGCCACAAGACACAACCCTTCGCTAATGGTTAGCGTCCCTTAGCACACAATAAGCCCAAAAACTAAGACAGAGACTTAATAATATATAAGTAGTATAACTGTTGCCTAATCCTTATAGGATCCCTTGCTCTTATAAGTCCCTTTCTACCTTTTGTATGAGGTGGCAGTTGAGATAGTTGTAATGCAAACATGAGAAATGCATGACTTATTGAATTCCTTAATCAAATAATTACTTAATCCGGTTTTCATTGTAATTAGATAATTGCATTCCATAATAGCAATACATATTTATCGTCATAAATAACTTTGTTTATTATCTGATTAGCAAATCATGGAGTTTAATCACAATATCATACATGCATTTCCAATGTACTCAAATTTAAAACTAACTAGAATATCACCTTATATACATGATAATATACTAATGAAAATATATAATCCCTTAGGCATGGTATTCTAAATGTACTCAAATTTAAAACTTACCTTTCCTAAGTGAGTTTGAAGGGTGGATTCTTTCACTTAGTGTCTTCTTTTGCTCCTTGTTTTTCCTCCCTTTTTGTGAGATCCTTAAGTTGTCAAAGCCTAGGTGTTTGAGTGTGGTTTTGAGGTGTTCTAAGGTTTTCTGGAGTGGTTTTTTAAGTAGACTAAAATAGAGGAACAAAAGGGCACTTCTTGTGCCTTGAGTGTATGTGTGTGAGTGGTGGCAAGGATGGGAGAAGAATGGGGCTTTGTCTTTCTTTTGTTTGTGAACTTAAGTGTTTGAAGAGTGAGAGAGAATGAGAGGATTTTGTGGGGAGAGTAGTCGGTTGCAATTGTGTGTGTGTAACTTTAAACAAAGTCTTTTTATTGCTTCCAATTTAGTGCACAAACTTTACCATGTAATGATTAGATGATGTAAGTAATATGAGAAAATCATAGATGTGAAAGATAGTGGATTGGATGTTTGATTGACATGGAATGGCTCCCCATTCCCTCCTCTTCCAATAGGCCAGAACTGTGTCCTTTAGGGGCATGGTCTTATCGCATCCTCTTGATTTAGAATTAAATAGATAAGATAGTTAGATAGCTTATCCATGTGTAGTATAGCTTATGGTAAGATAAGGAAATTGTCTTATCATGAGCTTTTGAAGAGTTATCAAATAATAAGCAAATCTAACTCTCATTTGATAAGTTATTTAATGTGATTAGTTGATTTACCTATTTATAAGTGGCATAGCTTATAAGGAGTTAACGAAATTATCTCATCTTATATCTATAGGGAGTTGTCCTATGATAAGTTAATCTGACTTTCACTATTGTCTTTAATTTTAATAATTTCAAAATTGAAATTAAATTGAATTGATCGATTAGAAGTTTCATATGTATGGTTCTTTTAAGGTTCGGTTCTTATAATAGTTAATATATTATGATTTGCCTCTTAAAGGAAATTATAGCTTCTAGAGTTGAGTAAAATTGGTTAAGTTTAAATTTTCAATTATTCGTTTAAGGTCTCAAAATTCTTAAGTATCTATAGTTCGTAATAGGATTTAGGGTTTTGGATGATTTAGGGTTCGTTGTTCTTGTATTAAGGTTTTCATTGACATTGAAACTTTTGAGTTGAAAGACTAGGTGATGTGCTTAGAAGCTTAATTATCACTAGTGTAGACACCTCATTTTTGCCATTTTTCATTTTTATTTTAGTTGAGCTAGGTTAATAAAAAATAAATAAATAAATAAAACAAAAAATAAAAAAATAAAAAGAAATAAGAAAAATAAAAAAAGAGAGTCGTATCGTATCGTATCAAATCGAATCATGATGAGTCAAGTCAAATTATATTGAGTCAAGTTGTGTCGAGTTGCGTTATGTCGTATTGGATAGTTTAATATCAAATTAGATAACAGTATGTGATTAATTTAATAAATTATTAAGTCATTGGAGAATTGGGCTTTATTAAAGTAATTTTGCCCTAGTTCGATTTAAAATAAAATTTTTTCTAATTTATAATGGGCCAAAATAGAATAAGGATTTATTAGATAAGTTATTGGGCTATCTCTAATTGGATTGGATTGGGCCTTGAAAAATAGGAAGCCCGAATTAAGTAGGGTTTCTATAAAACTAGGTCAAATCTTTAAAAAATCCAAAACATATCTTTCGTATCTAAAGTTCGTTATCGTGTATAGGATTTGTTCAGATACAAAAGATTCAATAAATGGGTTTATAAATAGAAATTTAGTAATAAAGTTTGGGACATTTTTATTAGTTACAAGTTCACTAACAAATCCTGACTAAATTTCCGATCCTCAACGAAGTCTCGACGTCTACAATTCCAAATTTTCAAAAACCCAATCTCTAAATTTCGAATTTCTAATCTCTTAACAACCTAATTTCTAATCCACGAATTCCCAAACGTAATCCAAAACTTGACGAACCAGCAAAGTCTTCACGTGGCCTCCAATTCCCTGATGCAACCAAACAAAGCTCAGTTGCCATAAGACCCCTAACTTTCTACGCCGACCATCATTGACGAAGCCACGATCCCTAACAATAAATTCAATCACTACACTGTCTAAGCCCCAAGCACCTGGTTGAATCCCTACAAAGGCAAACAAACACAACAATTCAATGCTTGATTGACAAAGCCAACTCTATAGCTGAAATCCAATTTCAATATCCAGTGATGCCAAAGTTGATCCAACGTCCAAATTTCTGAAGCCGAAGTTAGATAAAATCTAAGGCCCAAATTTCTAAAGTTGAAATCTAATGTCTAACTTTCGAACTTCAACAATTCTCCCTAACGTCTAATCGATTTGAAGTCCACTCAACGATGTCTACAATTCGAAGATACGTCCCCTTTGCTTAACATTCCACGAGCACAATTCACTTTGCAGTTACGAGCACGATGAACACCCCGACGGACATAGCACCGATAGAATCGCACTCGACTTGACCGGTGGGTAAATTTTTATTAAAAAGAATCTACCTAGTATATATTTTAAAAAAAGAGAATTACGGTCGGTTTGATCTTGATTAGCGGATACGTAGGTACCTTTGGGACAACAGTGTAAAAATTTTTTTTTTTCCCTTTGTATTAAAAAATAATTGAAAAATCTCTTTAGTTATCTTTTACTTATTTAAGTATATTTTTTGTATTTTTAGAAAATTATAAAAATAAAAACCCATCAATTTTTCTTTAGTTTTTTACATGGTGACTTAGTCTTAATAAGTTAGCTCTCGAACTTAATTTTTTTATTCAATTTTTCTAAAATGTTATTTTCTGAGAAAATTCATAGATCAGTATTTTTTACTAGTTGAATTGGTTGGCGACTCTAATTTTTTAAAATTATTTAGAAATATTTTCTTAGTTTAATGTCGAGTAACTCATATTAAGTGGGTTGGACTGAATTTAGGCTAAATTGAGGAAATCGAAATAGGGTTTGACAACGAGGACTTACTGTAGCAGATTTAAACCAATGGGTCCTTCGAAATATCGAAGAAAGTAGAGTAAGTAGGTCTATGAACTGACTAGGATAGCTGACGTGAAGCTGTTATTGGTTCCGTGTACATAAAAAAGAGATTCTTAGTACATACGAAAAGGGTAAAATGAACAAGCGACAAAAAGGGAAAAATAGTATAATATCATATGAAATGGACAGGTGGCGGCGCAATATTAGTTTTGTGCAAGGATTTTATAGGTAAAGCAATTGCATAGAATTAAGATGCGGCAGCATCAGGGACTATTGAGATGAGGGAAGGGTACAGTAAATGTTGGTAAGAAGTCAGAAGAAAAGTACTTGGTCCGAAAAAGAATGTCTCGTCACTCAACAAGAGTCACTTAGCAATTGAAAGTTTAATCATTCACCATATAGCCCTCAGCAAGCAAATAGTTGGTGTCGGCATAAGAATCGAGCAGGGTGTAACCTTTTGGAGTTATCAAGGAATTCAGCTATCCTTTTTTCGCATAGAGTTTCTCATTATTGGCAAGTTACTAAGACAGGATTCTTTAAGTGAGGGATTAAAGGCCTTAGAGTCGCGCGTAAGTAAGACTAATGGTTGGCAGCTCATCAATTCCTCGGGGTTGTTGAAGATTTGCCCTTAAATCTTGGCCCTCTTTTTCATCGGGTACATAAGGTGTCAGGTCAGTCACATTAAAACTAGCAAATACATTATATTTGTCGGGCAGTTGAGTTCATAGGTATTGCCGTTGATGCGCTTAAGGTTCTTAAAAGGTTTACTTGATTTGGGGGAAAGCTTGTTCGTCCTCTTCCCAAGGAAACGCTCCTTGCTGAGGTGGACCTAGAAAAGGTCTTCGAGGTTATAAACCATTCGTCTCCTTCCATGGCTTCCTTGTTCCTTTTGCCAAGCTATAGTCTGTGCCAATTGTTTGTCAATCTTTTGATGTAACTTTTGGAATTCCTTAGCGTGCTACAGGCCAAATTAACTTTCCCTTTGTACGGCCGGGCTAATAGCTATATCCAAAGGCAAGTTTGGGTTAAATCCATAGACAACCTTAAAAGGTGAACTTCCCGGCGAGCTATGAATTGATAGGTAATAAGAAAACTCAATAATAGGTAGGCATAGGTCCCAATCATGTAAGTTCTTCCTTACAATTGATTGCAAAAGGTTACCTACTGTCCTGTTTACTACCTTGGTCTAGCCGTCTATTTGAGGGTAGCAAGAAATATTGTACATAATCTTAGTGTCGAGTTTCTTCTATAGGGTTTTTTAGAAGAAACTCATAAGTTTCGAATCATGGTTGAATACAGCACTTCTTGGTAGCCCATGTAAACGTACAATTTCCTGCAAAAAAGGGTTTAGTGATAAATAAAGCATCATTAGTTCTATGGCAGGGAATGAAGTGGCTCATCTTGTTGAAACGGTCAACAACAATCATAATGGAGTCATATCTTCTCGGCATTTGGGGAAGGCCAAGCATGAAATCCATGCTTAGGTCGATCCATAGGTGCTTAGGTATGGGCAGAGGTATACACTTTCCATACGCTCTCTCTTTCCTTTTGTATGTTTACATACTTTACACCTTTGAAGAACTCAGTGCACATCCCTCATTATCTCAGGCTAGTAGAAATGTTCTTTCAGTATTTCAGTCGTCCTCTTTTCTCCAAAATAGTCGGCTAGGCCTCTAGCATGAGCTTTACGGATGAGTAGTTCTCTAGTCGAACCACTCGACACATAAACTTTCTTGCCCTTCATCAGGAACCCCTGACTCAAGTAAAACCCATCCACAACACTTTCAATATTGCACTTGGCCACTAAAGGCCCAAAATACTGGTTGTGCTCATATTGATCAAGCCGGGTGCTGAATCTAAGTACCTTGGATTGCATAGTTGTAATAAGGGTGTGACGACGGGTCCACCATGGTGTTTGTGCTCCCCTTCTTATACCTGATAACATAGCAAAAGGTCTCTAAGAACTCAACCCACTTAGCATGATGTCGAGAAAGTTTTTTCTGCCTACAAAGATGCTTGAGAGAATCATGATCTGAGTAGATGATGAATTCTCTCGGTAACAGATAATACTACCAGTTTTGTAGTGTTTGAACAAGGGCGTAGAACTCCTTACTATAAGCTGAGTAATTCAGGGTAACACTTAGAAGTTTCTTACTGAAATAGGCAATTGGTCAATGTTCCTACATGAGGACAGTACTAATGCTAACACCAGAAGCATTATACTCTACCTAAAAAACTTTCTTAAAATTTGGCAGGGCGAGTACTAGAACAAACGTCAACTTAGAATTCACATCTTCAAAACTCTTCTAAGCTTTCTCTAACCACCTAAACTTAGTGTTCTTCCTGGTCAATTAAGTTAACGGAGCAGTTATGGAACTGAAGTTTCAAATCAATCTTTAATAAAATGAAGCTAAACCATAGAAGCTCTTGACTTCAGCAGCACTAGTTAGTGTAGGCCACTCAAGAATAGCTCTGACTTTCTCGTCATCAACTCGAACTCTTTTCCCTGAAATAACATATTCGAGGAACATAACCTCACTTTGATAGATCACACGTTTCTTTAGGTTACTGAATAATCTCTTGTCTTAGAGGATGTCAAACACCAATCTTAATTGCTTAACATGAGTGATGAGGTTAGCACTATAGACTAGAATGTCAACACTATGTAACTCATTTAGCATATCATCTAATCATTGAATCAGATATCGATACTTAACAATAATTTTGTTGATGGTACGACTATCAATGTGCATTCTCTATGACCCATCTTTCTTTGATACTAGTAGGGTTGGGATGACACATGGCTTCATGCTCTCTTAGACATACACGCAATCCACTAACTTGTTAACTTGCTTCTTTAGCTCGGCTATCTGCTCAGGATTAAGTTTATAAGCTGGTCGGTTTAGTAGAGCTGCTCCTGGCTAAAGATCAATGCACTACTTAATGCCTCTTAGGGGAGGTAAACCTTTGGAAATTTCGGTAGGAAATAGGTCGACATACTCTTTAAGTAGAGCTCTCACTTTGGTTAGACAATTTTCGGCATCTCTCACCTCCAAGAGTCTCTTGACTAAAAGGAACACATAGTCCTTGGCCTTAACTTCTCAAGCAAACCAAGCTTGGGAAATTACTAAAGAATTTTGCTGTAGTGATCTAGCAACCTTTTCTTGGGCTTCCTACACTTCCTTAGGACTCATAGGTGTCAGTATATTTTCTTCCCATCCTTTTGGAACATGTAGGCGTTCTTATACTCATTGTGCAACACCCTTAAGTCAAATAGCCATGGTTGGCTAAGTAATATGTGAGATGCGTACATGGAAAGGGCATCACACAATACCTCATCTCTGTACCTATCACCAATGGTAATCGATACTTTAACTTGCTCAACAACATGTAAGCCTCCTTTCTCATTCAACTAGTGAATCTTGTACGACCTAGGGTGTGGGAGGATTAGCAATTTCATGGCCTTTATTACCTCTTGTGCTATGACGTTGGTACAGCTCCCTCCGTCAATGATCAAAGCGCATAGCTTGCCATTCACTCGGCAATTGGTGTGGAAGAGGTTCTCCTTCTACTCATTCTCATTAGCCACAAATGTACTAAGAGACTATCAAATGACAAAACAATACTCGACACTGCCCTTGGGAGGTGTCTTAGGATCAGGGACTTCTTGAAACTCTCATAGCATCTGTTTGACTCCCATCTCTTCCTCTCCTTCACTCCCATTCTCTACTTCAAATTGGGGCTCGTCTCCCTTTGTAGTCATAACTCGGTGGTTCAGACATTGACTAGTCACATGTTCATAATTGAGACATTTAAAATATTTGATTTCTTAAGTTTTTCTTCTTAAGCTCTGACCTTGGTCTCTTCAGACCTCAAGTTCTTTAGCCTTGCCCCTACCTTAGCTTTCTTCTGGTTGGATTGGTACTTGCCCTGAATGTTCCACCTCGAAATTGTTTGATGCTCGATCATTCTTTAGTTGGCTCGGCATGCTACTCCTACTTAGCAACATAGGTTAGCTATTCGGGATTTGACTAACCTAGTTTCGTCTTTACCTTTCAACCCTCTTTGCTACCTTAAGGCTTCATCTAGAGTCGCAAGACTTCTGTAGCTCCACTATGTTACCAATTTCTGTCCTTATCCCAGAAGTAAACCTTATGATAGTTCACATCTCGGGTTCATCAACATCACACCAGATCATGAGTAACTGAAACTCTTGGACATAGTCGTCCACTGATCTACTACCTTATCTTAAGCTTGGAGACGTTTGAAAATGTCTTGCTCGTAGTGTTCGAGAACAAACCTAACTTTTAGGACCTTCATTTCATTTCATGTCCGAACTTCTTGTTGGGCTCTCAAGCTGACATTTTGCAACTTCTTCCACCACATTGTTGCATATCTAAAAAATTCTAATGTAGCTACTTGAATATGAACAGCATCCTCATAATTATAAAAGTTGGATATCTTTTTGATGTTCTCCTCTAAGTCTAAATAATCATCGATACTACCAGACCCATTGAAGCTTGGAATCTGTACTTTGAGGTATTCGACGCCCTTAAGAGCCTTGAGTTCATGCCCATCAACTTCAGCATACTTTTCTTCCTCTTCATTCTCCTTTACTTTATCCAATTCTAACCTCCTTCTCACCATTCTCTCGGTACGTCGTAATAGTGCTTGGTTTACAGGAATGGGCTATAGTGTATGAGGTTCATTCATTTGTCTTCTTAGTTATGTTCAACAACTCTCTCTCGTGGCCCAGTCTCTAAGACTCTTTGTACTGAAATTGCTAAATTAGCTACAATAGCAGCAAAGTCTGGTATCTATTCATCAATAGTATGTGGTGTTTATTGGGTAACTCAACTGCGATCATGAGCATTACTCTTAGCATCGTTAATCTCTCCTTGAACACTAGGATTCGACATTCTCAAAACGAATTGTCAGAAAATACTCTTCACACCGAAAATCCTTATACATACAAATATCACATGAATTGTAAATTTGCTTTATTCTTCCAAATGAAAACAAAGTATCATAAACAACAAACTAGTAGAGGCTATCACCACATAGCTCTCAGTTACAACCTTAAGCTTTAATACCAGAATTATATGATGTGTATTGGAGCTTAGTTATCATTAGAACTTATTGTTGTAGATTTGAACCAATGAGTCCTTCAAAATATAGAAGAAAGTAGAGTGAGTAGGTCTACCAATTGACTAGAATAGTTGATGTGAAGTTGCTCAGAGGATATGACACATCATCAACATAACACGACTTGATACTTCACTTGTATAATGCATAAGTTGATGTCAAGGTCCATCCACCACTAATTCTAAGCTACTTGGCAAGTTTAAATAAAAGTGTATAGAAAATAGACTTGAAAAGGGTTGTCTTGTAAGAATAGTATATTCAATGTGTATCAGTAAGGTAAGATGATTCCAGCTTACAAAGAGACAGGATTATTTGTAGTAAGTCTCCAGGGTAATATTATAAATAAAGAAATTACAAAAAGGTGTACATAAAAAAGGGATTCCTATTACATATGAAAAAGGTTAAAAAGGACAAATGACAAAAAGGGAAAAACAGTACAGTATCAAATGAAATGGATAGGTAGCAGCGCAACATTGGTTCCATGCAAGGATTCTCTAGGTACATCAATTGCGTAGAATCAAGATGTAGTAGCATTAGGGATTGTCGAGATGAGGGAAGGGTGCAGCAAGTGTCGATAGGAAGTTAGAAGAAAAGTACTCTGCTTGAAGAAGAATGTCTCATCACTCGGGAGGAGTCTCTCGGCAATTGAAAGCTCGATCATTTGATATAGAGCCCTTAGCAAGTGAATAGTCAGCATCGACATAAGAGAAAGAATAGAGCAGGGTATAACCTTCTAAAGTTGTTATGGAATTCAGCCATCCTTCTTCTGCATAGAGTTTCTCATCATCGGTAGGTTGCCGAGAGAGGATTCTTTAGGTAAGGGATTAGAGGTCTTGGAGTTACGGGTAAGTAAGAGGACTAGTGGTCAGCAACTCATAAGTAGGTTCAATTTTTAAATAAAATTTTAAGTTATTAGTTTAGTTGATCCTTAGGATGATTAAGAAGCACTCTTGGTTACTTAGATATCATCTAAAGCAGCAAGGTTTACAAAAACAAATTCGCTAAAACATAAACTTGGTCATTTTTAAGTTTAAAATCAATTAACCCACTCAAAATTTTTCGAAATGAACTATAGGAGTCTGATCCTGATTAGTAGGTACTTCGGTACTTCCGAGGTGACTTAAATTATGAAAAATTATTTTTCCCCTTTTGTAAAATAATTTTTTTCCTTTTGTAAAATAAATGTAATTTTCATTACTATTTGTGAATATATTTTAGATGGGTGACTTGAGAAATAAATTTAAATTTGGAAGGTAACAATGGTAGCCATTTAGGTTTAATAAGATAGCCATGAACCTAAGAAAATTTGGTTTTTTGAAAGATTTTTTTTTTTAATATTTCAAAACATAAGTTAGTGGCTAAATTAGAATTGATCTGCTTAATCAGTTCTAATTTAATTATCATTTTTCCAGTTTTATTAGGTGGCAACTCCAAAATATTTCAAAAAAAAAATTAGGTTTCCTTAATTTTAATCAAGGGTTTAAACTAAATAGGAATAGGGTTTAGTTTAAATCAAATTAAGGAAAATAAGAAAAAAAAAAGAAGAAAATTTCAGGCACCATAGGATCAACCCCAAACAATAAGAGAGCTACAATGCCATATTTCTCAATATGGACCTAGTCTAGTTTTCTTAATGGAATCTAGAAATAAATCATCAAAAGTGGAATTGATCAGGAGGAGGTGTCGCCTTGAGCACTCTTGTTGTGTAGATTATGTTGATTCATCAGGGAGGCTAACATTACGGAGGAAATCGGATGTGCAAGTGAAAACACTTTCAACTTCACATAATATTATCGATACATGGCTTTTGCTTCCATATAGACAAGTGCGTGTTAGAATCTCTTGGTGCTATGCTCACCTAAGTTTTGATCCTCGTTTAGAGTTTTGGCATGTGTTACGAAATATTGCAAGGTGTCTCTCTGATCCTTAGCTGGTTATTGGTAACTTAAACGAGGTTGCTATAGAGGAGGAGAAATCAGGAGGAAGAGATCATCCTATGCGTTAAATTATTGCCTTCCAAAATATGATGAATGAGTCAACTGGTTGATGTAAGTTTTTAAAGGGTACCTTTTACTTAGTCTAATGGCAGTGACGGAGAGGGTTTAGTAAGAGAAAGCATAGATAGAGGATTGACTAATCTAGATTAGGCGAGCTGTTTCCTCATATGTAAATAGTGAATAACATCAAATTATTCAACTTTGGTGTTGATGATTGAATTAAGTGATAAAAAAGGACCAGAGCTCTTTAGGTTTGAGCAAAACTGGTTGTACTATGTAAGGAAACTATAGCAAGCATATGGGCTGAATCTGAAAATTCTACCAAGTGTTAGAGGTTTGATGACCATTCTTGAAAAATGTCGAAGGGCCATTCTATCCTGAAGGAAATCCAAAGGTTCTAATAACAAAGTTGTGATTGCAAAGATATCAAAGATGCTTGAATTACAGCAATCCGAAACAACATCTATTATTGATATTAGCAACTCGACAAAGTATTGAGGCACAAAGAGTTACACTGGCATCAGAAATCTAACCTTAATTGGATCAAGTTTGGTGATGAAAATACTAATTTTTTTTCATCAAACCATTGTTTCAAGAAAGCCAAGAAAAAAAATCCTTCGCTTACAAAATCAGAATAGAGAATGGATGGAGCACGAGGAGGAGATTAATGAGGAGTTCTTGAGTTATTTCATGGGTTCATTTACTTCGAAAAATAGTCAAATTGAGCAAGAAACTCTTAATTTTGTGGACAAAAAAATTTCAGATGAACAAAATAGATGATTGACTATAGACCTATAAAGGATGATGAAGTTAAGAATGTAGTCTTTGAAATGGAAGCATTTAAAGCACCAAGACCTAATGGTTTGAGTGGCATATTCTATCAAGCAAATTGGTAAGTGGGGAGATACTTAATTGATGCTGTTAAGCAATTTTTTAATTCAGGTATGTTTCCACCTCATTTCAATAACACAAGTATGGTGCTTATCCTTAAGGTTAAAAATCTTGAATCCATTTTATTTTAGGCCTATTAGCTTGTATAATTTCTCCTATAAAACAATTTCTAAAATATAAGCTAATAGGTTTTGACCATTGCTTAATTCGATTATGTCTTCTTTCCAAAGTGCAATTATATCAAGTTATCTTATACATGATAATGTGGTAATTGCTTATGGAGTTTTCTATGCAATAAAATTGAATATATATATATATAAACCACGTATGTGCTATTAAAATCGATATGGCCAAAGTGTATGATCATGTGGAATGAAACTTTCTTAAGGCTTTGATGATTAAGCTTAGGTTTAGTCATGTATGGACTAATTAGGTTATGAACTGCATCACTACAATCTCTTATAATCTTATGGTGAATGGAAAAAGTTTTGGTTCTTTTAATCTCACTAAGGGTAGTAGATAAAGAGATCATATATCTCCTTGTCTCTTTTATTTTTGTTGTTGATACT
This sequence comes from Lumnitzera racemosa, assembly GCA_024138005.1. NCBI lineage: Eukaryota > Viridiplantae > Streptophyta > Magnoliopsida > Myrtales > Combretaceae > Lumnitzera > Lumnitzera racemosa. Next base: position 74,462,770 of record JAMXBC010000003.1, read on the forward strand.
TCATCTATTATGATCTATAGGGAAAATCTTTTAGGTAATATTAAGGGCTTCAAGATTAAACCATATAGTCCTAAGTTGACTCATTTGTTTTAACTTGATGATTCTCAACATTTTGTTGAAGTTTCTTAATCAAATTTGCTAAAATTAAAAGAAATCTTAGACTTGTATCTTAAGGTCATGGGTTAAACTTGTCAATTTTGACAAGTCAAGTATTTATTTTAGCAAGAGTACTCCTAATTTATTGACAGATGAATGTGTAATGCTCTACTGATCTTAAAAACCAGTTTACCAGGTAAATCTCTTGGTATTTCAATCGATTAGGGTAAATAAAAAACTGAGGCTTTGAAAATTGCTAAGGAAAGAATTTTATATAACCTTTCAAGTTGTAAAAGTCTTTTACTATCACTTGGAAGGCAGGAAACACTTATCAAAGCGATTGCGTTTGTTTTGCCAAATTATACTATGAGTATTTTCAAATTCCTTAGGAAGTGGTGTAAGGAAGTAATATCTATGGTTGCAAGATTCTAGTGGGGTAGTGATTAAAATTCTAGAAAAATTCATTGGAAAGCATAAGAAGCTCTTACATTACCTAAAAGTGTTGGAGGATTAGGTTTTAAGGATTTAGAAGATTCTAACCAATCTTTACTAAGAAAAATGGCTTATAGAATAATCCAAAACTAAAGTTCTCTTTAGGTTTTGTTGATGGGTGATTCTTATTTCGATACATAAACACTTACAACACGAGAAAATTGGGGGGTAGGGCATTAGAGGGTACTCCTGTACAGCCACTCCAATACTTAAATCAGCCTTCTTATTATGAGAGTAAAATTGTTCGATGATTATGGGAGAGAGAGAGAATGAAGAAGAGGGTCCCCTTACTTGGGAGTCTTTCTTCGTTATAGTAAGTCAACGGAAATTGTCCAAGACTGGGCTTAGATATTGAGCCTACTAATATAAGTCTATATAATAATTATTGAAAAATGCCTATCAACACTTGCCCTCCACTTTCTTTGGTGATGAAGTTAGAAAAGAGAATATATGAGGAAGTTGATTTCATGGGATTTCTAGAAAGGTTTGTAATCCTAGCCTAAGGAGGGTAGAGCGCTTGAAGAAGTAAAGGCTTGAAAAGATGAAAAGTGAGAGTGATTGGAGCACCTATGAATATTGTTATGCCTAAAAAGGTGAAGACCAAAGAGGTAAAAGCACCTAAAGAGGTGAAGGCTTGAAGAGGTAAGAGCACCTGAAGCGGCAAATATGCCTGAAGAGGCAAATATGCTTGAAGAGGCGAGAGTACCCAAAGAGGCAGAATCGCCTAAAGAGACTAATAAGCTTGAAGAGGTGAGAGCCTGAAGAGGCAAATATGCTTGAAGAGGCGAGAGTACCCAAAGAGGCAGAATCGCCTAAAGAGACTAATAAGCTTGAAGAGGTGAGAGCCTGAAGAGGCAAATATGCTTGAAGAGGCGAGAGTACCCAAAGAGGCAGAATCGCCTAAAGAGACTAATAAGCTTGAAGAAGTGAGAGCCTGAAGAGGCAAGAGCACCTAAAGAGGCCGATATGGTTGAAAAGGTTAGGGAAGCATACAGGCTACCCAATTTGGGCATGACTTGTGCAAAGTAAAGCCATAAAATAAACTAGTTAGCCTTTAGTCCATTAAAGTATAGGACTTTTGGTTCATTTATTTGGAATTCATACAAAATGTTGGATTAAAATACTTAACCTCCTACCATTTAGTGGCTTAGGGCTTTTAAATGGTTCATCATTAATTAAATTAACCTAGAGCAATTAGGTTTATATTAGCTCATTGTCTGTAATGTGTAGGGCTTTGAGCTATTGAAGAGTAACTCGTTAGCAAATTATATTTGTATAGGCATAAAGCGAAGGGGTTTTGTTAGCCCTAATCTATTTTTGAGTTTCCATACTCTTCTAAAGAAGTAGAAATAGGCTTGTTAAAGCTTGGATTATGAAGCATGATGTAAATAGATAATGCATCATCCATAATTGATCAAGCACATGTCTTATAAATAACTTATTGAGTGAAGCAAAAATAATGATTAGAGGAATTTTACTCGTCTTTTCTTAATGAGGATCGGCGCCTAAAGAGTGGTTGAAGTGTAGTGCCTTAATTTTTGTGTACCCAGAGTAAATCTTACAGTGAAATCTTATACGGTTGTGACTTAGAGTGCTTAAGCTGAATGTATTCCATTATACCCAATGTGATTGGTCAGCTTGTGGACTCATGGGATACTCAATTCAGCTCATCATCTAACTGAGTATAGATACTCGCCAGTGAATTAAATTCCATGAAGAACTCGGCATGTCGCTTATGTTTCCTACGAATATTAGCTTGAATAACCACACGGTCATGAAAAGCAAGCCTAAATCAAGAGCTTAGAAAACATCCTTTTCCTTTTACTGTTGCCCCAAAGCTTGTGTAGACGTTTCAACATAAACTAGTGGCTTGGCACTAGAGATGTATAAGTAGTTAATGACTTAGCACTTGGACAAAACCTAGATGCTTGTAGAGTTCAACAAAGGATGACTCGATAAGGTGCTTCTCAACCACATGGCATTGAGCTCCTCGGCCACTCGGCACTAAGCTCGGGGACTTGATGGTTCAAAAACACTTTGCATATTGGTTTTGATGCACTGCTAACTAGCGGTCCCATTACTCGCGCGCACCTCCAAGGCCTCAAATCCCTCTTCTGAAGAATTCTCTCTCGGCAACCTACTAATGATGAGAAATTGTGCATCAAAGAAAGCTGTTTGGACTCCTTGAGCTCTCCACATTGTCATACGTTAATCTGTACACTCAATAGTGATGATGCCAACCACTCCCTTACTGAGGACCCTATGTCGACTACTCTAAAAGTCTGCTACCGAGAATTTCTTGTCGAGTGACAAGAGACTTATTTTAATGGCCGAGTAGTTTTCTCTCGACATATCACCACTTCTCTTGTCCCGGCTTCTTTAGTACTGCAACATTTTGACCCTTCCCACCTGCTGTGCTTAGAGAATATTTGTATGGGACCAATGTTGCATTGCTAGCTGTTGACCTCGTCTGACATTTAACTACTTTTCCATTTTTTGTTTGTTGTCCTTTTTACCTTTTTCATATGTATTAAGAATCCTCTTTTTGTAAATACTTTCTTGTATTTTCTTTATTTATAGTGCTATCTTAAGGACTCACTATAACTTTGTTCTTGTGAGACAATCCTCTCTAAGTTTATACCCCTTACACTCTTATCTAATCTTGTTGAGTAACTTAAGATTAGTGGCGGGTAGACCTTGACATCAACTTGTGCATCATATCAAATGAGGTGTCAAGTCGTGTTGTATTCGTTGGTGAGTCACATCCTCTAAGCAGCTTTACGTCAACTACTTTTGTTCGATTGTAAAGATTTTTCCTCTAATTTTCCTCGATATCTTAAAGGACCCATTTCAGTTTAATTCTATCCCGCTAAATTTTAGCGATAACTGAGTACCTGGGTATACCATATATTTTTGGTATTAGAGCTTAAGGTTGAGACCGAGAGTTATGTAGTGTTAGTCTGCTGTGTCTGCCATTTGAGATATTTGTGTGTAGAAAGCATTTGTGTGAAGTATCCTTGCTGAAGCTTATATTGAGAATATTAAACCCTAGTGTATAGGGAGAGATTCATGATGTTGAGAGTGATGCTCATGGTCGTAGTCGAGTTAGCTAATAAACACTATGTATTACTGATGAGTAGATAAAAGATCTTGCTACTATTGTGGCCAACTTAACTGTCTCAGTAAACAGGGTCTTAGAGGTTGGGTCACGTAAAAGAGTTACTGAGTAGGGATGAGAAACGAGAGATAAGATAAGGAGGCAGATGAATAAGCGAGCTCTGGAAGCCTTTCCTATGATCCAAGCACCACTACAACATGCCAATAAAGTCGTGAGAAGAAGGTTAGAGTTGGACGAAGTGTAAGAGTACGAAGAGGAAGAAGACTAGTATGATGGGGTGGGTGAGCATGAGTTCAGAGCGCCAAGAGGTGCCGAACATCTTAAAGTACAAATTCTAAGCTTCAACGGGTCTGGTAATGCTGATGACTACCTCGACTAGGAAGAGAAGATCGAAAAGATATTTGACTTCTACGATTACGAAGATGCTGTCAGCATTAGGGTAGCCGCGTTAGAATTTTTTGGGTATGCAGCAATGTGGTGGAATAAGCTATAAAATGTTCATCTAAGGGCCCAACATGAATTCCAAACATGGAATAAGATGAAGAGAGTTATGAGAAGTAGGTTCATTCCCGAACACTACGAGCAAGACACTTTCCGACAATTTCAAGACTTGAGGCAAGGTAACAGATCCATAGACGACTATCTCTAAGAGTTTCAGTTGCTCATGATACGATGTAATGTTGATAAGCTTGATACCTAAACGATAGTACGGTTCATCTTGGGACTCTAAGTTGAGATTGGTCACATTATGGAATTGCAGAGCCTCATAACTTTGGATGAAACCATCTGTGTAGCTCAGAGAGTTAAAAGGTAATGGTGGAACCAGGTTAGCTGAATGTAGAGTAGTAGAACCATGATGCTGAGTAGGAATGGCCTACTGAGTCGAGCAGGGAGTGACAAGGCATCAAATAGATCCGAGGTTGAATACCGAGGTTACATGCTGAGTCGACTAGATGAGGGCTAAGGTAAGAGCAAGATCGAGGAACCTGAGGTCCAAAGAGACTAGTGTTAGAGCTCAGGATGGAAAACCCGAGAAATCAAATGTTTTAAGTATCTTGACTATAGATACATAGCTAGTCAATGTCCGAACCACCGAGTCATGTCCGAACCACCGAGTCATGTCCATCAAGGGAGAAAAGCCTTAATTCAAAGTAGAATGTACTGGTAAATGAGAGGAAAGAGTGGCAGCTGATCAGATGCTGGAAGAATTTGAGGAAGATTCGGGAGCCGAGATACCCTTTGAAGGTGGTGTCGAGTATTGCGTTGTTGTTCGACGATCTCTGAGTACTTTGGTGGCTAATGAAAACAAGCAGAAAGAGAACCTCTTTCATACAAATTGCTGTATGAATGGCAAGCTATGTGCTGTGATCATTGATAGAGGGAATTATACCAATGTCATCATGCAAAGGGCACTTGAGGCCATGAAATTGCTAACTCTTCTAACCCCAAGCCGTACAAGATTCATTAGCTGAACAAGAGAGGAGGATTATACGTTTCTAAGCAAGTCAGAGTGCCGATTACTATTAGTGATAGATATATGGATGAGGTATTGTATGACGTCCTGCCTATGTGTGCATCCCATATATTACTCGGCCAACCATGGCTATTTGACTTAAGGGTGTTACATGATGGGTATAGAAACACCTACATGTTTCAAAAGGGTGGGAAGAAAGTTATATTGATGCCGATGAGTCATAGGGAAGTGCAAGAAGCCTAGGAAAAGGTTACTAGATCTTTGCAACGGAAGTCCTTAGTGATTTCCCAAGCTCAGTTTGCACGAGAGGTCAAACCTGAAGACTATGTACTCTCTTGGTTAAGAGACTCCTAAAGGTTAGAGAGGTCGAGAACTTACCTATCAAAGTGCTGCAACAACTTTTTGCTGACCTATTTCCATCCGAGATGCTAAAAGGATTACCTCCCTTGAGAGGAATTGAACATTGGATCGATCTTCAGCCTGAAGCAGCCCTACCAAATCAACCTACCTATAGACTCAATCCTGAACAAGTAACCAAGCTAAAAAGGTAAGTTGATGAGTTGGTACATTACGGATATGTTCATGAGAGCATGAGCCCATGTACCGTCCTAACCGTATTAGTACCAAAGAAAGATGGATCATAGAAGATGTGCGGTGACAGCCGTGCCATCATCAAGATTACTGTTAAGTATTGATACCCAATCCCGCAATTAGATGACATGCTTGATGAGTTGCATGGTGCATGCATCTTTTCGAAAATAGATCTAAAGAGTGGCTATCATCAAATATGAATGAAACCGAGAGATGAATGGAAAATAACCTTTAAGACTTGAGATGGGCTATTTGAGTGGATGGTTATGCCATTTGGTTTAACTAACATGTCAAGTACATTCATGCGACTCATGAATCATATACTTCAAGCATTGATAGGGAAATGTGTTGTGGTTTATTGTGATGATATTTTGGTCTACAATGCCGACCTTCTTGTTCATATTAAACATTTGAGATTGGTGTTTAACATACTCCGTGCTGAGAAATTATTTGGTAACTTGAAGAAATAACGCGTTTTGTCAGTGCGAGATTGTATTCCTCGAATATGTTGTTTCAGGGAGTGGAGTTTGCGTTGATGATGAAAAGGTCAAGGTTATTAATGAGTAGCCTATGTTGACAAGTGCAGCTGAAGTCAGGAGCTTCCATGGTCTAGCCTCTTTCTATCGAAGATTTATTTGGAACTTCAGCTTCATAATTGCACCGTTAACTGAATTGACTTAGAAGAATGTTGAGTATAAATGGACAAAAGAGGCTTAAAGGAGTTTCGAAGATGTGAAGTGTAAGCTGACGTCTACTCCAGTACTTGCCTTACCAAATTTCGAGAAGGTTTTTGAGGTTAAATTTGATGCGTCTGGTGTTAGCATTGGTGTTGTACTTATGCAGGAGCGTTGACCTATTGCCTACTTCAATTAAAAACTTCGAGGTACTGCCTTGAATTACTCAGCCTACGATAAGGAGTTCTATGCCCTTGTCCATACACTCCAGAACTGGTAGCATTATTTGTTGCTGAGAGAATTCATCATCTATTCTGATCATGAATCTCTCAAGCATCTTCGTGGGCAATAAAAGCTTTCTTGGCGTCACGCCAAGTGGGTCGAGTTCTTGGAGACCTTTTGCTATGTCATCAAGTATAAGAAGCAAAGCACTAATATAGTGGCTGATGCACTTTCTCGTCATAATACCCTCATCATAACGTTGTAAGCTAAAGTGCTTGGATTTGGTCCTCTACTTAATCGATATGAGCATGACCTACATTTTGGGCCCTTAGTAGCCAAGTGTAGTGATAGAGGAGCTATGGATGGATTCTACTTGAGTGAGGGGTTCTTGATGAAGGGCAAGCAAATGTGTGTACAGGGTGGTTTTGCAAGGGAGTTACTGATTCAAGAAGCTCATGTCAAGGGTTTGGCTAGCCATTTTAGGGAAAAGAGAACAATTAAGATATTGAAGGAGTATTTTTACTGGTTTGGGATGATGAGGGATGTGCACTGACAACTTGAGGGGTATAAGATGTATAAGTATGCTAAAGGGAGGAGAGAGCCCTTTGGAAAATACATGCTCCTGCTAATTCCTGAGTGGCCATGGATTGATATAAGTATGAATTTCATGCTCAGCCTTCCCCACACGCCGAGAAGACATGATTTAATCATGGTGGTGGTCGATCAGTTCAGCAAGGTGGGTTACTTCATTCCTTGCACAAGACTAATGATGCTTTATTCACCACTAACCTCTTTTTACAGGAAATTGTGCAACTCCATGGAGTACCGAAAAGTATTGTGTCTGACCGCGATTCGAAATTCACGAGTTTCTTTTGAAAAACCCTATGGAGGAAACTCAGCACTAAGCTCTTGTTCAGTACCTCTTGCCACTCTCAGACAGATGGCCAAATTGAAGTAATTAATAGAACTGTCATAGCCTCTTGGGTGCCATTGTTGGGAAGAACTCTTGTGACTGGGATTTATACCTACCAATCATTGAATTTGCCTACAATCGCTCAACTTACAACTCTACTGGAACATCACTATTTAAGGTTGTTTATGGACTTAACTCGAACTTACCTTTAGACTTAGTTAACATTCCGTCTATACAAGGGGAGAGTCAATCTGGCTTGCAGTGTACTGAGGAGTTTCATAAGTTACACCAAAGAATTGCCGTGCCAAGGATTTTCACAAGTTACACTAAAGAATTGCCAAGCAATTGAACAAAACTATGGCTCGATAGAAGGAAATGGGAAGCCGCGGAAGGAAATGAATCATTTATGCTCCTAGGGACCTTGTCTAGATCCATCTTAGCAAAGAACGCTTTCTTAGCAAGAAGATGAACAAACTATCACCTAGAGCGGATGGATCTTATAGGATCCTGAGGTGCCTTAACGATAATTCTTACGAGATTTAGCTATCCGAAGGTTTCAGCTTATCCACCACATTTAACGTCGCTGACTTAACTCCATATGTGCCCGACGATGACGAAGGCTAAGATTTGAGGGAAAATCTTCAACAACCTTGGAAACTGATATACTATCGGCTAGCGGTCCCATTACTCACGCGCGCCTCCGAGGCCTCCAATCCCTCTCCCGAAGAATTCTCTCTTGAAAACCTGCTGATGACGAGAAACTATACATCGAAGAAAGGTGGTTGAACTCCCTGAGCTCCTTACATTATCATACGTTAATTTATACACTTGGTAGTGATGATATTGACCATTCCCTTGTTGAAGACCCTACGCCGAGTATTTTGATAAACTATTGCCGAGAATCTCTTACCAAGTGACAAGAGACTCACTTAAATGATTAAGTAGTTTCCTCTCGGAATATCACCATCTTTCTCATCCTAACCCCTTTAGTGCTGTAATATTTTGACCCTTCTTGCCTACTGCGCTTAGAGAATATTTGTACAAGACCAATGCTGCACTGTTAGCTGTCTACCTCATCTGACATTTAACTACTTTTCCATCTTTGGTTTGTTGTCCTTTTTACCATTTTCGTATGTATTAGGAATCTCCTTTTTGTAAATACTTTTTTATAATTTCTTTATTTGTAATACTGCCTTAACGACTTAATATAAATAGTCCTTTTCTCTTGTAAGCCGGAGATAACTTACATCTTAATATTGAATACTCTGTTCTTGTGAGACAATCTTGTCTAAGTCTATACCCCTTACACTCTTATCTAATCTTGTCGAGTAACTCAAGATTAGTGGCGGGTAGACCTTGACATCAACTTATGTATCACATCAAGTGAAGTGTCGAGTTGTATTGTGTTCGTTGGTGAGTCACATACTCCGAGTAACTTCACGCCTGCTACTCTTGTTTGATTGTGGATCGTTTCCCTTTAATTTTTTTTTGATATTTTGAATGATCCATTTTAGTTCAATTCTGCTTTGGTAAGTCTTAGTGATAATTGAGCCCCTAAACACACCAAGTTTTGTGTTGATCGGCAAAGTATCTGCAGCTGTTACTTTGTCCCTATTCCTCTACATAATGGATGCTCAAGTAATACTTATTCAGAATTTCTAAAGTCAGTGGAAAGCTCGGCTAATGTTGCTCGGACTTTTATCGAGCTCAGATTATACTTGCCAAGCTCGAGTTAGCCTCTATGACTGCATCCTGTACGTTGTCAAGCTCAAGTCGGCCTATAAGGAAACTCAATTGGAGTTTGGCATGATGATCCCATTGTTTGGTTGAACATAGCACATGTAATTTTACCCTAAAGCGCAACATGATGATGAGACTTATCGAGATGCCGAATAGTATAAGGGCTTTTCTTCTTTTATTCAACTACAAGCTTGAGTCGTGATGACTGTACATCCAAAAGGGATTTATCCCTAGTACTTTCTTCCATTTGTGTAGGAGCTCTAAATCTTGAGCTCGAATCATATTTTACACACCCGCACGCATGGACATAGCTTACTGCTAAGTTCGGTGCGGCACACAACTTTACAATGTCTTAATAATTAATGAAACGCATAGCATTGGAGATGGAACGCTTAGGAAAAGAAAACAGGTTGGCACATAGACTCAAGTACCTGGAACTTAGCATGGACTCGAGTATCAGGAGTTGGGCTAGTTCAGTGACTATAGACCAAGTCGGTACAATACTTTGACAAATTCACAATCGACGTCCACTTCAATTTGTTCAGATGTTTTAATATCTCGACCAACCTTTGAACCTTGGTTATGCTTGACAAGACAGCTGGGTCGTGTCATCTCTGCTTGTTAATGTGGATTCCGGTAACTTGGAGCTCTTCTCTTAAGAGTTGTTATACTCTGTCATGATGAGTACTTGGCATCATGGATCTCTCAGCATTTTTGTTTTTCGGCTCACTTGGAATATACGGCATCTTTGGGGTTGCTCGGCATTCTTCGTATCTCGGCAAGTAATGCTCGGCATTTTGAGTTATCCTTTAGCTTAATGTTACTGCATTTGGATCAGAGTGATACTCAGCGCAGCACATCGGACGCTCGGTTAGCAACTCACTTGGTCTTGCTTAGTCAACTCGATCAGGGAACCAAGAGATTATCTCACGTGCAGCTTTGCGATGGATTTGCCATGGTCGTGAATGTGAACACACTCGTGTTTGTCCTTGTACGCGCTACAGGTCGGGCAATGGTTGTTCAGTAATGGACTTATGTTGAAGTGTGAATTTGTGCAGAGCTTGGCTTGAATATAAGGAAGAGTACAGACCTACAGCAAGAAGTACTCAGTTGAAGGAGAGAAAGCAGCTCGGTTCAGGAGTTTACAGCAGCTCTTCGGTAACTCGGCACGGAGCTTGGAAATTTAAACATTCGAAAGCACTCGGCATCTCGACTGCTTTACAAGCAAATAGAATAGCTCGGCATCAGTTTCTTGCGGAGCACCTCGAAAAATCGGCGCGAAGCTTAGAGTTCCAATGTTCAGACACAAACTCAGCTTTTGGGTAATTGCTGCAGACTACACGGCGACAATGCCACTCTGCAATGGATTGCAGCCACTTGGTAGATTCTGAAATAAAAAGGGTTCCAGTTATTTAGTGTAGATATCTCATTTTTTATTTTTATTTTATTTTAGTTTAGCCAGGTTAAAAAATAAATAATAATAAACAAAAAAATAAGAAAATAATAAAAAATAAAAAAATAAAAAATAAAATAAAATAAAATAAAAAGAGTCGAGTCAAGTTAAGTCGTATCGAGTAGTATCGTATTGAATTAAATTGAGTCAAGTCGCGTCGGATTGTTTAATATCAAGTCAGATAATGATGTGTGATTAATTTAATAAATCATTAAGTCATTTGAGAGTTGAGCTTTATCAAAATAATTTTGTTCTAGTCCAATTTAAAGTAAGTTTTTATCTAATTTATATTGGGTCATAATAAACTTAAGATTTATTAGATAAGTTATTGAGTTCTATCTAATTGGATCGGATTGGCCCTTAAAAAATTGAAAACTTAAATTAAGTAGCGCTTTTAGAAATTAAGTTAAATCTTCGAAGAATTATAATCATATCTTTTGTGAGTTTATAAATAATATGTTATTGGGTGGATTTGAGGATGGTCTTTTTAAAATCACACATCCACACAACACTCGAACACAGTTCCATGACGGACTAAACACCCACAGCCCCCTGATAAAGCCCCAATATGTATCGGTATGTGTCCTTAATCCAATCCAAAATCAACACTCTTACGCTAGCAAATTTCCGAAGTCTAATTTCATCAATCACAGCTCTACGCCATCCACTCAAACCAACTGAATCCCAATATACGAAGACTAATGTACGCCTTTAACAATCAGCTGATGGATATCAACATACCGTACAATCCACAACACTAATGCCCCCTAACGTAATTCAGGCATCACAAAATCCGAACAGCCCAACGACATATCCCCCGAAGTCATAATTCCACACAACGGCACCATCTCTCGCCTGATCCTTTGTCGTCCATGCAGCCATGTTCCATACATTCATCTGGCCGAAGACATGCCGGCATGTTGATCCGTTGACCAACCAAAGTCCATCGCTTAAACACAATTCCAATTCACGCTCCCTGACACCTTCTCTCCAATTCACTATCTGAAGTCCATCTCTAGCAATCCAAGCACATACCCCCAATCTTCATAGCTGCATCTCCTTGACTTCACGACTAAAGCCCTCAGCTACCTCTTATACACAATCCTCACATAGTCACAACACAGGAGTTGCACATAAGTTGACGAACACAAGCACAACACTGACACGATCACATATGATTCGACGAGTAGGTGAATTTTTATTTTTATTTATTTATTTTTAGTTATTTATTTGTTTTATTAGTTAGCTCAATTATTTTTATTAATATATATTTTAATTACAAGTGTATTATTATTTTTGTATTGCGTGTTTGTTTTTTCTAGATAATCTTAATTTTTAATAAAATTTACTTAATTTAAATTTTAATAAAATCGTGTCTTTTTTTTTTTGAAAAATATACGTATCTTGCGATCAAGAGACGTATCTTGCAGTTGAGATAGTATCTTGCAATTAAGATTTAGAAAAGATACGTATCGGAATAAATATTTTACGATTAAGATTTAAAAAATATATATATCGAGATACGTATCTAGATCGTATCTTGAACATATTTTATAGTTAAGCTTTAGAAAAGATATTTTTTCTAATACGTAGTAAGTTTTTTTAAAAAATAAGAAAATCTTAATAGGGATTTTCAAAAGGATTTGGTTAGTTAGGGTTTTCTTTAATTTGAGAAAATTAGATTTCTTAGTTTTTTTTAAATAATAAATTGATAAATAAACGTAAGCTTGGCTTGGTTTTCGAAATAAAAAGAATCTACTCAGTAAATATTTTATAAAAGAAAATTACCTGACTAGTGGGTATGTAGACACCTTTTAGGCAACCATACAAAAAATAAAAAAAAAAACTTCTTTTTTCCTTTTTTCTTGAAAATTTGTAATAAAAAGTAATAAAAATCATTTTAGTTATGTTTTGCATATTTATATATATTTATAGTATTTTTTTAAGAAATTATAAAAATAAAGCCCATTCTTTTATGTGGGATCTAAATAATCTACAAAAGAAGGCCAATGAAAATTTTAAGGAGTATGCTTAGAGATAGAAGGGCATGGCAGTTAGAGTGACTCTACCCTTAACAGAAATGGACTTAACTTTTGCTTTCATCAACATTCTTGAAAGTCTATATTACCAACATCTATTCGGGCACCCTGCCTTTAACTTTGTAGAAATTATAGCTTCAGGGTGGCCAATTGAGGAAGCTATTACTACTGGAAGGCTTCCTAATCTTGAAACAACTAAGAAGGAGACACCTCCTACAAGATTTTCTAGCAAAACCAAAGAAACCACCATAAGCGTTGTCAATACCGGTAACCTTATTAGACTTATAGCCCTGGTAGCCATGACTAGAGGATCTAATCCCCCGCCGAATCTGAGTCAAAACAATCACCCGCAAAGGAGACAGTTTACTCATATTCCCATTCCTTTAAGCTAAGTTCTTGCATGACTAAGGAAAGAGAATCTTCTGACATTTGAAATACTAAGGGAGGGACAAAGACCGAGAGATTATAACTCGGAGCTTCATTGTGATTATCATTTGGGGCATGTAAGGCATCTTATAGACCAATGTTAGGGATACCCTAGGAGAATCATTCGGGAAGTTTGAGTATTTAGTGGATTAAGTTGGTTTACCTACCCTATATGCTGATGAGCCACCCACTGGATGGGGACCAGAATTTGAGGATGAAGACAAGCTTATTGCAGAAGCTAAGAAGGCGGCTAAGATGGTTGGAATGATTAGAGATGGACTTAAGCTATCGGTTTTTTAGTACTACGAGAAGACTAAGAAGGTTAAAGAATTGGGTAAGCCTAAGAAAGTTTCTTTCAATGTCCCAATAGCTCCAGAGAATTACAAAGCAACCCCTTTGGATTACCAAGTAATGAACCAGGTCCTCATTACTTATGGTCAGTGGGCTTACACGTTTGGGACAAGCTTATAACCAGAACAAGGAAGCCAAGAGGAAGTCTACTGTAGAAGAGGCTTCTCAAAAGATCTTTGAAGATACCGATGATAAAGATCAAAATGTTACTAAGAAGATAGTAAAAGCTAGTGAATATGAGATTATGGATCAGCTAGCCAAGGTATCGGCCCAGATCTCCCTAATGGGCCTGTTGTTGTCATTAGATACTCATCGAGAGGCACTAATCAAAATTCTAAAGGATGTCAAAGTACCTAAAGGGATTTCCACTAAAAAGTTGGGATTGGTGGTGAACTCGATGTTTGCAATGGATCAGATTTCGTTCTTGCTAGATGAGCCAGGTGAAGAAGGAGACCAGTACACAAAGCCCCCTTTTCATAGTGGTCAAGTGTGTAGGGAAAGTAGTTGCTCGAATGCTAATTGATAATGGGTCTTCACTAAATATATACCTCTTGACAACATTAAATTTACTTAGAGTATATTCAATTGAGATAAAGCCCAACTCGATTTCAGTAAGGGTTTTTGATGGATCGAAGATGGAGATAATTGGAGAAATTAGGCTGTAAGTCAAGATAGATTCACGGATGCTTTCTATTTCATTTTAAGTTTTAGATATACCGTAAACTTTTAATCTTATGTTGGGAAGACCATGGATTCATTCAGTAGGGGAAATTCCGTCCAGTTTACATTAGAAAGTAAAATTCATAACCAATGGACAGTTGGTTACTATTCTTGGGGAGCAGGACTACGAGATTTACAAAGAGATGGCTATTCCATATGTTAGGAGCGAAGAATTGGAGGAGCCGAGGTTGCAAATTTTTTATGAAGTCAACATGATTAAAGAGTTAAGACAGGGGGGCACAGGGTTGCTTGGAATAGCTTAAGCAGCATATTGGAACATTCGGGCTCAGATATGAGCCTACTAAAGATGAGATCCAAGAAATGAAGGCCAAAACCAGAAGCAAGAGAGGAGATTGGCTGTACCATGCTCACATGGACTTTTCGAACATTTTTCAAATATTCCCAGCACCAATTGGTATTCAAGAACTTGAAGTAGCTAGTTTAGCCAAGGCTTTGGCTCAGTAAAGTAGCATCGGTCCAAACAAGAAGAAAGGCATTGGTGTACCAGTTTACTTATGCAATTGGTTTTCCATTCTCGTTAATACTCTTTAGAAAAGCAATATTAGATTAATTAGAAACATTCAATTTAGAATAATTAGTCCGATTAGTTAGGCCTTTTCTTTCAGACAATTTGAATTAATTCATTCAATAAAATTTGTTCCTTTCTTTCTATCAATTCTTGATTGTTATTTATTCGCTATCCTTTTTCTTTTTCCTTTACTCTTCAAATCTGATAAAAATAATGAACGTAATGATATCTCGTACATGTAAACGATGAAAAAACTAATATCACCTTCGACCTTACTAGGTTAGGCATCAGAGATGATATTGAGACTTCGAGCGAAATACAAGAGAGTTAGCATCGATTTGAATAAGGTAGAGTGATTATTGACGAACCGATAACTGTGATTAATTTAGGGATAAAAGAAAATCCGCGAAACTTGAAAATTGGCAATAATTTAGCAAATGATGAGAAACAAGAGTTGTCACGATTGTTATCGAAATATTTGGACATATTCGCTTGGTCTTATGAAGATATGCTAGGATTGGATACATTTATCGTAGTTCACAAGTTGCCAACAAGAGAAGAGATTAAACCAAAAAGACAAAAGCTTAAGCAGTTTTAAACTAGATATACTCCTTAAAATAAAAGAAAAAGTGAAGAAATTGTTGGAAGTCAAGTTCATAGAAGTATCGGATTACCTCGAATGGGTGGCCAATGTGGTGCTAATGTTGAAGAAAAATGGGAAAGTTAGGGTTTGTGTAGATTTTCACGATTTAAACCAAGCAACACCAAAAGATAACTTTCCTTTACCATACATTGATGTATTTGTGGGTAACACAGCCGTAAATGATCCTTTCTCATTTATGGATGGTTTCTCAGGATATAATCAAATCAAGATGGTACAAGAGGATAAAATCAAAACCACTTTTGTTACCACTTGGGGAACGTTTTGTTATCACGTGATGCCTTTCGGGTTAAAGAACGCTAGGATAACTTATCAGCATGCTATGGTAGCTTTATTCCATGATATGATGCATCGGGAAATCAAGGTTTATATAGATGATATGATCGCCAAATCTAAGGAGAATGAAAATCACGTAGATATTTTGCAAAAACTGTTTAAGCGATTGAGGAAGTTTCTACTAAAGTTGAATCTAGAAAAGTGTACTTTTGGAGTAGCCTCGGGCAAATTGTTGGGTTTTGTAGTCAGTAGAAAAGGAATTGAAGTGGATCTAGACAAGTTGAAGGCAATCGTAAACATGCCTATACCGAAGACTATAAAAGAAGTCTGGGGACTATTGGGAAGATTGAACTATATTGCTTGGTTTGTATTGCAACTAACTAATAAATGCAACCCGTTATTCAAGCTTTGGAAGAAGAATGCAGCAATAGATTGGGATGAAAAGCGTGAGCAAGCATTTGCTAAAATCAAAGAGTATCTCATAAATCCGCCGATATTGGTTACTCCTACACCGAGATGGCCATTGATTATTTACTTGACGATTCTTCTTGAATCGATGGGATGTATGCTAGGGTAAAAAGTTAAAACAAGCCGAAAAGAGCATCTTATATACTACTTAAGCAAGAAGTTCACAGAAGGTGAGTAGAAATACTCAGAAGTGGAAAGAACATGTTGTACCTTAATGTGGGTGATGCATAGACTTAGGTAGTATACTCTTTATTACTCAATAGAGTTATTGACGAAACATGACCTGTTGAGGTATTTAGTAAAAAAGCTAGCATTGATTGGGAGAATATTAAAGTGGTAGATGCTACTTTTTGAGTTTGATATCATGTATGTGAGTTAAAGTTTAGTCAAGGGATAGGCGATGGCTAATCAATTGGCAAAATACCCATTCGAAGATGACGATGATGGTTCAGAAGCACAATTTCCTCATGAAAATGTGATTATGGCAAATGAATTGAGTAGTAACAAATTTGGATAGAACATGTATTTTGATGGAGTAGCCAATGTGTTTGGATGTGGGATAAGAGCGGTATTAGTATCACATGAGGGAAACCATTTCCCTATAGTGGTGAGATTAACATTTCCATATACCAACAACATAGCATAATATGAAGCCTGCATTTTGGGGCTCAAAATAGCGTTAGATATGGGAATACAAAAGCCTGAAGTATATAGAGATTCTTCCTTTATAAGTCTCTAAATCCAAGGAGAATATAAGATAAACGACAAAAAATTGATACCTTATCATGAGCATTTAAGCAAGATGATTGAAAAATTTCAAGGAATTTCATTCACTCATATTCCAAGAACTTAGAATTAATTTGCTGATGCATTGGCTACATTAGTATCAATGGTAAAAGTCATAGATGGGATAGAAATTCCGCCCTTAAAGATTGAGGTGGAAGAAAAACTAGCTTTTTTCCTGATAGTTGAAGAGAAGGAATCAAAGAAACCTTGGTATTATGATATCAAGAAGTTACTTCAAATAGGAGAGTTCCTTAAAGAGGTTGATAGAAAAGATAGAAAGACTTTAAGAAGATTGGCTGCTCATTTTCTGTTAAGTGGAGCTACATTGTACAAAAGATCACCAAATATAACGATACTAAGGTATGTAAATGAAGAAGCCAATAAATTGATGAAAGAAGTGCATGAAGGAATTTGTGGTCCACACATGAATGGATATATATTAGCCGAGAAAATCATAAGGATAGGATATTTTTAGATGACAATGGAATCAGATTGTATCAGGCATGTGAGACACTGTCACTTATGTCAGATGTATGCTAACAAAATCAACGCTCCTCCCTAAGAATTTCATATGTTATTGGCTCCTTGGCCTTTCTTGATGTGGGCAATTGACATGATCGGTCCAATTTTGCCAACAGCTTCACACGGGCATAAATTCATTCCAGTCGCAATCGACTATTTTACGAAATGGGTAAAAGCAGTTTTGTATGCTATAGTGACCAAAGGAATAGTGGTCAAATTCCTAAAAAGAGATATTATTGCAAGGCATGGTGTACTTGAGTCTATAATTGCAGACAACAGATCAAATTTGAATAGTAAGCTGATGGATGAAGTATGTAACCAATTCAAGATCAATCATAGAAATTTAACTCTATATCGACCTTAGATGAACAAGGTAGTTGAAGCTGCTAATAAAAACATCAAAAGAATCATTGAGAAGATGGTGATCACATATGAAGATTGGCATGAGATGCTTCCCTTTGCTCTCATGGCTTACAGAGCCTTAGTTAGAACCTCTACTGCTGCAACACCATATTAATTGATGTATGGAATTGAAGCGGTACTACCGGTAGAAGTAGAAATACCTTCGTTCCGAGTTTTGGTAGAAACTCAGCTCGATGAAGCAGAGTGGGTGAAGAAACGGATGGAGCATTTGAATCTCCTAGATCAAAGGAGGCTTGTAGCGATATGTAATGGTCGATGCTACCAACAACAAATGATCTGAGCTTTTAAAAAAAAAGTACGTCTAAGGTACTTCAAAGAAAGAGACTTGGTGTTGAAGAAAGTATTACCAAATGCAAAAGACCTTAGAGGAAAGTTTGCTTCGAATTATGAAGGCTATTATGTGGTGAAAAGGGTATTATCAAAAGGTACATTAATATTAATCGAAATGGATGGCCCGAAATTAAGGGAACCCATGAATTCAAATGTAGTTAAGTTGTATTATCCATGAAAATTGAGTTCAATAAAGATTTCAATTTTTCTTGAATAGTTTGTGGTTAATCTTTCTTTGTTTACAGGTAAAGTTGGTATCTATGAATATTCTCGAATTCGGATGGTCATCAACCGACAAACACTTCACCAATAAACCTTTGTATACTTTGTTTCTTAGCCTCATACACTTAAACACTAAACACTTACCAATGAATCTGAATCACCAAATAAATTGAAATTGAATGTTCCTAATAATTTAATTTTGTTTCTTTCAAAAAGAGATTTATCGTTCACGAGTCATAGAGAGTGGAAATTGAGACGTAGTAATGAGAAAAGCAAATTCGAGGCATGAGCATGGTATGGTTACAAGACTCATCAGCAAGCGTTTGGAGGGTTTTATTAAAAGAAAAACAAAGAGAGAAAAAAAGAAAGAAAAGGAAAAGAAAAAGAAAAAAAGAAAGAAAAGAAAAAAAAAAGGAAAAGAAACAAGCGCGATCCTTTGGTGAAATTCTATTGATTGAATGAGTGAATATTGGGAGTCAATGTGAGCATACCGATTGGTTCTTATCTGAGAAATTTTCTATTCCCAAGTGAAATGACCCTAAAAGTCTTTAAAAGAGATATTTAGGAGCATTAAACCAATTTCTTTTTTTTTTTTAATCTCAAAGAGATCTATCCTTTTTAGATTAACTAAAACGAATCTCGAAGAAATCTATCCTCTTTAGATTAACTGGAACGAATCTTAAAGAGATCTATTCTCTTCAAATTAATCAAAATGAATCTGGAAGAGATCTATCCTCTTTGGATTAACCAGAATGAACCTCGAAAAGATCTATCTTCTTCGAATTAGCCAAAACGAATCTTGAAAAGATTTATCTTCTTTGAATTATTCATTAAATTAAAAGAAATCTTGGAGAGATCTATCCTTTTCGGATTGTTTAACATGTCAAAACGAATCTCGAAGAGATCTATCCTTTTTAGATTGTTTATTAAACCAAAAGAAATCTCGAAGAGATCTATCCTCTTTAAGTTATCCACCAAAGCAAGTTTTTTCGAAATCTTTACGAGATCTATCGTCTTTAGATCATTTACTAAACAAAGTAAGAATTTTGAAGAGATTTACCCTCTTCGGATCATCTACAAACCAAAATAAAGTTTTTTTAGAATCTCAAAGAGATCTATCATTTTCGAATCATTTATAAACCAAAACAAAGTTTTTTGGAAATCCCGAGGAGATCTATCCTCTTTAGATTATGCACTAAAACAAGTTTTTTTTTTTTAAAAAAAAAAATCTTGAAAAAATTTATCCTCTTCGAATTATCTTAGTTTGGTCTGGCAAAAATAAGTATCTCTTTTGTCTTTATAGCGAAGTTTTGATCAATCTTCACTATAAAAAAGGGTAGTTGTAGACACTTCATTTTTTCTATTTTTCATTTTTGGTTTATTTTAGTTGAGCTAGGTTAAAAAATAAATAATAATAAACAAAAAATAATAAAATAATAAAATAAATAAACGAAAATTAAAAAATAATAAAAAAATGCAGTCGAGTTGAGTCAAATAGTATTGAGTTGAGTTGAATCGTATCGAGTCAAGCCAAGTTGCGTCGGATCTTTTAATATCAAATTACATAATGATGTGTGATTAATTTAATAAATTATTAAGTAGGTTTTTATTAAATTTATATTGGGCTTTACTAAAATAATTTTGAGAGTTGGTCTTTATTAAAATAATTTTCACCTAGTTTGATTTAAAGTAGGTTTTTATTTAATTTATATTGAGTCAGAATAAACTTAGAATTTATTAGGTAAGTTATCGAATTGGGCCTTGAAAAATTGAAAGACAGAATTAAGTAAGATTTCTAAAAGTTAGGTTAAATTTTTGAAGAATCGTAATCGTATCTTCTGTATTTTTAATACGAAAGATACGATTGTGAGTTTATAAATAGCACATCAATGAGTGGACTTAAGGATGATTTTTTTTTAAATCACACATCCACACAACATCCAAACACAATTCCACAACGGACTAAACATCCGTAACCCCCCAATCAAGCTACAACCTGTATCAGCGCGTGTCCTTAATCCAATTCAAAATCGATACTCTTATGCTAACAAAATTTTGAAGTCTAATTTCATCAATTAAAGCTCTACGTAGTCCACTCAAACCAACCAAATCCCAAGATACGAAGACCAGCGTACCCCCTTCACAATCAGCCAATGGTATCAGCACGCCACACAATCCACAACATTGATGCCCCCCTAATGTAATTCATGCATGACGAAATCCAAACAGCCTAACAACATATCCCCCGAAGCCGCAATTCCACATAATAGCACCGTCTCTCGCCTGATCCTTTGTCGTCCACGTAGCCATGTTCCATACATTTATCTAACCTAAGACGCATCGGCACGTTGATCTGCTGACCGACCGAAGTCCATTGCCTGAACGCAATTCCAATTTATGCTCCCTAACACCCTTACTCTAATTCACTATCCGAAGTCCATCTCCAGTAATCCAAGCATGTAACCCCCAATCTTCATAGCTATATCTCCTTGACATCCTTACTAAAGCTTGCAGCCACCTCTTATACATAATCTTCACACAGTCACAACATAGTAGCCGTACACACGTTAACGAACACAAGCACAACATTGACATGATTACGTACAATTCGACACGTAGGTAAATTTTTATTTTTATTTATTATTTTTAGTTATTTATTTGTTTTATTAGTTAGCTCAATTATTTTTATTAATTTATTTTTTTCAGTGCAGGTTTATTATTATTTTCGTATTGCGTGTTTGTTTTTTTAGATAATCTTAATTTTTAATAAAACTTAGTTGGTTTAAATTTTAATAAAATTGTGTCTTTTTGAAAAATGTACGTATTTTATGATCGAGATATATATCTTGCGGTAAAGATACATATCATGCGGTTGAGATATATATCTTGCAGTTATGATTTAGAAAAGATACGTATCTTAGGATTAAAATTTAGAAAAAATACGTATCTACTAAGATTTAGAAAAGATACGTATCTAGATCGTATCTTCAACATTTAGAAAAGATTTTTTTTTATGTAGTGATTTTTTTTAAATAAGAAAATCTTAACTGGGATTTTAAAAAAAATTTGGTTAGTTAGGGTTTTGTTTTTTAATTCAGGAAAATTACATTTCTTAGGTTTTTTATAAAAAATAATAAATTGATAAATAAACGTAAATTTGGCTTGGTTTTTGAAATAAAAAGAATTCACTCACTAAATATTTTATAAAAGAGAACTATAACCGGTTTGATCCCAACTAATGGGTACGTAGGCATTTTCGGTGAAACCATATAAAAATAAAAATAAAAACTTATTTTTTTCTTTTTTATTGAAAATTTGTAATAAAAAATAATAAAAATCATTTTAGTTATGTTTTGCATATTTGTATATATTTTTATTATTTTTTAGGAAATTATAAAAATAAAGCTCATTAATTGATTATTTTTTATTTTTACATGGTGGTTTAGTTTTAATAGATTAGCTCCCGAATTTGGTTTTCTTTGGTTTAATTTTCTAAAAAATCATTTTCTTAGAAAATTCTTAAATTAGTGGCTAATTTTATTTTTTTATCAATTGAACTGATTGGCGACCCTAATTTTTAAATTTTTAAGAAAAATTTTATTTAATTTAATATTAAGTAATTTATATTAAGCAAGATAAGTTTAATATATGTTAAATTAAGAAAAACAAAAATATAGCTTGATACTTGGCAATCATTCATAGAGTATCGTCACTTGGTATTACTATGATGCATAGCCTAGAAATGTTGCTCGGCATTTGTGCCTTAGACTTGTTCGGCCTGTTGTCGTTAATCTTCAAGCGACTGTTCGGAGCAGCTCATCTCGCCATAACCCGTTGTAGGCTGATAAAAATAGCTCGGCATCACTGAATTAGTTTCGATTTCTCGGCAACTTCATTCAGTTTAGACGTCCTTGGCTTTTCATCAATTCAGCAGGAAGCTTGACTCGGCCAAGGACTTATTTCAATTGCACTCGACACTCAGCACGGAACTTGGATAAAAATTGTACTCGGCAATTTCGGCACAATTGAAGTTTTTGCTTAGCGAACTACTCGGATCGGCCTTCGATGGGAGATTACTTGACAAAATTTCTCAAAACAAATTGCTAATCGAAAGGGAACCTACTGAGGAAACCACACTAAATATACCGTTGCCGACCATAGCAGATCGGATGTGCAATCAGAGACATATGATTCGAATGTCCAAATTGGGGGCAATCCTGATAGAGATACATGTTAGATATGGAATCATTAATAATATTCTACTTAGGCTAACTTGAAAACCGAACAAGGTGATAGTTAATGAAGGTAGTTTTCTGTTTAAAACTGCAATTTTTCCCAGCAAGTGGGGCCATGACGGTTATTGGAGGCAGTTTTCCGCTTTCATGGCACAAGTAGATCTTGAAAGATACCAGAAAAGAAAATTAATTTGTCCATAACGATAGGAAAAATAATTACATCCTCGCCAGGAAATCTTTGCATACTAATAAAGTAAAAATTAGAAAGTATGAAGAGATCTTGCCATCATTATCCACCCGTGTACGGTAGATTGTAGATAATTCTTCCTAAATTGCATAACTTCAAGGAAACGTAAGAATTGCCATAATAGGTTGCCTTTCTTCTTTGTTTCCTACAAACGGCACTAAATATTGATGGGTGATTCTTATTCTGGTATACAAACACCTGCAACACAAGAAAACAACTACAATGAGGGTACTAGAGGATGCTTCGATCTGTCTACTCCAATACTTAACTCAACCCTCTTGTCATGAAAGTAAAATTGTTCAATGATTAAGGGAGTGAGAGAATGAAGAAGAGGGTCCTTTTACTTGGGAGTCTTGCCTGGTATTTATAGTGAGTCAACGGAGATTTGTCTTAGACTGGGTCAATGGATCAGGCTTAGATATTGAGCCTACTAATATAAGCCCACATAATAATTATAAAAAAATGCTTATCAACAGGTTCGTGTTCTGAAGAGTATCTATTTTACTGACTTTAGTTTCTTAACGACACCTATAAGGTGTAGAGCTTCTTGGTGTTGGAAGAGTATTTGTCAATGGAGGGAAATTATTGCAAAAAATTATCTTTGCTAAGTTAGCTTGGGTGAAAATATTAGGGTATGCGATGATCCATAGATCATAGGAATTCCTTCTTTTCGTCTTAGACCACTAGTGAATGAAGATTACATAGTAGATCGACGAGTTAATTTGTTGATAAAAAATAGTACCATAGAATAGTCTTTAAATTGTATTGCAAATAGGGTTTTGGCTAAAGAAAGTTTTGCTATTAATAGGATTCCTATTTCAAGGGCAAGGATGAATAATTGTATTATTTGGCCTTTAGATAGGTCTAGGGTTTATACAGTAAAACTAGACTATCTTTCACTATGTAAGAAGTGATTAGCCTTCAACAGTGTTCAATATGGACCTTCATCCTCCTTTATTGTTCATAATCATCTTTGGAAGTTGATTTGGCACTTTGAATATATTCCTAAAATGCAACGTTTAATGTGGCAAGCTTGTAATGATAGTTTAGCCACACTTTTAAATCTTTATAGGAGGCATATTAGAGATAATGAGTGTTGTGGGTTATGTAATGAGGTTGAGACTACAAAAAATCTATTCCTTAAATGTTCATGGGCAAAGATGATCTCATCGGAAGCATTAGGATTTCGTGTAGAGTTTTTACCTTCTAACTGTGTAAAGGAATGGTTGATGAGTTTGGTGCATGAGTTGTTAAAAGTTAGTTCAAATTGGAAATTCTAACTTTGCAAGAGTATGTGTAGTTATGTGCTTTATTTGGAAGTATAGAAATGAATGTTGTTTTGGAAATAGAAGTTCAAATTGTATTGTTGTTTGTATTATCCCTTCTTATGTAAGTGATTTAGACCATTTTAGCTAAATTGGCAAGATTAAGCACACGTTCCAAAGTTTTTTATAATAACAATAGAGTTGTAAGCTAATCAAAATGTTTCCAAACTCTTCTAACTTCTTGGGCTGTATTTCCTTTATACTTAAAAGAAAGCTCACAAACATTCTTGTATCTCCAAATGTTGTGATGATCTATGATGCGAACTGTAACCAAGAACAAACAAAGTCTATCATTAGATAGGTTTAAGCTTGCAGAAAGCTAGAAAAGAAAGTGATGGCAAATATGCGAAAGAATAAATGTAAACGAAAAAGTAAACAAAACCCACGAAACCTTCGGAGGATATGACACACCAATGGAACTGTTGATAACTCACGACACAATTCAATATGATGCACGAATTGGTTCAATGAGGTTACTCACTATCTAGCCTTGCTCAAGGGTAGGATAAGAGTGATGCTGAGAATAAACAAGCGATGTTTATGTAAGGAAGAAGTACTTAAGTATATTAATGATAATCTATCCATTTTAGCTACAATTATAAAGGCATTTATACCCATAAGTTAGGGCAACTTATCTAAAAGGGAAACAAAAAAAAAGGTATTTTCTAAGGAAATAATGTACAAGATATAAAAGGGTAAAGATGAATATTAAAAAAAAAATAATCATTGGTGTAATAGATTCTACACATGATTTTGTACACATAGCGATTATGTATTAGCGAGGTCATTAGAAGATGCAGAAAAAAAAAGTACAACTAACTTACTTGTTTGAGTAGAGGTGGTTGATTTAGTTCGAAGTTTCTTTGTCGTCATCTTGGCAAAGAGTGATGCCGAGTAAGTAATTGGCTAAGCGTAAGTAAGAATGAGGATTGGCTATTCTTTAGTCCTTCTGCTTCTCAGCATACTATCTACGAGAAATAAGCAGTCATTCAACTCAGCATAAAGAGTGACTTAGTAAAGAAGTACTCGCTTCGGCAAGAGTCGACTAGAGTAGAAGAATCGGCCTTACTAGGCCTTCCAGTCCTTGGGCTCGGTTGCGGGTCAAAGGCCTAGTAGCTTGGTTCCTATCAATCTAAAATCTAGGATGTGACAACTTTATCATATATCAACGGCAAGGTATGGTTAAATTAAGGCTTAACACATGCTAAAGTAGAAATACACATAAATAATTTTCAATAACACTCATTTATGTCTTTTAAAATTATAATCGGCAAAATAGTTTAATATAAGCCAATTGAATTTGCTAGTAACTCTCAAATCAACAAAGTTCACTAAAATAATCTGTTTAATTCAATCTAACCATTCAACTAAAAATATAGAAATGTTCATAGTATGAAATAATCTAACTTTATTTTAGTCACTGTAGAAAGAGTTTCAATCTAAAGCTACGAATATCAATTCTCATCATCTTAATAGTGTTCAAGTTCCTCAACTATGCTATTCTCAATTTGTACCCATTGTACAAATCATATCTGAGATAATCATATAAGTTTATATTTCCAACATCACCTGTTCATGAAAAAATATCCTTAGAAAGAGTGAGCAAATTCCTGCTACTTCAATAACAAACATAAAATCATGCCAAACAAGAATGCAATTACAAGAGTTAACTTAAGTTGATGTAAGAAACACATTAATTATCTTGTTTAAGTCTAAACACGCGTAGTCTAGGTTATTTGAGACTAACCACAGTTGGAGTAACTTTAACTCCTAACTCAAGAAAACTATAACCATAACCATAATTGAGTCCATAACAATTACCATAATTGTAATTAAAAGTCATGTTTTTCTGTAACACTAGATTAGCCATTAGTTAGTCATTCCACTACCAAGTGTCTTTAGTGGATCCCCATAGCCTCATATGATATACCTATAGCTTCTATGTAACACTTTTACTCTATTCGTTGTGTTGTTATGATCAGCAACTCGTTGAACATCTTAGTGCCTAACTAACCAAGTATCTTCGTTATGAGGTGGCTTAATGGTAGTTATGTTGTATTGATCACTAAGTGATTATCCAAATCATTCGCAAATCTAGATCTCCTTAGCTACTCATAAGCACACTCAACAAGTAACAAGGTTACATACTTATGTCAAGAGTGTTCAAATTTCTCACTTCATAAAATCTTTGAAACTTATTAGACATGATATAGTAACGTACCATAAATCAATACTCAAACAAGATTATGATCATAACTCAAATTTTGGTCCTTAATTATTTATTTAATGAGAGAGGAAATAAATAAATTTATAATTATTCTATCAACTAACTTATAGCTCATTAACTTACTAAATAATTAATCGTATAATTAATAAATCACTAAGTAGTATTGACTTATTAACTCTTTAGTAACCATTAACCAACAATTTAACTAGTAGCCATTATTAATCTATTTATTAGATAAACTACATAGAGCTCAATCAAATCACACATAAAGTTTTAAACTTTCGACTTTTGGATTATCTTCTTTTATTTTATTTTATTTTCCTTATTCGATGGTCAATTTGTTTGATAAGCTTAGGATTCGTTATTTTATTAAATTAATTAAGTTCATCATAAGTTGACATGTGTCAACAATAATGGATTTAGCAGAAATACTCTTTTGTAAAATTTGAAAGACACCAATGGCTTCGATAAACTCAAATAGAAAAGTAGCTAAATGTTAATAACTAAATGTATGCCTTTTCCATTTATCTAATAATATATATGCAAGCTTAATATGCTTAACTTGCATTATTTCTAATTAATATTGCAAACATCCAATTTTTGCCTCTAATTCTAGAATATTTTTTTTAAAATATTAAAGATAGACATGTTGGAAAAAAAGAATATAAAAGCTAAGAAAAACACAAAAAAAATAAATAAATAGTGAGAACATGAAAATTAGGAACTAAAAAATTGTAGCCAAAGGAAAATATAATTATATAGGTTTAAAAATATGATTTTCTAGGTAGAAAATAATTTTTGTAATACTGGTAGGTTTTCAAAATGAAAGATTCATTTTTTTTATCAATTATGTACATATTGACCCTCAAATCCATTAAATAGAGCTTTATTATAAAAATTATCTTTACTACATAAATAATTGGGTGATTAATGGTTTAATTTGTTAGGAAGTATGCATATGGAGTCTAAAGTATTAGGTTTTAATCACTACTTTTATGTTCGGTTTAGTCACATATTCAAATGAAGGTCCTAATTTATTTAAATACAACTTAAGTACACTAGGGAATTAAATTAAGCAACTTGCTCGATGATGAATTTTCTAGCATATTTTGGAGATGCCCAAAACAGGGAACATTTTTTGGATTAATGTTGTACATAATTCTCAAATTTTGTTATAATGTATAATTTATTATCTATACTTGAAAAAAATTAATTTACTACATAATTAAAGTTTTCATGGTCATTTTTACTATTAGAAGTAGATAAGAGGTGGCCACTAGCCATTTGTAAAGAGTTATGCGACCTCCTCCAAAGTGGTTATTGGCCATCACTCAGTTATAGGGTAGTCACTGCTTAAGGCAAAGTAGGTCACGATCCACTTCAAAAATTGGGTTGTTTAAATGTCAATCATTGATTAGTTCCTTCTTCATTCTTATATCCATATTAGCAAATGAACTTAATAACATTAGTTCAAATAGTGAAAATGACTACAAAAATTTTAAGTAGGTAGTAAATTAATCTTTCCAAAATAAGCAAAGAAAGCTAGTTTCAATAAAGACGTTTTATGGAATTATAAACCCATATCTTAATTATATAGTAAAATAGTTGCAAGTGGGATCCTATCAATGAACTTAAGCAAAATGACTCTATACACTTAAAAAAAGGGGTAAATGTCACTTTTGATATGTAAACTATAGAAGACTATTTCAATAATTGGGTTTTTAACTTAATTTAATGCCATGGATTAATTTTTTGGGCCAATGACAAAGTTCGAGGGATCAAGCCTAATTAGGAATGTTTTAGGAAGATCTACCTTTGTAGGCTAACAATGGGGATCGTCGAACTATATTTTCCATTATTGGCCTTATTAGTTATCTCACGCGTGAAAAGTAGACTAAAAAATGGCCTTTTAAATTCATTTGGGCTTCGTTTGGTTTTAATGGGCTTGAGGAAGCTTGTGTGTGCTCTAAGATTATTTATAACAATAATGAGCTTCCTTTAATTATTATAAGCTCTTGAGTAAACCCAAGCCTATGTCTAAGATCATGAAGGTTGGAGGAGAGGATAAGCTTCAATGAGAAGGCTCAATCCCAACCATACATCTTAAAGCTCTTCGGTCAATAAGATTTACTACCAAACTTTATAAATAAGAGGCTTATCCTTTCATTTGATTCATTCAAAATATTAACAAGTTTGAGATAAACATCAAACCTTTGCTAAAATCACTCTATAGAAGATTAAACAAACAATTCATTAAGAATGATTCAAGAACCATCAAGAATGTCAAGTTTAATTTGCTGCCATATGTATGCACTTAGGAATACCAAGTTTCTCTTCCTCTTAAGCCTCTTCCTAATGACATCCCTTTATGTGCCATCAACTTAAAATATCTCTTAGGTTAACTAACATGCCTATTGCATGTGATTAGCCAACTATAGCAACCCATTACACATAATTTGGCCATCCTATCTTTGTTAACATAAGGGGCTTTGGCATCCTCTTTGAGTGTTGCCATCTGATCCTTCAAAGCTTCGATTTTTCATTTGACCTTTGCCTAATCCTTCAAAAGGGGACAACAATCTACTAGTTTAGGAGCATTCTTTGCTATAGGTTCTAGGCTTACTATACGGAAAATCAATTTTTATGTACCATTATATGCATCCACAATAGACATTAAGTCCACCTTGGACAAATCTTTCCATGGGTGATTCATATGCATCATTGCTTCACATAACACCTCCAGCATAGTATAATACAAATGCAACTGAGCAAATGCTGAATCTACCCATAATTCCCCATCTAAAGCATATAAATGCTTTAATGGTGGTATAAGATGTGGTACTACATCAAACCATGGAAATGTGCTTTCTATTCTAAATTTGATTTTTTCAACGGAGTTGCTTCCCTATTTTGACAAGACATGTCAACAATTAGGAGAGAAAACTGATTGATAGAAGCAATGAAAGGAGGAATATAGGGAGAGACTATTGTTTGTGTAAAAAACCCTCATCATGAGTAGCCATACGCAACAAAGTATCAACATGAATCTTAACATCTATATTCGATTCTAGATTTAGAACTTGTGCTCTAGTAACTACAGTAATGTCAATCTCATTTATTATACATATTTCCTCATCAATTTCTTCCATCTTGTAACAATTTACTATGTCATTAGAATTCACATCATCATTTGCTTGATCATAAGCCTTAGGAGACCTGTTGTAATCAATTACTCTTGGTCATTATCTTCTTCACCCTATGGGGACAAATCTTAAGACAAAGACCTCTCCTCTTCACACTGCAGGTATTCCCTAGACAGTATCTTATCAAAACGAAAAATAATGTCTAAGGTCAAAAGGAAAAATACTACTAAAGAAATAGATTCTCAAAGGAATACCCTTCTTTGCAGGATGCATGTGTTTTTTAGATCATTTTAGTCAAGTAGCGATGGAGAAGGGCGCTTTTATGTTTTCACCCTTGTCTTAGCTTGTTTAGAAAGGTTTAACTCTTCATTAGCATGATTAACGTTCTTCACTCTCTATAGTCCTTTATTCCTACTTGGTTTCGGAAGTCAACAATAGAAATTGTTTAGATAAATAGTCGCTTCTACAATTGTTTCTATATTAGAAGCAAAAGCATATGCCTTAAATCCCTTCAAATAAGCTGCCTAGTACGATGACTAACTGAGGAGATGACTTTATGGCAATTGCAAGAGGAAAAGTAAAATCGATCGATCTCAAGATAAAGGGCCTTAATGTCTATAAACGATATATGTTGGCAACAAGACTTAAAATCTACGGCTGGAACTATCGGATGGGGAACGCCTTAATCAAATCCAAACTGACGTGCTATGCTGTATGGGGAATACATTGCAACCCTTAACTCAAGGAATTTATTGTTTGAATCCTTGATGTCAAGTAATGAAAGGATACACCAAAAAAGTAAGCTAGCTTTTAAACATTGCAAAAGCTCATGATTCTTTAAGGAAATGCAATCCTGCAAGTTGGGTAGGTAATATCCACTGCGTGACTATAGCTATTAATTTTCTCCACATACGGATGAAATGTCAACTTGCTAATAGAGTCAATAAGATTAAACAAAGGGCAATCATACTATCTCTCAATCTATGCCTATGATTATGGTTGAATTGAGGTAGGCTTAGAGTTCATCTTTGTAGATGAAAAATAGCACTTGGACCTCTCGTAGAAGAAAAATAACATTCACATAGAATAGTAGTATGTATTAGCCTAATGAACGAGTAGAGGCATGATGATACAAGTCTAAATAGCGATATAAGGAACCTAAATAAAGGGGGACTAAAGCAAAATACTCCCCTTGAGACATATGGATTGCTAGTGGAAACAGACGAGGGATAACCCCATCCTTAGGACCTCTTGAGAAGATGTACATTGACAACCATAAAGTAATAAATGTTGCAAGTTTGTATCCATCAAAATATACATATGTAAATTAAGATATTGTTGTAAAAGGGGGGTAAATGCAATTATAAGGAATGGAGTGGTTGAAGCTCATCAGGTTCTATCATGCAAACCTTAGAAAGCAGTACAATCATCTCTCTTATCGCTATAGAAGTACTTAATTCATTAAGTAAATGTAGACCTTTTTGAGGGAATCTTGCTCAACTTGACAATTACTAATAGAGCTAAATATGCACTCTAGTCCCTAAAAGCAATTAAAGCAATTGTAACATCTATCCTCCTAAAGTCACAAAACTTCAACAAGAAAAAAAGGTCCTTCGAGGTTAGTATAACTTCCTTAAACACCACCCCCTACCCTACCAAAAAATTAAAAAAAAAAAAGCTATAAATGCATGAGTTTGTGTACTCCACTTAGCCATTATGGCTTGCTAGATCTTCATATATTTCATTTTTGTAAAATTAAAGCGTTAAGTCATGGAAATGGCTACAAAAATCTTAGTCTCTTGCAATAGTGAAGCATAGTACTCATGCCTCATAATGTATTGCACTCACGAGTACCATGTATTGATTGTTTGCTTTGAAAAGGAAAATTAGGTTCAAGGAAGAGGCAATTATTTCCCCATGTTCTAAAAGCGAAGGATAAGCTTTCCTTTCATTAATAGTTCGGGCTCTTACACTTCTAGAGAGATGAGCTTAAGGGAGCCTTCGGAAGGCATGGTTGTGTACTTCTCCCGAGAATTAGCTTGGATTGAAAAGGAATCTCCTTTAATTATGTTGTCAATCTAGTTGTTACAACAAGATGAAATTTTCGGTATTCAACCCCATTATTAGCCAATAGTTCTTTTTAACAAGCTGACTCCAATAGGCCTTAAGACTTAGCCATGTTTAATGAAATTGGAATCCAAGAGAATACCTAAAGTTAATCATGAGTTTGTTAAATTTTATGAATCAACAAAAGAGGGCATCTTTAAATGATTAGATTTTGGAAATCCATGCTAATACATAATGTTAACTGCCGGCCATATGTAGAATGAAGCCCACCCTAGAATGAGATAACCTAGAAAAAATTATCCGTCAAAAAAATATATAAATATATTTCTTTTTTTTTTTTTTATAAAGATGAGGACACGTAGGGCAGATGAAGTTACATTTCAAGGATCAAGCAACTGTCCAATCAAAGCCCATAATTCATGAAGACACTTATCCTCATGGCAAGCGGCAACTCACACACAGCATAAAAAGGGGTTCGATTTATCTCATTAAAGATATGATATGTCTGATTATCAAGGTAATACATCTGCTTTTGCCTCAAAGTCAACAAAACTAGGGTTTAAGATTTGTAGAATAAAAATACAAGATCAACGTCAACAAGACTATGTTAATTGGTTATTTGACAGAGCAATTTCGTCCGTCGCCAATGTGTGCAATAAGAGCTGAACATGAAAGCATTGCACACCTTAGTATAATTTAAATGTCACTTAGGATTTTTTTTTTTTTAAATTTTTAAGGACACGTACAGGCCACAACAACACATCATAAAGCTTCTACATAAATATTCAAACGCATAACAATGGGTGTTGGAATTTGAAAGTCGGAAAGAAAAGAAAGATGAGAAAGCAATAGCAACACCAATACTAGGGTTCTTCTTCTGATCTCTTCGACTAATGTCATATTTTATAGTGAAAGAGGAGGCTCGCTTTAGTCAACAGAAAAAAAAAGGACGCAGATGGAGTCTTTCCGGCACATGCGGCGACTAAAGCAGACCTGTGATGCGAGAACTGATATATATATTTCACTAAGCAAAGATCATATGTAATTTGCAATCATTTGGGCTCAAAGAAATACTCATGCAAAACCGTGGTCATATCCCACGTTTTCAAGGCTTTACTTAAAACAAAAAAGAAAAAAAAAAAAGAAAAAAGAAGAAGAAAGGAAGTATATGCAACAAACTTGTGTACATCGAACTAGGGTCTTTCAATTTGCTCTGAACAAAAGAGGGAAAAAAAGAAAAAAAAGAAAAGAGAAGCATGGAAGAGCAAAGTGAGAATCAAAATTAACAATCAACTCAAAAGGAATTAATAACGGCAAAGAAGGATTTAAAATAATAATGATCTGGCAAACCGAGGAGTTGGGAAAGATTCGAGGAAGATATAAAATGAAATCTTGCTTTTGCTAATGATTCATGCAGAGAAGAGGGTAATGAAATTGCTCTAATCGATAATGTTTAGATTGGTTCAACCCAAGTTCGAAGGAGATGCAAGTAGACTCAGAACGGGATCATCAAATTAGATTTTCTATTCCCAAACCATATTTGATTATCTTGTGTATGAAAAATAGACTTAAAAATAGCCTTTTAAACTCATTTGGACTTCATTTAGTTTTAATGGACCTTAAGAAAGTTCATGCAGGCATCAAACTTATTTATAATAATAATGGACTTTCTTTAATTATTATAGACCCTTGAATAGGGAAAAAAATTTAATAAGTAGTATATGTCTGTATAAGTATACATAAAGTATAACTACCAATTATATTTAGGAATATGGCAACATGAGTAGTGGGAGTTTAAGTAATTACTCACTTCTAACCCATGTATTCGAATCCGAATGATAATTATACACAATATATATTTTCATATAACGTGTACTATCCACTGAATCACTTCTCCTTATGTAAACCTATGCCCATGAAGGCGAAGGTAGAGGATAAGCTTCAATGACAAACTCAAGCCTAGCCATCCATCTTAAAGCCTTTCAGTGTATAAGATTGACCTCCAAACTTTATAATAGAAGGTTTCTCCTTTCATTTGATTCATTGAAATATTAGTAAGCTTGAGACAAAAACCAAAACTTTGTTAAAATCACTCTACATAATAGGTTTGCCTATTTTTCCTCCTATGCCTCCTAATAACATTCCTTATGTGCTATTAGCTCAAGACATCTTCTAGGTCGATCAGAATGCTTGTTACATGTGATTAACTAGCTATAGCATCCTACCACACATAAACTTTATCCATTTTTGCAATTAGTTATCTAAAGTTTAAAATGGTCAATTTTCTATTTAAAAATTACCTACAAATTTTTTCATGATTATTTATAATACCTAACCAAGGTAATTAATTGTAAAAATAAGTAAACTTCAAATAGGTAACTATAAACTTGAACAAAGTTTAAGTAGTTGACTACAAACATGGATAATTTTAGGTACAAAATTAATACTTTTAAATTTTAGGTACAAAAGTTGATTGTAAAATTGGTAAAGTTTAGATAGTAAAGTTGATATTAATCCCTTATTAAAATTCATGTCTTAGGATATGAACAATTGAACATTAAATTGGAGAGATCAAACAAATCCAATTGCTAACTTAACATGCATATTCATGAAAAAGAGACAAACCTTTAAACATTTATATTAAATTGGTGAGGCTAAAGGCAAATTTGCATATAATGTAACATTACTAAGGAAGAGAGGAAGATAATTATTAGTTTTCAAGTACGAACAAAAAGGGAAAAACTATGGAGAGAAGTTGGTGATCTTATGACAATTATTTTGTATAATAAGTGATGTATTATGCGAATATTAGAGCACCAAGTAATTGATTAGTAAAATCACTAGTTTCCAAGAAAGGATGATAATCCAAATGGGACTTCTAGACTGTAACAATAGTAATATAATATTACAGTAATGTTAGCTAATGTAACTTGCTATAAAATGTTATCAAGTTACATTCTTTTTCTCTCTTTTCCATTTAATTAATTAGTTTTTTTTTTATTTTTTATTCATATAACCTATTGACCTATTGTCCAAGTAACATGATAGGCTATTTTAATAGGATAGTCGGTGCAGATTAAGTTTCTATAAATTAATGGCTTTGATTAGCTACCGTTATAGTAACACCATTTTGCTAGTGTTCATGGAAAAGAAAAGGGAGAAGAAGAAAGTCATATAATATTACATAAATTGAGTAGTTATGGTTTATGGCTTTAGAGAAAATTGAAAAGGTAAAATGGAAAGGCCATTTTGGAGAATTATGGTGGTAAATTGAGCAATTATGGCAGTTATACAATGATTAGCGACTATTGAGAAAATTGAAGAGGTATAAAGAAAAAGCTACTCTAAAGAGTTGCAATGGTAAAAGGTTTTCAAAATTATATATTATAACAAATATATATAATATATATTATATTACACGATTTTCCTATAGTCTTGTCCTCATTTTTTCGAGGATCTGTTTAACATTCTAATACACTTTTGATTTACAATCCTTTAATTCTAGAATATTGAACTAATTGTGAATTCAACAATCTAGATTTAAATAAATCTAAATTTAAATAAATCTAAATTGATATTAAGATAGAGGGCTAGACTAGTTTCGTTAAAATAAAGGAGAAGAACATATAAATTGTTACATCTCAGTATAGCATAGGATGTACCACTATACAGGAATATCTGTTTATATTCAAAAAAGTTCTATTTACAATAAAGATTACTATAACAGAGTTCAAATTTACACCTAGTTATACAAAAGAGTACATATGTCAAACTTAACTAAACTTAAAACATAGTAATTTTTTTTTTTTATGTATAGATCCTTCAAGGAACTAAAATCAAAATATAGCAAAGCTTTTTTAAAAGTGGCTGACTCTATCTTATGCGCTCTTAACAGACCTTTCCTCAGTTGGTGGTGTTACTTAGTCAACTCTTGTCATAACCTAAGGATATACAAATATCCCTTCAGCTCTCTATGAACTAAGTAAGAGTGAATAAAATAAAGTACAGAACAATCATAACACATATTCACAAAAACAAAACAAAAAAAAATAAAAATCAATACCATTGAACATTTAATTTCATAATCCGACTTATCAAGACAAACTGTTTATGTAGAGAATTCATGCCATGCTCATGCATGTGACATGCATCAATACCAATATCTTATGATTTTCCAATTTCTCATCCGCTTAGTTGACGTGCCCAAGAATCTGGATACAATGTCCAGCAACCTAGAGGCAACAAGAAATTGCCTGGGAGTAAGACCCCAAAACTTAGTAAAACTAAACCATCCATTATGGTTTGAAAATCCAGTACATAGCCAGCCTAGTTGAAACCACACATCATGGCCAGAATAAGTTAAGCAATGCAATTCTATTTGCTAAAAACTCAGCTTAGCAATATTAAAGCTTTTAGAAACTTGACTTGTAGGTCTTTTCATACTATGCCATGAATTCCGTAAACAATAAAATAACCCAGTCTCAGGCACAAATCTTAAGTTCCACATCATAAATAATTTGACTATCTCAACTTTAACTTTGTTTCTCAATTTTATGATACATTCCTTTATGTAGGGTTCACTTAGGTGAACACCTTGAAGGACTAATCAGTTTTCTAGTTTCCCAAGCATAAATTTGCATTAACAAATTGATCGTACATAAAGAAACACTTCACTCAGTCAATGCACATTCAACAAAATGTATTCAACCAATTCAATACATCATTACAATTTATGATGTAACTGACTCTAGGTTAAGTAGACATAAGTCTACTAAAAATAGAAATATCCTCTTACTTGGGCTTGATAATAGCACAAAATCCTAAGCTTCATGATGTAATCCTTCCTCGCCAAGTCAACAACGAATCGAAACTAAACTCGCATAAGCGTTTACTATTACGTTTCTGAGCTTCTTTTGATTGTATGTTATTTGTTTTTTATTCAATTTTAATAAACTTTATATCGTTACGATCGTTATTTTGAGTATTATTAAGATATCTTAAGAATCAAAGCTAATCAATATAGTTATAAGCCTAAAAATACCCTTCCTCACTACCGACTCGACTGTATGTTATCGTAATTTCGTAATTGATTCAAATAAGCTTTGTAGATACCCCATATGTCCTCCTTTAATTTAAAATTTTTTTTAAAATAGGGTGAGGGGTCTTAATTGAGAAAAAAAAACCACAAAAATAGAAAATTTAGAAAAAAAAAGGGAAAATCTAGAAAAGTACAAAAAAGTTAGAAAAATTTTTTAGAAATAGGATTTTTAGAATGAATAAGAATCAAGGGTCAATCTTTGGGTCATGAAAAGGATCATTTTATTTTTAAGGATCTAAGTGCATTGTGCATATATGATTTGATTGATTTTCAAGCTATATTTGAAAAATATTGGATTTTAAACAAAGGTCCGAGTTAATTATGTGTGTATGTATATATATATATTAATTATATCATCAATTTAAGCTAATTTTGGCTTTAAACAAGGCTCCAATTGGATTTAAATTGATTATTTTATAAAGGAATTAGTTTTGAATTAACCAGATAAAATACAAACTAAGACTCGAAAATCAATCAAATCATGTTCTTTTTGAATACTTGCATAATAAGCTTTTAAGTCTTAATATTGATGTTTTCAATTTGTCAAGAACTAGTTGATAGGGGGTTTGGTTTGGCTTGAACCAAATTTATAATTTTAAATCAAGTCTAGGCCATCTATATTTGTTGTATTTAATTCTGTGCAAAGCTTAAAAAGAATCAAAACTAGTTTAGCTGGCAAAGGAGCATCTATGTACAGTAAAAGACCCAAGTTCAAATCTTGTGTATATAGCAATGCATAACTTTTTTTTTTTCTTTGTGTGCTACATGTACTAATTTAGTACAT
The DNA here is from genome assembly GCA_024138005.1 of Lumnitzera racemosa. Lineage (NCBI taxonomy): Eukaryota > Viridiplantae > Streptophyta > Magnoliopsida > Myrtales > Combretaceae > Lumnitzera > Lumnitzera racemosa. The sequence continues at coordinate 74,500,422 of JAMXBC010000003.1, forward strand.
CACATGTCCCAATGCAACTTTAATGCAATTTTCTTATATGGATATATTGGTTGTAGGCATGTGATTGTAGTCCAAAGTCAGTTAAACACAGACTTTGAAAATGTATTCATATGTAGTAAACTACGGGTACGTACGATAAGAATATAATAAAAAATAAAATTTAATCATTATCTGCATATATCAGTTGCTATTATAATAAGAATATAAAAAAATAAAATAAAATAAAATCTAATATCGACCCTTATGCCGACCAAAAAATACTCCATATCTAGTTAATAATGATGATTGTCTCTTAGAAGGACTTGTAGAAGGCTCAGCCGGTGAGTTTGAGAAGTCTTTACGCGGGATATGGCTAACATGTGGAGATGGACAGTATTGGGTAACCCCTTCACCCATCGTAGAGCTTTGCGAGTGCTTAGTACGTCTTTTGCAGGGCACTGCCAACATACTATGGAATGATTGATGAAAAGGTAGTATAACATATGAAGCTTCGAAGCTGGAACTAATCTGACCTAAGCTAATGGAATGTCGCCCCGCAAATGGAACATCTGGATCCCCTCGACCCCTTCCTTATCTAACCCTAGTATGAACTCTGTTACGTAGTGGTTAAGGTGCAATTGGCTCTGGTTGCTCAAGCTGGGCACCTTCATCAGGTGGTGGATTTTGTGGAAAGGGATGGTATAAGATAATACCACTATGGTCCTCTAAGAACTGTAAGCTACCTCCAATGATTTGGTAAGCCAATTGTATGTCATCAATCAATTGAATTGATTGTAGGGTGTTGACTTACATGGAAGAAACACAATTAGCAATCATAATACACAATAAATGGGGTTATACATAGGTTGTTATATTGATTGTACTTACTAGATGATCCATTACCATACTATAGCGTGTTATGTATCAATAAGTATGCTGGCTGTACCACTGCAAATAGGTAGGTTCTACACCGAAAACAGGGTATGGATAAACAATCCAAGTGTACCGATTTGCCCATTGTCAGATGTAACCATCATACACTACTCTCCAATCGATATCTGTATGACCTCTAAGATCTTATCGATGTAGCTGCTAGCTAGTCTATACTGGTTGGGGTTCTATTTGGAAGCTACTAAACTATTAGATGACGCGATCTGGAAATTAGAACTTTACAATGTAGAAGCAGATGAGGGGTATCCTAGCCATCTAAAGACCTAGATTGATTGTGCATATAGGAGGCCAAAATTGAAGTCTTTCGAGTAAGGTTGCTAAACAACTTGATATGAAATGTATGTAAGTTAGAAGAGCAAAAAAATTAACATGTGTGACACAAAATTTTGAAGCAAGATCAAATAATGTATCTAGTGTACTTGATTACTTGTCTGCAAGTCGAATGCCTCGCAATACGACTGGACTACATAAGCAGGTCCCTGTATAGTGTTCCTCTTAGTTTGCCATCTACCGGCTAAAGGAACACCCTTTGTGATCATGAAGCTAGACTTACTAAGGGGTGCAATGTGTGGGAAATGATCTCATACCCAAACTTGTAATACAATCATCGGCCCCTTGATCTTAGATACACTGGTCTGTGCAGCGTTGCATAGCTATTGGTATAGCCATAATAAATAAGTCGATCCCCAATTGTACATCCTCTCCATCTAGAAGTCATCCTATAAGGGAAGGTACATGAGATATACATAGCTAGAAGATTTATTTGTGAATAAGAATCCCCCCATCAGCTGGAGGATATATGTACGGGTATGATACTTCACCGTAGCCTCATCGACATTACTTAGTATAATCTTAAATCTACTAGCTAACCACAACAGTTATACACGGCCACCCTTCACATCATCAGATGGTGGAACATAACCTAACAGGTTTCTTGCTACATTTGCCCAATTCTTCTGGGTGTTGCCAGTGACAACAACACCATCAATCCTAAGGCCTAGTTAGACCCCAATATCTTGGAGCATAACAGTTATCTCTCTGTGTGTCATATGAAATGTATGTGTCTTTAGCCTTCACCTCTCTACAAGGGCGGTAATCAGGCGCTGGTCTATCTAGATTAATGGAAGTTGGCTAACAACCATGAATACTGCCTCTACTAAGTATGTCTCCATACGTGGATCCAATGGTATGAGCTCCTCACTCTTCTTCATTGCCAGCTCACGTTGTCTAACTGTGAGTGCACTTAGTGCTTGTATTAAGTTACATGGACATAGATATTAACATATCAGTACCTAATCTATGTATTAGATGAATGGGAGAAATCGTAAATAATATACCTGTCCCTCCCATACGTCCTAAGAGAGGTAGGATGACTGTTCACCTAAAACTGAAGGGTCAAAGGGTCCCCGAGTCCATCTAACCTGTAATAGTGTTTAACATTCATGAGTAATGATGTAAGTAATATAAAACGGATAGATATTACGAACTAACAGTAAATTTATGTGTATGCATATGCAAAAAATAGTAATATGAATTACCATCCCTTTTCAAATCCGGACATCTACGCTTGTTATGTCCTTTCCTTCGACAATAACTACATCTATTCCTATCAAGCACTTCACGTATATCTATCTCCATGAGGTAACGTTTTGTCCTAGGTTTCCCTTTATCTCTCTTTAGATTGGAACATGGCTTAAGCTTTGGAAACTTCATTGTTGGCCAATTAATCTCGTCACCTAGTGGGAAGAAAAGTCTTTGGTATACATCAAGTTCGTTTGTCCACTTGTACCATTGACCAATACGATTTAGGGCATTTGTCCTTAGCTCCATTGCAATTGCAAATGTATGGGAGTAAGGAATTCTATATATTTTCCATTTTTGGCACATGCAATATTGGTTATCCATGTCAATAATGTGAACTCTACCACCACCTTTTATCACTCCATTTGGCTCTCTTCGACTACCAGTTCTTACCTCAAATAGTCCATTGTGCCTATCGTAACCAGTAGCCTTTAACCTTGTGCAAACTTGCCTGCTTACGCTATTTCTCTATTAGTCGTTGTGCATATGTAGTGTATACCCTACCTCCTAACATAGCTTCTGAAATTTCTTTGTCCTTCTTCTCCTACAATGCAACAATGTTAAAGAATATCCTTTGTATTAAAGCTGCAACTAGTAAGCCATAAGAACCTTTAAGAACTACATTATAGCTCTCAACAATGTTGGATGTCATGTATCCGAACCTATAATTACCATCTGCATACAATGCCTATCTGTTGATGTTAAGTTTTGCAAACCAACATAAAGCGTTCTCATTCACTATCGACATCTCTTCCGTTAAAACAGAAAATTTTTGTTGCTGCACCTGCATGCCTATTGCGAATGCTAATTTCTTACATGCTTGGTTTTTATGTTTGCAGTTGAAATTACTAGCTATGTGTCTTATGCAATATCTCCATATTGCAAATGGTGGTTGCCAACCATTATTCACATTGTTAAAAGCCTTCTTAATACCTATATGGCTATCTAAGATTAAGTATATTATCTCTTCCCGTCCGCCAACTACATACTTCTTCAAATGTTAAAGGAACCAAGATTACGTCTTCTCAGATTCCGTGTTAACAAGTGCGAAAGCCAATGGTAAGATGCTGTTATTTCCATCAATTGTGTATGCAATGAGCAACTTATGGCTATATTTGCCATACAAAAAGGTGTCATCAACACAAATGACAGGATGATAGTATCTAAATGAATGTACACAATGTCTGAATGTCTAAAACAACCACTTCATCTCCGATGCACCTAACTCTGCCATACCTTTCCACCCCTTGACCTCTAATCCCAAGTTTGCTATCTTAATGGTATTTAGAAGTTTTGGAAGATCATTGTATGATTCCTCCCAATTACTATACACCATCTCTATTGCTTTTCTCTTCCCTTCGAACACCCGCCTTTTTGTCATTGTGTATCTAAACTCATTCTGAATATTCTGAGTCAAGTCTAAAATAGTAACATTAGGGTTCATGCTAACATTTCCAATTAATCATCTGGCCATTAAATTACTATCTATTTAGGGATGATCTTCTCTTATTGCTGGGTTAACACATGTGTACGGTCCTTCGATAATCGTTATCACAGATATGCTATATACTTTCTTTTTACACTCTCTTAGCCTCCACTTACATCCCTTTGCTCATTCTGTACAGTGAATGTACCATAACGTTGGGTCTTATTCAAGTACTCGAAAGTTACAGTGCTGCTTGATATTGTAATTCTTCACAACATCTTGTAGCTCTTTCTTAGTGCCAAATCTCATACCAACGCTTAACTCATTATTGTCAACTGTGTTGCTGCATTGTACATTCTGTTCATCTTCAAATGTAACATATCCACTGTCATTATCCATATTTAGGAACGGGATTGGATTTCTTACAGTAGGCCAGTTATGTTGTGTCACAGGAGTTTGAATAAAGGCTAACAAAGGTACAAATGGATTGGCCATCGAGACATCACTTCTTAAGACATCAAAAGTCATCTTATCCCTACCTTCATCGTCTTCCTCATCATAGTTGGCTTCGCCTTCCTCTTCACCTTCATCACCATCCTCTTTACTATCATCATCATTTTTTTCATCGTCACTACCATCGAGACCCATAGCAATCGTTTCCGGATAAGGATTGTAACTCAGAACTTCTTGCCAAATTTCCACATACTTTGCATCAATTGCTTCCTCATTCACATTAACATTGACAGCATTATCCTGAACTACATCTTACACTATAATATGAAGGCAACTATCATCGGCCATAGGAAAATTAGTTCCTAATGAGTATACTTGTTGTGATGCAATGTTTGTAGGGTTATTACTGGGGTATATACTACTCTGCTCGCCCAACCGAACATAAATGTGTTGATACCTCATTCACCCAATGATTCAACCATCTCAATAAAGTTTTCAACATTGTTGTCATCCTTGATGGGCATTAACATGTAATAAACACCAACTTCATAATATGTTGGATCCCTGTGAACAATTTCTATCCCAACAGTGCTAATCTTAATGCTATTGCATATTCTGTTCAAAAAATGGGCATAATTTGACCCCTTATTCATTTTCAGCTTCTTCACTAGCTCCCTATCATACTCCATTCCCAAGTTACCCCTCATAATATTTCCATGTATATAAATAATGATTTTCACATAATCCACCATTTTGCCCTTAATTATTACACGAGTGATCACCAAATTAGCGAAAACTCCGTACAATAATCACTTTTTGCTCACTAAAATTAACATTTCTGACCAACATAACATCATTACATGACTTCCATCTTCAAAAGGTCCTTAACCAACTATATTACTTGCATTAAGTAACTAATATTTCTACTACTACTATTATCAACAACTAAATATGACCTTTCTAAACTATTACAACAATACTGATGCAAATTATATAAAGTAAATCTACATTTTTCTACAAAACATAAATCACTATAAATACTAAAATTTCATAACAAAAACTAATTACACAATAATAGAAAAAATAATTAATTAAAAATATGGGTTTTTTTGAGATAGATTATGTGAGTGAAAAAAGGGGGGGAGGGGGGGTGGGTTTGGTCTGATTTTGGGGGACTTATATGCGCATTGAAGTTACATGCCTCCTATGTGACTTTAGTGTAAAAAAATTAGAGTAGTAAAGTCACATACCACAATTTTGTATTAATGTTTCTTCGGGATTTATTTTTGTATTATTTTTTGACAAATATACATGTGTCGCGTGTCGGCCCTTTATTAGCCGACATCAATAAGGATACCATTACCGTCCTCGCTTTAAGCTCAAATAGGAGGAAAAGAAAGGAAAAAACCAATACAAACCATGCTCTTTTGGACCTGATTAACATACTTTTCAACAAGATTTAATCAAATTAAATGCTCGAATCAATAAGAGATATGGCCTAGTTTGGTTCTAAAGTCAAATTTTGTCTAAAAACATAAGTTTTAGTAATCAAATCTGGTTTGAAAAGATGAAAGAAATGAAAATTGGTAAAAAAACCTATTAATTATCAATCTTCAAGTTTTGGACCTTCCATGCTTAACAGAGCTTAAAAAACTATAAATAGTGACTTAGGATGCCATTTCCAACACCAAGAAAGCATTGAATCATCCTCTATAACCAAAAATCAAAGCTTTCTCTCACTAAAGATTCCATGTCCATTCCTTCTTTCTCTCTCTACAAATTCTCAATTTCTAGGCTTTTTCGAGAGAAGCCGACACTCCTAATAGCTTTTTTACTCTTGTAAACCCCCTTTCCAATACATTCATCTCCTTCAATGACCTCTCCAAGAGGCAGCGCGGCCACTTTCTCTCTTTAAGCCTCAACCTCCCAACTCCTAAACATTGCCCAACTGCCAAACGGCCACCAAACGCAGTGGCACTCGTCCTAAACCCACTAATCCCAATGTGAAACTCCTCAATTTGGTGTTTCCCCTTCAAAAGGTGTTTGAAACCAACCATAAGGAGCTCCCACCGCCGTTGCCTTCATCTCCTCTTAGCTAACCTAGTTCGACCTGATCGCATAGGATCCAACCTAAAGACCCAAGTCCATTCCAACCGTCTAACCCGCATATTCTCTTAGTTTAGCCTTATTTTAGTTTTTGGCTTATGTTATGTTTTTTTTTTCTCTTTAACCTATTGGAATTGTAATAAAAAAAAAGGAAAAGAAGATAGAGTAGTTTATTTTTTATTTTGTTTTACATTCCCAATTAAAACTTAAACTATAAGAATAAAATATAAAAAAATAAACAAGAAAATGAAATAAATGTTTCATCACTTAGAAAGGTTAATTTTCTAAATAAACAAAAATAAATGGACCTTTTTTCAAAAATTAGAATAGTTTAGAATTTTACCAAAAATAAGAACAATTTGGATCCTTTCCTCTTATGTGTTAATAGATACGTAAAATTAGTCTTTTCGTTTCTTTTAAGTTTAAAATTATTCAACTAAAAGTAGTTTAGATAAATTAAGTTGTATTTTTAAAAAGGTGATTTTAAGAATTAAATCTAAATTTGGAAATTCATGGTATTCATAAGGGTTTAAAAAATCTAATCTCCAGGCCCATATCCATGGTTTTCAAAAACCGTTTTTTAAATTGGTTTTTTACGCAATCTAATGTCTAAATTAAAATTAATCCGTCCAATTGGTTTTAGTCTAAATCTTTTCTCGACCCCAGTCGGGTGGTGACTCTAAGTATTTTTCAAAACACATTTAAAAACCAAGTTTTTTTGTTTAAATTCTAGTTGAGGATTAGTATTAAATGGGTTAAGGTTCAGTACTAATTGGGTTAAGAAAAATAATAAAAAAGGGGAAAAAATCAGGCTTGACAAACTCTAATCCTAAACTAAAAATCCTAAAATTCCACATTTCCTAAATAATTAGCATCTATTATGTATCTAAAATATTAATCTTTTACAAATTCAGCAAATATCTCACTAGTATTACTTACCATATCATATATTAGGCTAACATATAAGTTTATACTAGGAAAATATATAATAAATAATAACCTGATTAATTATATGAAAAGCACTCTGAAGTCACAAAAATATATAGTTTTAGATACTGATCATCAATTGTACTAAATTAGTTTATCGCTTATATCTCTAAAAATATCGTTTTAGCTCAAAATTATGGAAAATTAGGCAAATAAGTGAATTTAATTATAAAATAAAATTAAGAATTCTAAACATCATTATAAACTCTTAGAAGTCAGAATATATAGGGCTCCTACATTGATTTTATCATAAACTAATTAATCTAACAAAATAGTAAAATTAACAATTTTATCCAAAATAATTATAACAAATAGTAAACATGATTACTTTCAAAATTTCTTGTTACTACAATTAAATAAATATATTAAAAATAATATGTATAAAAATTCGACTCAAAAGGACATTAATTAATATTTCAAATTTTTAATTTAATTTTTGCCTAAATAGGCCAATTCTTATGCACCTTATATTTCCACTAATTATTTTATTAAAATAAAATTACTAGATTAATCTACACATAAATAACCTTAGAAAACTAAATTTCATAATTAATTAACACTATTTGATATTTTTAGAAAATTAAGAAAAATTCAATTGAAAAAATGGTTCACCTGAACTAGTTGTTTTCGATCACCACCTAACTGCCGCTCCTCGTCGGAAAAGCTTGTCGTGCTACCCTGTCTTTAGCCCCAAATGGCCACTATAATAGGACATCAATACCCTATTGAACCAGCCCAGATCAGACCTAACTCTATTTTTCCCTTATTTTTCTTTTTTTTTTTGTTCTAGTTTTTTATAAATTTTCTTAAGCGATTTTTCTTGTGTTCCCATATTTCTAAAATGTTTTTTTTTTTTTTTATGTGTAGAGGTCCTATTTATAAATTACAAATTGGTTGGATTTATTAAAAATTAAACATGGGGCATACACAAGTCATTTTTCTACAATTTCTAAGCTTAAGGTGACAATTTCCTATTAAATTGATGATGACGACTCATATTTTCCATTGTTTCCTATTCTAGCACATGATTTGATGACTCACTAAACCATTTTTTAATTAATTTTATTATTATTATTATTATTATTATTATTATTATTATTATTATTATTATTATTATTATTATATGTAATGCATATCACATGTAAATAAATATATATTATATATAATTCAACTTCATTTATTATTTTTCAAAGTTAAATAACTTATTTGTAATATCTTACTATATTTCAAAGTTCAAATTTCACGTTTTCGATAGTTTAACAACTGTATCGATAAATTTACATTTTTCTCAAATTAATGTTATTATATAGCTTATTTTGAAAAATTGATTTTACTAGAATACTTTGTCTAACTTTTTTTGCCTTATTGTGAAGTTTGAAGTAAAATAGATAATATTATCCGACGCCCTAAATTTGGAGGCTCGAATCCTAGAGTTATCATATAGGCTCGAAACTCTAAGCTATTATAAAAACTCCCTATATTATATAATATATATAGACCTATGCAAATACCAGTTCCGAACTAAGAATCGACTTAGCCTAGTTGCACACGGGCCTAAACCGATTGACATGATATATGTGCTTATATCATAGAGTAGTATTATTAATATTACATGACTACTTTTGTATTTGATTAAATTCTATTAACCAAATTATTGTAACAACAGATTTCACAAGTATCATAACAACAACATAATAATGAATACCATAATATATATTATTAATATAATGTTAATGTTTGAAACTTGGTTTGAAAAAGAGCAATATATAATCGCTGGTCATCTTCTTCAATATATTGAACTTAGAATTTGAAGAAAAAAGAAAGCACGTGCATATCACCACGACTTCCCCAAGTTAAAAGGCAACTTAAATTATGTTTATATTTAGTGACACTTAGTAAAGCATCCATACAATACACTATCAAATACCAAGGCTTATCTATACCCATAGAGTAGTATTATTAATATATTTTAATGTTTAAAGTAAACTCCCAACATGATATATGTACTTATAAATTAATTTATTCTCGCTAAACTACATCTTCTCTAGCAACGTTCTAGCCATCGTCTTCCTACTCGATGAATGAGGCCCGCAAAAGCTTGTCTTCTACGCTACGATAACAAAGATGATAAGCTCCTACTCGTTCGCCCGCGACAGCTCTCACAAAATCCAAGCGGTTGTTTCCGTTGCCTCAGTCTCCAACTTCTACAGAAATGTAGGAAAAAATTAAAAGAAATTTGTAGAGAGCTAAATCTGACTTATGGACTTCAAGCCCAATAGTGACATGGGCCTGACTCTTTAGACTAAGGTGATAAGCTCGGGGGATTAGGACCATAAAAATTTTAGGATGATCAAGAAAGATTTGGTATGATGGGCTTAGAGTAGGACTCGTTGGATCAATTTATTCAATCTAATATTTCTTAGTTTAACCCACATTAAAAGATAATAAAGCTTCTATTTAGGTTTAAACCTATGAAAAAGCCCACCTGATGCCATCTATAAAAGGCTTTAATCTTAGCCATTGATCAACATCATAATCCAATGAATTGAATCCACTTACCATCTCCTATAAATACTCCATTCATTTTATCATTTAGATAAGAGACAAACCTCTAATAACGCCGTTAGTCTATTGGAATTCTATCTCAAAGATCAAAATACGTAAATATCTCAAGAACATCACCTCATTCTTCACTCACAGTGGAGTTTGATGCCATCGTATTGCTCCACTTGTCACCTAACGTATTAGAACCTACTAAAATTGCCTACTCCTTCTTCATATCCTACTTCACTTGGTCATCCTATACGTGTAAGTCAAATCATTTCCTTAGTCACGGGTAACACGGTACGACACGTAGTATGCACATGACCTCTTTCGATATTAAACCCCCTGACATTCTTTTGGTGACTCCACTGGGGAGGAAGTATTTGACATTCACATCATGGTACCTTTGCAAAGAAGGCTTGCTGATCTTACCAATGCTAATGATCAAGAGCAAGACAATACTGTTGTTATCAATAATTGGAATCCACCTCTAATGGGAGGTACAAATCAAGGAAAGGGCGCTTAAGAAGTTGTCCCTGACAATGTGCAACTAGTATGAGAGTTACGACAAACTAATCAGAGTTTGAATGAGCTTAGGGGCAATGTTTGTCCAGTGTGTACTCGTTTTGACTACCTTCGCTGCTACGCAACAAAAGGCAACTACTGCAGGTTCTACCAATGTGATGCAACAATATGTTACACCAACTTCCTAACCACTTAGTCCCTTAATTACTAGTGAGCAAGACACTCGTAGGGTTGAGAAATAGCCTCCCGCAATGGAACTTATCTCCATACAGCATACCCCACCGAAATTGGTAAACTAGGGAAATTAATATAGGAGGCTTATCGTCTTCATGTGTCACTCCACGTGTTACGATTGTTGGGTCTGTGTACCTTACCCTTATGAATTCAGTTCTGGCAAATTCTATTCCTGTAAACTTCACCAACCATGCTCCCGTAAGGCCAGTAGGGTTAGAAGCATCTACTCAAAGAGCTTCGTTTGTGACTAAAGAGGATTTAGATATGTACATGAGGGAAATACAAGAAAAATCTATGTCAGCCATCTTGGAATTGAAGCTCCCATATCAGTCATGAATTGTTATCAAGCCATATCTAAAGGATTATGTGAGTCCGAAGTTCATATTGTTTAATGAGAAGAAAGGGAGCGCCAAGGAACATTTATTAAAGTTCATTAAGACGCTAGCGGTCTACAGCTTAGATGACGATTCGAAGTCGAAGGAATTCTCAAAATCATTTACAGAAAAAGCTTATACTTGATATGTCAATCTCCTACCAGGCTCAGTCAACTCATGGGGTAAGAAGTGCAGGATGTTTCTTAAAAAATTATTTTCTACTGAAGAAAGGGTGACTCTCACTGACATGGGATGAATTCATCAGAAGTCTAAGGAGGATCTCATGGATTATATTAAGTGGTTCAGATAACGCTCTTTGGATATACAAGATGTTTGTGATGAGAGAGAGCTAGTTAAGATTTGTATTCAAGGAATGTTCCTTAAATAAGCGGTTTATCTCGAACACCTATAGTTGACTTCTTTTGTTGCATTGGTCAAATATGCGTAGAGGACCAACAATTCGATTACTCGGTAAAGGAATGAAGCTAGAAGGTTCAATAAGCATACCTCGTCTGTAAATGCTGCTCAAAGAGAATAATAAAAAGACATGAAGAAACCTAGAAATGATAAATCCTATGATTTTAGGCTTACATTGACATATCCTTCCCTAATGTCCAAGGTACATCAAATGCTAGATCAATGGCTACAAGATGGAAATGTTACTCCTTAGAGTTGAACACTTACCAACGAATGAGGAAAAAAGTGACCCCAAGTTTTATAGGTTCTAAAGGAGTGTAGGCTACCCTACTAAAGATTGTTGGACATTAAAGAAAACATTTAATGAACATGTCCAAAATGGAGAGTTGATTTTTGAAAATAATGATATTAGGAATAATCCACTCCCATCTCACAACACTTGATGTGGTGTTGTGAATGTTATCACTCATGACCTTACTAGGATGGCAAGTACGGACATACAGCCAGCCAAGGCGCTCGAAGTTAAGCATAAAGGGTTCGAGGTCAAGATAAGTAGAGATTACAGTGCCGTCTTTGCTTTGTTAAACACTACTAATGTTAGGAATTTCTTTGATCTCATCAGCTTTGATGAGGATGCTCGGTTTGAGGCAATGACCATGCCCATAAGGATTGCACAAGGTCAATATAAGCAACATGCTACAGGACTTCTTGTAGAAAAAATGGCTTCAACGAAAGAAAATGCAATCATGTTTACTAATGCTAACATGTGTATAAGGAATCCTAATCATAATCCTAATCTATATGTAGAAAGCATACTCAATGGTTATCTTATTAAGATGACTTTTATCGATAATGGATCTTCACTCAATGTTATGCCAATGTCTACTTTTAGGGCTGCAAAGATAAACATTTGACATTTAGTAAAACAACCCATCCTGTTGAACAGCTTTTATGAATCTTCTATGAAGATAATAGGATGTGTCAAAGTAGACTTTAATGTTGGATCTATCCACAGCCCTATATGGTTCCATGTGATCAATGCGCCTACATCCTATCACCTCCTTATTGGAAGGATATGGCTGCATGATCATCACATGATACCATCAACATGGCATCAATGCATTAAGAGTTATTAGGATGAGAAGGATGTTTTTATTCCTACAACAAAGGACCCATTTACACATAATGAACTACACCTTGCAGAAGCAGCTTTCTTCAACGAACATAAAGAGGCAACATCACAAAATATAAATGAGCCTCCTAGCACATCACTACCCATAATGGAAGAAGCTCATGTTCGAGCATCTAAGAAGGAAAGAATGTGTGGTTGTTGTGGAGGTACAAAGAAATGCAAGCAAACAAATAATATTATGGAAATTGAAGGCGCTTCATAGAGGTATAAAAATTACTAATAGCAGAGGATGAATTTACTAGTTTTCTCTCTTCTCTTTTCTTGTTACATATAAATGAAGTGATAGTCACTTCTTATTAATGAAAGATGTTTTCTTTCTCTATCACTAATATTATCTTATGGAACATGATTCTATCTGTTCATATCTCTTTCTTGCCATTGTCGCTGCTAAGTAAAAGACTTATCTCCTAAGCGCATAAGGCTTATCTTATAGAATGATTTACATATGATTATGGGGTATTTGGACCCTTATGATTATTTAAAAGAAAAAATCGATAACAAACATGGCATCTAATCTACACATTGTTGCTGCTTGGTAAAGAGCTTCGGCTCCCAAGTGAAAGATGAGGAACTTGGCTTAGATATGCAGCCTGGTAAGAGCATTGTCTCCTAAGCGCAAATAAGTTGTGCCAATCTTGCGTATTTATTATGGTACTTAAGTGATCTAAATGTTTCTTGCTATCAAGTAGTGGAGACAATCCCATTGATGAGCAAACTAACATATTAACACTATAATCTAAGTAATACCTTGGTAAGCCATATTATACAATCCAGTAGTAGGGAATACCCCTCTTGACTAATGAGAAAGAATTATTGATCCTAGGCAATCAATGCCACCATTGCTGCATATATGCGATTGAACACTCCTTAAAAGGGATCTTCTCTCTCTCTCTCTCTCTCTCTCTCTCTCTCTCTCTCTATATATATATATATATATATATATTATCATTGGCAAGCAAAATATCTTGCCTCATTATGAGATAACGTACGAGATCCCTTAGATCATTGAGTTTAAGTAGTCTCACAATTATATCTATTCTAAAATAAGAGATCCCTTAAATCAAAGAGTCTAAGTAGTCTCAAAGTTATACCAATTCATAAATTTTAAGTTCATGCTATTTAACACTAATGTGATTAGGTTGAGCCTTTGCTCCCTACTGCATGGTGTCGTTTTTTACGATAGCATTACCTAGTTGAGGCATTATCCCTAAGCGCATGAAGCCTTTAAGCACAAAATATGCTTTGACTCAAGAGAATGTCTTCGCTAGCAACTTATGTAATGGGGGAATAGCTATTTACATTTACGTTGAAAGGATGTATGATTCAACTACTCACATTTAGCTCACATTTCAATTGCCATACCTAACCTACAATGCTAAGACTTATGTCATGTTTAGGCCTTACATCACGCTTAGACCTTGCGTCACACTCAAGCCTTGCATCACATTCAAATTTAGTATTGTGATCAAGACTCATGTCATATCATGTTCAAGACTAGTTACATGTTCAAGACTTATTTCATATTGATTCTTCATATTCAATCACAATTTATGTTTATAAGAAGATAAAGTTATGATTGCATCGTCAAGAAAGTTACAATTGATAGCTTAAGACGATATCTACTACTACAAGTGGTCAACTATAGGTGTATACAATTACTCTTGTACAAATGATTCGTTGCTATGAAGTTACATCAATATGGTCCTATCAAAGCTATTATCGCCAATAAAGATTTAAAGGACTATAGTACAACCTTGGATTTCTAGTGATGTCATGAAGGATTGAGGAACATTAAGACTCATTGACTAGCACCATCACTACGTGTTTTGAAAAAGAAAAGTTATAAATCGATATGGTTTATGAAGAGGCTAGTCTTTCATGGTAAAGATTGTTACTCATGAAATATTCCTTATACGTAACATTCCATATACGCATGCATGCAAGGCATAGCACGATGTACTTGGTGTGTACGTGCTCGTGACGCTCGATGCATTACTTTGTTTGCAACATTCCTTTGATGAATTTGGAGGATAATATTGTTAAAGTTATTTGCCATATGGGACTACTCTTACACGACACCATGCCGCCCCTCATATGCTCAACATTAAATTTTGCTCCTTGACATGACATGATTCAAACAGTTGCTGCTTTTGGAAAGTGATAACAACAATGAAATGTTATTCTTACCACTTAAGGGAAGGGTGTAAAGAATAAGAGATGCTATACTAGCCAAGGATCACGTGTAAACCATTTGCAAAAATTCATGAATAAGAATTCAAGCTTAGATGATTGGTTCATGCAAAAGTTGATTGAAAATATCAATCGAGCATAATCTCATTAATGGTCATGGATAAATCATTCAAGTCTACTCGTCCAAACGATTAAAATATAAGCAAGCCCATTGGTATAGCCAAAAATTACAAGCATCCAACCATATAGAAATCTAACATCACACTTAGGCATCAAATGGAATTTAGATGGCATTAGCCTAAGTGTCGCAAGTTATACAAACTTGCCTTTATTTGGGTCTTACTTCAAATAAACAAACCAAGCCATAAACTTACATTCTTATTCTAAAGACTCAATAAATATATATATATATATATATATTTGTCTCTTTTCTTTCAATATACCAATCAATTTTGTAAAACAAAAGACTTTAATTTTATTTTATGAAGGGTCGGTTATTTATACTCTTCTTTCCCTTCATAAATTAAAAAAATGTTGAGACCCCTTTCTCTATCAACACTTCGTTAGATCCACTACCTATACCACTTTTTCCCTCTCGTTGTTTATCGTGATTCATCCCTCCCTCTTCGTTCACTCTGTCCCATCTTCATACACAAACACTCTCTCTTATTTTTTCCCTCGTTCACTCCACTCCGCATTCACACAAAACACAGTCAACATCTCTCATCTCTCCTCATGAATTTTGAACCACCTGAACATGTTCATCAACGACTTCCCTCTCTCTCTCTCAAACACAACGACTAAACATCCTACTTTAAAATCCTCAAATCATCGCTACAAAACTCAGAGCAAAACAACTTCGTGCATAAGTCATCAAACATGAAGGATTCTCTTCCACTTTCTCAACTACCGTCCTCTCTATATACTTAGGCTTAAACCTTTTACACAACTCGGTTTCTATCTTCAATACCCTCCATTTACCTTCTGTTTTAGCATTGAAATCACTCATAAGGTGCTATGCTTCTAATGGGTTATTCGTGGTTTCTGTTTCTTGTTTCGTCAAAATGCTTGGTTTAGGGAAATACCCGGATCACAACGCATTTCCATCTATGTTGAAAACTTGTAGGTTTTTTGATGGATTTGAGATTGGGTGAGTCTATTCGTGGGTTTGTTGTTAGGCTTGGCATGGAATTTGATTTATATACTAATAATGCGCTCATGAATATGTATGCAAGGTTTCAGTCTTTAGTTGGAAATTCCGGGTGTGAGAATATTGCTTACCAAATGTTTGGTAAATTTCCCAAACCGATAGAATACGGTAAAACGAGTTTCCCTGATACTTTCACTAGCGGGTATATGGGAGATGGTACCTTTGGTCGATTTAAATTAGCTAATGAAAAAGGTTTCAATGATATGCTTATATCAAGAGAATATGGTGGAGAGAATCTTGAAGATGGATTGGATTGGAGCAAGCAAACGCTAAGAGTGACTTCACCAATTGATAATGTGAGAAAGATCTTTAAAACACTGCCATTTCGAAATCTTGTTTCATGGAATACAGCGATTGTTGGGAATGTGCAAAATGAAATTTACGAAGAAGCTGGAAGTGTATGGATAAAAAAGAAAAAAGAAAAAGAAGAAGAGGAAATGAAACAATAAATAGTATAGAAAAGAAAGCGAAATGAAAGTGGGAATCAAACATGAAAAGTATAGAGGAAAGAAGAGAATGAATGAAGGTCAGAATTTGTAAAGAATGACTAGAAGTTGTAATGAACAAGTGGATGAATGAAAATATGTAAAGTAAGGATAGAGGAAGTGTTGTTGAGCACCATAATGTGTAAGAATGAAAAGATGAAGGGAGGAAGGAGAATTGAATACCCAGTGATAGAAATGAATAGAAGAAAAGACAGAAACAAAAACATAGGAAGATAATTGCGAGGAAAATAAGTGTATGGCAACAATTGAGCAAGGATTGAATGTGAAAAATAAAACTAGAAATGGAAGTTTGAAAAGAAGGAAGAAATAGACATGAATGTTGAGGCTAGGTTGAATGCTGGGCGTGTATGGGGTCAAAGTTGTGAAGAAGAATATAAAGAAGGAAGTTATATAAGGGGAAGAAGGTAAGGACTGTTAGAAAAGCTGAGCTCAAGACATCTGGCTTGAAAAGAAAAAAAAAAATAACAAGAAAATATTCTCGTGATGCCTTGTATCCAATCGTAGTATAACGTCTCATCCATGTCATATGCATCGTTATTGTGAATATACCCTTTACGTAAAGGTCATGTTCATCCACTGTATGAGTTAGCCACTAAAAAAAAAAAGAGAGTAATGCAATGTTATAATGGAATCAAGCCATTTCACCTTTGCCATGCAATAAGGAGATGAGAATTATGATTATGCGAGGTTTATGCTTGGTGATGACAGGGAAATCATTTCAAGTTAATGTGAATGGCCTGATAAAATAAAATTGCATTGGTTTGATAAAATTGAATACACTTAAGGACTTTGATAAAATTGAACAATTTAGTAGGTTACTATTATTATGGGCATATGAATAGATTTATAGGAATTTCAATGAATAAATGATTGATGAAAGTTGTTGCTGAATTAGTGGTGGGCTGAATATTTTAATGGTTTGAAAGGCTAGCGATGTGGGGATTTGCAAACAAAGATTGGAAAATATAAACAGGATTGCCGTGCCTACTAATTATAGCTTGACAAATAAATTTGGCGTTTACATAACATGTGAAGATCTTACAAGAAGAATCCTCAAACATTTAGAGAGAATCAAAGCAATATTGATACATGAAGTCAACTCGATAAGATCGCCTTAGTGAACTTAGCGTATGAATTCAATTCAACGAAGTCGATAACTTGCGAAGAGCAATTTGAAGAGACAAATTAGCTCACAAATGAGCAACTCAAAGGAGATTTGCTTTGATATTGCTATGGGGGCAATGTGCAATTCAATCTAGTCAAGATATGACACATGAATAAGAGGTGCTGCGTATGCGCGCACTAAGTCAATTCTTGAATGAATTGGTTGGTGGCGCAACTACTCAATAATGCATACGTACCAGAGTCGATTGAAAGACTTATTGGATGCCAAAACTCTTTTGACCATGTCTAAAAGACTTTGGTTGGGGACCAAAATGTAGAGAGCTAAATCTGACTTATGGTCTTCGAGCCCAATAATGACATGTGCTTAACTCTTTAGGCTAAGGTAACAATACCTAGAGAGTTAAGAACATAAAAATTTCGGGATAATCAAGAGAGATTTGGCATAGTGGACTTAGAGTAGGACCAGTCCAACCCAATTTTTTTTTAGTTTGGCTCATACTAAAAGATAATAAAACTTTTATTTGGGCTTAAACCCATGAAAAAGCCTACCTAATACCATGTATAAAAGGCTTTAATCCTAGCTATTAATCAACATCATAATCTAACTAATTGAATCCACTTACCATCTCCTATAAATATCCCATTTATTTCATCATTTGGACAAGAGACAAACCCCTACTAACGCCATTCCTCTACTAGAATTCTGTCTCAAAGATCAAAACACGCAAACATCTGAAGAACACCACGTTGTTCTTCACTTACTGTAGAGTTTGACGCCATTACGTTGCTCTACCTGTCACTTGACATGTTAAAGCCTACTAAGATTGCCTACTCCTCCTCTTTATCCTGCTTCACTTGATCATCTTATATGTGCAAGTCAAATTATTTCCTTAGTCGTATGTAACGCAGTACAATATGCAGCACGCATGTGACCTCTTTTGATATCAAACCGCCCAACAAAATTAAAAAAAAAAAAAAAAAGCAAATAGACTAGCCCTTAAACTACCGATTAGATTAAACCAGCCTAAGCCTATATCCTTAAGGGTTAGGTTCGGTTCGACCTGACGTTGGTTCGTGAACCGGCAATTCAAGGCTAGTTGGGCTTGGTGCTTAAGTCTCTCTCTCTCTCTCTCTCTCTCTCTCTCTCTCTCTCTCTCTCTCTCTCTCTCTCTCTCTCTCTCTCTCTCTCTCTCTCTCTCTCTCTATTATGGTTTAAGGGAATTTTATGGTCCTATCTATTCTACGAGACCATTGTAGCATTCCAACCTACCTTTAATTTTATATACATTACATTTGAACTGTTAAAAATACAATTAGTTTAATAGTTAAAATCTAATGGATATAAAATTAAAAGTAGGATTGACGACTGAATTAGTCCCATAAAAAATATGGACATGATGTAGAAAAATCCTTTAGATATGGGCATGACATATTGCTATACCAAATGAATGATAAATTAAAAAAGAGGGTTAAGTTTTTACCATTACTTTGGTTTCAAGATTTATTTTATTGCAACAGAAGCTCTTCGGATGGCGATTACCATTGCAATAATGTAAGCATCAGTTGATAATTTCCTTCACCCCCTCCCATCATTTCTCAATAGTATACTAGATTGTAGAATTATGACTACCTATTAACTTTGGCTTGATCTTTGTAAGTGCATGGAATGCACTATATTTTCATGAGAGTATAATAGGATATAAGCAACCTAGGGGGGCATCGAAAAAAAAAAGTTCGCTAGTTTCCAATGCTTTTGAAATGATTCAATGAAGTAGGGAGGCTATTTTCCATGGCTATCCCCTACGATTTGAAATTAAGTTTTGTTTAAGAGCTCAAAAAGCAAATATTTTCAGTTAAAAAAGAAAAAAAATCCTTAATTTTGTATCTTAAGAGAGAGTGTCGCTCCACTCATTATGCTTTATATCTAATGACTGAAATGTACTACTAAGAATTCAAGAAATCTTGAAAACCTCTTATATAATAATGTTGTTTGCATGATTGTTATAATTCCTTTTCCATCAACCAAGATAAGGCAATCTCCACTCATTGTAACATACTACGACCACTAGATCGAGAAAATAGACGAGTTCTTGGAGAAATCTATGAAGATGTTAGGACAACAATGTTATATAATCCAAAAGAGGCAATAAAACAATAGAAGCTAGAAGAAAACAAGAGAAGAGCGAAGGAGGTGATGCTAGAAGTTTTGTAGCATCCTTACCCATATGTGTATGAGTACTCAGTACATTATGAATAAATGTATTGTAAATTTGTAGTCAATGTTTTGGACCTATTCCATATGGCAAAATCTACAGTAAGAGTAAGAAGTTGATCATTAAACATGGAAAGAAAATAAGATTTTCAATTAAGCAAACTAAATTTATTTTCCTTTAGAAAGAAATAAGTCATTCATACCATATCAACTATTACGATGCAAACATAAGCAAAATCATGCATATTGTAGCCTAATGTTGGACCTACTATTCGAATCTATTATCTATTATAATGCATAATTTTCCAAGCTAAGAGAAAGAGGGCTTAATATGAAGAAAACTTAGACGAATTAATTTGATACAAATTCATGTATAATCTTACGTATCATGTATCTTTAATTTCATACAAGATATCTTAAATAATATCATATTTTATTGTTAAATAATATCATCTATGCATATGTATTATTTTCCAATAGGATTGTATAACCATCTCTTTCTAATTTGATTTCAAAATCTCTCAAATATTCAAAACTTTATTGGAAAATATATTATCTATATCTATATCTATCTATATCATTAAAGCCCCAAGAGGCTTAAGTTATCGCCACTTACACATTCACTTGAAGTTATATATTTACTTTCTATTTAATATTATTTAATAAAAAAACTAGTAATAGTATAATCTATTAAAATTACAAAATGGGTATATTTGCTAATGATTATATTCTCATTTTTTACACTCCACATACAGTACCTAAATAACTGTATATGTTTATACATTGCCTTCATTCATTTCGAACTAGGTACTTTCTCTCTCTCTTTCTCTAACCATAAGCTGAGTTACTATTTCTATTTATTCAAGTCATCAAAATCACATTTTCTTCAATTTCCAAAACTCACCGAATGCAACCCTTTAACATAATTTAAGAGACCATAAGTTTTGTTATTTGATTTTACTCAAGTCCATGTATTTATTATTGTTTATGTTATTGCTGCACAAAAGGAAATTCAGTTGCATTATAAAAACGTTATATTGTTGCAATAAATAAATAAATACAACTGAAATAAAAATTTTGATTAAATAGAATTACAATTAGAGAGAAGTAGGAAAAAAATTACAACAAACATTATATTTATATATTTATACACCAGCAAAGTGGATGTGCTTTCTGCTAATAATGCATAATTGCTAAAGTTTTTTAGTTGTCATACGTTTGCTAATATAGCCTCTCTTTTTTTTAAATGAGCCTCTTCAATATTAATATTGGTTCATTAGAATTTTCTTAAAAAGTTCAATTAGATTTCAAATCTATTACTAAAAAATTGTAATATAACATTTTTGAAGTTAAGAGAAAGAGGCCTTAATTTGAAGGAGATTTCGTTGAATCAATTTTTGAGACAAATCCATCTATAATCTTACATATCATGCATCTTCAACATCATAAGATATCTTAGATAATATCATTTTTATCATTAAATAATATCAATTGTTCATATCCGCTTATGTAGATGTATTATTATCCAATAAGATTGTACAACCATCACTTTCTAATTTAATTTCACAATTTCTCAAACATTCAAAACTTTTATTGGAAAATGTATTATAATATATAATTACTAAAGTTTTTTTGGTTGTCATACTTTTGCTATTATGGTGTTTCTTTATTTTTAATATAGCCTCTTCGATATTAATAATGGGTCATTAGAATTTTCTTAAATGGTCTCATTAGATTTTAAATCTATTAGTAAAAAAATTCACCAAATAACAAGAGTTGTTCTATTTCTTTTTTCAAATTTTGTGTAAGCCTTATACTTGTGCAACTAGGTTTCAATAGTTGATTTATAGTGTTTGAGAAGATAACTTAACTAGGTTAGAAACTTACAAGAAACATAGGCTTGGGATTTAAAAATTCAATAAACTAATAAAGATATAGCTAAAATGGTGAAATTTACTATATTATAATATACATACCGATAACACATGAATTATGTCCAAATAATTAACAAATACATAAAGATAAATTATAAGAATAATATAATTAATAATGTACATAAAATAATATATAAAAGACATATATATATAATAGGTATAATTAATATATAAATATATGTATCTGTAATTATTGAAAATACTTGAAAATGGGTAAAATTCACTAAATAAATAGATAAAAAATAGTAAAAATTACTTTAAAAATGCAAAATAACTAGCAAGACTCCTCCTTATATCATGGCAAGCCAAGAAGCCAAATTTTAGATTAGGAAATGTTAAAATTACCAAACATGGACACTAAATCTAATAAGGAATGCATGTTACTAGGAAGAGAAAATTCCAAACCACCATCAAACCAAATGGTAAAAAACCAAACCTCCTTCTTGATAAAAGTTTAGTTCAAATCACACTCTAGAAAAATTATGGGAAAAGAAAATAGAGAGGAAAAAGTGAGGGAAGAAAATTAGTGTGCAAAACAGGGGCTTAGTGAGTTCTCGAAGAAAAAAAAAACAATTGGAAGTGAAACTTGGTAGTGACCTAAAGGAGTGGCATGCACCAAGATTGGTAGATAAACCCCCTCCCCTCTACGGTGGTCGAAGCTCTAAGTTCCCATAAGTTACATCTTAGCCTCTTTTTTAATTGAATTTTGGGAAAAGTACCAAATGACCTTCAAAAATTTTGCAACTTGGTTTTCCTAAGTATTTTTACATGAGAAATTCAAATTTCAAATTAGATTTTTAAAATTTTAAGTGCTTATATAAGGTTCTTAAGAAAAACATTCTTTACACTAATTTTCTATCTCATTTTCGAGAAACCAATCAATTTAGTTTTCACCTAAATTTTTTTAGTATATTACGAAAATGTTAATTTTGAAGCTATGTGGTTGAATTTTTAAAATTAAATCACCGAATTTTTGGGAAAATTCCATGTTTATGGAAACAATATGCTGGCAATTTTGTTTTACTAAAGAACTTGATGAACACTTTGCAAAATCATATTACAACCCCAGTTAACCACATGCAGCAGCTAAAAGCAGGTTACTATAAGTTTAGGAATGATGATTTTCAAGTTTAAGTGGTTATTTGTTAGTTTAGGATTTTCAAAGTACAAATGAATATGTGACTAAATGGAAGAGGTAATGGAAAGTATATAGATGAATTGTGGTGCTAAGTTATTACTTACTGTTTATGCAACTTATGGAAGTTCTGAAACTTAAGGTTGGATTATATGTGAAGTAGTAAGATGTGGAGGTAGCAGTATGGTCAAAAATTATGTCAGAAACTAGGTCAGAATGTAACATAGTATGAATAATTTTACATACACTAAAATTGGATCTACGTCAGAAAATGGTTTATATTTGGGCTATACATCTTTATCAGAGTTAGAACATAAATTAAAAGCCTCTTGGACAATAACCTATACTACAATGTTGGGTTATAATTTAAGTGAAAAACTTAGTCAGAAAGTAGTTTGATGGAAGAAGTTAAATGTAAGAGCCATTGGAAAATTGAAGATGTTGGATTTGAATATTAGATCATTTGGAGCCAAAGAGTCGACTATAAGGTCACCTGCTTATAACCTCTAAGAATTTACTAGTCAGAACTTATATAAAAAAAACTATTGGGCAATAACCTATGCTAAAATACTAGGCTAAAATATTGATCAGAACCTAAACTACTTAACTAATACCTAATAAAAACCTTGGAAAACTCACTTAACTCCACTGAAGAACATACTTAAATCTCAAAATGAAATCTTATGATATATATTAGATAGGAATTGAGGAGGTTACATTAAATTCTAAGGGGTAATAAGAGAAGATGAGATCGATACACGAAGAGAATGGACCTTAATATCTACGTAAGAGGGATCAATGCCTTACAACATTTTAGAGTACTTTAAAGTACTTGGAGGCCTTGGTATGCTTTGGCTTGTGATTTGTTTATGTACGTGCTACGCATGTGTTTAGATATAACTTCATTACTGTTGTGGTAGCTGAGTTCCATACTGTGATTATTCTAGGTATTTTGTTTTATTTAGATTGTCTAAATTGGTTGATCACCCTTGAAACTGAATTAACTCAAACTCGACTTAACTCTCAACTTGACATGCATCACAACTCATTAGGGAAACAATTATGATTCTTGAGCTAAACATAAACCCCTTCGATGAGGATAGCTAAAATAGTCATTTCCTTACCCTTAGTCGAACTAAGTGATAAGAGAGGAGGTCGCAACAAAGTTAAGGGACATGGTTAAAAGGGAATTTAGGGTGGAAGGTATTCTCTATTGCACATGATAAGGATCGAAAGGAGAAGAAACGAAAATGGATCTTAAATGAATAGGAATAGGTATTCAAATGAAAATGGGTATTAAGAACAGGAAGGTTTTTTATAGTGAATGTGAATAGATATAACTCACCAAGACACAAACACAATCAGGGGGGTTTGAGCTCGAAATAAAGTTCGATATGACTCACAAACACTAAATGTTGCTCAAGGTTTCAAATAAAGATTAGATGTAACTCACTAACTGATTCAAATGAAGGGGTTCATCACAATCTGAGAACAAGATTGATAAGAACGTAGAGATGATTAAAGAGTCTAATCAACACTCGATAACCAAGAGTTTATCGAGGTCTTTGGGATAGACATCTTCTTCTATCAATTGGTTGTTCGAGCTCTTGTCACTCTAACTCTCGATTTGAGCCTCAGGCCCTTCACCCTTTAAGACCATAACCCTTTTATTTGAGCATTGGAACACAATATGTCTATAGCCTAAGCATTTGAAGCACTTCACTTCTTGAGCCTTGTTGTCGAGTGCCTTTTCTTTCTTGGCAATCTTCTTTTCGACATAGACAGGGCAACTAAGCTCTCCTTTTACCATCTTCTTTTCTTGCCTTCTCTCAGCATACCTCTTAGGCTCAAGGTTGGCTTATTGAGGACAGCTACTCAGCCTTTGATGCATTCTTCTACTCTGCCTCTCTACTCTTAATGCCAAATTGATTACCTCGTCCAGAGAGTTGAATGGTTGCTATTCAACTATGTTGGCAATCTCGTCTTGGAGTCCACTCAGGAATCTGGCAATGGTGCGGTCCTGTGGCTTAGCAATTTCACATCTCGTCATTAAGGTCTCAAACTCTTGTAAATACTCTTTAAAAGTATTTCAACCTTGTCTCAAGTGCTAGAAAGCATAAAGCATCTTCTGCTTTAAATAAGTCAACACAAAGCATTAGTTTATCAATCCTTTCATGAGCCTCCAAGTTTTGATCAACTCTTTTCCTTCAGCATCTTGCTTAGCAACCAGTTTATCTTACTAAAAGCTTGTATATTCAATAAAGGATAATGAAGCCAGCTTAGCCTTTGTTCGTTCATCACACTTGTAGCACTCGAACAACTTCTCAACTCGAGGAACCTAGTTAAGGAATTCTTCAGGTCGACTACTTCCATAGAAGGTTGGCAGTTTCAGCTTAACATCGTCAAGTCCTCAACCAGGTGCTTAGGGTTCATCCCTTGCATTCCTAGTAGGTCGGTTTACCTCAAATCAACCACTTCTATTTGAGCTCTGCTCAGTCATATCTCTTCTTAGCTTTAGCTCTCTTCTCCGAGCTCCATGCTTCAACTCGGAGTCAATACTCCTATCATTACCTCTTCTTAGTATTGGCGGGTTTTCTTTTCTCAAATGTCTCACATCATTACAAAGCTCATTGGAACCACTCTTACTAGTGGATATCCATTCCCTCTTTTCTTCTCGGCCATCACATCTATAGCCTCTAATTAAGCTAGTAAGCTCCTAGATGGAATCAGTGAGATCTTAGATCTAATATTTCAAGTTATCAATACGTCGTCTTAAACTTCTGTGAGGACTATCACCAATGTTGTTAACACTATTCTCCAACATTCTTGTTCGTACAGTAATTTACCAAAAAATTGAACAAACAAGTTTTACAACAAAAACTGCAACAACCTAGAAATGGCTATTACTTAATTTCTATAGCTACCCATAACCAACAAACACTTCTATAGCAACTAGAATCAAACTTTGAAGAACACTATTATGTGTGTCTCCCTAAAGCTTTGATACCAATATGATAAAGATCAAAAGGAGAAGAAACAGAAACGGATCTCAAATGAACTGGAATGGGTATTCAAATGAAAATGTGTACGAATAACAAGAAGGTTTTTTATAGTGAATATGAATAGATATAACTTACTAAAACACAAACATAATCAAGGGGTTTGAGCTCGAAATAGAATTCGATACGACTCACAAATAATAAATGTTGCTCGGGGTTTCAAATAAAGGTTAGATATAACTTACTAACTGGTTCAAATGAAGAGGTTCATCACAATCTGAGAACAAGATTGATAAGAACGTGGGGACGATTAAAGAGTAGAATCAATACTCGATAATTTAGCAAACGTAGGCTCTACGAACTCAAGTACAACCTTACTCAAAAGAGGAAAGTTTCACTATCTATATATTCTTCTATATACGTCTATATCTCTCTATCTATGTATTTTTATATACAACAGTTACTATTTATAATAAGTCCTAAACCCTACTGGCAAAACTGTAAATAATGTATAAGGCCTTAAACCCTAAAGAATTGGGCCCATAAATAAAATAAAGGAAAACATACACAAGAATACAAAATTGTTCGTTTTACAGGACTCAACATGCAATCACTCGGCATGTCTAGGAAGGAGCAGGATCCAAACTAGATAGGGTCAGCAATTGGATGTTCTGGTTCGGGAAAGAGTCCTTGATGCCTCATGTAGCTTGGCTAAGACACCAGAAAGGTCGACCCATAATTGCTTAGTGCTAGAAGTAGTTGACACTAGTTTCTCGAAGCCGTATCGAGTGGTTTGTTGGTTTCGCCTCCTCGGTTGTGCGATCTCTCGTCTTCTTGGCAGACGATAAGCTTATTGCCGAATGACTCCTTTTCTTCCCTTCGGCCTTCTATCATTTACTAAGCTAAGGCTGGCCTTGACAAAAGCTATTCGGCCTTAGGTTAGAATATGTTGGCATCTTCTTTTGGAGGGTTGGCATCGGCTGCGAATAAGTCGGCTTTGACTTAGACATAGTTAGAGGTTGATTCCCATTAGTACAAGCCCTAGTTTGGTTTCAATTCATGAGTATGCAATGTCAAACTCCTCAACCCAAATTAAAGAGGGCGGATTTTCTCTAATCTCACGATGAATTGAATAAGGTTGTACGATGGCATTTGCTTATACAAGCATAGCATCTAACTAACCTGATTGAAAACCTTGAATATGTCTGTGCTGAATGCATATTTTTATCTCCTTCTCACTTATTGAGCAACTTGTCACTCATTCCCCTATAGTTGTTTTGTAGGTTTAGAGTAGACTTATAAGAATGCTCCCTAAATTTAGAAGATTGAACGTGGGGTCGAAAAGTGAAAATTATGAAGAATTAGCTAAACTGTGTCTTGAACGTTAATACTACTAACTTTTACGAAAATTACTAAGGATTCGTTATGTAGCCTTCTAGTTTTCTACTACTAATATATTTACTGAGTTTTATAAACCTATGGACTTTCATAACCCTCTTTTAGAAATGGTTACTATTTCCCTTACAGATATAACTTTGTAAATATTTGAAAGTTTTGAATATTTGCCAAGTATCATTTCCCAAATTCAAATCTTTTAAAGAACCTCAGTTACAAAAATCAAGTTTTTGTAAACAACCCTAAAAAATCACACCACAAGTTTATAATAGTAGATACAGAATTGAACGCTTCAAAAAGGTTAAGTTGGGTTTGCCTTATATGAACTAAGTGTTTGATAGTAGTTGTGAGGTCAGCTTTTATTCTAGAATGGTTCATACATCGGGGTTATTGCGACTCCACGTCTTCGGGGTGTGATACATTGCACCTAAAATTTTATTTTTGGTTTAGTTTTTTATTTACCAGCGATTGAAACTACAAATTATGTAACTTTAGGTCTTTGTTAATATATATATATATATGTATTGGCAAATTCTACAGCCCCATCCTCAATTTTGACGAGATCGGTCATGCCTTGCATCTTACCGTTCATTTATATTTTTTAAAATTTGAACTGTTGAATTCATAATTTGTTTAATTGTTCAAATTTAGAGAAAGAAAAATCAAAGGTGAGATGGAATGCGGGACTAGTCCCTAAAAAAAAAAAGTACGGGACCATAGAAAAATCTATATATTTTATATTTATTATCATTTAAGGTACTATTGTTTATCATTTTATTCATATCAAATTACCTTTCATATATTTAGGACTTTTATCAAAGTATATACTATAATATATAATTACCAAAGATTTTTGGTTGTCATGCTTTTATCATGATTATTATTATTATAAAAAAAAAAAGATAGAGCTTCTTCAATATTAACCTTAAGCATTAGATTTTTCTTAAGAACTTATTGGATTTTAAATGTTATATGTATATATAATTTGAAATTTTTTTATAACTTTTGGTAAGTTATTATTATTATTGTCGTTATTATTATTATTACTTTACATTAATGATGTTTCATCCCTATAGTTTGGAAGATGATGATTCTTTTTAACAATGCATCATTTCATGGGGAAAAAAAGTATGATATTAAAAAATAATGGCATTTTCCTAATATTTATAATAATTTATAAGTATTTATTGATAACATCTTAAGTAACTTCATAACTTTAATTAAAGGTGTACTCTTAGCTTTTATCTTTAGTTTATATATCAATTCACCAACTTCTATAATATCATATAATTTTACTAACTTTTATTCAAGAGATGCATTCTCCTCTTATAAGTGATACAAATTTTTAAAATAGTTATAATCTTTATATGATATTTCACTAATATACTTTGAAAAATTATAACTCTTTAATTGTTGCATTGTTTCCGAAAAACCATTTGATATTTACATATTTTAATATATTGTATTTTTAGATAATTAAAAAATGTCCTAGATACATATATAACATATATATTCTTAACATGTTAGTTATGATAATTTCCTAAATAAATTTATTAATTTTACCAACAAGTATCTTAAATAATATCACTTTTTATCCTTAAATAATATCTTAAATAATAATATATCCTTAAATAATATCTTCTTATGTAGATTTACTGTTATTTTACAACATAGTATACAAAAATATAAGAACTTCACCAACCACAAGAATAGTATATGTTTTTTACTTTTTGGAATTTCTAATTACCCTTTTTTAAGTACGGGTAACAAGAAATACAAATCTATGAAGAATCAAAGCAAGAAATAACATGTCTCCTTGAATGTTCAATCGTAAAGCGATCACAAATGGGTTTGTCTCTATTTAAAATCATTACAATACCTATCTAATGGCTCTTCAATATATTAACTTTTGAAATGCTATATTGATACACTTAAAATAATTGTTATATGTTTTTTATGGGAGAATCAATGTTTCAATAAGTTAAAATAAGAAATTAATATTTTATTATATGATTAAAACAAAGGATCATAGTTATAAAGGTATTATCTTTAAGTGATGTGGCAGTTATTTGTCACGTAGTGCACTCGTGAATCTAATGTGGCATTCACATGGCATTTATATGTATATTTAAATATTAATAAATAGAAAAGGATAAAAAACATATTAAAATTATAAAAAAGGAAGAATTTGAAAAATTAAAAAAAAAAGTATTGACAAAACTTCATAAAATAATTAAATATTATATTTATATAAATATAATTAATTTAAAAGAAAACAAAAAAAATTACCATCTCAAATCCAAAACCATACCCAATACCAACCCCATCACCACAACCCATTCAAACCCCAAACACAAGTTTGAGCTCATTCCTAAGGATGCAACTGGGACGGGTTTAGGATGGGTTTGGCAATGCTTGTAATCGTCTCATTACCTATAAGATAGTATCCTAAAACCTTATAGGGTTTTGAGAGTATTACCTAAAACTCGCTTGATAAACTCATTAGGGAACCTAGTTCCCAAACTCGGAACCCGTTTTCCTCTTTTGTTTTTCTCCTCAATAGTAAGTTATGTAAATTCAATTATATAAATTAAATAAGTATGAAATGTAAAGATTAGCAAAAGCAAAGCACTAAAAATATGAAGATACAAAATAATACTATGATTTGTGAAGCAAGTTGATTAATGTTTGAGATTTTGAGGAAGAAGATTAAATAGGGACTTAGAGAGGAGAAATTACAGCGGTTGTTAGAAGAAGAATGAAGAGAGAAAGTCATAATGTATATTTAGGAAAATGGAATAGAGATACAGCATTGCCTTTTGTGTTTAAGGTTAAGTACTTAAGTTAGGTGATTTAATATTTTATTATTTTTTTTATAGATAGTTTTATTTCTTATAACATATATTATTGACTTATTTCTTATCGAGTATCGGGTTTCCCAATGGGTTTTTTTAAAATACCTAAAACCTATTCTAAAACCCTATAGGGTTTTTAGGCATTTCCTAAAACCTTATCAAGAAATACTTATAGAATTTTTACTGGGTTAAGAATTGTATTATAACCCACCTAGTTACATTCCTACTTATTCCATGGGAAACCACCAAAACTCATTCCATCGACAAGACTTAACCTTAACCTAGCCCTACAACCTAACTCAACACCAACTCTTAAACTTAACACCATTTCATCGAACTTGCTTTTGTTTTCTTGTAGAAACTTTGTGATGGGAAATGGATTCTCGCCTTTTTTGGTTTTCTTTCTCTTAGAATTGCCATTCCATGACCATAGTGTACCTATGTTTGTCTTGTTACTTAGGAATCTTGAGCTCATAGTAATTAGAAATAATTGTAAGGTTCCACTTAGGTGGGGCTGCATAACCTCTCCAAGGTGACCGCTTACTACCTCCTGACTTTGAGGTAGCCGGTTCTATTTTTTTAAATTTTTAAAAGTTTTTCTTTTAATTTTTTATTTTCTTTTAAATTAACTATATATTTATATTTAAGTTATATTTATATAAATATAATATTTAATTATTTTATAGAGTGTTGTTAATATTTATTTTATTTTTTAATTTTTTAGATACTTGTTTTTATAAATTTAATATGTTTTCTGGATTTTATTTATTTATTGGTATTTGAATATACATGTAAATACTATGTAAGTGCTATGTTAGATCTACGTTGCATGCTACGTTAGATCCACGTATGCGTTATATGATAGATAACCATCATATCACTCAAAATTAATGTTGTTATAACAACGATCTTTTATTTTAACCAATTAATAAAACGTTCATCTCTTATTTTAATTTTTTTAAATGTTAACCATTTATTTGAATTTACTATCAAATGTTGATACTCTCTTATGTTATTCTCCTTTTTTCTATTACTTTATTTCTCTCTATCCTTTCCTAATAATTTTTTTCAATTTGTTATTTATGTTTTCCTTAAAAAAGACGAAAAGAATTCAACAATGATGAATACAATCGGTGCTTTGACATCATTAATGGTCTCTAAGCTTTTGCACAACTTTATTTACACTTTTGTTCTTCCTTTTAAAAGTTATCATAAGGTATTTATTGACTTTTAAAACATACTTATCCTTTATTGTCATATTTTTTTTATTATATTATTTTTTCCGTTTTATGTATCTCTAGTAACAAAGGCATATTGCCTTTTGGAATTAAGATTTTGGAGTTAAGGTTAGAGTTTATTGATTTTTTTTAGTATGGTAAAGTTTATTTTTATACTTCATTCAATCTTTTTATATTAATTCATGTTTTATTGTAGTGGCGTGATTTTACTAATGTTTGATGCATATTTTTATAATCTACTTTAATCCTTCTTTTTGTTTATTTCTAGAAATTTATTTATATAAGTTGTCATTTTTTCATTTTATTAAGGATATTTTTTGGAAAAAAAATCAATTTTAGCATTAAATAATCATTCATAGGTTCTGATAATGAACAGTTATTCAATTTTTTTTTTTATAATAGGAATTTTTTATGAAATTGTTATTACGGACCAAATATGCAACTAAACACCATAATAGTTCTTTTATAAGAACTATAGAGGGAATGAAATTATTATTATAATGAACAAAATGAGATAAAGTGTGGAGGTGATAGGAATTAGACCCGAGGCCCCATCACAATGCAGATCATTTCTCTTTGACCAAGTCTAGAGGAGTTATCCTTACCAAGCCAACTCAAGCTACTCTACTTCCTAAGCCCTTGTACAGCTTTCTCTTTACTACAAATTGAAGCTTTGGACCATCCCAACCCAACAAACAACTGGGTCAACCCCATTAACAGCTCAACTGTCTTGTTCTCAAGTTGTTTATACATAAATCCAACTTTTTAACCATAGGTTTGAGTTATCTCCTAAGATGCATAGTGTTTCCTATGCTTGCTAGATTCCCGACTAAGCACCATGTGACATGTATCTACTACTTTTTTCATACTTATACTATTTGTATCATTTTATAGAGATATTCCTCTTTGTCTCTTTACAGATTTACCCTTCCCTAAACCTAAGATTTTCCTTCTTAGGTGGGTTATCCTTTTTTTATGATTTGCATTTCGTGTATTGTTATCTAAAGTAACCAAGTATAAATACCCTATGTCATGACCTTAAGGGAAGTCTAATAGGATTGTCTAAAATTTTTATATCACGTATGCACTCATGATATGGAAACCGCTTTACGAGTCAAAGATTGGAAGACTCTAAATGATTGGTCACTACGGTTTTCGATTTTTAATTAATTATCCTACTATAAAATATAAGTGACTATAGATATTTGATATTTCACAGTCCATCAAAACCATAAAGAATCGATATCCCTTACCAAATGTTAAGATAAGGTAAAATAACTTAATAATTTACAAGAAATACTATATTATACATAATCATATATAAATATTTTCTACACCAATTAGTTCTATACCAACTATATACATTTCTATCAATTCTAACATTATTGAACCTATTTCCAGTTTCTACTCTACTCATGATTTTTTTTATCCTTGTTTAAAGAAACATGCAAAACAAACTATAGGGGAATAAGTAAATTATGGCTTAGTGAGTTTGTTCCTTACTACTACCATTCAAACAAGTTATTAATCATTATTAGCACTTATGTAATCTATCTATATATAAAATGAATGCAAGTAACACATCCATAGGAGTTTAGAACTATGGAAGGTGTAGATTTACGCCATCTACACATTAATTTTTCCTTCGTATTTACCTGTACGGAGTACCTTACCTTAACCGCATGAGGCTGCTTAGAGGCATGGTTCTACCAAACAATACTCAACTATTACCTTATTCCGAGAAACAATAAGTAATATAGGTGGACCCTAACTAAGGCCATCTACTAAACATATCTAAGGCCCCTCAGACACATAAAGCAAGTTCTCTTGTTATCAAATATATTTAGGACACATTAGGTACAAATATGCGAGTCCTCTCACAATAAATTAGAGATACTATACTAGCTTTACCTTAAGGATAAAATATTATTCACGGGCACTATGAGTCTTCACAGAAATCATACAAAATATAGTTAAGATTGGAAAAATGTTTTCCAAAAATACTTTTTTCAAAAATCTGCAAAACTACCACTCTTCATTAGTATACCAATTGGGTTACAAACATATGATAGGTATAACTAGTTATTTTAGTCAAACAGTTATATTTACCAATTGAAGAAGGAGATCATACGGATGATAGCATACAAAGCAATCGGTCATTTAATCAAATAATCAGTATCAACCAATAAACAACACACAAATAACAAATAGCAAGTAGATAGCAGATTACAAGAATTCCCTTACCTAAGTTAATGCTTATTCTCCCAATTTTTGAGAATTCCAAAACTCAATAATCAAATGCCTAAAAGATAAGAGAGCTTATAAGTGTTTTGAAAAACTAGGTTTCCTAGTTAACTAAATATCTATCATTATTTGCCTAATTTTCTACTACAACCCAAGTATGGTACAAACATAGTTTAATTTAAATCTTTTAACTATTTTTTCTTGGTTAAGTTTTAATCGTATGTAACTTTTTCATTTTAATTCTAAATTTTATGAACTTATAGATGATTTTTATTATTTTCGAACTTACTTTTATATAGCGAGGTCCGTTTTGGATATTGTAACTTGCCTTTTTTATTATGATGTAAAAATATTACAAATTTTACTATTTTGACCTAAATAATTATAATTTACTATTTTAAGCTTTTCTTCACCTATTTATGAGTTAATAAATATCTAAGACTTATATTTTGAAATTTTCTTATTTGTAAGTTGAAAAACACTAGGCTAAACTCAAGAAGTGGGGGTGAATTAAGTTTAAGGACAAATTGCAATTCTTTCCCAATATAAACAACTAAATGTAATAATAAGAGTCATCAAAGCAACAATAGAACAATAATAAGTATGAAAATTAAAAGAGATAGGGATAAAAAAGATCAAGCCTAGATATAATGTAGAGTTTGGACCGCCCCCTAGTTTTTACGGACACACAATGCCTCCAACCGAAGACTTCACATCACTTTATTGATTTCTCAATCCAAGCTCCAAGAGCTACACAAACATAAACTTAATTACATAAGCTTCACACTCACAACTCTCAACACAAATCACAATCTAAATTCTCAATACAAAACTCAATCTCAAGAATTATTGGTGTGATACTTTTTACTCTCAATTCTTACAACTAATAGCTTACAAACACTACACTTCAAATCCCTCTAAATATTAGCAATTTATGATATAAGAGACAATGAGAATTATAGATAATAAGAATACAAGAGAATGTTGAAATATTGTAGCAAAAGATTAGTTTTCTACTGTCCTTGGTTGGGTTGTTGAGTATTTATACCATCCCATTCAATTCTTCCCATTACAATGCATTAAATACTCCAACGACTAGTTGTATTAGATTTACTAGTATGCCGGTACTTTAAACTACTGGCAAGTTAATAAAAATTACTCTACCAGTAAGCGAACCAGCAATTATAATAATTATTAATTTAATTAAATTTAGTTAAATGTTGACTTGGTAGTATAGGGGAATGCCACGTGTCATTTAAGAACTTTTGTACTTTTCCATCTTTTTCTTATTTTATATTTTTACATCATATATATATATTAATATTTATTATTATATTTTATTAAATTTTATAAATTAGTTATTTTTTATATTTTCAAGGGTAACGATATATATACATATATACATATTTACTATTTTACTTTATTTATTAAATTAATATTATAGTATATTATGTATATACTATTCAAATATACCCGTATTTTTACCTATACCATACTATTCATATACATATTTTTATATGTATAATATACTTATGTCCTATAATAACATAACCCTAAATATAGTATATATACTTTACGTATGGGTATATATATATATGTATATATACATGTAATTGTATTTTTATATTTTATACATATACATGCATATACGATTATATTACATATATATATATACTAAAATACTTAATAAACATAATCTTATACATGAATACATTTGCATAGATGTCACGTCCATAAATATATATTTGTATATCTTAAAATACTTAATATACATAGTATTATGCCCAAATATATATACCCCAAATATGCACTCTAAATTAGTAGTTTTTCATTTTATACATACATAAATACATTCATATTATTTTGGTGACATATTATATTTATATACATGTAATAAAAATTATACAAACCTAAATATATCTATAGTATACATGTGTATACAGATATACTATATAATAAAAATACTAACCATATATATATATGTATATACTATACACGCCTACATATGTATATATGTACATAGATATAATTCCTTATACTAATCATTTGTAGAACTTATTATAACGTATATAATATACATGTGAATACTCCTTAATGTCTATACATATATCAACATACATATACAAGGAAATACTAAGATTGTATATAAATTCTAAAATACATGTATGTAAAAGAATATACAAAGATGATTATTACAAAATACACATGATATACATAACAAATACCCTTCTTTTGGAATATTCATGAATTAAAATCCTTAAGCTTCTTCTCGATCTACTTGTTGGATTTAAAAAGTAAAAGGATTTAAAGAAAAGAGGAGACAAGACCTTCATAGTTGGAGAAATGGAAGTGATTGTGTGTTATTTTATTTGTAATTTGAAAGCAAGTGTGTATGTGTGCTCGGCTGACCGTGAAGGGAAAAGGAGAAAAAAAAAAAGATAAAGTGATTAAAGGAAATAAGAAAAGAAAAGATAAGGTAATAAATGGATTTGACATGTTCCTTATCAATTAGCTTTATTTTATCCACATAATTAGCACATGAGTGAATTAAAGTAGACAAATGACAGACATGAACCCCTTAGAGCTCGAATGTAGCAAAGAAATAGGGTTAAGAAGGAAAAAAAGAAAAAGGTAAAGAAAGAAAAATGCAAATAAAAAAAAATTCGATTTTTCTAAATACAAAATTATAAATTTTATAAAAATTTATTAATTTAATTAATACATGTTACGTTTATAATATTTACGAGTTATTTCAATATGTTTGTTAATAATTTTACACGATTACAAGTTTTGATTGATAATTATATTCAACTAAATTTTATTACTATTAAGTTATATCTATCTATTTTATAAACTTAAAATTATAGTTTTAGGGTTTTCGTCAAGTTCGAGTTTAATTTCAAGTATTTATGCGTATATAGGATTTAGGGTTTTCGTACGTGATATTGGTTTCGAACAAAATTTTAGAGTTTTTATTCTTCTTATTATGATTGAGTTTAAAATTTTAATTAGTTTTAAATTTATCAACTCCATTGAGTTAAGGTAATTTATAATATTTAAATCGATTTGTTATCTAAAATACTAAATTTATGGGGTTTACACCCTAACTTGTATAAAGCCGTAAGTAGCTTACCATCATTAAATATACCTTATTTTCTCTTCGTAATTTCCTTATTTTTACGAGATCATTTACGTGTTAAGTCTTATCCATTTTTATAAGCAAGAATTAGAGGCGAGTGACTCACCTTATCGATTGTATGTCATATAAACTCGGTTAGGTAGTCTATATGTTGTCTTGGTATGTCATATCCAAGGCTATTGCATAAGTTTGCTTACTTTGACTTCCATTTTCACTTAAGCCATAGTCTTAGCTTTGACCTACCCTTCATATTGCCTTGTGTGTTTGCCTACTGTAGTGTATGATAAGAAGTTGAATCAAAACCAATAAAAATCAAAATGAGAATTTCATTAAGGAATTCCTTCAAGCACATTAAGTACATAAGGAAATCTCAGCACATTAAGTACATAAGGAAATCTTAGCATTCTAACTAAACCAAATACTTTGTAAGCATTAGAATATGAAATGATGGAAAACATCAATTTAAAAGTTATACAAAATAATTTGGTTGTTGTCACTTAGTTCTTGTTGAGGGATTTTAGGTTACGCTTAAGATGTCCTTGTGTATTGGGAGTGTTAGAAGGCTTATAAGATAAACAAATGTGAGATAAGGGATGTCGGAGGTTACTTCGATGCTCAAGTTAATGAGGGTATTGGGAGAGTGAGTAGACAGTTTAGGTTTTAAGGTTTTTTTTTTTTTAACCCCTTTTATATGTATCTACCTGAGGGTACTTATAGGAAGATGGGGTAGGCTGCCATTGACTGACATTTATGACCTTATCCCCTACAAGCTTTACGGTTTGTCGAGAACATATCTTGTAGGGTCAGAAGATCATAGTTTTCCTCGTCCCACATATTCCACTTGTCCTTCTTTGTCCCCTTCTCTTAGGGTTAGGTGTGCTTCACAGACCAACCTTAGGTTTAGAGGCTTATGAAGAAAAAAAAAACCATCAAAAGTGCTGAAATTAGAAAAAAAATGGAATAAATAGGGGATAGAGAGAGAATACAGCATAGACTGTGTCAATATAGAGTTCAAAATAAAAATTTTACCTTATTTGAGATTTGAGACTTTAAAGAGTATTGTTTGAAGGTTGACTTTAACCTTTAGTTTGATTTGTGAGTTTGTGACTTATAACATCGAGAGCTATATCAGAATGGCATGCTTGGTTAAGGGCATTTTTTATTCTAAGGAATCTATTTCAAGTTCTTAAATGCTATATTAACATCTTAAGAAATTTTATTTGTCAAGTAACTTGTCATGTTATCTTTTAATTTCTTAAAAAAGCTACTTAATATTTTTAATTACAAATGGATGCCATTTATGTATGTATATTATTATATATATTAAAAGAAAAAGATAATCAACTGTAGAGCTTGTTAAGGAACTCTATATAAAGTTCTTGGACTTTGAAAAATTCATGCTAAGCAACCACTGTTGGGGATGGTCTTAGTGTTTAGATTTTGGTTTTTTCCTTCTTTTTTTTATGTAGTTCGATTACCCCTATAATTTCGACATGCTGATTTGATCAAGGTTAAACCATTCAAGTTAAAAGAATCTTATTGGATCTACGATTATCGAGGCTTTAAGCTTAAATCAACCTACTCCCCAGCTGGTTTGGATTGAATCGAGTTAAACCGATTAGCCTATTCAGACAATATTGGTACTTTCTAATTTGTGTTTCAAAATATAGAAAAGGAAATATTATAAAAATAGAGGAAAATGTTTAAATGTTTCTCTTTTATTAACTTTTTTTAGATTATATGGTAAAAAGGATATAAAGTTATTATTTGATAAAATTATCCTTATTTTATTTTGATGAGTGTTTTCATAGTCTTTTTTTTTTTTATATAACATTGTTATAATTTACAAAAGTAATTTTATCATCGTTGTCTTATTTCCATCTTTATTCACTGCATGTCTCCAAACATTCATAATTTATAAGTAATATTATTAAGAAAAATGAAAAAAGACACCTAAACTTTGATATCATATGGATATAATCTAAACTTTTAAAGTGTGTTTTACTACTCAAAATATGATAAATTGACAAAAAGACCTTTTAAACATTTGATTTGACTTTAATACAAAAATATCTCATTGAACTTAGTGCATTTTTTCAAGCTAAAAAAACAAATGTCTCTTTTATTATCAAATTTTTTAAAGTTTAAAAAATATTAAAAGACACTTATAAATAGTGTATATATATAAAATTTAAAATTTAAAAGATTATTTATAATTTATCTTTTATAATTAACTTAAAGATGTTTTTGCTTTCTATTTTCACTTAAGTTACCGAATTTTTTTCTTTTTACCCTTTTCTATATGCTCAACTATCGTACTAATTCGAGGAGGGAGAATTGAATTTTGTCGGAAAGACCAATTCTTATAGTACTAGAATATATGATCTTAGTATTTTTTTTTTCCTTACTTCCATCAATAATCTTCCATTTTCCTATTTATGATCCTAGCGTCATAGAAGTCACCAAAATCATTAAAAAATAAATAAAAATCCCTTTTGACATCTATCACAAAATCGTATCAAAAGAAAACAAGATAAACTGGAAAAAGGACAAATTATATTAGCTATGTAATTTCTCATCTAAAGATAATTACATCTTCCGCCTAACTTCTTCTTCCTCCTAAAAACCAAAATTCACTCTCTCTCTAAACCAAATTTCACACGCTTTCTCACTCCAGTCTCCATTGTTCCAATCACACAAAACACAAAACCACTTCCAATTTCGCTTTCTTTTTGCTTTTCTGTTTTTTCATAAATGGCCGCAAGTGCAAATCCATCAGCGAGCCATGAATCTCCGCCACCACAATCCGCTCCAAATTCCACCGACAACGGCGTGGCTAATAATCCTAGCTCTACCAACAATAATACAGCGACTACACCTACGACTGCGACGACGACGAACAGCGAAAATTCGCAGCCAAAACAATCCACTGCTTTGAAACATAATCCTGGTGTAAATTTGGATTGGACTCCCGAGGAACAGTCCACGTTAGAAGATTTGCTCGTAAAGTTAGTAGTTTTTCTCTCCAAGTCTGGCTATTATTGGAGTTTCTGATTATTTGGAATGTTGAATTTTTTGGAATTTTATTTCCTTTTGACGATTGTGTGAATGTTACGCAAGTCAAGGTCGTAACTTTTTTGCAAATCTTGTAAAATATCTGATGGTGCATCTGTAATTGGACTCGCTAGCTCTCGGTAAACGAAGTGTCATATTTTAAGGTGTCTAAATGGCCCAAGAAAGTGTTGATTTTAACCCGGTAACTCATGCAAAATTGCGGCGTTTCACTTGTAGGCCAGCCCTGTGAGATTAGATTACTATTGTTCTAAATTTAGGTTCATAGTGGTTAGGCCCGCACCCACCCCACATCACGCTTTCCACCACACCACCCCAACCTGAGATTTTGGGAATAGAGTGTAATCAATCTATTAAATTGGTAGATCATTAGGTTGTGAATTTTGTAAGTTGAATGATGGCATTTGTTTTCTTCTTCTTCCTCTTTTTATATGATCATCGGGATGTTTCTGTGGAAAATTAGGAATATCGTGTGAGAATTGGATAATGCACCCACATTACAGGTGCCAAAGAAAATGCAATTGGCAGTTTTTCTTGAGTGCAAATGTGAGCTGTGGGAGTTAAGTTGGTGCCTGTGGATAAAGCCTGGAGGAGGAGTCAGTTAAGAAGCATGTTAGCGTAGTATTAATTAATTATCATAATTTTTAAGGCATGTGGAGACCGAAATACCACTTCCCTTTAATTAGTGTTGGTAGACTATGCTGACCAAGTCAATAGAAGAATTTTATGGGAATTTGTTTGGTTGCTAAGTTGTAATTTGGAAAATACGAATAACAATAATATTAGTGATTGTGTTCTTTGTTGGCATGTATGGTTCCAAATGTGTTTAATAATGATTTGGAGCATGAAGGTTTGTGATTATTGAGTTAGGGCTGTAAACTTTTTGTAGGTTTGCTTCCGAGCCAGCTGTACGGCGGTATGCAATGATTGCTATGAAGTTGAAGGACAAGACTGTGAGGGATGTGGCATTCCGCTGTTCATGGATGAATGTGAGTACTGTGTGTTATAATGTTTTTTATAATGTTTTTTCACTGTCTCCTCTTTGTTGGCAATTGAGAATGTGCACTCTTGGACATATTAGTAGGATACCATACCCCTTTTTTTCCCTAGAAAAATCTACCACAATCTTTTACACATTTCCTTGATTAATATCTTTTCCTTAGGTTGCTTCAATGGCTGTCTGTTCAATGCTCTGATAATAATACTAATATGGGATTTGAAGATGTTTATGGATCAAGTTGAGTCACAATGAATGGTGTAAAGACTTTCAAGATGTTTTTGCAAATTCTCATTATACAACGTGTCTCACATTTTCAGAGAAAGGATAACCGCAAAAGGAGAAAGGAGGACAATAGTTCAGCAAGAAAAAACAAGGATAGAAAGGTAATTTTATTATTTAAATTGCTCATTTCTCCATAGGAGCTTTGCCCTTGCAATCTTTTACAGAAATTTGATTGTCACTGTCCCAGTTGTAGTTTTCTTATTTACAAAAATGAATCCAAATTTACAAATTATTTTAACTGTGCTGTAATTGCTTAAAATTGTAAAGATTGTAATCAAGGTTTCTAGCAATTTAAATCATGTGCAATATGATATCTTTCCAGCTTTAAGAGGCACAGTAGTCAGGCCATAAATCCCTGGTGTAATTTTACATTTTCCTTTCTGTTGTTTCCTGGACCAACATTCCATAGTGGTGGCTATGTGTTTCATGATGTGAGTTGATCCCATGCAATTATGTGAGAAGATTTCTTGCCTGGAAACTGCATATAGTGAAAAAATGTTTCCTCAATTTTACAGTCTCATGATTTCTATAACATAAATATCCAGAAATCTAGAATGCTTGTAGTGTAAGATTTGATATAAAGTTCATTTATGTGTTTTAGTCTGCTCTTTAGCTTCGTCTGGGAAGATTTTCTTAGTTGGTCTAGTATGCCATAAATATATAACTCTTTTACCTGTTATGAGCTTCAAATTTCTGTTTATCATTGGACAGGAAAAGGCTACGGATTCTTTATCAAAGCCATCATCTCATTTAGCAGCTCGATCAAATGGTCCATCTTCTGCTCCTCCTTTGATTCCTCTGGACGTTGACGATGGCATTTCGTTCAAAGGTTTTTGCACTGATTTTTTATTTTCTTTTTGGGTAAAATGTCAGATTTTTTTTCCCCCACATATCTTTGTTCAAGATTAGTATTATGTCATGATACATAGTATCTTTTTGTGTATTCCATTCTCTTTTAGATGCATGCATTTGATAGTTGATTTGCTATTTTTGCTGGTTAATGGTGTTGTGCCTCTTCCCGTTTCTTAAGGGATCTTTTGAGTATTATTTCTTAGGATGATAGGGATTTGAAGTTATAAAACAACCATGTATTGCTCTGATCTGTTTGCCAGACTATTGAAAATTTAGTTGAACCATCAAATTGGAACTTTCTGGAATCAGGCTATGGTTACTTATCAATGCACTTTTTACATGTCAGCTTCCCTAGTGGCCTATGCATATAGCTGATGCATTTCTTTAAGTTGAGGATTTTAGATATAAATCAGGTATAGTGCTGTCATTGGCTTGAAATAAATAGTCTTGCAAACAAAGATTGCCATAATTTTGCTGAAGTAATACTCTGCAAGCTAGGACTCACAGTCTTGCTGTATGCTATGTGGTTTGTAAAACTGATTTTATGCTTGGAGATGTTGATAGCAAGATGAATCCAAATGAAATGATTAGGGAAGACAGTGAATTATTCTATAAGTTTGCCTATTTTACACTTTAGTTGTGTACATTTCTGAAATTTGGAGCTGGCAATTTATGCTTTTATTTTAAAACTAAAGCTGGTGGGAATGGATATCGCACTTCAACAAGAAGATTGCATTTATTGGCATGAATTATAAAAATGAGATTATAAAGACAATAATAGATAAAAATATGAATGCACTTGTGCCAATTCTAATAGAAGCCTACAACAAAAAAATATGACTAACAGTGGGTTAGCGGTTAAGGCCTAGAAACTCAATGAAAAATAAATGAGCCATTGGCTGCACGCCTATAAGCCACTCCTACACAATATTATCTGTGGATGAACTGGTGGTGTGTGGGCCTGCACTGTAGTTCATATGTTCATGGTAGCTAATTTAATTGTGTTATGTCCCTATATTAAGACATGAAAATGTGACGTTTACGGTGGAACTAAGTGACATTGAAATTTTTGTGCATAATCATCAGTCATCATTACCATCCTAAAGAAAAATAATGGCATTCCTATTTTTCAATAGTTGTCTGCATCTAATTTTCACTTTCTTAGCTTCTAATGCATGTGCTTGAAACTTTTATTTCTTATGTAACATGGCTGTTGCAGTTGCTATAGTTAATAACATTTGTTTCAAGCTAATTTGTCCTACATGTTGCATTCTCTAGAGCTGGCCATTCCAATCTGTAACTTCATAAAGCTGCTATATCTTAAGTTTTACTCTTTTGCCCACTTATGCATCACGTCACATGACTTTGGATTGACAAAATGGCTAATGGCTATTGGGATTTGGCACAAGAATGCTTTACTTTTGTTTACATACTTTAATATATGGTTCAATGGATCAATATATATGGACAATCAAGCTCCTGCAATTTCTTGCATGTGAAACCTACTGTTTGTATTTCCTATGCAAGTTGAAGCTCTCGGTCACTTTGCTAACACAATGCTTTCAACATTTAAAGGAAAACTTTTTACCTACTACATTAAATCTTATCTTATGTTTCATGTGCTTTCAGACATCGGTGGTGTTACAGGAGACCTTCTTGAGCAAAATGCTCAAATGTTCAATCAGATCTCTGCAAATTTGGCAGCTTTCCAGGTAACTTCATGACTTGACTGCACGATCTCCTCTTTGGATATCTTTCAATCCAATGCTGTTGACACTGTCAACTGACCTAATCTTATCTTGGTATTACCTTTTAGTGGCTTTAAATCCTCTGCTGACTGCTGGGTGATGTTCCATCAATATGGAGAACCCTTGATACATATTTATTTAATCACTATGCAATTAACTGATAGATAGATGTCCATGTAGATTTTAGATTAGGATATTTCTTTCAGACTGCCTTCATTTTCCCTACTGCTGTGCATTAACTATAAATAATCTCAATCCGATACATTCCTGCAAATACGCTGGATATAGTTGACTGTGTAGGAAAGTGGATAGGGATGGATGGCAATGACTACATTTTTTCTTTATGGCACTTAAATTCACAGAGATCTTACATTTTTTCCCCCTTTGTAGGTGCATGAGAACCTTAATCTCCTTGGCAGAACCCGCGACAACATTCTTGCAATCTTGAATGAGTATGTCCCCGTTTTTATTCTATCAGATTCATATTGGACAATCGTATAAGCATATTGCAAGCTGTAATGTCTGATGGGGCAAATCTTCGTGATAGCATTGAATAGAAGCACTGATGCATTCAAATTCAATTTCTCTTAATGCCATGATGGTTTTATCTGATGATTATTAAGTCTATTTCTACCCAGCTGCAACACAAATCTACACCGTCAAATTTGACGCATTGACTGATCT
Source organism: Lumnitzera racemosa (assembly GCA_024138005.1). Classification (NCBI taxonomy): domain Eukaryota; kingdom Viridiplantae; phylum Streptophyta; class Magnoliopsida; order Myrtales; family Combretaceae; genus Lumnitzera; species Lumnitzera racemosa. Next base: position 74,545,011 of record JAMXBC010000003.1, read on the forward strand.
GATTTTGTTTTGCAGCATGACTGACATGCCTGAAGAAATGAAGCAAATGCCTCCACTTCCAGTGAAAATAAATGAAGATCTTGCCAATTCAATCCTCCCCTGGCCGTCTAGTCATGCAAAAACGGAGCTCAAAGCTACAAATTGATTTAAATCATATCACCCGACTCAACATCTATCCTGATAAGGAAGACATCAAGAGAAAGGCATCAATTCATTGGACTGACCTAAGGTTTCATGTGAGAGATTTTTTGGTTCATTGATGCTCTGTAAAATCACCATAGTCGGCTGTGACAATTCATAAGTGGTGGTTCAAGATGTGAGGAACTAGATTTTGTAAATAGTTAGTTCCATTTAATTTTTCTGCTGAATAAATAGAATGCAGAGAGCAATTAATTGTATGAAATGAAACGAAGTAGACAAGTCTTGATGGAAGTGCAATACTATATCTATAGTATGTTCACTTAGGGGAATGGAATGTTGACTTGGGGGGATTGGCCGTTCGCTTGCGTTTTCAACCCGTAATTGTAATTACAAGAAGGAATTGCAATTTTTAAGAGTAGGAAATAGCAATTCCTTGCCTTGTCCTAAGAATTGCAATTAGGAGTAGCTATCTCTGTTTGTTTTCTACTTCAAATTACCTTATAGATGTTGCAAAACTATGCATTTTACGCTCAAAATAACTCGTCAAACAGATCTCTTTATCGGCTGATCTCTACTCCCTCTCGGTCTCGCGAACTCTTTATATCACTCACTCGACACGAAATGAGAGAGTGAGATTAGGGCTTTGAATTGAATAGGCTTATCTATGCATGTGAAATTGGGTTAAGGTTCATGTATTCTTGATTTGGGACTAGGGTTGATGTGTGATTAGTTCGGGGCTAGAGATTTGTGGCCGGGAACTGATTTGGGTTAGGGTTCATGTATTTTTGAATCTTGTTAATTTTTTTTTAATTTGTTTTTAATCTTATTATTTAATTAAACTATCGGTATTTTCGGCGTGTTATCTCCTGCCATGACTTACTCCTATTTAAATTATGTGAAGTGAATAAAGTATTGGCAATTCCATTGCATTTTTCCTTTCTATAGCAATTGTTATTTTATGTTCTCTTTACTCAGTGAATCTGATTTTAGGAATGGGTTGCAATCAATCTATTAAGTTCGTAGATTACTAGGTTGTGAATTTAGTAGGTTGAATGAATATTGTGGCATATGTTTTACTTCTTCCTCTTTTTATGTGATTATAGTGATGCCAACCCAACAGGGAGCCATCGATCTCCCATTCTAATTGTGGATAGCAGTCTGCAACTATTATGGCTACACCTTGGGGTCGACGGGGATGCCGCGCATCTGCTGGTGGTCACTGTTCGATCATAAACTGCCGCCTCCGATTCAAATAAGAAAAAAGAAGTTTTAGACATTGGGTTGAAAATGGTTCGATTTCGATGCAAACATGTCAATTTTATTTATATATTTATTTATTTTTGTCTTGATATATTATAGTAGTGCCAGTTGTTTGGGGAATGCTCAATCTTCCTTGATCCTTGGATCCCAACCCACATAGAAATTGCGAGATCGGTGGGTTTCATGGCTAGGCTCCTTTGGACAGTATGTTGCTAAGGGATGGTTAGTAGCGACATTTCCTAGTAGCTAACAACGTTTTCAGTTTCCTTCAGGGTCTCTTTAACTTATATTTTATTTTATTTTATTTTATTTTCATGTATCAAGAAGGTTTTCATAGAAAACTTATATTTCATACATGGCACACTATCAATAATCACTTAAATTAGAATTATTCATTTGAGAAAGAACGGACCCTTATCATAATACTATTTAGATGATGAAATGTAGGTTTTAATTCATTTGAAATTCTTGATGGATTCTCTCATATTCTTTTCTCATTGTTTATCAAAATTAATGTTCATTTTTCATTGCTAGGAAATAATATTACTATTACTCAATTTGATGGGATAAAATTCATATGTCCAGTTACAAATGTAGAATCCAAAAATAAATAAAAGAACTAAAATTTAGTATCTTTAGGTTTTCAATTTTTATGGAACATTGTGGATTTTTAATTGAACATGAAAATTAAAAGACATGGAAGTATTAATCTTGGACACGATAGACCCAAATTAATATAAACTAAGGTTTCCTTTGATTAATTTTTAATTGATATGGCATACATTTAGAGATAAATGAGTGTTTCAACCTATTTAATTGATATTAGACATGGTTGAATAAATCGAAATGAGTTGTCACCATAATCTAAATGGTGTAAGGTTAGGGTTTGAGAGAGTAAAGTCGAAGAGTAATGGTGCAAGTGTGTGAGATTGATTTGAGAAGAGTTTGTTGCTATCTTGTTGGCCACTTTATTTTATTTATTTATTTTTTACTTTACTTTGTTTATTTCTATGTGAAGTATGGATGTGGGCCAGTAGCTAGGGTCTTGGACCTTAGGCCATCCTTGGGCTAATCTTAAATATTATTATTTAGATAAGTATCTCTTGCTAATAGCTCGTTACTGGAGTATTGTAGCTTGCAATTAGAATATTCCAAAATGACGTAGCAAGTTAGTTTTATAGTCAGCTTGTGACTGGAATATTCCTTTAATTGAAGATTTATTTGATGAGCTCCATTGCTTGAGCTCCATTGCTTAAACTTGACCTTAGGTTGAGTTACCATCAAATATGTATGCACCTAATGGATGTATACAAGATGGCCTTCAAAACTCATGAAGAGCATTACGAATTCCTTGTAATATCATTTAGCTTAACTAATGCCTCCATCAACCTTTCAAGCATTGATGAATGAATTGTTTAAGCCATATTTGAGGATATTTGTGTTGGTGTTCTTTGATGACATTTTGATATATTGTGAGACATTGGATTTGCATGAGGAACATTTGCAGCAAGTATTTCAAGTATTGAGAAGGGAGCAGTTGTTTTTGAAAAAGAGCAAATGTGTTTTTGGTGCTAAGAGAATTAAATATCTTGGTCATTTAATCACCAAGAATGGTGCTACCATTGACCTATACAAAATTCAAGCTATTTTGGAGTAGCCTTTTCCTAAGAACCTAAAATAGCTGAGGGGTTTCTTAGGACTTATAGGGTATTACTACCACTTTATCAAGAATTTTGAGGAGTTAGCCAAACCACTCACTACTCTACTTAAGAAAGATCAATTTTACTGGAATGAAACTGCAATGGCAGCCTTTAATGCCGTGAAATAGAAACTCACTCAATTACCTATGTTGCAAATGTCCGGCTATTCTAAATCCTTTGAGATTGAGATGGATGCTAGTGGGGATGGTATAGGTGCTATACTAATGGAAGATAAGTACCTTATTGCTTATACTAGCAAGGCGTTGTCTCCTAAGTAAAAGGATTATCTATCTACGAAAAAGAGATGTTGGCATTAGTACATGCAATTGATAAATGGAGACATTATTTGGTAGGATGGCACTTCATTATTAAAACCGACTACCAAAGTCTCAAATCCTTATTGGAGCAAAGAGTTGTGACTCCAAGTGAAGAAATGTGGCTTGCTAAGTTTTTTGGATTAGATTACGAAATCCAATATAAGCAAAGCTCCAAAAATGTAGTTGTTGATGCTCTTTTGAGGGTTAATCAACCTAAGTTAATTGCCGTTTCTAAGTATGGAATAGATGATTCGATGTTAATGAATCAAATTAAAAGTAGTTGGGCTGCTAATAACTCTTATACAGGTATCATTGAGTAGTTGTAGTAAGGAAAGCAGGTGGGACATTTTGCTTTTAATGGAGAAATATTAAGATGAAAGGTATGCATTATTATAAGGCTTGATGATGAACTTAAGAAGTCTTTATTCAATTTGTGCCGTGACAGTTTGCTGGGTAGTCATTTAGGTAGTCATGCCACCTATAAGCAAATAAGTAAGGTCTTCTATTGGCCTAAGTTAGTGAGGATTGAGAGGTAATATGTTAGGGAGTGTTTTATGTGTCAACAACAGAAATATGAAAATGTAGCTACTCTGAGTCTCCTCCAACCTTTGCCAATTCCAAAAGGGTTATGGATAGATATTTCAATGGATTTTATTAAGGGTTTGCCTAAATCTAATGGGAATGAGCTGATATTGGTTGTTGTAGATTGTTTGAGCAAGTATTCCCATTTCTTAGCTTTATCTCATCCTTTAATAGTCAAGAAAGTGGCTTAAATTTTCTTGGATAACATCTACAAGTTACATGGGTTACCTCACAATATTGTGAGCAACTGTGATCCCATTCTGTTAGCTCCTTTTGGCAAGAGTTATTCAAGTTATAAGGGGTTGAATTAGGGGTTCCTAGTGCTTATCATCCACAAATAGATTGTCAATTCAAAGTGGTGAATAAGTGCTTAGAAAACTATCTTTGATGCTTTTCTAGTGATAATCTCAAGAGATGAGTGCATTATTACCATTCACTGAGTGGTGGTACGACACCTTTTTCATTTTAGTACTTACTCCTACCCTTTCGAAAGTTTGTATAGCTACCCTCCTTCGATACATCTATCCTATATACCTAGAGATTATCAGAATGAAATACTCAACACAGTACTAATGGATAGGGAAGAGACTCTTAAACTCAAGTTCCATTTATAGAGGGCTCAAACTCACATGACACAGTTAACTAATAGGAAGAGGATAGATTGGGTATTGAACATTGGTGACTTAGTTCGGGTCAAACTACAGGCATATAGACAATACACTCTTAAACCATTGCAACTACAAGTATGTCCTAAATACTATGGGCCTTAACGTATAGTTGACAGGATTGGTGGAAAAGTGTATAAACTGGATCTTCCATTAGGTTCCATTACTTGCCCAACCCTCTATGTTTCCCTTCTAAAGAAATATGTTGGTTTGTTAACTCCTCCAAACACAGATCTACCATCATCTTCATTTGTAGTAGTGTGGGAACTTGAAACAATATTAGATTAAAAGATGGTTAAGTGGGGATTAGTAGTTGACACCGTGGTGTTGATTAAGTGGAAAAACCACTTAATTAAAAAGGCTACTTGGGAATTTTTCTCCGAGATGCAGTCTTGTTTTCCTCAACTACCCTTTTAGATAAAGGTTTCGAAGGAAGGGAAAGATGGTACAGCGTCAAGGTTCGGGAGAGTAAAGTTGAAGAGTAATGGTGCAAGCATGTGAGATTATTCTAAGAAGAGTTTGCTATTATCTTGTTGGTTACTTTATTTATTTATTTATTTTTTACTTCAGTTTGTTTATTTCCATATGAAGTATGGATGAGGGCTCGCACCTTAGGTCTTGGACGTTGGGCCAATCCTAAATATTATTATATAGATAAGTATCTCTTGCTAGTAACTTGTCACTAGAGTGTTGTAGCTTACGACTGGAATATTCTAAAGTGACATGACAAGTTAGCTTTATAGTTAGTTTTAGGGGGAATATTTTGCATGTGATTTTATTATAGACTTTATTTATAAATTGGGCTCCAATATATATACAATGGGAACCCTATAGAAAAACATCATACAAAAATAGTTTTTCCTCAGAGTTACATTCAGCTCCTCTCTTTATCCGAAGAAACCAGAGTAATTATTTTTCTTTACATCCTTACTGCATCTAGGTAGATTGATGAGATAAAAAGGTTTTAGAGAATAACTTTAGGTTTTTTAATTCCTTAACTAATTGTAGAATAGTGCCTATTAATAAGTGTCTTGTAATCCCCAAGGATGAAGATGTAAAAAGAGTCATAAAAATAATGAGAAAACTGGAAATCCAAAAAATATAAATACTCCTTAATTTTAATTATGTAAATAAATAAAATAATAAAGCAGAAATCCCCATGGAAGCTTTCTAAAGTTGGCACCATCTTTAATTCATCTATGCAAAGTCTATTACCATGTAGCCTTAAGTTGTCATCATGCAAAATTAATGTCCTAGTATGCAAAGTTGACATCCTAGGAAAAAAAAAAAAGAAAAAGAAAGAACCATGTAATAATTAGTTATCTATGCAATAATCAATATCATTTCTTCATTAAAATTGATGAAGGAGAAAACTTTCTAGGTCTAGAAAATTGATCCCTATTACCACCCTTAAACTCGAGAAGATTTATGCTAAAAACTTGAACAAGATAACCACCTATAATGAAAACAAACTTGCAAAACTGAAAAGTGGTTAAGTAAAAACACCTAAACCTACTCGACTCATGGATTATCTTCAATCTCATACTTTTTAAGATAGTAGATCCCCTCTTAACCAACAATTCCCATGACATCTCATCATAAACTCTTTTAGCTCCAACCCTTTCATAAGCTATAATAATGTATGTTTTCTCAAACAATTACATTTTTACCTCAATAATACACTCCACCTAAATAATGTAAAACCTGAGTTAAAAATAATTAATAAATTAATTTGAGCAAATTAAAGGAAATAAGAATTTTTTTTTTTTTATATTTAGCCTTTGGTATGCCATGTAACTAAGAATTAAGTGTTAGGGGTAAAACGGTCATAGAAAAAGTTTTAGACATCGGTATGGCTTGTGGTTACACATTAATGCCAGGGGCATTTTAGTTCCGAAAAAAAAGGAGGAGTTATACTTTCATTAATCATCTAAATATACATTATAGTTACCAAACCTCCCTCTCATAGAAACTTACATTACCTTCTAGAGAATTTGTAGAACTCATCTCTTTCCTCCCTAATCAAGTAAGTTATCTTTCTATCTTCATTTTTCCTTTTTCAATTTATGCTTTTTGGGTTCCTTTAGGTTTTGGGAATGGAGATGTTGATATTGTTAGTATGGTGGTGGTGGTGATGATGTGATTATATCTTGATGATGTCATGAAATGGTGTTGGGATGTGTAGTGTGGGTATATCGTGTCTTGTATGGGCGTAGGTATGTCATGGAATTTTTATGTGTGAAAGTTGTGGTTTCGAGTAGTATGTGTGTACATGCATGGGTTGGAGTAGCGATGTGCACTGTAGGTGTACGTGTGGGACAATATGCTAGGACTTGTGTAAATGTTGGTATTGCGTGTGTTTATGTTAGGATGTTACTAGAAGGATACATGGAATACGTTTTGGAAGCTTAGAGTACAGAGTGGAGGGTGGAGTTATGGAGAAAGAAGTATCAAGTCATGAAATTCTAAGCTAGCTTTTATATCTTAGACAGGTACAAGAGAACGTATGGTGTTGGATCAACTTGGGGATAGGAACTCCAAGTATGGGATACGTATTTGTTAAATGTCTATGTTAGGTTAGCGAACATAAATTGTACTAATTAAACTTGAACTTAATTTTGTTGTTGGTTTTGCTTGGCTTCGACTACCCATTAGTCGAGTCTAATGGTGTTGGTGAGGCACCTGGTGATTTTTGCACGACGCTGTCCCCGGTGGAGTCCCGTACTGAAAGGACCCAAGTAGATCTAGGTTGGTTTATGGAATTTAGGTATTAGGGAGTACCCAACACCAATACTTATGTAGTATCTATATATATTGCTTATTAGGGGTCATGAGTAACCCTAGGTCTCAAGACGCTGAGACTGTAATGGTTGTAGGCCAACATGAAACATTAAATTTATTGCTTGTTGCATTTAGTAGGGGTATTTGTGTGTGTGTTTTGACTGATACTTATGTTACATGCGCATGTGAATGGTTTCCTGTACTGGGTTTTGGCTTACCCGGGGATTGTTATTTTTTCAGCTGTAGGGATAGGTTATGAGGTTAATGATGGGGTTTATGCAAAGGATTATAGATTTAACTATCTATACTATGATAAGCAGGGGCATTATTACTACTTTGATGATGGAGCTGGGGTGCCTTAGTTTGACTGTAGGGGTGGACTTAAGATTGTAATTATTTTCTTTGGAATTGCTTATTAAGACTTATGTAGTTATGGAGTCGCCTGTGACTCTTGTTGTTAAGTTAGGTAGGTTAATTATAGTTGGTGCTATGAAATTCAAATTATAATCTAGAGTCCTTTTGTGTTTTATGGAGTTTGAATGTATGTTATTTCACTCTTATTTAAATTCGAGGTTGTTATTTTATGAATTGACAAATTTCATGTTATTCTTTTGTGAATTTTAGATAAGTCGCATGTTTCTAAACACTTGACATATTAATAGAAATTAAGGACACGTAGTGGGATTATGGTGTTCTGGGTTTTAGGCTGTTACAAATAACTTGTAACAATCTAGAGAAATCTAATTTCCTAAAATGTTAATAAAGTTGCAAACAACAACTACCATATGACATTATCTCTTTTACACCAACACCAAGTGATATGCTTAAATCCTTGAGAAGGAATCTAGCATTATTGATGAAAAGATTGGATCTTTTGTGCTTTTGGTTTTGAAATAATAAAAAGAATAAACTTTTAATGGTTTTTTGGTGTCATGAGGATGGGATATGATAAAAGGATATAGACAGCATTGAATTCAATTCAACCATCGACTACAAAAAGGTTTTGAACTTCGACAACTGATATTACCTACAGTGTGTGGAAATCATATAAGTTTAATTGAAGTAGTTGATATAAGCCACAATTAGAACAATTGTGATGATTGCCTCAATAGAAGAATACTCTAATCAATACAATCAAAGGAAAACATTTTCAATATGAAGTATGAAAGGTTTCACACAATACTTATAGACATTCAGTATGAACAATATACATTCAATAATAATTAATAGATTATTCTTAATTTGTACAGTTACATAATGTTTATAGACAAATACTCATAACTGCCCCAAAAAAGGAAACGCTAGAAAAGAAAGAATTAATTGTCCAAGAAGGAAAATAACCATCTAAGGGGAAATAAAATAGATATCTAGGTAACTTCATCTCTAGTATATCGGGTCTTATATGCTTTTATTTCCTAAAATTTGGAATAATGTCTAATTTAAACTAAGATTCACCAACGTAAATAACTTTTTATGGATGTATGTCATTAGAAGCTTCTTCACATGTACTTGTAAGAAGCTTTTGTCTTGAATACTTTCTGACTATTTGTAGAAGTAGCACCAATTCTCCTTCTATGATTAGAATGAGAATCTTTCTTTGACTTAGAAGTTGCCTCATGCTTAAAACTTTTAACCGTTTCCTTTGATGAATTAGATGTGCTTTTGATTGGAGTCCTCTGATATGGAGCTTAATCTTCTGTGGATTTCCTTGTAGAACCTGAATCTAAGCCATTCCTTTTGTCATAACAAGTCTTTCTAGGCTTTAAAACCTACTCTTTGATAGCTTGTCAATTGAAATTAGAACCTTGTCTTCACTTTCTAGAGCTTGCCTACTTCCATAGCCTTCTAACCTCAAATTTTGGAATCTTGATTTCTATCATCACCTTAGCCATTTAAAAAGATTCTCTTTGAATCTTGGCTCTTCTTGTTCCTAGGATGAGAATAAATAAAATTTTTGGGAAACAAATTGTTTATGCCTTCTTTTAACTTAGCTTTGAGAAATCTTTCCATCTTTACTTCCATTAGATTCATAGGAAGTATTATTATGTTCTATCCATCCTTTCGAAGAGTATAATGACCCATTCACTTTGTCGAATAAACTACAGAGGAATGGAATTGGGTTTCTTATGTAATGAAATAAGGTAAGAATGCCAATTATAGTATTTAGTTGAATAAAAAGGGTATTAAGAATATATCGATAATAGAAATTAAAAAGATAATTTTGCCTTCATCTTCGTCCTTTCTATTTTTCTCTCTCTCTTGATTATCTCTACCCCATAATGTAAATGCAAGAGGAATGAAGAACTACCAATAAAGTAAATAAATCCAACTTCAAATTTTTTGCACAAAGAAGGAATTTCGAAAGGAAGAAAAACAATTGTTCAATTAAATAAACAGAAATTCAAAAATGAACAAAGAAAACCCTAATAAGAAAGGCCTAAAAGGGGCTCACTAAAGAGAGTGCATATGGCGGCTCATGTTTATGTAGGGTGGAAGTGTTTGCATGTGTGGTACGTGTAAGTGGTTGGGTAGCTAATGGTGGTACATGAGTGGTCGGCTAGATAGTAGTGGTGCGAGTGCATCTATGGTATCTATAGTGGTTAGGTGGCTTACAATGGTGGTTCTTTAATAGTAGAAGTAGAATTATGGAAGAAGAAGATAGAATAGCAAAAGAGGGCAATGGGTGTAACAGTGATGTTGATCTGTAATTCATGGCTGGAAGTAAGGAATGATAATTTAGCAATGTTGAATTGTGACTCCTTATGAATTGCAATTCTACAAAGCAAACATGGCTATGGAGATGTTGCAAAGAATAAGAATGAAATAGAATAGCCATTCCCCCTAAATGAACATACTATAAGCATTTTGAAAGTTAGCGTGTAATACTCTTCTGCATATATCCAAGGTCCTTTTAGCAAAATATCATCAGTATATATTGGACTAACGTTACATTTTACTTCATCTTCATATTTCCAATTTTAAATAGTATCTTAACTTCCTTCTAACTTATATAAATCTTATATAACCTATTTAATGTAGATCATATGGCTTTGGATGTGGCATGACTTTCAATATATCGCTATGGACATATACACTAGAGATGGGATTAGTGTAACTCTTTCCATCAATAATGAAAGTACAAATTTTATGCTTTACTGATCCTTTAGCATAAAATAAGTTCTTCCTCTACTTGCTTTGTTTAAAGCAATGATATGTAACCTCACCTATTAATCCCCTCCATCAATAATGAAATATAAGTTTAACCCTTTACCAATCCTTTATAATAAAATAAGTTCTCCCTCTACTTGCCCTCTTCTAAAGCATTGACATGTAATATTGGCCTAATCACTAGGGAAATAACATCACCTTCTACTCCTTTAGTGCCCTCCCTCTTATCATCAAGCGCCTTGAGTTTAGCCTTAACATCATCTTCCTTCTCTTTGCGTTCCACTTCCATCTTCAAAATTTCATTCTTCCTAGCTAAACTCTTCTATTTGCGCATTCAAAAGCAAGATACCTAAATCCTAAGCATTTAAAACACTTGATCTAGCTCATCTTCTTTCTACGGTACTCTTGATCATTCTCTTGTACGTGATAAGTCTTAAGCTTGCTACTTTTCTTTCTTAAAGCTTCTATACTCACTCTTTTTAAGTTCTGCGTTCCTTTTGCATTTCCTTGTCTTACGAGGCTTATCATTTACGAGTAGGATTAAGAGATTGACCTTAGTACTCTGTCTCTATCTTTGAACTTTGAATGTTGACTTAATTACATCGTCTAGTGTCTTATCAATTGTGACTCCACCATATCTGTAATCGTATACTTTATTCCCTAAATAAATGTTCCATAGGCTCCTTCAATCTACATTTGATTAAAAAGGTCTCATATTCTTATGCATAATCCTCTACACTCTTTCCTCCTTGTCTCAAATTCTACAATCTCATAAATAATTTGTTTATAATTGTATCACACAAATCCGTTCTACATAACTTATTTAATCATTGCCCACATAGTTACTTATGCTTCATCATACTCCCATCTTTAAGCTTTTACATTCTTCCACCACAATAATGTATATCCTACAAAATCTAAGGCAACCATTTTAATTTTAATGGGCTTATAATACTTATAACATTAAGATAATCCCATCACTTGTTGCTCCTAATCTAAAATATCATTTGGAGATCTACGACCATCAAGTTCAAGAATTCTTAATTTTATAGCTTCTAAAATTTGCACTTGTTGATTTACTTCAACTATTCATTTTGTCCTAAAGTTGTCCCCTTCTCCTCCTCACTGATCATCTTCTCTATGTTCCATGACATGTTTACCACCATTGCCATACGCTTCTTACTTGTTATTCCTACGTCCAATTTTTTCTCCTACAACATGTTGTGCAGTGAATCGATACATGTTGTGTAGTGATCATGATGCACATCATTCTTGCAAGATTTGCTAATTGTTGACTTACTTCACTTCCTACAACATTCCTTTCTCTTCTCTTAACACTACCACCACCACCTATCACTAACATTAACAATCTTAGTTAACATATTGTAATATCACTACCATATTTAATCATAATATCACAACAACCAATCAACCTCCCTTCTAATTCCTACACAATTAGATTTGTAAGCCAATCCTCTTACATTAGAAATGTTGACATTAAAATGATGAGATTTACAACTTCCTAATATTGAAGCGCATGGACCAAGGACTCTAATACCAAATATAAGGTGCTTAAATCCTTAGAAGGAATCTAACATTATTGATGAATGTATGACAAAGGAGAAAGATTAAATCTTTTGTGGTTTTGGTTTTAAAATAATGAAAAGAGAAAACTTTTATAGTTTTCTAGTGTTATGAGTTCGAAATAAAGTAAAAGGATATAGACAATGGTTGAATTAAATTCAAGCATTAAACTACAAAGAGGTTGTGAACTCTTACAACCAATATTACCTACAAATTATGGAAGTCAAAAGAGTTTAATTGAAGTAGCTAATACGACCCACAACTAATTAAGAGGATCAACACAATAGAAGGATACTCCAATTTGTAAGATCAAAGGAAAACACTTTCAATATGAAGAATGAAAGGTTTCACACACTATTGGTAATAAGTATTAAGAACATATGTTCATTCAATAACAACTTATAGATTATTCCCTAATTTATATGGTTGCATAATATTTATAGAGAAATAATTGCCATAATAAAGAAAATACTAGAAAAGAAAGAAATAACTGTCTAAATAGGAAAATAAATATCTAAGAGGAAATAAAATAAATGTCTATATAATTGCATCTCTAATTTCTCGAGCTTTATATGATTCTCTTTCCTTATTTGAAAGATTTGGATTAATGTCTAATTGGAACTAAGATTTGCTTGTGTAAATAAGTTATTTTGGAAGTTTATTATTATAAGCTTCTTCTGATGTATCCGTCAAGAGATTTTTTCTTGAAATGCCTTCTTGTTGTTTTTAGAATTAGTGCCATTTCTTCTTCTAAGATCAGAATCAAAATCTCTCTAACTTAGAAGATGCCTTATGTATAGAGCTACTAACCTTTTCCTTTGATGAATCTGATGTGCTTTAGGTTGGGATCTTCTTTGATTTGGAGCTTAATTTTCAGTAGACTTCCTCACATAATTGGAATGTAAGCCATTCCTTCTCTCATAATAAGTCTTTTTAGGCTTCAAAAGCTAACCTTTGATAGTTTACTGGTTGAAATAAGAACTTTGTATTTACTTTCTTGAGCTTGCCTGCTCCAATGATCTTCTATCTTCAAATTTAGAATCAAGATTCTCTTCACTAAGTATAAGTAGAATGCCACGCCAACATAGATAGTCATCAACATAGCACCAATAAACACGAACAAACCTCTTATAAGGTTTCACGACCACCAAAAAAAAGAAAAAAGACTATAGTATCCATCAATATCACACAATCCCAACAATGGATCATGATAAAACAATTTTAATGGTAAAAGGCATACAATTAAGTACTTTAATAACTAGGAGTTTTAGGCACCAACAACAAGGTATTGAATCAAATACGGACATCTAGATATTGTTTTACATACAAGTATGCCCTCTTTAGATATCATGGAATGTAAAAATGATCTCTCAACTATTATACACACCATTAGTAGTGTCATCTAGCTCTATTATATCAGTGCCCCCATCAACAATATGGTCCTTGGCATTAGTATTAGTATCAATAATAATGGTATCTTCACTATACCCTACTCCATCATTACAAATATTTCTCTTACCCAACCGCTAGGGCCTTTTGCTTTTCTATTTTAGCACTTGGTATTTTTGTTGTTGATTTCTTTACTCTTTTAGACCTTTTATCCAATAATGCCTCAACTTCATCCAACGTAGTTGGTATTCTTAGGTTGGGTTTCATGCTACTATCATTGAATTTACTTAACCCCTCTAACATCTCTTTTAGTATTCAATTAAGAATAATCAATTTTGATGAATGAATAAGTGTATTGTAATGAAAATTATGATGCTGCAGATATTTTACCCTTAAGGTTAACCGAATAGCTTCATCCAACATCTTAAATTTATGAAGCTTAGCAACTAGCAAAACTTATGTTTTAAGCCAATTATAAACTTGGTTATGGTTTACCAGTTTACTTATGGGGCTCATACGACTAATATTGCATTAGAAGAGGTATATATTATCGAGCATATTTCTTAACACTCATGTATCCCGATCTCAATGCTATTAGTCTTTCACACAATTCCTAATTATATTGAGGTGGTAAAATTTTTTTTCTTATCAAATGCTTCGTTATATACCACGTAACATCATCTTTTGTCCATCTAATACTCCATATTCTCATATTTCTTCCATGATTTGCATGGTTTATAATTATCTAATCACGCTTTCCTTCTTATATAAAACTTACTTAATAAGTAGGCTATAACTTTAGCCTCAACTCGCTCCACCATGGGTATGTAGATTAAGTGGGCAAGGTTACTAGCTTTGGAATTTACTCTATTTATACAATTTAGTAAGTCAAGTGGGCTAATCCACTAACCCACTAAGATTTTTTATGAAGAATTTAATATCGTAAAATAAATCTATTGCAAATAAATTTAATTTTTCAATTGAAATATGACAAAAACTAGTATTTACATATAAGAGATAACATAGACCATTCAATTTCAAGTAATTTATGAAAATTGTAAATATGACTAGATGCTACAAGATCCCCCATTCTTAAAGTTTCGAAACCGTAGTCATTCATGATACTTCTAGCAACAATTTTAGGTCTAGTTAACTATTTGAAATATACATATATTTTTAAGAGGTTTTTTTAGGTAAATTTTCATGGTCCTATATATACTTAACTTTGGAGATGTATCTATGATTTCACTTTTATTTGATTTTTTTTTCATGTTCACTACTTATGAAATACAACAGAAAAGATAACTAATGAAACAAAATCAACCATCAATAATTAGCTAAGGAAATGAGAACACTGAGCATAAGCCATTCTATTCACATTTCTTCTTCTTTATCTTATCATTGATGTCTTCATCACTTAATCTTTCTTTAGGAATGTTATTACCTGTTGCTCATTATTGTATCAATATCAATAGTAATATACTTTTACTTGATATTCCCCTAGGCGGATTCTTTTACCCAAGTCATAATTTGGTGGGTCAAAACATTTTTTTTTCTTTTTAACAATACATTCCTGAATATAAATTTCATGCAAATGAGATTGGGATCTCTTATTTTCTTTACTTTAATTTAAAGTTTATTTAAGAACAAGCTAGGGGATTTTTTTGATTCACTATTATTCTTTTTTATTTTAATTTTTGCAAGGTCTATGATCTAGCTCGACTCGTAATGTGTTGGCCCATTTTAAGAATAAACCCAAAGGTCTTATATACTTGGGATTTGAATCCTTTAAAGTTCATTTTTTCCTTAACTTCCTAAAGTTACAAATCAATGGTTGTTACTTATTTAAATTTTTTAAAATGATGATGTCACATGATATCTCAAAAATCTAGATAATAACAACCATTAATTTGTAATTTTAGGAAACTTGAGGAAAAAAGTAAATTTGGAAAATCCAGTTCTATCTACTTGATGCTCCTTATCAACATATTCATCTAAAGAGCCATGCTCATCAAATTTTAGCACATTTAATTTTATAGCCTCAATTGTCTTATAGTAAGAATTAGCTCCATAACCATATCCATCATCATATGCCATGTCAAATAATTTGAAAATTTTGAAATTGTATAAATTCTAAGCACTAGAAATAGGTGTAGCTTGATTTGGAGGGATTCACCCCCTTATTAAACGAAACTTAATACTACAGTTGCGAGACCCGGTCTTTGACCTATTACTCAAGACTCAAAACAATGAACAACCTCTACTACACATGGGACCTAGGGAGTACAGTTGATGGAAGTAATAAAGTAAAGTTAATAAGAGAAACTTAAGAAATAGGTTAAGTTAAATGATCATACCCGAACTATTTGATATCAACGTAATTTAGGGCATTCAAATAATTTTGTCTGAATTGAGCTAAATTTTTATATAAGTTTATAAAAGTTAGAGAAATAGCCTCAGTAATATCAATTTCACAAAATAAAGTAATTATAATATTTAATCTTAATAAAATGTATTTTTGTTGGGTATAATTGGAAATTATCAAAAACTCGAAATTCGCATTCTGAGTGATTATGAAACATTAAAAATAAATTATATATGTAATAAAAATATTAAATGGAATGAAATAATATTTAAAACATATGTATATACCCCGTATGTAATTATTATGCGTATATGTGTATCCAAAAATAGCATTTTAGGCCAAAATAAGTTAATTAAATTCATGAAAATAAATAAAAAAATTGCAAAAGACATTTTGACAGTTGAAATTCATCCTAATAGGCATGTTCTTCATATGGATAGGTGTTGGGCATTATGATAGGGATAAATATGCAAAGGAACCTTATATTGAAGCTTAGAAATTTGAAGAGAGAGAAAAAATAATGGATTTTCCACACTTAACCAACTTAGGAAATCCATAAACCCTCTTTAACATGTTTATGCAAAGTGAAGTATAGGAAAAATTAGAGTGGGTTAAAATGATCAAAGAAGGAAATTAGGGGAAAATAACAAAATTAGTGTACAAATTGGGTAGTTAAGTGGTTCATGGGTATAAGGAGTTGCTAGGCATGAACTGACCCCACCACCATAACCAGTTATGCCGATAAGGTGGCAACCACCACTAGTGATTGAAGCTCCATTTTCTGATGAGGTCAATTTCTAGTCTGATTTCATAAAATTTTATAAAAATATAAAAAGTGCCTAGAAAATTATGAAAAAAATTATTCGTACATATTTTTGTGTATAAAATCTAGGAAAAATATCATTTTGTACAAATTTAGTGGTGTTAATATACGTCCTTAAGAAATTGGAGATATAAGATAATTTTCGATATTTAAATAAATAAGATTAACGACGTAATTTCACCTTTGAAATTTTTCTATAAACTACCCTATATTAATATTGAATTGCTATAAATAGATTTCTCGCAAAACTATTTTTTAAATTTTTATATGATTTTTGAGCCCTAAATTAGGTATTAAATTGGGTTTTTAGCGGAAAAAATAACTCATTTTCTTAATAATCTTGCTTGGATTTTGAGTTAGATCAATTCTTGTAATATACGTACTATTCTAAGATGGTTTGATTGAGTAATAAAATGAGGAGTTGTAGAAAATTGTAGTTTGATCTTTAAAAGTAAGTAAATTAGCTAAAGTTTAAGATATTGGTTAAATGCAGAGGGTAACTTAGATGTTCGGAGATTGAATCTTGTTCTATAATGATACTTAGAGAATAAGTCAGAGGCAAAAATTTGTGAATGAATGTAATAATAGGAGAAGTAGAAGGTTGGTCAGAGGATAATTTTATTAAAAATCTTATATCTAGTAGAGTTAGAAGATGGCTTAAAGGATATTATAATAAGGGGTTTAACTTGGAGAAGCTCAGAGGCTGTCATAGAGGATAGAACTGGTGTAACAAATGAACCTTGAGTAGCTCAAATAGTAACTCAGAGGATTTTTTATTAAAGAAAACCATTATAAATCACTTAGAACTTAACTTAGAGGATTTGGAAATTTTGAGTAACTTATAAAAATCATTGATTGGTTAAGAAATTATGATTTGTAAAAGAAGATAGTGCAATAAGAAGTTTTTTCAGAAGAAAACTCAGAATCAAACTCAAAAACTAGCTTATAATCAACGAATTACCAACAGGTGAGTATTTAACTAGTATATGTATATTTATATACCAATGACCTATAATTGACCTTAGAAGTACTTACTCTTGCTAGGTGAATTCGTAGAAGAGGAAGCTTATGTTAATGAGTATGATTGGGAATGTACAGTTAGCCAGGTAAGTGGATATTTGTGTGTGCTTTAGTAAACTTATGTCTACTCTTAACTTTGTGTGTTCTATGATGTTTTGACTTAGCTGAACTTGATTTCAAGTTGATGTGTTGTTTGGTGAACCATATAGAGCTACCTGTTGTAATTGTTGCAAATTAAGTAGTGATATGTTACTAAACTTGGTTGTTATATTGGTGCTCATGAATGCCTATGTGACATTTGCTAAGGTTTGTGTTATCTTGGAAAAGAATCTAGGGATTAACTCTATCTCCTAAGATGTCAACTTAAGTTAACCAAATACTGAAATCTCAGTGTTAACAAAACTACAAAGTAAAGGCTAGGTGGATTTGCTAGGTTTTACTGGATGCGCGATTTAATGAATTCATGGCATGGCATGAAGAAGACCTAAGAGTCAAGTTTTCTAAAAATTGAGATATTGCTAGGTCGGTTTCCATATGATAAGCTGGGTTTATTAAGTGAACTACTTGATTTGTAAAAGTTAGGTTTTTGAGCATATAGAGATTGCATTGTATTTGTTGGGCCAACTATATGATAGATTTTTCAACTACTCTATGTGGTTATTGCTAAGTTGAAACGTTTGCTAGGTTCTTGGATTTATTATCTAGATGCTCAATTTGAGTTGACCGAATCGGATGAGTTGTTAGGCTGGGTTATGATATTGATATTGATGCATGACACATACATGATCATGGTATACGCTTGTTGCATTTGCATTGTTTGGCTGAGAAACTATAAGATAATGTAATTGAACTAACTACTTGAATGTTATGCCTATTCTATTATGCTTGTTATTATATGTTTGTCTACTGTAACTCAGTTTGATACGAGTTCAATGTGGGTGAACACACGATGTCTTGTATCGCATAAACCAAGAGGATGGATTTGAACCTCAAGAAGGTTTGAAGGGTAAATGATAGTCGAAGGTTAAGCAGGGTTTGTCATGTACTAATAATGGATATAACACACTAACGCTTTACATGAGCTCTAATTGCACTTGATAAAGCACAAGTGTGACTAAAGGGCACTTACCATAAATCCACACTCATGAAGGATTAGATAAGTGTTAACGAGAGTAAGCAGAACACATTTAGCTCATGAGAGTATGTTTGAATATCAAATGTATTAACTGATGCAGCTATTGCAATTTGTAAGTATTTATATAACTAAATTACGGTAAATCATAGGTTAGTGTAAATTACAAAGAAAGATTCCTACTAGTAAAGGAAAAGGAATAATTCACAAGGCTAAAGTTGTAAATAAGCAAAAAGAATGTCTAGTAATTGGAAAAGGACAGTATAGATTTCAGGAAAGTAAGGCGCATATCAGATTTCCATTCTATAGTCCCAATGATGCTGTTTGTAAAGCAGAGCAGGTTTTGAGCAAGTCAGGTCAGCATCGAGTCCTCAGTAACTTAGTAGCTCGAATGTTCGAGATTGAGGAAGGATTGGTTTTATAGTTATCCTAACGTTTGGTTGACCTCGGCAGGTCGGCTTGGAATTGAGGTTAGCTCAGCCTCAGCAATGTATCAGATCAGCAGTACGCTGGTTTAATACTTAGCCTTAGATAGATGTATTGGGGAAAGGTTGGCTCAAAAAGAGGTTGGTCACTCTGGTAGCTTCTTGGATGAAATGGAAAGTAAATTAACTCGGTAGGTCAAACTAAGGAATGCATTGCTTTTCTAAGTTTAAATCTCTTCGAACAGCTCAGCATACCATATGATTGAGTCCTTGAGCCATGGAGATTGTGATTGGTTTATGCCCCCTATCATCCCCTCCGGGCTGATTGAGATTTGGGATTAGATCTGTCTCAGCTCCACGTTGCTTATCTTGAGGAGTATATAGATGGAGGTTGATAATGTTAAAGGAGTCCAAGACTCCTTCCTCTTCAGGTAGTTCAATCTTATAAGCATTAGAATTGACCTTGTTAAGCACTTGGCATGGTCTGTCATCCTTGGGGGATAACTTGCTCTTCCTTAAGTTCGGAAACCATTCCTTATTGAGGTAGATCCAGACCAAATCACTAGGTTGAAATTCCCTATTCTTTAGATGCATGGCTTTGACTCTTTTTATAGCTAGTTGATCATCATTAGGGCTTGGAAGGGGTATCTAGTCCATGGGAGCTTAAGGTTGAACCCATAGGTAACCTTGAATGGTGACATATTCATGATACTATGTGCGGTCCTATTGTAGGTGAACTCAACTATGGGTAGGCACATATCCCAATCAGCTATGTTTTGACCAACAGTAACCTAAAGTAAAGTTCCTACTGTCTTATTGACAACCTTGGTCTATCTTTCGTCCGTTTGTGGGCAACAGGACGTGTTGTACAATAGCTTATTTCCTGTTCACCTTCATAACGTTCTCCCAAAGTGGCTCATGAACTTTGAGTCTTTGTCTAAAACAATGGTTTTGTGTACTCCATATAGCTAAATGACCTCTTGTAAGAAAAGAAAAGAGATAGCCAAAGTATCATTGGTCTTAAAGTAGAACACGAAGTGTACCATCTTATCGAAGTGGTCCACAACTACCATGATGGAGTCCTTCCCCTGAGACATCTTTGGCAACCTTAACATGAAGTCCAAGCTTAGCTTAGACCATGGTTTGGTCAGAATTGGTAAGGGTAAATATTTTCCATACTTACTTGGCTCTTTGCTCTTCTACAGGTAGCACACCTTTCCAACATAACTTGGACATCTCTCATCATCCTTAGCCAGAAGAATCTTAAGGATAGTAGCTAATGAGTTCAATTCTTACCAAAGTGTTTAAACAATCCTCCTCCATGTGCTTCATACATTAACAGCTTTCTCATGGAAAAGGTAAGGATACATAATCTCCCCTTCCTAAATTAGTTCCATCCTTCCTATGATAGTCATTTAATGCTTAGCCCTCTTTAATTGGGCATAGATCAAACCAAAATTTGGGTCCTCATCATACAAATCCTTTATCATTGAAAGTCCCAATAGCTTGGTCTATAATTTAGTCAGAAGGGAGTATCATCTCAATAAGGCATTGGTCACTACATTGCTCTTTCCATTCTTGTACTTCATAACATAAGAAAATTGCTCCATGAAATTAACCCATTTGGCTTGTCTTCACGGCAACTTAGGTTGGCTCTTCAGATATCTCAAAGATTCATGATCAGTGTAGATCACAAACGCTTTGGGTAGTAGATAGTGTTGCTATATAGTTAGGGTTCAGATCAAGGAGTAAAACTCCTTATCATAAATAGAATAATTGAGTGTAGCTCCTCTAAGCTTCTCACTGAAGTAAGTAAAAGTTCAGCCTTCTTACATCAACAAAGTACCTATGCCTAGTCCGGACGCATTACACTCCACTTTAAATACTTTGTCAAAGCTCGACAAAGTTAAGGCGAGGGTTGTGGTCAATTTCTCCTTCACCTCTTCAAAACTTCTTTACTCCTTCTCTCTCCACCTAAACTCAATATTCTTCTTTAACAGCTTGGTGAGTGAGGCCACAATTGTATTGAAATTCCTTATAAATCTATGATAAAATGATGCCGGGTCGTAAAAGCTTCGCAAGTCGGCATAGGCCATTCAATAATCACTCTTATCTTCTCATCATCTACTCGGATGCTACCTCCAATCACAAAAAATCTTAAAAAATCATTTCAAGTCGGCAGAAGTCACATTTCTTTAGGTTAGTGCAGAGATTCTAGGTTTAGAGTTTTGAAAAGACTGCTTGGAGATGCTCTCAATGAGTCTCTAGATTAGGATTATAAACTAGGATGTCATCAAAGTAAACCACCACAAATTTTCCTATTAGTTCTTGAAGCACATGATTCATCAGTTGCATAAATGTGCTTGGTGTGTTTGATAGTCCGAATAGTATCACGAGCCATTCATATAACCCATGGTAGGTCTTGAATGTGTTCTTCCATTCATCTTCCTCTTACATTCGGATCTGATGGTATCCTGACTTGACATCAATCTTGGAGAATACTTTTGCCCCATTCAACTCATCTAACCTATCATTAAGCCTTGGTATAAGGTACTTATACTTGATATTAATGCGATTAATTGCTCGACTATCCATACACATCCTTCATGTTCCATCTTTCTTTGGTATCAATAAAGGTGGCATGGTATAGGGGCTTAAGGATTCTTGTACATACCATCTCTTCATCAGTTCATCTACTTATTTTTGCAGCTCAACAGCCTATTCAGAGTTTAGCCTATAGGCAGGTTTGTTCAACAATATGGCTCCTAGCTGTAAGTCAATTGCATGTTCAATGCCTCATAAAGGAGGGAGATCTTCTACTAACTTACTTAGCAACAGGTTAGCAAACTCATCTAATAAGATTTTCACCTTGACAAGTAGCAGCTCTTCTTTGAATCTCCTTATCTCAAGTAACCTTTTAACTAGCAAATAGGTCAGCTCTTCAAGCTCCATCTCTTTCTTCAGCTCGGCTTGGGTCATCACCAAAGCCTATTTCTTCAAAACCTGGCTTAACTGAGTTTTCATGCTTTTAACTTGTTCAGCAGTCATAAGGCTTAACTTCACCTTTTTTCCCTCATGCTCTAAGGGACGTATGTTTTTCTTCCATTGTATATCCAATTATGATCAAACATCCATGGTCATCTAAGTAGAATAAGGGATGTACTTATGGGTAACACATCACAAAGCACTTCATCTCAATATTTCCCAATACTAATCGGCATTGTCACTTGGCTGTTTACTTATAAGGCTCCTTTGTCACTAAGCCAGTGTAGTTTATAAGGCTTGGGGTAAGGTTTGGTCGGCAACTTTAATTGCTGGACCATGAAAATAGATGCTGCATTGGTATAACTACCACTATTAACAACCATTGCACATGATGACCCATTCACCTCACATCCAATGTGGAATAGATTCTCTCACCACTCGTCCTTAAGTACATGACTCACATTCATTGTGCTCCTTAACAATAAGGTGGCAAGTATAAAGTTACCTTCCTCACTATAGATGATTTCCCCTCGAACTGTTCTATTTGTCCAGTCTCTTTCAACTCTTCCACTTCTTCGTCGGTATTATTTGCCTCAATAGTTAGCGCTTCGCCTTAGATTACCATAGTTCTTCTGTTCAAACATTGAGTAGCCATGTGTCTAAATCCTTGATTCTTAAAGAACTTTATCTCACTTGTCTTCTATCTTAAACTCTGGCCTTTCTTAAACTTCCTCGGGATCTCCTTCTCTTTTACTCCGATGGCCTAAGTAAGTTGGGTCTTAGCAACCTTACTTGGTTTTAACCTACAAGTATGCTCAGAATAAGTTACCTAGTGGCAAGTTGGTTGACAAGAGGTTGGAATCTTCTAGTTTGGCACCTCTCGATCCTCTAGCCAACTCGGATAGCGTCATCAAGTGACCCAATATCCATGGTCTCCAAAATATCTCTAATCTCATATTTCAACCCATTGATAAATTGAGACATAGTTTGGTCTTCAGGTTTAACAACTTCGCATCATATCATCAACATCTAGAATTCCTTTACATAGGCATCAACACTTGATCCTCCTTGTCTCAAATCTTGTAACCTCTTGAAGGCATCCTATAAATGGTAGCTAAGAACAAACCTCTTCCTCATGACTCTCTTCATCTTATCCCAGCTCCTAACTTCACGTTTTCCTTCTCTTCTATTTATGGCTTGCATGTTCTTACACCATAAAGCGGCATATCCAGTAAATTCTAGCATAAGAAGTTTGACCTTAGTATATTTAGGTACCTCAGAGCATTCAAATTGGTTTTTGATTTTATTTACCCAATTTGAGTAGTCCTCGACATTACTATTACAGAAAAACTGGGGATATGTATTCTTAATCCTTCTACTTTTGGTGCATAGAGATTCCTCTCCTCAGGTTCATAATACTTTTTTGCTTCATCTTCTTCTTCCTCATCTTCCTCTTCAATCTTTTCTAAAGCTAGTCTATGTCCAACAGCTCTACCTACTCCTCCAGCTTGGTGAGGTCGAACTGGGGCATTAGCTCAGCCATACTAGTTATGGCCTCTCTTTGGTCATTCATTGGTTTGACTTCTGTAGGGATAATTTTTGGCTCATCTATCTTCATTTATGGCAGTCACCAGACTAGCCACCAACTCAATAAATTGATCAGTTGGTCATGTACAAAATGGGGTATGGAACTTCCTTGTTGACCTTAGCCATTTCAAGCGCTACTCTCTTAGTTACCAATGGCTCCTTGAATACTAGAATCAAACATTGTTGACTATTTTACGAGATTAATGGTTAAAGATACCATTCAAAGTTCTTTCCCTAAATAATAATAGTAGAGTAATACCTATCACTCCCATCGCTATGTCAACTACATATGATAAACAAGCAAACACTTACACCTAATTCTGCGTATAAGAAATAAGGGAAAATAGAGCATAAAATTTCTTTAACACTACTCACCTACCAAACTCTTATGATAACAATAGAACTTCTAACATACGAAAGCAGTAACAAATCACTTAAAGGATAAAGCAATAGAAACTAGCTCAAACATAGCCAAGCTCTGATACCAAGATGATACGGGTTCAACGTGGATGAACATACGACGTCTAATATCACACTAACCAAGTGGATAGGTTTGAACCTCAAAACTATTTGAAGGATAAATGATAGTTGAAGGTTAATCAGGGGTCCTTGTACACCAATGATGGATATGATACACCAACACCTCATACAAGCTCTAATCGCACTTGATATGATGCACAAATATGACTGGAGGGCACTTACCATAGATCTATGCTCATGAAGGATCAAACAAGAGTTAACGAGAGTAAGTAGAAAACACTTAGCTCATAAGAATGTATCCGAATGTCAAATGTATTAACCAATGCGGCCATTGCAATTTACAAGTATTTATATGGCCCAATTAGGATAAGTCCTAGGTTAGTGTAAATTACAAAAAAAAAAAAGATTCCTATTAATAAAGGAAAAGGAATAATTTACAAAGGAAAAGTTATAAATGAGTAAAAAGAATATCCGGTGAAAGAAAATGATAGTACAAATATTAGCAAAGTAGGGTGTATGTCAGTTGTCCATTCTATGGTCCCACTAATGTTGTTTGCCGAGTAGAGTAGGTTAGGTTGGGTGTTGGGTCCTCAGCAACTCAATGACTTGGATGTTTGGGACTGAGAAGGATTGGTCCTGTAGGTGTCCCAATGCTTAGTCAGTGGTCGGTCGGTTTGGAATCGAAGTCAGCTTGGCCTCGGTAATGTATCAGATTGACAATATGCTAGTTTGGTACTTAACCTTAGATAAATGTATTGGGGAGGGGTAGGCTCAGTAAGAGCTCGGTCACCCCGATAGCTTCTTCTATGAAGTGGGGAGTAAAGTAACTTAATAAGTCGAATTGGGGAATGCATTACTCTTTTGAGTTTAACTCTCCTTGGACAACTTGATGTACCATATGAGCAAATCCTTGAGCCCTAGAGCACGTAATTAGTTTGTGCCCCCTATCACAACTCTCAGTAGCTAAGGGGATAAGTTTCTCTTATCCTTAGGTTACAGAAGAATAGATAGAAGAATTAGAGTGACAAGGAGACTTCAAAAACTCTAGCTAAAGATGGGCTCTTGAGAGAAGTTGTTGACTACATAATATGGCTTGAATACATGGAGATAGCTTTTCAAGAAGGTAATGGGCGTTACACTTTTATCAAAGGTTTAGTATAGTTGTAGTAGTCTAAAAATATGTATTTGCAAAATAGTTACTATGTTGTATAAGAAGTGTGTAATTGTGATACTCTAAGTATGGCTTGCTAATGTGAAAGCTTACATTGTTGTTGGTTATATTGAATGAGAAATGATTCGGAAGTAATTGTTAATAGAACAAAAAAGCAAGTTGAATATATGTTCTGCCTTATCTTTAACTCAATGATGGTAGTAATAGATCATCTTTGGGTACTAAGAGTTTGAGAAAAATTTTAAGTAGACATCTAAAAGGCAGGGTGTTACAACGGTTCTATTGATTGTGCGTAAATCAACTAAGTATAATAAGGGGAGTTGGGCTTTAACAACTTGGATTGGTGCATCAATGGGCTTTAGTATTAGATGGATTCCTTACTCCAAGTTTCTTGCAAAAAGCCCGCTGTAGATGTATCCATGAGGGCCCTCCAACACTTAAGTTAATGAAAAGGATCAATAGAAAGGGGATTGAGGATTTTTTTAGCACTCTTAGTCCATAAGGAAGATGCTTAAGCTTAATTGGGTTATGTATGTCTAGGAAAACATGAAGTGTTGAGGGTTTGAATCCCTTTAACCATGATCTCCTTACATTATAAATAGTGCAAGGAGTATAAATACCTAGGATACGTATTGGCACGGGTTTCATTCTTACTTGCTGTTAGCAAGGGATATGCATTAAAGAGTTGACGTGGTAGCCTTAGGAGTTGGTCGGCTATAACCATACTGGTAGTCATGTCTGTAATTTAAGGCTCTGACGCCTTTAGAGTATGTTGGGTATGCTAGTCATATTGCGAATGTCAAGTCATAATCAATGAATCAAGGATAGAAGTGGGCACCAAAGACAAATATTCCTAGAGAAGTGGAGGAGGGAGGCCAAGCAACCTGCGGGTTATAAGCTAAACTTTAAGGGAGAGTCCTGGAGTGTTCTCGGGTGGTGTACTTGAGCCTGGAGATAGTAAGGACCTTCATAGTTTGAGCTCACTTGAGAGATTGGCTAAGTCCTTGGGAATTAAGTTCTTAGAGATCGGGTTCTCAAAGTATCTTCAGGTGGGCTTAGTGCTAGAATAGAGCGGGATGCCTAGATAAGGCAAGGCGTTTGATTGTCTGGTCATTGATGGGCTTTAGGAGACCTCTACACGAGTTGGGCTTCGAGTCAACCCAAGAGTATAGGCGATGGTAACCTTGTTCTAAGCTGTGTACCTAGGTACATCATCGATCGAAGTGATTTTAACACATTTGATAGGGATTATTCTAGCATACAACAGTCTTCAATGTGATTGACATGATTGTTGGGTTACTCGAGATGCAATAATGGTCTTTTAAGAAGAGCAGCATTCATTAATGAATTCTTAAAGAAGGTGTCACCATGAGGCATTAACATATGCGGCTCAATCAACAATCTGCATTCGTGAAGGATTTGATCGATTAGTTAGTTGATGGGTACACATCGACGGTTAGGATATGGCATACATCCTGATAGTTAGTACATGCTTCGATAGTAAAGATAACCATTCGTCTTCCCCCTTTGGCTTGTCTATATAAAGCGGGACTTGGGGTTCTCATTTCTCACTTTTTGCTTTTAAACAAGGGTATACTTTACCAAAATTTTTCATTGAGAGCTCATTGTCCCATTCTTGACTTTTTGCCATATTTTCTTTGCATTTAGTTGTTCCAGGTGGGCCTTAAAGTGCTTCTATCTCGAGGGAGATCAATAAGGGGTACAAGGAAGCCATCTTTGAGAGGGGTGGTAACCTTACTTACTACTCCCCCCTCCCCAACGCAACAACCAAACGACGGTGATGGTGACGACAGGTAGTGGTAGTGAGGGAATGTTGCTTGCATAGCCTAAGAGGAGGACTTTTGCTGCGTTGAGGCCTCAAGATGTATAGAGGACGAGTAGGTTGTGGAGGATCCATGCAAAATGAACAACAACGAGAAGGCTCGTGTTTAGGTAGATTTCATAGAAGACAAGGCGAAACTAAAGTTGGTAAATCGAGCGATTAGGGATGTGCCCGAGTGGTGAGTTAAGATATTAGTGGCTGGGAAGAAAGCCTACCAAATAGCAAGGGAGTGAACATTTAAAATGTATACGAAACCATTCGAGTTGGGGCTATGACTCCCATTTTTAGAGTTTCTCCTAGAGGTATACAATTACTTTAGAATTGCCTTCGGCTCTCTGCATATGAATGCCTGGGTGCAGCTACTGGGATTCGAAGTAGTTTATTTGTAGTAGTTATGGAGAACTATGGCGTAGTTGTTCAGGTATTGGTTTCAAGTGAAGAGGGGCCCTGATGGGTAGGTCTATATCTCTTCATGAAGTAAGGGCTTGAAAGAGTTCAAGAGATGCCTAAATAAGGTGGAGAAGTGGAATGAGTACTTCTTCCATATCCAAATGTTAAAGAGGCCAAATTTCTTAACATCTTGGACAAAGCTTATCTAGAGCAAGAACATCAGTCTTCTTAGAGACGAGGATGAGGGGATAAAAAATTGAGGTATTGGACCTCATCAACTAGAAAAAGCTTTGTCCATTGACGGTTGCTTAGAAGTATACTAAAATAGGGGGCTCTTCAGGTTTAAGACAGGTACCTACTAAACTTTTGCTAAGGGGGAGGTGGCTACTTGTTTATCATATCGCATCATTGTCATAATGGGGGAGCTTAGATCTACTCATCCTTAGTAGTATGAGTATACTACTTTTAGTTTTATTACTTTTGCTAAGTTATTGCTTGTGCTCGCAACCGTATAGGTAGCTTTTGACAAGGTTAAGTAGAAGCTATTAGCTATCAAGAAGGAGGAATTAGGTAGTGATGGAGGGAGAGAGGGATAGCTTGTAGCGACCTCTAAAAAAGAGCAAGAAAAAGAGGGTAGAGGAAGGGGGAGGGGAGAGGTAAGTAGCAGACTATCCCTGAATGTGCAGAATGTAGTTGTAGAGGCAATCCCTATGGATGTTGCTGCTTTTCTAAGTGTAAGGGTAGCCTCGGGTCGTGTGGCTATTGCATATAGGGGTAAGGTCGGTTAAACTGTGAAGAAGGAGCCTCAACATATAGAGGAAGTTGAGGCTGCTAGCTTGAGGGGTGACCTTATGAGGTATAGTAAGCTAGTTTAGCAAGTTGGGGTTCAAGCACAATAGCAATAAGGGGACTCCAAGATGATCCTTAGGATGTTAGGGTTTGAGCTATTGACATCATGGATGACAATGAGCCTATGTAACCTATAACTTGGGATAAGCAGCCCATTAAGCAACGGGAGCTCGAGCCATCTATAGACCGAGTTGCTAGGCCTATGCCATGGATGGTTGAGCTTGAGGCCAGGTTTGGATGCTTTTGCAGAGGGAAGAGCAATGTTGAGGCTTCTACAAAGATACTTTGGAGGCACATCAATGTAAGTGGTTGTATTTTTTTTTCAAATGTTATGCAATATCCGCCTTACTTAACTCATATGCTTACCTTCTTTGAAATTGTATGACATGTTGAACTATGTACTCACACAAAATTGTGGGTACCAATGGTCCAAGAGGAGTTAAGTCAACACTGAGATAGAGAGGCTCTATGATGCGTTAGAGGGGGAAAGAAGGTAGTGCGAGCGTGCGTGCGTTTGTACGTGCGTGCGTGCGTGCGTGCCTGCGTGCCTGCGTGTGTGTGTGTGTGTGTGTGTGTGTGTGTGTGTGTGTGTGTGTGTGTGTGTGTGTGTGTGTGTGTGTGTGTGTGTGTGTGTGTGTGTTTGTGCGTTTGTGCGTTTGTGTGTGTGCGTGTGCGTGTGTGTGTGTGCGTGCGTTTGTACGTGTGTGCGTGCGTGTGTGTGTGCGTGTGCGTGTACGTGCGTGTGTGTGCGTGTATTGTGCTACAACCCAATTTTATATTTATTTATCAAGCAATTTATAAAGATATGATTTTTATGAATTTAACATGAAAAATAAAACTAGATACATAGTTAAGAACATTTGTCATGAAAGGAGATGCTAAACATAATTAATTGAATAGAGAAAAGCTATAAAATAATATATATTAGATACAAATCCAAATAAACTGAAAGATCATTACACTTTTATAAACTCTCAAACCTTTGAAGTTGATTCATTTTCTTGTCAAACTTACAAATAAAAATGTAGATTGGAAAAAAAAAAAATCAAATGGTGATTGATGAACTTCTAATATAATACACAAAGTATCTAAGCAACAAAAGGAAACAAAATTGCAAAAAAATTCATAATAGAAAGATGATAAATTATGGAATATAAAATAAATAGTATAATTAAATATAATATTTATGTAATATATAATATATATAACAAATATTATATGTAAAATTAATATGTATGTAATATTATATGTATATAATATGCATATTATATTATATTTATAATATATATAATACATATATAATATATTATGTATTTAATATAATAAATATTTAAATAGAAAATAGAAAAAGTTACAAAAATTAAAAAATAAAACAAAAAAGAAAAAAAATAAAAAATAATTAAAAAAGGGTTGCTTTAAGTACTCCTTATCCTTAGGTAACTAGATTGGGTACCAAATAGCTAGGTAGGTTGTGACCCTCTTAGATAGTGGGTTGCTCAACTTACTAAGTGGCCATGGACAAGAGGTGGTCACATGAACCAAACCCACCCTTTGAAGGCTATAGGTAGCCACTTATAGCCGTTGTTTTTAAAGATAAAAAATAAAAAAAGAGAGGAAATTTAATCAAGTTACAAATTGAATTGCATAACCTAATTAGATTTCTAATGTTTCTCCTTTTTTTTTTTTTGGAAGGCCATGGGTAGCCATCTATAGTCGAAGAGGTCGCATGATTACCCCTTAGAACTTGGTAGGTCAAATGACCTACATTTTTAGGTGACTCGTAACCTACCTAACTATTTGGTAGTTGATCTGACTTCCTAAGGTTGGAGTGGTCCTTTCTATTTTTTTAATTTTTTTAATTTTTCTAACTTTTTAAATTTATATTATACTACATACATATTATATTATATAATATATAATATATATTACATTTATACCATCATATGTATATTATATACATATTGTGTATTATATATAATATATATATTACATACATTATATTTAATTATACTATTTAATTTATTTAGTCATATTTATTTTTTGATTTTTTTCAATTTTCTTTATTTTTTATTGGTTTTATATTTTTTTCCCATTTTTTCGATTTACTTATTATTTAGTCATATAGATAAGCACCACATATTAGCAACATCACAACCATGTAAGTGCTATGTGGTAGATAACTACCGTGTTAGCTAAAGTTAATATTATTATAATGATAATCCTTTATTTTAGCCACTTATGAAAGGATACTTTTTATGTGAAATTTCTGAAATATTGATTATTTATTTAAACTTATTATCAAACGTTGATTCCCTCCTACGTAATTTTCCCTTTTTTAGGTTTAGCCTATGGTCACATGATCAGCACATACTTGTCTTCAAATCTATCTTAGCCCATTAAAGATACAATATTATAAAAGATTTAAATCAAATAATATAAAATCTAATTAAAGTTAGTAAATAAGATATAATAGGTTCATAATAAGTTAAGAAAAAAATTTGATTTGAACTTATCCTAGCACTATAATCATGATACAATCTTGTTTTTATATATAATAGAGGGCTATACTGTAGATTACCTATCCTAATCAACTGAAATTCCACCACAACAAACTGTCTTGAACCTTTCTCTCTCTAGCCTACCTACTTAAAGCCTACCATTATCTTTCTAAACTTTCTTCGATTATACACAAAATTGAAGAAATTTAATAATTCCAATACATCTAGGAGTTGAGTAGCATTAGAAATTAGTATGCCATTATTTTTTGCTATGGTGATGTCTGATTCTATCAATACTTATATAGGTAAGTTACATGTTTACTTTAATAGTTTGTTGAATAATTAAAGATTTATGGAATTTCCATTTGCAGATTTTTAAAAATAGCATGACTGATCAGCATGATTTGATATGATTGATGGATCGTTAATATACTAATATGTTAGATTTTTTATGTGATCCTTTTATATGCAGGATGTGCTTAGTTGATAATGTTTTCATAAAGATTATATCTTTTAAGAAAATACTAAAGATTAGGTTTTTCTTATTAAAACTTTAATTTTTCTTGAAAAGTTAGTTATTTTTTTTTAAAGATTATATTTTTAAGGAATTGATTAAATATAGGATGTGCTTGATTGATCATGTTTTCGTAAAATTTATATCTTTTAAGAAAATAACAAAAGATTATGTTTTTCTTATTAAAATTTTCATTTTTTCTTGAAAAGCTAGTTAGTTTTTTTAAAGATTGCATTTTTAAAGAATTAATTAAACTTAGGATATGCTTGATTGATCATGTTTTTATAGAAATTATATTTTTT
Organism: Lumnitzera racemosa; assembly: GCA_024138005.1. NCBI lineage: Eukaryota > Viridiplantae > Streptophyta > Magnoliopsida > Myrtales > Combretaceae > Lumnitzera > Lumnitzera racemosa. Next base: position 74,576,982 of record JAMXBC010000003.1, read on the forward strand.
TTAAGAAAATAATGAAAGATTAGGTTTTTCTTGCTAAAAATTTCATGTTTTCTTGAAAGGTTAGTTATTCTTTTTAAAAATCACATTTTCCCTATAAACTTGTATTTATAAAAATTGCATTTCTTTCCATAAATATTAGTCTTTCCTTAACAAAAGTTGTTTTTCTTGAAAAAAAAAAGAAACTTAATTGGTTTATTATTACATTTAGTTTACTCTAGGTTTCTTAAAAAATATTAATGGCAAAAAAGTTAGGGTACTTCGGTTATCTTTTTCTTAAAGAAATAATATTGTTAAATATGCAATTTGACTGTTATTTTTTTTTTAATAAAATGAACTCACACACCAATTTTTGTACAAGAATAAAAATAATATTATGTGTGGCTTAATCTCAACGAGTAGATATATAGGTACTTTTTTTTTCGTTTTCATAGATTACTAGTTGATTATGGTGTTTTTCAGCTAAGTCATCTTAATCATTTTCTCTACCAACATTTGTTGGGTAGCTACTCCATCCTTACAAAAATCATTAAAAAAAAACTATTTTTCTCCATACTTTTGCCAAGCAATTTATATTATATGGATTAGGCTAATATTTCTTAAATTAAGGAAAAATGCCTATTTTTGGACTTAAAACAATGTGTAATGTTATAATTCTATATAGTATTTAGCATTACATATGCATATACCTATAATATATATATATATATATATATTGTAACGCATTATATAGCATACACATATATGTATGTTATGTTTTAATGTATACATGACACATATAACCAATGTATATGGATTATACTTTTTTTGTACATATGATATATTTATATAGGTTTTGTTATATGTGAGTGCATGTGTGGGTTTTCATATACATATATGTTATAATGTAAAAGTTAAAGGATGGTTTTGTTGAGAGCACGATTATCCAACTACTTAAACTTTTTACTCTTATAAAGAGGGAATAATAAATACTAGAGAACAAAAAGATATTAACTTTTTCTATGAAAAAGGAATTAAAAAGTTATTGAAATAAAAGTCCTCATGCCATTTTCTAAGTAAACAAAATAATAGAAAGCATTTTAGGAATAGAAATGTATTCCCTCTCTATTACATCCAAGTAAAATAGTTGTAAGTTAATGTTAAAATTAAAACGGGAAAACACAAAACTATGACAACACTATTCTCTAGGGGACGAATTTGGCAAATATAAATTTATTTATTTTTCGCATGTATGTACTACTTTAGAATTGTCTCCCAGTTACTGTTCTATTTTCCCATATAAATGATGTCAATTTCTTATTAGTAAAAAAATTGTGATTCCCATCCAAGAGAGATTTCTTTAAGTTAAATGCAAATAGTGCATTAAAGAGTTGGTTACAGGCCATTTTTGTCTTATGATATCCTCTACATCTAGATGTGTGTAAAGTGGACCTAATGCAATTCTACTTGTGTCATGTGGAATCTAACTAAACTTGAACTCTTCTCCACCCTCTTGATTTCCTTCCTTATCTACAGTTTTTACCACAATCGATATCATAAACAGACATAGAGATGCAATATGATTTCTATATAAACACATGTCCTGATGTTGAGGATATTGTAAGATGAAAATGGCTGATGTTTACTACTAAAATTCGGATGTCTTGGTTGCTCCTCTTTGTCTCATGTTCCATGATTGCTTCATCCAGGTTTCATTGCTCACCTTTTTTTTTTTTTTCACCCCCTCATTTTCCTTTTCCTTAATTAATTTATTTCTTTAACAACACTTATTTCATATATTGGTTTAGTATTGTGATGCTTTAGTATTCTTCAATGATAGCGGTGAAAATAAGAATCATTATATGGATAAGTACTCTATTCTAAACCATATATTAAAGAATCTTGACAAAATCAATCTTGTTAAGTCTAAAATTGAAACCTCTATCCTAGTGTTTCTTGCACCAATATTTTTTTCCATGCTTGAGATAAGACAATTTAAGTTGTCTATTGTGTTAAGGTTAATAATAACTTTATGATATATGTTACATAGTGAATTACTAATTGGTCAACAATTGTAGGCTAGTGGCCTATTTTGTCCTCTTTTGATGGGTAAGAGTGACTATCACATAGTTAAGATTTCAAATTTAAATGATAATATCATAAGGATACTCTAAAATAATCTTTCATTACCCCTCCATTTATTGCATAACCTACCTAAAGCAAAAAAGTATGCTGTATCTACTCAGTTTTTTATAGTTTGGCTTAATAAGTGAATTAGGAGCTCATAATCATGGCAAGATTAGATGTTGGTTCATAAAAAGCTACACTCCTTAGATTATTTTTTTTTTATACCTTTGTAATGATGATTCCACCTCTAAGATAGACTTTGCATATGCTTCAATAAGTGAAGAATCCTCATTGATGGATTACTTAAGAATGCTAATGAGGAAGAAAGGTATATTTATTTATAGATTATATTACTTTGAATTGAAGTTTTAATGTTGCAATGATTCCTAGAACATGGTTCATGCTCATTACTACTTTGAGCAACATTCATTGTTAATATGCCCTTATAGCCTCTATATCTATAATAATTTCAACTACGCAATTAAGTGCTTGAGAGGAGGGCTTTGGTTCTTCTAGGGTCCACAATTGAGTGGTGATTGTAAGATGTAAAGAGTTACCCAATAGTAAGGGGTATGCCCTAAGTAGCAACTAAGGGGTATACGTGGGCCTTTTGGGGGGGTTGGTGTTTCCTTATTCAAGCCAAGATCGTCTAGAAGGGGGTGGAAACTCAAGTGTCAATCCACCACTTGTTAGGGAGACTTCACCGTTAAAGCTACTCATCTGCATGAGGTTACGAGTAGAGCCTTCAGGCATTCACTCTTAAGTTCTCATGGGGGCTAGGCTTCGACAGTGATTAAGGTGGTAGAGGAGGCTTCTTTCCTGATCCAGAAGTTTTTGGCTAAGACAATGTGAAGGGGCACATTAGGACAATATCGAGCCCCTCGTATTGCTTGGTAGGCAACACAGACAAGGTTGGGAAATTGGCTCATATAACCACCCTTGAGTCACTGAAATGGAAGGTTAGCTCATCTAGTTGGCGTAAGGCCTGCTTTGAAGTTACTAAGGCTGCACGTTGCGTGACCATCAGCTTACCCTACTTTCCCAAGCTTCAAGTAAGCTAAGTAGAAGTTGAGAGTAGTTCTACTTACATAGAAGGCTTTCCCTTAACAGTTAAGTTGAAGTTAAAGAGCGAACATGAAGGGCTGACGTCAAGCAGTAGGTTAAGAATTGACTCCGTACCTTTACTTGCACTCTTTTTTCTTTTTCCTCTTTGCATGTATTTGGGGTCAAGATTTCAACCCCTAAAGCCTTATAATGATCTTTTAATTAATAAAATTCTTGTTTCTTTTCCACATGTTCTTGTTTGCACTTTTTTGTTCACTTTGTCAGTCTGATTTTGTTCATTCAAGATTACCTGCTCACGTACTCGATTGAGGATGTATCTAAAAGTTAACCGGGTAGGTATACCAAGTAAGTTAGCATGCCTCAACTGTATGCCCTTTAGGCACGAAGACCATTAGAGTGATTAACTTATGGGATTGAGCTAATTGGTCCGCTTGTGAAGCTCATATGCCCTTAACTTCAAGAATTGTGCAATTGCTCAAGCCTTATTGAGGGAGCTTGTCTCGATGGTGGTTAAGGCCTTTTTCCTTGGATTGTTAGTGTTGGTACTGACTTGGAGTGTAGACTTAGGGATGAGAATTGACTCGAATAGATAAACGCATCATGTACTTTGTAATGTGTTCATAATCATCCAATCTGTATGCCCCTTTTCCTGCGTCTTCCTTCATAGTACTATGTCTTCCCAATTAGGGGTGAGCTTGCCCTACCTCTCACATGAGCTAGTAGCTTTCAACTTTCTGCACACCAAGTATCCGGGGTAGAGAACCTTGTGCCTTATTTTCTTGTTGTAATATCGAGCCACTCACTGTTGATAAGCTACCACTCAGGTATGTGTAACGTTGCATACCTTCTTAGATGTGTTGAGGCTTGCTTGGAGGGCCATATGGTTTGTGTTTACATTAAAGTTCTAGACCCTGTTTATAGACAACTTGAGCTTGATAGGGAGAACGACTTTTGATCCAAAAGTAAGGCATAATAGGTTTTCTCCTATAAACATTCTATGAGTCATTTGATATCCCTAAAGGATATTGGGGAGCTTATTTACTCATCTTCCCTTAGCAGCACTTTATCCTTTTCTTAAGCTGCTAAGGATGATTTTATTGATTACCATGACCTGGTTGTTGGTTTGGGGGTGAGTGACCAAGGTTTAGTAGAGCTTTATATTGTGCTTGTCATAAAACTTTCGGAACTTGTTGCTGTTAAATTGCCTGCCATTTGTCACGCCCTAAACTTGAGGAGTTGTGATAGTCCTTCCATGTCAACTAACTTGGGCTAAAAGCTACACCCTTAGTTACTAACATAGGTATAATCCATACAAGGCGAACGTTGACTCAACCAGCGTTGAAGCAGTAAAATGGGCACTTATAGTAGATAAGACATGTAGAGTAACACTTTACAAAATACATATTCTCAAAATTATAGATAAAGCAATTCTTATACACAACCTTAGATACATCAAAAATACTAAAGTTTTCAAAAGAAACTTTACACTCTACAGGAGAACTACATTACATATATAGACATAACAGCGAGCCAGTGAAGACTATAAGGCCTCCTAAGAATACCTTACAATCATCCTACAAAAGAAAAACAAAAATGACATGAGCTTCAATTCATTCATTAGACTTTATCACTTCATTCCCTAACCCGTTAAAACTAACTTATAGGCAACTGTAACAAGGCATCTTTTAGTACTATCTTCCACTTGCAAAACAATTTATTAGGATGTGAGCTTAATTAGCTTTGTAAGAAGGGACGAAGTCATAAGGATACATTACAAACATGGTTGTTCAATCACTAATTAAATGCAAATGCAACAGATAAATGATATAGAATCTCACAATGTTTAATCAGTTCATTGTGAAGTTAAAGTAATTTCTTCTACTCTAACCTGAATTTCGAGGCGACATTATCAGACTAAATCTAGGCTTGTGCAATGGAGAACACCCTCCTCTTTACACAACATTCGAACCACGATTCCTAACCTTACCTAACCTCCTCTTTTGTCACTTAGTTTGATGAAGGGTACAAAAATGACCATTTCCGTTGTTCTCATCGAAGTGTTGGTATTTAGTCTAACCACTTAATCATTACCCTTATTGGGTTATCATGAATGTCAGGTTAGATCTTTAATCAATTCAAGATTAATCTAGATTATCAAGTAGGTAGCTAAGTTCATATAGACATGATATGCCAAATAGAAAGCAACACTTGGACTTCATCTCCTAATCACCACTTAGTATCACGAGCCCACACATTGCACACGCACATATAATCTAATTACAACCACAAACAAGTATTCTTACTCTTCCAAGTATCTTGACATAACACTTTAATATGCTACGAAGCATAGATCTTAACTTACCTGCACTTTATAGCAATTACTCTTGACCATAGCCTCCCTATTCTTCAATTGTCCCTAAAAATATACAATAGATTAGTTTTCAAGCTTTGATTCATTAGTCATTACTTTGTTTTATATGTTTTTTGTTGTTTGGTCATAAATTTCATAAGTTAATTTAACTTAAAAATCATGATTTCTTGATCAATTAATGATTTTTATAAATTACTTTAATTAATCAAATCCTTTGAGCTATCATCTGAGTAAATTGATAGTGGTTTTCTTTAATCAAAATCCTCTAAGCTAGGTTTTGAGTAGTTTTATATTAATTTCCTTTAATCCAAAAATCTTTTGAGTTTCTCTTTGAGTTATTCAAGAGTTATTTGTTATACTAATTTTATCCTTTGAGACAACCTCTGAACTTCTCTAAGTTAAACTCCCCATTTGACAATCCTTTAAGCTATCATCTCACTCTGTTGTTTATAGAAGTTTTAATAAAACCATCTCTAACTAATCCTCTACTTCACCTATTTGCACGTTTACTTCATAATTTTTGCTTTTAACCTACTCTTTGAGTATCAATCTAATGTAAAATTCATCCTTGGAATCCTTTGAGTTATCATTTGCTCTCAATCAAAATCCTAAATTTAGCTAATTTACTAACTTTTATTTTTAAGTTACAATTGTAGAATCAGGTTGAAATCATTAAATAACACTTTAACTAATCTTCCTTAGTTTCATTACTTCTTAATTCTTCATTTATTACATCATAATTCATCAATTGTTTCAAATTTGATAAAATAGTCAAATATTGTTCTTCACTATTTAAGGCCAACTACTAACTTCTCATAACTCCTCACTATATTAATCAATCTAATCACTCCAAAACAATACCCATACTCCACATATGATTCAAACTTAGTATCTAAGTATGATTATGCAAGGAAATATATTAATTGTTACTAAATACACCATTTTAAGCATCAATTTAGGATAAAAAAATCAAATAAAAATGTGAAAACTAGTATCATAAAAAAATTTGACATAGCAATTTAGTATTATCTTAGGATATTTTGTAGAAAAAATTTGAGATAGAAATTATGTCATTTACCTAATTGATTTCAACATCATAAATCGTCTAATTTCTTAGATTTCTTAAGGATGTATATATTAGCTACTGAATTTATACAAAATGATATTTTTCCTAGATTCTACACTAAAAAATATGTAAAAAATAATTTTGTAGGCATTTTTGGTATTTTTAATAATTTACATAAAATTAGATTAAAAAATGGACATCATTATAAAATTGGCCTCTAGCCACCAATGGCTCCTCCCTCCTTGTTGGTGACACTAGGCAATGGGTGTGGCCTCTGGTGGTCGTCATGGTGGTGAAGCTCTAAGTCCAACTTACACTAATGAACCACCAGACTCTTAATTTGCACATAGATTTTCAAATTTTTTTTTCTGATTTTATCCTTCAATTAACTTAACCGACTATGATTTTTTCTAACTCCTCACTTGACTATAGTATCTAGTAGGGAGAGTTTTCTAAATTTTTGGTAGCTTTTTTGCATGGAAATGGTTTTATTCTCTCTCTTCGTTGAAATTCCCCCTAAATACTTAATCCTATTATTTGTTTTTACTTCACCACGATGCCATGCATGATGACACATGCCTAATCCTAACAATTCTTAGTTGCCATGAATTTTTTTTAATAACTTTTTAGTGATTTTTTTATTGATTTTCTTAAGTATTTTAGCCTAAATTACATATATTAGGGTATTTTAGCTAATTACTGGTATATGTATATACTCAAAAATTACATACGATAAGTATATATATATTATATATGTTATTTTATGTCCCATATAAATTTTATTACATATATAATTTATCTTTAAAAGTTTACAAACTAACAAAACATATTTTATACGATTACGACAAATAATACGTAATATAATTAAATTGTACTATTTTAATTATATTATTATTATTTTATTATATTTTTAATATCTACGTTCACAGGGTCTGCTCGTGTAATATCTCGAGCATATACGTAAATTTTTAAGTTAATTAGGGTTAGTTGTACCGATACCTTAAATTTATCTACTCTATTCCTATTTGCCAATTATAAAGCCCATACCATTGTTCATCATTAGCGCATAGGGCACCATGAAACGGGAGAAGATGTATGTGAAACGAAACCTTTTGTAGCTTAGGCAATAATGATCACTACTATGTGAGCTTCCATCCACTTGGAGAAATAATAAACTACCACCAAAATGAATTGCTAACCTTTGGATGCTTACGTGAATTGGTCAAGTACGTTTAGTCCCCATTAGGCGAATGACCATAGGTTTATCATAGGGTGTAGCTCAATGCTTGGCTTCTAGGAGATCGTAGTGTTTTTATGGCACTTGTGCCATTTTTGGACCAAAGTCCTAGCATCCTCCTTCATTGTTAGCCAGTAGAAGCCCAATTAAAGGGCTTAGATGTACAAGTTCTGCAACTGAACATGATTGTTGTAAACTTTAGAATTGAGCTTGTAGATACCCCTTTTTTGTCTTCCTTAGGCCCTTCTCTAATTTAGGAACCCTAGTTTTCGAAAATTGTCAGAAAATTTAAAAAAAATGAAAAAATTCTAAATATACCAAAAAATTGAAAATATAAAAAAACCAAAGAAAGAAGAAATCCATGTAAAAAAAATCAAAATTGAAAAAACATAAAAAAGTGTCATGTAGTGGCCTATTTGGATTGATTTGGGGTGGAAATCATTTTTTGAGGTAAAAAATGGTTATTGGAGTGAAAATAAGTATATGCGATATGGTTAAATTAGGAATTTCGAATAAAAATGGACATTTATTGCAAATAATATTTTTTGGCTTGGCTTAGATTACTCATTTTGAAAGTGCATTTTTTTAGGAGACTATGACTTCAAATTGTATATCAATTGGAGTTAAAACAAACATTTTATAGCAATTGAAAAATTTTAATAAAAAAATGAATATAGGTAAAAATTGGATTCCAAATTTGGTTAAATGGGATAACTTTTTAAACAAATTTGAGCATATATTTATTAGACTTCACATTTTATCTAAGAGTGTAGTGTCATCTTTTACAAGTGGAATAATTAATTAAGTCTTATTTAGGTGTTTTAGGGGAAAAAAAAAAGGAGATTCCAATGATTGACAATTAATGAAGAGGTAAAGGGAAAAAGAAAAAAAAAAAGAAAAAGCATAAAGAAAAAGAAAGCAAAAAATAAAAGAAGAAGAAAAAAATAATAAAGAGGTGACATGAGTCACCTTATTTGTGTAAGAGAGTGGTTATGCCACGTAGTACCAAAAAATTTGGTAGCACGTTGCATTGCTACATGATGCTATTATTGCGCTATATGGTAGGTGAGGTATCCCCATGTGTTATGCCATGTGTAGTACAATAGATGTGCAACATGTGGCAAGAAGGGGTAAACCTTTCAAGCCCTCTTTTCCCATTCCCCTTTCTTGATTACAAATAGAATAGCCACGGAAGATTTTCCATTTAAATGGCAACTTATACCCCAATTATTTTGTTTGATTTCACCTACTTTTTGGTCATGAAAAAAATTGAAAAAGAAAGGAAGTGAAAGCTTCAAAAGTATCATATTTGGGGAAGTTTAGATTTTTAATTATTATTAAGGGAAATAAGAGAAATAAAAATAATAAATTTGCAACTTTTAATTGTCATAATATATAAATTATATATATAGTTTGACTCAAATATGATCATATGTATTAGTAAATAAAATTAGCTATAAATAAATTTTTGAAAAATTTTAATTATATGATCATATGACTATTAGCTTCATCAACCTCTATTATGATATAAACACTTGTTATTATTAAATAAATTTAATACTTCCACATGAGATTACATATTACGCACATATTCTTCTTAATATGGTTTAATTCGTAAATCAAACTGAAATAAACCAAAATTTTATGATTTGAAAAAATTTCTAATCCATACTATATGATTTGGTTGAAAGATATAAAAAGCCAAACTCCATTTTATGGTTTGGTTTGATTTTGAGAGAAAATTGAACTAAACTGAATTATGCCTACCTTAATTGTACATTAACTTAGACTAGCTAAAGCTTTAAAAACTCATAAAAATTAACCATGATTCAATTAAGGATGATATGAGTAGTAGTTGATTCCACAATTTTACCTACATCACATCTAAAGAGATATTGAAATAGCATATTGATATATTATCACAAATGAAGGTATGGTAAAAAAGTCAAATAATATCAATAGTTTCACAAATCAAATGAAAATTTTTATACCTAAGTAAAAAACTTATAATGCTTGAAGATTTTCTTCCACATATAATATTTTTTTTAGGATTTTTTAACCAATCTTATGCATAAATAAGGGCTTTCACTACATATGGAGTTAGAGAATTTCTAAAAGAATTAAGCACTCAACTACCGTGCTAACAGCACTCTTAAAAGCCATAGTTGACAAAGGAATGGCTAGAACATTTTTTGTCATCAAAGAAAGGATAGAGTACCTAAAAGAGTGTTTTCTCCACCATTAAAATATATCAAATCCTTATTGTCAAAGTTTTCACTCTCTTCCCCTAAATACCTATCTAATTTATTTTTCTACACTAGTTTTTCCCTTCCCGTCTTATGATTGAAAGTAGATCTCTATTTTATGATTTGTAGTTTTCATTTGTATCCATGTTTCCTTCATATAGCTTTAAGAACTTGGGCTAGCGTTCTCTTCTTTATGCCCAAAATTAAAATTATAAAAATTATACAAGGTTAAAAGGGCATAACTGATTTTCCTCATGAGGTAACTTACGTTTCTAACATTATAAAAATTACACATGTTTGACCATCCAATCAAACATAAAACAATTTTTTACGAGGATTAAGAATTGCCAAAATAAATGACAATGCATTGATATTATTAATATTTTTCAATTACTTGTCATGTTTTCTTTTCATCCTTTTAACCATCATTCTTACAGATGGATAACTACTTTCACTTTATTCATCAATCAAATAGCTAAAGACCCAATAACTCTTCGTTAAATTTATTACAAATTGCATAAAGAGAGCAAAAAATACTCAATATAGCATCATAGAATTTCTTTAAAAATGGTAACATGCTACATACATATTCCCAATCTTCTTCTATAGGAAGTCTCCTTATCTTATCCTTCTTAAGTTCTACTCTAAACTTATCATAGTATATTTCTAACATTGTAAACACTTTTAAAAATTTTACAGTCGACTCTAATATCAAGTAAGGTGAATTCCACTTACTTCCACATCTAGAGATAATAGTGCCTTCCTATCAATATTTTCTTCCGCCAAACAACTCTTAAATTTAGCCAGTCATGATGGAAAAGACCTAACATATCAAACCATTAAATAGATTCTACAAATTGAATCATCTACAACTCTTAAATCTTAATTCACATTTCAAATTAAGATATGAGTACAACACTTCATATGAAAAAACTCTCACTTTATCATGTGTTGCCTCGAGATTGAAATCTTCTTGTTAAATATTGAATGCAAAGATTATTTGGACTTATATTGTCAATAGTTATTAAAAGAAGTTAGTGATACCTCAATATTTTTCACATATTGTAGGAGTGTTGCCTAAAACTTCACCTTTGGTGCCAGGTTCTTCTTCTTCTTCTTCTTCTTCTTCTTCTTCTTCTTCTTTTTTTGTTCTAGTCACAATCAATTTACTAACATGTAATACATAAATAAGATAAATTTTGACAAGATGCCTATGTATCATTGGTTAAGCATACCCTATTACTAAATATACAATTTTTTTTTCAACTTTCCTTTTTCCCTATCAAACAACTTCACACAATCATTGTCAATATTCTATGAGAAGGAACTAAAATTTTAATTTAGATTGTAGTACACTAGAATAAGTTATGAAAGCATCATACTCAATCAGTCTATAAGGAAGTTCAGCGACAATAAACAACTTAGCAAGCATTTTCTTACATTGACTTTCGTCATATTTATTATTTAGGTTCATAAGATGCTGCTTACTTTGTAAGATAGCAGGAAGATTTTTTTGCTTATCTTGGCCCATAGTCATCTTATCATTAGCAAATTACTTGTTATAGTCAAATGAGTATGTGATATACTTATTTCATTTCCACTAGTACATTTAAAAAAAATTATGAAAATAATTATATCTTGCCTTACCATTTCCATGCGCATAGATGTATTCAATGACATATGTTCCTAAACTATAGATCGTTGTCTCTTATTAATAGATTATATAGATGCAAAAGGTGTAAATGAATTACTCAAAGAAGATTGAGCTCCCTTAATATTAACTTAACAAATCTAGTCATTAAGTTTGTATATAACAAAAACTTGATTATCATCATTCATTAGTTTACTAATACTTTGTTCATAAAGAAATATGACTAATTTAAATGTAGAAAGAAAACTAATTAAAAGTAACTAAATAGATACTAATTATAATATAACACACAAATGCTTATAAGTTAATGACTCTTACTTTTGCATCGTGAGCCATTTGATTATACAACCATTAACCATTATTATACCAAACTTATCATGATCTTATTTGCAAAAGTAATAGTACAAAATATCATGAAAATGAAATTTGTGATACAAAATGTTAATGAGAACAAAATTTGAACTTAACTGCAATTGAATAAAAAGCACATACATTTAGAATATCTTTAAGAGCTAAGAGACTCACCATGGCTAAGCTTTGATCAAATGCATGTTCAAAAAACATTTTATCTTATAGACACTATGCTAATTCCCTATAAACTGCAATGTACTCTCATATAAAAGCTTAATAAAACTTGTAATTTTAGAACCAATTGCTTGTCAAATAAATTGAGACATTAATAGAATTGAAGTAGTGTAAGATCATTTAAGTAGATTAGCATTCATTTTCTTAACCACAAAAGGTAAAAGAATTCTATCCAGATAAATCTAGCCAACTAATATGTACATCCAGATTAGTAGAAATGGACATAACATTCAACATTTAACATTAAAATTTGAATCTTATTCTTTCAGTACCCAACTTAAATATAACCTCACTTATGAGCATGTAAAGTCTAAACTCCACATCTACTTCTTTAAAAAGCATTAATCTTTCCAAAAGCCCAATTGAGCCATTATGTAATCAACCCAACTTGTTTAACTTTAGATGACTGATCAAATTGATCAAGTAAGGGAATTTAAATAAGATTGATGAATTAATAAACAACAAAAAGACTAAGATCTTGTCCTTTGTGGGTTTGGCTTTGCTTGAGAGTTTAAGACAATAGAAAGAGGATACCTTGGCTTTAAATATATGTGTAAGCAAGAACTGATAATCGACTAAACCGAGAGCTAGAAGAAAATAAAAATCACAAAGTTTACCTTAAGAATTGGAGACAAAAAGAATAAGGGTAATAGTGACCGAGAGGCGAAGAGTGTGGGACTTAAAGATTTTGAGAGCAAAAGACTTGATAGTGAGAGTGAAAGGTGGAGAGCTAGAGCCAGATGCTAGAGAAGAAGATGACAAAGGTGAGGGGTGGTAGAGAATTAAGGTTAGAAACTTATAATAAAGAAAGAGAGTAGAGTGGAGTGGTGTGATAGAGAACTAGGCTTACTTGGGTTACGAAGTGGAACATAGATTTCTTTTTCTTTTTTAATATCATATTGGTTCAATTTAGTTTAGTTTGCTTAGTCAAACCCAACTACGAACCTATGTATAAAAACTGAATAAACCTCAAACTAAACCGAATTGAAAAAACTCGAATTTTTGGATTGATGGTTTGATCAATTATTTTTTCCTAACCTTACTAAGCACTACACATGAGCAATATAACCACAAAAATGCCATGTCAATTTCCCTAAATCATTGGGTTAGGAAAAAAAAAAAACCAATCACACTGAGAAGCAAATTGAATAAAAAATTGAGTTTAGTCTTTATATATCAATTCAAGGTTTAGTTTAAAAAAAAGGAAAAAAAAAGCTTAGATACTCTCCACTTCATAACTTATGTAACTGTAATTCACAACCACGTCTCACCTTTGTCATTTTCTTCTTTAGCATCTAGCTTGATCTTAGACTCTCACTCTCAGTTGTCAAGTCTCTCACTCTTGGACTCTCACTTATTGTCATTGTTACTCTCTCTATTCTAAATACTTAAGTTTTATGATTCTTGTTTTCCTCTTGCTCTTAGTTAAGTTGATTCTTAGTTCTTTTTTACTCTTCCTATCTTCATTTGTCTTAAACTCACAGACTTAAAGCTAAGTCATCCTCTTTCTCTTATCTGAGACTATCATGCAAAGCCAAAGCCGCGAAGAGTAATCTCTCAGTATTGTTTTTTATTTATTGGTTTGTTAATCTTATTTAAGTTCCTTGATCAATTTGATTAGTTATTTGATGTTAAACAAGTTGTTTGTTGAATAATTACTCAATGTTATTTTTGAAAAAAATTTAGCACCTTTCAAGGAAGTGGATATCAAGGTTAGATTTTACATGCTCGTAAGTGAGATGATATTTGAGAGGGGTGATGAAAAATTAAGATTTTTCAATGTCAAATGTTGAGTTTGTTTCTCCTAATCCAAATGTGTACTTCATTTAGCTTAACTTATCTTGATGAAACTCTTTTTCCTTTTATGGTTAAGAAAAGATTGTTAATATATCTTACACTTCCGCAATTCTATTAATGTCTTAGTTTATTTGATAAACTCTAAGACTAAAATTTTTAGTTATTGGCTAATAATTTATCCAAAAGTTTTTTTACTGCTTAAAGTTTCATATATTAGAATTAGCAAATTGTTTATAAGATAAAATGTTATATGATTATGCATTGTAGTCATGGTGAGTCACTTAGCTCTTAAAGATTAATTGAATGTATGTGGCTTTATTCAATTATAATTAAGTTCAAATTTTGTTCTTATGACTTTATGCCGCATATTTTATTTTCATGACATTTTGTGTCATTACTTTTAAGATTGATATCACGATAAGTGGTTTAAAGATGGCTAATGATTGTATAATTAAATGGCTCACGATGGAAAAAACCAAAGTCATCAACTTATAAGCTTTTTTTTATGTTATATTATAATCAGTTAATTTCTATTTAGTTACTTTTAATTGGTTTTCTTTCTACTATTAAATTAACCCTATTTCTTTGTATTTTTCAAATGTCTACTTTTGATGAACAAGGTATGAGCAAACTAAGGGATAATGAAGACCAAGCTATTGATATAAACAAACTTAACAACGTGAAATTATCTTAACAATGGGGGTACTTAGCCTTCTCCTGCTAACTCATCCATAACTTTTTCATCCATATTATCCGTAATAAGAGACAACAAATTATGGTTTAGGAACATATATCATTCAATATACTTAATGCGTATGGGAATCATAAGGCAAGATGTAATTATTGTAATAAATCTTTTAGATATATTGATGGAAATGTGTATTAGACACTCATTTGACTTAATGAAAGCAATTTGTTAATAACAATGATGACTATAAGTAAGGGTAAGCAAAAAACTCTTCCCACTATTTAACAAAGTAAGTACCATTTATGAACCTAAATAACAAGTTTGATTAAAGTCAATGTAGAAAAGTGTTTGCAAGGTTGTTTATCGTTACTAAACTTCCCTTTAGATTTATTGAGCATGAAGCTTTCATTTAACTAATTATAATATATTACAATCGAAATTTTTAGTTCCATCTCATAAAATATTTTCGCATGATTATGTAGGAGTGTTTGAAGAAGAAATAGGAAAGTGGTAAAAAAAAAAAAAATTCTATGTTTAGAGGTAAGGTATATTTGCTCATTAACACATGGACATCTTATCAAAATTCATCTTATTTGTATCTAACAAGTTATTATATTAATGATGATTAAAAACTACAAAAAAGATTATAAATTTTTGGCATATACCTAACTCCTCTTGAAAGGCTATAGGTAATACTATTCTAGTGTGATATGTTTGAAGTGTTAGGTATCACTAAGATTTTTACAATGACTATTGATAATATAAGTTCAAATTATCTTTACATTTAACATTTAAAAAGAAAAATTTCAATCTTCGGATGCACTCATGATGAAGGGAGAGTTCCTTCCTATAAGGTGTTGTACTCATCCTAAATTTAACTATGAAGAAGAGTTTAATATATGATTCAATCTTTAGCATCTTTCATTTGGATAGGTATGTTAGGTCTTCTCTATCAAGACTAGCTAAATTTAAGAGCTGTGTGGTGGAAGAAAATATCGAAAGTAAGACAATATTGTCTTTAAATGTGGAAATTAAGTGAAACTCAACTTGATATTGGAGTTGGCTGTAAAATTTCAAAAGGTGTTTGCATTGTTGAAAATCAATTATGATAAGTTCAAAGTAAAATTTAAGAAGAATAAAATAAGGGAAGTTCCTATAGAGGAAGACTGGAATATGCACATAGGTATCACCATTTTTAAAGACATTTTATGATGCTACATTGAGCATTTCTAGCTCTCCTCATGCAACTTGCAATTAATTTGAAGAGATATTAGGTATTTGGCTATCAAATTGATGAACAAAGCAAAAGTAGTGACCTAATCCATATATGAGGATGATGGTTGAAAGGATGAGAAGAAAACATGGCAAGTATTAGGAAATATTAATAATATCAATCTATTATCCTTCAATTCTAAGGTTCTTGATCATTTTTATAAGTTGTATCATGTTGATTAGATGGTTAAACGTGTGTATGATATTGAAAAGGCAAGCTCGCTCATGAGTGAAATCAACTATGCCCTTTTACCTCCTATAATTATTACGGTATTGATTTAGGGCACAAAGAAGAGAATGCTTACTTAAGTTCTCAAACTTTTGTGAAAGAAACACAATTAGAGATGAAGAATGAAGATCATAAACCATGGAAATTTGTTTTCAATCATGAGATGGGAAGCAAAAAACTAATGTAGAAACATGAATCAGATAAGTATTTAGGGGAAGAGCATAAGGATTTTTATGATAAGGATTTTAATGTATTGACTAGTGGATAAAATCCTCTTCTAGATACATTATTCTATGTTCAATAGCAAAAGACATTTTGATTATTTCTTTATCAACTATGGCTTTTAAAAGTTTTTAGCACAAATGGTTAAGTAATTGATCCTTTGAGAGGTTCCCTAACTCTATATATGGTGAAACCTCCTGTTTTGCATAAGATTGGCTAAAAAATCTTGCTACAATATTATATGTAGAGGAAGATCTTCAAGGATTGGAAGTTGTGACTTAAATATGAAAATTTTCATTTGATTTGTAAAAATTTTATTATGTGCCAATATCTTACTATGGTTACTTTTATATTTTTTTAGATGTGGAATTCAGTAAAATGGTGGAATTAACTACTATACATATTACCCTTGATTGAATCAAAGTTGTTTTCATGACTTTTTTAGGCTTTAGCTTGTTTAAATTAATGCAAAAATTAACTTGTTTCTCTTTTATTTCAAGTACAAATTTGAAGTTGATGCTTAAAGATTTTACAAGATGTGTTCATTTGTTGTTGGAGCTTTATGTTATATGAGCACATTATTTTGTTGTAATATTTGTTTAGTAGAACTTTGAAATACTTTAGTTTGTTGAAGTATTAGCTTAAGCTAGGCACTTTTCTTTTTGGTTTTAGTTAGTATTTACATGTGCTATAACTATAAGCATGACACTTGTGTCTATTGGAATTTGATTTATATGAAGTATAAATATTTTCATCGGTTAGTAGTTTATGAAGTGAGGTTCATGGATGAATATACAAGATGGTTGTTTATTGTTCTTTTTATTCTCTCTTTAGCAAGGAGTTGATTATTGAAAGTTGAATGTCTACTGTAGGTGAAGAGATATGTATCACATGATTGTATCATAGTTCATA
Source organism: Lumnitzera racemosa (assembly GCA_024138005.1). Lineage (NCBI taxonomy): Eukaryota > Viridiplantae > Streptophyta > Magnoliopsida > Myrtales > Combretaceae > Lumnitzera > Lumnitzera racemosa. The sequence continues at coordinate 74,594,426 of JAMXBC010000003.1, forward strand.
TAAATTTCCTATATTGATTATTGAATATTAAATCTACAGGTTGTGAAAGTTGATAAATGAGGCAAGTTTTCTACAAATTTGTACAAGTTTTTCAAAAAGGTAGATTGTTGAATTAACAATTTGAATGGTCGTGTTGCAGATTGATTGTCATTGTTTTTTTTTTTTAATTGTACTTGACTACGGGTGAATAAGTTCAAACAACGTAAAGGAGATAACATAATCTAGTATTGTGCGTATTTTTTATGCATAAGATTAAGTCTCTAACTACAGTTAGATACTTTCTGAACCTCTGCAATATCATCCTTATCTTTAAGTACTTAGGTATCTACCTTAAGCCTATCGTCCTTCTAGGTTAGACTTAAGCGAAGGGCCGAACCGGCCTTAAACTGTCGGTTCACAGACCGAGTACATGATGAACCGTAATCAACCCATGAGTTGGTAGTTTTAAGCCAGTTCAATAGGCTCAGCGGCTTAAAGGCTGGTTCGAGACTCTAAAACAGTTTTTTTTTTCCCTTTCTTTCCATAATTTTTTTCACTTTTTCCTTGTTGAGCCTTCAATTATTTTTTATTTTTTTATTTTTTTCTTTCCTCCTTCCATAAAGCGTACATTACAAACAGACAAAAATTAAAATATGAAGAAGTCTCTTATAGTATGAAAAACTAATTTGATTAAATAGAGTGAAGTAGTCGGAGGGAAAATATTTTTTACTGTATTTTATGGTTGCTCGGAAGATGCCTACGTATCCACTAATTGAAATCAAACAGTTGTAATTTGATTTAGATTTTTAGAAAACCTTTAGTTTCTTGATCAATTTTACATTTTGCAAAAACAATCCAAGTGTACATGACTATTCAATTTAAATTTTTTGAAGAAAAATAATTTCACTCGATCATAATTTGAAAAACCTTAATGCTAAATCATCACTTTTGGGAAAACCATGACATTTACTTTTTTTAAATAATTAAGAAAAAAGATTTTTCTATATAATAAAACTTTTCGGAAAGAATGAAAAAATAAAAACTTATTATGTCTCCTCTTGAGGTAACTATTCATGTCCGTAACTAGGAGTTGAACCTGCGACTAAGCTCGAGCTTCCATTATGTCGGTTCCAATCACTGAAGTAATCATTCTCCTTACTTAATGTTCCGTATGATTCTTGTCGTCTACAGATTGCCTTGTACCAATCTTCTGTGTAAGTATTCATCTCAACATTGATAATAGATAAAGAGGTTCGATGTTCGTCGACGATTAAGCTTGCTATACTAAACGCTTGCTAACAACAATCGTTGAAGCTAGAGCAACAAGTACTTCATATGTGATACGAGATAAGAGTGGGTAGTCCCTTATGTGCCTTTACCACCTTTAAAATATCGAAATCCCTAGTGGAGATAGTCTTAGAAAACTCAAAATTCGTATTAATTTGGTGCTGCATCTCAGATATTGGACCACTAGACTGTTACCTTTTCAATTTTTGCGCCAGTAACTGTTTACCCATAAATAAATAATACCGCCTCTTAGTGGATAGCGAAGGAAAGAATGATGAATGGTCATTGTATTGACCTTAGTAGTGGCGAAGCATTTCCTCTATGTCGGTCGTTGCTGTTGATACTTCTTGTTGTACTTCCAAGCTGTACACATTTTGAGAATCCATTAGATCTTGAATATAACTATAATAATTCTATTTTACAACAAGGATCTAGAATAGTTGTTACAAGATAAATACAAACAATATTTTTATAATAAGTTAACGATGTTAATATCACATCATATATGTATGCATGTAGATTTGGGTCTTCATTGGCCTGAAATAGCATGCTAAGTATATCGACGGCCGACATAATAAACAAGTGTATACTAAGCCTGTAAATCTATGAGAAAATCTTAATAACATTATGAAAAACTTTCAAAATTTTTAGCAACCGGATATATATATCCTAATTACTAGGGAGAATCTCAACTTCTCGCATGTTATACATTACTAAGTCATACAATAATTCGTTGTAAGGAACCGTGCTATATAATAACTTGTAAGTCAAGTTCCAATGGTCTTGTACACCCATCTTAAAATTCTAGGGCCTCTTCCTGCACTCCATGCAGAATTTCCTCTACTTTTTGTGAAGGGATGGTTTCTTTGTTATTGTTTTGATGATGTTTTTTATTAGAGTTATACTATCCTGCAAAGTTACAATACCATCCTTGACACATAAGTTAAGAATATGACATACATAACACATGTGGAAAACAACCCCCCTCCCAATCTCAACGCAGATTAACAGTAATTTTGCATATTAGATATTGAAGCAATATTGACACTTACATTGTTAAAACCAATAGAAAAAATTTTCATTACTAATTCGTACTTATTTAGGATTTCTTTAATAATTTTATAGATGTTTTGTGCTATGTATCTCTCGTTATATACCCTTAAAGCTAATAGTCATATATTAAGTTGTCCATTATCTTCTATTTAGTGAACAATAACACCAATATAAGAATTATTACGAAAATGATATATCCATATGTCTGCACATATAGACACATAGGTATCTAGGGAAGCGAACTTATTAGCGAGCTCCCTTTTACCTTTTTAGTAGAGCTCCTACGTGGCTTGAGTTAATGTTCTGTAGCTAAGCTATTGTGAGCTTGGGTTGAATGTCTTTCACTAGTATTGATTTCGCTACTCTAATGCACCCATGTTGAATGACAGGTGCATATTCACTAAGTATTATGCCAGGTTGTACTTGTACCTCTCTTCATTATCTCTCACCAATAGTTAACTAGATGAACTATCGCCTTAGGTAATTTGTTGTTACGTACTATTTGTTCCTACCTCCTTATGATACTTTGACCTCAAGTGCCTGTTAAGAGCATCATATCCTTCCCCCGTTTTTTACCAATAACTCACGTTGCAGTAGCTGTAGAATGCCCTTGAGTTCCCTCTTTCATCTGTACCTTTATAGAAATACGTAGTAAAAATATTAGACTTACCGTGTTTAGAGAGCTTACTTGAGCCTAAAGGTCTTGAACTATTAGGCTTATGTTATCCCATATGTTGCTTTTCTATTTTAAGAATAATTTCTATCTCGTCCTCCTTATCCTTAAACATGTTTATGTGACAACTCATCCATAGGGATTCATATTCTGCAGGTTGTATAGGAACACTCATACGAAGAGATTTAAATCTAGCAAAATGTTTGGAGATACTCAGGCGTGAAGGCTTGAAACTAGGAGGTGGTGTGCTTAAGTAACTCATGCATTGAGGTTGAACGTCAAAGTCAAGAGATGGTATGCTATGATTACTCATGCGATGAGGTTCAAAATCAAACCCAAGAGGTGGTGTAATTTGTTCTTCTACATTCTCAACCATATCGTGTGCTCTCTACTCATTTAGACCGTACTCGTTATTTGAGTATACCTAAATATCGTCGAACTATTGTGGCTAGACAACATACCAGTTTCGGTACTCTTACCCTTACTCTTACTTTTCCTACTAAACGAGGAACCATGCTTCTTATAAAAAAAAAGTACAACGCAAAAATCTTTTTATGAATGCTAAATTTTTTTTTTCTTATTTACTATAACAAAAATTTATGAATGAAAGATAGAGATAATATATAAGACAAAACAAAGTGAAAATTATATCGTAGGTATTTATATATCAATATTACTTGTTAATGCAAATGGTTCAGTATAATGGAACAAAGAACCATGCTTAAATAATGATGGTTAATAGAAAGAAATATTTTTATAATAACGTTTTATAATTAATAAAATTTGAATATAAAATAGTTAAGAGTTAGAGCATTTTAATTAGTTTGTGAAGTAATAATTATGGTATATTAACACCATTTACTTTATAAGGACCGATGAATATGTAAACGTATCATTCAAATTTTGAAAATTTAAATTTTTAAACATTTCAACATCGAAAATTTTCAATTTTTCAATTGAAATCTCCAATTGCATGTACCGAAAGTAATCAAGCATTTGAAATTGTTTGATTTTTTGAATTCTAAAGCCTAAAGATAAGGAGAGCTATGAGGTTTGTGTCGGTAGCCCACATTTTTTTTTTCTCTCTTTCAAACTGCCAATTCAAACGATTTTGCCCCGACGAATGATTTTTCAAATAGTTTGACCTACTTACTTTTAAGTCAATTTATGGTTCAAAATCGATTTTTATCAAAGTCTATTCTGGATTGTTTGCCCATTAAAGCTATATATGAGTTAGGTACAAAGAAAAAGTTAAATTGACATACTATTAGTCCTATTACTTCAAAAAAAGGGTTTTGTACTTCTAGATTAGATCTCTCCATCCTTATCAGACACTCCCAAGAGAGAGAATTCTTGTACTTACTCATTTTACTTTTTAAGTTTTTTCTGCCGAGCTCAGTCCTAGCCTCTTTGGCGCTAGGTAGTCTTTGTATGGCTGTGACTTTCTTCTCATCTTTGGGACTTGCTCGTTGCAACCCGATTACTTTCTCTTTTCCAAGGATGCTGGATCTCGAAAGTGGAATGACCCAACTGGACCCAATCAATGCACATCGTCATCGTTGGCTCGACGGGAAGGGCAAGAAATCTCAGCGATTGGCTTCGGGTTTGAAAATAGTCCCCTCAAAGGTCGATATCTATATGACGCGAGGGAGAATAACCTGGAATGTGCAATAGCTAATGTTTACTTTGTCATTAAAATATCGTGAAGTTTGACTCTTAAATATTAATATCATAACAAAAACATAGTAAAATTTATAATATAATAATAACAGTTTGAACTACGAACTGAACTGGACTATTTATAATTTTTTTCTTTTTATAGGTTTGAAAGAATTATGAATTAAACCATAAGATTATATTTGATTTACGTGCAACAACAGCAATAACAATAGGTTCGGTTTAGGGGGTGGGGAGGAGGGGGGAGGGGGCTGTACCTTATAAGTCACACATCACTAGTTGATCAAAAGATTTGCCTTATTACCATATATTAACTTTAATTTAATTACGGTCCAACCTAAAAGACAACTAACCAATCTAATGTAACTCATCGAACACTAACGGAACAAGAGCTAGCAGTTGGCACTCGTCTCTCTTAAGCACGACACCAGTTAAGCTCGTGTGTGCTCAAGCAACCTACACTTAGCACGCCAAGGCATCACTGCACTTCACTCTCTCAATCACAAGACACTTGAACGGCTCACCACTACACACATTTCTACAGTACACGCTCCACTGCACTTTTGGATGATACATATCTACAACAACAATTCACATTATTGTACACCACCACTCAATATCATAGCCATTGTACACTACCATTCATTGCCACCATCGCTGCACTTCTAGTTGCAGGATCACTTCACCGATGTTAGAGTCACCACCACACTACACTACACAAATGGCAAATCACCAGCACTTGTCGAGTGCCTACTACCCATCGAATGCCCCCCAACTACTCTGCTCGAGTGCCCCTATCACAACCCCAAGTCAACCAATTGAGCACTCTTCAATCCCCAACAAGCGCCCTTGACCTGCTTACTCACATACAACACCATATCACTAGATAGCAAACCACTAAGGCACTCCTACTACATACACCATGCAAGCACCATTTGCACATTCCCTTATACACCTAAATCTCTACACTAAGCATTCTCACATGCTACATTCTAGTCACCACATGTGCACCTACATCATGACACACACAACACAAATGGTTATTCCTTGCACAGCCTGAATGCCCTTGCCAATACAAATGACCACCCTTCTGATGCTCATAAGGAATAACCATATGGTCCATCAAAATGATATATTCATTAATTGTTGAAGACTGATATACATTGTTGCTCTTGTCAAGACTCAGTTTGAGATACCATGCAAGGATTTGCAGAATTGCCAGACTCCACTTTTTATAGGAACAATAGAACATGCTTATACCCACCCATCAGTTTCCACCACCAAAAATAAAACAAGTGAAGTTACTATACTATTGCCATAGAACCTCAAATGCTAGAAACAATTTACACAATTAAAACTTCTCTGTCACATCCTAAAAACACCAACAGCTGTCTTGTCAAGTTAACAGAGCTGTGCTCAGAACATATACCCAAACCTTCTTGAATCAGCAGTTATAGCTTTAGCCTTCCACCTGTGTAGAAATTAGATTCAAAGTTAAACAAAGTTCCACAAAATGGAACATTCTTGGAACAACTCACTGCCTACATATCTAAATTTCAAAACCATTTGAAGCTGAAGAAGTTTCACTTTTACTCAGCATTGCAGATAATACCTATACATGCTACTTCTACAGCATTCACAGACATGCAAGTAGTCAACTGAAAACGAAACAGAAGTATAGGAAAGAGCTGTAGTTAAAATCCTCTTGATTGGCTCTGGGCACAACATAAATTCTGAATGATGAAGCTATATTTGGTTTCAGTTGCTAAAAATAATATTTGCTTACATCTACAAGGGAGATTGGGGAAATCAAAAGATGGATATATTGAGGAAATCAAAAGATGGATATACAAATATGTTTAGAGGAATGGCTCCCAAACTTGAAAATTTGAGATAATTATAAAAAAATCACTCTCTTCCCCCTGATGCCTGTGTTCTGAACACCTAATTTCCTTGCGCTCCCTCAATAAACATGTCAAACGTCACACTTCACATATGTGACAAACCTAGCCTAAATTGTCGTCTTTCTGTGCTCCTGCTATATGCTGTGAAGAAACTACTTTTCTCTTGCTGATAGAAAGTATGTTTGTTCTTGGAACGGCTATCTCAAGCACATTAACAACCATGCACTGGACAAGTATGGCTTGTGATACATAGATAACCATAAAAAGCTTGGTGGGATGAACAAACCCCTTTTGTCCCCTAAATAAGGAGCTTTTGCACACGACTGGAACACCGTACAAAAGCACCCATAATAATCAATCATCTAATGCTTTAGCCAAGATCTGGAAATTGGAAAAAATTGTCTCTTTTCGATATTTTGTCGGTATTACAAAAGGAAATCAAGAGAAACAAAGCATCTATTTGTTAAAGTCACCCTTATTTGTTTGGTAAACATTGTTATAGGTGGACTACAAACTGTTTCCACAGATTTCCTTTTCCACATAGGTTACCAAAAATGATATTTCTTTGTATTTCAATCCATCTCCAACCATCTAAAGCCATCCAAACACACCGTAGCAGGTGAGAGACCTTATAATAATCAATCATCCAATGTTTTAGCCAAAAGCTGGAAGTGACTCTTGCTCTCACTCTCTTAGTTATTTTATCCTTTTCCCCCAGAGAGGTGTTTTCATATGCTTTGATTGACATTGGGATAAAGCTAATACAGGTAATTGAACTTTTTAAAATGTTTATTTTAGTACCTGAAAAAATTTTAAGATTGGGTATTAAAATAAACATTTTTAAAAGTTTAGGTACTGTTGTAGGCTTTATCCCAATTCACATCCTATAGTATTGCACACAAAGTGCAAACATTGAAGCTGAAGCGTGGTCTTCATTTAGGTTTTTCCGAATAACTATGAGCAAGTATCCTCTCCCTCTCTCTCTCTCTGTTATTTATTTATTTATTTGACTGCAATCACTTCCATGGACAGACCTCTCTCATCACTCAAGTATAATAGATGCTGGATGCCTGTTACACACATTGGTGTATTGATTGCAGCCATGACAGATATAGAGATCTGTCAAATCAAAAGAGAGCAGACAAGAAATGAAAATAACCAAATTCTATTAACATTGGGTAACAGTGAAGCGAGAATACAAGCTACAACCTTGTAGATAACCCTACATGTAACAACCATGGTATTACCACTCTTTTAGAAGTTAACATTGCTTAACCAAAGGAAGTATCATATGTTCATAATAAGGGTATTCAACAATCATACAGGTAATTACTCTAGTCACATAGGACATTGATCTTGACCTTATTCCTACAATTAAGGTTAGTAACACCCTTGTTATCACAACCAAGAGGAGTTCCCATGAATAGTGGGTCTCTCATGTCATAGCAATGTTTTCATCATTCATCACATGATGATTGACCTTCTTAAGGAGTAACAGTGCAAATGGGCGGCATATTTCTTTCTAAAATACTGGCAAGGCCAATTAAGTCATGCTGCAAGATTCAGTCATAAGTTGATGGTTCAAAAGAAACCACATTAAAAGAAACCAATTAAAGCCACCACTTAAACCGTGTTTCATCCTTCCCAAACTCTCTGTACGTCATACACATAGACCAAGTTCTTTCATAAAATGATGGTTCAGAAGGACCAGATCATAACATGTCCTATGTTTGGAAATCTTTTAGAAGAAGTGAATGGTTACAAGTGTGTAGAAATGGAGAGAAACAAGTTGAAATAGAAAAACCAAAGAAGTACAATTTCCACTTTGTGTTTAGAAATATAGGAAGGAAATTGAAAACAAAAAAAAAAAAATGTTTCCTTTCCAAATTCCAATAGTTTGTTGGCATTACAAAAGGAAATCAAGAAAACAAAGCATGTATTTGAGAAGTTGCCCTTATATATTTGGTAAACATCGCTACAGGTGGACTTTTAAAGTGCTTCGACCAATTTCCTTCTTCACGTAGGCTACCCAAAACCGATATTTCTTTCCATTTCAATCCATTTACAGCAGCTAAAGCTATCAAAAGTCCAAACACACCATAGCAGCTGAGAGACCTACCTCCAACTTTCATTAACACATGATTTATGATATCGAGCCATGCCATAAAATGGCCTTTTCTTCTTCCCCTTATAATTGGTCTTAACCATCATTCATGAAGGGAATATGGAATTCAATCGTACAAACTCACGATCTAATGAAAATTCTCTTTCACATCAATACCTGGGTAGAAGGATTGAGCTCTGAAGAAGGAACGGACTCCAGATTGGAGAGTCTAGCTTCCAAGGAATCAAATTTCTGCTTCACCTGCATAAAAGGGTTCACCAATGACGTAATAATCGATAGAAAGCAATACGATATATGAGCAATCAAAATTTCTAGGTTTTGAAATTGGAAAATGTTGGCGCAACGCACATCTGAAGAAAGAGCGTAGCGGTCGACCCAAAGGTCCTTCCAGATTAATTGGGAGATTGCAGCTGATGTTGACGCAAACCCTAATCCGAACCACACTAATCGCGTCCTCAACATTTTGGTGAAAAATTTAGAAGATAGAAAGAGCAGAAGAAAGAGGAGCTAGAAAGATATTGCCTTGGACTTCATTTTGATTGCGTGATAATGCAATAAAAATGCAGCTACCTTTTTGTTGGATTTAATCTTTAAAGCATTTTTTAAAGCTGACATACTTTTTTTTGGTTAGAACAATATAAATCTAAACTAAATCAAATCAGACTCAAGAGCTTCAAATGCAAATTTTGATTTAGATTTGCCTAGATTTTTTTTTTCTGTTTTTAATAAAAATTCAATATCGTAAAGATTAATTATTTATTATTATTTTCAATAAGATTGATAAAAGGCTAAATTAATTACATTAGAATATTAAATTAACTTGTTATTGAGCTAAGTATAGACCCAAGTGCTGTAATTAGGATGCAATGGAGAGAATTGGTCAGATGAGTTTGGAGCTGAGAATGTTGGATAGCCCACCTACTCTCCAATTTTTTTTTTTTTTTATAAGCATGGCTATTAGTTTTGATACTATAATAAACCTATTAAAGATATACCTTAAACAAGTAAATTTAATCTTACTCCTTAATTATTAACACAGTCTCTTTTAAGTCAAATAACTTATAAATACTTAGTTGTTCATTTTCATTTAGACTTTCAAATGCTTCAAAGATCAAAGATATGGTATAAGGTAGTAAAATCATTGCTCTAAAGTTTTAGATTAAAAATGTGTGAAAATCGATTAAGAATAGTAGATCAATATTCTATATCTCATTCACCTATCACTAACATGTTTTAATAATTCATATTATTTATTCTTTTTGTAGTCGATTTTCTTTAAATTAATCTTTTTAACCATTATTTACACATATTTTTTTAAGGTTACGCATAGTGTGACACTCTTACGATACATACGTAGTATCAATTAATTACATCTATGAGATTTAAGTTTTTAAATCATATAGAAACATAAAAGCCCTTTACTATGATTTTTTTTCTTTAAAAAAATAACTATCTTATATGATAACCTTATATCTTCTAAAATGAAAGGTGTTTACACTATTACAACTAAATTCCTTTTCTTTATTATATAAGTATAGATTTTTCTAGAAGAATAGAAAAATCATCATCATCATCTATTTCTCTAGTATAGTATGAAAATGCAAGTATACTTTGGTGCCTTACATAATTTATAAAACATATTATTCAAATAAAATAAAGGATATAGAAGTAACTACAACAAGTGACATTGGAAATTGTCTCGGCATAATCATGCATCACATGAGTACACTATTATTTGATAACCACTTTATCAGTGAACTACAATATTCCTTTTCTATAATTCTCTACATCAAATATAAAAGGAATGATGCCAACATTGTAGGTTCAATTATGTAACTGGTATTGAATTTTATTACTATTTTAATTTAATTTTACATATAAAATTTGAAATTGCAAACCAAACTTTTGCATGCGAGATTTACCATTTTACCTATATTTGTACTTTTAGATGAAAAATTCTTTGCCATGTTAAATAATAGGGATAATAAATATAGTAGGCAATTGTTTAATTGGATATAATATCTAGCAGTTTCAATATTCAAGTATTAAATTTAATAAATGAAAGTTTGAATAGGTATTAATATTTAGCAATTTTAAACTTAAAAAATTAAATAAACACATAAAATTTCAATAGCAATTATTACATTATCCCAGTTATAAGTTTCCGACATTTTGTAGTGAAGGGAATTTGCGGACGAGACTATAGTAACATAAATAGAGACTTACTGGTTGAAAAAACTCCAGAATGCATTTCGACTTAACATGTTCAGGAGCTACAGTCATGGGCTTAGACGAAGGAAAGCCAATAAGCCTACCTCTATTGGGCTGAATCCGTAAGAATTTAGCTGAGTAGCATGGGCTGTGGATCATAGAGCCAGCCCATTTTACATTTTACATTGTGCCCTCTCCACATGCACATATACACACAAGTTCGTTAGGGGAGAATTTTTACGTTTACATCGTATATAACATGCTGCATCCAACAAAAAAAAAAAAAAAAAAAAGAAGGTAATAATACTAATAATAAAAATACAAAAATTTCCTATCCAAGTTTGTGCGTCAATTCAAGCAAGAAGATTTACGTTTAAGCTAATATGGAAGCTCTCTTGATCAGGTTTTCTTTCTATATATATTTTTTCTACTGTTCAGATTTGTTACATCTTCCATTCATGAGTTGAAGAGTTCACATGCTCCTTTTAATCGTGTGGAAAAGGAGAAAAGAACATGACAACAAGTGGAAATCTGAAATTGTATTCGTCCATACGATTTTAGTTTGGAAAAATTAGTTATTATGCATATTTAGGCTTCAGTTGCTTTTAAATTTACTTCATTTATATTGGTATGCAATCTTGTTAAGCTCAGCTAAGAGGCTGACTTGGATCTATTAGAGGGATAAGGGTTAAGGAGTGAAACCGAGGTTAACTCGGGGTCCAACCGAGGAAAAAAATAATAAAAATATACGACATTTTAATTATAAAAGACATAATATATATATATATATATGAATTTACAATTCTTATTTTAAATAACTACAGTTTACTAGCATGACAACCAAAAATAATTAATTCAAAATCCAAAGCTAAGAAGCTAAAGTCAAATGTAATACTTGAAAAGTAGCAAAGGCTCCATTCAATAGTTAACACATGACTGTGTACAACATAAAATAGAGTACGACATACGAAATACACTTTATTATTGTTATTTGCTAAGAAACATTTACTCTTTACTCTTTACTTATTACTTTGTATGTTTACTTCTTATTTTTCAATTTCTAGTTTTTACCTTTTATTTGTAACTTCGTATTTTAATTTTGTTACTTTAAAAATCAAACATTTGTCTATACATTAATCTTTCGCGTTTTGTACTACTGTGCACGCATTATCCAACAAAGAGAAGGAGCTTTTTTGCTCTTTCTTCGAATTTTTTTCTATTAAATTTGGAGCAATTCAACCTATTTAACCTAATTGGTTCGACTAGATTAACCTAGTCGAGTGAACCAAGTTGTACTAAGTCACTTAAAAATGGGTTTAATTGATGGACCAACTCATTCTAATGGCTAGTTCTAACTCAACCTAGTCTAACCTATCGGACTAATCTGTGTTCAACAACCATGTTTATTTTCATTCAATTTAGGTTATTTTAATTGGAAAATGCTTAAAGCAAAACTAAAGTGAAAACCCCAAACTATCTTAAATAGAAACTAAAGAGGTAGAATATATGTATACACATACACATATATACACAAATATTCTATATGATTTGACATAATCTTTTAGTCTTTAGTTTTCGATACTTATCTTTAGCTGTTAAAATTGTTATAGCATAATGGTATGAACATTAATCTCTTAATAAAATAGATTAGATTCGAATCCCTCTTATCTAATTGTAACATGTGATATAGATGGTATAAATAAATAAATAAATACATAACCTTAACTTAAAGTTTGCAGGTCATGCAATTAATTATGCTTAACTTTGTTGTATAAGATTAAGGTACGATCAAATTTGTTTAGACATACCTTATCTTTCTTGATTAAAAAAAAAATGAAAAATCATATCCATAATACTACTAATTAAACTCTTCTTATGTTATGAAGCTCCAAATAAGCTTTATATGGCATTTTTTATTTTATTTTTTTAATTTGAACCTTTATTAGAATAATGTTGATTAAGTTTTTTTATTTATTATACTAAAGTTTTATGCATCTTTAGCAATATCTTTGTAGAGATTATGGCTAAAAGCGAAGTACTTACTATATGATTATTTTAGAGCCAATGTATATAATCTGAGTTTGGGATAAGAGTGCACTAGAAGTGGGTAAAGAGTTCTTAGATAGTGCATTAGTTATACCATTGACATATCTATATAGATCCATTAATATGAGAAAGGAAGTTATAAGTGACAATTAGAATTAATAATTATCAACCAAAAGCCTCATGTAACAAGACTAATGATGCTATCAAGAGATAGTGTGGGTAGATTAAAGGTGGGAAAGGTAGAGACACTCTTGTTAAATGGGTAGAAAGTAATAGAGGGACTCGCACAATAGGATAGTAGATGATTAATTGAAGTATTGCTTGAATAAGAAAGGGACTTAAAGGGTAGTTGAGGGTTTATTAGAGGAGATCTTGAGTTGCTTCGTGTAGTGTAGATGTATGAGTGTAATTAGAGTAGTCACATGCATGCTACCTACTTAGCGTGCTATACGTGTCTTTAGAGGAGTGATGTGAGAATGCTCCTGATGGGATGATTGAGAGAGAATGACACATGGAGGAGGAACGTCTCTAAGTCTCAAATATATAAGTAACAGACAAGGAAGTCTTAAGAAACCTTAAACATTCCTTACAACTTAAGCGAAACAAGATTGATTCTTTTCCTAAACTAGTGGCTTGATCTTGGAGAGTAAAGTTCTCACATAACAATATTGTTTCTTAGTTTTCTCTAAGAGTTGTAAATGAGGAGGAAATGTTGAGTATTCATAAGCTCTTCGGCAGAACAACATTCATTAGATAATCTTAGTGATTAATGGATAAGATGGGCTTTTACTAATTCCATAATTAACTTAAATGAGTTTGCAAAAGGCCTAAGCTCATAGTCTTCCCATAAGTGCATGAGCTTACCTACGAAAGTTGGGATGCAAATAGACTAGTTAGACGCAGATAGATTGGTCCAATGATTCTTATTCTAAGTCCACCAAAACAAATTACCTTAGATCATCTCAATATAAACTTGACTCCTTAGGTTTTATCACTTAACTCATAGAATTAAGCCCAAATAAACAATGGGCTTAGCCAAATAATTAAAATAATATAATTTGGCCTTTACATTTTGCTCTTTAATCAAAATTCTTAGATAGAGTAAAGTATTTTGGGCATTAATCATTCACTTTGACTAGGCAAATCGCTTCTCAGCACACATGCATTATAAAGTAGTTACATTATTGTTAAGTGTGCTCACATATCCGAGTCTTCATTTGTTGACAAATTAGAACATATGAGCTTAGCATTGATGCTATGAATTTATTCATTGTATGCATTATAAAGTAGTTACGTCATTGTCAAATGTGCTCACATAGCCAAGTCTTCATTTGTTGACAAATTAGAACATATGAGCTTAGCATCGATGTTATGAATTTATTCATTGTATATTTTAGTGTGCACACTTATAGTACCTTCTAATTGCACACATTACATGTGGTCAAGTGACATTACCCCATAGCAATATATGTATTAAATAAATGGCCTTTAATAGGTATTTATCTTTGTAATGGGCATCACCATATTAGGAATAAATTCCTTCATTGCCTCATTGGACATAATTTCAAGACTATTCCTTTTTTTTTTTTTTTCCTTTTTAACTTCCTCCAAAAATTGTTTCTTATGACCAAACATATTTTGAAGCACACTGATATTCTTTTAAAAATTGCTCCAAGTTTTTATGCAATCCCATATAAAATTATTTGAGTGGACTTTTTCTTCAACCCTTCTTCTACTGTCACATACCTTATTTATTATTTACAACACAAGTATATCCCCTTGGTGATTGGAGTAGTGAAGCCCCTAAATGAAGATCTATAAAATATTGGCACGATAGATTCATTCCTTTGACTAATTTATTTATTATCATAGTGGATGGTCAATGGTAATCATTTCTTCCCTTTCACATATAAATGGAACGTAAAGTGCCCTGTAGTGACTAGTAAGAAATATTGTACACTTGTCTATTTATTCTTCTTATTCACTTTCCTCAAATCATGGACACATCCCACATATTTGCTAACCTTTAACACGCATGAATTATATCTTGCTGAAATTACAAACTTTTGCGCTAAGAGAAATGGGAGCCATATATTCATTCACATTTATTGCGGTCTTCTTTCCACTACGCACAATTCAGCTGCCCTCTCTTTGTGTTTTTTTTTTTTTTTTTTTTCTTTTCCATCGAAATTGGAAGTGGAATCTTATAAATTCACGAGGCAGTAATTTCTGAATTCTTAAGTGAATATTAATCCCTTTTTCGTTCTTTATTTATTCATTATTTTTTTGTTTTTGTCACTTGTACGATGATACCTTCCACATATACAATGGACAGATTGTGAGATATAAAGAAATTACTATCGATAACAATCCAACGAATTTTCCAAGTGGACGCTGGTGAATGCTGAGCCACGATACTCTATCTCGCTTCGATAAGTGATTGAAAAGAAGGTAAATAAATCTGCCTTCTTTTATTTCACCATGGATAAACAGAATTTATTGGAATTACGTCAAGCTTGAAATTTTCAGTTTTTATATATATATTTTTTTTAGTCTGATTTACATTGAATCATATACTCATTCAATATAAACCCCTAATTAAAAGTTAAAAAAATTTAGCTCCTTATGTATTTTGAAAAAAATAGTTAGCGTTATCACTAGATTAGGATCCAAAAAAAGAGTTAAATTATAATCAATTGGATAAATTAATTATAACTTAGGTATCAATCTTTAATAAAATCAATTTTTGAAAAATAATTTTGAAAATAGAAATCTTAGATCATGAAACTATCCTATTAAACCCTAAACGAGTACTACTTTTAATTTTCCAAAATTAAGTTTATTTTTCCAAATGCCTTTTTAAAAACAGTACTTATTTACAAGTAAATAAATAAAATTATATCTCCTTGCAAAAAATAAGAAATTGAAATATGATTTAAAATAGTAGGAAAATAAAATTTTTGCATATTTTAAATTGCCCCATAATCGTATACGGGTGCTTTCGTATCCACTATTTGAGATTAGACTTCTATAGTTTGATTGATAAACTTTAATGGGTAGGTGTATTTTGTTTTAAGAAAATGATCATATCTATGTTTTTAATCAATTTAGTGTTATTTAAAGAAATTCTAGAAAAATGGTTTTAATTTTGGTGTTTTACTTTAGGGATAAAAAATCTAAGACAAACCCTAATTTTCAAAAGATTCGTTTATTTTTATTTGTTTAGGAAAAGATTTTTCTAAGTGACAAATTGTCTTCTTTTTTTTTTCTTTCAAGCTATTTTTTTTTTCACTTTTACACTTTTGTCTCACTTTCTTTTTTTTTTATTAGAAAATAAAAAAATGAAGAACTAAAAAATAAGGAAAAAAATAAAATAAACTTCTTTTGTTTATATTATTATTTATCTTTTTTTCTTTTTTTCTTTATATTTATTTATTTGTTTATTTGGATATATTATCATGATGAAAATAAGAGAACCAAAAAACAAAGAAAAACAAAAAGAAAAACCTAGTTGAATTCTCGTGCAAGTTAGAATAGTAGACAAGGGTAGACTCTCGAATTGGCCGATAGGTCGAGTTAGGTTACCTGACCCAATTCACGTGCTTGGCATGTGCTTGACATGAGGAGGAGGAACTAAGTGGTGGTAGACATCTCAAGGATGGATGTTGGCTCCAAAATGACTAGGAAAACCTAGGTTCATGTGTTTCTTATTAAAAATGGGGGGTTTAGTTAAGTTTCCTTGGTATTTCGAGGTGGTGCAAGGTGGTTAGGTCATGATGGCAATTGGGTTGCACATAATGGTGGTGCATAATGTTTGATAGGGTACTGGGTTATTAGTTTTTGACCATTATGAGCTCAATCGTTGTGGTAATTTTGACTAAAGAGAGGTGTGGCAATGGTTTTTGAGTAGAGGTGGTTACGCCTTAAGGTTTAGGAGCTTAGTGTTGCTCGTAATGGAAAGGGAGCATGGCAATTTGTGTGAAAGGTCAGGTTTAAAAGCTTATGGCTTAAGGAACTTGGCTGTGATGGTGGTTTTGCTGAAAAACCACTGTCCTTGCATGACAAGCTATAAAGAGATGGTTACGAAAAACCTAGAAAAAGAATGCTAATAGCATTGTGTATGGAGTGGATTGGGTGTAAACTTGATAATTAAACAAGCATAAGAAAGGTATATTTACAAATCCGAGCTTGAATGAAGAAGGAAATGGTCATTAATGGCTAATTTGACTAAGAATGCATAGCTTGAGTGATCTTTGAAATTTGGGAAAGAAACTCGAATTTGAGTATAATGTGAGCTGTATAGGAGTGGTTCGAGTCTTGGGGAGTTTAATGGAAGCTTCGATAACTTCTTTTCATGTTTAAATTTGACATATATTACAAGAGTTAGAATCTTGATTTTTTTTTTTCCTTATTTTCGACACTGATTTCAATGGGTAAATGAATTAATTTAGTTTAGTTTTTGGGTTTAATGCAAACCATCTCATGTAATCTTCATGGTTTCACCTTTAATTTGGTAAAATCATAGAGAAATGGACAAAAGATCAAAGATCAAAGAGTTGTTGGGGAAGGGAAAATATGTGAAGAAGATAGAGCCAAAACACTGCAATTGACTCGTGTATCCATTTGAGCCCTTTAAAGAATTTAGGGGAATTAGGTTCCTAATTATTGCTCTTATTGGGATGTGATATATCTTTCAAGACTTTTGTTAAGCATTAGAGCCTAATTTTTAGGCTTTACTTTTTCTCTCTTTTTCCTTTTCCTTTTTTTCTTTTTTCAATTCTCTTGTTGTTTCTTGCCCCTTTCTTTTTTTCTTAGCCCAAAAAGTGATCATTTCGCTAAAGTCTTTAGATTGTGTGTATCTTATAAGCTCTTCTTTATTTCAAGAAAATAAATTATAAAAAAACAAAATTATCCTTGGATTGATGCCATTAGGGTAAGCAGTAACTATTTTTTATCATTTTCTTCTAATTATAACCCTAACCTCTTATTTATCCTATTGTAAGATGGTTCTTGATAGGGCTTAAATTTGAAAACACACCAAATTGGTTTAGTAAGATTGATGGAGCATAATTTTGTTTGGGATTTGAAAATGAATGCTGGACTTCATTTTGATATGTATATCACATTCAAAATGGACTCTTTTAAGGAATTAGTCTAAAAATCCTCACCATAATATCACTCGACTTTCAAAGTGTTAAGGGTTAGTGTATGAGATCTAGTTTGCCTCTTTTCTTTCTTAACCTTTTAAAAGTGAGTTACCATTTCCATAGGTATGAGCCAATATTGATTTGCCTTAGGGTAGAATTTGACTTTGCCCCTTAATTTCTTGAAAATGTTCCTTAAGATATGCTCCAATGTGAAACGATACCTTTCATTCAATTTGAGTTCAAAATTAAATTTCGAAAGACCAAATGTCTCGAATCTTATGTGTTCATGATGGCATAAGTAGATAATTGCCTTAAACTTATAAGTCTTAATGCCTTTTGGCTTTCATGTTTGTTTTATGGACCTAGTTCTTTAGACTTGAGTAAGCTAGTATTAATGTCTTTTGAGGTGAAGGAGTTATGAGCTACCTTTTTCTTTGGACCAGGGTTAAGCTCAATGAAGTTTCCTCGCATTTTAACAAGACTAAGGTTTTATTTGGCTTTATGTTTTGACTTTATTTATGGTAGAGCTTGGCTTTCTCAATAGACTAAGGTTTCTATTTTAAGTTAGCTACTTTAATGGGTTAAGCGTTTTGTGTTAGGGTTGGTTGCCTTGATAGGCTAAGGGTTCGTGTTTTGGTTGGCTACCTTAACAGGCTAAGGGTTCGTGTTTCGGTTGGTTATCTCAATGGGTCAAGGGTTTGTGAGTGGTTGGCTGTCTCAATAGGTTGAGGGTTCATATTTGGGTTAGTTGCCTCAATAGACCGAGGGTTTGTGTTTTATCCCGAGTCCTTATAAGAATTTCGACCATTAACAAATTTCTCTTTTATTTTTTTCTTTCTTCTTCTTGTTTTTTGTGAGAGAGAAAGATAAGCCTTTATAGAAACCAAGTGATCTAATTACAAATAAAGACAGGGATTTTGGGGTTCTATTTGCAAGCTTATGGATTTTATTTACATTTCCTTGAGTGAGAGAGAGATGGTTAGATGAATGCTATTGAATGATTATTTACACAAGGGGAATACTAAGGCATGCTAAAGGGAACTTATATTATCTCAACAAATTGTACAAAGGAAAAAAAAAGAAAAGAAAAGGAGCTTAACATTTATTTCCATTATTATTCAATGAAACTTAACATTTATTCTAGGCCCTTTAGCCACAATCTGAAAAACCTTAACCTAACTCTTGTAGTTGAACTTTAAGGTCTTTTAGCATTTCCCAAGTTCTTCCAAGGACTTGTTCAAGAAGGGCTTTTAAGGCCTGGTTGTAAGTTTTAGAACATTCAAGCTTCTCTCTCAAATAAGCAATCTCAACTTATAGTAATTGTTCGTAAATCCTAAGGAAATTCTATAACCTATCGATTCTTTGATTGTTTACTTGTTGGTCACTTGCTATTATCTATAGGCTTAAACATTTCATGGATAAGAATCATTTATTAATAACAAAATAATACACCTAGAAGCATGCAAATGTTAGAACCATTGGGTTAATACTTCATTCCTTAAGTTGCAACCCTACTATTAATTCGGTGGCTACAAAACTTTTTATAAAAGAATAGGTACAAAAATTGATTGCATTTCTAAGTCACTCTAACATTAGTAGGGTTGCACCTTTTAGGAGTAGTGTATTAACCTATGGTTTAAGGGAAGTACATGTGATTAGAGTATATTCTAAAAGTTCTTAAACTTTGTAACGTTACATGTTTTCGAAGAGTATTGATCATATCGAAACTTAAGCGAGGTAACCTAATTAGTCATGAGCAGTGGTTACCCTACAACACTTAAAACCTACATAATGCCCTCTATCTTGAGATCTTAAGATGATGTGAATTTAATTAAGTTATCCCACTTAAGCTTCGGCTTGTTAAATTTCTTGTTGGGATTCTGCTATTCTTGTTTTTTTTTTTTTTTCTTCGTGGTCTTCTTTTTCTTAGAACAATTCATACTCCCTTTTTTCTTTTCTTTTTTTTTTTTATTTTATAATATCCCGAATGAAGCATATAAACGTGGCCTTGTGATAAATATTGAATAGTGCTTTTATTCTGCAGCACGCCTGTTTGTGAAGAAGTCCCATGCGCGTTCTCATGTATAATGAAAACAAAACACTTCTATCCTTTTACTTGCATGGAATTTCGTGCACATTCAATTCTTCCATATGTTGCTGATTTGTTGACATCAAATTATATATATGTATAATATATATGGTCTGATATGGAACTGGATGCATGGACGTGTATGATATGCTTCAAAACTGACCAGCCACGTCTGATTTGACGTCATCAACATATTGTGTGAAGCTCTCTTTTTTCATTACTTTATTTCTATTTTATTTATTTATTTATTTATTTATTTTACATATACCTTTGTCTTCTTTTGTTCGTTCCGAACTTGCATGAAAACCAGATACTGGGGGCTTTTAGATTGACAAATCTTGGACGATCTTGCTTTGCACTATGAGAAACGGCTCATAGACCTTATTTCTTCAATATGTTTCCTTCGTACTGCGTCGGGGAATGTATGTATGAATGTATGTGTGTGTATATATATATATATATATATATATATATATATCTTGATATTTTTTCTTCCAAGTACGAAACGCTATATTTTGATAGTACAAAATGAAAGGATGCACACAAACAAGCAAATGATTTTACAAGACCAACTCATTTGCTCTTTCACTGTTCGCAGCCTGCATGTGCATGTGCATGCATGGATTTCCTCCTTAATTTCTTATTATTTTTTTCTGGTATAATTCGTGCTCCTTTCCCTTCGTGTTTTACAAGCCGAAACGCTTTGTAGTAGACATACTTGTGTCTGGCTTGACAGGAACTCCTCACAACATATGAGTCATCTATCTTTCTCACTCTCTTTCTACTTTTTTTTTTTTCTTTTTTTTTTAGATCATTGAAAATAACCATGAGACCGAATCTTTATTCCTAATCACGCAAAATGAATACTAGTCCCCGGAGCCACATCCAATTTATCCAAATTGCTAACAGTAAATAGCCCCACTTCATTGATAATAATGCTAGGAAGCTGATCGTTGGATGCCATATTGCCATTCTCATATAGATCTACACTTGGGACTCAAATAGTCGATAACGATTTTTAGATTGCGTCCTATTGTCCCGTTCTAGACTCAACAAGGAATTCCCTATTGAAAGCCATCCTTTTGAGCGAGGAAGTTTAATCTTAGAAAGCCATCCCGATGAATCGTAGTCGAACCTAGCATATGTAGATAGCTAATTGTTAATCCGCTTTTCGTGATTGACTTAACTGAATTAATGCCCTCTCTTTCTGCTTTGATTTTCCGGTGATCTCTCATGATGCATCTTTTCTTGTAATTGGTCATGGTTTGAATCGTGCGGTTGTAAACCGACTCGGGAAAAGTTTTTTCGTTTTTTAATTCACCGACTATCCAATATAATATGCTTCATAGATATTGCTTTTGATATTCCTTGAACGGCCATGTGGTCCGCGTGCTTTTAGAATAGATGGTGAAACTATATTCTCTACGTGTGTTGTTGAACTTGAGTGAGTTCTTTCTTTAGCTTTTGTTTGCTTATACTACTGCTGGTCATGTTTGCATGAAGGTACCTTGCATATTAAAATGTCATCATCATAACACTATAATTTTGGTTCTCATAATTTTCCTATTTTTTCTTTTTCATGATAACCTATAGAAGACACGAGGCTTCATTACTGAAATAGTAGCTCTTCGAATTGGATAAAGTCCTCCTATTGCCAATTGGTGAGTCTAGCTCGTACTAGCAATAATGGTGTGACTTCGGCGATTTATTTCAATTTCTTATCTTCAAGAATAGAGTAGTGTTGCACTCTAATGGCAAAAGAAATGGAGAATAACCAAGGTCAGAGCACAAAAGCAATCAAACAAAAGGACTTATAAGTATGTCAAGGCGGACATCCACCATTAGTCTTAGGTCCTTGGGATAAGTGGTTGGATGAAACCATTTTTGAAAATGCATTCTAGGACAAGATCAAGCATTGAAAGACTTGTACAACATCTTGGACCGATGGCAAGCTTTAGCTTATAAAGTGCAAGCCTCGCATTGATTCTAAAGTTATTATCATGGGAGATTCAGTGTTATGTTTCAAAAATGAGATGGGAGAGTTACCTCTCTTTAGCACCCAATTTGCATTCTTAAGAGAGCTACCATCCGGATGGGATGATTGGGTGAAGTACATTATGAAGAAGTCGGAATATGTGGTTTTTCTACAGAGAGCTAAAGTCCTCTAAGTTATTGCCACCTCTATATAGTTGTGGTTCCCATATATGAGTGGAATAGAAGTGTGGTGAGCCATTGTTTTTTGGTGGAGTGTTTAGACCTACATGTTTATGACTTCCTAAGGGGAGATAACCCTAATACTGGAACATGTAGCCATACTCTTGAGCTTGAGTAGCTATAGGACAACCAATATTGTTGCAACAATGATCTCTCACAAGGAGCATAGCTTTCAAATATCCTTAATGGGGGCCCTAAAAGCTGCTGGTGCTAAGAAGAAGAAATCGTACTTTGCTTCTTAGCTTGCATATTTCTTTGAGGAAAGAAGGAATGATATGCCTCAAGTCTTAGGCCTAAGTCAAGGGAAGGAGCGAGTATCTTAATGTATGTTTATGCACATGATCTTATTTCTTTTGATTGCATCTTCTACTCATACATTCATCTGTTGGCTTTTTAGGTATGAACTTGTAGCTTTTGTCTCATTCTGGCTCTCTTAGTTTGAAAGCGTGAGTCTACAACTATCCCTCTTGGCCATATGCATTACCTATGATGAGCGCTTTGATTTAAGCCCCTTTTATCTTAGCTCACTATTCTAGCACTAAGACTTGTACCATAAGTTTTCGTGCGTTTGAAAGGTTGATACGTGAACATTTTACATGTAGACATAACATTCCTTCATCTTTTTTTCTACAAGCAATTTCGAAGACACTTTACTCCTCCTATTGTGAATGAAGACGATGACCCTACTTTCCCTAAATTATAAGCTTGGGTTGGGGGAACGATTAATCAATCACTCCTATAACTCATCAACCTTGAAGGTGTATTTAGGTTTTGCCTTATGTAAGGCAATTCCTAAGTTATGAAGACAACAATGGATTTTGTCCTCTTAGTATGAAGATTGGGGTAACTTTTGTAGAAAAGCAAGAGATCCTCCATGATTTTGAAGCAAGGGTTCTCTTGTAGTGCATTCCAAGGAACTTACCATCCTTACTTGATAACAAAGATCAGGCTGGCTACTTCTTAGAACAAAGGGTCATGGTATACTCTCCTTATTAGGTCACACGTCAATGTAGTTTTAACCAAGGGGTACCTTACCTCATTATTGCCAATAAGAGCTTCAAGTCCTATTCACAAAGTGACTTTAGGAAGATTCATCCTGGGGAGCAACAACAATCTATTCCTTCTACTAACAACTCTAAGGTAGCTTCTAATGGTTAGCTGGCACATTAGTCAAATTGCTTTGTTGTCTTTTGGGCTTATGTCATTGCTTCGATAGATAATACACTTCCTATAACCATTCCATATTGTTATGAATTCTTCCTTAGACTTCCACCACCTTAGATCTCAAGCCATTAGAGATGGTCCAAGGAGCTATTATGTAAGCATTCAAACCATTAGGATCTCCAACTAGGGTGAAGGGAATGAAGCCAATTTAAAATCCAAGAATAGTCACCCACTACCTCTACAAGTAGATTCTAAACGATGCAAGAGAGTAGTTATTCAAGAGGTAACAACTTTAGTTACATCCTTCTATTATGCATACATTTCTTTTTTTTTTTATTTGACTCTATTTCTTTTTTCTCACTTGATTTCATTGGTTGAGAGTAATTCTCCTTTAGTAGCCAATGCAAGAGGAAATGTTGTAGTCTTAGGCTTTAAGCTTCACTCAAGCAATCCCACCATACCATTAGTAGCTTCAAATGAGGGAAATGATGATGAGGAGTTGGTAGACTATGGGAAATCTCTAGTCTACTTTGAAGATAATAATGGTAGTGATGATAGTAGTAGTATTAAAGAGCTTAACGATTCTTCTTGATGTGCTTAGGAGCTCAATTATTACTAAGGCTTATTGTAAGAGCTGAGAAACTAATGAGTCCTTCGAAAAATTGAAGAAAATAGAGTCAATAGGTCAACGAATGGAATATTGTAGCTGACGTGAAGCTACTCAAAGGATACAACCCACCAACGAACACAACATGACTTAAATCTTTACTTGATATGATACACAAGTTAATGTCAAGGTCCATCCTCCATGAATCTTAAGCTACTCAGCAGGATTAGATAAGAGTGTAAGAAAATAGATTTGGAGAGGGTTATCTCACAAAAATAAGTATATTCAATTCTGTAAAGAATGTAAGATGATTCTAGCTACAAGGAGAATGAACTATTTATAATAAGTCCCTAAGGTAACATTACAACTAAAGAAAATTATAAAAAGGCATACATAAAAAGGGGATTCATAGTATATACAAAAAAGGGTGAATAGCACAAATGACAAAAAAGGGAAAGAAAAAGGATAAGTGGTATCTTGTTAATGGATTTATACTAAGGAATCTTTGGGCGTAGTAGCTAAGTTGGATCATGACATGGCAGTACTACGTTACCAAGACGAGTAAGGAATGCCGTAAATATTAGAGGTAGGCCGAAAGAGATGTTCTTAACCAGCAAGAGCCTAAGTCTCGGCACTTGGTAGGAAACTCTCAGCAATTGAAGGTTTGAACAGGACTTAGTGTGCAGGGCTTGGGTCCTCATCACTCGATAAAATGTTCCTGGCAAGGGAGAAGTTAGTGTCGGCATAAGGGTCAGAGCAGAGTAGGGTATACTCACTTAAAGCTCTTAAGGAGTTTAGCTGCCATTTTGTTGTATACTGTTTCTCATCCTCAGCAGGGTAATGAGAGAAAATTCTTTAGGTAAGTAACTAAAGGCCTTAGAGGCGTACGAGGGTGAGAAGACCAGTGGTTGGTAGTTTATTAATTCCTTAGAGTTGTTGAAGATTTGCTCTTAAATCTTGGCTCTCTTCTTCATCAAGTACATAGGGTGTCAGGTCAATCACATTAAAAGTAGCAAATATACCGTACTTGTCGAGCAGCTCAAGTTCATATGCATTATCGTTGATGTGCTTAAGGGTCTTAACATGTCTATTTAATTTGGAGGAAAGCTTGTTCATTCTCTTCCTGGGGAAATGCTCCTTGCTAAGGTAAACCTAGAGAAGGTCTCTAAGGCTGTAAACCACTCATCTATTTTCTCGGCTTCCTTGCTCCTTCTATCAGGTTATAGTTTGTGCTAGTTGTTTGGCAAACTTTTGATACAACTTTTTGAATTCCTTGGTGTACTACAGGCTGGATTGACTTTCCTATTGAATGGCCGAGTTGGTAGCCATATCTAGGGGTAAGTTCAGGTTAAGTCCATAGATGACCTCAAAAGATAACCTTCCTATTAAGTTGCGAATGGATCGATTGTAAGAGAACTCAATAATAGGTAGGAATAGGTCTTAATCAAGTAAGTTCTTCCTAACAGTTACTTGTAGAGGGTTACCGATCATCCTGTTTATTACCTCAGTTTGGCCGTCTGTCTGAGGGTGGCAAGAAGTATTATACATAAGCTTAGTACGGAGTTTCTTCCATAAGGTTTTCCAGAAGAAACTCATGAACTTTGAGTCATAGTTGAACATAATACTTCTCGACAATCTATGTAATTGCACAATTTCTTGCATAAAGAGGTTAGTGACAAATAAAGCATAATTGGTTATATGGCAGGGAATGTGATGGGAAACAAGCTACTAGCCTTTTGACTTACAGCTGAGCCCAAGGACTAGAAGGCTTGATGAGATGAATTCTTCTACTCTAGTTGACTCTTGCCAAGGCCGAGGTCGAGTACTTTCTTGCTGAGTGATTCCTTAAGCCGTGCTAAATGACTGCTAATCTCTTACGAATAGAATGCCGAGAAACGGATGACTAAGACAACATCCAATTCTCTCTCATACCTGACCACTTACTCAGCATCAACCTTGTCGTCATGCCAAGAGAGAGACCCTAAACTACATAATCCATCCATACTAGGACAAGCCAACCAGCCATACTGCTTTATTCGCATCTTCTAACAATCTCACCAATACATCATCCCCACGTGTACAAGACCATGTGTAGAATTTGCCCCACTAATTATTGCTTTTGTGAATATTCATTTTTACCCTTTTGTATTGTTGTACATTAATATTTTAGGCAAACACCCATTTTGTCCTTTTTCTTTTAGGCAAGTTGTCCTAAATTTTTAGGTATAAATACCCTTTGTATTTGTAAGCTGTAGATAGACACATTATCATTTAATAAACTTTAGCATCACTTATCTTTTCTCTTAAGCAAGGTTAAGTGTCGAGTAACCTTACCGAACCAATTCGTGCGTTTTATCGAATTATGTCGTGAGTTTTCGAAAGTCGCATTGGTGGCTCTTATCTTCTGAAGCTGTTTGTAGGTTTTGCTTAGCTTTCATCCATCACTGTTCTTTGCACATTTTCCTCATTACTCCTTTTAAGCTTTCTGCAAGTTTAGACTCATCCAACGACCAGCCTTGTTAGTTCTTGGTTACGGTTCACACCATCTTGGTATCAGAGTGAAGGTTTTGTTTGAGTTGATGTGTGTTTTTGAAGTTCTGTTATACTTTATTTTGCGTATGTAGAACAAAGTAAGTTATTGTGTTTATTTGAGTGATGTGTTGTTAACTGTTAATTTCCTCAATGTTTGTCTAAGCTTTGAATTTGTGGGGAAAAATGACTGACCCAAGTATGAATGTTAGTATTGGCAATGACAATGGAATTGTTCACCGTGGATGACAATCTCATGGAATTCCTAAAAGTACTAACGAGAGACTTGATGAGGTCGCTAACCTCTTGGTGGATTTAACCCGAGCTATCTATGTGTTGTCTTATAGACCTACCGAGGCTGTACAAAGTACTCAACAAGTTGCTCAGCCTATTAGAAGTTAGATCCCAGCTCAACCCGTTCGAGGTGGAGGAGTAAGCGGGTGAGTAAGGAGAAGAATTAATTTGGCAGACATAGGAGACAAGGAAGAAGAAGAGTATTTCGAAGAAGAATGTATACAAATCCCTAGAGCATCCAACCGTGTGAAGCGTCAGATCCTGAGTTTTAATGGATCTAAGAATATTGATGAATATCTAGAATGGGAAAAGACGGTGGAGCATGTGTTTGAATATTATTAGTACGAGTATTATGAGAAAGTGAGAATTGCTGCCATTATGTTCTCCGAATATGCCACCATGTGGTAGAAAAATTTTCAAATGATGAGGAGACAAGAGGGCTATCGAAAGATTAATACTTGGCCCGAGATGAAGAGAATACTTAGAAATAGATTCATGTTAAAAACTTATCTTCAAGATACTTTCACTCGGCTTCAGGAGATAAGACAAGGAGGCCGAACTATTAACAAGTATGTTCAAGAGTTTCAAATGCTCATGATTCGTTGTAAGGTGGAGGAACCACCAGCTCAAACTATGTCAAGATTTATTACTAGACTGAGAGGTGATATTTAGGACGTTGTGGAGCTTTAATGATTCACTAGAATGGATGAAGCTGTTAAGATTGCCTAACGAGTGGAGAGGTAGAAAAAAGGCCAAGTACCGACCAAAACACCTACTAGTTAACCTGGATAGGGAAGTCACTGAACTTTGCTAAGTAGTGAGCCTAGCAAAAGGTTGATGTCCGAGCCGAGTAGGAAGACCAATCCAACAATGAAGTACTAACCTAAACTTATGAGAAGGGGAAAGGGTCTGGAAGGAAGATGAGCTAGATCCAATGTTTCAAGTACTAAAGGTTCAGACATATGGCTGCTTAGTGCTCGAACTGAAGAACGATAGTCATCAAAGGAGAGGTCCTGAAGCTAGAAGTAGAAAGTACGAATGAGGAACCCAAAAAGGAGGAGGTTCCTGTAAAGAAAGAGTTGATTGAGGAGGACGTGTTTGCTAAGGACTTGGATAAGTTAATCATGGTTGCCTGATACACTATGAACATAGAACCCTTACGAGAGGAGGAGCAAAAAGAGAGAATTTGTTCCATACCACTTACAAGGTGAATGATCAGGTGTGTACCCTCATCATGGATAGTGGAAGCTGTACCAATGTAGCATCAGCTGATCTTATTTCAAAACTAAAGTTGCTGACTATTGCACATTTGAAACTTGACAAGTTGCACTAGTTGAGTGAGAAATGAGCATTACATGTCACTTTGTAAATACTACTACTTATCACTATTAGGAACTACTCTAACTGGATTCTCTATGACATACCTAATGTGTACTTCCTACGTGTTGTTAGGTAGACTATAGTTATTTGATAGGAGAGTTATACATAATGTCTATAAGAACATGTATACGTTTGAGAAGGATGCTATCGAGAGAAGTTAATAAGTTGTGGACAAAACTTGCTCATAGATCAAATAAGGCTTTAGTGATGAGTAGAGCCAAGCTCCGAGAGGCCATCAATGCTGATGAGTCAACCCTCTTGATGGTAAGGTGACTATTGGAAATGAAGGAGTGGGGTGAGCTACCTCAGGAGATCAAAGAGTTGTTAGATGAAAATGTCGACCTGTTTCCAGAATAGTTACTGGAGGGGTTGCACCCAACTTAAGGTATAGAGCATTGCATTTATGTAGTACTCAGTGTCGTACTGCCAAATAAGCTAGCTTATGAAATGAATCTCGAGTAGGCTTCTAGGCTCCAATGTCAAGTCAATGAGTTGTTAGAAGGAGGCTATGTAAGAGAGAGTCTTAGCATTTATGTTGTACTGGTGCTTCTGGTACCAAAAAAGGATGGAATCTAGCAAATGTGTATAGATAGTTAAGCCGTTAACAAAATTACGATCAAATATAAGTATTTGATCCTGAGGCTAGAAGACATGTTGGATGAACTAAGTGGAGCCAGGATTTTTAGTAAGATTGATCTTAAATCTGGTTACCATCAAATCTACATAAAGCTAGGGGATGAGTGGAAGACTGTGTTTGAGACTCGACATGGACTTTATGAATGGATGGTCAGGCCTTTCGGCTTGTCGAATACCCTGAGCACTTTAGTGAGACTAATGCACCATGTTCTAAGACTTCTCATAGAGAAGTGTGTCATGGTTTACTCTAACGACATCTTAGTCTACAACGCCAACATACTGAGTTACCGTGAACATCTCAGAGCAATCTTGGATATCCTCTATGCTAAGAGACTATTTGGTAATATAAAGAAATGTTGCGTTTGCTAGGAGGAAGTTGTATTCTTTGGCTATCTTGTCAATGGAGGAGGCTTATAAGTTGATGATGAGAAGATTCGAGCTATTGTCAAGTAGTTAACTCTTACTACTTATGTAGACGTGAGAAGTTTCCATAAACTGGCTTCATTCTATAGGCGGTTCATTAGGAATTTCAGTACCCTCACTGCACCACTTACCGGGTTAACAAAGAAGAACATCGACTTCTAGTAGGGAGAAAGGGAGGAGAGGAGTTTTGCTAAGATAAAAAAAAAAAAAGATTGATCTCCACCTCGGTGTTAGTATTATTTGACTTCAACAAAATTTTTTAGTTAAAATGTGACGCGTCAGGCATTGAAATAGACACTGTCCTAATGTAGGAAGGCCAACCAATTGCCTTCTACAGTGAGAAGCTTTGAGGACCCAAGTTAAATTACTTTATGTGTGACAAAGAACCTTTAGCATTGATCTAAGCACTACAAATGTGGCAGCACTATTTATTGCTGAGAGAATTTGTCATATATACTAAAAATGAATCGTTGAGCTACCTTTAAAGTAAGACCAAATTGTCGAAGCGATAGGCAAGATAGGTTGAATTCCTTGAAGAATTCAATTTTGTAATAAAATACAAGTAAGGAAAGAGCAATATAGTTGTAGATACTATTTCCAGAAGGCATGCGCTTTTATCTGTACTATAGACTCAGCTATTTGGGTTTGCAAGTATTAAGGAGTATTACTTTGAGGATCCACACTTTAGACCCATACTTGCATAATGTATTGATGGAAGAATAGTAGACGAGTACCGTATAGAGAATGGTTACTTGTTTCGAAGTAGGAAACTGTACATGCCGACTTATTCCCTAAGGGAGTTGTTGATCAGGGAAGCTCATAGTAGAGGACTCTCCGGACATTTTAGAGAAAGGAAGACCTATGAACTGTTGAATGGCCAATTCTTTTAGCCGAGAATAAGGAGAGATGTGTACCGAGTTGTTGAAAGTTGTGTCATGTGCAAGAAGGCCAAGTGTCGAGCTGAGCCGAGTAAGGGAAAGTAATGCCCCTACCTAGGTCGTCTACCAAATTGAGCATGGACTTTGTTCTCGAATGCTCCGAACTACCTAAGGCAAAGATTATGTAATGGTCGTTGTAGATAGGTTCAGTAAGATGGCACACTTCATACCCTGTACCAAGACTAACAACGCTTGGGCTATTGCTTCTCTTTTTAAGCTATTTCTAGAGAACCTTATGGTGTCGGTTGGGACCAAATTACTCTTTAGTACCTCGTGTCACCCCCAAATTGACGGCCAAACAGAGGTGGTTAATTGCACTTTGGGATGACTGCTCCGAGCTGTAGTGAGCAAGAACTTAGCTAATTGGGACGTCTACTTGCTAATGGTTGAGTTTACCTACAATTGAATAATACATAACACCACTAAGTAGATTTCCTTCGAGGTGGTCTATGGATTAAATCTCGAGTTGCCCATCGACTACGACCCTATACCAGTACCCGCACAAGAGGACCCTGACGCCTTGACCAAAGTACAATCTCTTTAGCATATATACAACAAGGTCACTCGGTATATCAACTAAGCTACTAAAAGAATACGGGAGAAAATCAAGGGTAGGATGGCTAAGCAATTCCAACCAAGAGTCTTGGTATGGTTCTACCTTATTAAGGAACGATTCTTGAGTAGGAGGAAGAAAAAATTACCCAAACGGGCTGAAAGACCTTTCAGAATCCTCTAGAAAATCAATGACAACACCTACAGGTTAGAGTTGCTAAAGAATTGTAGGGTTTCCAACACCTCCAGTATTACCGGCCTTAGTCCATATCACCCTAATGGAGAACTGATTGAAAACCATCTGGATTTGATCCCAAATCTAAATCAACCCAAAGGGAATGATGAGAATCAAGCTATTGGCCTTTTGACCCGTAGCCGAGCCTAAGGACTGGAAGGCTTGACGAGACAAATTCTTCTACTCCAACCGACTCTTATTGAGGTCAAGTACTTCCTTGCTAAGTCATTCCTTAAGCCGTACTGAATGACTGCCAATCTTTCATGGATAGAATGCCAAGAAAGGGATGGTCGAGACAACATCCAATTCTCCCTCATACTTGGCCACTTACTTGGCATCACCTTAGTCGCCATGCCAAGAGAGAGACCTCAAACTACATAATCAATCCTGACTCAAACAAGCCAGTTGGTCATACTGTTTTGTCAGCATCTTCTAACAACCTCACCAATATAGCATCCCTATGTATATAGGACCACATGTAGAACCTACTAATTATTGCTTTTGCGAATATTAATTTGTTCCCTTTTGTATTGTTGTACGTTACTACTTTAGGGTAACACCCATTTTATCTTTTCCCTTTTAGGTAAGTTGCTCTAAATTCTTGGGTATAAATACTCTTTGTATTTGTAAGTCACAGATAGATACATTATCATCTAATATAGTTGAGTATTTTTTCCTTCCTGGTATAAACACTGTTATTTTACGCTTGGTATTACTCTTATCATTTCCCTTAAACAAGGTTAGGTGACGAGTAACCTCATTGGACCAATTCGTATGTCATATCGAATTGTGCCGTGAGTCCTTAGAAGTTCCATTGGTGCGTCATATACTGTGGAGCTGTTCGTGGGTTTTGCCTAGCTTTCATCTGTCACTGTTCTTCGTGCATTTTCCTCATTACTCTTTTCAAACTTTCTACAAGCTTGGACCCATCCAATAACAAACCTTGTCAGTTGTTGGTTACGATTCACACCAAAATGCAATAGCTCATCTTGCTGAACTAATAGACTACAACCATAATTGAGTCATGTCTTCTCAGCGTTTGGGGAAGGCTAATCATGAAATCTATGCTTAGGTCGGACTATGGGTGCTTAGGTATAGGTAGGGGTGTGACTCTCCATATGGCTTTTCCTTCCCTTTTGCATGTTTACATACCTTGCACCTCTAAAGAATTGAGTACACATCTTTCATTATCTTAGGCTAATAGAAGTGTTTTTTTAATATTCCAGCCATCCTTTTTTCTCTAAAATGGCCAGCTAAGCCTCTAGCATAAGCTTTCCAAATAAGTAGCTCTCTAGCCGAACCGCTCAATACACAAACCTACTTACCCTTCGTTAGAAACCTTTGGCTTAAATAGAACCCATCTACAATTCCAACATTGCTCTTGGCCACTAAGGGCCCAAAATATGGATCATGTTCATACTGATGGGGTAGTGTTCCAAATCTAAGTACCTTGGCCTACATAGTCATGATAAGGATATGACAACGAGAAAGAGTGTTAGGCATCGTGTTTGTGCTCCCCTTCTTATACCGGATGATGTAGCAGAAAGACTCCAAGAACTCAACCTATTTAGCTTGACACCGAGAAAGTTTTTGTTGCCCTTGGAGGTGTTTGGGAGATTCATGATCTAAGTAGATGATGATTTTTTTCGGCAATTGGTAATTTAAGGCATTCCAGTCAGTTTCTCACTGAAATAGGCAATAGGTCAGTGTTCCTACTTAAGGATAACACCGATGCTGACTCTAGATGCGACACATTCTACCTCAAAAACTTTCTCAAAGTCTGGTAAGGCAAGTACTAGCCTGATATCAACTTGGATTTTATGTCTTCAAAGCTCTTCTCAGCTTTCTCCGATTACTTAAACTTACAATTCTTCTTGGTCAGTTCGGTTAATCGTGCAGCTATAGAACCGAAGTTCTAAATGAATTTTCGATAGAATGAAGCTAGATCATGGAAACTCCTGACTTCTGTAGCATTAGTCAACAACTTTCTCGTCATCCACTTAGACTCCTCCCTCCAAAACAGTATATCCAAGGAATACGATTTTGCTCTAGCAAAACACTCATTTCCTCAAATTGCCAAATAACCTCTTAGCACAAAGAATATCAAATACTATTCTTAAGTGCATAATATAGGAGGCAAGGTTAGAACTGTAAACCATAATGTTGTCGAAATAGACTACAACATATTTGCCCATCAGTGTCCTCAACACATGATTCATGAGCCGCATAAGAGTATTCGGCGCATTTGTTAGACCAAACAATATCACCTACCACTCGAACAGACTATCCTTTGTTTTGAAAAATGTCTTCCATTCATTGCCAAGCCGCATTTGTAACAGCTATCTAATGATAGCTACATTTTAGGTCAATTTTTGAAAAGATGCAAGCACCATGTAACTCATAGAGCATGTCATTAAGTCGTAGGATCGAGTATCAGTATTTAATAGTAATCTTATTGATGGCTCGGCTGTTAATGCATATTCTCTATGATTTATCCTCTCTTAACATTAGCATAGCTGGTACAGTATAGGGGCTCATGCTCTCATGAACATATCTTCAATCTACTAACTTGTCTTCTTACTTCTTCAGCTTGACTACATGCTCAGGATTGAGCCTATAGGCAAGTCAATTCAGCAGCACAGCTCTTGGCTAAAGGTCAATGTAATGTTTAATGCCTCTTAAAGGTGGTAAGCCTTTCAGCATCTCGATAAGAAATAAGTTGGCATACTCCTGTAGTAATATCTACACTTTGGTATGTAAGCTCTCAGCTTCTCTCAACTCCAAAAGTTTCTTGACTAAAAGGAGCACACACTCCTTAACCTTGACTTCATGGGAAAACTGAGTGTAGGAAATCACTAAGGACTTCTGTTGTAGTGATTTAGCAACCTTGTCTTGTGCCTCTTGCACTTCTTTAGGACTCATAAGGGTCAGTATAACCTTCTTCCCATCCTTTCAAAACATATAGGTGTTCCTATATCTATCGTGTAATATCCTCAAGTCAAATAGCCGAGGTTGGCCATGTAGGATGTATGAGGCACATATAGGAAGGATGTTACATAACACTTCGTCCTTGTAGCTATCACCAATGGTAATTGGTACTCTAACCTGTTTGCAACGAGGTAAACCTCCCTTTTCATTCAGCCAGTAAATCTTATACGGTTTTGAATGCAGAAGGATTGGCAACTTTATGGCTTTGACTACTCCTTACACTATACCACTGGTACAGCTTCCTCCATCAATGATCAAGGTGCATAGCTTATCATTCATTTGGCAATTTGTGTAGAAGAGATTCTCCCTTTGTGCATTCTCATTTGCTGGCCAAGTGCTAGGTGATCAATACACAACAAAGCAGTATTCGATACCGCCTTCAAGTGGTGTCTTAGCATCGGGGTCTTCCTAAAACTCTTCTAGCATTTGCTCAACTCCCATCTCTTCCTCTGCTTAGTTGGCATTCTCTACTTTGAATTGGGGCTTGTCTCCTTTGATCATCATGATACATCAGTTTGGACATTGACTAGCTACGTATCCATAACTAAGATGTTTAAAGCATTTGCTCTCCTGAGTCTTCCTTCCTAAGCTCTAACCTTAGTCTCCTTGAACCATTAGTTACTCTACCTTTCCCTTACATTAGCCTTCTTTAGGTCGATTTGGCACTTGTCTTCGATGTTCCACCTTACAATTGTTCAATGCTCAACCATGATTTGATTGGCTTGGCATGTTACTACAACTTAGCAATCCGGGTTAACTAATCTAGCTCCACTTTTGCCTCTCAACCTTCTGTACCACTCGGATGGCCTCATCTAGACTCCTAAGTCTCTGTAGCTCTACAATATGACCAACCTTAATCTTAAGCCCAAAAATGAATTGAGCTATAGTTCGAGTTTTAGGTTCATTGACATCTTATCAAATCATTAATATTGGAATTCTCGTACATACTCATCTATTGACTTGCCACCTTATTTCAAATCTTGGAGGCATCAAAAGGTGTCTTGTTCATAGTTTTTTAGAACAAACCGGTTTCTTAGAACTCTTTTCATCTCATTCTAAGTTTGGACTTCTCGTTTGGCTCTCAAGCAAACATTCTGCAACTTCTTCGACCACATTGCTGTATTTCTAAAAAATTCCAATGTGAGCACTCAAATATGAACAACATTTTCATAATCATAAAAGTCAAAGATCTTTTCAATCTTCTCTTCTCAGTCTAAGTAGACATTAGTACTACCAGACCCATTAAAGCTTAAAATTTGTACTTTGAGAGGCTCGGCTCCCTTAAGAGCTCTAAGCTCATGTTCATCTATCCTAACATATTGCTTCTCCTTCTCATACTTGTCGACTTCATCCAACTAGAGTCTCCTTCTTGCAACTCTGTCGGTACGATGAGGTGGTACCTAGGAGGAGCTTAGTTATCAAATAGTAAACTAGTAGGAACTATCACAATATAACTCTTGGTCATAACCTTAAGCTCTGATATCAGGATTATATGATGTGCTTAGGAGCTCAGTTTATCATTAAGGCTTACCATAGGAGGTGAGAAACCAATGGGTACTTTGAAAAATCGAAGAAAATAAAGCCAGTAGGTCGACGAATGGAACATAGTAGCTAACGTAAACCTATACGGAGGATATGACCCACCAGCTAACATGATATGACTTGACACGTCACTTAATATGACACATAAGTTAATGTCAAGGCCTACCCATCATTAATCTTGAGCTACTCGACAAGATTAGATAAGAGTATAAGAAAATGAACTTGGAGAGAGTTATTCTGTAAGAACAAGTATATTCAATGTTTGTAAGGAATGTAAGATGATTTTGGTTACAAGAAGAAGGAGCTATTTATTATAAATAAAGAAAATTACAAAAAAAAATACATAAAAAGGGGATTCCTAGTATATATGAAAAAGGGCAAATAAGACAAATGACAAAAAGGAAAAAAAGGATAGGTGGCAACTCGTTAATGGCCTTGTACTAAGGACTCTTTAGGCACAATAGCTGAGCTGGATCATGACATGGTGGCACCAAGTTGCCAAGATGAGTAGGGAATGACGTAAATATTAGTGGTAAGCCAAAAGAGAAGTATTCGGCTAGCAAGAGCATAAGTCTTGATACTTGGTAGGAAACTCTTGGCAATTGAAGGTCCAAACAAGACTTGGTGTACAAGGCCTAGGCCCTCATCACTCAACAAAAAGTTCTTGATAAGGGAGAAGTTAGCGTAGGCATAAGGGTCAGAGTAGAGTAAGGTGTACCTATTTGGAGCTCTCAAGGAGTTCAGCTACCATTTTGTTGTGTATTGTTTTTCTTCATCGACAGGCTGATAAGATAGAATTTTTCGAGCGAGTGACTGAACGCTACTGAGGCGTGTATAGGTGAGAGGATTAGTGGTTAGCAATCCATCACTTCTAAAGAACATGACATTACTACCTCAATTAGGGAGGGAAATGGGCTTAAAACTCATGCAAATGCACTACTATGTTATGGCACTTATGGATGTAAATTGTATGCAACACCTATTAATGTTTCTCCACCCCCAGTTATTAACATGTCTCATCGAAACAAGGTAGCAACTTTAGAAGCTATTACTAGATTAGAGGAGACTGTATCCTTCCATAGATATTCTGTTCCTTTTCATTTGTTGGCATACTTAGAGAACCTTAATGCCATGGATAAAGATTTCTAGATCGAGTCTCCTATGTTAGGGTCAAAGCTAGCTAGTACCATGATGAAGATGTTAGGAGAGATTACACTATTGCTTAACTAGCTATGGAAGTCTTTATTAGAGAGTAAGCTATGACAACTAGTTATGTGTGTTGAGGGGGCTCATCTTTTGAAGTTCAAAACTGGAAACTTGGGGCCCATTGTTATGTAGGCTAAGAAATTGCTAAATTATTATGCTACTATGAGATGAGTTTAGGGCTGAGATTCAAGCATTGTAGGGTGCTATTGAGAAAATAGAATGTAAGGCAAAAGAGATGTCAGGTGACATGGACCTCTAATCGATAGTCGGCTTAAATTGTCAACTTTAGTCTAGTTTAACTATCTTTGTTTACTATTTATGCTCTTCCTTCTTGTAGCATTTGAATCATACGCATTGCTTTGTAATCAAATACCTTAGTTGAATGAAATTTGGTTACTTCATTTTATTTCTATTGCCATTTACCTCAAGCATTTGTTCACATTAGATAATGAGACTACATAACCTTTGGATTTAGCTTAAGCCACTTGAATTTATAGATGTGTACCTCAAGAAGCAATTCCTCACTTAACAACAATGATGTAAGAAGAAAAAAAGGAAGAAAGAAAAAAAAAATGTCTTGAATGTAAGACTCGCTTTCTATGACTTTTAGTGTTTATAACATAGTGTTATGCATCAAAGCAAGGCTCTCTCTTACTAGCGACAATCAGCTAAGTAGGGGTGATCGAATGATCAATCCCACATAAGCATTGATAAGAATATGTACCAAAAGTATTAGCATTTGCGGTTAAGAGGATATTTCACAATACTTAACCTTGAGTCATATCTAGTATTATGCCCTAAAGCCGTAAAGTTGCAACAATCCTACTGTATAAATCAATTTATGATAGTAACTGACCTTACAATCCCTATCAAAGATGTAATCTATACAAGGCATCCACAACTCCTCGCTTTAAATAAGTAGTTCAATTAAAATTTCATCTAAAATTTACATAAAAGTTAGAACTATCATTCATATATATATATATATATTTACATTCATAATATCGTAAAATTCCCAAGAGATTCTACATATTACAATAGTTTGCTAAATTACATATCATACATTAGTTCATATACCTAAAGTATTATTAAGATACTAAATAGACTCAATCATATAGTCCTTTGATCATTACTCCCTATGGCTTCAAAAGAGAACTAACTTCTAAATAATTCTATCGTAGCATGATAATTAGAAGTCAGAACCTGTAAGAGAATTTATATGGGTATGAGCAACTACAGCTCAGAAAGTTGAATTGCAGACTTATGAAAGTATAACAAACACA
Organism: Lumnitzera racemosa; assembly: GCA_024138005.1. Lineage (NCBI taxonomy): Eukaryota > Viridiplantae > Streptophyta > Magnoliopsida > Myrtales > Combretaceae > Lumnitzera > Lumnitzera racemosa. Next base: position 74,632,608 of record JAMXBC010000003.1, read on the forward strand.
AACAAGATCTTTAGACAATTAATTATATGCAATGCAATAAACAAGTGCCATCATATAATGTGGTCTGGTCCATTGTAAAATTAGAGTAATTTCACCTTTTCTAATCTGGGTTAAGGAGTTCTCATTAATGCAACAACTCATAACTAAACCCAGGTTTGTGCAATGGAAACACCACTCCCACCAAGACTATCCTTTGAACCAATGCCCTTATCCTCATCGCAACCTCCTTTCCTATCACTTAGTTCAACAAAAGATAAGGAAAAGACCATTATGCTATTCAGCGCTATCTTTTTTAAAGTATCAATATTTAGTTGGAAAATCTTAATGATCCCCTAAAAGATTACAATACATGTCAAATTAGGGTATTTAGGTCTGCTATACTCAATCATGGTTTAGGGTGATTAAACAATTTCGCAACATTCCATTCGCAACAATCACCAAATACAACACAGAATTCAGTACGAAATCAAATGTTCAAGCATATGCGTACATATCTACTTACAAACACAATCAAACACAATCCTAAGTCTCCGAGTACTTTAAAATAATACTCTAAATACAAGTAAGTATTAAACCCAACTTATTTAGAATCTTGAGTTGCTTACTCAATTAGTTGTAGGTCAACTCATCTTCATATGTCCTATAATATAAATATGCTCTTTAGTATTTATACTTTGATGATATAAGTATATTCTAGGTTATAGTTTAGTTCAATTCTTCATATATACATATTAGTTATTATTGATTCGTCTTAGATTAGTTTAAGGTTTAGTTGCTAAATCCGGTTCTGATTCAGGTTTTAATTTAGTTCTAACTATGAGTATTATACATAAATCCTAAAAATCCCTTTCGAATCTTAATGTGAATTTAATCACATTAGACTCAAGTATCTTAGGTATCACACTTAGTCTTAAATTAGCATTCTAACCTACTTAGTACACTCTAATCCTTATTAGTGTATTAGATATTCCCAATGTGAAGAAATTTTACATTTTTCGTATTATTATCTAAAATTAAGTTTTATACCAAATTTAATGCGTATTAATATTATCATTATATTATCTAATTTAACCTATTATTTTATATCCATTATAATTACAACTTCACATATTATCAAATTACCTCCATTTACTACATAATTCCCATAATAATTACATTTGATACACCAAGTTCTATGATTATGTTACCACATCAAAGATTAACATCCCTAAACATCTAATTATATACTAAATCAGTAATTAGTCATTTAATTACCTAATTAGTCTAAAATTACTCATTTTATTCATTATTTTAGGGCTTAAAAATTTAGAAAATTAATTTTAGAAAAATGGTTTCATAGCACTGTTCTATATTACTTAAGTAATCTACAGAAAAAAAATTGAGCTCAAAACTACAATCCTAAACCTATTTATTTTTAAATTGAGATATGCTCGCTTTTGCTTAGTTTCTTAAACACCTTATATCTACAAATGTAATTAAACATAACTACTATTTTGTTCCTAAATCTACATACAATAAAACATTAGCACCAGTCTAGGGTTTGTCAACTAATCTAAACAGTCGATTTAGAGTGAGGTGGTGGTGGTTTGGTTCTAAGTGGTAATAGTATGTGGGTTTAGCCTAATTACTCATACTGTACAGAATTTTTGAAATTTTTCTAAAACCCTAATTTTCCTCAAATTTTCAATGCTCTCTAATTTTCTAAGGTTTCAAACTAATCAAATGTGCCTCTGTAAAAATTTTGATATTTATGAAGCTTTAAAGTAATTTTAGTACATTAATTAGACAAGACAATTACCTTATCTTTATCCATTTTGCCTTTACAAGTGTTTGAATTTAGTTAGTCCATGACCCAAATCTAGATTTTTCTTTACTTCTCTAATTTTTTCTTATTTTTCCTTGATTTTTTTATATTTTTCTTTAATTTTTTGGCAATTTTCTAGCAATTTTTAAGTATTTTAGGTAATTTCGAGTATTTTTACCTATACGTAAATATATATGGAGTATAAGTAAATGCTCCTAAATATTATTTACATTATTTTATGATTTTTAGTGTGCATATAATTTATCTCTAGCAATTCATTAGTTATCAGAATATATTATACGCATTTTCAATAAATAATAGGTAATATATTTAAAATTTGAAATTTTTATATTATATCATTTCATTACTTATTTTCTTAAATTCAAACTTACGAAGTTACTTTTACTAATATTTCTAGTTTTGTTTTATAATTTAGGCTCAATCAAATCTTTTAACCAATTACTTTAAACTTTGTGTATTAAGTTCAATCCTACAATTACAGTGCTTATATTTAAGGCTTACATCTAATGACAAGGTAAACAAGTCATCACACATTTTGAGAGCCAATGCTCTTACCAAATGGCAACGATGGCAATGTTTCCCCTTTTATTTACTCATTATTCATTTGTGTGTGTATCTACCAAATGGCAATGTATGCTTTAAGGAGATGTATATCTAACTTTGTAGCAATAAAGAGATAGGGGATAGAGTACTTAATCAAAATAATATGTTGAAGTAATAAATTTTACTTTGCAGTAACAATAAGGCGAAACACAAATATTTACAACAATACAAATTGATTGTTGCATTTATGTGAGTTGTGAGTACACTATTGCATTTACAAGTGAAACTTCTTAATGTATTGAAAATTAATAGGAGAAATGATTCCACTGGTTCTTGGATTAAAGAGCTTGTAGTAGCCGTTGTCATAGACCTCATGAATTATGAAGAGGCCTTCCCACTTTAGTATGAGCTTTGGTGTTAGAGTACCTCGGCACTTATGCTCTATTGCATGAAGTACAATGTCACCTTATTACAAAGATTGCTTCATAACCAAGAGATCATAGGATATATAAAGTTGTTGTCGGTAATTGGCAAGGTTATGCTTGGCAATGTCTCGTGTTTCCTCTAAGGCTTTAAGATCTAACATACGTAAAGCATCGAGTTCCAATTTGGCATCGATAACCAATCATATTGAAGGAACTAAAACCTTTATATGCATCATGCTTTAGATCCATGTACTAGATAGAAAAGCATTGATTGTGTCAATCCTTACTTAGATATCCTATATGCTCATAATGCTATTGGCAATTTATCATGCCATTCTTTGTGATTTTCATGAATCATACGACTAAGCACCTTCAGTAAAGTCTCATACGACTAAGCACCTTCAGTAAAGTCTTATTCGTTGCCTTTTCTTAGCCATTCCCTTTTGAGTAGTGTGGTGTGGATTTTACACTATCAATATTGTAGGAGGCCAACAGCTATTGAACGTATGAGTTGATGAATGGGGTGCCATTATTTGAAAGGATGCACTTTAAGATTCTAAAGAGGCATAAAATAAATTCCTTCATGAAACTTACTACTGCAAATCCTATTGCTTTCTTGAGCTAGATTACTTTTACCCACTTGGTAAAATATCCCATTCTTACCAGGATCCAAATGCATCCCTTGGATGGCAGATGTATTAGACTAATCAAATCAAATGCCTAAGTATAGAATGGCCAAGGAGTAGTCAAGCTATGTAATGTAATTGTGGGAGCATGGATTACATCATCATGTTGTTGGCATAGATCATACTTTTCGGAAAAATTGAAAGCATGATTTTTCATAATGGGCCAATGGTACCCCTTATTAAGCAAGTGGTAGTACAACTTCCTTCTTCCCTGGTGTTCTCTGCCATCTTCAGAGTGTACTTCAAATGATACAGTTTTTGTTTCAAGGGTGCTATGCATAAGAGAAGGTTTCCCATAATGATACCCTATAGAATTCACTTTCATGCATAAGATACTTTCTTGCTTTATGCATTACCAATTAAGCATCTATGCTAGATTTTATGGTATTTATCTAGCTTTAAACGAGCTTATTTTGTACAAATGCAATGGGACTGGACACCTTCTGGTCCTTTAAAGTTTTAGTCACCATTAATGCTAGTAAAGTTCTTTAAGGTTGTCACAAAAGTTGCATCAAGATGCAATAATTTTGCCTTAATGAAAGTGTAACGGTCATTTTGCACTTCCTCTTTTTCATCCATTAATTATAGAGCTATAAAGGGGATAGATTTCTTGATAACTTAGACATTCAAATTGTTTTCTATATCCTAAATGGGAACTCTAGATGCTAATGTTGCTAGAGAATTTGCATAGCAATTTGTAGACTATTTAGGATGCTCATATCTTATCGAATTGAATTTGCTAACCAAAGATTGAGTTGTAGCCCTATAAGGTGCTAATGCTAGTTCTTTAGGGGAAAACTTGCCTTTAGCCTACATGATGATTAGGTTAAAGTCATCTCGGATGCAAAAGTAAGATGCTCTAACATTTCATGCAAAAGTCTAAGCAAAGGAGCATCATATTCAACCTCAATGTTAGTACAGGGAAAGTCTAACTTAAAAGCTAATGGTATCTCATAACCTTCTAGAGATATCAAGATCATCCTAACTCCTCATCTTGTATTATTAGAGAAGCCATCAAATTGCACTTGATACTCTCCTTCTGATTCCACTCTCATGGAGTCCTCATGAAATTCTATTAAGATCATGTCTATAGCATGGGTTGCTTATGTCATAAGGAACTAGGCCAAAAGGTTTGCTAGGGCTTAAGACTTAGTAGCCTTAGTTGGCATGATCATAATCAAATTTGGATAAAAGGAGCAGCCATTTTACAATCCTTCATGAAAGGACCGGTCGCAACAATAATTACTTTAGTAGATTTGAAAGAGTGACAAGATTAACCATATGCGCCAAGAAGTAATGGTGTAATTTTTGCATAGTGAATACTGGTGTGAGGTAGTTCTTCTCACAAGTTAAATATTTAGCCTTGTTTCCTTGTAAATATCAATAAAGGTTGTAGACTGGTTGTTCCTTACAATCTAATTCTTATGCCAACAAAACTACAATGGACTTGTTAGTGGTCATTAAATATAAGATCATTAGTAGCCCTTTAACAAGCATTGTAATTGTCTGTAGGGATGTATGTATTTGCTTAATTTTTTGTATAGCTTCCTCCAGTGGTTGCCCCTACTCATATGAGGTTCCTTTCTTCATAAGTTGTTATAGGGGATGAGAAATTCTGTTAATGCAAGGATGAATCTCCTAATGTAAGAGACTTTCCCTATGAAGGCCCTTAATTCTTTTAAATTAGTCGGTAAGGGCATGGATCATATAGACTGTACCTTTGTTGGATCTATATCGATCTCTTGTGAACAATGAATCCAAGAAACTTCCCAGATGCTACCCTGAAGACACACTTTAAAGGATTCATACATAACTTATATAGATGACATCATTTAAGGACCTTTTATAGATGGATCAAGTGATCAGGTGCCTGTCTTAATAACTATGTCATCGACATAGTCTTTCATGAAATAATGCATCATGTCATGAAATATGGCCATAATTACTCTTTAGTAGGTAGCTCTTGGATTTTTGTGCCCAAATAGCATGATAGTGTAGTAGAAATATCTTACTGGTGTTTTAAAGGTGGTGCATTTAGCATTCCCAATAGCCATCCTAATTTGGTTGTAGCCATTAAAGCCATCCATGAACGTGAATAATTCATGTCCAACTGTAGCATTTACCAATGTATCAATATTTGATAATAGGAAATCATCCTTTAGACAGGCCTTATTGAGATTACACGTATCTATATATTCTTCTTTTTCACTAGCGTAATGTTAGCCATCCATGTAGGGTGTTCAATTGGCATAATATTTATAAAGAAGCCATCATTTATAAATATCTTCTTGATAAGATGCCCATTGAGCATACTTTCCACATAAAGAGAACGACTATGATTGGGATTCTTTGCTGTCACATCCCAACATAGCACGAAAAGCACCATCACATAGGAAAACCTATTGAAAACTTAAATTTACCGACTTATTTATCAAAAGACAACTTTATTTAAATGATAAAAGGGTTGCTATATCGAAGTTTAGCTGAATATTTTATTACAACTTATGTATATAGCATAATATTTACATCAAAACATGAACTAGCTTTTTCCTTTATCATCTTTACAATAATAGGATTTTCTGACGTAGTACAGATTCCATACAAAAGTCATTGACTTCGACTCATGCTCTCAGTATGTATATCCCCCCTTAGTGTTGGGCTCTTCACGATGCAGTTAACCTGAGGACAAAACATTTTATCCCCTTAGCTACTAAAGCTAAGCGATAATGGATAACAAAAAATATAATATAGACAATATGATAGACAATACGATAGAGAATATTGCATGTTATAACTGAAACATTTCAATCATAACCCATAGGTTCAACTTTACATATGCATTTGCCCAATTAGGCATTTACTGCTCACAATGCAGCATGCTATGCTCATGCATGTGGCATACATCAGTACCGATATCCTATGCCTTTCAATTTTCTTCTAATTAGTCGACATAGCCTAGCATTTGGATACAATGTTCAGGAACCAATGTGCAATAAGGAGCTACCTAAGAGTAGGACTCCCACCAAATTGGACTATACACTATAGCCTACCATTTTCAAAAAGGGCAACCAAGAGCTGCCTAGGAGTAGGACTCCCACCAAATTGGACTACACACTGTATTTTACCATTTTCAAAAAGGGTAATAAGGAGTTGCTTGGGAGTAGGACTCCTAACTTTGCTTTACAAAATTAGATTACATATTGTAGTTCACTAAATTAAAGTAGCAACACTTCCAAATTAGACCACACATTGTAGTCTACCAAATTTGACTATCAAAATAGTCATAATGTTTAGTAATGCAATCTATGTACTTCCAAAAATTGAGTTCATAAAGTCATACTGTTTCCATGATCACTTGGAAGCCATATTCTGAAAGTTCTAACTAGTAAGTCCCTTTTTGTGCCATGCCATGCCATGATATGCAATAGCAACTCAAGAATATCAATCAACACAATCAATTTTTAAGTTTCATTCAATCTAGTGATTTGAATCTAGTTTTCGAACTCTTCCTAGCAGAATTCTAGTATATTACTTAAGGTTTACTTAGGTGAACACCTAGAAGATTAAGTTGGCAATCATTCAACTGCCTTAGTTAGCACAATTATTCATAAACACGATTCATCACTCAACATCACAACATAACAATTCAATCAAGGTATAGTTACTATCATTCATAATCAACAGATCAGTATTCACCATAGTAGCATATCAATTCACCCTAGTAGCATATCAATTCACCCAAGATATTCTCATATTCGATCAACACAGTATTAAACAGCACGCAATGTTATGAGTAGCAATATATCTACTCTAAGTATAAGTCAGATTCACTTACCTGGACTTAGTAGTAACACAAAATCCTAAACTCCATTACATGATCCTTCCTTGCTTTTCACACCTATGAAAAAATAATGTATGGATTAAACTTAAACTGTTACAAGCTTTCATTTCCACGTTTTTAAACTTCGTTTGATCGTATTTTACTCCTTTTTTATCCGATTTTAGTAAACTTTATATCATTACGATCATTATTTTAAGAATTATTAAGATCTTAAGAATCAAGTCTTTCAATATTATCAAAGTCCAAAAATACCCTCTCATATTATTGATACGACCGTATGTTATTATAAATTTGTAATTAACATGAATAAACCCTAAATATAAATTAAAAATCCAAAATTTCCTCATTTTCCAAGCAGGTCAACATTCATTATGTACCAAAAACACTAATCCTTTACATATTTAACGAATATCACATTAGTACTAATTATTATATCATATTTTAGGCTAATATATAGGTTTATATTATGAAAATACATAATAAATAGTATACGAGCCCGATTAATTCCATGAAAAATCCTATAGACTCATAAAAATATGTAGTTTAATTAGTGACCATGAGTTCTATTAAACTAGCTATTATCTATTTTTTACGAAAATAGTGGTTTTACTCAAAATTAGTAAAAATTAATCAAATAAGTAAATTTAGTCATAAGATAAAATTCAAGTGCCTTAAACATCATTATGAACTTCCAAGAATCATTATACCTAGGGCTCGTACTTTGATTTTGTTAAAAATTAATTAATTCTATAAAACAACAAAATTGTCTATTTTATCCAAAATAATTACAATAAATAGTAAACATGATTATTTTTAAAAATTATTCTAACTAAAATTAAATACATATATTAATTATGTTATATAAAAATTTTCAACTTGAAAGGACATTATTTAATATTTCTAAAATTTAATTCAATTTTAGTCCAAATAGAGCCATCTCTTAAGGACCTTATATTTCCAATAATTTTTTCACTAAAATAAAATTAATAAATTAATCTATACATAAATAACTCCAAAAAACCAAGTTTTATAATTAAATAACATCATTTGCTATTTTTACAAAATTTACAAAGTTTTAGCTGAAAATTTAGTTTACCTAAACCGGCCGCTTTCGGCCACCCAACCTTATTAGACCACATTCTCTTATGGTGCTTTCCTTGACCTCAAATGGCTACCACAACAAGACTCCTATAACCCTCTGAATTAGCTTGATCAGATTTCATGCTCTATTTTTACTTTAATTTTCTTATTTTTTTTGGAAATTTTCTTGAGTGTTTTTCTCTTATTTTTAGACTTCTAAAATGTTGTTTTTGAAGTGTGCATGCCTTATTTATATTTACCAAATGGATTAGGATTAATAAAAATTTGATATGTGGATTACACATGTTATTTTCTTAATTTTTCAATGTATAAGGTATCATTTTCTAATTATTTTCCTTTTGACTCATTAATTTAAATTGATCCTTAGCTGCCATTTCATGCGATGACTCATCCTTTCCATTTTTATGTTAATTTACCTTATTTTAATAATAATAATTAATATATATGTGTGTTAAATACAAATAATGTATATTCTATGTAAATACATGTATATTACATATAATTTATTATTTTTATAAGTCAAATAACTTATCTTTAATATCTCGTTATATCTAAATACTCAAATTTCAAGTTGTTGATATTTATCAATTTTAGTGATAAATTGACGTTTTCTTAAATTAATATTTTTATATAGCTTATTTTAAGAAATTAACTTTACTTGAATTACTTCATCTAACTTTTCTAACCTTACTATAAAGTTTGAAATTAAATAGGTATCATAGCCCGACACCCTAAATTTAAAGGCTTGGATCTTAGGGTTATTGAATTGGCCCGAAATTCTAGGATATTACATTTGCGTACATGTTTGCATTTGTAAAAAGTATCGCATTCTCATGTACATTAGCCATCCTTCATACTAGCTATACAGTACTATGCTCACAATATTATCTCTCGAAAATCTAGGTAAGCATAATTGTTACGGTAAGGCTTGCCTCTTCATCAAATCCTAACAAGTCAAGGAACTTCCTAAAGTTAGAAGTCTTTAATAAGGCTACAGCCATAGATAGGTGTGCATTTATTCTACCTCTACTACTTTTTCCTTATCTTCATGTGCCTCATCTTGTGGCTAATCACCCTCTTCTTGCCTTAGATCATGACTAATCACATTAGCAACGCCCTGCCGGGTATAATATGTAAGGAGTGGATTGTTATAGACATCATTGTTTTCTATTACAAGCTCACCATTGTGGACCCTATCATTAAATATCTTCTAAAGAGTCCAATATTCCTCAGTAGGATGACCCACAGTCCTATGATATCTACAAAATTTAAGATCATTCCTCTCATTTATTGTTGGCAATGGTCCACTCTTGTAAGCTTAATGTTTCCATCCTATAGCCATTGGTTAAGTATAGCATGTACTTTACCCATTAAGTACGGGAATGAAACCATTAGTGTGGAGCCTCTTAACTTATCATTCCTTAGCTTCTTATTATCTCTAAGACTTCCACTTTGGGCTTAATTAGTAGATGTTACTCTCTTTCCAAATCTCCCTCCTTCTGGCTGTTACCTTACAACAGAATTGTTGATCCTCCTTGCTGTCTCAATAGGTATGTGAAAGAACTCAAGTTAAGGTTTTCTAGGTGAATTGCATACTTAGTGAACCTCCATTGGATACAAATCTTACCAATTCTTTCTCATCACAGACATCCCGAACATTTAGGGTGCACCCTCTAAAGCATTCTATATAATTCATAAGATCATCCTTTGAGTTCTATTGCGTTTTCCCTATGTTTGTAATCGTAACCCGTTCTTAGGTAGAGAAAAATATCTTTAAGAAGAGCTTACACGTAGTCCCCATGAATCTATTGGCCCCAAAGAGAGATTGACATAACAGGTGTATGCCTTCTTTATCAGTGATTTGAGAACTCTCAGAGCTTTAAGTCATCATCAAGCCTATATGGCTCCTATGTTTCAATAAACCTCAATAAGTATTCTTTGGCACTTCCTTTCTTACCATTAAACAACATAGATTTAAGACTTACGTTGACCTTAAGATAAGCTTTGCCATAATGTGGTGGTGATATGAGAGTTTTAGCTTTGGTACCCCTATGGATGACTCGAGTCATATCTCTTTCAAATAGACATCTAAGTCTTCCCTTCTTATAAAGGAAGTTCTTAGAGCAAATACTATAGGTGTAGTTAATGGAGTAAGGGCAAAGTTCGGGTGGCAAGTAGATCCTCCAAGGGATAAGACTATAGGGTTAAGAATAGGAGTAGGCACGCATGAGGATGAAGATCCACCTAGTTATATTGTTACATTCTCTATCTTAAGAATGGGTTACTGTGTAGCTTCTAATGGAGGGGTTTGCTTGTCTTCTACTCAAAGGATATCCTTTTCAAGTACAAAAGGGTTAACTAGACAAGTTGACATGGTGGCATAGTAGGGTTTGGCAAAATTGTACCTTATTGTGTAGCAACAATGGTAACTAACCCAGACATAAGGGGTTAGAGCATAGTCATGAACTGATTTAGAGCTCTCGTAGCTTCTTCTATTGCTCGCATTATTTAAGTGGGATCTATAGCAGCCTTAAGGATTGAAATGTCCTAATTAGTATTCTAAGGTGGTAAGAGTAGGTTTTACTCGATGGGATTCAACAATAGCGTCAAGATCTTAGGAAGTAATATCAAATAGGAGAGTGGCTTTCTTCTAAAGAGATGCTATATCTCTGCTATCACTCCTTTTCAATGGAGTTACCAAAAATATAGATATACAGGTATAACTAGGGTAATCACGTACATGTTACATGTGCAATGCACTATACGTATCTTCAGAGGAGTGATGTAAGAATGACTCTTGTTGGGATGATTGAGAGAGAAAGAGGCAAGGAGGAATAACAGGTAATCTTTGAGTCTTAAATGCATAAGTGATAGATAAGAAAGCCTTGAGAAACCTCAAAAATTCCCTTACAACTTAAGCAAAAAGAGATTGATTCTTTGCTTGAACTGGTAACTTAACCTTAGAGAGAAGAGTAAATAGGAATCAAACCACTGGACCTCTAACCCAAGCTCAAGCCTAAGCCCAAGCTTAAGGCTTGAGAGCATGGCTAAGAGAATTCACTTGCTTTGACCCACACTTGAAGAGTTTGAATTACTTCTAACTACTGACTTGTTACTCTTGCTAAGCCAAGCTCTCCCATGTTTAACTATGATCTTTACAAGTTAACTTGAGGAATACCTATTTGACAATATCAGCTCAGCCATATTTATTTTGAGCTGCCAAGATCAAGCTTAAGGTGATCCGATCCTGACGTACTCCCAAGTCAACTCTACATCTACAAATCAGCTCAACCCTGCTCAGTATAACCTTACTCATTTGTTGGATTCTATAGGTACCCCTCCAATAACCACCTGCTATGTGTTCCACGCCCCTACATGATAGAATCGACCACTAAAGCTTCTTACATCTGCATTCTCTTTTGCACCCTTAATCATTTTTGGTATTTTACTTCTTTTAAGTAATACCCATTTTAGTCTTTTTCGCTTTTGGCAAGGCGCCCTAGAATATCGGGTATAAATACCCTTATACATTGTAGCTACAATAGTTATCTGATATTCAATATACTATTATTGTCCCTTTTGTAAGTATCTTTGCTTGCTTAGTCTTACTCTTTTCCTAACTCTTAAGTAAGGCTAGGTAATGAGTACCCTCATTGAGTTAGCTCGTGTGTCATATCAGGTTAATTCACGAGTCTTCGATAGTTACTCGATGCATCGTATCCTAGGAACTGATCGTAGGTTTTACTTCCTTTACTTTTTGTTATGCCCATGTCCATCCTCATTTTCAAGCTTTCGGCAAGCTTAGACCAATCACTAATATAGCTGACCTTATTTGTCCTTGGCACATTTTAGTATCAGAGCGAAAGTTTATTTGGGTAAGTTATATTTGAGACTTATTATTTATGTATTATGAGTACTTATGGCCATAGTAGTACGTTGTGGTTGTGTAAGAGTTAGTTGCAGTATTTTTAGTAAGTAACGGAAGCAGTGTTGTTCTAAGGTAATTATTGTAAGATACTCAATACTCTGCTTCACTCTATTTCTAGTCATGAGAAACAAAGAAAGCTTCAACTGGGTTTTGTTGCTTTTCGAAGTAGATGTTGTGTTAATGAACGAGGAAGTATGGGAGTGAATTGTTTCACTTAAAGATAGTGTTTATTATTTCTATGATCCTAAGTTTGTTGCTAAGTTTACTGAGAGTATGAGAATGAGTGAGAGAATGACTGATTCAAGTGTCAACAGTGGTATCGAAGATGATAATATTGGTGTTGTCCACAATGGTTGACAATCCCAAATACTCTTAAATCATTGATGAGTAATTCAATGAAATGGCTAACTTAATAGCCGACCTAACTAGAGCTATTCATGCATGGGTCTTCCAACCTGCTGAGGCTTCTCAGCATACTCCCTAAGTTGCTTCAAAAATTAGAAGAGCTCCCCAAGGTGTTTAACCTATGAGAATACAAATCTTATCTTGGTAATACCAAAGTGGAGGAGTACGTGAACATGTGTAGAAGAGAATTGACTTGGGAGAAGTGCATAAAGAGGATGAAGAAGAGTATATTAAAGAAGAAGAGTGATCTTGAGTACTTCGAGCTATTGACTATGTGAAGCTTCAGAGTTTGAGCTTCAACAGTTTTGGGGATGTCGATGACTACCTAGATTGGGAGGAAAAGGTGGGAAGAGTTTTTTACTATTTCCAGTATGAGAACTGCGAGAAGATGAAAACTGCTGCTGTAGAGTTCTTAGGATATGTTGCATTGGGGTAAAGAAATTTTCAGGCCATGAAGAGACGAGAAGGATATAGAAAAATTAGCACTTGGTTCGAAATCCAAAGAGTCTTCAAAATAGATTTGTTCTAGATACTTACTTATAAGATACTTTTGCTCGACTCTAAGAGTTGAGGCAAGGGCCTAAATTGTTGATGAGTATGTTTGAGAATTTCATATGCTTATGATCCATTGTGACATTAATGAGCAATCAACCCGAATAGTATCCATGTTCTTTACTAGGTTAAGGAATGATATCCAAGATGTAGTGAAGCTTCAATACTTACTACACTAGATGAGCTATAAGAATAGCTGAGCATGTAGAAAGATAAAGGAGAAATAGGCCGATCTAACCTCAGATTAGCCAACCTATTTAGAGCAGTTGACTTGCTCAAAGTGACAATCGAATTGACTCTAGCAAGAGAACCAATGTTATATCCAAGTAAAAGGGTGACACTACCAACCATGAATTGCCAAAGATGTCCTATGAGGAGGGATAAGGGTCTGGACGAAAGACAAGTTAGATCAAGTGCTTTAAGTATCAAGGGTTTGGATACATAGCTCCTAATTTTTGAACAGGCAAACTATGATCATCAAAGGTAATGCTTCGAAGGTTGAAGTAGATAGTATTGATGAAGAACCTGAAGAGAATGGAGAGTTGGATAAAAAAGTTAAAGGCAATAAGGGGCTAGTCGAAGAGGATGTATTTGCTAAAGATCTCAACAAGCTAACTCTAGTTGTCTGACGTGTGATGAGCATTGAAGCATCTACCGAAGAGGATTCAAAGAGAAAATCTATTTCACATCACATGTAAGGTGAATGAGCAAATATGTGCACTCATAGTGGATAGTGAGAGTTGTACTAATGTAACATCTGTTGACCTGATTTGGAAGCTTAATTTACCAACCTTGTCACATCCCAATCCGTATAAATTACATTGGCTAAATAAAGGAGCACTTCATCTCACATAGTAAGTACTACTACCAATCTCAATTAAGAATTATTCTAATGAGATTCTATGTGACACACTACCTATGTACACATCACATGTGTAGTTAAGCGAACCTTTGCTTTTTGACCAAAGGGTCATTTATGATGGGTTTCGCAATACATATAGATTTAAGGAAGATGAAAAGAAGATCACTTTGAACCCTATGACCCCTAGCCAAGTAAGCAAATTACAAGCTAAATTAGCTTGAGGATCAAAGAAAGCTTTGGTTTTGAGTCGAATTGAACTTCGAGAAGCCATCAGGTTCGATATGCCAATGTTCCTATTGATAAGAAGACTTTTGGCATTGAAGGAGCAAGTTGTGCTACTTGAGGAGATCCAAGAGATATTAGGTGAATACGCCGACTTGTTTCCTGAGCAATGGCCTAAAAGATTACCTTCTTTTTGAGACATTGAACATTGCATTAAATTGATACCTAGTACGTCCCTTCCAAACAAGCTAGCTTATCAGATGAATCCTGAACAAGCTGCTGACCATTAGAGACAAGTCAATGAACTACTAAAGAAGGGATATGTGAGGGAGAGTTTTAGCCTTTATGTTGTACCTGCATTACTAGTACAGAAGAAAGATGGTACTTAACGAATGTCTATTGATAGTAGAGTTGTGATCAAGATTACAATCAAGTACAGATACCCTGTCTTGAGACTAGATGACATGTTATACGAACTAAGTGGTGATAAAATATACAGTAAGATTGACTTGAAGTTAGGCTACCACCAGATTTACATAAGGCAAGGTAATGAATGGAAAACTACCTTCAAAACTTGACATGGATTATATGAGTACATGGTGATGCCTTTTGGGCTATTAAACACCTTAAGCACTTTTATGTGATTGATGAACCATGTTTGTGAGAGACTTGATCGGAAGATGTGTCGTAGTCTACTTCGATGACATTCTTGTATACAATGACAACCTGGTAAGTCATATTGACCATCTCCGAGTTGTTTTCGATACCCTCCAAGTGGAGAAATTGTTTGGAAATCTAAAGAAGTGCTGTTCTCTCAGGAAGAGATAATCTTCCTAGGGTATGTAGTTATTAAAGGAAGATTGAGAGTTAATGAGGAGAAAATTCGAGCCATTGTAAAGTAGTAGACCCTAACTTCATGTGCTGAGGTAAGGAGCCTCCATGGATTGGATTCCTTTTACCATCGTTTTATTTAAGGCTTTAGTTCAATAGTTACATCCTTTATTAAGTTGACAAAGAAGGACATAGAGTTCAAAAAGAGAGAGAAAGAAGAGAGGAGTTTTTTCCAAGCGACCTCTACCTTAGTCTTAGCTTTACCTAATTTTAAGAAAGTATTTGAGCTAGAATGCAATGCATTAGGTGTCAACATCAGAGTTATACTAATGCAAGAAGGCCGACCTATTACCTATTATAGTGAAAAGCTTAAGAGAGAATAACTAAACTATTTTATGTATGACAAAGAACTCTTGACATTAATCTGAGCTCTTCATGTATGGCAACATTATCTTTCTCTAAAAGAATTCGTCATATACACTAATCATAAGTCCTTGACATATTTGAGAAGTCAATTAAAGCTTTTGAAGAGGTAGGCCTGATGGGTTAAATTTTTTTAGGGATTCAACTTTGTGATTAAGTATAAGTAAGGCAAAGCCAATATGGTTGTCGACACCCTATCTAGAAGGTATGTTCTTCTTATTGAACTGCAAACTAAACTCTTAGGTTTTATGAGCATTAAAGAATAGTTTCAACATTAGCCTAAGTTTAGCCCCATATACAGGCATTGTAGAGAGCAAAGAACAATTGATGAACATCATATAAAGGACGGCTATTTGTTCTAAAGTAGCAAGTTCTATGTGCCAACCTATTCATTAAGAGAACTACAAAGAAGAGAAGCTCATAGTGGAGGAATTTCTAGGCATTTTAAAGAGAGAAGGACATTTGAACTGTTGAATGCTAGGTTCTTTTGGCCTAAAATGAACCAAGGTGTATACTGTGTGATTGAAGGTTACGTTACCTATAAGAAGGCTAAGAGTTAAGCTGAACAAGGGAGAGCAATGCCTTTACCCATCCCGACTAGATCATGGATTTTGCCTTAGGATTACCCCAAATTGCTTGAGGCAAAGATTTTGTTATGGTCATCGTAGACAGATTCACTAAGATGGTATACTACCTTGCACCAAAACTAACGATGCTTCAGGTATTGCTTATTTGTTTTTGCAGAAAATTGTTTGCTTACATAGAGTGTTAAAGAGTGTGGTGTCAAATTGTGACCTGAAATTTCAAAGCCATTTCTAGCAAACTGTCTACCATCGAATGGAAACCAGATTACATTTTAGCACTTCTTGCCATCCTTAAATTGACAGTCAAACAGAGGTCATCAACTGCACTTTAAGATCATTACTCCGAGTTATAGTAGGAAAGGACTTAGCCGAATGGGATGTCTACTTGTTTGTAGCTGCATTTGCTTACAATAGAATAGTACATGTAACCACTGGATGTGACCGGTTTGAAGTCGTTTACGATTTCAACCCCAAAGCTATCGCTTGATCATACCCTGATGCCATTAACTGAAGAAGAAGAACCAAAGCTCAATCCCTCCAACAAATCTACTAATGAATAACCCAGTACATTGATCTAGTCACCAAAAAGCTGAAGGAAAAAGGAAAAGGAAGGAAGACTAAGCAATTTTAGTTCGAGGACCAAGTATGGCTACATTTAAGCAAAGAGAGATTTCCTAACAAGAGGAAGAACAAGTTGTTCATTCGAGCTGAAGGACCATTCAGGATACTCTAGAAGATCAATGACAATTGGAGCTCCTAGAAGACTTTGGACTATTTGATGCGTTTAACATTGCATAACTCAACCTTTACCAACCCGAAGAAGAATTGGGCAAAAACTAATTAGATTTGATCTTAAATCCTAATCAGCTTAAAGGGGATGAGAGGAATTAAACCACTCGACCTTTAACCAAATATCAAGCTTGAGGGTTTGAGAGTATGGCTAAGCAAATTCTCTTGCTCCAATTCACATCTAAAGAGTTCAAGTTACTTCTGATTGTGGACCTATTACCCTTACCGAGTTAAGCTCTCCCATATATAACTATGATCTCTGAGGGTCAACTTGAGGAACACTCTTATAATAGCATTAACTTGGCCATACATGTTCCGAGTTGCCAAGATCAAGCTTAAGGTGATCCAATCCCGAAGTACTCCCAAGTTAGCTCGACATCCATAGATTAGCTCAATCTTACTCAATACAAACCATACTCATTTATTGGATTCTATAAGTGCCTCTCCACTAGCTAGCCACCACGTATCCCATGCCCTCCACATGATAGAATTAACTACTAAAACTTCCATTTGTATTATCTTTTGTAACCTTAATCATTTCTTATATTTTACTTCTTTTAAGCAATACACTTTTAAGTTTTTTCCACTTTTGGCATGTTACCCTAGATTATCAAGTATAAATACCCTTGTACATTATAGCTATAATAGTTATCTAATATTAAATATGCTACATTATCCCTATTGTAAGCATCTTTGCTTATTTAGTCTTACTCT
Source organism: Lumnitzera racemosa (assembly GCA_024138005.1). Classification (NCBI taxonomy): domain Eukaryota; kingdom Viridiplantae; phylum Streptophyta; class Magnoliopsida; order Myrtales; family Combretaceae; genus Lumnitzera; species Lumnitzera racemosa. The sequence goes on from JAMXBC010000003.1 coordinate 74,650,339, forward strand.
TATCTTAACCATTAAGCAATGCTAGGTAATGAGTACCCTCATCGAGTTAGCTGGTGCATTATATCAAATTAATTAATGAGTCTTCGATAATTCCTCGATGCATCATATCCTAAGAACTGATCATGGGTTTGCTTCTTTACTTTATGTTTAGCACATTGCCATCTTCGTTTTCAAGCTTTCGGCAAGCTTAGACTCTCATTGATACAGTCGACCTTATCTATCCTTAGTGCAGCCCTATCAAGAGTTCTCACAAAGCAATATTGTTTCTCAATTCTCTCCAAGAGTTGCAAATTAGGAGAAAAGACTGAATATTTATAAGCTTTTGCACATAATGACATCTATTGGATTATCTCAGTGATTAACAAATAAGATGGGCTTTTACTCATTTCATAATTAGCCTGAATGAGCTTACAAAAGGCCCAAGCCAATAGCCTTCTATAAGTGCATAAGCCTACCTAAGAAAGATTAGGGGCAGATGGACTGGTCTAACGATCCCTGTTCTGAGCCCACTATGCCAATTCTCCTTGAATAATCTCAATATGAACTTAAATCCTTAAACCCTATTACCTAGCCAATAAAATGAACCCAAATAAATAATGGGCTTAGTACAATAATTAATACAATATATTTCAGCCCTCTACAAGTGTAAGTTTGGGCAAAACTAGGATAAGAGAATGGAGATAGTTTAAAGAGCATAGAGTTGGTTTGAGAGGTAGTTTTTGAGCAAAAGTTTGCAGCTAATATGTTAAATCAAGACTATATTAGATGGTAAAGGGTTAGTGAACAACAAGTAAGGTAGCTAGACTTAATGATATGACAAAGGTAGGGGGTAGTGCCTATTTGTGGCTACTTGGGTAGTCTACAATTGTAGCATGTCTAAAGAAAAGGAAGTCGGGTTTGTGTAAGTAACAGGTTCATGTGTTGGAGGGGTGTTTAATGGTTGGTAAAGGTTAGAGAGGAGTGGTTTAGCAATGATGAACATCAAATCAAATCTAATTGGGTTGATGTCTTATGGGTAGGATGTAAAGACTTCATTGAAACTCGGCATACCAATGTATTGTCTATTTGAGTGTGATAAACCTAAGGTTTTATCCTTAGTACTAGTTACATCCCAGAAGATCTCCATCCTAAGAGTAGTTCCTCCTAAGTACACTTAACCTTTGAGTTCTGATGAACTTCAAACCATTATACTAAAAGGCACTTCGACGATTCATCATTTAAATCACGACAAATCAAAATCAACATGTTTCTTTTCATTTATGACCATAAGGAATATTGTACATATAACAAAGGGCTTTTTCTCTTTTCTCAAGTAATTCATCATCAAACAATTTTTCTTCTATTAGGAATAGGATTTCAAAGATGTGAAATTGGTTTGGAAATGGATGCAGATGAAAAAAAAGTTTAGGCTACTTTAGAAGTACTGGGTTGATAAGAATGTTTCACATGTAATTTTTCTTCATATAATTTTGCAATTGATAACTCGAATCAGATTTAAAGTTAATTAATTTTGCCTCCCTTTGAATGTTCCTCTCAATATTTTCAAGAGTCATCTTAAAAAAAAAAAAAACAAAGAAAAAGTAATGTCGGACAACATTTTACTATAATTGAAAGGCTTCAAATTGCTATAGATATTCCATTACAAGTCCTTTTATGTCAATTCTAATGCGCTACCTTGATAGTCTTTTTATTGTAATGGGTTGAAACCAACTCTAAAGCTTATTAGAAAGTTAGACAAGAGTGCTCATCTTTATACTTGTCCATTCAATGAAACTACCTTAATGCTAGTCACTCCGTTAAAAAAAGATGCACTCAAGATTCATTCCTTATTGGGATCTTGACAAAATACCACGAATTGCTCTATGTCAAAAAGCCAACATAATGGATTGAATCCATGGAATTTCAGAACTTTCAGCTTCAAGTTACATACATAAGAATCTCTTTATGGCATATTGATATTAGAAGATGGATTCTGTTGAGTGCCATGCATTAAAATTTTTATTCATAGATCATCCATCAATTGTTTGATTCAATTCAAAAAATAATGTTCGCATTTGGACAGAGCTATTAAGAACTCCTCCATCAATGAACATTGTTTATCCTTGTGACTATAACACCATTAACAGCACTAATTCTTAGGCTTTTTGCTTTTGTGTGAGCAAAAAGTAATGCCCAATTGCTTGTTATTTAAATAAGAAAAATGAATGATTTGAATTTTAAGTTAATGCCCAACTCAAATAGTACAAAAATATATGCACATTTTCTCTAAAATAGATGGTCTTAATTTAATGCACATATCACTAAGGATGTAAGCAAGGCAAGTTTAGGATGGCTCATAGGAACCTAAGACTTGCCACGCTACTCTAATAGGGCTCTTAGAACCATTCCAAAACCTATTGGGTTTTTAACCCTATACTTAGAACCTATTTCATAACCTTGATAAGGTACTAGCTTCTCAACCCATTTATTTTATTTTATTTTTATTTTTATTTTTTTGCCAAATGGTTATTTTACTAAGACATGTTTAGTCTAGTCTACATAAAATATCAAACATATTCTAATAGTACGAACTTTTTTATTATTAAACAAACAAGAATTTAAGATTAGATATGAAAAATAAAAAGAACTAGAAAAAGGAGCATTCCATAGATAAAGTTCTTGAAATGCAATTACTTTTTTTTCATTAGTTATGCTTAAGTGTCATGGTGGCGTGCTATATGTGGTGTGGACTCTAAACTCTATTTGTGTTGTGGCTATAGGGTTGGATTAGAGTATCAGACAAGAGAGAGATTGAGAAAGGAAGTGTCGAAGGCGAGTGTGAGCACCTTGCAACTTGTAAGTGAGTAAGAATGAAAGTAGTGAAGTTTAAGGTTACACTGTGCCGAAGGTTATGTTTAGGATTTGATATTTGATTCTTTTTTTCTAGGCAAAAGGTTTTGAATTTGCTTAGTTAGTATATAATATTATGGATAATAGAATTTTATATGTTACTTTTTTTGTCGGGTAGCAGGTTTTTTAGTATTTAGAAAATCCTAGATTCCATCCTAAAACCTTATTAGGTTTTTCAGCCATTTTTGAAAACCCGTCCTAAAATCTTATTAGGTAGTAAAATATAGGCTTTTTAATGGGTCAGGTGGGCTTTTAAGACCTACCTATTTACATCTCTATAAATCACTATGCCTTTTTAATATGGAAACATCTTGAATCTTAAATTAATGTATACTTCACTTTCACTTTCTCTTTCTCTTTCTCTTACTATTATCACTCTTGAATAATTATGAACTTTGGCTTCAATCTCCTATCTTTTTTTCCTCTCCTAAAAAAAAAAAAAAAGCCTAGAATCCAAACTAAGCTTCAAAAACCTTTGGGGTGGTCACCTCTAGCTACCCAAAACACTTTCTCCTTCATTTTTCAACTTTTTCTATCTTTTACCTCTTTTTTTTTTTTATCACCTCTATCCATATCAAATTAAATAAGTTTGTTATTGACTAGAGCTTACTTTCTTGCTTCATTATGGTTATTACCCTCCTTTGATCTTTCCATCTTCTTTTTCATGTATGCTTCTTTCATAGCCCAAATCAGAGAGTCGTAACAACCCCGCCATATAAACTAACCTATATTAGAAGCTAGCTACCTTAGCTGCTAACTTAAGTACAGCCTACACAAGGCGTTCACCATTCTCCTTCTTGAAAGCACCCCTTTCAATACTTAGTTTGAGTCAACTTGTGGTATAACTTTTAAAAAATGATTCTGAAAAATAATTTTTTTACAACTAAAATTTCACTAAAATCCACAAGCTTGCAGAGCATAAAATAAATTTCATCAACCAAAAACTAAGGGTCACTTAAAGAGACCCTATTAGTTTTCTTACAAGTTAATACAATCGATATTCCAAATAAAAATCTAGTCAGGTAAGTCTTAAATCTCACTCCCCGACCCCATTCTCTAGCCTTCTAGTGAGTCTACTGGGGAAACCTGCGAAACAACTATAGGAGAATGAGCGACAACTTGCTCAGTAAGTGAGACGGACAACTTGCTCAGTAAGTGAGACGGAGACAGTAGCACATATCTGACACAAAGTAATCAAGGTTATCAAGCAAGTTTAGTTAGATGCAATGCATGATCAAGTAAATGCCATTGTACGACATTGACTAACTGTTGTGAGATCGAAAAAATTACACTTACTCTAATCCGGGTTCCAAGGAGTTTAACGCTGCGCACTTGTGAATTTGGTCATCAAACTGAGACTTGTGTAATGGAGAATATGCTCCTCCCAAGACTACCTTCGAACTACTGATCCTAACCTGGTCGCAACCTTCTCTCTTGTCACTTAGTTCGTCTCAAGGAGGGAAGAGGACCATTTCTACTATCCTCAATGAAAGCATTCGTGTTTGGCCCACACTTCCTAGTTATTTCCCTTAATAAGTTGCGATGCAAGTCCAATTAGTAGTTAAGCTAAGTTTACCTTAGATTGCTTTTGGGATATCAAGTAAATTTAAATAGTTCAAAGCATGTAATATCATGAAGCAATCAACACATCAATCAAGTACTCAAATAGTACAACAATATTCAAGCATACACGCCGCATACGCATAAGCAACTAACTTATAACCACAAATAAGACATATACTAAGGTCCCCAAGTATTCTTAACAATACTTCAAAGTGTGATGAAACACTGATCCCACTTACTTGGATATTAATGCTCATTCTCCTAGTGTATCGGTCTCATCTCGTCTTTCTTTATTGTCCCTAAAATTTAACATAACATATTTAGTTCATATCCATTATATAACATATGTGTTTATTGTGGACATTTAAGTATATTTCCAATTGTGTCTAGTAAGTTTTTCTAAGGTGTTTATTAAATATTAGTTAAAACAGAATACCTTTTGACAAAGGTTCTAACTTGATACAAATTGCCGCCCAATAGTTTCTGACTTCAATAGATTCTTAGAAAGTATAATCAAGCGACTTTCTGATCTATTCTCCAACTCCCAATGATCCAATATTCAGTATCATCTACCTCCAAACTTCTAGTTGCTTGTATATTTTGCATCCCTTATTGGACTACTTTCTGACCGAGGTTCTGACTTAAGTTCTAATCTAGTCTTATGGTATGGACTATTTTTCGAATGGCTTTTGACTCATGTTCTAACTTTGATAAAGGTGTAGAATTCATATATAAATTATTAGCTGATCTACTATTGAGCTCTGTATGTAGTTAAGAATAACAAACACCAAACAACAATCTGACCTAATTTTTAACAAAGTCTTTTACCCGCCATCTTAAATTAAATTCTCATTTAGGAAGTTTCCAACTTAAATTTTATTTTATAGAAATAATGTAAAGTCTAAAGATAGCCTCTTAATAATCCAGATCAAATTTCTATTATATTCACCATATTCACACTAACTTACATTTTGATACACCTTCTAACTTACTTTCTAACCTGCACCAAACATATTTTGAATTCACAAATGAAATAATTCTAGCATCCACACCCCTATTTCCTTACTCCAACATTTTAACCAAACACCCCACAAATACATATATAAACCAGTATATGATGAGCCAATTATTAAATCAAACACTAATTTTGAGAAATTTCAGCCACATGCATATTAGATAGAAACAACCCTAAAATTCAACTTTTGAATTTTTCAAAAATATTTTTATGGAATCAAATTAGGCATATTGAAATGTTTGTACATAAATTTTAGGAACAAAACAACATTATTTAGGCTACTAAAAATTAGAATTACAGTTCCTTTTTGGTCCAGTTTCTTAACAAACCCATATCTTGACTTGTAATTTAAAGAATCTGGTTTCATTTTTGGATTATACATGAAAAATTACTAAGGGAAACCAAAATCGAAACTTATCGCCACTTGTAACTCTGGCAAACCGTCTAGGGATGGGCATTTGCCTTCCTAAGTTAGCATTGCATCTACTATTTCTAGGCGGTTTGGCTCACTTCCAGGTAGTGGCTAGCCTAAGGAACCTAAAATCCTCCTATTTTGTATCATTTTCTTACTATTTTTGCAAAAATCTTTTTCAACCCTTCTTGAGCTTTTCCAAATTTTTCTCCATATTCAAACTGACAAAACTTCATGTTGGAAGTGCTCTTAGGAATTTCAAAAGATGCTTTGATCGATGGAGAGATTTTTCAAAGTCTAAATGTTCATTTTCCTTCTAAATTTCCATTCCATATGTCCTCTTTATCCAATATGTGTCACCAATTCTCTTTGCATGAATTTGCCACAACATAAGGAGAATTTCCCTAATTGTTTTATAACTTTTTAACAATTTTCCCAATTTTTTTTATTAATTATTTAGTAGACTTTACACCGTTTCAGGTATTTTCAATAATTACGGGTATAGATATTTATATAATAATTACACTCGATGTATATATATATATATGTCTTTTATATATTATTTTATATATAATATTAATTATATTACTCTTATAATTTATCTTTAAGTGTTAGTTATTTTTTAGGATCCAATTCGTGTGTTACTGATAATAATAATATAGTAAATTATACGATTATGGCTATATTTTTAATATTTTATTATATTTTTAAATTTCGAGCCTATAATAATTCCTCAACTAATCTTACGAAGCCTCTCGTAAGCTTTCCACTTAAATTGGGTTATTTTCCTAAATGTCCTAAATTAGCTACCAAACCTAGTCACGCTAATACGAGTCTCATAGCTTCCATTGGCATAATAGTTATTAAAATCATAGGTATAATATACGATTCTATGAATTTATTATTTCATAATGTTTTTCTTAATTAAAATGGATATAAAATTATCTTATACAAATTTTTGAATTAATTATAATTTTGATGTACAATTTTACTGATTTTTTATGATTCTATACGATTTCATATGATTCTACTAATTCTAAAGATTCAAAATAATAGTAGAATCACAATTTTAACAACTATTATGGCATTACTAGCCTAATTACTCCCTGCCCTTTTTACTGCCAACACTTTCCTTATTGCAATTAATTCTTCATTTTAGTTGTATTTCCTCATTGTTACTTCTTTACCATCTATGTTTACTCGTCATTGTCTTTAGGCTTGTTTGGTTTTCTTTTTTTCCTTTTTTGTTATAGTGTAGTTTATGCTCTATATAAGCCTGTGGTTCTTGGTTAGTAGATCAATTATCGTTCTCATTAGAAATTTCTTTGTAAAAGAAAATGTTTCAACCTTAATTGTCAAAGAAATATGTCCATTGTCGATTTGTTCTTTGAAATCTTATCTCTTGATTAGGTTGTTAGTTGTTCTCTATATGATATTTTCTTAGTACAAACGAAGTTATGCTTCTTAAAAAAAAAAAGTAACTATGAATTTTATCTTCATTCTAAGGCTTCACTAATTGCTAGTTATTAACACTCGATTTTTGCCCAAACTAAGTCCTAATAAGCAAGGACCATTACGAAGGCCTATCATACGAATGAGCTTACGCAAGAAACACATAAGTTGTCGCACGAACCCATCCTCCATGCCCCAACCCATTTGACAAGTTAAATAACACCTATCCAAGCAGGTCGATCCATTCCTCAAAATCCTAACCTAGCTTTTGTCTTTAACGCCTACTCTTTATTACAGCTCATTAATGAGCATTTGACATTTGTGATACAGCTAACACATCCGGTAGCCCATGCTCTTGTCAGATCACTAAACTGCAGATTCAGTGGTTTAGTTGACCACAACATGCCACTCATAGTGAAGTTTAGAACTTATGATTATAAATACCTTTGTAATTATAGCTGTAAAGATAGATTAAGCATTAATACACTTTAAATTTTTGTCTCTCGTAATCATTACCCTTTTTATGCCCATTTCACTTTTATCCTAACCTTTAAGCAAGGTTAGGTGGTGGCAAGTAACCTCATCAGACCTTCTTATGCATTATATTAAGTTATACCGTGAGTCCTCGGAAGTTCCATTGGTGCATCATATCTATTTGTTCGTGGGTTTTTGCTTACTATTCATTAACATTTGTTCTTTTGCACATCCCCCACCACTTCCTTTTTCAAGCTTTCGACGAGTTTAAACCCATTTAGAGACCGACCTTGTTTGTTCTCAGCTATGGTATGCATCATAACATGATCCGTTCTAGTAAGCTTGTCAACTCATGACGCTAAGTCCTTATAATAACCTAAGGAATCATAATCTGCTTGGGAGATAAGGTATGTTGACTTACTAAGAAGCATCGTCACAAGTGCAAAACACTTAGATAAAAATCAAAGATAAGCCCAAAGCAACGACATATGGGTAATTGAGTAAACCTACAAGGAAATATCAATGAGTAGGCATAGACAACCTACTTGGGGAGTAAAGAATTTGGTGTATCTCATGAGGAAATGAAGTAATAGGTTTGCTCAAAAAACATATTTTTCTATACAAAAGACTTAGGTAATAATGAATAAAGTTTAAGCATGCAACAATAGTGAAAACACAAGAAGCAACAACTAAGGAAAAGAAAGAGAATATCAAAGAAAATTAAGAGGAAATTTCATTGATCCAAGTCCATCACAATTATATGATAGGAGGTTAATGCTCTAACCCCGACTAGAAAAGGATTACAAAAAGTGAAATCAAGAATGGAAACACATCGCTTACACTAGCTACAAGAAAGAAAGAAAAAGTTTGAAGTTGCCTCTAAGCACCCTCAACCTACTGCTTATGTTATTGTTGCTATTGTTCTTACATCTATTACTGCTCCTACCTACCCCATTCATTACCATCCTCCTTCCCTAAGGCCCCCATTTGAGCCACTGCGAGAGACTCCTTACAAGTCACTAGACGACTTGCTACCTAGTCTACCTTTAGCAACCACCTTGGATTTATTCAACCAATGCAAGAAAGATAAATTAGCATCAAGCATGTTTTACCGAACTTGTTTTTACACCTCCTCCGCTATTGCATACCTAATTGTAGTGGTGGCCTTCTCGATTAAGGAGTCATCCAAGGTCTCCATAAAGATATCTCATTTGACCTCAACTGATAACACTTCACCTTTCAACAATCCAGCCTCCCTTTTAGCAAAGTCGACTCATAGTTTCTACAACTCCTCTCCCCTTACCCTCAACTCAGTAGTTAGCCTATCCTTAGTACTTTTGCTGAATTCTTCAACCATCTTAAGGTCACCCTTCAACTTGTCCACTTACCCGAGAAGCTTCCTATGCTAGTGTTCTAAATTGCCACGATGTTCACATGGAAGAAATGCCTAAACAGTTGTGCAATCTATCGTCGCAACTCCTAGATGCACAGTACCTTAAATGTGAGTAGCTAAATCTATGTGTTTACATTAAGACTACCCGACACAACTTTAAAGTATTGAAAAAACTCTAAAAGGAATTCTAAAAAGGGGGATTGAAGACCAAGCTCGAATGCCTTTGCATAAATGTAAATGATTGGTCATCCCCTACATCATAAGCTTGTTACCCACCCATATGTACCTCTACTTGCCACCCGAGCACTACCTCTACTACTCGACTAACTAGCCTTAACTTCTCTTCACTCGCTATATAAGGAACTCAACAACATGCATGCTCACTCGTATTAGTTGATTGCAACAATCACCTAATGTTGTCTTCCTCGACATCTAAGCAGTACACATTGCAAGGGCGTTGCTACGTGCATTCCTTCTACTCTTCCCAAGATAGTATCACCCCATCTTCTTCTCTTGCAACCATTGCTACTGTTCCTATTGTTTCCGGGAAATAGGGCTATCATTCCGAACTCGGGATGAGTCTTCACAACCTTTATCTACCTCTTTCGAAATAGAAGGATGAAAGGACTCACTTTGGTTATCGGTCGTACTTTAATTAGCCATCGCAAATGATTAACTAGGAATAGAAGCATACAATGAAATGTAAGTAGCTTACAAGTGGAAATTTTAGTAAAGTTTCCCTTAAGTAGACAAAGCAAAGTGAAAAATGAGGACCTATGTTCTCCTTTATATAGACAAACAAGGTTAGAAGGTGAACAGTTTCTCCCACTCTTAAGGTACAAGCCCACGAAAGGACTTACATTAAACCTCAACCATCCACATGCCCTACTCCCTCAATTAAAGGCCCCGATTGGTCCCTACATACAAATCCATCATGTGGTCTAACAAATGATCACCCTACGCATACAACTACCCTTTCTAAGCCATCAATGCCTGTAACATTTTTTAAAGACAATCATCATGATACATTGAACAGCCTGTCAATCACATCAATGATGCAATAACCTGGTGTATGGGAAAATGAGCCCAACTAGAGGTATTGTCTACCATGACTCCAAGTAGCTAAATTGGTCCCCTACTTAGAAGAGTAGATAACCTAGCCCCCTTTTCATGGATTACTCTCCTCATGCCTACAACACTGAAGAGGGTGGCGGGAAAAGTGTTGACACCTGACTTTTGCCTAGACTAAGGCCTAATAAGCAAGGGTAATCCCAAAGGCCTATCACGCAAACACCCTATGAGCTTGTCATTCCCCTGATAACTTCCACACAAGGCTATGTGCTCATGTAAGGAACATACAAGCTGTCGATGAGCCAATCCTCTATGCCATGACCCACTTGAGGAGCTAAATAGCACTTATCCGAGCAAGTCGCCCTTAGATCAAGCATCAGATGATCCCTTTCTCAACATCTCAACCTGACTTTTGTCTTTAGCACCTACTTTTCACTACAACTTATTAATCAGCGTTTGACATCCATGGTATAGCCAGCACACCTAGAACTCCCTACTCTTGTTAGATCACTAAATTGTAAATTTTGTGGTTTAACCAACCACAACATGCTGTCTACAGTGGAGCTCAGTCTTTACTATATAGCGTAATGCCTGTTGGCAACTAATACAAGTAAACCCCTAATAGCGACATGTCTAGGTAACCTACATAAAAGGTGCTAGGCACCAGAAAGTAAGGAGGCTATTTTACACTCTCAGAGCATTTTTCTCTTCCCCTTCTTTCTAAAACGTAAGTCCAAGACACACATACACACACTAGGTAAGCATGGTCCTTTAGGTCCTTAGTGCTTGTCTCCTCTTCTCTTAGTCTTTCTTGCTAACTTAAGCATCAAAGGGCTCCCATAGCTATACCTACAGGGGTTTTTTTGTAGGTATTAAGGAGTAGAAGTCGAAGCTTAAGTCTACTCCAATCGATCTTCATAGGTGTTTACATATCTTAGTTAATCTAATCACAATCAACATTAGTTTTGTAATTTCCTTCTCATATATGTTATCTTCTTTGAATCTTTTCTAACTAAAATGTATTTTTATGAACTAGGTTGGACTCGCATCAGAACCAACCAGACAGGTCTTAAACTCGCCTTAGACTCACCATGACAAGTTAAAACTATCTAAAGCCCTAACGTGTAGACAGTTCTAAGGCAAGCTCATCGGTTGGATACAACCAACCCACCAAATCTTTAACTCATTAAATATAAATAAAACAAAATAAAGGACTAAAGATGTGGTCATACTACGTCTAGCTTGTAATGGCTAGTAAGATTGAGTGCCAATGGGTCATTAATAACTCATAAGACAACAAAACATAATAATAATAATAATAATAATAATAATAATAATAATAATAATAATAATAATAATAATAATAATAATAATAATAATAATAATAATAAGGCTTAGAAAAGTGGTCAGAAAGTTAATTATGTCAAGCTTGGAACTTGCAATGCAATGTCACCTAAAAGGGCAATGGTTCACAATACAATTGCATGGGTGATGCAATTCCAAGAAGGAAGGAAAAAGAGATGGATGAGAATTGAAATGGTATCGATATCCTTGCTTTTTCATTTTTCTTCTCATTTATAATAGACGTTATGTTAAAAGTTTAAACACATGTTATTACAATAAATCCTGAATCTGTTGCATTGAATAAAGTATACTATTATGTTATTTTTGTTATAAGTATGCTTCACAAGAAAAGATTCATTAGTTAATATAAACCACATGTATGAACAATTAGTGGAAAGATACTAGTCAAGTTTAGACAAATGATAGTGATAGCGCATAATTGGATAGTTTATGAAAAAAGGTATTATCCATGTTATACAAAGATCGTCATAGATCAAAATGTTATCAAAATTTACTAACCATACTTACATACATATAGTATAGAAACATGGATTTTGAGCTACATCTTCTATTTGAAACTCCTAACTATCTATCATTATGTTACATCATGTTAGATATTATCATCTTTAGTAAATGGAAGCTATGACTGATTATAAAAGAGAATTTAAAACTTCCTAATGTAACATATCATTCAAGGATTTGTTAAGTCCTATCATGATTTTCCTTAATTTAACATATACTAAGTATAGCCCACTTAATATATGTTACTCAACATTAAATTAAGGAAAAATATATTTTCTTTTCAAAAAAAAAATTGTTTGGAGTTACCAACTAGTAAAAATTAAGATTAGGATTTTTAGGTGGAAGGACCTTAATCAAGCTACAAGCCTACAAATTTTTTAACAAATAATTCTTAGAAAAATTTTAACTAAACAAAACTAAGCTTGAGGGTTAACCTATTAAGACATGTAGGTCACCATGTAGAAATTAAAAATTAATAATAATAACTAATATACCTTTACTTTTACAATTTTTCTAAAAAATGTAAAAACATACAAAAATAGGCAAAAACATGAAAAATGATTATTTATTTATTTTTATTACGAATTTTCCTATGAAAACTAAGAAAAGCAAAAACATTTTCCAAATTTTATAGTTGTCTTGAATGTATTTATGTATCTGTTAGTTAAGATCAAACTAACTTAGTTCTTATTTTTATTTTACAAAAAACTTTATTGTATGGATTCATTTTATTTTTGAAAAAAAAGGAGTCAGGTGTATGTTTTCAATCATTTTATTTTTTATTAAGGAAAAAAACCTAAATTTTATTCCTAAATTTAGAAATGTTAAAAAATATAATTTTGAAAATAAAATTAAATATTTTTAATTTTATAAAAAACCAACTAAGTGACAAAATCACTTTTTCTTTTTAGAACAATCTTTAAGATGCCTAATTTGATTTTTAAAAAATGCAAATCCCACTCAAATTTTCTAATATATCCAATCTAAATAAGAATCTTGAGAAAAAGAGGCATTTACACCCTAACAATGTGATTTTTTGTAAAAAAAAAATGTAATATTTATCTAAAATGCAATTTTACCTAAAAACATGCAATTTTTACGAAAGAGACACAATTTCATCTAAAAAAATGTCGTTTTATCTAAAAAGGAATATTTTCTAAAAATATGCAATTTTATTTAAGAAGATTCTTTTTATGAAAAATTTGAAACCATTCAATTTTTAACAAAAGATGAAACTTTCATGAAGCAATGTCAATAAAAGATGGAATCTAAAAAATTTTCAATTTTTCACTAAGTATGCAAAAGAAAAAAGTACACAAAGATAGGTAGAAATCATAGGACCTGCAAGAAAAACCACGTTGCCAACAAATTATCTTAATCATGCAATTTTTAATAAAACTAAGTTTTTGATTTATTTTTTTTCTTTTTCTTAAATAACATGAACGTACTAAAAAAAAACCTATAAGTAATCAACAATAAGAGAACTAATGAGGACCTAAAAAAAAGATAGTTTTTAAAGGCCTTCACTAATAATAAATTAAAAAAAAAAAAAAACAAAGAAACCTAACACCCACTTTTCACTAGTAGGCATAAGTCAAATCAAGGGCATTAGGTGCGTGTAAGTTGGGTCTTTTGTGAGTCAAGCGCGGATCTTGAAGCTCTAATCGGGTCACTGGTTGAGGTTGATGGCAACTAGAGGTGAGTAAGTAGATTAAACGAGCTAACCCGACCTGACGTGGCTCAACCCGACCCACTTTAACTTTTAGGATAAACAAGTTGAGCTCATTTGACCTACTTTTAAATGGGTCAAAAAACCTCAACCCTAACCCATTTAAAAAGTAGGTTAATTAAGCCAGCTTGCCGATTAAGAGTATAAATATATTAAATGTGTAAGGCTCAAGCAAGGATTTGAATTGTCGTGAGTTTTTCTTATATGAAAATGCATTTGATGTTAGTGCCTTAATATGTAGTAGTTGTTTGGTAGTGTTCTCGAAACTGGGCAGTTGCGATGGACTTGGTTTGATACGGTTGGGGGTGATTTGATACAGGAAAAGAGCAGTTCTAGCACTTTTTCTAATGTGGTAAATTCGAAAGTAAGGTTAGTTTTAAGTTTGGAAGCAATGGTTAGTGGTGTTCTTAGAGGGTAGCTTCAGTTGGTAGTAGTGGCATTGGGTTTGGTATTTGTTTACGTGGTGGAGCTATTGGGTATTACTATGCAAGAGAGGGGCAGTATATCGTATATGGGTGCTAGTTGTACAGTAAAGTTGCTGGGTAGTATTGGCTGGGGTCACGTATAGAGTTACTAAGTTTAGTCTGGTGTACATGTGTGTATGCGTGTGTATGTATGTATGTGTATGTGTATATGTGTAGGAGGGTAGGTACTGTATGGAGTGGATGTTTGGATTATGCAAAAGAGAGAAGAGATCAACGATGTTGGTATGTTTGGTTGAATGGGTCGATCGTAGTGTAATGGTGGTTGGGGTTTGTGGCTTGACAGGGGGTTACTACTACTATCGTATTAGGCAATTGGGCATAGATGGATCTATGTGAGAGTAGTCAAAGTTAGGCTACTGCGTTGTGATTGTATAGTGTAGTGGGTGTGATGTTTGTTGTGTAAGTCGAATGGGGATTATGAAGGAAGATGAAGTGCATGATATCGAAAGGCTTTTTCTGTATGTTGTTTATGTCTCATGTAAACACTTTGATTAAGAATATCTAATGATATCAAATCGAATTCGATAATTTTTAGAGATAAGCCTTAATTTTTGCACTTGATTCGATTCAATTCGTATTATCTTTAATGAAAATGTCGAGCTTGAAATTTTCCAATTTTGTCTTCTTAACCCAATTAATATTAAATCTCACCTGTTTAATATTAATCTCAACTAAGAATTAAAGAAACTTTTCTTTTTATTTTGAAAAATTGCAGTTACACTCGATCGAAGTCAGGAAAAAGTTAAGATATAGCCGATTGGATGGATCAGTTATAACTTAGCTACTAGACTACGTAAAAACTTATTCTTTTTAAAACAATTTTGAAAACTAGCGTGTTTAGATCCAGTACTAACCTATTAAACCATAAACGGGTATCACCTTAACTTTCCAAATTTAAATTTTTTTTATTATCTTTTCCTTTTTTTTATTTTTTCAAAATTTTAATATATTTTTATTATGTTATTATTTTTTACAATAGAATAAAACACTAAAGCAAATAAAAATAAATAAAATACAATAAAGGAAGAAAGCGTTGGACCTTGGATAGTAGCATTTAGGTTAGGGATTCGAGTAAGAGCTGGTTTAAGAGTCAGACAAACATGTATTTGGGTTTGGAATTTGGGTTGTACTTAGGAGAGAAGAATAAAGCTATAAGGGGCTTCGCATGGCAACTTCTACTAGGTAATCCAAGTTAGTGATCAGAGTTTCATGTGAAACTCATTGGCAATAGGGCTAATAGTGGTGGTGCGCTGCTCTAAGACAATTGTTTAGGTAGCTTTTGCATTTCATCATCAATGATGGAGAGAAAAAGAGGTTAGTTGTACTCCATGGGTGATGCGTAGGGGGTAGGGTGCGTGTGCGGGTGATCGGGCAGGGGTGTAGGGTGATCAATCTAAGGTTTTGAGTAATGAGGAGCTCGACTGAGGTGTTGGTGTGGTATCAGGTCACGACAGTAGTGGCACACGAAATGGTGTTCGAAGGTTTTGGTAGTGGAGCTTTAATTAGGATACTATGGGGTACAACAATTGAAGGGGCCAGTGGTGGCTGAAAGCTTGGATAGTGGGCTTCTTAATGGAAGTGTTTGGTGTATGTAAATCAAATCGTAGGGGTACTCCTAATAGAGAGAGAAACTACGTGAGTGCTAGAGAGAGAAAGAGACAAGAAAGAGAAGGAGTGAGTGATTCCAGTTGAGATTCGTATTGAAACGTAAAATACGATACCTTATTTATACTATTAACGCTCGAAGTTTAGCTAGGAAGGTATGGCAATGGAAGATTTTTGCCACGTGTATACAAGTTTCCCTTTCTTAATTTAATTCAAAACTTGAAGAAAGTTTCGATCTAAATAAGGAAAACGATCAAGAACATGTCGGTGATTATCAATCAAAGCTCAGATTCGTTACTTTTTACCAAAACAATTTAGGTTTGCCAAGTTAAGCATGACACATTTGTCATTTTTCTTTGATTTCAAGCTTAAATTGAAACGAGAAGTGGACGAATTAAGTCGTGTTTTTGGTTCCAATTAGTAGTATTTCAAGACCAAGTGTTTAATCAATTTCGCTATTAGCTCATACCCTAAAATGTTTTGCATCTAAATTATATTTGACTTATAAAACAATCTGAGTTGTTAAAATAAAAGATTACTCAAAAAAATTAATCTAAACTCAATGGCCCCAACTCATATTTAAATTTTTATTCCTTTTTCTAAGAACCATTTCCGTAAAAATATTTTACTTTCTTAAAAATTCTATTTTCCCTAAAAAAAGACTCTATTTTTCTAAAAAAGAAATTCTATTTTCCTAAAAATTTCATCTTTCTATTTTTTATTTTTCTAAAATTTTTTATTTTTTGTATTTTCTTTTAATTTCCTAATTTTTTGTATCTTTCTATATTTTCAAATTTTTTAGTAATTTTTCTAAATTAAGAAACTTTTCTTTATTTAAAAAAAAAAAAAACTAAATAGGCAAAAAATGAGGTATCTATATCAAATCTCCTAACAAAATTGTATCTTTGATGGTTCAAGATAGATTGACATTTTAAAAAAATCCAATATAACTGAATTAAATTAGTTTGGATTCAACGAGATCTTAGGCTAGCCATTTCTCTTTCCCTTGCTTCTCATGTGTTCTATTTGGACAAAGAAGAAGAATTTAGTCACGTGATGATCACATGACTTGGGGAACAAAAGCATGAAGTGTGAGTTACATGATCTATTGAGTAATAGGTGTACATGTTAGCTAGTAAAGCTAGGTTTTTTCTCATTTATTGTAGCTAACAAATTATTCTTATTCTTCAGTTTCTAGGTCAAATTAATCTTGTGTATCTAAGCTCAAAATTGATTTGATCCAATTAATTCTTATAGTTTGTAAGACACCCCGGAGACAATCAAATAATAAAAAATACTCATGCAAAAAGAATTTTTCATTGTAAAATTATAACTTTTGAGTTCTTATTTAATTGGTCTAGTTTATTTGAAAAACTCAATTAAAATTTAATGAAAGGTCGGTTTGAAACTTCCAATAATTTTAATTTTAACTAATATACTTCACGACTCGAAAATATTCCACTGGATTTTGCTCAAAAGTATTAATTTAAAATAAAACCCAATATTTCTCAAGAACTTCGAACTTATCAAATCACATATATATCTTTGATTATAAAATCGACTTCTCCGATCCTAAACAACTCACTAACTTGACTCGGATACTTTTTCAATTTTCAATTTTTTTTATTTTTTTGTTTTTATTTATTCAAATTTTTTTCTTATTTTCTCAATTATTTTTTTTATTTTTAAACCTAGCCAAAAAAAAAAAAAATAAGTGAGTAAAAATGGGGTATTTATAAGATTAAACAAAATGAAAGAGTAAAACCCTATTAATAAATACCAGTTCTATTAAAACCAAACGATACAGAAGGGGGAAAAAACGAAAGGAAACTAGAAATACAAGATTTCTATGAAGAATTAGACTAATGAAGCAAGAGTACATCAATTATTTCTCCTAAATGATCTCATCTCTAGAACAACAGAAGTAATAACCAAGGCAGCAAGGACAATACCATAACCTACATTCCATCCTCTACCCTTCTCACCAAGATGAATTCCATAGAAAGTATTTGCTATTGCAAATATTATCAGTAGCCTTCCCACTGTATAATGATACCAGTTCCAGTATGTTCGGAATTTGGATCCCTTGTCTGGCCGAGCCAGCAAGGTCATTACCTACACACATGATATAGAGGAAGCAATCATAAAATATCATCAATCATGTAATTGAGAATTGATTTAAACTAATTTTAAGTTATTTCTCATCCTTATCATATTATCATGGCCATAATGATACAGTAATCCAATTTTTATGGCTCCGCAACATAATAATTATGTCCAACACTTTTATACGCTGATTCTTGATAAACTTATCCATTAATTAGGGGGGTAAAAAAAAAGAAAAAAGTGTTGCACCGTAGGCGTTTAACAAAAGTATAAACGCTATTATAAATTGGCAATTGCGATGATCACAAACTGTTACTAATTTACCACTGTCTTTTGTAATGTATGGACGACGATAATTAATTTGTAATTATAAACCCAACAACTTCACTGTACTGTTAAATTCCACGAATCGAATTCTCGATAATCCTGTTTCCTAACAAGAACAGTTGATACTTAATTTAATTCTCTCTAACGAAGGGGGGGGAAAAAAAAAAAAGAAAAAGAAAATGAAGAAATTTCGATTAGCTTAAAAATTAAAGACATACCTGGAGGCAACCCAGCACAAGAACGAAGATTCCCAAGCCCTTGTGGGTGGTAACATCGGCACTAACTTTATCCTCCAATATAAATCCACATATAATACCCACAATGCCAAGTATGAACGCACTGGATTGGATGGTGACATGCAAGTAAAACCACAAGGGATCCCGTTCCTTAAAATGACGAGCAATTATGACACCAATTATCATTAAAATTCCCCAACTCAGCATGTTAAGCACTCCATGTGTCCTCCTTAATTTTGAATGTGTACTCTGGGTATTGCTTTGTCCTGTTCCATGTTGTTATTCATTGCATATATAACAAAAAAAAAAAAGCAAAGAAAGAAAGAAAAACCTGGTATTAGTCACTTTGCCAAACATATACGTAGGAAAATACGCGTGGCTATTACAATTACTTTAAAAATAAAATTGTCTACTAATACAAAAAATTAATTTGATACTGTATTTAAAGAAAAAATTTCCCTTGTCAACCTTTTTTCAAGGGGTGGAAATGTAGTATATAAAAAATTCAAGCTCTTTTTTTTTTTTTTTTTTTTGTAATTTTGACACTTTTTAGGTGGCATCATACCATAATTTTTCCTTTATTGTTACTTACTATTATTATTGATATTGACATTCTGTCTGATTACGTCGATGTTTAAGACGGGCTTGTTTATAAGACTAAGTCCTCTTTCGTCAACCCATTTTGCATTCGATCCGATCTGTGAAAATTTAATAGAAAACATTCTTTTATTTTTTTTTTTTTTATATTCTAAACCTATTTGTATATTAGTTCAGAAGAAAGAGAGGATGACTATCCATTCTAACTACAACGAGAAGGTTCAAAATTGACCAAGTTTGAGCTCGTAATGGATCATTATATTTACATAAGATATTAATATAGTTGCAAATATATATATATATATGTTATATTTATTTATATATAGGATTGCGCTATCTTTTTATATTTTATAAATTTAAGCATTCACAATCATTAATTTTGACTTAGTAATTCATACATTATACTAGAATGTACAACATCATGTGGGATGACTCGTTATCTCCACTAGACGAGTTCAATTGATAAATGTGATATATATATAAAATAAACTCAATCATATGAATCCTATTTATTACAGTTCAGACACATGCTGGCATTATCCAAATTGCTAAAAAGTTTGACCTTTCCTCTCGTGTTGGCAAATCATTTGCATCAACATTGATTGATTTATATGGGTCTTGTATCCGGAATATTGATTAATAAAGTTAAAAAAGTATATATGGTCCTATTAACAGGAAAACTTGTATTTACAATAATCTTTCTCGTGAAATGCATGAATTTATTATCCCTTGTGTTATGCTCCTTCATATGTCGCGTAATTTTTCCTTTTCTAAATAACTGCTCATTCTTCCCTCTAACTAGGGTTGTAAATGAATTCAATTTGCTTGTAAGCTGTATAAATTTTGTATGATATCAGTACTCTTGTAAACCTAACCCAGTTGTTCCATGGAACCTAGATATATGATAAGTTTTCTATTTTTTTTTTTTAGATGTTCTAATGTAAATAACCTTAATTTAGTTGAGATAACTTGAATATAACCAATGAAGTTTGAGCTTGTTGAGTAATAGTCTAACCCAAAATTTGAAATCAGGAAAAAAGAAAACACTAGATCAAACTCCGGACGAGCTTGAGAAATACTAACCTGAAGTTTAATAAAGTTTGACATAATTCGATTTATTTAAAATCCAACATCCAACAACCAAGCATATCCTTTCACTGCTCTTAGAATGGCTTCTTGAAAATAAGAAATTTTCTTAGTAAATATATAGTTGCAAGTTCGAAAAAGACCAATTTCTAAAACCATATCTTATGTTGAAGGTCTTTCTTTCTTTCTTTTTTTACTCCAATCAAATTATGTTGAATGTTAAAGTAAGATCTATTAATTCAACTTGGCTTTATTTATTGCCGACTAGTGAATCATCAAGGCAAGACAACAAATTCCGGCTCCACAAGAGAATTGCATATTAGCATCTTGTATAATCGAAGGCGTTTGTGTTTACTTTTGGTCTTGTCCGAAAGGTTCTTTAGTCTGTATTTTCTATTTGTTAATTGAAAAATATCTCTTAAGCCACTTATTAAGATATTTAATTTTTTTTTTTTTTAAAAAAAAAAACTTTATTTAATTTTTTCTTATAAAGTATCGATAGGTATTAGAAAATGTGATTTTTTTTTTATTTTAAATTTTTCAAATGATACCTTAAAAGCACTTATTATGTGCCTCTTGTATTCTCCATACCTTTTACACGTAATTGATACTAATAATATGACATGCTTCATCATGCCACCACTGAAAAGTATCGGGTCCATATGCTAAGAAAATGCATGCTGGAGTACATTTTCAGCTACCTATACCTTATACAGAATAGCATTGCGACCATATAATATATATTTAACAATCTTTTGGAAACCCAATATGTGCTGTGCCATGCATTAGGTGATCATACCGAACCATCGGATTTTTATGCCACTTACCTCATACCTTTCTGAATTCAAAAGTGGGCATAATTTACACAGGCCAACCACCCGAACTGATAAGACAATAAAAGAATTTAAACTAGCTGTATTTATAAATAATTAATTGTCATGTGCTAGGTCACCAAATATAATAATACATATTTCCAACTAATGTATCTCCCAGTCCATTAAAAAAAAAAAAAAAAAAAAAAAAAACTGTTGTACTTGTTAAGTCGTGAAAATAAAATAAAATTTTTAATGCATTTATTTTACCGTAAAAAAACAAGTTATTAAAGTATCTGAGAATTTCACTTTTCCTTATTAAGCAAACTTATGAAAAGAAGGACATTTTGGTTTATTTTTAGTTTTATTTTTTCAGGACTCAAAATCCTATATTTTAACAAAAAAAAAATGATGGAAAATAAACCTAAAAATAGGAATAACTGGTACTGTTCTTACGCTGACATAAACAGCGAAAGGGAAGAAGAAGGGACAAGTTATGCACTAACCAGAAGCATAATTTACAGACGTTGAGATCTTGCTGCTATGCTGGATCAAGCGATAATTAGGTGAAACCGGGGTGAAACTGGCCGGTCCGACCGCGTAGAGGATCCGGGACTCGGGTTGGCTTGTGCTCAATTGGAAGGCCAAATAAATCCGATTGGATTGAGAAGAGATCGAGGATGTATCATTCACTGTTGATAGACTTCCTTCATCAGGCTTGACTAGATTCGAAGAAGTTCCTTGTAGAGAGTACTGCTTGATCATTCCTCCATTAGTTGATAACGATCCAACAATTGCACTCGATCCCACCATTTGTCCATTGCTTGAAAACCCAATTGCTATGTATGAACTTGTGGTAGGTGCAGATAGAACAAAGCTCCATAGGTTTGGTGATGTTTCTTTGTACTATACAAGTGCAAAATAATCAAAACATACCAAAGTTAGGTAACAAAATTGACCCGAAAACAAATTCATTGGACACTATCCAATCATCATGTCAGGGAGACTAACATCGGTGATCATAATCATTCTAAACTGTTTGTCTACTACTAGACAATTCACGTGCTATAAGTCGATGGAGGAGATAGGGATATGATATACTTACCCTGAGAATGAAATTTTGGGAGTCCCAAGCAGAAATACAAGTCATAGAAGTCGTGTCAAATGGCAGAAAATTGAGGTTCACATTTGAAGTACAAGAATCTGATTGTGAATACACAAGATATGATATACTCAAGAGATTGATGAAGAAGACAATAATGGAGATGGAAATTGCCTTCATCTCTCTCTCTCTCTCTCTCTCTCTCTCTCTCTCTCTCTCTCTCTCTCTCTCTCTCTCTCTCTCTCTCTCTCTCTCTCTCTCTCTCTCTCTCTCTCTCTCTCTCTCTCTCTCTCTCTGTGACTGTGTGTGTTTCTAAGAGGGTTTTATGGCTTCTTGACAAAGTCTATGGTGGGCAAACTAATGGGAATGAGATGCGTATAAGGTATCAGAAGTGGTTGACGTATGATAATGATAGTAATTTTAAATAAAATCATACTTGTAACTAACATGTTGTAATGCTTATGGACAGAAGTGATTTTGTTTTTCTAAAAAGGAGTGTGTAGGTCAGCTTTTGATTTTTTCCTTCATAATATTCTGGACGGTTGTTTTTTTTCTTTCTTTTTTTTCATCTCCAAATGGAATTTAATTATCTTGGTGATGCCCGAAAATGATCTATCTTTCCCAACGAAAAGAAGATACTTATCGCGGATGACTTCCAAGTTCAAATATAGTGTGAACAGAATTTTTTATGATCTCAATCTTTTATTTTTACGATATCGATCACATTTTCTATTCCATTATTTATTTTTATTATTTAAACTTTAAACTATTAAATTTATAATTTATTCTATAGTTTAGATTTAAAAACTCATAATTTATTCATCCTTGTAAAATGGGAGAATTTTTTTTCCCCAACAACATTATAACTTGATGAGGGAGAAAATGTGACTTCGAATTCGATTTATTCCATTAAAAAACTAATATTTTATATTAGAAGACTACAACATCCCTAACTATAACCGAAGATTTAAAAAACATATAAAAACATTATGAGAACATAGAGCTTGGTTACTCATTGTGGCAAAAATAATAAACATTTCTCTACCTTCCTAATAATTTTTTTTTTTCTTGTAAGATAGGTACTCCTTACAAATAGACCAAATAAAGCAATTAAACTCCTTTTTTTACCTCCGATGGAGTGTTTGTTAAATCAAATTACAAACTACTAATATAACGATATCTAAACATGGTACCATGATAGGTACATTTTCTATGTCAAACAAAACTATAATTTTTTTTTTTAAAATTAGTAAGAATAATTGCATAAACTGTTTAGAGACTCTAACTCTTAAACTATTAATGAAAGTTCGATGCTCTCCGTACAAATCATGATTTAACAAGTTTTTTTTTTTTTTTTTCAAAAGATCAAGCATAAAGATGGGTAGCACTGAAACTATAATTTCACCATCTTCCCCACACATTGAATTTTCCTTACTAACTTATCAATCATAACATTCACTTTATGTGACATAACTTCAATGCTAAATGTAGAGGGCTAAATTTGACTCGCAGGCTTTAAGCCCAATAATAAAGTGGATTTAAGTCTTTGGGATAAGATGAAAAAACCTGAAGAGTCGAGCCCATAAGAATACGAGATGATCAAGGGAGACTTGACATGGTAAGTTTGGAGTAAGGCCCGTTGGATCAGTTCGTTCGAACCAACTCTTCTTGGTTTAGCTCACACTAATAAAATATAAAACCCTTTATTTAAGCCTAAATATATGGAAAAAGCCTTCCTGATACTCATATACAAAAGGCTTTAATCCTAACCATTGATCAACGCCACAATCCAACGTATCAAATCTACCGACCATCTCCTATAAATACCCCATTCATTTCCTCATTTGAACAAGAGACAAATTCCCACTAACATCGTTACTCTGTTGAAATCCTATTTCAAAGATCAAACACTCAAACATACTAAGAACATTACCCCGTTCTTCATCCATTGTGGAGTTTGATGCTATTGTACTCCTTTACCTATCACCTAATATGTTAGAATCTACCAAGATTGTCTCCTCCTCCTTCTCTCTATCCTAACTCACTTTATCATCCCATAGTACAAGTTAAATCATTTTCTTAGTCACGTATAGTGTGACCTATCACACAGCACACACGTGACCTCTTTTGATATCAAACCCCAACCCCACCCCCCCCCCCCCTCCCCCCACATCTTTTAGCGACTCCACTCGAGAGGAAGGGTTTGACATTCACGTTATGGTATCTTTACAAAGAAGGCTTGCTGATCCTACCGACACTAACGACTAAGAACAAGATGGTACTGTTGTTAGGCGCTCAAGAAGTTGTCCTCGATAATGCGTAACTAGCACGAGAGCTGCGATAAACTAAGCAGAGTCTAAATGAGCTTAAGGCAATGTTTGCCCAGTGTATACCTACTTTGGTTGCTTTCGTTGCTGTACAACAAGGGGAAACTGTTGCGGGTCTCCCCAATATAATGCATCAATATATTACACCAGCTTCCCAACCACTCAATCCTTTGATTATTGGTGAGCAAGATGCTCCTAAAGCTGAGGAACAACCTCCTGCAATGGAACCTGTACCTACATAGCATACCTTGCCTGAACTAATAAATTAAATAGGAAGCTCATCGTCTTTACGTGTCACTCCATGTATTATGATTGTTATGTCTATGCATCTTACCCCTATGAATTCAGCTCCGGTGAATTCTATTCCTATGAACTACATTAATCCTACTCCTACGATGCCAATAAGAATAAAAGCATCTAGTTAAAGGGCTCTGTTTGTGACTAAAGAGGAATTAGGTGTGTACATGAGGGAGATATAAGCAAAATCTACGTCAGCCGTCTTAGAATTAAAGCTCTTATATCTTTCACACATCACTATCAAACTATATCCAAAGGACTGTGTGAGTTTGAAGTTTATATTGTTTAATGGGAAGAAAGGAGTGCTAAAGAACACTTATTGAAATTCATTGTGACCCTAGAGGTTTACGACTTAGATGACTAACCCGACGATAATCGAGCAAGTCAACATGGCTGAGTAGGACAGTCAGGCCAAATTGAGACTAGGTCACCCCTAAGAATGTATGATAAGGAATAGACCTCCGAACGAAAGTTTAGTGAGGTAAAATGCTTTTAATGCTTAAGCTTTGGACATATGGCTATTGATTGTTTGAACCAACATGTCATGGTGCTACGAGGAAATGTAGTGGATAACACCGACGAGAGTAAGCCTGAAGAGGAGAAAGATGTTCGAAAGGCAAAAGTCGAGGAGGAAGAGGAGAATTATGTCTATGCCGACTAAGGAGAAGTGATGACCCTAGTCTTAAGACGAGTCCGAAGTTCTTGCCGAAACTTGAGGAGGATTAGAAGGAGAATTTGTTCCATACCAAGTGTACCATCAAAGGCCAATTATCTACGATCATAATGGATGGAAGAAGTTGTACTAATGTAGCTATGCAATCCTTTGTGTAAAGGCTAGGTCTGCCAATCTCAAAGCATCCTTGACCTTATAAGTTGCATTGGCTTCATGATAAGGGTGCTTTGCACATGACTGAACAAGTGACCATACTGTTCAATGTCAAAAATGTATACAGGGATGAAGTAGTATATACTGTCGTCCCCATGGGAGCTTCACATTTACTGCTTGGATGACCTTGGTTGTTCAATCGATGTATTACGCACGATGGGTATAGGAACACCTGATGGAAGGAGGATAGTGTTGCAACCCTTAACCCCATCCTTAGTAAATGAAACCCATAATCAGCTTAGCCAAGCTAGTAAGAAGAAAACCCTATTAGTAATGAGCTGTAGAGAGCTCCAATCTGCTGAAAAAGCTGATGATCCGATGTTTCTGTTGGTTAGGAGAATGATAGAGATGAGGGAGTTATATAATGTTCCAAAAGAGATCCGAAGCTTACTAAATGAGTTTTCCAACATGTTCCAAAAGAATTACCTAAGGGATTGCCCCTAGTCTAAGGCATAGAGCATTTTATTGATCTACAGCCAAGTGCAGTACTACTAAACCGACCTGCATATAGGATAAACCCTAAACAAGCTACCGAGCTGAAAAGATAGGTAGATGAACTCATTGAGCGAGGATATGTGAAGGAAAGCATGAGCCTTTGTGCTATAGCAGCTCTGCTCGTTCTCAAAAAGGATAATTCATGGCCAATGTGCATCGACAGCCGAGTAATCAACCGAATTACAGTCAAGTATAGATACCCGATATTAAGGCTCGATGACATATTAAATGAGCTTTATGACACGAAGATATTTTCGAAATTTGACCTGTAGAGTAGCTACCACCAAATTCGCATAAGGCCGGGTGATGAATGGAAAGCTACCCTTAAGACTAGGTACGGGCTCAAGAAATGGTTGGTTATGCCATTTAAGCTTACTAATGTACCGAGTATATTCATGAGGTTAATGAACCATGTAATGCGCTCTTTTCTTGGAAGATGCATGGTCGTATACTTTGATGACATATTGGTGTATAATACCAACCCGAACAACCATGTTCAGCCTATTCGCAAAGTATTTGATATTTTATAAATTGAGAAGTTGTATGGGAACGTAAAGAAATACATGTTCTGCCAGAAAGAGATAACGTTCCTAGGGTTTGTAGTATTGGGGGAAGGAATCCAAGTAGATGAGGAGAAGATCCAAGCTGTTCTGGATTGGCTGCCGCCGAAGAATGTCACTGAAGTCTAAAGTTTCCATGGCCTAGCTTCTTTCTATAGGTGATATATTAAGGACTTCAACACAATAGCCACCCTATTAACCGAGTTGACAAAGAAGAAAGAAGGGTTCAGGAGGAACGATTGAGTTGAGCAAAGCTTCAGGGAGATCAAGGAGAAGCCCACCTCGACACATATCCTTTCACTACTAGATTTTGACATGCCCTTTAAACTAGAGTGCGACGCATCGGGAGTTGGAATTGGTGCTATCCTGATGCAAGAACGACGTCCCATCGCTTACCACAATGAGAAACTAAGTAGCCCAGCCCTAAACTATTCTGTGTATGAGAAAAAGTTGTACTCTTTTTACTGAGCCCTTATTATTTAGCAACATTATTTGCTGCCACGATAGTTTATTATTTATACAGACCATGAGTCTCTAAAGCATTTGGGGAGTCAAAATAAGCTTTCGAAGAGGTAAGCCAAGTGGTTGGAGTTTATGGAGAGTTTCTCGTAAGTCATCCGGTATAAGAAGGGAAGTGTAAATGTGGTTGTCGATGCTCTATCACGATAGCAAAGCTTACTGACTACTTTGCAAACAAAACTCTTGGGATTCTCACTCATCACTAAGCATTATGCTAATAACCCCCACTTCGGTTCCGTTGTTGAACAATGTCGTGAAGGACTAGTTGTTAGAGGATATTATCTTAAGGATGGTTATCTGTTCAAGGATTGCATGTTATATTTTTCGAACTACTCTACACATAAACTATTGGCCCGGGATGCTCACAGTGGTAGACTTTCAGGTCACTTTGGGGAGGACAAGATAGCTAATCTATTGAAAGAGAATTTTTATTGGCTAGGTCTAGCCAAGGATGTCCATAAGTTAGTGGGTCATTGTTAAGTGTAAGCATGCTAAGAGGAAGCGAGAACCCTATGGAGAGTACATGCCTCTGCCAACGCCTACCTTACCCTACGCCAACCTCAGCATAGACTTTATCCTAGGGTTACCCCAGACATTTGGAGGGAAAGATTCTATTTTTATTGTAGTAGACCGTTTCAACAAGATGGTACACTTCATTTCATGCCATAAAACTAACAATGCTTTATATATTACTAATTTGTTTATGCAAGAGGTTATCCAACTACATGGAGTACCTAAGACTATTGTCTCAAATTGGGATACAAAATTTTTGAGATATTTCTAAAAGACTCTTTAGAGGTGACTTAGGACTAAACTAGTGTTCAACTCTAATAATCACCTTCAAACTGATGGCTAAACTGAAGTGATGAACAGGATACTAGGCAATCTGCTCAGAGCTATTGTAGGGAAGAACTTGAGGGATTGGAATCTGTGCCTACCAGTCATAGAGTTTGCATACAACTGAACTGTCCATATTAGTATAAGGAAAACCCCATTCGAGGTTGTCTATAGCCTTAACCTAACCATTCCCCTCAACATAATCAATATCCCAGTAGCTACTAAAGAAAGTCAATCTGAAGTTGATCGAGCTCGAAAATTACATGAATTGCACCAGTCCGTAACAAAGAAGATCACTAAATTTAATCAGAGACAACAAGAGATTGGTAACCGAGGCCGCTGAAGTGTTTCCTTCTAGCCAAGAGACCTAGTATAGATTTACCTCAGCCGATAGCAGTTCCCATACTTAAGACAAAGTAAACTATCTCCTCGATCTAAAGGCCCATTTAAGGTCCTAAAGAAGATGGACCACAACGCCTACTGGATCGACCACAACGCATGCTAGATCGACTACAATGCCGACCAGATCGAGTTACCTGATGACTATGGTGTCTCCTCTACTTTCAATGTATCTAATCTGATTCCTCATCAACCAATAGAAGCCCCTGCAAGTGTCCTAGAAGTATAAACAGAAACCGCTTCAAATTTGAGGACAAATCTTTCTAACCCTTAAGCAGATAATAGGAATCAACCCCCTAGACCGATCACAGGAAGCCGAACTACAAGACTTCAAGGGCTCATACGGAAAATACTAGTTCTAAGCTATAGTCGAGATAGGGACTCCTATCCCGATCCGACCACCAGCCGACCGGTCTATTAGATCCTCACGTGTGTCCAACATGCTCTTACCAAACAACGAAGTCCTAATCCAAAAGATAGCCTAGAACTAGTTAAGCTAAGCTCCTAACTTGATCCACTGATGTTTGACTTCAAGATAGCTGACCTTTTTGCTAGGATGATTGGCTCCCAACCTAATCTAAATTAGGTTGGCTCTTAACTACTAGCACTTCCTAATTCTACCTATGTTATATCATACTCTTAACGTATAGCCATTAAGCAACACGTGCTTTTTGACACAATGTTCTAGAATGATTCTTTCTTTCTGTACTAGATATTCTTTATCCTTTCTACCCCTTTTTGGTATGATTCATGTAACATAATTTTTAAATACCCTTTTGTCTTTTCATAAGTGTAAAATAACCCTAGTGGGCAAGTATCTAAACCTCCACTTTCCTTGTACACAGATATTCAACTTTTAATGAGGAATTATTCACATTAAGCAACTTTAGTATTCTTGTTATCATTTAACTCTTATTTATTCTTCCTAATGAGTAGTGATAAGTGACCCTTTAATTCGAACCAATATGTCATATCCGATAGATTGTTGGCCGAATAAGATCGAGTGGTGTGTTATATCCATTCGGTAGCTACCCAGACTTTACTAACTTTTTCTTTGTTTCTTTCAAGTTCCCTTCATTGTAATGCCTCTATGTATGTCCAACCCCGGAGACGCATCAGCTTACCAATAGCTGCAAGTCTCAAATAGGTATTGTTTCCCAAGATTTGTCCAAAAGTGAAGCAGCTTTCCCAAGAAAGGTTATTATAGTATTCCACCTCACTACCACGACAGATCGATCCAATCAATAAATCACCTTCCATAGCCCATAAGTCCTCCAGTAACTATAAAAGATCCAATGGAACTATGAATCCGTGAAATAAAAAATGTGCATCAAATGGTTGAGGTATCTCCACTACTACTGTATGGGGTAAACCCCCCTCAATCTGCTTTAGTACCTCAACAGCTATAGTAGGGTCGGTATGGTCATAAGCCATTGGTGAAGGAATTTAACTGTACACTAGGGTGATATCATCAACTACGCCGATGCCTAAGGAAATGCCATCTGCTATACTATTCAACTGGCTATCAAAGAGTCTGGCTGCCCTTAAAACCTCAATATACTGCCAAATATCCTCCTCTTCTAAGTGTATGGCTTCACAATCATCTTGATTAACAATATTGCTTAACTCTTTCAAAGCTTTAGTCTGTTTCTCAATTGGCTGATCTGCTTCAATGACAACTTAGTCTTGAATTTCCTCTTGATCACCAATATTACCTAGTGGATCGTCTCCATCGCTACTTTCATTCATGTCGTTAGGAGATTCATCAGTGTCTGAAGACTCATCATCACTTTCACTATCATCAGCAACCTCAATAGGATGATCGCTTACTCAAGGCATTTTCCCAAAGTCATGTCGGACATGGAAAGGAGAAAGAATGGAAAGGAGCTTCTTGGATTTCTTGTCATTCTTCAAAGTGGGGGTAACATTTCTATTGTCCTCATCTTATTAAGAAGCAAAAGAAGAGTGCTGAGTAAATAAATCATGAGATACAAAGTGTAAATACCAAAAGGATGATCTTAACGAGATGCCTCACAAATTCGTGAATGCTTGATTTGTCTGATGGCAAGTAATTTAGGGGTGGAATGGTCTTTTTTGTTCTTATTTCTTGCACTGGAAGGTATCTTTTTCTTCTCACTAGGAGCTCAAAATAGAAATTCATCCTTATAAATAGTCCTTACTGGAGGCTCACTCTCGACTGGTGTAGTCACATATTTCTTAAAGTCTTCTAAGCAACCTATCCAATATGTAAGCCAACCAATAGAGACAATCCCACAGCGACTGATGTAAGCCCTAAAGTTAAGCCAAATAACCATAGGCTTGAACTTAGAACCCAAGGTTTAGGGTGATCGGTTAATGAATCCGATCAAACCCAAATTATAAACTAATGAGAGAAATATTAGTAAAACTGACCCTGTAAACTTGAATTTAAGAAAATAAGTAATAAAATAGGAGACTATAAAATTTTCAAATTTTAAGCATAATAAGTACTAATTATCGAAAATGCAAAAAGTGTAATTAAATAACTAATAAATTACTAAAAATAGATTATATGTATACTAAAAATTTTAGAATAACTAAAATAATAATTAGGAATGTTCAAATGTACCCCACATGTATTTACGTGTAGATAAAAATACGCGAAATTACCTAAATAACCAAAAACTAAGTAAATAATTAAGGAAAATTATAAATTAATTATAAAAAAATCAGAAAAAAAATCAAAGGAGCCTAGAATAATCCAAATCAGGTCGTAGAAAGTCAAACTCTATAAAAGAAAAATCAACCAATTAAAATTAGACAACATAAAAGCCAAAAATCAAGGAAATTGGGCAAAGTCTTGTCTAATTAATGCATAATAATTACAAAAATCGTCTATAAATAGGGAAAAAATTTCCAGAAGTCAATTGGACAGTTTAGTATTTGGGAAAAATAGGAAAACTGAAAAATCGAGAGAAAATCCAGAAAAAAGAAAAAAAAAAAAGGAAACTGTGTAAATTCGTGTAGGGAGAGAAACTCATACCTCACCACCACCTGGGGCCGAGCCGCCACCACCACACCACTCTAGCCCCACCGTCTAGGCCGGCCGACAGCCTTGGATCGAGTTTGGACAGCCAGAAAGCTTCGAACCGGTTAGTCTTTTAAATTTCCCGATTTTGAATAATTTTGTAAAATTAGTTATTTTTCCCAAAAAATTATGAAACTTGTTATTCTGAGATTTTATTGTATGTAAATTTAGGGAAAAATATTGATTTAGTTTAATTACGTCTGCAATTATAGGGTTCTTAACAATTTGTTCAAAACCGAGCATAATTAGAACAGAAAATAAATAGGCTTAGGAATGTAGTTTGGAGCTCAATTTTTTTTCTGTAGGATGCTCATATGATATAGAATAGTTCTATGAAGCTATTTTTTTAAAATTAATTTTTGAAATTTTTAAGTTAATTTTTAGCCCTAAAATGATGGAAAAATTAGGTGATTTGGGATTAATTAGGTGATTAAAATGTTAATTACTGATTTAGATATTAATTAGATGTTTAGGGATGTTAATTTCTGATGTGGAACCCTAATTCTAGCCTTTGGAGTATTAAGTATGGTTAATTTAGGAAATTAGGTAATTAATATAAGAATTTAGTAATATGTGAAATTGTAAATTAATAAATCTAAAAAAAATAGGGTTATTTAGATAATATTATAATAGAAATCAGAAAAATAATAAATCTAAAAATAATATTTAATTTTAAGTAAATGTCTCAAAATGTAAGATTTTCACACATCAGGAATAAATCCGATACTGTAATTAGGGTTAGCGTATACCAAATAGTTTAGAATACCAAATTACTACCCAATAGGATAATTGGACACTCGAGCTTAATGTGATTAATTTCACATTAGGATTCGAGCATATTTAAGATTTAGAAATCAAAGTTTAAAATCTCATTTAGGATTCGAACACCGAAATAGAGTACAACAAATCATTAGGACGTAATGGGTATACACGGAAAAAAATGAGATAAAATATAACTTAGAATATGAAACCATAAATTATAAGTACTAAAAAGACCTATTTGTATTATAGGACACCCAGAGACAAATCAGCTTGCGATTAAAGGATCGAGCAATTGAGCAATTCCAAGTAAGTTAGGTTCTTGCTTATTTTAATAGAGTACTAGTTTTGTAGTACTCGGAGACTTAAGCTTGTATATAATTGTGATTGTAAGTAGTTTACGCATGTGTTTGATGTATCTGAATTCGTGCTGAATTTGTATTGTGAGTGATTTTGTAACTGATTGAATTGGTATGAAATTGTTTGAACACCCTAAAAGGAATTTAATCTTAGTCGACCCTAATAACCAAAAATGTCATGCATTGCAACCTGTTAGGGGATCATAAGATTCTCCAACCAAATATCGACCCCTTTGAAAGGGATAGCGCAGGATTGCAAAATAGTGCCTTCTCATTCTTAGTCGAACTAAGTGACAGAAGAAGAGGTCGTGGCGAGGGTAAGTCAATGGTTCGAAGGTAGTCGCGGGAAGAGCAAGGTCTCCATTGCACAAGCCTGAGTTTGGATGGAGCTGCTGCATAACATAGAAACTCCTTAACCCGGATTGGAGCGGGTGAAATTTCTCTGATTTCACAACGGACTGGACTGCGTTGTACGATGACACTTGATTATTGCATTGCATGAAAATAATTGTTTGATAACCCTGTTTGTGCTTGTATGCATTCAAGAGTCTCCAATTCAACTTACTGAGCTGTAGTTGCTCATACCCTTATAGATCCTTTTACAGGTTTTGATTTCTAAACACTTCAAGTACTATGTTACCCTACAATTACTCAGAGGTTAGTCCGTTGGAAGCCAGGGGTGTGAGGATCAAGTTATTTAGTATAATGTGTAACTAGAGTGACCATGTAATTAGGGATGAAAGACTTATAGTTATTATGTAATCTAATGAACTGTTATGTTTATGTAAAACTTCCTAAGAAGCTCTGTGGACATATATATATATATAATATTGTACATGTTATTAGAAATTTGCACTATTTATCATAATTGTATTTTAATTGTTAATCGGACTGTTTACTTCAAAGTAAGGAGTCTTCGATGCCTTGTGTAGGTCATGTTTATGGTAGGCACTGTGAGGCCGGTTACTATCATAAAATGGTTTACACAGCGGGACTGTTGCGACTCTGCGACTTCGGGGCGTAACAACTGATAGATGGAAAAAACAACTGCCTTACTCCCAATCAAATATTTCTAAAGTCATCTAGACTCAGTGATATATAGCACTCGTTAAAGTCATCATCAACTGATATTTTTAAAGGGACCCCTTGGTCGAAAACAAATTGGCGAGCAACCTGATATGGCACATATAGCATCACCCTACACTCTAGATAATGATTATTAAAGTTACCTTAGTTAAGTAAAGAGGGGAGACCTTTGAGCAAGCACGAAAGGATGAAACCGGCTTCATCAGCATTGAGTCTTTCCCTTGCACAAAGTAAGTTCATGATATTGTTTGATCCTTTTAGATAAAAATGTGGGAACCACAAGTATTCGAGTATCTTGTTGGCGTAGGGGCGAAAAGTGACTTCTTTATAGTTGTCTAACACATCTACTAAAGCACCTAAAGGTCGCTTGTTGACCTATGCCTAAGCTCATGGCTCACTACATTTAGGCCCATCGAGATAAGATCTACAATATCCCTTATATCGCTCACAAAAGAAAATATGCAAGAATACTACATCTACATAGGATACGATAGCATACCGGTCCATCAATTGAATGGAGGCCTCGTGATAGAGATTGAAACATCAATACAGTGATCCTAAGTAAAATAGTCCAAGGGCAAAACACT
Source organism: Lumnitzera racemosa (assembly GCA_024138005.1). Classification (NCBI taxonomy): domain Eukaryota; kingdom Viridiplantae; phylum Streptophyta; class Magnoliopsida; order Myrtales; family Combretaceae; genus Lumnitzera; species Lumnitzera racemosa. Next base: position 74,684,737 of record JAMXBC010000003.1, read on the forward strand.
CTCTATGTACTATACAGATTACCAAGTGAAATAAACGTGGGCTCACACCTTCTTTCAGGCCATTGGGAAACATGTACAACTATAGCTAGCAAGCAATAAACACTTCTTGCTCATACCAATAAGAAGAGACCGTTCATGAGATAACTCAGTTAGATCAACAAATTCAAAAAACAAAAGTAAGAGTGTTGATACTCACTCGTATTCTTCATTCGCTTTGAAGAAACATCTTACCCAGGCATTAAAAGTAGCCTTTCTACGGATGTCTATGGCTTTCTTTCTTTCAGACTCCAAAGTCAAGATTAGGTCTCGATCCTCTTTAGAGATTGTAGATATGGTGATGTCAGTCGCACCAAAATCATGAAGATGCAAAAGTGTGCTAACGTCTTCAAGGGTAGGTGTGATCTCACCCTACGCAGTCACAAATATATGTATCTAAGTACTCCAACAACACATTAGTGCCCTCTAAATCTCCATGTCGTTGGAGTGAGGAAAACTGAAAAGAAAAAGGAAATATATACTGGGAAATATATGTCCACCTTCTCCAAGGTATCAACATAAGCTGAGTTACTCAAGATATGATTCACCCCAATCAACCCAACTGATTAGGGGAATTCGAGGGAGTGCAAGTATAAGGCACTTGAGGTTCTCGCCTAATGAAGTGTAAGTATAAGGCACCTTGAGTAGTTGGTTGTTTGTATAAGTTTTGCCTTCTTATGTCACCCTAAAAGGAATTTTCTTTTATCGCTACATCAAGCCATTTGTCCCGTAGTAAAGGTAAGACCAAAATGTGACCATCTAGGATGGTTATCACTTGCTTGCCATTATTCTTCTTAAGCATCTTTTCTTGGATTCCTTACCCATCTCTCGATATCCCCTATAAAGATGAATAACAAGGATCAATTAGTCACATGATGAAAAGAAGAAAGTTCAACACAAAGCGAACAAAATAAATTGAATAAAGAGAGCATACAAGGTATAATGAAGCTTGGTTTAATTAAATGTGGGATATACAATGAGATAGTTACAAACGTGAAAGAAGTGTTATTTCAAAGAAAAGTTTACATATTGAATAGGATAAAGAAATACAGGCAGTGAGAGAACTTAAATGCAAAGAAATTTATAAGGTGAATAGAATGAATTAAATAAGTGGAAGTGTGCAAGACAAATGTGTTCCTGAATGGGGGATCCAACCCAATTTTGTTGATTATCCAACTGAATACTCAATCTCAAACTAGTGCCTAAATGGTACCAAAACAACTTGAAATCACTTATATTACAATGGTAAATGGGGCTTAACATATCCGATCTACTTCAACATATATTATTGTATTACCAACGAGAAGGTAATGGGAATAGGAATGACATTCGATTATTGCTCTCAACTAGAGACTAATTTCCTTATAAGCTCGTGCATGCGATTAAACGTTAAGTGCTTATATTTCATAGTAATACTTGTCCATCACTGCAAGTCCTTGTACTTTATAAATTTTAAGATGGAAACAAAATGTTTGCCTAGTAACGCCTATACCAAAATATCAGGACCCTTATTCCCTTTACTAATCTTGATACGTCTACCTTACCCTTACGTAAATACATGAACTCTTATCTCTCTCAACCTTATGGATTCTACCCCTTCTCTCTCTCTCTCTCTCTCTCTCTCTCTCTCTCTCTCTCTCTCTCTCTCTCTCTCTCTCTCTCTCTCTCTCTCTCTCTATGACTTCGAATTGATCCTCAATCCATTCATCAATGCGTGCCAATGTAGCAATGTCAAGGTTACTGATCCTGCACTCGATGCAATCTAAAGGTTCATTGCATATGGGCATCTCCATGGAGAGGTAGACTCCTCAAGTGGTCCTAAGGTGAAATTGCTCTCTAAATCAATCGATTTGGTTTGTAAATGCGGTGAATTGAATGAGGAAAATGTTGAATTATTGATTTTGAAAATGTTATTGAGTGCAGTTACTTTGATATCATTGAGAGTTCATGGTGATTTTTTGTTGATGATAGTTAGGACTTGTTATGATGTGTATTTAGATAGTAAGAATGTAGTTAATCAGACTACGACAAAAGCTTCTCTTGTTCAAATGCTTGTGATTGTGTTTAGAAGAATGGATGCAAATTCATCTACGGTTCCAATTTAACTTATTTTTGTTGCTAAGTTAATGGAGCCTATGGAGAAATCCGAAGTGGATGCATCCATGACACAGTTTGTACAGAGTTTTATTACTAAGATTATGCAGGATATGGACATGGTATTGAATCTCGCCATGATTAGGAAGAACTTGCTCATAGGGCATGATGGGGCATTTAAGACAACTACAAATGTGGAAGCCACAAATCTCGTTGATTTGTTGGATTTAATTGATAAAGACATGTTAGACGCAAAGTATTGGGAGTTTAGTAAGTATAAGATGGCCTTATAGGGAAGAAAAAGGGATAAAGATATGCCTAAGTTACACAAGAGTTGGATCCCGTGGCCTGCTGGTATAGAGCTCGATTCGATTACACTTGGTCATATAGAAATTAAATCGATGGATGTGAGTTTAGTGTTAGACTGCTTTGCTACCTTAGTTTCTACAATTGCCATTTTTAGCTGCTAATTGCATTTGAATTTTTCTTGATGGTGAACTTTCTATTTATGCTATACATTTGTTAAACACTAGAGCTACTAATGGTGTATTGGACTCGATAATTTTTTTGTCAAACGTGCTCTTACATACAAATTCAGTTGTTGTTAGAAGTAAATTTCATAGTTGGTCTTTGAGCTCTAGTCTTCATTGACAAATTTGGATTTCTTCGAGCTTTGGTATTTAGGATGGTTGAGAAGGAGATTTTCATGTATATGGTTAGGAAAAATGAAATCAAAGGAGAATGTGTATGGGGTAGAAGAAAAATAAATTGATAGAAAGAATGTATGAAGATACCGCTGATGTTTAAAATGTATGAAGGAAAACAAAAAAGGGAATGAATGGAAATTTGTAAAAGGAAATAAAAGGCTATGGAGTTTGTTGTAAAGTGAAAAAAGAAAAGAAGGAACAGAGAAAGCAACAGATGAAAAGAAGGCAGACCTTTAAAACGAGCTTATAGATTTAGTTGAATTTCATGACTTGTTAGAGAAGAATACTTGCACATTAGCTTCATAGCAAGATAATGGAAAAAAAAAACTAAGTTGCAAAAATGTAGTGCATGGTGCGCTTAAAAATGTTGATTCAGGTTGTGCAAAGTTCATGCAAGAATGGGTTCTCTTCTTGGCTATTTCAAGTCTGTGCCAGTTTATATAGATAGCGATGGAGCTTCATAATGGTGGAATCTCTTCCACTTGCACAAAATCAAATGGTCAATTATCCTCTAGGAAGAGTCTAAAATGTTCTAAGTTAATATCTACTATTTTGAAATATTCCAGGCATAATATCAAGTCTTTTAGTATTGAAGGAAGACATCTACTGATGACTCCAATTTATGAAGATACTAAGGTGCTTGGCTTGGAATTGCTAAAATTGTTTTTTCTACTCAAAGGAAAGAAGTTAAGGATATGAAGGGGGAAGAAGTCAGTCACTAACCTTTAACTCTTTACTTCTATCTAATGTTTTTTTTTTTTTATCAACTTCCTATAGTAGCATCCTTCACCAATAATGTTTGACAATGATATTTGTTTTCTTCAAGAGAAAAACCCAACCACCATCGGAAATGTAACCTACAATGACCATGACATGGTAGCAAGGTTATAACAGTGTAATTAGTATTTTCACCATCAAAAGCAAGTTGTTTCATGGAGCAACAATAGTACTTACCGCAAGAACAGCGATTTTGGTCTTTAAGCAGTCTTTCTCACAGCTTCAATAGTTTTGAGTGAATATGATGGCTGCGGGTTACGGTCTTCAAATTCTACTATACTTCTTCGTCTTGGTTTTCTTCCTTTGATAAGTTCGGCTATTCACAACCCCAATGTGCTCCCATATCTTCGGTGGTCTTCAATCTTCAATAGCTGTTACAACTTGTTCTACTATGTCCTCAAATTTTAGATTGGAAGAAGCTTAATCCTATATTGAATTTTTTGAGTGAGGGGTAAAAGAAAATGAAATTGAAGATGTATATAGGTCGAAAGAAAACAAAATCGAAGATGTATATGAGCTAGAAAAAATTTTGAAGTAAAAGAGATGCGAAGTGGGAAGAATGGGAATGAAGATGTGAAATTACTAAGAGAAGAAACAAGAAAATAACATAGTGAAAATTTAAAAGAGAAGAAGGAAAGCCAAAGTGTATGTGCAACAAGAACAAATCAAATTTGAAGTCGAAAAAGAATGTGTATGAGTGAAAAGAGAGATATGGAAGAAGAAGTATACATGGGGGATTTGCTGATGAAAGATGAAGTATGGGATGAATTCGGTGAAATGAAAACAAAATGATGCAGGGGGTTTGAAATGAAATTGAGAAGGATTGTGTATAGGATGGAATAAATTTAGTGAAGTGGAAATAGGACTAGAAGAATTACTAGGGAGTGAATATAATAGATGATTATGTGATGGTGTGGCTTGGATATTTGTGAAAGGAGTGAAGATGCTGATATATATATATATATATATATAAAGGGGGAAGCAATAATAGAAAAATATTCTTTAGTATCTTCTGCGAAATCAGAGTGTAACACTTCGTTTTGGAATTTCGAAATCATGTGCTTATGCATTTTTAGGGCACACATCGTTACAAATGATTCATATATCAAGAAATCTCTTGAGAATGTGGTCAATCTACTTTGTGTATGGATATCTAATTCATTCAAGTCGTGCCTTCTATAATAAACATTGCAATGAAATAAATAAAAAATAGGGAAAGAACAAAGTGGATAATGCTTTCATTTGGGACATCTATTGAGGGGCAAAATGTGACTAAGTGGAAGGGAATCTCAAACGATCATTTATCATGAATTTCATGAAATCGGTACACATTATATGATTAGCAAATGGGAATTATTATTTTGCATTGACACCATGTTTGGCTCAATATCAAATAGGAAATAATTCAGAATCTTCAATTACAGTAATGATTGTGAAAAGCAAGAATGTAATATACACATGTGGTGAAGGATGTAAGTTGATTCTAGCCGCATTGATTAAGCATTGAAGGAAGCGTATTTGGTGTATACTTGTGTCTGTAGGGGGGCAATCAAATTATATATAAAATTGCTACTTCACCATCAAGAAGAAGATCCTACTTTGAGAGAAATATGATTTTGATCAGTTCGAAGCAAGATAAGCATATTACATGGTGTTACAAATTTTGTCCTGCAAAGAACTTTAGCTATCCTAGAATGTTGGCAACCGAATCTTACAATAGAAATAAAATGAAACGATTGTCATGCCTCGAAACTGCAAAGTCGTAACAGCCCTGCTGTGTAAACCATCTTAAGATAGAAGTTGGCCTTATAATCGCTATCTTAGACCTAATCTACACAAGGCGTCAACGACTAACCTGCTTTGAAGTAAACAGTTTGTAATTTAAATAAATCACTTACTTAAGAAAGTAAGAAAATTTATATATATATGCACTATAATTCAGTTATTACATTATTTAAAAATAAAAAAATCTAAGTAAAACAAAACTTAGACCTTAAAATATATGTTCGTTCTTCAAATATTTTTCCTCACTCCCCAAGATCCAGCGGTTGTTAGTTTTAGAGTAGTTGTTTGCCGTTTCTTAGCTAGCACCTGCACGATATCTATAGGGATGTAAGCAACCATAGCTCAGTAAGTTAGGATGGAGGACTTAAAACTATACCATAAACACAACAAGGTTATCAACCAACTTATTAAGTGCAATGCATATTCAAGCAAATACCATCGCACGACGTTGTCCGGCCCGTCGTGAGATTAGAGAAATTACGCCCGCTCTTATCCGGGTTGAAGAGTTGCCATTAATGCAACAGCTTACGACTAAAACTAGGCTTGTGCTATAGAGACATGGCTCCTCCAACAACTACCTTCGAACCATTGACTTCACCCTCGCCGCAACCTCCTCTCCTATCACTTAGTTCGACTAAGGATGGAGAAGGAACCATTTTGTAATCTTGCGCTATCCCTTTCGAAGGGGTCGGTATTTGGCCGGAGAGTCCTAAGTTCCCCTAATGGGTCACCGTATAGATCCGATTATGATTATAGATCGTATATTTGATTAGGTCCAGTTTAGGGTGATCAATCATTTCATATAAATCATACAATACAAGCCAGAACAATAGACAAAATCATAGCATCACACATAATCAAGCACATGCACACATCCAACTATCTAACAAGCATAATTTCAAGCCTCCAAAATACATCAATGTATTAATCCCAACTTACCTTGACTCCTTGCTCACTCACTTGAGATTCAACTTGCTCAGGCCATCACAGATCATCCCTATAACACAAACGTGGTTTCAGTTTCTTATATAATTATTATAGGTTCATTTTATCCTATAACGCTTATTGTTATGTGTTGTTTAGGGTTTAATATGCCTAATTATCTAGATCTTAAGTCTTTTACAATTATTCTAGGTTTGGGGTTAAGTTCGGGTTCGGTTTCCGCATCGATTTCTAAATTCGGTTCTAATTCGATTTCTAAGTATTGTTTTATACTAGAACCATAGAAATTCGTTTCAACTCATAATGTAAAATTAATCACATTACTTTCTGATCTTCTAAATACCATCATTATCTTTAATTAGTATTTTATTCCACCAAGTACACTTAAATCCTTATTAATGTATTGAATTTACTCCTAATGTGATAAATTTTTACATTTTTCCTCTAATTGCATAAATTCAAGTTTCCTATCAGATTTATTGTACATTTTTATTATTATCATAATATCAATTTTTATTATAATATTTTCTATTTATTATATTTCTAATAATTGTGTATTATGTATTATTACTTATTATGTACATAATATATATCTAATATTCTTATTACTCTAATTACCTAATTACCATCTTCTAACATCAATTATCATTTCAAAATGTCTAAATTCATCCTCAATTAGATTTTACTTCTAATTATCCTAATTTACAAAATTAACTTAAAATTTACTATTTTTCTTTATTACTCATTTACTACATAATTAACCTAATAATTACATCTAACACCCTAAATGCTACAAGTGTCATACTTCATCAGATTTTAACATCCTAAAACATATAATTATTTACTAAATCAGTAATTAACCATTTAATTACTTAATTAACCCTAAATTACCCATTTTATGCCTCATTTTAAGGCTTAAAAATTATCTAAAATTTTCAAAAATTAATTTTTGAAAACAAGCTTCATAGCACCGTTCTATATCATCTAAGTAGTTTACACAAAAATTTTGGGTTAAAACTATACTCCTAAGGTCATTTATTTCTAAACCAAAACATGCTCGGTTTTCCATGATTTCTTAAGGACCATATATCACGGGGCATATTTTTATTAAAATAATATTTTCCTAAAAACTACATACAAAAATATTTCATAATAACAAGTTTCATAATTTTCTAAGAATATTTACTATTTTTACAAAATTACGCAAAATCGGGCTAGAAATCGAACTCACCGATTTGGGTGGCTTCGGCCCTCGTCGATGGCCATGGGTGCGTCAGCCCACCTGGGCACTGCCACCACCGTATGGTGGTGGTGGTGGCTGTCCACTCTCAGATGCTCGTCGGGTCTAGGTTCTCCTTTGTGACCCTAACTGTACAGTTTTCCTTTTTTTTTTTCTTTGGTTTTTCTCTTGAATTTTCGAAGCTCTCTATTTTTTTCGCTCTCCAAACTACCCAAATGAGCTTCTAAAAAATTTGGGATATTTATAGAGCTTTGTGGTAATTAATGTACATTAAATTGGACAAGACATTGTCCAAATTCCTTAATTTTTGGCTTTTGTGTTGCTCTAATTTAATTGGTTGATTTTTTTCTTATTTTCCCCAGCTGCCACGACCCAATTCTGGATCATTCCTTATTTTTTTTTACTTTTCTTTATTTTTCCTTAATTAATTATGAATTTTCTTTAATTATTTAGTATTATTTTAGCACATTTCGCGTATTTTAAGTAATTACGCGTATTTCTACATACATGTAAATTCATATATAGTACAAATAAATATTCTTAAATATTATTTAGGTCATTTTATGATTTTTAGTTTACATATAATTTATCTTTAGCAATTCGTTAATTATCGGAATGCATTTTACGCATTTTCGATAAATAATGAGTTATATACTTAAAATTTGAAATTTTTATATTCTTTTATTTTATTGCTTATTTTCTTAAATTCAAACTTACGGGATCATTTTACCAATATTTTTAGCTTTACTTTATAATTTAGGCTCAATCGGGTCTTTCAACCGATTGAAACCTCGAATGGCTAGTTGTTAGGCTTACAACAATGATCAGAATCCTTAATATGGACGATCATGTTTTAAGCTAGTAAAGGAAGTTCAAGTATAATTTGTTTATTGAGGAAAAGTTGGTTAGCCTTAGAATGCTTACCATGAGAAGAAAATTAAGACGACATCGATACACCGAATCATTCAAATGAGATCGCTAATGTGAACTTAGAGTATAAATTTAACTCAACAGAACCAATAACTCATGAAGATCAACTCAGAATGGACAACTCAAAACAAATTTACTCCAAGTATTACTATGGGGGTAATATATAATTCAATTTAGTAAAAGCATTACACACGATTAAGAGGTGCTAATTCTTGAATAAAATAGGCAGCAATACAGCTATTCAATAGCACGTACATGCCGAAGTCAATTGAAAGGCTTATTTAATGCCTAAACCCCTTTGACTCTATCTAAAGGACTTTGGTTAGGGGGCAAAAATGTAGAGGACTAAATTTGATTTGTGAGCTTTAAGCCCAATAACGAAGTGGATTTGACTCTTTGGGTTAAGGTACCAAGGCCTAGAAAGGCCTAGAGAGTCAAGCCCATAAGAATTCGGGATGATCAAGGGACATTTGATATGATAGGCTTGAAATAGAGTTCGTTGGATTAGCCCGTCCAATCCAACCTTTCTTGGTTTGGCTCGGCTCGCACTAATAAAATATATAACCCTTTGTTTAGGCTTAAACCCATAAAAAAAGCCCATTTAATACCCATATATAAAAGACTTTAATCCTAACCATTGATCAATGTCATGATCTAACATATTGAATTTACTTACCATCTCCTATAAATACCTAATTCATTTCCTCATTTGGGTAAGAGACAAATTCCTACTAACACTGTTACTCTATTGGAATTCTGTCTCAATGATCAAAACACATAAACACCTCAAGAACACTACCTCGTTCTTTACTTATTGTAGAGTTTGATGCCATCACGCTCCTCCACCTGTCACTTGACATGTTAAAGTCTACTAAGATTACCTACTCCACCTCCTTATCCTAACTCATTTGATCATCTCATACGTACAAGTCAAATTATTTCCTTAGTTACGTATAGCGTATAGCACAGTACAACATGCAACAAGCACATGACCTCTTTCAAGATCGAACCCCTCATACTAACCTCCTACAAGCAAGAAAGCTTTTCCTTGTATGCCATTATAACATTATGAAACTTTGATTTATATTTGTAGTACATGCAAATAACAGTTGCACTTAAATCAACATTAATCACTACTTTAAGGTATCTTTATTGCAAACAATAGTAGATACCCCAATAAACTCATAGAGTTTCATGGAAATGATATTGATTTTTCCACTAATTTTAGGAAACCAAATATCCATCTACCATTGCTATCCCTCATAACTCCCTTAATTGAGGTCTGTTTTATGCACATGTTATAGAGCCATCAGCATTCAATTTTATCCAAAGAAGAATCTAACTAAGATTCATCGTATTAGATTCATAGAACGGTTTATTTTTCTTGTAAGGAGCATAATATTTAAAAGTTGAAAAACTTATTTTGGTAGCTAAGGGAATTCTAATGATTCTTTGGCCAGAAAAAATTAATGCTTTTTGGGGGTAGATCTTTGTTAAATCTTTCTTCTTTATATGAGAATTAAATTTGATCCACCATTATTTATTTTGCTTCTAATCCATCTTTACACCCTCATACAAAACACATTGATATTGATGTGCATTTTGTACGAGAGTATGTTACTTCAGGATTCCTCAAAGTTGCCCATATTCCCTCTCGCCTGTAAGTTGCTAATTTGTTTAACAAGCCTCTATCTTCTTAGTAGTTGTCTCACTTTTATGCTAAGTTGGCGTTGTAAGCCTCACCAACTTGAGGGGGGATCATAGACTACTGTTTACTTTGTATTTATTCTATCACGTGAAATTTTTACTTTCTATTTTTTAGTTTTATATTTAGTTAGTTAGTTAGTTTTTTAGTTGTATTTAGTTAGTTAGTCAGTCGGTCAACAAGTTAGGAAGCTTGCATAGCTTATAGGGATTATAAATACTCTGTAGCTACTACAAAAATGTGATAAATCTCATTTTGTTTTTTCATTGAAACTCTTCTTCTCTCTAACGGTAGCATACTTTATTAGTTGTGCCAAAGGTCAGTACAGTAGCCATCGGTAATTCTAAGTTGAAGACTGATTGATTCTAACTTCCTAAAATCCTTCCAACCATGTTGTAAGTCTTAATTGAAATCTTTACATTTTGGACAACTTGCATTTTATCAAATGTTTCTTTTTGTTAGATTGTTACCTTTGATAAGCTATTATGTTTTATTCTCCATAGAAGAAGTCTAATCTTCAAGGAAAAAGAGATGACCAAAATTCAATCTCAATTCTCTATTCCCTTTATTACTTCAAATACTAGTTGTGAATAAATGTCACTTAAAATGAGATCAAAACAAACACTTTGAGAGCAAAATTTTTAAATAGATGCTAAATCCTATAAAACCACATGAAGAAGATGGTTTACAATAAAAGATGACATCTAAAGCCCTAGCTTATTTTCATTCTACTTAGTTTCAGTTATTTAATAGTCTTTAACTGTTTAATTAATTGCATTAATATGTATAGGCTTTGGAGTCAGCTGTCTCATGGTAGCTTCCCTGCCCACGATTGAAACCAAATTTTTGGTGCTTTAATTTTCTTCCATTTCTTATAATACAAAACCCCTTATTGTTCATCCATGCTTAACAAACATATAATTTTTTATTTTATTATTTTTTTTTTTCGTAAAGACCTAAAGGTGGCTCTTGATCCATTTAACAGATCCTCCTTAAAGGACTTCTTTATATTTTGCTCTTATGAGTTGTTCATAAATTCCTAAAATCGCTTGATTTAAACATGCTTTCTTCCTTTTGGCGAAAGAAAAAAACACAGGGCTTTCTTCCTAATTTCTTGGTTAATAAGACCAAGGCCACCAAGGTCTTTGGGTTTAGTTATTGTACACTAGTTCACCCGGCGAATTCTTTCTTTATCATCATTTTCATTCCTACAAAATTTCTTATGAATTGCTCAACTTTTCCTATTGTTTTTATGACAGTTTGTCAACTTGCATATAATAAGTAGGGGGTTGTCCGGCTAGTGTAACCCTGTTACCGTTTGTAAGTTCCTGGCCTTCCATCCACTTGAATCCTTTTGTGCCTTGTTAAGTGAAAAATGACATTTGTAGGCTTTCAATATAAGACTTTTATGCAGAAAGAAACCTAGGTAGTTTTCAAAGGAAGCGACTTCTTTATAACTCAAAAGTTGAGTTCTTTCATTTCTAACATTTGGAAGTGTGTTTTTGGAGAAGAATTATGAAAGATTTTTACACATTCATTTTTAAGGCTGATATTTTAGAAAAGAGATGAAACACTCTTCGAATCGTCCCTGTATTCTTGAGAGAAGGCAAAAATAGCATGAGAAATTTTTAGAAGGGTTTGTCTCATTTTAAAGGATTTCCTATTCCCTGTTTGTACTTTATGTTTCACTAGCCGTGTTATGCCTCGAAACCTAAGAACAATGACAACCTATCATATATCCTATTTAGATAGAATGCTCGAGACTCCTCTATAGTTAAATCAGGTTTCTAAACCAATTTTATGATTCTGAAATCCTTCATTAATTTATTTCGAAAATATTTGTCCGGTATATGGATTGCCGTTGGCTTTTATTGAAAAGGTTTTCAAATCTGGTGTGGGTTTGGAAAACATATACTAATGAAAGTATCGCCGGATTAACCAATCAAGACCAAGGCTCACCGACCCAAAAGACAACCAAGTCCAAGACTGTCAGTGAATCAGCGTAAGTAGTAAAGTATCAAAACCCCATCATCAATACCAAAGCTAAGCTCACCATAAGTGTAGTCTACATATAAATCATCGCGTGAGAAGATTAATTTCGATTTTTTTTTTTTTAATTTTACACTTAAAGTTTGAAATCGTTAAATATCATATTCAATTAAATTTTTATTTGTAAAAATTTTAATTTAAAGTTTATAGTACTAAATATCATATTTAATTGAGTTTTAACTAATAAAATTTACTGCTCTCATTGTTTTAAAATGGTATTGTGATAAGCGCGTGTTTTGATTTGTTGGTTTATGATTATAAATATAAACAATGAGGTAAGTCAGTAAATTTAACAACTAAAATTTGATTACGCATCACATTTAGTAATCCTTACACTTTAGGTGTGAACTTGGAAAAATCTATTTCAAGCATGCACAACCAAAGATGGATGGTTATTATATTATATGATATTTACTTACAACACGGGGCAATGCTTGAATAAACATATGTCTCTATATGCTGAAAAGGAGGGTGTCGTTTTCAAAAGCTTACACCTGTATTTTACATTTTCTTTGACTTTTACAGGTGGCTCTTACAGTGTGAAGATGGCTTACCAAACTACAAGACCGCCATGCTAAATAACATGGAGAAACTTAAAAAAAAAAAAAAAAAAAAAAAAAAGTGGAGTCACATACCACTACCTTTTCTTTTCCAATACATTCTTATCTCTAAAAGAACAGAAACAATAAACAAGACAACTATAACAATGGCATAAACTGCAATCCATTTTCCACCCTTTTCACCCAAATGAATCCCAACAAAAGTATTTGCTATGGCAAGAATTATCAATATCCTTCCAACGTTGTGATGGTACCAATTCCAGTACATTCGCAGTTTTGATCTCTTCTCTGGCCGAGCCCTAAAGGCTAGTACCTAGAAAACACACAGGGAAAGCAAAGCAACCAAAAGGGTCATCATCTATCATATAAATTTTTTACTATGATTACAATGTAGAATAACCCATAATATCATTATTGTACCAAATAATAATAATAATAATAATGATAATGATAATGATAATTTTATTTGAGTTTAAAAATGTTTATAAAACTGCGAACTTCATACTAGACAAGAGAGATCAGATCAGAGAGATACCTGAAGGAAACCTAGCACAAGAATGGCGATTCCCAAGTTTTTATGGGCGGAAACATTGGCACTGACTTTGTCCTTTAATATGAATCCACATATAATACCCACAATACCGACCATGAATGCACTGGATTGAATGGTGGCATGCAAGTAGAACCACAAAGGATCCCGTTCCTTACAGTGACGAGCAATTATGGCTCCAATTATCATTAAAATGCCCCAACTTAGCACGTTAATCACTCCATGCGCCCTCCTAAGTTTCGCATGATGTGTGCGTTGCGTATTGCTTGTTCCTGTTCACAAAATTTGTTGGGAGTCATTTTCCTTTCCTTTTAAAAAATATAATTCATTTCCAGCCATGCACAAGCTTCTCCTCAGAAAAATACCTTAATAGAAGTTATCGGTTTCGGTCTGATCGAATAATAATGTTCTACTAATTTCTTTAATTGTTATTGGTATCTATGAGTTTGTATTAGGGCTGGCAATTTTGCTTTAACAAGTCAATTTAACATCCTTATTATTCATTATGCCATATGAAATTAAATAGAGCTCATATATAATATTAATTACAATGTAATCATGTTCATATTCATACTGTAATCATGTTTTCATGTCCTGTGTATTATGCTGTGTCTCAATTATTAGCTCTAGTTTGTAATAAGGGACTCTACCGAACAATTTTAGAATTTTAAAGGGCAATTTTAACTTAGGAAATAGAATTTTATACAAATACAAACTCTTTTCCAAAAAATATTACGAAAAAAGGCTCATTTAAAAAAAAAATATGAAAATGGTATATCGAAAGTGTATAAAATAAATACACCTTTACTTACTTATAAACACTCCACCTCCACACAGTCAACCATGGGTAAGGGCATCACTTCGCTGCATCCAGGTCATTCAACCAACTCAATTCCTCCTAAGAAACTTCAGTTAGACAATCTACTACCTAAACCGATTCAGACAGATAATAGATGGGGGCATTTACTTCTTTCCTGTGCCATAGGGACCTTCACATGGCATAGGTATCAGTAAATATATTTAATCTATTGTTTTTGTTTTCTCCTTTATTTTTCCATTGTATTAATGTTGTTATTGACTCAATATAAATTTTGTGTATATACTGATTATTCGAAATACAATTCTTTTCATCATTTTTTACAATTCAATGCATTATTTATTTATCATAATTTTACAATTTACAATTATTTTTTCTTTTATCCGACTCATATGATCATTGGATGATCATCCTATATGCGTATTTCTTCTCCTCTTACTATATTTGTTGAGACATTTTATCAATTGTGATTTTATATAATTGATTATTAAATCAAACTTTTCATTCAGTTTGCAAGCTAATAGTTGGAAAAATATTACTTTATCATTTCGAACGGAGGGAAATCAATAGGTTAAATAGAAATTGAACTTAAGGCACATCAAATGAATGTATCTTCAGTATTACAATTTGAACTGAAAATTCAATGTGCCTTTAATGTAAATTTTATATTAGATGCGTCTTCGGTTTAATTTTTACTAAACTAGGTTACTAAAAGTATATCCACTATATACGTTTTCAATATAAATTCATAATTAACTAAAGATACATTTATTTGATACGTTTTCAATATATATTTTTTTAAAAAAAAAGAGCCCTTTTCCATAATATTTTTGAAAAAAAAAATCATATTTATATAATATAAAACTCTAGAAAATAAACGGGGTCGGATGAGTCTTACAGTACCCTACCGTCCCGTCTAGCATCCCTGTCTTGTCTATATATCTTGCTAACTTTGGCCTTGGACTATACTTTTGTTTATTGGAAATAAACAAATTTTTCTTGCTTTTGTCTCCAGGGCTGTTTCTCTCTTCACAAATACACCATCATTGTATGACGCATAAGCTTCATCATGCCATTAATAATTATAAAACAACGGAACCATCCGCCATATTAAAATAACAGTGAAATGACAGAGTAAACCGTCAGCTACCTATACTTATGCAATCAGGATGGCACCATAAAGAAAGGCTAGGTGTTCAAAATTATATGCTGGAAAGTGAGAGCTATCATTTTCAAAAGTAAAATTCTTTTTTATTTTTACATTTCATTTACTTTTACTCAAAGCAATAGAAAGAGAATTGGTATAGTTATTTTCAGAATACTTCTTATTATCTTATTTATAAAAATTGATTTAAATATTTTTATCCTCAATATCTTTTTTTATTTTCTCTATATAGGGTATAGTAATTCTCTTTTATAAAATGGATGATCCCCCTTTTCATAGAGAATAAAATATTCAAGTAATGAACAATCATGCACTTAATTAATAGGAAAAGTTAAATAACTTTTGGTTATTTTCTTAAATGAAATAGATATGTATTAGTATTTTTGGTCATATTTTCAATTTAATATTGAAATTAAGAGGATATATTTAAAAAAATTTATGATTTTTTACATACTTATTGGAAAGCATGTAACTAATCTTTAAAAAAAAAAAGTATGAAAAGTTTTTTATTCTTTTTAATAAATATTTACATTGATACATGCTCTATACATTGAAATAAATTTAACTTATTCTAAAGGAAGGTGGCTCATTTGACCATAAAGGTGAATATATAGATAAAGAAAAGAGAGAAAGGTTTTGCACTTACCTGAAGCATAATTTACAGTGGTTGAGGTCATGTCACTATGCTGGGCCAAAAGGTAACCCTCAGATTCAGATGGAGTAAAACCGGGCGGTCCAACCGCATAGATGATATGTGGTTCCGGTTGACTCATGTACAACTGGAAGAGCATATAGGATCGATCAGATTGAGAAGAGATCCGACCTGTGTTATTCACAACCGATAAGGTTCCTCCATCAGGCTTGACTTGAGATGATGAAGTTCCTTCAAGGGAGTACCGTCTGATCATTGGCCCATCAGTTGACATCCACCCAACGATTGCACTCGATCCCACCATTTTTCCATTGCTTGAAAACCCAATTGCTATATATGAATCTGGGGCAGGTGTAGAGAGAACAAAGCTCCATACCTCTGGAGAATCTTTTTTGAACTATGCAAGTGAAAAATAAATTATAATCCAACTTTAATAAATTTAAAAGAAAAGTAAAGTTGAAATAATTAATAAACTTTTTTTTTTTGTTATTTTTTCAGTTTTTTCAATTAGATTGTAGACAAAACTAAATTCATATAACATGGATCCGCAAAAATCTTCAAACATATTGTTTCGAATTCTTCTTATTCATCCAAGTGCAAATAATTTTTAGCGTAACGATCTTGATGTTGAGGGCAAATTAAACTTTACATACTTATCTTTTCACCTCGTCTATTTTGCATGGCTATGTTTTATAATTAATTGTCAATGATATCCAACTAGATATGTATTAGCATATGATTGATCTAGAACAATTAATTTAATGAAATGATATATATTTGATTAAATACTATAAAAATAATTATTCAAAAATTAAAAAAGGGTCAAAAATTTCTAAACCCAACCGTTGGTCAGTTACCCTAGGCCAGGTGACAACCAGCCAAGCCAATATGCCTTCGTGAAGCATGTGAGCCATCTTTGTTGGTGAGTAACAAGCCCAACCAAGGGCATCTACGTCAAAATAAAAAAGGGAAAAAAAAAAAAGAAAAGAAAAACCAAAGTATAAAGGCATTGGGTTGAAGTCAAGTTGCTCGCTTGTTTTCCCTTGTTAATTTCTTTTTCTTTTTCTTTTTTTTTTTTTCCTTTTTGTTGCTTTTCGGGATGGTGGATGATCATTAATCAGAAAAAAATGAAACGTGGCTACTCACCGTAGGC
This sequence comes from Lumnitzera racemosa, assembly GCA_024138005.1. Lineage (NCBI taxonomy): Eukaryota > Viridiplantae > Streptophyta > Magnoliopsida > Myrtales > Combretaceae > Lumnitzera > Lumnitzera racemosa. Next base: position 74,701,899 of record JAMXBC010000003.1, read on the forward strand.
GAGTAGAAACCTGGAAGGTATATCGACCTTTACCAACCATTCCAAGGATCAAGGGTAGCCAAGTAATGGCTGGGTTTAGTTTTTTAGTTATTATTAGTAATTTTTGTTATTCTTAATTTATTATTTTATTAGATACTTAACTATATAAATTTTTATTAAATTAATTATTATTAACCAATCATATGCTGACATATATCTAGTTAAATAACATAAATAATCGTTGTTTTGTGAAATGTAAAAACTAAAAACACTATCTCAAATCCTTTATTTGTGCTAGTTCTAATAACATTTATTTCCTGTTTATACTAATAAAATCTTTCGGCCACTTACGCTCAACTTTTGATATGGAATTTTATAACAAAATGTGATAAATTAACAAAGAAAAAAAGAATGTTGATTGGAGAGGAAAGATGAAATTTCTTACTCTAAGAATGAAATTATGGGAGTCCCAGGCAGAAATGCATTTCAAAGAAGTCATGTCAAATGGCATAACAAAATCCAGCTTCAAGTTGGAAGCACAAGAATCGTCTGGCTCTGAATTAACATGATATAATGTATGGAAGAGATTGATAAGGACAATGATGGTGACAGAAATTGCCTTCATATCTCTGCCTCTCTTAGACTCACACACTGACTCTCTTTCTGTGAAGAGGGGTTTATCATTTATAGCTTCTTGACTTTATATATATAATTAGATTTCATATGATAAAAACGAAATATGCAAGCCAAATCTATATCGTATAGAAATAGACCGGCAGATGAACTAAAGTATAAAATCCTTGATCCTAAGTCTTAAAGAACAAACCTTAAACAATCGTATAATGAGACGGGAGAAACAAAGCACCATGCCCAAGACTAAGACAATGCCGTCGATCAATCACAATCTATGAAAAACAATGAAGTATCGATGATGCCGCCATTTCCCATTGTTAATCTCGTGGTGTATAGCCTGCTCTTCGTCCAATCGGAAGTTGCAGGCGGTCATCGTGGTACAAACTGGATCGTACTGCAATGGTCAATGTCTACGTATATATTAGGATCCAAAAGGTACGTAATTTTGAATCCAAACAAGAGGATCCTACCTTAACAAAATGTCAATTGGACAATAAACGAGTCAAAGCAGCATAATACAATATTAACTCAAAACTCAACACGAATGTCAGTTAATGTGCTAGAATACCACTCTATTAGCTTATTTAGATTGAAGTTATCTTAAAAGATAACTTTCTTGCAACTAAAATAATATTAATATCTAAATTTGATGTGAACCCAACTAATATTTGAACTCAACTCAAATTTGATTAAGCTCGTGAAATAGTAGAACTCGACTATTGTTATATGGAATTACTTGACTAGTTTTATTTTAAACTTGAGCTGATTGTTTTCTAATTAAACTTAAATAAATATATCAAAATGAATTCGAATATCCTATAAATAAGTTTGAAATTTATTCACGGATATCTAGTGAAATTTACAATGAAGAGGTTGGCATCCTAACCTATGCACATAAAAGTAAAACAAAAAGGAGGAAAAAATATAAGCAAATGGGAAAAGGAAGAAGGTAAAAGGTTAGGTTAGAAATCTAGACATTTCCTTATACCCTTACTACTATTGTTGCCCCACTAGTAATTGGAAGGATCTAGGATATTTATGCTTTGCAATGAGACATTAGAGCTTAGCCTAAGCTCCTTAGTCGACTTAAGCTCTTTAAGGGGGCTAGATCTCTTGAAACGTCTGCTTTAGGAAGAGGTGGGGAATAATCATCTTGAGAATTTCCTAACTTAAGATCCTCCTCACTTTGACCCTTAAGGCTTTCTTTATGGGAGTGGTGAAGATCAATAGCTCTTACTCAAGCTAATTAAGATCATAGGACACATCATCTTTCTTAACTTTGCATCATTTATCATCCTTTGCTTGTCCATAGTGTTCATAACCTAAAGCTCATTGTACTCCTCACTCGTTAGGAACTTCATAAGGATTTCCATGTGCAAACACTCCTTGGCAGTAAAGGTTACCTCCTTAAGCTCTAGGATACGCCTATGTAGACCTTCAATTACCTCTTTCGACCCCCTTGCTTAAGCCTTAAGGTCCTTTATGACCTTGTTAGCCTTCTCTAAGGCCTCTTTGTAAGCATTACCTCTGTCGACATCTTGTTTAGCTTAGCCTTAGCCTTAGCCTTAGCCTCACAGCCTCTCATGATGGGAATTAAACAACTAGACCTTTGACAAAGCTCAAACTCGAGGCCTTGAGGAACTGATGAAGTGGATTCTATCATTCCAACCAACTCCTACCAAGGCTGAGCTAATTCTCCCTACCAAACAACTCCATATGTCAAATCAAGTAACTTCTTATATGCCGGTAATCAAGTGCCGACCTGAAATATGCTCTACTGATAGCTCCATTCTTTCACACGTCTATTCGACCATGACTATACCGATTGGCAGCTCGATAGTACTAATGTTAAGAACTTTAGAGCACGTCCAAACCCATAACTTCTCGAAAGGACCCTTAAGTCTACTCAGCACCTCTGTTTAGCGATCCCCAGCCTAACCATATAACTTGTTTATTTCTGCCAGAAGTACCCCCAGTGATCAATCGCCATGTGTCCAACCCCCACATAGAAGGACTTGCTGCACTAATCACCAATTTTTTAATTTTTCATTTGTACTTTTTATTATTTACATTACTTCTTTTAAATAATACCCCTTTTTTTTTGTTTTTTCTATTTTAAGTAGGATCCCTTAACTTTTCAAGTATAAATACCCTTTGTAATAATATCTACAATAGACACAACTTGATATTAAATATACTTCACACTTTCGTAAGCATTGCTCTCTGTTTCGCTTACTTACTTCACTCTTATCCTATCTTTTAAGTAAGGCTAGGTAGTAAGTATTCTCATTGAACCAACTCGTATGGCATATTGGGTTTATCCTTAAGTCCTCAATAGTTCCTTGGTGCATCGTATCCTTGGAGCCAATTGAGGTTTGTTTGTTTACTTTCTTGTTTTCATGCATTTCCATCCTTGTTTTTCAAGCTTTCTACAAGCTTAGACCTATCCTAATACGTTCATCCTTGTTCGTTCTTGTCACATTGTATCATCACCTAACATGAACTCTCCTAACGTGGCCTCTCATTGATGTTGGGCCTTCACCAGATTAGTCGAAAGAGTACAAACTTTCCATTGAGTAACATCCAAGGCCTACTTCAACCGCTTAGTTTCAGCCTAATCCCCCCTTAACTTCATCTTATTGTAGTTGCATTCCCTTCAACTTGGGCTTCTTTCATTATATACTCAAACTTCCTTAACTCGACCCAAACAATCTCAATTTGTCCTTTGCCTTCTTCACTTTCTATATCAATATGTAATATATTTTATTAAGGTGTTCCATTTCATAAATTACGGTATTTTTGCTTAGAATAAACCCTATATAACCTTTTCATTTGCCTAACATCCCATATACCTAATATGTAGCTTGGTGATCAACTAAAAACATCAACAAAATAGTATGTTAGCGTAAGCACCCCTCCTTGATAACAACAAACCAAGTATGAATAGTTATAGTGTAAAAATGCTTGTTAAAGCATCACTAAACTTCCTTTGGCCATAAGCTTCAAGCTACTTGCTCCACACAATCTTTGTCCCTAGGCAACATCACCCAAGACAATAGCTTATCATAAATGCATCTGTTATCTAAAACGTACTTATAATCCTAAGTAGTCACTTTAGGGATTGGTAGATTATGTAGCGACCCTAGGAGAGGCCTAGTAGTATTGTCTAAAATTTCCATATCACGTGTACACCCATGATAAGAAAATCGCCTTACAAGTCAGAGATTGCAAGACTCTAAATAGTTATTTGCTAGAGTCTTCAATTTTAGTTCATTGACTCATTATATAATATAAGTAATTATGGATATCCATTTTTTTCCCACATTTCTTCAGAACCACAGAGAATTGGTATCCCCTACCAAAATAGCGCAATAAGATAGACAATTCTAGAAAATTCTAAACTTACTAAAGATATTAAACTTAATTGAGACATTAGTCGTTTTTCAGAACATTCCGAATTAACTACACAAGCTTTTCATCATACTGATTCAATGGTAGCACTTTGCACTCGATTCCTATCCCATTCCCAACTATCAATCAACCTGCAAGGAAAAGAACTGTTGGGGTATAAGCTTATTCTTAGTGAGATAATTACCCTCATCAATATTGTATGACAGAAATTTATTAAATACACAATCATATGAATGTATGAACAATCAGTATGCCGAACAACGCATATAGTGGCCTAGGAACTGCATATGACTCAGAATTATGCCCCCTATAGTCGGGTTTTGGAGATAATTAACCGACCCAAACCAAAATCTGGGTTCTAGACCTTAGGTTTTATTTCATTTGCACTATTGTACTTAAGCCAAAACAAAACTATATATATATATATATATGCGTGTGTGTGTGTGTATGTGTATGTATACTTTTTTTACCGAATAAAAAATCATATTTTTAAAATCCCAAGTCTAGCGGTGTGGTGGCCTCCGCAATCTACAAACACAAGCCCTAAGTAGAAGCCACAAGACTCGACCCCTCACCGATGGTTAGCGTCTCCTAGCGCCTAATAAGCCCATCAGCTTAGGACAGAGACTTAATATATATGATGACATAGCTAGTGCCCAATCCTGTAGGAAACTCCTATTCCTGTGAGTCCCTTCCCATCTTCTGCGTGAAGTGGCAGTCGGTGTTATCCGTATGCAATATGGGGAATGCATGATTCATTTTGATTTCTTAATCATATAAGTGGTTAACTCGATTTTCAAGGTGATCAGACAATTTCATTCCATACAATTCACATGTATATATTAGTACAAACAATTCCCATTATTATATATATAATTAACAAGTCATCACATTCATCCATAAATCCATACACATGCATCTCCCATATCCCACAAGCATCCAAATTTATATATATAAGTTTAGGTGCATCTATTCTACAAGCAAAATCAGTAAAGAGTCATCGGAAATTTACTTACTCAGCCATGCGGATCAATCAAAATAATTAGGGATAGGTCGTCTTCCCAAAGCCGAGTCCCCTGGACATCGCAAATACGATACTACAAGGATTTGAAATAAAACCTAGAAAACTAAGCTAAAACCCTTTAAGTTATACTTTGGACTTGATTTTGTAATTTTTTTTCCGGTTTTACTTAAAGGTTCAATTGCATATAACTTTTTCGTTTTAAATCCGATTTTTATGATCTTATAATCAATTTTCATCATTTTCGAGTGTACTTTAACGTAGTGAGGTTAGATTTTCAAAATGAGGCATAAAATTATTTCCATGGGTAAGAACAATAAGGTCCCTCATTTGTTGGAGTGCTTTTGAGCCTTGTATGGTAAATGGGCTTTTTGATAACTTGAGAAATCCTTTGGGCTTGATCTTAAGATTTTACCCTAAGCTCAAAATACTCCTTAAGATTAGATTTACAACTTTGATTTATACTCCTAAGGCTAAAAACCACTTCATGGGCTCTTTAGTGGGCTTAAGTTGTCAAATGAGCTTGTTTTTTGTTCAAACTAAAATTAATGACTTTGCTAAGCTCATAAAGTCTTAGGTGGATTTCTTATGGGTTTCAAAACAACCTTTCTTAATATTTTAAAGTGCTAGTCAGAATTTTAATGAAGGCTCAACTCAGAGTTCTAGGCTTGTTTTGAGAGTTTTAAGCTCAGTTTTGAGTTTTAAGCTTTGTATACTTATCATACTTGCTTTGGTTGATCTTTTCACTTTGTTCATTTAATTTTATCATATTTTTAAGTGCCTTTTTCCCACGTTCCAGATCTGGTCGTGATGAATCCAATGGGTTCTCACTTGGTTTTTCAACTTGTTTCATCATTTTCTTAAGTTTAGGTATTAGATCATGCACTTAAACTACTTGTATTCAGATCTTAACTTAACTTTTCTTCCGTAAGATAATTTTTTAACTCATACTTCACACAAAAAAATAGGAGATCTTACACTTATTATAACTTCCATATCATAGCTCATGTCATACAAAGTTGATTTCTTCATAAAAGCTTCATGTAATGGATTTCCTTTACCTAAAGATAGGAGCATCTTTAACTTAATAGAAATGGAAATAACATCTAAATGGCTCACATGTACTCTACGTCCAGCATGATGTCTCCTCATTCATGTACACATTTCATGATTTTCTTAACTTAATATCTTCCATTCTAAGTGTTAAACATATATCTTTAGATAACACCAACTTAGCATGCTCATAATTCAACTTTCATGTAAAGGGGTTCACAAGCATACTTCTTAAGGTGGTCTAGCTATTTTATCATCTTATGATTATGCTAATACAAAGAAACAACTTACTCGTCCTAAAAGCGTAGAAACGGTGGTTGTGCAACTAAGTACCCTTTTATGTTCCTCGTTTTTCCTCCTCGTTTTTCCTCCTTCTTTTTGCAAGCTCCTTTAGAACTAGAGTCTTGATTTTTGAAGTGAGGCTTTGAGGATATTTTAAAGTTCCTAAAAGTGATTTTTGAAGTTGACAAATAGAGGGCACAAAATAAAGCTTGGTGTCGTAAGTATGGAAGCAAAAATGGTGGCGACAATGTTAAGAATTTGTGGAGTTAGATTTTTTCTTTTGATTTGTGTTTAAAGTGAGAGAAAAGGAAGTGAAAATGGGAGTGAAAGAGGGAAAGAGTGGCAGATTTTGAATGAGAAAAGAAATGTGTGCAGGAAGCTTTAATTGATTGTCTTGTAGCTTACACAAAAGTCAATAATTGCAACTATTGATGATGTAAGCATTTAGGGGTAAATAGTGATGTGTAAGAGAAAGTGATTGATGGTTGAAAGACAAGAGCATGCCTCTCCTCCCCTTTCTTCCTTGTTTAAATCTGCCATTTAAAGTTCTTTTGGGTCATGGAATGGTCTTGTCTCATTTAATGAAGTTAAGCATGTGAAATCTTATGAAAAATTGTTTATATGTAGTATAAGTGAAGGGGTGATAAGGAAAATGTTGATAAGTTATCAATAGATTTTGATAAGTTATCAATTGATAAATGATTCCAACTCTCAATTGATAAGTTATCTAAAATGATTAGTTAATCTACTTATTGAAGTGTAAGGCTTGGACATGAAGATAAGGGCATAGTCTTATAGAAAATTATTTTTAGGTTTTCATCTTGCATTGTTTTGTAATTTATGATTTGATTTTTATAAAATTGTGAAATTTTCTAAAGTTGAATCAAATTATTCAAATTAAATTATCGATAAATTACTTAAGGTTAAAATTCCATAATGGTTTTAAGGTTTAGGGTTTTAAATAACTTTAGAGCTTGCAGTGCAAGCTCAGGTTTTATCGATAATTGGTTTTTGAATTGGAAATTTTTAATTCGTTTCTAAATATAAGCTTAAGTTTTTAGTTTAGTTGATCTTTGGAAACGTTTGGAAAGTACTCTTAATCCAATCTTAAGCCCACTAAAAGGAGGGTTTATATTTATCAATTGATAATTTATTTAGGATGATTGGTTGGTTTACTTATTCATGTGCACAAATCTTATGCATGAAGATAAGGAGATTGTCTTATATAAAATTCTTTTGGAGTTTATCTCTTAAATTGATTTGTAAGTTATGATTTAATTCTTATAAAATTATGAAAATTTCTTGTGTTGAATAAAATTAATCGAATAAAATTCTTAATTAGTCGCTTAAGGTTACAAGTCCTTAATTGTTTTAGGGTTTTGGGTTTAGAGTCTATGGTTCTTGTATTCAAGTTTTATCGATAATAGGGTTTCAAATTGGAAAATTAAGTTCATTTTTAAATGTAAACTTAAATTCTTAGCTTAGTTTATCCTTGGGAATATTTGGAAAGTGTTCTTAGTTGAATCACAAGTCCGCTAAAATATAAGGTTTACAACTTATCCATATATAACATGGCTTATAAGTGAAAATGAGGAAATTGTTTTATATGAAATTCTTTTTAAGGCTTAATTCTCAAATTAATTTATAGGTTATGATTTGCTTTTTAAGAAATTTTGGAGTTTTCTAGAGTTTAATAAAATTTATTAAAATTATATTTTTAATTATTTATTCAGGGCTGTAAGTCTCTAATTATCCCAAGGTTTTGGGTTCGAGTGAGTTTAAGTATATTTTTGAGTTCGAGTGAGGTTATGTACGTTTTAGGGTTTTTCATTAACTCGGAAATAATTGACTTATACTTAAGAGTTTAAGGTTCAATTGGCTTAATTATTTAGGAATATTGCTTTATTATGTAACATATATATATATCATATGATAGATTAAGAAAAGAAAAGGAAATTGCTTAATAATATATTTATATATATACATATTATGGGGCTACTTATGTACACAAGTAAAAATAATTTTTTTAAATTTATTAATTTATTCATTTAATTAGTTTAGTTTTGTTGTTTATTATTACTTGAAATAATCCCCGATTCATTCATTATCAGTTTTATACAATTTTACAAAATTATTGATAATTTTATTGATTTATGGCTTTCAAGCATTAAGATAATTTTATTGAGTTTTAAAATTTTTTTTATGATTTGATATTTATAGTTCCTGTTAAGTTTAGGTTTACATTTTTAAAAGTATAAGTATGTAGGGATTGGGGTTTTCTTGCATAATTAAGGTTTCCAAATCGTATAATTAAGTCTTTCAAGTTCGTTTTAAATTCCGAGTTTAAAATTTTAGTCGGTTTTCATTTTATGTAGTCTTATCAACTTAGGGAAATATTTACAATACTCAAGTCTGACACTATGTTTAGAAGATTAAATTTACAGAGTCTATAGATTCTTTACATCCTATTCCTCCCATCCTCCTCCTCCTTTTTCTCTTTCTCTATGCACCTCTTATGTGCCTCCTCATTAGTATATTGTATGACTTAATTAGTCCAAAGGGTCGACCTCCTATTCTCTTTGTCCAGCATTTGGATGGTATAATTAAATTGGGCCATCTTTTGAGGCCTCCCTTCCTCTAGCTATTGAATATGCTTATACAAGCCATTCGCTTTCTCTTTTCCCCGAGTCCCCACAATAATAGGTAAGGGAGGCATTTATGGAGCTAGATCCCTAATCCTTATAGACTTTGGTTGAACATGGTTGACCAGGTCCTTAGCCGACAATTTCCCAACTTGGGCAATACTTTACCTACCTAAGATTTACTTCTTCTTAATCTCCTTTAAGGTCATTTTCTTCAAAGGAATCACATCTACAATGATCAACAAAACAATTTAGATTAGTAAAGATGAAATAAAACTTACCACATTGAGCACAAGCCCCAATAGGGCCACTCTGATAGATTCAAACATCTGGACCTTTAACTTGTACCCGTGCTCAAGGTTTTGAGGGATTGACAAAGCAAACTCTATTGTTCCAACCAAGTCTACATGTCAAGCCAAGTAACTTCTCGTTTATCAATAATCAAGTATCAACCTGAAATATGCTTTGTTAACAACACGATCCTTTCATACGTTTGTTCGGCCATGACCATACCGGCTAACAACTCGGTAATATTGGTGCCTAGAACCCCAAAGCATATATGAACCCACATCTTCCCCAAAAGACTCCTAGGTCTACTCAACACCTTTGCTTGGCAATCCCCAGTTTGACCATACAATTTGTCTGTTTATACTAGAAGCACCCCTAGTGATCACTTGCCTTATATCCAGCCCCCATATGAAATGAATTGCTATACCAATCACCAATTTTTTTGAATTTTCATTTATGCCTTTTATTATTTCTTGTATGTTACTTCTTTTAGACAATACCCTTTTTGCCTTTTCCATTTTAAGATGCCCTAACTTTTCAGGTATAAATAAATACTCTTTGCAATACGTAGCCACAACAATCATCATTTGATATTCGAATATGCTTCTCTTCCGTAAGCTAGTATGCTTACTCCCATTTATTACTGATATGCAGTGCTAAAAACTAATAAGGGCGGTAATATTGGGGTAAATCTGATCCTGCCAAAAGAACGAAAATATAGTAGGTTTAGTGAAGGTTTTAAAGAATCCGTGAGCTATCTAACTGGATATGATACACTAGTTAAATTCTATATGACCTAAGACTCGTCAAATGTGATACACCGATCCGAGTTATAGGGTTGCCTGCCACAATCCTTATTAAAGAGATTAATAAAAGCTAAGGAGAGCTAATGAGAGAGAGTTTTTCTAAGAGAAAATACTGTAGGGGGGATTTCATTAATATTCAAATCTATCTAAAACCATACATACATAAGCTACTTATACATAATGGCAAACTAGTAAATAAAGGGCTAAAAGGATACCCTAGTGACATTCCCATAATTATAAAATAAACATAAGAGTAATTTAGGAATAATACAAAAAATAAAAAGTACAAGTAATACAAATAAAAATAAGTGATCAACTAAGATATCCGGGCAAGAAGTAAATGAGCTCGGCTTCGGCATTTTAGGTTCGGTCGGTACCTTGAGTCCTATCATTCCCTCTCCCTTAAAGAAGTTTCGACCTGAAACTTGATAATTGGCAGCTCTAAATCCCATCAGGATCAAATACCAACCTACAAAAACTAAAGAAAGTAATATAAAGATAGTTCAGGTTTAAGATCAATCCTGGCATCATCTTCAGTTCCTTCCACTCGTCGTAGGCACAGTAAACTAAAATCTTTATTGAAGCCCCTTCTTTCCATTCATCATATATTTGGATACGTAAGGTTTCAACCTACTCCCCTACCTCATTCACTTCCACTTTTTCAATTCTTTCACTACTTAATCCTTCCTCTCTCCATCGATATAGTTCGAGCACTTCTAACATAAGATTTCTAAGTAAGAGCACAACACAACCCAAATACAAATATTCATCACAACAACCACGATAAATATTAAGAAGTAATCTATGAGATCTCATGACTACAAGACTACTACAGCTCTCAACAATCCTAGATAATCCCATCAATGGATCAAGATAAAGAAGTCCAATAAGTGGGAGATAGATGTAATAGTACTTGGGGATATCCTCCATAGTATGTATGGTCGATAATGGAATCACATTGGGAATGTGGAGGTTTAACTTCAACTTAACTTAGTCCTCTTCCTCTCTACTGCTTGTTTCTGCAATGACCTTCACCTCCTCAACTCCTCCTTCGATACTCTCTAATTCGGCATTCCTCTATTGTCTCATTTCATCCTTGAACACTTCAAGTCGTTTTTCAATTGTCTTCAACTGATCTAGCACTTTAAAGAGGTTAGCTTCATAGGTGGATTTTCTTTCATAAAATTTATCTTGATGATCTCAAGGCACAAATTTTCTTTGCATTAAACGTCTTATCTCGTCCCATATAATGATCTCAATGTTTCCTCTATCAATTCTTTGATTTATCATTTTTTTCCACTAGGTAACTACAAAGTTAATCATCAAATTCTTTATAGCATAGGCTTTCTTATGCTTAAGAACAGAATAATCTTAAAAAATCTTATTAACTCGAAACTCCCAATTCAAGTACTCATTGGTGGGAGTGCTATATCCATCAAATTCCAGAATTTGTGATATCACGTTTTCATAATAATATTCACAATCATATCCAGCTTTATATGCCATGCTGAGTATATCTCAATTCAACAACTCAATACTTCAAGCTTGGTATTTAATGCCTCACAAGAGCAACTATCGATAATTAAATTCAAAGCAATTAGGCAAGAAATGTTATAGCTTGGTACTTATCTTGTAATACATAGGTCTACTCACTTGGAAGCTCGAACACTACAACACGATTATTCACTGTTGCTCAGTATTTTCTTAAAATGGATAGCACAACTGAAACTTAGAGTGAGAATTTCGCTTGAATCAGGGTAGTAAACATATACACCAACCAATCCTTAGTTTCTCTATACGTGGACAGCATATACACTCTTCACAGTCACTTCAACAATCCGAATGACGAGGCCATAGCTTGGTTCACAAGCACTCCAAGTCGCACACATGCATTGAATGCACTTCAGTTCATATCAGCTCGGACAAGTAAGTTTTCGGTTGAGAAAGGACGGTACGGTCAACACTATATAGCAGCTCCAATCAACCTATCAGCAACACGAAAACAACTCGAATAGCTCGAAAACTAGGACAATTCAGATCTACAATTTCAGCTCGGAAGATTGGATGCAGCAGCTCACTTCAACACACATGCACAGGGTTGACATGACTGATAAAATAGCTTGGCTATAACCCCAACTCCACTTCAGCACATACAGCAGCAGTCACGGACACGTTAAACCACATAAGTTGCACACAATAATCCCATACACTACTGTTCACCTCGATACTTCTTACACAGCAGCTCGGTCTGGATACTTCAACTTCATAGCTCGGACTCATACACTCAATTCAGCTCGGCATTTGGTTAAAATGTTAAGTCAGCAGCTCAACAAGCCACTCGATAGTAGCTCCTCCAACCAATCTAGCTCAGTAAGACAAAACAATTCGGCACCAACTCACTACAAATCAAAGTATACAGATGCAAAACAGCTCAGATCAAACAATGATGAGTAGCCCGGTAATGGATCTTCAATTTGACAGTAGCTTGGACAACTGGAAATGGTTCAGCTCGGCAATATAGGACAGCAACTCAGTCACACAAAGCAACAGTTCGGCACGTGTCTGTAAACTATTACAATAGTCTCCAATCTCTTCTGGATAGCTCGGCGCAAATAATTTAATAGCTTGACACAAGCAGCACAACAGCTTGGTCAAATTATGGTTGTGGTGCGAATCAGCTCGGGAATTGACTCGCACACAACAACACAGCACAGGCACAACGCAAACACTACTTCCAAGCACAATTCCATTCAACACAGATTCACACAGCACTATTACACATGACACTATAGCGCAAAACAGCAATTACTGGACAGCTAACAAGAACGACTACACAACTACTCAAATTTAACGGCAGCTTGGATACACATTCAACTTAGTTCAGTACGGTTCATGGACTTAAAACTAAAGTTTCTGACTAATGTAGCTTAGCATGACAGCAATTCAAATGGCTCGGATATGAACTGTTAGTTCGGCAAATAAGGATTTCACAGCAGCTTGACTATGCAATTAAACCGAATAGCATGGTTCTAGTTTTCTTTAGTTCGAACACATCAATTTTCAACTTGGTAGCTTTAGGAGGTCAGCTTGGTCCTACACTTAGGTTAGCTCGGCAAGTTATTTATCAGCTCGGATAAACACTCTTCTAGCTCAGTTCGGATGTCGACAACTTAAGAGCTCAACAACGGCTAGGAACAAAGCAACTAGGTTAAAGATTACAATAACTGAGCATCCACGCTATTTGTCCAATACAGAGTAGCTCGGACAATTCTTTTCATTGGAATTTCTACTCAGCAAGCACAACAGTATACACACGTGTCGGCTCGGTACCCCAGTTCACCTCTGGTCAGTGACAGTTCAGTGGACCCTGTTTGCTCAGTTCGGACATTATAGTAATCTAGCTCGACAATTTGTGAAATACGTCAGCTCAACAAGTTCACCCTGTACGTAATTGGATACATGGCTTAACATACGAACTTCGGGCGGAGTACTTGGTTAGCTTGGCTGTTTGGCAAAATAAACTCCTATGCAACCCAGTCCAACACAATCCAATAACATAAGCTCGACAACCTTTAGAAAGGCAGTTGGGTCCTGTACTTAAATCAGCTTAGTCCTTCGCAATCTCGACCCAAACACATCAATAAGCTCGACAATAGTTACCCTACGGCATAGCAGGCGACTTAGATAACTTAAGGCTCCATGCCTCGACTCCTAGATAATACAGTTCAATTCGGCAGTTTTTCAAAAAGGGCAGCATGGACTTCCTCTCTATTCATCAATAACGGCTTGATTCATACAGTTTCTCCAACTGCAGACACCAACCAACCACTCACCTGCTACTCTACTGAACAATCCTAACTCTACATCAAACACACAATTAACGACGGCGCTAAATGATGGCACCACCACTCTAGCATACTATAGCTCCTACAATTTGCAACAATAGGTTGTTATTACCTACGTATAGACTCAAGCCACTCAAGTGCTTAAACCCAAAAATGTTAAATCTCCGCAAGCACCCTGTAACTCGTACAACAGCCTCTTCACACTTCTCTCACTGCACAAATTGTTCCTATAGCCCCTGTAATACAGACGATAGCCACCACCCAAGTACTACTCTACAAGGACCAAACCACGACTTGGATGGTCAATTCATGCAGATGTACAAACCCACTAACACGAAAGCCCCAATTTTAATTCCGCTGTTGGAAATCTTTATGACCCCAATCTCACTACCCCTTTTCTGTCTTTCTTTTTTTTTTTTTATTAAATATAAATCAGCTACTACTAACTTGAAACCCTAAATCGTTAATCCTCCTTCACAACACATGCCATTGCTATTAGGTGTTGTTGTCTTTAGATTTAATTACCAATGCGAGTCAACACGTACAACAATAGTTCTTGAACATTCCCTAAACAAGATATTGGAAGTAAGCCCATTTCATCCGATATGACCCAAGTGAATGTCGTCATCCAATATTCAATAGCACGAATCCAACAATTCTTCTTTTAGGTGCTTGGATTACAAAAGAAATATAATAATATTGCAATTTAAGAAATTTGAGAATATTAGATGTAAACAACTCCAATTACCAAATAACAAAATACGGAGAAATCAATCCCTCAAATATATGTAACACTAATCCAAGAAATTAAATCTCTCGTAGTCGTGCCTCCGCTCTAATACTAAGATAATACACTATGCTAAAAACCGACAAGAGGGGCGATATGGGGGTGGATCTAGTCCTATCGAAAGAACAAAAATAAAGTGGATTTAGTGAGAGGTTTCGTGAATCCGTAAGCCACATAACCAGATATAACGCATCAGCTAGATTCTATACAACCAAAGATTCGCTAGATGTAATATACCAATCCGAGTGATAGGATTGCTCATCACAATTCTAGCTAAAGAAATTGATAAGAGTTAATGAAAGAGAGTCTTTTCAAGAGAAAATACTGAAAGAGTTTTTCATTAATATTCAACTCTGTCTAAAACCCTGCATACATAAGCTATTTATATATAATGGCAAATTTATAATTAAAATAGCTAAAAGGATACCTTAGTGGCATTCTTATAAATATAAAATAAACATAAAGGTAATTTACGAATAATATAAGAAATAGAAAGTACAAATAATACAAATAAAAAAAAAATTGACCAAATAAGATATTCGAGTGAGGAGTAGATAAGCTTGGCTTTGGCATTTGGGGTTCAATCGGTACCCTGAGTCTTATCAATTAATCTTATCATAATTCTTAAGCAATACTAGGTGGCGAATGACCTCACCGAGTTGCTTATGTGTAATATCGAGTTAGTTTTGTGAATCCATGGAATTTCCTTAATGCATCACATCCTGAGAATAGTTTGTGGTTTGCTTATTTATTCTGTTTTCTTGTTCTAACTCTTTGCATTTCATCACCTTTCACTTCAAGCTTTCTGTAAGCTTAGGCTCATCTCGATACGGTTGCTCTTGTTTGTTCTTAGCACAACATATCACAACCCCTCCTAAATCCTTAAGTGGTCCACTCCTTCTTTAGTTAGCCCTTCTTAGTATAACCATAATCTCAAGATACACCTTCCAATTTTTCCTTCTTCTCCTAATCTACTTATGGCTCGTCGTAATGTGCAAGGAAGCAAGGTCCTTGGCCTTTGGAAGGTCATGCTAGGGTATGCGCTTAAGCAGCTTGTTGGCTATCTCTTACTCAGATGATTAAAGCATGCCTGAACTTGAAGGTATTGGTTTCACTTAATGAGTCTAAAAGTCTCTTCTAAAGCTTAAAGAAATAGTTCAAGAGCTTTAGGGTCGAAACATTACTGTGCAATTCACATAATGACTCAAATGTTACTATCATTAAATAAGCATTCAGTGTTATTTAGTTAAGGTTCAAATGATAGTGGTTGAATGCCACCTTTATGAAGTTTAAAAAGGGTATCCCCAACTTAAACTTCACATGTTGATGATATATATAGAATTACCTTGGTCCCATCAATAAAACCTTCCCATCCTCCCTAGCAAACTTACAAGTCTAAGCCATTAAGGAGCTTAAATTGTTGTAGTAAGTAATCTTGGTCCCTTCCTTTTCTATTATGGTATTCGCCAGGACATCTAAGGTTCTCCTAACTAACCTTACTACAAAATAATAGTAACTACTAAGACATCAGCATTGGTGTAAACATATGAGGTTTGTCTACTCGATCATGCAAAGGGTTCATCTCTAAAACTACCCGGTCCAATTGTGCTCCATCCTATGTCATCACTAACACTACCGTTGTAAGAGCTCACCTAGATGATAATGCTTCTAACGCCATCTCTTTTTATTTTGGGGGAAAGAGGGGAGGAGTGGAGCTAGAAAAGGCAATTGTGAAAGTGCCACACTACTGTTGCCTAAGTTTCTCTATAAGAAGGTCTGAGGAAACTAGAGAAAAAGATGAATAAGCCATACTTATTGTTTTAAAAGTTCAAAGAAGGAAACAAGGTAGGAAGAGGGGAAAGAAGAAATGAGAGTATGAAGAGCACATGGATATTTTCTTTTTCAAAGTTTTTAGAACTTTTTTGAGAAGAAGAAGTGTAAAGAGGGTATATGAACCATCATACTCTTTGTATAGAGAGGAAGTAAGGAAAAATGTTGGGGAAACATATTTGCAAAGCAAAAAGACTTAACTTTTGGTGACCTATATCCGAAAGTTTGTTTACTTGCTCCATGTCATACATGTGTTAAAATGCAGAATCCAATGTACCAAATTGACTGAATAAAATGCCTAGAAACTACATCAGTATCCATACAACCTATTAGCGGTCAATATACATCGATAAGCATTAAATGCGCTGAAATGCATATGTAAGGCAAGAGGAATTATGTCCCTTATTATGCATAAATTTTTGAATTTCAAAATGAGAAGTACAGTTGTTAAGGAAAGTGTAATTTCCATTTGGAAACTTGAGCAATACATTCCACTAACCACTCCAACTTGGGGGGTAGGGTAGAGGTATTTGATGTAACCTGAGTGATCATGATCTAAATTAAGAGATTAAGATGGAATGTAGGAGAAACAAGAGGACGAGATAGAATCCAACTTGTGTAAAGATGAGATGATGTCACGCCCCAATGCGACACAGTCGTAACAGCTCCGTCTTGTAAAATATTCTAAGATAAAAGTTAGCCTTACAACTACTATCCTAGACCTGATATACACAAGGCATCTACGACTAACTCGCTTTGAAGTAAACAGTTTATAATTTAAATAAATCATTTACCTAAGAAAGTAAGAAAATATATATATACACTATAATTCAATAATTACAATTAACGTTTACAATGTTTTACCGTAATATATTTCATAGTTTTTACATTATTCAAAAATGAAAAATTCTAGAATAAAAACTTAAACCTTAAAAATATATGTTTGTTCTTCAAATGTTTTTCCTCACTCCCCAGGATCTAGTAGTTACTAGCTTTAGAGTAGTTGTATGCCGCTTCTTAGCCAACACCTGTACAACGTCTATAAGGATGTGAGCAACCACAACTCAGTAAGTTAGGATGGAGGAATTAAAACTATACCATAAACATTACAAGGTTATCAATCGACTTATTAGGTGCAATGCATGTTCAAGTAAATTCCATCGCATGACGTTATCCGGCCCGTCATGAAATTAGAGAAATTGCGCCCGCTCTAATCCGGGTTAAGAAGCTGTCGTTAATGCAACAACTCACAACCAAACCTAAGCTTGTGCAATAGAGACACCGCTCCTCCTGTGACTACCTTCGAACCATTGACTTTACGCTCGTCGCAACCTCATCTCCTGTCACTTAGTTTAACTAAGGATGAAAAAGGGACATTATGCAATCCTACGCTATCCTCTTCGAAAGGGTCGGTATTTGGCCGGAGAATCCTAGATTTTCCCTAATGGGTTGCCATATAGGTTCGATTATGATTACAGGTTGTATATTTGATTAGGTCCAGTTTAGGGTGATCAATCATTTCATACAAATCATACAATACAAGCCAGAACAACAAACAGAATCATAGCATTACTCATAATCAAACACATGCACATAACCAACTATCTAACAAACATAACCAAGTATAATCTCAAGCCTCCAAAATATAGTATCGTATTAATCTCAACTTACCTGGACTCCTCGCTCACCCACTCGAGGTCCAACTCGCTTAGGCCATCGCCAATCATCCCTATAAAACAAACGTGGTTTCAGTTTTTCATATAACTATTATAAATTGGTTTTATCCTATAACGCTTATTATTATATTTTATTTAAGGTTTAATATGTCTAATTATCTAGATTCTCAAATCTTTTACAATTATTCTAGGTTTGGGGTTAGGTTCGGGTTCAATTTCCATATCAATTTCTAAATTAGGTTCTAGTTCGATTTCTAAATATTGTTTTACCCAAACCCTAGAAATTCGTTTCAACTCATAATGTAAAATTTATCACATTACTTCCAGATATCCTAAATACCATCATTACCCCTAGTCAGTATTTTATTTCATCCGGTACACTTAAATCCTTATTAATGTACTGAATGTACTCCTGATGTGAGAAATTTTTATATTTTTCATATGATTACATAAATTTAAGTTTTCTATCAGATTTATTATACATCCCTATTATTTTTATAATATCAATTTTTATTCTAATATCTTCTATTTATTATATCTCTAATAATTGTGTATTATGTACTATTACGTATTATGTACATAATACACATCTAATATTTTATCACTCTAATTACCATCTCCCAACATCAATTATCATTTCAAAATGTCTAAATTATCCTAAATCAGATTTTACACCTAATTTACAAAATTAACTTAAAATTTACTATTTTTCCCTATTACTTATTTACTACATAATTAACCTAATAATTACATCAACACCTTAAATGTTACAACTATCATACTTCATCATATTTTAACATCCTAAAATATATAATTATTCACTAAATAAGTAATTAATCATTTAATTACTTAATTAACCCTAAATAACCCATTTTATACCTCATTTTATGGCCTAAAAATTATCTAAAAATTTTGAAAATTAATTTTTAAAAACGGGCTTCATAGCACTATTCTATATCATCTAAGTAGTCTAGAAAAAAATTTTGGGCTCAAAACTACACTTCTAAGGTTATTTATTTCTAAACTGAAACATGCTCGGTTTTACTTGATTTTTTAAGGATTATATATCGCGGGATATATTTTCATCAAAATAATATTTTTTTCTAAAAACTACATACAAAAATATTTCAAAATAACAAAATTTATGATTTTCTAAGAATATTTACTATTTTTACAAAATTATACAAAATCGGACTGGAAATCAAACTCATCAATTTAGGTGGCTCCGGCCACCTTCAGTGGCCACGGGTGTGTCGATCCATGGTGGTGGCCATCCACTCCCAGTTGCTCGTCAAGTCTGGGTTCTTCTTATAAGCCCCAACTGTATAGTTTTTTTTTTTTTTCCTAACCCTAATTTTTCTCTCAATTTCACCTCTCTCAATTTTTCTCACTCTCCAAACTAACCAAATGAGTTTCTGAAAAATTTGGAGTATTTATAGAGCTTTAGGGAAATTATTGTGCATTAATTAGACAAGACAATTACCTTATCTCTTCTTTTTTCCACTTTCTATTTGTTGTATTTTAATTAGTTGATTTTTTTCCTTCAATATCAGATTGCTACGCCCCACTTCTAGAATTTTCCTCATTTTTCTATATTTTTCTTGATTTTTCCTTAATTATTTATTATTATTTTAATACATTTCGCGTATTTTAAGTAATTATGTATATTTCTACATTCATGTAAATTCATATATAATACAAATAAATATTCCTAAATATTATTTAAGTTATTTTATGATTTTTAGTATACATATAATTTATCTGTAGTGATTCGTTATTTATCAGAATGCATTTTACATATTTTCGATAAATAACGAGTTATATACTTAAAATTTGAAATTTTTATATTCTTTTATTTTATTGCTTATTTTTTTAAATTCAAACTTACAGAATCACTTTACTAATATTTCTACCTTTACTTAT
Source organism: Lumnitzera racemosa (assembly GCA_024138005.1). NCBI lineage: Eukaryota > Viridiplantae > Streptophyta > Magnoliopsida > Myrtales > Combretaceae > Lumnitzera > Lumnitzera racemosa. The sequence continues at coordinate 74,722,075 of JAMXBC010000003.1, forward strand.
AATTTAGGCTCGATCGGATCATTTAGCCGATCAAAACCTTAAGTAACTAGTTGTGGGGCTTACACATGACATAAAGAGGCTACAATTGAGCAATGCAATAACACAATGTATATCTCCTCTAAGCGCTAATACATGCAGTGTGTCATAGCATAAGGACAAATGCATGTCGTGTATATTGAAGGTTGAAGACACAAACAATGCAGTTGACGATACATACCATGTATTAAGGTTACATTTTTGTAACATACTTGTACTAGTAAAGGCCTATTCTTTTATATATATTTTAACATAGAGGATGATAGGATTCAAGGTACTGATCCCACTAAATGCCGAAGCTCAGTTTATCTAATCTTCACCCGGACATCTCATTTGATCACTTATTTTTGCTTATTTTATTTAGACTTTCTCTTTAATGTATTTTTTTTTTAACTTACCCTCATATTTATTTTGTATTTATAAGAATGTCACTAGGGCATCCTTTTATTCATTTTATTTACAAGATTGCCATCATGTATAAATAAAACCTATGTGTAGGGTTTTAGGAGACTTTGACAATTAATAAAAAACCCTTGAGACTTTTCTTTTGGAAAAACTCTCATCTACTTACTTTTATCAATTTCTTTAGTAAGGATTGTGGTGAGCAATCTTATCGTTTAGATCAATGCATCACATCCGACGAGTATTAAGCCGTGTTGGATCTTGTTTGTGCATCATATCTAGTTAGATAGCTCACGGATTTGGTAAAACTCTCCATTTTATTTTCTTGCTTTAGTTTGCAGTGGTGTCTTTCCATGTGTCCGACCTCGGAGATGTATCAACTTCACTGGTATTAGAGCACGGTTTTGACAAATGAGCGCGTTAAGTTTCGTGAAGTTTTTGTTCGAACACTGTTAGTGGTTGCTGTGTTCCTCCCGTGGCTACCGTAGTGAGTTTGTTAAAGTTACTGTTTTATATTTGAAAGGTGTTGGTTCATCAACTTATGTAGTGTTGATGGGGAATTACTTAAACCAAAGAGTGAACCCATTATTCAATATACTAGACACCAAGACTACAATATCAAAACAGAGAAATTTAGTTGTTATCCTTTCCATATAGTCATTGCCGTAAGATTTTGAACTTAGGTCTTGCCCCTTCGAAGGAGAACTAAAGCTTGATAGTTTAGGATTGTGGGTTTGCAAGTATTGGCTATCGAAGTCGAATTGGAAGTGACTTTCTCACTCTCTTAGTGTAGTAGCGATGCTTTATTGGTATAGCGGTTGTGCAAATCCAAGGAAGTGCTTGTTAGGGTTTGTTGGGTAAGTTACTATTGTAGCGAATGGTATTTGATTGAGGGGCTTGATTACTCGATTGGTGATTTCAGATCATGCCATAAGACTGATCGAATTCGTGGGGTTGTAACAGATGTGGTAATCCCCCGTACGTGAAGTAGCTTGGGTTTTACTTAAGTGCTCTCTTAATGGTAGTGGTTGTCAGCATTTGTATGGGTCTATATGTTTTATTAACTTGCATTGAAATTCGTGTAAGTACATTGTCTAGTGAACCATAGTGTGCTGCTATTTGTGCCACCAAATGAGAGTGTGGAGTCGTGTGGCTTTGTTACTATAGTGGAGTTCAGTGCGTGGCTTGAGTAGGTCTGTGGGGTTGGTTGTGGCCGTCACCAAAGTTGCATTGGTAGGTTCGTGTGGCTTGCCAAGTGGTGCGATTGCAGTGCCAAGTGTCTTTGTGGAATTATATCCAAGCTGTTCGTGAAGTCCGAGCTGTTTTGTATACCCGCCGAGCTACTGAAACAGGGATGAGGTGATCTATTTAATCACTGCTGAGCTTTCTTTGTGTGTCCGAGCCGTCACAATTGTTGACCGAGCTGAAGTGTCTCCAAGTTGCCGAGCTCCAAGCTGTTCCAATCTGAAGCGCTAAGCTGATTGAACCTAATTGCTGAGTTACATAGTGCATATCCGAGCTCTTGGTTGAAGTGCAGAGGTGAAGAAGAGTATCGAGCTGTCCTAAAGTTGGTCGAGCCGATTTATTTCCGAGCTGGAGGGTGCCACTTGAAGTTACCAAACTGGCTGCTGTGTCTAGGCCGAGCTGTCGTAATTCAGGTGCCGAGCTCTCGACTAGTTTTGTCCAAGCTTTAGTGAGCGTGTGTGTGATTTAGAGTGTGTATACCAAGCTACTGTTGTGTCCGAGCCGATGACTTGATAGTAAGGGATTACCGAACTGTTGTTAATTTGTGCACCGAACTGAATTGTTGCCAAGCTGCTGTGACCAAGTGCTTGCCGTACTGTTTTGATCGTTAGCTTGCCCAGCTAAATTGTTGTGGTATCCGAATTGCCGAAGTGAACCATTCCGAGCTGAACTACAAGTAAAGTGCCGAACCGAAGCTGTCAAGTAGTGATGGTGTGAACTTGGTAGAAGTGCCGAAGCGAAGTATAAGGTCCGAGCTGTGCAAGCAACCGAACCACTGTTTCATATTGTCGAACTAACTTGGTCAGTGTAATTATGCCGAGCAGATTTAACTCTATATTTGCCCAGCTGAAGTGAGCTCGAGCTCCTTATAAGTCAGGTTGCCGAAGTGCAGAGGCCGCATGCGCCTTGGATCGTTGGTTACCGACTTGGTCTATTAAGTGTAGTGAAGTACCGAGCTGTCCTAAAGTTAGTGAACTACCATGTTATAGTTGATATCAAGCTGTTTCGTTCAATTTCTGAGCTGAGTTGTACTAGCCATTCTTCAAGAATTGTTGAGTAGTAGTAGATTACTGTACTATTGCACGCGTTTGAAACCAGGATTTTGGTGTGTAAATTGAGTCAGAACCGTAGTACTCCACGTTATTGAGTGTAAACACCTAATTTTTACCTCTTTTATTTTTATTTTTATTTTTTTTCTTACTGGGTCCTAAATTAAAAAAAATCAAAATAATAGAGAATTAGAGAAAACTAAAAAAAAAGGGAAATTTAGAAAAAAAAAATAAGGATCATGGAAAAATATAAAAATTTTTTAAAAATAAGAAAAAGCACAAAAAATAAGAAAATTTCAGAAAGAAACCCTAAAAAGATAAAAAGTTAGAAAATAAAGTTTAAAAATTTAGAAATTTAAAAAATTACAAAAAAATTAGAAAAATTAAAGTCAAGTAAAAGATTTTAGAAAATAGTATATTATTAGAATAGATTTTTAATTTTAATTTTAATTTTAGTTTAGAAGCTGAACCGTTGAACTTGAGTTTAGATTTAAATCTAGTTCAGACTAATCGAGCCCATATGTGCAATTGGTTAACGCATAGGCTAAAAGTCTAATGATTAAGCATATAAACTAGGCATAGGGTTTAAGTGTGAGGTTTTGGGTTCGAATCTCGGCAAAAGTAGAGAGGCCTTTTTTCTTTTTTTTTTTTATTTTCTGTTGGCTAGCACACTGCCACATGTCAGGATCTTATTATGTCACATGTCCTAACATATGGCATCATAGGATTGGAAGGCCTTGCTGATGTAGCGTGACGTGGCATGCCACGTTAGTTGCCACGTGTCACGAATGACACGTAGCACATTAAGGTTAGATGGTACGGCTGACATGGTGTCATGTCAACCCCTTTTTCCCTCCCCTTCTTTCCTTTCACTTCGTTTTCCTCTCTTTCCCTCTATTTCCCTTGTCTTTCTCCAGATTTCCACAGCTTTCCTCTTCGGACTACCTACTTCAACATGATTTTTGAACCCTTTCTCGTTGCAATTTCGCCAAATCAATGGAAAAATTGCAAACTAAACATAGCTTGCTGTGAATCGGTATAGAAAACACATCCAAATTCGATCAATTACACATTCGAATCAAGCTTCAAAGATTGGGAAAAAACTAAAAATTCAGCCATTCCCATTAACTTCAATCCGAGCTTTCCTTTGTTACTGGGTTGAATTCAACTATAAATTAGAGCTCGTGGACCATAAACAATTGCACACAACCATTCACGAGCAACTCCTAAGCTCTCTCTCTTTATCTCTAGCAGCCATTTCTCTCTCTAACCCGCACTATCTCTCTTCGGTTCTCTCTCTCACTCTAATCTAAGCCCAACCACCAGTACGGCCGAACTCCCCTTAGCTCAGGCTCTCCAACCTGACCAGTCTCAACCATCGCCATAGCCTCTAGCGACTTCACCGAGCTACCCTCCATCAAACCCTAACCGCCACATCTCTCTCTCTTCAAACCACCATCCTCAGCCACCCTTAGTCTAAACTAACCATACAACTGAGCTCCCCACACCTTGAAACCTTGCACCATAACCCACTCTTACACCCAGCAACCCCCACATGGCTGAACTACCACCGCCACCCACAACCAACTTCCGAAAACCACCGAAACAACTCCAAAACACCAAGGCACTAAACCTACCCTACTTATTCCTAATCCAATATTGATAAAAAAAAAAAAAGGGTCACTGGCTCGTTTTGGTGGTTAAAACAAGCCCAATTGAGCCTCGCTGCTGCTACCATTAGTGATCTACGCGACCCGACCCGAATTCGCGACCAAACACGGATCAAACCCCACCAACCCAAGTCCAACCCATGCATTCTGTTGCATTCGTCTGAAGCTTCTTTTTTATTTTTTTTTTCTTTTTCTTTATTTTGTTTTATTATTTGTTTACTCATGTAAACGTAATAAAAAGAAAAAGAGGAAAAAGAAAAAAAAAGAAGAAGAAGAAAAAAAAGGAAAAAAAGAAAAAGTAACTTTATTTTTTTTAGTTTAAATAAAAATAAATAAGACATAAATTAAGTGACAAAAAGGGGGATAAATAAATAAAAATAAAAATAAATAAAATAAGATTAAATAATTGTTTTGATCACTTAGAAAAATTGATTTTCTAAAAGTAAATGAAAATAAATAGACTTCTTTCCAAATTAAGACTATTTTAGAGTTTCCAAAAATGAAACACCAATCAAGATGCTTTAGGAAAACAAATCAAAACTGAGTAAAACGTAAACTCGATTGTTTTCAAATTAAAATAAAGCTAATCCACTAATGTTTTATAAAAAAAAAAAACTACGTACGTTTGATCCTAAATAACAAGTACGTAAGTACCTATGAGGCGACGATAAAAATAAGAAAACCTAATTTTGCTTTTTTTTTAGTTTAGATTAGTTTTTTAGTCCAATTAGAATAGTTAAAATGAGTTCCATCTTATAAAATAAAAAGGTGACTTTTTAGATATCAAAGTTAATTTTGGAAAGTCAATGGTACCCGTAAGGGTTTAAAAGTCCTAACCCCCGGATCTAAATCCTCTGGTTTTCAAAAAGCCGTTTTATAACTTGGTTTTTTTAATCGATAGATCGGTAGTTAAGTTGTAATCAATCCACCCAATTGGTTATAACTTAAACCTTTTTCCTAACTCCGATCAAGTAGCAACTCCAAATCTTTTCAAGTAAAAAAAAAAAAAAAGGTTTGCTTTAAACCCTAGTCAAGGATTGGTATTAAACGGGTTGGGTTTACTACTAGTCGGTTTAAAGAAGACCTAATTTTATAAAAAGAACTGAGAAGATGAAAAACCAAACTCGACACCGAGCAAGTACCAGGCTGTTGTGTATATGTGTTGAGTACTTGTAAGTTCAAGCTGTTGCAACTATTTGCTAAGCTGAATTGTAGTTGTCCGAGCTCCAAGCTGTTGTGATCTGACGTGCCAAGCTACATAAGAAGGAACAAGATTGTATTGAGTTATTGTTTCATCTTACTAAGCTACTAATATTCTGAGGTCGAGTAATTATGGAAGTGTAGTTGTAAATTGAGTGTACGATGCATTTAAGTAAAAAAAGTGCAGATACGAGTGTTATCATGGCAAAAGAATCCCGAGCCCATTGCCAAGTGCGAATTGAGTGCCATATCCAAGCTGTAGTCAAGTGTGATTGTAAACCTTCTAGCGTGGTCTAGCGTAAGAGAAAAAGTTTGTCTGAGCTATTATAGAGTTCAAACTAATGTGTTTGTCATCGTGCTCAAGCTACTCTAGTCCAACTGCTAACGTATCATTCTAAGTGATGTGCTACTCAATTTGAGGTCAACAAGAAACATACATATCTAAACTTTTCAAATTATGACCGAGTTGTTTTAACCTTAAAGAGAAATGTGCTACTGTCTTTAAAATCATCGAGCTGCAATTATAACATGAAGTGCATCTATTGCCATTATAAACTACTAAACTGAAACTGAAGTACAAGTAAGCTATCACATGCAACCAAAAGTAAGAGCAGCAGATAAGTGGCCATAAGTACTACACCAAACTGCTATACTCTTAAAGTTACTAAGTTATCATTTACGTAGTGTGCTTGTGTAGGTAATTACTGGGCGTAGTACTGAACTGTGGACTGATCAGTAGAGTGCCTATAGTGACCTATGTGAGTAAGTATTGTACCATAGGTGTGTACGCTGAAGTGTTGATAAAGCGTTTAACCAGGAAAATTTTAAAGGGGGTAAGTGCAGCAATTCCAGTATCCATCAAAGATTATAGATTATGGTGCCATTAACATAATTCAAGTTCAAACTTTACCTCATAGAAATGGATAAATTGTACATAAAGGGAAGACTTAAACAAGGTATTCTATTAATTTGAGTTAGTCATTATCTTGTGAATTTTATCTCTAAAATTGTTATTGGAAGATTGGGCTATGAAACTATATACCACTCAAATCCGTATGACTTTGTTTATAATGATGAAGTGATTCGAGTGATGAAGCAAGTAAGAATAACCTTCTCCATTGGAAAATTTCAAAATGAAGTTTTATTTGATGTTGCCGACGTTAGAGATTGTTACATGTGTTTAGGTTCTCCATAGAAGATGAGTCATAACATGAGGTATGCACTCTTAAAGAATACTTATTCCTTCCAATGACAAAGAATGGATTGTGCTCCATCCTATCTCCCTGACTAATCTTAAAGATGATTTAAGGATTGTTAAGACTTTAGTAGAGAGATGGAAGGCCGAAAAGAAAATTCCTGTAAAGACCATTAAGGAGGAAGAAGAAGTTAATGAAGGAGTTATTACACCATCCATGGTGACCATAGAAGAAACTGGTTGTGAGGAAGTGAATGAGGTAATAACTATTGAAAATGAAGTACTTGGGGTTGAGCAAGAATTTGAAGTCTTACAAGTCTAGATTTCCCAAGCTCATGTCATGATTGAGCCCGAAGTTGTGATATTCTCTATGATTGATAGCTACTAGAGTTACTTAAAGGTAATTGACAAGGGCACATGATGAGTGGAGGGAAGGGTGTTTAATCAAGAGCTTGGTTGATCGTACTCATGATGAGTGGAATGAGCATCAGATTATATTTTCTTTGATCATTGAGCTAAGCTATTGTAGTTTATTTCTATTTTACTCTTGTAGATTTGTTTCTTATCCAGGTGAAAGTTGAAGTAACCCCTTATCAAGTTTTGGGTAGAAACTTTTTCAAGAAGGGATGATGATAGGATTCAGGATACTGATCCCACCAAATGCCAAAGCCTAACTCATCTACTCCTCACTCGGACATCTCATTTCATCACTTATTTTTACTTATTTTATTTACACTTTCTATTTCTTATATTTTTCCTAAATTACCCTCATGTTTATTTTGTATTTATTGGAATGCCATTAGGGCATCCTTTTAGTCATTTTATTTATAGGATTGCCAACATGTATAAATAGAACCTATGTGTAGGGTTTTAGGAGACTTCAACGATTAATGAAAAACTCTTGAGACCTTTCTCTTAGAAAAACTCTCATCTATCCACTCTTATCAATCTCTTTAGCAAGGAATGTAGCGAGCAACCTTATTACTCGAACTAGTGTGTCACATCCGGCGAGTCTTAGGTTATGTTGGATCTTGTTGGTGTGTCACATCTAGGTAGATAGCTTACGGATTTACTAAAACCCTCATTTTATTTTCTTGTTTTGGTTCGTTGTGATGTTTTTCTATGTGTCCGATCCCGAAGATGCATCAGCCTACACATAGGTTCTATTTATACATGAAGGCAATCTTGTAAATAAAATAACTAAAAGAATGCCCTAGTGGCATTCTTGTAAATATAAATAAACATGAGGGTAATTTAGGGGGAAAAATAAGAAATAGAAAGTCTAAATAAAATAAGAAAAAATAAGTGATCAAATGAGATCTCTGAGTAAGGAACGGACGAGCTAGGCTTCGACATTTAGTGGAACTAGTACCTCGAATCCTATCAAAAGGGGACTTTTTTTAGTTAGGACCCTACTATTATTAGAAATTTCCATTTTTAAGAAGTGATACCATTTCACAATTTTAATGTCTCTTCCCGTCATGCCTAAAAATGCCTATAAAGTTCTTTACGAAAGTATAAACTCTTCTAGATTGAAGCTCTTACTCACTATGTTGGTTAATCGCGACTGACAGCACCTGTTACATACACATTACTCCTATGCATACACGTAGTAGCCTTGTAATACTATTGAAATTAATAAAAGTGTTCTATTCATTTTACAACTTGTTGATAGTCAGTTTTTGTTCATCTGACACTCGGCTTTCGTCTGTTGAGAAGCCACGTAACCAACTCTCTTGGCATTCACACCGTATAGTTGATACACGGCATTTATGCCGAGTATTAGAAGCGCTCCTGATTTGAATTTAAGTCTACAACGCAAATAGTTATCATAAGTACAGTTATATTATACGACTGCTTGCTGCTCCTACATATGAGGGGAGATGTCAAGTCAAGAAGCTACCATATATCTTAACAGTTATTGTGACAACTGCCTTAGACACTATAACCATCTATAAATACCAGAAAGAACCTCTGTAAGAGGGCTTGACACTTCTTATTCACATACTTACTTTACTAAGTTACCTTATTGACTTAGGCATCGGAGTGATCGCACCAGACTGACTCCGAGACCAAGTATTTCACTTTCTTTTGTAGGATTTTTCCTCATTACAAAATTCACTAACAACATTTGGTGCCATCTATGGGAATCAAACCCATGAACACATGGTTAAAACTAGAATGATCAGAAGTGCAGGTGCTGGTACTTCCTCCCACTACCGTGAAGGGGGGAGTCAGCATGCTGATGAACAATAATTGGCTTGACTTAAGCAACTTTGTCTTGATTTAGCAAAAGAAAATTCTGAGTTAAACAAAAAACATGAACAAATCCTTGACCTTCTTTATAAAAGTTTTCACCCAAATCAAGATAAAGAGCATGGTGATCATGATGCCAATAATACCAATGATTCCACTTATTCACCCGAATTGCCAAAAGAGTAAGCTGAGGTTCCAATGAGACCCTCAATTCCTGCTTTCAAGAAGATTGATAAAGGTAAGCAACTACAGCATGTACACCATGCGAGACCCTTGCATGTCAGTACCCTTATTGCAACGACCAAACAGTTCCAAATCAAGAAAAGTCCTTTCGTCCCAAAGATTTTGGAAGAAGTAATACCATAGTACGTTAAGCTGCTCCAGTTCGAAACATATGATGGGATGAAAGACCCTGAAGACCACTTAGAGTACTACAGCACATTGGCCAAGTTGCATGGTTTAAGCAATGTAGTGGCCTATCAAGCCTTTCCTTCAACCTTGAGGAATGTAGCTATCATATGGTTCAAACCCTTGAAACCAAATACCATTTCACATTTCGATAAACTAGCAAATGTGTTCCTTCAATACTTTCTTGCTAGCAAACTTCCTATTAAGGACTCTTCAATCCTTAACACCATCAAATAAAAGTTTGATGAGTCAATTAAGGACTATTTGACCAGATTTATGGTCGCAATGGTCCAAATCCCAAAACTAGATATAAGTGTAGCCCTCAATGCCATAATTGATAAAGTTAAACCTCACAAAGACTTTTTCAAGTCTCTCGCAAAGAACAAGCTGAAAACTTTCACTGAGTTTAAGACTAAAGCCACCTCATACATCCAACAGGAAGACAACATAAAGCATAACAAAAGGCTAATCAGAGCAAAGGAGATGGAAAGAGTGACAAACGAAAAAATGCGAAATATACACTTGATAAGGACAACAACAACAGTTCAGATGCAAGAGAAAGAGACCAAGGATACCGACATTCACATCGCATACGCTTATCAAACGTCTAATCTTAGACATTTTGATAGAAGTATATGGGGAGAGAGGTATCCTCTAGTGGCTGGAAAGAATGCGAGAGAATCCCTCGAGAAGAATTCAAACAAGTACTGTGATTTCTACCGTGATAAGGGTCACAATATAGATGAGTACATTTAACTCAAGAATGCAATTGAAGATACAATACAACGCGGGCACCGATGAAATTTTTTAGTGCATGATGCTGAAAGAATCGAAAGACAATCTTAGAGGAAAAGAGAGGAACAAGAAGATGACACTCAGCCAACAATGGTCATGAGAGATGCAAGGGATGTTAATCTCACTAGAGCACCCAACGGAGTAATTAATACCATTATTAGTAGAACTAGTATAAGCTAATCAAGTACTTCGAACTCGATTAACACCAAGAATTACACTTGCAATATTCATGGAAAAAAGGTTAAGATTCACAATACACTATCTTTCAGAGAAGAGGATTTTAAGGGTATCCAGAAGCCATATGATGATGCACTTGTCATCAATGCGAGACTCACCATCTTTGAAGTCAAGAAGATTTTTTTTGACATAAGAAGTTCGATCGATATCATTTTTCAACATGCCTTCAATCAAATGAGGCCCAAGATCAAAGCATAGCTGCAGTCTTATAAGTCTAACCTCTATGCCTTCAATAATCAACCCATCCAAGTACCCAAAGATATCTCTTTTTCTGATATAGATAGGGGATGACGAGCATGTTATAAAGGATAAAGTGGATTTTCTCATCGTCAAATGTCGGTCCCCTTACAACATGATAATGAGACAGCCATGCCAACATTTATTCAACATTGTCCCATCAACAATACATCTAAAGGCCAAGTTTTCTAATCCCACAAGGGTTGGTATATGAAGAGGGGATCAACAATTGGCATAGTCCTTATATATAAGGACCTTGAGACGAGAGGAAGTTTTTCAAGTTGAAACCTATCCAGATGGCAAAACAGTCGACATAGAGAATGTTAAGAATGATATAGAGGAAATTCCTTTAGGAAATGATCCTGAGAAGACAACAAGGATAAGAAAACCCATGTCAGCAAATGTCGGTAAAGTCTGATTGACTTCCTACAAGTCAATGCTGACCTATTTGCATGGTCACCTTCGGACATCCTAGGGTATTCCCAGAGATGTTATGGTACACAAGCTCCAAATTGACCCAAATGCAAAAGTGGTCCAACAAAAAAAAAAAAAAGACATTTTACACCAGAGAGACAAGCAGCAATAGAAGAAGAGATGCATAAATTATTGAGGATAGAATTCATCCGAGAAGAGCCTTATCCGACTTGGCTAGCAAATTATGTGTTAGTCAAGAAGTCTAATGGTAAGTGGTGAATGTGTATAAACTTTACTGATCTCAACAAGGCATGTCTCAAAGATTATTTCCCACTGTCAAAAATCGATTAGATGGTAGACGTAACCATAGGACATGTATTTCTGTCTTTCATGGACACTTTCTCTAGTTACAATTACATCAAGATGGACAAGGTGGATGAAGTCCACACATCTTTCGTTACCAATTTTGGAATGTACTGTTATACTATGATGCCCTTTAAGCTGAAGAATGCTGGTGCTACATACCAGAGATTAGTAACGAAGATGTTCAAATCTCATATCTACAGGAATGTTTAAGTATATGTGGATGACATGATTATAAAGAGCATGAAGGAAGATTAGCATCTCGCTGATCTAGAGGAAATGTTTGGCACATTGAGGAGTTATAGCATGAAACTTAACCCATAGAAGTGTGTTTTTGGCGCAACATTAGGGAAATTCCTCGAATATATGGTCATACAATGCAGTATCGAAGCCAATCTGAGAAAGATTGAAGCCATAAGGAATATGAAATCACCTTGTATGGTCATAGAAATGTAGGAACTCACTGAAAAAATTGCTGCCCTCAAAAGATTTATGTCAAGAAGTACAGATAGGTACGCAGAATTGTTTAAAATTTTAAAGAATTCAATTGGACCAACAATTGCAAAGGAGCTTTCAACAAGCTCAAGGAATTTCTTGCGTCAACCCCGATACTCTTGACACCCATTCCAGGGGGGAATTTATGCTTGTATCTATTAGTCAGCTGCTGAGCACTTTCCTTTGTACTTGTCCAAATTGATGGCAAGGAGCATTGACCCGTTTATTACATGAGTCATGTTCTGCAGGGGCTAAAGCTTCGGTACACAGAGATTAAAAAATTGTATTAGCAGCGGTTCTCTCAGCAAGAAAGTTGAAGCCATATTTTGAAGCTCACCAGATTATCATCTTCATTAACCAACCATTGCAATAAGCATTGTAGCGACCTAACTCCTCGGGGAGGATGATGAAATATGCTTTAGAGCTCAATGCCCATAGTGTGCAACATAAACCCAAAACGACACTAAAAGCCCAAATACTGGCAAATTTTGGTAGCCGAGTTTACGGGAGAGGAAGACTGTATGGAGATAACCGAGAAACCTATTTGGTTTATTTATGTCAATGGTTCTTCGACACAAGAAGGAAGCGATGTAGGCTTAGTCCTTCAAGGCCCACATAATGTCAAAGTCCATTACACTTTGAAATTTGGATTCCCAGCCAGTAACAATGAAGCAGAGTACAAAGCTCTAATCGTTGAATTGAAACTAGCGAAAGAAATTGGTGCCGAGAAACTCGAAGTGTTCTCTAATTCCCAACTAGTGGTAAATTAGGTCACTGAAAGTTATGCAGCAAGAGAAGAAGAGATGAGCAAGTACCTCTTGGTGGTACAAACGCTTGTAGAAGAATTCCTATCATTCTCCATTTACAAAATTCTTAGAAGAAAGAATATCGTTGCCAACAAGCTGTTGAAGTTGGCCAGTATGGCATTCCCTAAGCTAAACGAGAAACTTTTTTTGGAGTTTCTCTTGCATAAAATTTTATCTAATCTCTCACAAAGCTATGAGTTAGCTTCTTACTGAAGAAAAGAATCATGGATGGATTCCCTAGTAAATTATCTAAAAGATGGTACTATCCTTGACGACAAAAAGGTGGTGCGAAGATTAGCCTACCAGGTTACAAACTACATGCTAATTAACGATCAGTTGTATAAGCGTAGCATATCTCAACCTTACCTTCAATGCCTTTCTCGAAGAGATGCCCAGAGGGTGTTATCTAAACTATATGGCAGCATCTGCACTAATCATGTAAAATCGCAAACAATATACATTCGAGTAATGCGACTAGGCTATTATTGGTTGACTATAAGAGAAGATGCAAAGGATGTTGTCTGATAATGTCCTTAATATCAGAGGCACGAGTTACCGAGTAATGCACTTACAACTGAGCTATGTAGCCTAACCAGCCCTTGGCCTTTCGCCTAGTAGGAGCTAGATATTCTCGGACCCTTTCCAAAGTCTACCGCCTAGCACCAATTCATCATTGTCGTTGTTAACTACTTTAATAAATAGGTTAAGGCTAAGGTTGTAGCAAAGATCACCAAATAGAAAGTAGAAGCTTTCATCTTCAACTCCATCATATCAAGATTTGAAGTTCCCTACATGATAGTTACAGATAACGGCCCGTAGTTTGACAACAATAAGTTCCAATCATTTTGTGAGAAACATGACATTCGACTCAACTATACGTTTGTAGCGCATCCTCAGATAAATGGACAAGTCAAGGCCATAAACAAGATCAAACTACAGAACTTAAAGTGGAAACTAAATCAAGTCAAAGGGAAGTTGGTCGATGAACTACCAAACGTCCTATAGGGATACAAAACCACTTACAGAATCGCAACGGGAGAGACACCATTTAAGTTAGCCTACGGCACTGAAGTCGTATTGTCGATTGAGCTAGACTTACTCAATCTATGAACGCATAATTTTGATGTTATGCTCAATCGAGTCAGATTGACAACAAATCTGGACACTATTAAGGAAATTTGAGACATTGCAAGAGCTAGGGTCATGGCATACCAACATAGAGCAACAAGATACTACAATAAAAAAGTGAAGCACAAGGTTTTCCAACTTGGAGATCTAGTTTGCTGTAAGATGGAAGTAATCAGTACGCAAGCAAATCAGGGAAAGCTCAGCGTGAATTGGGAGGATCCTATTAGGATCCAGGAAGTCATTGGTGAAGGGGCTTATCGACTAGAAAGGTGGATGGATCCATCATCCCTCGAGCTTAGAATGCTGAGAATCTAAAATTTTATTTCAATTAATGCGGGATGATTTCTTATGTCTCTCATTGGCGACAACCAACATGTTTGTAAGATTAGTACTTATTTATGACAAGTATATATTTGAAGTCTCATTATATTTTAGTTACGATTACCGAACTAACGAGTTTCATGCTGCATGGCAAACAAACTAATCTAGATTCTAGCCTAACATGGTTAACAACCTATACAAATTAACCTTACAGCCAAGTAATGCAACTAGTCTACACCTCAAATGGTTAACGGATAGTATAAAACGATGAGCATATGAAATAAAACATGATGAGAAAAAAATGGCATGTGAAAAAAAAAAGAAGCCAAGGAAAAATAGCATATGAAATAAAACATGCTAAGAAACAAATGGCATGTGAAATAAAACATGTTGAAAGATAATCGAGCGTGTGAAATAAAACATGCCAAGAGATAGTTGAGCGTGTAAAATAAAACATGCTGAGAAACAAATAGCATGAAAAATAAAACATGTTGACAAATGAGATCGCGAAGCAACATACATATACCATACAAACCGAGAAAGTGCAGTATGTAAAATTAAATGTCATAAGAACTCAGCATTGCCTCGATTATATTCCGATTAATAAATTACACAAGAATGCAATATTCCAATACAATAAGTCCTATGGCCTATCTTCAGATTCAGCAGAAGTGATTTTTAAATCATTAGCTAGGGCTTCCTTGGCAGCTGAGTTCTTGGAGCTGGCAACTTCTTCGACATAAGCTTTATTATCACTTTGATCCATACTCTTGGCACTTCTCTCATCACCTTCATCTTCGTCGATACTACTAACTTTGTTGTCAATGTCAGCAAATTTAAGACACAAGAGATCATAATCAGGATGTAGCTTCAAGACCTCTTCTCTTGCCACATGAACTCCCTCCAACAACTTTTTGCGTAGAAGCTTCTCATATTGCCGAATGGGAGTGACTATATCGAGAGCCTCTTCAACAGATGGCCCTCTCCTCATAGTCTCCTATAACTCAGCGACACGGCTCTATAAGTTCAAGTTGTTGGTCTCTAACTCCTTTATCTGCATCCTGAGCTTATCTTCATCGTCACTCATCGTGCAAATAGTTTAGCCTAAGCCCTAGCACTCTTCCTTTTTCGTCTACAACTCCTCTTTCAGGCTTTTAAACTCTTTGTACTATTCTTCTATTTTGGCCTTCAGGCTACAGATTTTCATTGACGGTAAGGTCATATGCCAATTTCTGGACAACATGTTTTTCCTTAAGCTTTCTTGCCTCCATTTCAATCCTAATCCTTGCATTCTTAGTAGTAGCAGTTTAGGCCTTTGATGCATTATACGCATCCTCAACTTTCTGCAGCAAATTCATTTATTATGATCAAAAGTAGTTAGGTATTACACATACAACTGAAGATATTACTTTTTTTTGCCTCTTTGTTAACCTCATCTAGTGCTATTAAAATGTAGCTGCTCATTTGGAAAATAAAATATATTAGTTACCTGAACGAATTCGATAATTAAAAGCAATGGTCATGGATACTCACATCATACAATTTGGTCACGATATGGGCTTTATTGCAATCACCGACCCTGTCGACATCGTTCTTGGCGATATCTTTGTCTTTCAGAAGAATGATTCCTTCCATTAAAGCTAAATATTTTGTCATGTCTCCTAATGCCGAGTCGGTGTCCAAAATTTGGTAGCTCCAACAAAGGATGAAGTACCCACCAACCTCTTTGTTGGGGACGAATTTGGCACTATTGATGCCAAGAGATTTGGAATGCATAGCTTCTATTGCCCTTTTATCCAAGCCCTTGAACTTCTTGATAGGTGGTTGGCCAGCAAGCTCCTTCCCTAGTCTTTTGTCACTACTCGGAGCCGCTGCAATCGCCATCAATGAGCCTTCTGCTATAATGGGATTTTCATCCTCTTCACTAAGATGTGTCTTTCGATGCTCGCCATCCTTCAACTCGACAGAAGTTTGAATAAACAATACTGGAGGCTCCTCAGAATGAATAACCCTGGTTGGCTATGTTTACTCATTCTCCTTCGACCTCTCAACAAGACAAGAGATCTTCTGCACAGCCATCTACTTCGCTATAGCTTCTCTTGCTAGTTTTTTTACGACAGCAGGCTGAGTGGTAGCTACTGAGGCAATTACTCTCTTATAAGCCTTGGATTTTTTTGCCTTGGCCTCAGCTAGTAGTTTTTCCGGATTCACCTCTCCGGTACCCATATCTACAACACAAGTATACCAATTAATATAAACATGGAAAAAATATGAACTTACATTTTTCATGCCAAGCAAAGCTCAAAGTTCACTATTCTCCCCCCAAGTCTCGAGAATGGATTTCCTCATGGCTATACTCGGCACAGCGGGAACACATTGGTGTCGAGCTTAGTTTTTCACCCTCCCTGTTCTTTTTATAAAATTAGGTCTTCTCTAAGCCAACCAATATTAAACCCTTACCCGTTTAATACTAGCCCTTGACTAGGGTTTAAAGAAAACCATTTTTTCAACTTGAAAAGATTTGGAGTCGCTATCCGACCAAAGTCGGGAAAAGGGGTTAAATTATAACCAATTAGGTGGATTGGTTGTAACTCAACTACCAGTCTATTGATTTAAAAAAACCAATTATAAATACGGTTTTTTGAAAACTAGAGATCTAGATTTGAGGGCTAATTTATTAAACCTTAAACGAGTACCACTTTTAACTTTTCGAATTTAATTTCACTTTTCAAATATACCCTTTAATTTCTAAAAACATCTAATTATAATATGTACGACTAAATTGATTAATTTACATAAGTATCTAAAAATGGGAAAAATAAAACTTCCTATATTTTAAGTCACCACATACTTACGTACGAGTGTCTACGTACCCATTATTTGGGATCAGACGTACGTAGTTCTTTTATAAAAAACTTTAGTAGATGGATTAATTTTAATTTTTTAAAAAAAAAATCCAGGTTTACGTTTTTGCCCATTTTGATTTATTTGAAGAAATTTCTTAAGGGTCCTAAATTTGCTCATTTTTAGAAAATCTAAAGTACCATAATTTAGAAAGGATCCATTTTATTTTTATTTATTTGAAAAATATGTTTTTCTAAGTGGTTAAATGTTTTTCTTTTACTATTTTTATTATTATTTTTTTGTCTTTATTTTATTTTTTTATTTTCTATTTTTTGTTGTTTTTATCACTTATCCTTTTTGTTAAGATGTGAAAACAACTAAAAATTAAAAATTAAAAAAAAATTTCTCTTTTCTTTTTTTTTTTTTTATTTTCCCTCTTTTTTTTTTATTTGATTACATTTACATGGAATAAATAAATTGGACAAATAAAAAAATGAAATCTAGTTAAGGTTCTAACTAGGGTAGAGAGCGCAGGTCGGGTCAATCGCGGGTCGCAGATCACGAGTCGGATTATGGATCGGGTTGTTGGACTGAGTCGGGTCACCTACAATCCTTCTTCAACAACATCAAATAGGGGTGGTTGAAGACAATTTGGGCTGAATTCTTCAGGGGTGAGGGACGATTTATGTGTTTGGGATTGGACTTAGGGAGGGTAGGCCGAGTGCCACGGCTTGGGGTAGTCATTTAGAGGTTGTTGGAGGTGGTGGTCAATGGTAGTGCTTGGGTGGCATTGTTCGGGTACAGTAAAGGTCATGTTTAGGAGCTAAGCGGGTGGGGTTCACGGCCGTAGTGTTAAGTTGTGGTGGAGGGCTCAAAAAAGAGAGATGCGAAGAGAGAGAGAATGAGCTAGAGAGAGAAATAGAATCGCGAGAGAGAGGGAGAGCTTAGGAGTTGATTCTAAAGCTCGTGAATGGTTCTCCTGCTCATTAACGTCCCTATTTATACTTGAATTTCAACCTAACAACAAAGGAAGGCTTAGATCGAAGTTAATGGGAATGGTTGAATTTTCAATTTTTTTCCAATCTTTGAAGCTCGATTTAAATGCGTAATTGACTGAACTTGGATGCGTTTTCTGTACCAATTCATAGTATGCTACATCTAGTTTGTAATTTCGCCATTGATTTGGTGAAATTGTAACAAAAAAGAGTCCAAAAATCTTACTGAAGTAGGCGATTCGAAGAGGAAGGTGTTGGAAATCTGGGGAAAATGAAGGGAGAGGGAAAGAGAGGAAAACAAAGGGAAAAAGAAAGAAAGGAAGGGAAAAGTGGGCTGACGTGGCGCCACATCAGCCGTACCGGTCAACCCTAGTGTACTACGTATCATTCATAACACGTGGATGCCACGTGGCACCACCTCAGTAAGGCCGTCAAATAGGAGGATGCCACGTGTTAGGACACATGGCGCAATCAGATTCTGACACATAGCAGTTTCTGATATGATTGAAAAAATAAGAAAAAAGACTTCTCTGCCTTTGCCAAGTTTCAATCCTAAGACCCCATGCTTAATACTAGTATTATACTCATGTGCTTAACCGTTAGGCTGTTAACCTATGCCTTGTCCATATAATTAAATTGTACATATAGACTTGTTTAGCCTGGGCTAGATTTAAATCTAAACCCAGGTTTAACGGCTCAACTCCTAAACCTAGATTAAAATTACAAATCTATTCTAATAAAATGCTATTTTCTAAAATCTTTTATTTTTATTTTTTTATATTTTTGTAAAATTCCTATTTTTATTATTTTTTTTTTTGCTTTCTTTAATTTTCTATTTTTGAACTTTTCCTAATTTAGGACCCTATAACCTAATTTGAAAAATAAAATGGGGCAAAAATTGGGTGTCTATAATTGGCGTACTTTCTTTTTCAGAAAATATTGGTTCTCCATTTTCGTAACACCATATAATTCTCTTGACATCCTAGAAGAACATTTTGATTCTCTTTCTCTCTTTAATTTGCTTCGCTGCTATTGCATCATTTGGCATTAAATCTATGTCTTTTGAATGTATCGACTCAGTCCATTGGGTCTAGAAGTCCAAGTCCTCATCAAATACTATTGATACAAACTTGTCATGCCATTTATGAATCTTGGATTCTAAGCCATCCATAAACCAACGCCTAGGCCTCGCAGTAGCAAAGTACCACCCATCAAGTTGCCTCCGAATAGTGAAAAAATACCGAAACAGTTGAGGCATAGCCCTAACTTCGACTTCTTCACAAACTATCTCAAAGGCCACCAAAAACCTATATGTGCTGGGTGAGAACATACTTAGCGTAACTCTGAAATAGTTGAAAAAGCCTTTGACAAAAGCTGAAAAAGGGAAGCACAACCCAAAATCCAAATATTTCAAGTATATATGGAACTCATGCTCTTTAGGGAAGTATACCCTTTCCCTATCTCTCAGCCTCGTCAAGTTCCATGTCCTAGGAAGATCTCGCCAGTACTAATTATATTTTGTGATGAGAACCTTGTCAATGGAACTGGTGGTTCAATCTGGAGAATCACAAAAATAAGCTATCGTATTAAATAGATATCTTGCTGAGGGTCTCCCTTCCTTATCCTTAAGATAATTATCTACAGAAAGCTCGTTAATCCGAACAAGTTTATCCCACCTTTTCCCCATGCTATTGGCCGAACTAACCGAAGAACAAGCTGCCTCGCTCCTTATTTGGGGAGGAAAAGTGGCCTCCGTCTCCATTGCCTCGGAATCAGAAAGCACAAGTCAACAAGCAACTTTGCGAACCATACCTAAATGGTTGTGTGAAATGATACAACACAAATCGAAGAATTCAAGTTGAAGATAAGGAAACGAATTGAAGTTTAAGATGCGATTAGAAAGGCTAATTCTAACTGTGAATATTACTTTATATAAGGACGATTCATCTTCGTAACTACAAATCTGCTTCTGACAATAATGATAAGCTAATATGTTAATCCCGTGGATCGCTGACGTATGTCTTGTGATAGTAATCTAACTGTTGAAAACTTTCTAACAGTTATTAGGCCTGCCACAAAATAATGACCTAGGCAATGAGTGTCATGCCTCCAATCTCTTGGTTTCTCGAATAAGCGGGAGTTTAGAAATGGTAACCTTTCGGCTGGGATGTGATCTATCCTACTTTCCATATTACTCGGCATAAATCTAAGGAATCTCTCCCCATTCAGCCTCTAGTACAATATATATGTGTAACTCCCTTTATCGATTGCTCGAACACAAGAGTTGGGGAGCAAATGTTGATAGTCAGTTTTCATTCATCTGACACTCGACCTTTCATCTGTTGAGAAGCCGTGTAACTAACTCTCTCGGCATTCACACTGCATAGTTAAAACACAGCATTTATGCCGAGTATAAGCAGCGCTCTTGGTTTGAATTTAAGTCTATGGTGCAAACAGTTATCATAAGCACAGTTATATTATACAACCGCCTGCTACTCCTACATATGAAGGGAGATGTCAAGTTAAGAAGCTTCCACGCATCTTAACAGTTATCTCGATAACTGTCTTGGACACTACAACCATCTATAAATACCGTAAAGAAACTCTGTAAGAGGGCCTAACACTTCTTATTCACATACTTACTTTACTAAGTTACCTTGCTGACTTAGGCATCGTAGTGACCGTACTGGACTAGCTCCGGTACCGAGTATTTTACTTTCTTTTGCAGGATTTTTCCTCATTCCAAAATTCATTAACAACATGACTCGTGTACGTATCCCTTATATTTATTTTTGGTTTTCTTTCTTGCTCGTGTTGCTTACAGGTTTAGATCTTTTTAGCCAGTGCTAAGTATGAGTTAAGCTTGCTTAGTATTACAGTAGCAAGATAGTAAGCACTACATGATCCATTATATGCTAGAGAAAGCCCCAGACCATGATAGTTGGTATTAAAGCTTAGGCTATTCTAGTAGGAATAATCATGACATGATAAGAAGAAGTGAGCAGGAGGCTAAATAATCTAAGGAAATCCTCAAGGGATTATCCAAGCAGATGGATGATTTGGTCATATTGTTGATAGGAGTGGTTGAAGTTGAGGCCAATCATCAGGATATGAATACTAAGATGATTGAGATGGCTAAAAATTTGGGTATCATAATGTAGACATTCAGAGAGGAAATGTACATGACGACCAATGAGGCAAGACAATAACTAGGAACTCAAGTGGAAGACTTGAGAAGATAGGTTAATACTCATGCTCAACCAAAATTGTTGAGGAGTTGAGGGCATAAGTAGTTATTTTGACTCAAGTTGTAGGGAATACTCTTGCCTTTGCCCTTGCCCCTATACATGCTCTTGCTCATGAGAGACTACTAGGATGCCTAAGCCCAAGGCATTCACTAGTGTGAGGAATGTCAAGTTGTTGGAGAACTTTTTATTTGATATAGAGCGGTATTTTACTACTGTAGGGACAAATGATAAGAGAGCAAAGGTCATCATGGTAACTATAGACACCCTATTTTTGTCAACCTTTTCATATTAGGTTTTTATTTTTATTTTTTATTTTTTAGGTTTTCTAAAAAAAATTAAAAAAATAAAATACAAAAAAATAAAATAGTGTCAAAAGAGTCTAAGTTAAATCAGTTAGTCATTTAGGGTTGATTCAAGCAATAGTAAAAAATATATATATAATTTAATAAATTTAGAGTTTTTAAATTTCTTGGGCTTCATTAGAAAACTACTTTTAAATTAACCAGTAAAATATTTGACTTCATAAAATGGAATTTTGTATAATTTAAAAAAATATATTTTAACTAGACTAGTTAAAATAAGACTCAGGATTTATTCAATTTGAAAATGGTGTTAAAAATTCCTTAGCATGTATATTTTAGGATATTTGAATGTGATTGGATTAATTTAAAATAAGTTGGAGTCAATTAGGCTTGGGTTTAAAAAATAAAATTAAAGTGAGGCCTAGTCTATAACACTTGAATACGCTTTAAGTACATAAACTATTGAGAAAATGAGCACAACTTAGTTGGCAAAGGCATGTAACTTGTCTCAAAGGGTTGCAAGTTTGAATCATAAGTGCGACTAGGTATTTTATTTTTGCACTTACTCTATGTTACGTGCAAGGCATGTGACGCCTTCTTCTCCAATGATTAGATCTAGTTTAGCCATGGAAGAGAAACTCCAACAACCTTCTAGATGTCAAATCTTCACTATATTTCACTAAATCTTTACTATTTTTATACAAATTTGAATGCAAATCTATAAAATCATTATCAAAGTTTCTAAAAAACAAATGTATTCACATTAATAATAACAATTTGAAGATTTGATGAAATCAAGAAAAACCTAAGCTTTATCTATGCATGTTACATGCTTATCCCGAACTTCAAACTAGATTCAAAACACATATTTACAAAATAGCAGGACTCAAGAAAGAGAGGGACCATCAATTTCATTATACCTAAAAATTTCACAAATCAAACCTACAATAACTTTCTCTCTATAAAACTCTTAACTCGTGATTTGCCTTTCTCTCTCAAAAATTGCAACTTTCATGGCCATTTTGGAGAAGACTAACACACCTAGAAAGACTACCATGCCTTAAGCAATCAAACCCAACCCTTTTGTAGACTGCCATGATCCTTAGCCACAAACGGAACAAAACCCCAACCAGCATTGTTGGTTACCTTATGAACCACCACCAAGTACCATTCCCTGTACAAACATAACCACAATAACAACTTCCTCACATCCCCAAACCCTAAGAACTACCCTCACTTCACATTAAAACCCTCTTAGCAATGACCTCCTAACACCACTGCCATCATCAAATTTCAAAAACCACTTAAACCATGACTAAAACTCGAGGCATTGGTACCAAAAAACTTTTCAATAATCACTTTCTTATGAATATTCAATTTCTCTTTTATTTTGGTAGTTGGAAGCACTTGCACGAAGTTGGATAGTAACTTGTTGAAGGTAAAGGGATGAAGAAGGAGGAGGAGGAGGAAAATACGATCTAAACCCAATGGAGCCTCCTGACCCATGTAGACCCCCTTTAAAACCAAATCTAATCTGGCTATCATCGTTGTTAGTTTTTTTTTTTTTCTTTTCTTTAGTTTTAATTGTTTTATTATAAAAAGTAATAATAAATACTAAAAACACAACATTAACTTCTTCTTCTTTGTGTGTGTATAGGTCCTTGTTTTAATTTTAACTTTTTGCTATTATCAATTATTTAGTTATTTGTTTATTCGTTAGGGTTTTTTTTTTTTATATATGTCATGATAGCATTTTCGTTAAATTGTGTGATAAATTTATTTTCACAAAGTCATTAATTGGAGTCCTTTTGCAAGTTTGATATCAATTTCAATGAAGTGGTAATTTTTTTTCTTGCTTAGAATTGAAAGTTGTATATTTGTATATTTATCATTAAAATTGCATTTTTAGAACACTTACATTTTTTTTTAAATATTGCATCTTTAGGGTACAATAGCGTATTTTTTTCTCAAGATTCATATTTAAACTGCATGTCTTAGAATATTTTGATAAGATTGTATATTTTAGTTAAATTAGTGACCCTTTTTTTTTTACAAATTAGCCATTTAGGGATTTTTCTAAAAAAAAAATCATTTTATCACTTAGTTTATTTTTCATAAAATAAAAAAAAAAATTAATTGGCATCTTTTCCATAGTTAGACAACCGTTCTATGATTTAGATATCCTTTTTATGATTCAAATATCTTTTCTATGGTATAAACATTCCATAGTTTAGGTTTTTTTTTTCCATAGTTTAGTATATTGCCAATAGTAATTGCATTTTTTTCATAAAATGAGATGTTTTCCATGATCATTGTATATTAGCATATTTTCATGAAATTTGCATCTTTCACTTTTTTATTCATTTTTTTGTTTCATTTAGGTGCTTTAAGATTTTTTTTTTAAGTTTTGTCACATAGTCGATTTTTCCTAAAAGAAAAATACTAACTTGGAGTCTTTTAAAAATTAAGTCTTTATTTTTTTTTAATTCGAGAATAAAAATTAGGTTTTTTTAAGGATTTTTCTTAATAAAAATAAATTTGTTAAAAAATGTAAACTGGCCCATTTTCAAAAATAAAATTTGTTAACGTACTAAAGTTTTTCTAAAAATGAGAATTACTATCAGTTTGATCTCGATTAGCAAGTATGTAGACATCGCCGAGGCAACTATAAAATTTGTAAAATATTTTTGTATTCTTTTCATTTTTAGGGAAATTTCGTAATAAAAAATAATTAAAAATTCATTTTTATACATTATCACATCCTTTGCATATTTTCACATTTTTTTAGAAAAATTACAAAATAAAGCCCATTAGTTAATTTCTTTTAAATTTTTATATTGTGGCTTAGTCTTAATAGGTTAACCTCTGAATTCAGATTTTCTAGTTAAATTTTCTAAAAATTTAATTTTTTAGAAAATCCGTAAATTAGTGTTTAAATTAAGGTTTTCCTACCCAAAAAACTTAACTTTTTATTAATTCAACTAGTTGGCGACTTCAAGGTT
Source organism: Lumnitzera racemosa (assembly GCA_024138005.1). Classification (NCBI taxonomy): domain Eukaryota; kingdom Viridiplantae; phylum Streptophyta; class Magnoliopsida; order Myrtales; family Combretaceae; genus Lumnitzera; species Lumnitzera racemosa. The sequence continues at coordinate 74,746,723 of JAMXBC010000003.1, forward strand.
TTTTTTTAATATTTTTTAAAGAAAAATGTTTTTCCCTAATTTTATGTCAAGTAACTTATATTGAGCGGGTTGGTTTAATATAGGTTAAATTAAAAAAAAATCAAAATATGGCTCAACAACTATAATATACTTAACTAGTAATGCTAAGTTTAGTGGCACACCAAGTATGAGGAGATCTAGAATGGTAATGCTCATGTAGATACGTGGGCTAAGTTGAAGGCGAAGTTATAGGCTTAGTTTTTCCCTAAGAATGTTGAGGGCATTGCCCAAAAGAAGTTAAGGGAACTTCAACAAGGTGATGACATCAAAAAGTATGTTTATGAGTTCTCGATATTGATGCTGGACATCAAGAGCATGACCAAAGACAATAAGCTATTTTACTTCCTAGAATGATTGAAGCCTATGTCGGGAATGAGTTATAGAGGTAGTGAGTTACAAACTAGTGTAGGTAGTAGCTGAACGCTTGACAGATTACACTCATGAAAATAAATGGAAGAGCGTATCAATAAGGCATAAGGGTGAAAAGTTAGTTAAGTCAGGCAAACCTAAGAGTGGAGGAGCCCTAAGTTCAAGCAGCAACAGTAGTAACACTAGAGGGGTTGAAAAGAAATCTTACAACTCTCGTTAGTCTCGAAAGAGTAGGACAACCAGTGCAGATAAGAAGTGGTCATTCTCATGTTTCCTATGTAATGCCTTGCATAAAGTAACTGAATGTCCATACAAGACTACACTAAATGTTATGGTACGAAAGGTAGAGAGTGTATGCCAAGATGAAAAGTTGGAGAGTGATGGGGAAGATCAACCCCGAATGGGTGTGTTACACATGTTGTCAGTTGTTGGAAAGAGTTCATCAACATTATGTAAATCCAAGATTGATAATGAGTTTATGTATGCCTAGTTGAACATCAACAGTAAGAGTGCTAGTGCAATGATAAACTCTGATGCTACACACAACTTCATTGATGTGCCTGAAGTGGAAAGATTAGGGCTAGTGCTTGCTGAAGACACTAGCTAGATTAAAGTCCTTAACTCTAAGGCCCCTCCTGTCCAAGGAGTTGTAATAGGAGTGAAAGTGATGGTTAGGGATTGGAGTGGAAATCTTAACTTTGTAATTGCTCCATTAGACATAGTCCTTAGGATAGATTTCTTAAGATAGGCCAAAGTTGCTCCCATGCCTATAGTAGATTGCTTGTTATTCATGGGTGAAAAGCCATGCTATGTAATAATTCAAAGGAATAAGGAAAGCAACAATGGCAAGGAAGGGAAGAATATTGAGGCTATGATGCTATCAACGCTCCAATTGAAGAGAGGGCTTAAGCATCAAGAGCCGACTTTCTTAGCTATCTTTATAGAGAAAGAAGAAGCGGGAAAGATAGAGATACCTAGGGTAATAGAAAGTGTTCTTAAGGAGTATAATTCTATGATGCCTAACAAGCTTCCGAAGGATTTACCTCCCAAACAATTGGCGGACCATGAGATTGAGTTGATTCCTTTTGCCAAACCACTCGCCAGAGCTCCTTATAGAATGTTGCATCCCAAACTTGCTAAATTGAAGAAACAGTTAGATGAGTAGTTAGAGGCATACTTCATTTGACCGTCAAAAGCACCATATGAGGCTCCTATTCTATTTCAGAAGAAGTAAGATGGGAGTTTAAGATTGTGTATTGACTATTAGGCTGTAAACAAGCTGACAATGAAGAATCATTATCCAATTCCCCTAATTATTGATATATTTTATCAACTAAGCAGGGCCAAGCACTTTACAAAGCTGGATATTCACTAAGGCTATCATCAAGTTCGCATTGTTGAGGATGATGAGCCTAAAACAATGTGTATAACCCGGTATGGTTCTCATGAGTTCTTGGTGATGCCATTCTGTATCACCAATGCTCTTGAACCTTAATAAATAATGCATTTCGTGAATATCTCGATAAATTTGTAGACATTTATCTAAATGACATTGTTGTTTATAATAGGAAATCATAGGACTATGTGAAGCACTTATAAATGGTTTTTGAAAAGTTATAAGAGAATCATATGTATATGAAGTGTGAGAAATGTGCCTTTACCCAAAAGCACATCAACTTCTTAGGTTACGTTGTTAAATAAGGGAGGATCTAAATGGATATGCCTAAAGTGGAAGGAATTAAGCAATGACTAGTGCCCAAGAGTGTAACAAAGTTATGATCCTTCCTTAAACTTGTAAATTACTGCAAAATATTTGTTAAAGGATATTCCCGCCAAGTTGCACCCCTTACAAATCTATTGAAAAAAGACTAGGCATGGTCATGGGATGTGGGGTACCAAAGTGCCTTCAAAGAGTTGAAGCATGTAGTAGTGGAGGAGTAAGTCCTTGTACTTCTTGACTTTTCTAAGCCTTTTGAAGTCCATACAAATGCCTTAGACATTGCATTGGGTGGAGTGTTGATACAAGAGCGACATCTAGTGGCATACGATAGCAAGAAGATGAATTGAACAAAATGCAAGTACTCAGCTCAAGAAACAGAGTTACTTGCAATCATTTACTATCTAAAGGCATAGAAAAATAATTTGTGAGGATCAAAGTTTGTAGTGTAGATAAACAATTCTATTACCAGTCATATATTGACTCTACCAAAGCTCTCAACTAAGCAAGCTAGATGGTAAGAGTTCCTTACAAGGTTTGATATGAAGATTGAGTACCGTAGCAAGTGAACTAATCAGATGGTAGATGCACTAAGCAAGCAAGCCAATTTAGCTTTCTTAGCACAGATTGCACATTAGTTGGTGAGTCAAATCTCAATTTCAATTCAAGAGTAGATCAAGTAGCATATACGTCAAAACCTATTGGCCAGAAGTCTTAAGTAATTGGTAGAAGAATGAAAAACTCGTAGATTTTAGGTAGAAAGCGACCTCATCTACACAAAGGAGTTCTGATTGTATGTCTTAAAGCAACTTGGGAAGGGTGCTTATGAGAGAATGCCATAATATTCTATGGATTGGACATCTCAACCAGTAGAGGACACTGAGCCTATTGAAGTAAGGCTATTATTAGCCGGATATGAAGGAGGATGAGATGAGTTATAAGAAGGCTTGCTTAACCTACCAGTAAGAGAAAGTTGAGAAGCAAAAGACTATAGGCTTATTGGAGCCACTTGCAGTACCATCTCACCTATAGGAGAGCATCTCCATAGACTTTATCACTTCCCTACCAAAAGTAAGGGAGCACTTATCCATTTTTGTTGTTGTTGACAAGTTCTCTACATATGCTACCTTCATTCCTACCATGAAGAGTTCAAGTGCAAAAGAGATAAGTCAACTTTTCTTCAAGCATGTTATGAAGTTTTGCAGTTTGCCCAAAAATATTGTAAGTGATAGGGATCCCAGGTTTATAGGGAAGTTTTGGATAAAGCTGTTCTACCTCCTAGGTTCTGAGCTAAGTATGAATACTATCTACCATCCATAGAGTAACGAGTAGACAGAGAGATTCAATGACTTACTAGAGGAAATACCTTTAGTGCTTTGTCAATGCCAACTAGAATAATTAGGTTGACTTACTAGATATCACCCAGTTTTGTTTCAACATCCAGCAGAGCTCTTCCTCCAACAAGAGCCCTATAAAAATCATTGTGGGTCAGCAACCACACTAATCCACACAGTAGCTACACCATATACCAAGAGATGCCAAGAGCTTATCAGTTCACCAAGGATTGGAAGCAGAGTTCAAAAGTAGTGAAAATGTACCTTTAGAAGGCTTCCAAGAAGATAAAGAAATGGGTAGAAAAGAATCACTGACCCAGAAGGTTCGATGTTAGAGATTAGGTCCTTATAAAGCTTCTTCCAAAATAGGACAAATAATTGAGGAACAAGGATAAAAGATTGATCTAAAAGTACATTGGTCTAATTCCTATCATCTCGAAGATTAGAAAAGTAGCTTACACCTCATGTGTGGTTGAAGGTTCATCTAGTTTTTCATATTAGCGTCTTGAAGTTATATTCTCTAGACATGGAAGACCTCTCTCTCGATGTGTCTAAGCAGTCACATGTTAAGATCAAGTTCAACTTGAGTCAAGTCATGAAAGACATTCTTTCAAAGCGAAAAGTTAAAGATCCTACCACTGGAGAAGAACATACAGAATATTTAGTTAAGTGAAGAGATTGAGGAGAGGAAGGTATTAGTTACAAGACTGAAGAAGACCTTAAGCCTTTATCTGAGAGAAAATTAACCTTACAAGCCAGAAGACTTCTACCATCAAATCCAAGCTCCAATACACATTACCGAGTACTAGTAAGGGGCCTATTCTTTTGTACATATTGTAACATAGAGGGGGACCTTTTTTTTTTTCATTTTAGCTAGAGCCTTACTATTATTAAAAATTTATACTGTTAGAAAGTGATACCATTTTACAAGTTTTAATGTCTTTTCCTACCAAGCTCAAAAATGCCCATAAAACTCTTTATAGGAATGTGAGTATTTTTTTGGATCAAAGATCTTGCTTACCACATGGGTTGATTACAATTGATGGCACCTGTTACATACACATTACCCTTATGCATATACATTGTAGCCTTGTAATGTTGTCAAAATTAATAAAAGTATACTATTCATTTTATGACTTGTGTCTATGTCCCTTGTATTTATTGTTGGCTTTCTTTCCTGTTCATGTTGCTTACAAGTTTAGGTCTTGTTAGCCAATGTTGAGTGCGAGTTAAGCTTACTTACTACTATAGAGGTAAAATAGTAAGTGACATATAGTCTAATTGTATGCCAAAAAAAACCTTGAACCATAACGCCATACATCTCCATTAAAAGCAAATACACACCATGTGTTTTACTGTACAGGCTAAGAATTCAACTATTTCTCTATTCTCATAGGTTTTGACTCCGAAATGTTTACTTAAATTGTATTTTACTTTTTAATCATAGTTATGCCATTAACCTAGGGTTTAGTTAGTGTAAGCATCCCATTTTTGCAACTCTTATATTTTCAAATTTTCTTTTAAATAGTAAAAAGGGTCTTAATTAAAAATAATAAAAAAGGAAAACCTAAAAAACAGTAGAAAAATTAGAACATTCAAAAAATATATATAATTAGAAAATACAAAAAAATATGAAAATTGGAAAAAAATTAAGAAAAGATCAAAAAATTGAGAAAATTAGAAATAATAATAAAAGAGTTACCTGAATGTTGCATAGGTACCTTGAATGCTATGGCCCCCATAAAAATGGGCTAGTAACTCAAAATCGATCAATTCGAAAATAGTTTATAAAATTTAAGGCAATCATGCAAGTTGTTCAATCAAGCCCGAATTTTTTGATGAAACTTGAAATATTAATGGAAGTGACCTCAGAAGTTTGAATTTAGAAAAATAACATAATAAAATATTATATTAGTAAGTTGTACATAAATTATTCGTTATTTATTGGAAACCCATAAAATAGGTTCCGTTAATTACCGGGACTTTAGAGATAAAATATATACACACACTAAAAATTATAAAATAACTTGAATAATATTTAATAGAATTTATTTATATTATATATGACTTTACGTGTAGGTGTACATAACCGAAATCACCTAAAATACTTAATTATACTAAATAAACTTAAGAAAATTAATAAAAATTGGACAAAAAAGTAGTTGGCTATCTGTTACATTGTCTATAATGGTGTTGCAATTAGGGAGGATAAACTTATGATGTTTATAAGGCAACAGGATACCTAAGGCAACAAATGGAAGTCAATTGAGACATGTGACAACTTAAAAAATAAAATAAAATAAAATAAAATAAAATTTCCAATCGACAAGGGTACTATTTAATCCAAAACTTCACTCTGGAATTCATTTCACATCTTTTGGAACTCAACAAAAATAAGAAACACATTAGAATAGCTTAGGAGACTTTTAGTAGAAATTTGGAAAAAATAGGTGTAATTAGGGCCAAATGAGAGTACGACCATCAAACCAAGACTTGGGAAGGAACTAAGGGTAATGCTGAAGGTAGATGTAATTCCTCACCCTATCGATAACCACCTAGTAGTCGATGGTGGTTAGAAGGTCGGAATCAAGTGAATCTTAATTCCATTTTGATTTTATAAAAATTTATAAAAATATCAACTTTCCTTAGAAAATTATAAAAAAAAATTATTTTTTGGCATATTTTTGTATGTATTTTTAAGGGAAAACATTATTTTGTTTAAATTGAGTCCTAAAATATATCACTCTTAACAAATTAACTAAATGGAGTCGATTTGACTCTTATTTTCGAAAACCCAATTAATGTTGTTTCGATTCCAAATTTTTTCTATGAGACATTTATTATGAATATTAAATTACTGTAAAAAGTTTTTCATACAAATTATTTTTCATAATTTTTATTTAATTTTAATCCCTAATTTATGATTAAAATGTTGTTTTATTGTAAAGATTAGTGTATTTTTTTCTTAAGACCTCACTTAGATTCTGAGTTTAGGTGATTAATGGAGTACATATTGTATACTAAAGCTGCTAAATTAGGCTTTGTAGGAAGGAGTCATAAGAAATCAATAATGTGCCCTAAATGTATAGTTTAATGGTATGTAAACATAAAAAAATGGTAGATGATGATAGGTTACCTAAAGAATCAGGATGTAATGAGGTTGAGAAATATTGGTTGAAGTGTTACTTTGGTTGTTTTTATTAGAGTTTAGGGTGGAAGTAGATAAATCAATAAGTTGTATATAATTTGAACTTGCGTAAGGGATAACTCAAAGGAAGTTGAGGGCAAATGCCACCCTATGTATTCCCTTAGAGGCTAAATTAAATGCAAGATTATGAAGGAGTGGTGAAACAAGGGAATGTCATAAACTAAGTCAAAGGAAATATTCTTAGGAACTCTGAAGTTGTTGGTCTCAAAGGAAAGTTCAGAGGGTAAATCCCTTAAAATTATGAAGTTGACTAAAATCAAATGATAGCTTAGATGGTTTTTTGTTAAGAAATTTAAATTCTAGTAGACGCAACAACTTAGTCAAAAGGTAATTCAAAGCAAAAATTTGGGGATAATTATAGATATATGAACACTTAGAAGTTATATAAGAGGGTGTTCATTGAAGAAAATGAGGTACTTATCAAACTCAGAGATTAACTCGAAGGTTAACTCTACTATGAACTTTAACACCCATATGGTTCAGAGGATAGCTCAGAAGATATCTTACTAGAAGATCTAAAATTAAGTAGAATATACTATTGGTTCAAAAGGTTCCTTAAATAGTACTTAAAGTGAAAATACATGTGTGGGAGCACTTAGATGCTACCTTAGAGGATAATCCATAAGAAGTCTTGAATACTCATCAAATTTAGAGGTTGATTCAAAAGTTGGTTTCATTATGAATACTTGCTCCAGTAAGGCTCAGGAGGTGATTCAAAGGCTTCCCAATGTAAAAGCTTCATAGCTGATTTCATTTGGAACTTAACTCAAAGGGTATTGAAAGTATAATTCATTGATAAAATGACTCTAACTTCCTATATTTATGCCAACATAACTTATAAATTAAGTTCCAAATGAACCCAATTTCTAAGGAGATAAGCAAATAAATGGTCTCCCATGTCTTATATAGTTACTAAATAATAAATTGACTAATTATATAAGGAATTCTCAAAGGTGGGACAAGTGAAAAACTGCGGTAGCTAGCAACTAAGTTCCAAGTAAGTGAGATTAGTGTTTCATCGCATTTTGAAATATTGTTTAAGAATACTTAGAGATTTTAGTATATGTCTTATTTGTGATTGTAAGTTAGTTGCTTGTGCATATGTAACGTATGTACTTGAATATGATTGTGCTATTTTGTATGTTGGACTTATGTATTAACTGCTTCATGATATTAATTGCTTTGGACTGTCTGAAATTATTTGATCAACCCAAAAGTGATCTAATGTAAACTCAGCTTAACTACTAACTAGACTCGTATTGTAACCCACTAGGGAAAAAAACTAAAATTCTTAAGCTAAATATGGACTCTTCGATGAGGATATTTGAAATGGTTATCTCTCCACACTTAGTCGAACTTAGTCATAGGAGAGGAGATTGCGGTAAGGTTGGAGACCATGGTTCGAAGTGAAGTCTCAGGCAAAAGTGTGTTTCTCTATTGTATAAGCTCCAATTTGGTTCCGATTTGCAAAGTTTGCAATGTCAAACTCCTCAATCTAGATTAGAGCGAGTGCAATTTTTTTGATCTCACGACAAACCGGATAACACCATGCGATGACATTTGCTTATACATGCATAGCATCTAACTAAACTTGCTTGACAACCCTAGTTGATTTGTGTCAAATATGTGCTACTGTCTCCGTCTCACTTATTAAGTAAGTTATTGCTTATTCCCCTATAACTGTTTTGTAGGTTTCTCAATAGATATACCAGAACTATTCTAAGTTCTAGAAGATTAGAGAACGAGGTCAGGAAGTGAGATTTTAGAATAATATGCTAAATTCTTACTTATTTTTCAATTTTACTAACTTATAACGAAACTAATAGGGTCTTCATTGATGACCCTCTAGTTTTCAACTATTGAGATTGCTATTATGTTCAGTGAACCTATGGACTTTTATAAATCTTTTAAATCACTTTATTTTCTCATATCAAAGAAATTCACGAAATTTTTATTAAAATTTAGATTTTCTACTCTATATGATTTGTAAAGCTTGATCTTCTGAATCATTTGAGCCACAAAATTATTTTTTGAAACTATTTTGAAAAGTTACACCATAGGTTGATATTTACTAAATTCAGAATTGGATGGCTCAAAGCGAAGAAGTGATAAATACCTTATGTAAGCTATACTTACATTAGCAGCTAAAGTAGCTAGTTTCTACCTTCGATAATTTTATACAGTGGGATTGTTATGACTTCTTAATATGGAGCATAACAAACGCCTAGTAGCAAATCACCTATCCTTCCAAACAAGCTCTATTACTAAAGTTGAACACTTAAACTACAACCAACAATATTACTTGCCCTTGGATGATTAAAGGTGTAACAAAAGCAACCTTTCCTTGATAACCAGCTGCCAATGAAAGTGGAGAGGGAAGTGTTGATGGCCTATTTCCTCCGTAGGCCTTTAAGCCTGACACTAGCTCATAAGGTACACTTAATAACAAGTGAAGGAGAAAATGAAGGAGAAGCAACATGCAATAGACAACCATAGTCCTTTTACTCGACAAAATATGCTCTCCATGAACTACAAAACCTATATGGAACAGGATTGTGGGTATTAACTAATGTCAACGCACTTGCTTCTTCTATAAGTACCTAGAGGCATCTCCAAGTACAGAGCAAGGATGACTTCTCTATCTCATTGTTACTACATTTGCTTTATTCACTAAGTCTTCAGTAACTGAAGTTTTGGAGTACCATAGGAGCAACCTTTAGCACTCCCTAGCTCACTAGAAAACCTTAGGCTCCCTTACATTATCAACTTAATAGAAAACCTTAGGCCTAGTCCAAAACACTCACCACGATAATTAAGCATCAATGCAAATAATTAACTTTTTCATTCTTTTGTAAAGGTTGGCTATTTTGTTTTGAAAAATCATTTTTTCGGATTTCTACTTATTTTTAAATCATGAACAAATAAATAGAACATAACAAATTTATCAACTTTATGTATTTAAAAAATGAAATGGATACGTGTATAATGAGACAAGGAAAAAAAAAAAGTACCTCATAAGAGGACTTCGAAAATTCTTACATATGAAAAAAAATGGTACCAAATAAATTACAATGTAAATTATGTGAGAGGGAAAGGGAGCAAATGAACATAAGGTTGTGAGAGAGTGTAAGAGAAGTGTAAACTTTATGGTGAATTGTATGTAGTGAATTATGTTAACTTGAAAGCTATCGTAAGTAGAGGAATGTAAGTATGTAATGGATTGGATTGAGGCCTTTTGTACCCCTCATTAGAAGTATTAATTCTCAAATATCTATTCTATGACATGAAATAATATATAATCTACATGGTAGAGGGTATCATGTAGGATTTATAAACTTTTCCATTATATTTCTATAATATTAACATTGTGTTTGGTTATAGTAGAGATAAGCAAAAACAAAAAGAAATCTGCGAAAAGGAAATCAATAGAAAAGGAAATGGGTGGAAACATTTAATGTTGTTTGGATATAAAATGTGGAAATGAAAGGAAATAATTAGAAATATGACCAAATATAGGGCCTACATGGTAGTGAGTATCTTGTGGAACTTGTCACACTCTTAAGAAGTAGAGTCACAACAACTCTACCGTATAAACCACCCTAAGATAAAGGCTAATCTCACAGCTGCTACCACAGACCTAATTCACATAAGGTGAACCTAACTCAACTGCTTTGAAATATCCAATTCAATATCTGTTTATTATAAATCTATAGTGTAATATTTTGAAATGATAGTTAAAAATGAATTTATAACTAAATCTTTCCCAAAGAATTAGGTTTTATACGTAATACTTAGCCAAATATTTCAAATTGATAAGTATTTACAAAATAATATTTGCATGGAAAAATAACAAGTCTAAGAAGAGAACCTTTAAAACCATAGGTTTATGATACTTAATATACAAATCAACAGTGGAAAACTAGAGAATCACAAAAGAAAATTATCGAGCCCTATTTTAATTTCCTTAATTTAACTTATATCAAACTCAGCCTACTTAATATAAATTACTTGACATTAAACTAAAAAAATACTTTTCTTAAAAAATTTTAAAATTAGAATCGCTAACCAGTTTAACTGATAAAAAATAAAATTAAGGTTTTTGGGTAGGAAAACCCTAATTTGACAACTGATCTACAGATTTTTTAAGAAGATAATTTTTAGAAAAAATAAATTAGAAAAAACCAGGTTTAAGGACTAACCTATTAAGACTAAGTTACAATATAAAAATACTAAAAATATACCTAAATAAACAAAAGATAACTAAAGTGATTTTTATTTTTTTTATTACGAATTTCAAAGAAAAAGGGAGAATTTTTTTTTATTTTTTTATACAGTTGCCCTGAAGGTGCTTACGTACCTGTTAGTTGAAATCAAACCGGTCGTAATTCTCTTCTTTTTTTTCAATATTTAGTAAGTATATTCTTTTTATTTCGAAAACCTAGTCAAGTTTACAATTATTTATCAATTTATTACTATTTAAAAAAAAACCTAAAAAATCTAATTTTACAAAATTAAAGAAAACCTTAATTAACTAAATTTTTTGAAAATCTCAATTAAGATTATTTTTATTTTAAAAATAAAAACATTGTGTCAAAATATTTTTTTTTTAAATCCTAACTATAAGATACATTGAAGATACGATTAGATACAAATCTTCATACGTATCTTTTCTGAATCCTAATCACAAGATCTTTCTAAATCTAAACCGTAAAATATACATATCTCGATACGTATATTTTCCAAATCATAATTATATGATACATTGAATATACATTTATTTGAAGAAAAAAACAACACAATTTTTATTTTTAAAAGTACAATTTTTCAATTAACTAAATTTTATGGAGAATTAATATCATATAAAAAATAAAGATGTAATGCAAAAACAATAAACCTACACTAAAAAATAGATCAGTAAAAAAAAAAAAACAATAAAACTAACTAATAAAACAAATGAATAATAAAAAATAAAAATTTACCAGCGCATCAAGTCAAATGTGATCATTGTCATGTGTGTTGTATTTCGGATTGCGGAATTGGATCGGAGCGTCGAGGAATCCGTTCAGACTTGGAATTAGTGTTGGATTGTTGAATTTTGCAATTGAATTGTACGCAAGTGTTGGACGGTCAATTGACATTGTGGCAGCGTAAAGTTGTACGTACGTCGTTGGACGAGGAGATGTTGACGGTATAGGCACACGAAACGCATGGAATTGAACTTCGGTTGGGCCGTAGGACATCAGACAAACTTGGTTGGAAATTCAGACATCAGAGGATTGATGCTTCCTTGGTCAGATTGTGGCATAGAGTTGTCTTCGGATTCGTTGGGATGGAGCTGTCTTCGAATTGTTGCGTGGAGTTAGACTTCGGATTCGTTTGCATTTGAATTGATGGGCGAGGAGCGAATGTGTCAGGCAGTGGATCCATTACTTCGCGAATTGGAAATTCGAAAATTAGGATTGAAGTTGTCAAGACTTCATGAATTGTAGAAATCGGACATTAGGCTTTTGATTTCGGAATTGGGAAATTTTGGATTAGAAATTTGGCTTTGTGGAGAATATGAAAATAATAATAAATCCCCCAGTTCATTCGCCGATGTGATATTTATAATCCTTAATCGTATCTTCTATATCGAAAATACGGAAAATATGATTACGATTCTTCACAGATTTAACCTAACTTCTATAAACCTTGCTTAATTTGTGCTTTCAATTTTTCAAGACTCAATCCAATTCAATTAAATATAGTCAAAGAGTCCAATGATAAATTCAATCTAATTCAATATAATTTAGATAAAAAAATCTATTTCATATCAGATTACACCAAAATTATTTTAATAAAGCCCAATTTTCAAATAATTTAATGATTTACTAAATTAATCATACACCATTATCTGATTCGATCTTAAATAATCTGGCGCAACTTTGTTTAACATGACTTGACTCAACATGATTTGACTCGTCTCGATTCATTATGACGCAATTCTATACAATACGATGTGACTCTATACGATACGATACGTTGTGACTCTATACAATACGATACGATGTAACTCTATACGATACGATGCGACTCTCTGTTTTTTATTTTACATTTTTTTATTTTTTCCTTTAATTTTCATTTCTATTTTTTATTTTGTCTATTTTTCAGTTTACTTATTAACCTAGCTCAATTAACGAAAAATTAAAAAAAAAGGGCAAAAATGAGATATCTATAAAGATCCTATTAGTTTTTCTAAAAAGTTAGAAAAATCGACAATTAGAATAAGAGTTTAGCCATTTCTTCTTGATTCTTACTGCTTAACCTCGTTTTCTAGTCTTCTAGAATTAGGTGCTATGCTCATTAGTCTACTTGGAACTTACAAAACAAACTATAGGGGACGACAACTTGCATAGCAAGTAGGATGGAAACAAAAGTATACATTCAGTATAAGACAGAGGGTTTTCAACCTAGTTAATTAGATACAATATATGTATAAGCAAATATCATTGCACGACATTAGCTGGTCTATTGTGATATTAAAGAAATTATGTTCGCTCTAATCTTGGTTGAAGAGTTGAAGTCATGCATTCACAAATCAAAGCTAAACTAAGGCTTATACAATGGAGAATATCCTCCACCCCAAACTACCTTCGACCACTAGCCCTAACTTTACCTAAACTCCTCTTCTATCACTTAGTTCGACTAAGAATAAAGAATAGACTATTTCGACTATCCTCATTAAAGGATCTGTGTTTAACGCAATAATCTTAATCATTTCCCCTAATAGGTTATGATGCTTGTCAAGTTAGAAGTTAGGTTAAGTTTAAGTTAGTTCATTTTTTTTATAATTAACCAATTTTAAGTAGTCCAAGCAAAACAATATACATATGACAAACATACATATGACAAACACAACATGGAGCTTAGCTCTTGTAGTAGTGGGGTAATATATAAACACATGCATAACATACGCATAAACAACTAAATTACAACCACAAGCCAAAAGCATGCCTAAGCCTCCAAGTATTTTAAAATAATACTCCAAAATACCGCAAAGCATTGATCCCACTTATATGAGTATTGATGCTCGTCATCTTTGCGTGTTGCTTCGATCTTCCTCTATTATCCTTAAATATTTAATGTAAAATAAGAGTTCATTTTGACATTTAGTCATGTTCTTCATTTGAGTTAAGTAAGTTTCTCCATCCGTGTATTAAGTATTAGTTAAGTAATATAAGTTCTAGCCAAGGTTCTAACATGGTATCTTAATATAGGTTCTTATTTGGGAAGTTTCTGACCTAGGTTTTGAACCTGGTAAGTCCTTAAAGTTTATATGCAAGCAACTTTCTGACGACTCTTTAACTCTAGGTGATATACTATTCAATACTAATCTACCTTCTAACTAAACTTCTAACTACTTCTATTGTAATACATATCAAGCTTCTTCCATTAGACTACTTTCTGACTGAGTTTCCGACCTTACTACTACTTTTATATTTCATCACTTTACACCTAAATTCAGCTTATCTAGAGTTATAGAATCATATTCATTTCACTCCTTACAGCATCAGAGATCCTAAATCCACAGCCTCATATTTTACTCTTTCCTTTACACTTTATTCATTCAAATTTTTAAGAAAAACTTAAGATTAAATTTATAAATCATCAAATTTGAAGGTAAACTCTAGTTGCAATGCAAAATCTTCAACTTAAGACCTAAAATTTCTCATTTCTTGTTGTTGTACACTAGGAAAAATATATTATAACTCAAGTTTACAAGATCAAGTATACTTGTTTAAGAAAATTGATCCACCAGCACATTGATTTGGAGGAAATCACAATTTTCTCAATATTCAACTTCATGATTTTGAAAATCAAACTACATAGCATGAAAATACAACCTTTAAAGAGTTTACTCATAAAAATTTAGATCGAAACTACAATAATTGGATTTTTGAAAATGTAATTGAAAATCCACTGTTGGGATGTCTTTCTTAGAAACCCTATATTAGCACTCAAATTTTTCAAAAATCTAATTTGATATTTGAATTTTTCATGCAGAAATAATTAAGAAGGCTAAGTTTCAAAATTTTTTATGATTATTGGCTATTTTTAGTAAATTTTAGTTAAAAACAAGAAAATTGAACACTCATTTAAAAGCCACACTCTTGCCGCCATTAAGGGATGAGACTCTATCCACTAAGCTAAGTATGTAATTTCCCTTCAAACCATAGTACTTATGCTATCAAAAACTCTCTAAATATGAGAACTCCAAAATGCCCTAGATTGTACAATTTTCTTTTTATAATTTTTCTTCTTACTTTTTCTCTCTTAATCTCTCTGCTACTAATTTTTAAACTTCTACATGACCAGCACTTTTGAAAGGAAGTGGTTTGTATTATTTTATAGTGAGGTTTAGAGGTGATTAGAATTTTTCCTTACCAAATATGTGTTAACTAGCCCTTATTAGGTATCAAAATTTGGTTTTCTTTATTCCATACCTAACTTAAAGCTTGCATCTTGGTTGCCATGCATCATGCAAACATTTTCCTATTTGCTTTATAATTTTTTAATTATTTTTTCTTATTATCTTTTATTAATTTAGTGAATTTTTCATATATTTAGGTATTTTAAATAATTATGCATATATTATTTATATAATAATTATATTTTATATATGTACATGTCTTCTACATATTATTTCATATCATTTAATAATTTTATTACCCATATAATTTATCTTTAAAGGTTTGCCAATCATCAATACCAATCTTGTGCATTTTCATTATTTATATAACAATATAATGAAATCTACTATTTTAGCTATATTTTTTATTATTTTATGTATGTAATTACTCATGTATTATTATATGTCATTATATATACTAGTAGTTGATACACCCGCGTTGTGTGTGAAAAAAAATACAAAATAAGGGGAGAGAGAGAGAGAGAAATGTAAGTAGAGGGTATAGAAAAGTGGGAGAGAGAAAAGAAAGATATAAGTGCAGTTAGTGAAAGAGTATGGAAACGTGAGAGAATGAAAAAAGTTAAAGAGAGTAGAAAAATGAAGAGAGAGAAAACGGAGTAAATAGACATATTTATTCATTAATTATAATTTTAATAGTTTATTTTATTGTTAGTTTTTTTATTAAATAATAATAAATAGAAGGTAAATATGTAATTTTAAGAAAAACGGTTATTTAAGATCTCATTTGCTTTAATATATATATATATATATATTATACCTATGTAATTTATCTTTAAGATCTCACTCGGCCTAATCCAAGCAATGTTCACAATTATAACATATTAAAATCAAATAGTATTAACTATATTTTTATTATTTTATTATAATTCTGCAATCTACACTTATAAAATCCATTTGACTAATATTTCTACTCTACACATAAAATCTTAGCTCAATCGAACTATCCTCGAAAACACTTTCATTTCCTAAATCAGATTTTGGATCCCTATTGCTAGAATTGCAGGATATCATAGAATCCATAAAATTTTCTATCGTAGTTTCATAATATTAAAATTGTGTTTAGCCATGGTAAAAATAAGTAGAAACAAAAAGAAATTTGTGTAAAAAAAAAGGGTGAAAAAGAAATCAATAGAAAAGAAAATGTTGGAAACATTCACTATTATTTAGATATGAAATGTGGAAATGGAAAGAAATAATTAGAAACATGACCCAATTATCTTGTTTAAATATGACCTATGTTACCTTATTTCCCCTCTTTTTTGGACATTTTTGCAACTTTACATTATTTCCGCTCATTTCCCTACTTTCTATCTAATTTTGGGGAGAAAATAATGTAACTATTGAGTGGAAATGTTTCATCTCACTTCCATCAAAATCATTCTTTTTCCACTATTTATAAAACTAACCAAATACAAACTTTCTGTTGTTTTTCACCCATTTCATTTGAAATTCATTGATTTCCCTTCATCCAAACATAATGTAATATTTTAAGTATACTTCCCAACAAGTTAAGTTTTCAACAATTTTGTAATTAGTACATTCATTGATTTACTATTTGATACCAACGCAAACATATAATTTGTCATACAATGTAAGATCCACTTTCTTGAAAGAAATAATAATAATAAATTCATTCCAAGTCTTGAAATTTTAAGTTGCACTATAAAAAATAAGCTGAACTAAGAAAGAAGCATAGAGTTGTCTTGAAAAATCATAAAATTTATCAAATAGCAAAAGTAATATACTAATATCTCCCATTTAGTGATATGTCTTCGCATCTAACATATTAGTAATTCATTTAATATACCTTACTAATATTTACTCCTTTTATTTCGTTGTTTCTCATGTTATATACATAAACGTAATTCCAATTTCTTTTTTTTTTTCTTTTTATGTTGAGGACACATCCATTCATTCAACTATAATGAATAAAGTTCATAGCACAACATTCATGCTAAAACCCAAGTGGAAACGGCTATCCATCCATGATTAATTTGGGTCATGAACAAAATTTATACCTTAGTTCAACCTTTAAATAAGTATTTGAATACAAAATTAACTACCATCTTCAATGGTTCTTCATAAGACAAGAAATTATTCTCATACTCTAACCCTAACTTCATTAACTAGTTTGCTACTTGATTGCTCTCTCTTAGAATTTTCTATACATCACTATTATAAACAGCTACTTCTTATTCTTGGACGATAAAATAATCGAAGGTAAGAAAAGAAAGCATTACTATTAATTTCCTTTTAAATCCATTGGGCCACATATATGGAATTCATTTCAATCTCCTTGTTTTAACTTCTATTAGCTTCCTCGCTATGGAATGGTTGTATGGCATATATGAGTTGTTTCATGGAATAAAGCTTTATTGGTTGCTAATGTCATCCAATTATGTTAACTTTTCTAAAAATTAATTTTTTTTCTTTTATTTTCTCTAATCAACTTTAATTTCACTAGTGGATGCCGCACTCATATTATTGATAGTTTAAAAATGATAAATAATTAGGAAAATGTATAAGATTATCTATAAAATGTAATTTTTTTTCTACATGATAATTGATAGTTATCGTGCAAGGAATAGTGACACAAATCTCTACTTAACTAGCTAAAATAGCTTTCCCCCAACTATAATTATTCTTTGTTGTTAATCTTACTTGAGAGATATATTATATTATTTATATTATGTATCTAAGACACTGCGCTTTTCATCCCATCCATTTTAATATTATAGAAAATTATGTTATTAAAGAGATGATATCTTAAATGGTAAAAAATGGACTCTACTTCCGAAATCCGAAGGGATTGAGATAATATAATACCATTTACTAGGAAAGGATTATCGAATATTATCTTATCCTTTGAAGATGAGTATTTGTACCATTTGACAATAAGGGTTTTATCCTTTCATCCTTATATGAAAAATTCCAAGATACATCCACCTTTATAATCCTTTTTATGATATGACCTAAATGTTTTATTATATCAACTTTTATGATTATACGAATGACCAGATTTCGGCCGGATCCAAGTTTTTAACCAAACGGCGAATTTCCGAGTTTTTAAAGCTGGCGAGCCCAAGTTCTTAAGACCGGACCGAATTTCCAAGGGCCTAAACAGAAAGAAAGGGCCGGCCTATCAGTGGTTCTTATCCACGACTTGTCCCACGCTCACATGGAACATTCCGGGAAAACCTCCCGTTTTTCCCGAGAAAATTCCAATAATTTAAGTAGGTCATAACATTTTTTTTCTATTTGAAAAAACATCAAGGCCATCACTTTTGACTTTCTTTCTTGTTCGTACGCGTACTCCAAAGGGTCAATTCAATCAGAGAGAGAGAGAGAGAGATAGAGAGGATAGGGATTGAATCTCCGTCTCACAGGCCCGTCTTTCGATGGACTCTAATAATTCATCACCTCCAGGTTAGGGTTTTTCTTTCTCTTCAAAGTTGTCTGATAATTGATTTTGCTCTTCTACTTGCAAATACTAAAATCGTGATCATATTTTCTTGCGGAAATCGGGTTTGTGCTCTTTGAAGTGGTCTAACCGAATTGATTCTCTTTTTTGTGGGAATTCAATTAAAAATGTAAAAGATTCGTTCTCTCTTGAGGAAACTAGTTGCAGAAGCCCTTTTCACGCACTAATCCGGTTTTGATTATAATTTTGTCGCTCGTCTCTTTGATTGATAATTTTGCCCCTTCTTCTGGCGTAAAGTTGTAAATTTTAATCCATATGACCTAAAATCGTGTTTGGAAATGAATTTTTTTTTGTTTTGTGTCTGATATTAGAATATAGAGAGTTGATGCCCTTTGAAACTTCCAGCTAGTGATGTTTGTCAACCAAAGAAGTGTAACTAACCCTTGGAAAATTTCATTGCGGTGCACTTTCTTGTAAGGAAAATTTGGAGGTTTTAGTATTAATATAAAACAAATCAAGGGAAGAATCCGTTCACACGTGACATTAGGCATCAATGTTTACATGAGAGCAAATGGTTGGTTCATGAGTCATAACAGGCCGAATCAGACTGTGGGGCTTGAGCTCTTCTTGAAGATTCTCTAATTCCATTGAGCTCTTCAATACTTGTTTCCTTAAAGTTTAATAATTTTCTCCTAACTAAAATGATACCGATGATGATTATAGAAATTGGCTCGATTAGGCTCCCAAGTTCGTTAGCTCCTCAGTGTAACTTGATCCCAGACATCACGAAGGAAATTTTGTCAATGCTAGTATTGAGTTGGTTAATTTATTTAACAGATGTAATTCTTTTAAAGGAAAAGATTAAACTTAGAGGGATCCCAGCAAATAGTTAAAACTATAAAGTTAACACACCTGTGTCCTCAAAAGGAAAAATTGTGTAAGTTTAGATTAATATGTATAGAAGAGAGTAGTTTGTTTTGTTGCACTAACACCAAGGGGTTGACTTAGCAGATAAGATGCAAGGACAATCACGAGTTTTGCTACTCAACCTTGTGGGATTGTGAAACTTTGTTCTAGCCATTGTAACATATTTGGTGCCCAAGGCATAATGGGCAATGATGACGTTAACGCTTATTGTGGTTACTTATATAGCTCAAGCTAAGTCTAGTATGTGCATGGGCCTTGTAAAATTGCTCATATGCCTAGAGGTAACTAGTAGAATCATATTAAAAATGAAGAATGTGAAATTCTTGAAGGTGACAAAATGAATTGAGTCGAAGATTTTTTCTTGTAATGATATTAAGAAATTAAAAAAAAGCGAATATTATACAACAACCAATATAATATAAGAAAGTGATACTTATATGCTTTGCTAATATCATATTTGTCTATACAGCAAATAAGAGTGCAAGTGTGTTATATTTTATTGGATTGTAATATCACCTATTGTCCATTAAGAAGAAGTATAACTTGCTTCAAAGACAAAGGAACTGAATTGATTGATTTCCCATGTTGTCCTTACAACAATTTCTTGGAAAAGCTAACTTAAAAGAAAACAATTTTTGGGAAAAACTAACCACATCGTGGGAGTTGAATGGTGTGGCACCAATAGTATGAAGCAATTGGAAGAAGCGGATGGTAAATGGACAAAAGCTAAAGAAAATATTAGGAAAAAGTGGTATTTGGCTAAACTTTTTGGCACAATTGTTTGGCCAATGTATCAATTCTGCAATATCTTTCTCTTTAAGGCATTTTCGAGAGCTTTTATTTAAATAGATCTCGTCTCTACGCATTACTTCGAAAAAAAGAGATTTCCCTTTGGAAGTTGTACTAATTGATGGCATGTAAGAATGTCTAAACTCCTCATGTTAGAATAAACATTCCATCAAAATATTCATATCTTGTAGTAACTTGCTTATTTAAGTTGAATGCTTGTAAAACAAATTTTATTGGGACCCTTTTATGTGCCATGTTAGCACTTGAAGGAATTCCCTCATTAAAGATGACTTCACTTTAGTGGTGAATGCTTTTGATAAATTGGTTATGTAGTGGTTTATTCATGTGTGGGTTCACTTTACTGGAAATAAGACCAAGATGTATGATTAGAGCAGCTCATTCACTTTATTGAATAGATGGGGAATAACTTTTTCATTCCCTCTCATTCTTCAGAACATGCCTTATATTGAATTTGTTTGGCATGGATTTTTAAGATGCAGGCTGGCAATCTATCATCAAATAAGAAGTAGCAATTCACTACCAAGACACATTCCCCAGTTTCCTTTGATCCTTGGATAGGCTAGCCACTCAACCGTAACCTCACCATACCAGCATTATTGTTGGACCCACCATGGCTCACAAACTAGATCATCTCAGCCATGGCATGCTAAAGTAGACCTGCTGGAGCCAATTCAGCAATTGAAGAACATGTGGGTTTACATGGAGATTCATCTGAGCTACCTTGCTTGGCTTGGGTGCAGTCATAATGCACCTTAATCGGATCCTTGGGTTGATGAGAAAATATAGTCATTTCAATCGAATTACTAGTTTACACCCTAGGATTTTTTTTTTTTTTTTTTTTTTTTTTTTATGTTCAATTGAACAATATGATAGATCATTGCAGCTTTATTGCATTTCAATTTAATTGGAAGTATGTTGCGGGCTTATTATATTCAGTGAAGTGAATGGGTTGGTAGTGTTTGGATTTGTGGTTCCTAGCAAAGGAACTTCTCTTTAAGGAGTTCCTTTTCCTTGTAGGTCCTTTTTCATTGATGTTGTAAATAGGGTTAATCTTTTGATTTCAATGGTTTTTATGTGCTGTTTATCCTAATGTCTCTTTATTTTCTAAATAATTTGATGTATGTTGAATAGATTGCATTTACAACTTTATTAGGAGGAATAAACTTAAAGCGAAGAATCTAAAGGTGAGTTATTGTAAGGCTATTCATGGTCTAGAAATGTTATGAAGGTATGGACTTCAGGGAAAACATGAATCCTAAATTAACCTTAGAAATTAGATTATATAGGCCAGTGTTGCTGGTTACCAACCAAGACGAAGAGCAATAAGCTATGCAAATAGGCCCATTCAGTTGTAGAATGCCAAACTAAGGAAATGATAGTTATTTTTCCAAGTCTCCCAATTAAGTACAGTTTAAAAAAATTTCACAATCATCTAAAATCTACTCGCAGGTGATTACTAGAAACATTGACTCAAATTTGGAGAGTGGTATGAGGGAGTAGGGCTGGATGGAGGAAGGGAAGGGTAGGCAAGGGGAGTATTCATGATATGCGAAATTTTTTGTTTGAAAATTTTTAACCTAGATAATGCATGTGGAATGAATTAAATCCCCATGAAATAACTACTATAAATTTCATCCTGCAAAACCACATTTTCAAAATATGCCTTGATGGTCTTGTTGGATGTACAGCATAGAGTAGTCCTAGATCATGATCATTGGGACCATTACTGGTCTCATGTTTGGTCAAAATGAATCTAGTTGTGAAGATTTCCACTATCAGTTCTCTTCATTCTTCTTTTCAGTGTCCATTCTTGTAACACAAGTTTCTGTCATCTCGATTTTGCTACCATTTTATATTGAGTAATTAATTAATGTTGGAGAGTTAAAAGGAGCCAGAGCCAAAATGCACTGTAATATGAAACGCCAAACTCCATTGGGCAGGACGTTTTCCTTTTTATCTCATTAAAGGACCATTTATTGCAGCAAGGAGATGCCTAAGTTTTATTTTGGCCTATTGTATTGTCATTTATTAATAGACATGTCGGTTTCCTGAAAGCTTGAGAAATAAAAATTTTCATTTATTGCCTTGATTGTTTCTAGGTTTTCAATAAGTTCAGTTATCTGCATGTTTTGCCTTTACATCATGGATAATCTTTTAGCTGCTCTTATGTATAACTCTTTGTCTTATAATTGCAGCACCTCTGAAGCCTTGGGAACGAGCTGGCACTTCATCGGGTCCTGCACCTTTCAAACCACCATCCGCTGGTAGCACAAGTGATGTTGTTGAGGCTTCTGGAACAGCAAAACCGGGAGAAATTGTTCCATCCACCAATAGGAATACAGCAGTCAATAACTCTCTCAGCCGGCCTGTTCCAAGCAGGCCGTGGGAGCAACAGAATTATGGGAGTACCTATGGAGGTACATGCATGATCTTTTTCCTTTTGCATATACATCTTATTTAAAAAGTTTGTTTTACATGAAACGTTCATTGCAGGCTATGGTTCTGGTTTGAATTATAATTCAGGATATGGTTCAGGCTTGTATGGTTCTTCTTATGGCGGACTTGGAGGTTCATATGGTAGTGGATTGTATGGTAGTGGCATGTATAGAGGAGGTTATGGGGGGGCGTATGGAGGTTCAGGCATGTTTGGCGGTTACGGTGGTGGGATGTACAATAGTGGTTTTGGAGGTTCAATGGGTGGATATGGTGGACCTGGTATGGGTCCCTATGGTGATCAAGATCCAAATAATCCATATGGCCCTCCATCATCTCCACCAGGGTTCTGGATTTCCTTCCTTCGAGTGGTAAGAAAGCATATTTTTACATTTTGGAGGAGGAAAAAAACTTGTCTATTTGAAATGTCCTGGCTGACCTTTCAAGGAAAATTGCCGTATTGTAACCATGAGTTTTAAGAAGTCATAACTGAAAATATACCTTTCATCATTTCCAATAATGATGCCATTTGTGAAGCAACATCTTTGATCCTCTCCTAGTCATCTCAGTTAATGTGAATGTCATCCAAATTTTGTCTAGCATGATCCTACTCACTCTTATTGCTGGAGGAAAATGTTTTTGTAGAACTAAACTGTTAAAAATGGAAAAAAGATGATCCATCACATATTGTGAATGGTGATGGGACTTTGGAAATGGCAGCTCTTTGCCAGTCCTAGTTTTCATGTACACTTGATACAAGTTATTTCTGGATAGTCTATTTCATATAGAATATATGTAGAGAAGCTCAGGCCCTATGCTTTGGACCATCATGTTTGCTGGTGAAGGAGATTATCTTCTCTTCTTTGATGGCAGATGCAAGGTGTAGTTTCATTTTTTGGCCGAATCGCAATTCTTATTGATCAGAATACCCAAGCATTCCACATGTTTATGTCTGCATTGCTGCAGGTAATGATTTTTTAAATCATTTTCTTCTTTTAAATTATATCTATAGTTCATATCATATGGGGAAGTCTTCTCGTTTGACTTGGAGTTGTAAGAACTTAACATCTACACCAGTTGCTTTAGTCAGGTGAGGCTAAAGAAAACGGTGGCTAATAATTATGTTCTTGCAGCTTTTTGACCGCTCAGGGTTATTGTATGGTGAGTTAGCTAGATTCGTGTTGAGAATCCTTGGTGTCAAAACAAAGCCACGGAAAGTTCATCCACCTGGCCCTGAAGGACTTCCTGGTCCCCAATTTCCCAATGGAAATCAAATTGAGGGACCGAAAGCAGCTCCAAGTGGTGCATGGGATAATGTATGGGGAGAAAATGGCAGTAGCTAAATCCTTGAGTGATTACAGAACTGGAGGTTGATTTCACAGGCTAATGCTCAGGTTAAATCGGCTGCATGTGCTGTATTGCTCACCTGCATGGAGTCTTTAGAAGTGCTGCCTTTGTATGCCATTATGTGCAGAAATTCTTTCACCAAACATCCCATCCCATGATGCCCGATAAGAAGTAAGGATATTAGATCTGAAGTGAGAAAGTTCATTTGCAAATACAGAGTTTTCTTTAAGCGGAGATAGTGATGATGTATGCAAACCTAAGTCTTAATTTTTATGGTACGATAAGTCTGAAATATGTAACGTACTGCTGACTTTGATCTGATGATAATAAGTTGTTTTATTTTCATTTGGGATGCTTCCTCTGTTGAGTTACCTCGTCCATTAGTGATTTCACTATTGAAGACTAACCGCCCCACGTTGCAACTATTTCCTATGTTCATTTATTGTTTTATTTTGGTTGCAAAGGGTCCGAAGACGGTCGTTGTACAATCTCATATAGCTTTTCGTCATCAGTTAATGGTACAAGTTTAGATGGTGTTTTCTTCTCTTCTCAATCTTGTACGACATCGCAAGTAATGTTTTGGTTTAGTGTTGTAATTGGATTTTGTCGTCTCCAACAATTTGTCGGTGGAGATTTGAGTTTTGGGCCTTGATTGAGAGTCCTATGATTTGCAAGGAAAAACACTATGAGGGATTGTGAGGGCATTGGGATTTGTTTGGTTTAACCATTTTGATATTTAAATAAACAAGTTCGTGATAAAGAAAAATATAATATCAAAATCTTATGTTGCCGCGATGGGCTTTCTCCACGTGAATTAAAGTGTAGGATGAGATAAAAAATAGTGAATAAGAAAGCATTCAGTACTGGAAAGGAGTGCCTTACTTGACTCCTCCGTATGAGGAGAGGTTTGCAGACGTTTCAGAAGTGACAAAATCTGCTCTTCCTGGGACCTTGACATGGATATGGGCTTGTACAGCAGGTCAAAGTAAGTGTAGATATGTTATCAGTGAGGGGTGAACTACTATTTATAATGGTGGGATTGAAGATTTATTTGGAAAGTCAATATACATGAATCTTGCTAAAATAGAATATAGTATCTTTCTTAAATTAAGTAAGTCCCGAGATTCTTAAAGGTAACGTAACGATTGATAGGTTGGTGGTCCTACATGGTTTGGTATCTTTGCTCTACGCTCATAGATGTCCACTGCCCGAGCTTCTTCGTTTGGCCTCCAACCTTCAAAGTCCTGGACATGAATGAGACAGGCAGTTACGGCTTCTAAGAACGAAGCACCGAACTTTAGGAAGGTCAGGTACCGGTGTTGGTACTAGGAAATAGGTTGGATCTCGTGAAGGAAGAACTAGGCATAGGCTCGTGTAGCTCGGTCATGAGGCTTAGGATAAGTTGGTCCAAGGTTGGTCAAGGTGGGCAAAGGTCTTGGAGCCCAAATTCAAAATTACCTATTAATAAATTTATATTATTGTTAAAAACTTTGTCATTATTATATATTATTGCAAATGTCATTATGTTGTTCGAATGACTTGCGACCTGCTGTATTGCATTTACTAAAGTATTCTTAACGTCGTTCTCACTAGATGCTATCTTAATCCTGTTGATCCAGATCCCCTTGATGATTTGAGTAGCTTTCCCTTATAAAAAAGTTTTATCTAAACTAAAAATTTGTAAATTCGAGAATGCATCTATTTATTGAGAGAATCGTCATAAACTTCATAAAAATAGGAAAGTTGAATATAACCCATCTTGAAGAATCTGATTCCCATCAGCAATTCTGTTCTCCTGCAAGAAAGGATTCTGCTGGGTTATCTGTGTTGCATGTTCGCTAAGCTAACGATTTACATACTTGTTTATGTGCTCGTATTTTGTAGTGAATCTCTTGTTCTCCAAAATTTTCAATACATTTTCAAACTTGAATTCAAATCATTGAAACTTAAACCTGATTTTATCGTTTCAATTCCATCATTGATGACCATATTAACGATATCAAATATAGCTGACGGATTGGTTGAAAAAAAAAAAAAAAGACGGAAAAAATTTTCCATTTTTATCTTGGATATGACCAACCTAAAATCTACACAGGAAGCAACTGTTAAAAAGCGAACACAACAATTTGCATTTACAATCAGTACAGCCTGTTTGCTGTCTCGATCGTAGTTTCCAATGATAACAGCTAACAAACTGAAGAACCCATCACAGTATAAACTTTTAGAGATGCCAAATAATACAACGATATTGTATGAATAGTTTAATATTTGGGGCCATAATGTGTAAAATGAATGCAAACTCTTAGGATAGTCCAGTTGGATTAAGAATGTGGAAATTACTCCATGAATTTTATTTGTTCCACATGCTTATTAATAATCTGTGTCACCTTACCATAAATAAGCAATGAAAATAGTGGCAGGTATATACCTGCATTATTTGACAGAGGAATGCGCACTACAATTGTGGTCAATAAATGAGAATGATGAAGATCCACTTCTTGTTATCCGAGTGTCCAATCAGGTCCAATGAACGGTATTTCCTCTTCCTTGACCTTGACTTCACTTCTGCGCATTCTAAACAGCTCTATTGCATGAGGTGTTAACCGAGTGGACCTGCTCATGTAGAGTATCGTGAGCCTTTTACAGCCATGGCTCAGAGCCCGCAAGCTGTTGTCACATAGATTCCGGCAACGATTCACATGTAGAATTTTCAAGTTATTACAATGGCCGGCGACAGACTCCCATCCAGGTTGTTTCACTTCATGACACAGGGCCAAACTCCATTCTTCAAGCAGTGGGCAACCCTTTGCTATTGCTATAACAGATTCATCACCAATGGTCCTGCAAAGCCTAAGGTTGAGGATTTTGAGCACACGAGCAAATCCAGCTCCGATTGGCACCAGGCCATCAGCAGAAAGAGACCATCTAGCACAAGAAACATTTAAGTATTCAATCCCTCCACCACTAACGATGGCCCTTATTCCCTCTGGTTTGAGTGCACAGCCATCGGCATCTATAAGTGCTAAATTAGGTGAACAGCCTCTAAATCCAACACCACTTATGCTCGTGCAATAGGCAATTTTAACTGCCTTTAGCTGACGGCACCCTTGTGAAAGTGCTCTCAATCCATCGTCAGTAATAAGAGGACAATTCTGAAGATTGACATTTTTCAGACTGGAGCATCTACTTGCCAAAATTTCCATACCCATGTCGGATATATTGCACCGATAAAGACTAATTACCGCTAAAGAAGGACAACCAGCAGCAACGAGAGATAACCCTTCATCAGTAATTCCAAAACAGCAATCAAGATTAAGACTCCAAAGGTCTGAACCATAATATTGTAATTGGGTTAGGCCAGCATCTGGCAACTCCATACAGCCAGAAAGGCACAAATGCTGCAAATGCCGAAATCTATCCAGCAGGCTATTCAGATGGAAAGACTTGACTGATAAAGTTTTGTGCGTTGAATCAAATTTCAGGGAGAATGAACAATCAAACTGTAAGAATCTACGGCTTATGTTCTGAATATGGAGCCAGCGGTGACATGTTAAGCCAAATGAATCTCGATCAGAGCTACACTCCAGCCTATGAAAAATGAAAATGAGGCAATCATCTGGTAGGTGCATAATGGAGGTAAGCTTATCCTGAGGACTTTCCATGCTTAAGTTTCTCAGAAGCCTTTTGAAGGCTAAAGTGTTTGGATCTTTGTAGGGAATTTATCACAAATAATTGAATCAGCTAGCCAAGTCAAAACCACAAAGAGCATGCAGATTGCCATTTAAGCCGTTGTAACCCCAGAAGGTGCCACTCGGATCAATATACAGAAAAGATATAAAACTATTCCTTCTGGATTTGCAATATCTGGTGCTTATCTAGAAGCAATTCTACTGGAAGACATCAAAATTTAGAGGATAAGCACAGGAGCGGATCTGCAAATTATGGTTACAAGAACATCAACGTCACAACCAAAACATACATGTCAAGCATGTATATCAAAATCATTTATACAGCATAACACTCTAGAAGTTTAAGCTAGTAGACGTGCATCTATAATACACCTCCTCTACATAAGAGGAGACGTATTAGACTTCCAATCTCTTGGTGCAAGCCAACTAATATAAAAGTTCAAAATTATAGATGAAATTTATAATTTACTTATAAACTTCTTAAATGATGAGCTTGTCATTTTAGTTCATTTCATATATAGAAAAAGTTCTTGACCTAATTCAACATTTGAAATGTCCATAATTGAATAGAATATACTGATCAAATACTAATATCGTACATTTTCCTTATGTTTTATACATCAATGCAGAATCAAAATTATAAAGCATTTAATCATAGTGGCGCGAAGTAAATGAAACAGACCAGTAAACCTAATATCCGTTTTATATAGAGAGATAGAGTATCACCTCGAGCAATAGATCTGCATCAGAGACTGTCGATCCTCACGTCTGTATCGCTGGCTTCTTCGACATCGTCACCAGCACCGGCACTGCCATCGGCATCGACATCAACTTCAAGTCACTTTCAGCGGCGGACTCAGACTCTAACGTTGGCCGACGGGAAATGCCCTGCACGGCCGTTGACGGCGGGTGGATATGCGCCGTCTTGCAAGTGACGTTTGTTTGGTCTTTCGTGGCGGGAGGCTAGAGGTTGAAAAGGAGGGGATGAAGGGAGGATAGGGTTCGTCAGATATGTCGGGAACCAATCTTTTATTTCTTGAATTAGAAGTTTCTTCAGCAAATCAGCGGCCGCATCCGCTTACGAGTGTAAAAAAGATGAAAAAATAATCGTCTAATTAATTTAGAAATGAATTTATTTATTTAAGAAAAAGACATAAATACTTATCTATTATATTAAAGTAACATTTGACATCTTACATAAATTTAATCAAATAAATATAGACTTATTTGTGTAGTTATTTCACGTGGTAATTATGTAAGGATAAGCTATTTTAGATAATTATTTTGCTATATTGAATGAAAATCTTATTGTCCAAGGCCTTCCTTCAACTCGGGGTTCAATCCCCTTACAAAAATTTGTTTCTTCATCCAATCACTATCGTGGTATTCAGGTGGAGCAAACTGGAGTAAGCGAGTGAAATCAGCTTCATACTGCTT
The DNA here is from genome assembly GCA_024138005.1 of Lumnitzera racemosa. Taxonomy (NCBI): domain Eukaryota; kingdom Viridiplantae; phylum Streptophyta; class Magnoliopsida; order Myrtales; family Combretaceae; genus Lumnitzera; species Lumnitzera racemosa. The sequence continues at coordinate 74,775,924 of JAMXBC010000003.1, forward strand.
AAGTGTGCGGTTTCCTCTTCTGATCCCAAACAACTTATCACTATACTTTACCCGCAAGCTCTCAGGAAAATAATGCCTCAAAAATTCCTCTCGAAAATCCCCCCATGTAATGGGTTGTGGTAGATTCCCTCTATTGGTTTCCCACTAAGTCTTCGCTCTCAGTGGGAGCAGATAAGTGCCATAAGTCATTCTCAAGTGATGCGGCACCTCAAAAGTCTCAAAAGATCTCTCAACTTGCATCAGCCAATCCTTAGTCTCATCGGGCAGGCTTACATTCCTATTAAAATATCTATTGCACTTTAGAAATTCTGGCAATAGGTTCCTCGGTGGTCGAGGCTCATGATAAATTGGGTAAGGGTCTCTTGGTAACCCTACTGGCAATAGTGGAGGCGGTGGTGGTGGTGCTGCAAACTGACCTTCCATATCTATAGGTGGTGACACAGGCATCTGAGAGACTCGCCCCTGTGGTGCTGGTGGTGGAGGTGCTTGGTTCCTCTCCAGAAAGGTCCTTAGCAAAGCATTATTTGCTTGTATGGCCATTAAGATCTCTTCAGTCCTATCAACCGGCATATTTTGTTTCGGGTGTTGCTCCGGTGGCGCTCTCTCTCTAGGAGGTCGTCTTACGCGCCTATGTTCGCTGAAAATATGGTTTTTAGAGTTAGGTCCAAATTAATCCAACCTACAATTCATTCAATAATCAATTTTTTTTTTTATCACTTGAAACCACATCATCTTGATTCAATTCATCCCTTATAAGACACTTCTCCTTAATTGTATCATCCAAAACAAGATTAAGTAAAATAAACACACATAAGAGGTCCTTGCATTAATTCTCCAAACATACATAGGGTTTAGATATAGTTCCTTCCAAAGTTACACATGTTTCCTACAATTACTGGAATTTGAAATTCAATACAACCATAAATTGAAAAGTACATACAATACGATACAAACAACTTCAATACACAATAACATCAACACCATAATAATAAAACAGGAAACACTTCGGAAGTTCAAGTTATCCTTGACTAATCATGCCTCGTAGAAGGTTCGGTTTCATCATCATCTAACCAGCCTGCTTGTCGAAGCCTCCTTCTAGGAAACGGGGTTAAGGTTCCTTCATTTGGACTGGGTGGCAACCTTGGGCGGTAAGCCACCTGGTACAGCTCATGGGGCAACAGAAGTTGCCATGGTTCTAGCTTGAGTGGCACTACTACTCGGTACTCTCTTGGGAAAAAAGGTAAAATGTTTATGTCCTCTTCAAACTCATGGGCATCGGGGTGGATATCAATGGTGTATTGCTCTACATAAGGAAAGTAAACATTGGTAGGGGCTACTGGAAGAATTATTCCATTTTGTTCATCCATTTGGACCACTCAAAGGTGATTAGCTCTTAGGTCACGGGCTAAGGCATAACCATGACCTAGTTAACGCCAGTGCTGGAAGCTAGGGGCAGCCATCCTTGGACCATCTTGCATCAAGAATATTATCCCAGCCTCAATACCAGCCCCTTCTTCCTTCTCCATAATATAGGTTAACTCCACATCGGATAAAATAGGTCCATGCGTCTGGATTAATATGTCCCTGTAGCGTGCTCTCCAATAAAGACTTAATCCTGCCCTCCAGGATGTTCATACATCTCTTAGTCTACATGGCGTTCCTACTAGGGCCATATCTTCGCATAGGACCCGAAGTCTTCTTCAATATTCGACAAGGGTTTCTCCTTTATGTATCATCAGAAGTACGAGGTTCCAACAAACCTTACTTGCATTACCTCATCAACAATAAAGATTTATTAAAGATTATACATTCTTTTAGAAAAGCTTTATCTCTTGTTTGGTATCTTAAAAATCCAAATCCGGTTCCACCCCACTCTTCCTCACTTGGTAGGGGATTCCTAGCGTCTAAGGTCCAATTTTACTTACTTTATCATTAGTTTAAACCTAACGCTCTGATACCACTTAAACCTATCACGACCCAACAGTATCGTTGTTGTGGTAGGTCGCCGTGTACCGTATAAAGGTCTATTATCAACCCCCTTGCTGATCATAGGCCTTTCATACGACACACAAGGCTCCTTCCACTCTACGTTACCACTAGGCCCATAGACAAGTAACATAAAGCAATTCAACTAAAATTACTTCTATGTTATAGATTAGCTAATTGTGTGGGCTAGTGGGACCCACACCAAAAAAAATATTACAAATAAATGCAGTTCATAACGGAACTGCATCAAATCTGTGTTATGAGCAATTACACAAAAATATTTAAATGACTATAATTCTATTACAAAAGTCCTCTTCGCTCTCTGATCGCTCCAACTCGTCCCTACATGAGACTTATCACGGGCATGCCTTGGCCCAGATGAGTGAAGAGGTTCTCCTGTATCAACAAAAATCTATAGGGGGTGTAAGCTTAAGCTTAGTGAGATAAATACCTTCATTAGTACCATATGACAGAAATTTATTATATGCACAATCATATAAATGCATGAACAATCAGTATGCCAACAATGTATGCAGTGACCTAGGAATTGCATACGATTCAGAATTACGCCTCCTGAAGTCGGGGTTTAGAGATAATTAACTGACCCAAACCAAAATCCGGGTTCTAGACCTTGGGTTTTATTTCATTTGCACTATCGTGCTCATGCCAAAACAAAACTCCCCCCCTCTCTCTCTCTCTCTCTATATATATATATATATATGTATACTTCCTTTACCAAAATCAAATCATATCTTTTAAAATCCCAAGTCTAGCGGTGTGGTGGCCCCCACAGTCCACAAACACACGCCCTAAGCAAAAGCCACAAGACTCGGCCCCTCGCCCACGGTTGGCGTCTCCCAGCGCCCAGTAAGCCCATCAGCTTAAGACAGAGACTCAATATATATGATGGCATAGCTAGTACCCAATCCTGCAGGAAACTCGTATTCCTGTGAGTCTCTTCCCATCTTCTGCGTGAAGCGGCAGTCGATGTTATCTGTATGCAATATGGGGAATGCATGATTCATTTTGAGTACTTAATCATATAAGTGATTAACTTGAATTTTAGGGTGATCAACAATTTCATTCCATACAATTTACATGTATAAATTAATACAAACAATTCCCATTATTATATATAATTAACAAATCATCACATTCATCCACAAATTCATACACATGCATCTCCCATGTCCCACAAGCATCCAAATTTATATATATAAGTTTAGGTGCATCTACTCTACAAGCACAATCAAGTAAAGAGTCATCGGGAATTTACTCACTCTGCCATGTGGGTCAATCAAAGTAATTCGGAAGCAAGTCGTCTCCGTAAACAGTGTCCCCTAGTCATTGAAATAATTTTTATAAGGAATTGAAATAAACATAAGAAACTAAGTAAATTTTCCTTAAGTTATATTCTTAACTAGTTTTCGTAATTTTTCGCCGGTTTTTACCTAAAGTTCAATTGCGTATAACTTTTTCATTTTAAATCCGATTTTTATGATCTTATAGTCAATCTTCATCATTTTCGAGTGTACTTTAACATTGTAAGGTTAGATTTTCGAAATGAGGTATACAATTCTATCCATGGGTCAGAACAATAGCGTTTCTCATGTGTTGGAGTGCTTTTGGGCCTTGTTTGGTAAATGGGCTTTTTAATAACTTAAGAAATTATTTGGGCTTGGTCTTAAGATTTTATCCTAAGCTTAAAATACTCCTTGAGATCAGATTTACAACTTTGATTTATATTCTTAAGGCTAACAACCACTTATTGAGCCCTTTAGTAGGCTTAAGTTGTCAAATGAGCTTGTTTTTTGTTCAAACTAAAGTTAGTGACTTTGGTGGGCTTATGGGGCCTTAGGTGGATTTCTTATGGGCTTCAAAACAACCTCTCTTGATACTTTAAGGTACTGGTCAGAATTTCATTGAAGGCCCATCTTAGAAATCTATGTTTGTTTTGAGAGTTTTAGGCTCAGTTTTAAGTTTTAGGCTTTGTATGCTTACCATACTTGCTTTGGTTAATCTTTTCACTTTGTTCTTTCACTTTTATCATATTTTTAGGCTTCTTTCTCCCACATTCCAGATCTGTTCATGATGGTTCTAAGGGGTCCTTACTTGGTTTTTCAACTTGTTTCATCATTTCCTTAAGTTTAGGTGGTAGATTATGCACTTAGACTACTTATGTCCAAATCTTAACTTAAGTTTTCTTCCATCAAATGATCTTTAACTCATGCTCCACATAAAGAAATAAAAGATCTTATACTTAATAAAACCTCCATATCATAGCTCATGTTATACAAGGTTGGTTTCTTCATAAAACCTTATATGATGGATTTTTCTTTAACTTAAATCTAAATTTGAGTATGTTTAACTTAATGGAAACAAAATCAACATCCAAATGACTATGAAACCCTCACATCCAGCATGATCATTCTCCATTAAAGTTCTTATTTCAAGATTTTCTTAGCTTAAAATCTTCCATTTAAAGCATTACACAAATGTCTTTACAAAACAGCAACTTTACATGCTCATATTTCAACTTCATGTAAGGGTTTCATGGTTTGTTTCTTAAAATGATTTTTAGTGTTATAACAATTTAAACCTTACTCATATCTTCAAGAAATCCAAGTCTCCTAACATAAATATTAATCCACACATCACAAGAATCACTTACTCGTCCTTAACGCAAAGTTTGGTGGTTGTGCACTAAGGTTCCACTTTAGCTCTTAACTTTGCCTCCTTCTTTTTGCTACCTTTTGGAACCTGAATCTTTTGGTCTTTTAGAATGGAGTTTATGGAAGGTTCTACTGGTCTTAAATGGTGAAAGAAAATGACACAAGAACAAAAGAAAAAAATGCCGTGAGTGAAGCTTCAAAAATGGAAGAAAAGTTGATTTTGTGGGATAAGGTTGTTTCTCCTTTTTATGTTTGTTTCAAAGGAGAGAAAGATGAAGTGAAAGTGAAAGTGAAATTGAAAGGGAGAGAAATGATGGAGAGAGTAGCCGGTTGGAAATGGAGAGAGAATGAGTGTTTAAATGTCTTGAAAGTGTTGTCTTGTAGGTTACACAAAAGTCAACAATTGCAACTATTGATGATGTAACCATTAAGGGGTGAATAGTGATGTGTAAGAAGAAGCGATTGATGGGTGAATGACAAGTGCATGGCCCCCCTTTCTCTCCGTTTTAGATCTGCCACCCCTTTCTCTCCTTTTTAGATCTGCCATTTAAAGTCTTTTTATGCCATAGAGTGGTCTTGTCTCATTTATTAAAGTTAAGCTTATGAAATCCTGTGAAAAATTGCCCATATATAGTATAAGTGAAGAGGTGATAAGGAAATTATCTTATCACTAGATTTTGATAAGTTATCAATTGATAAATGATTCCAACTCTCAATTGATAAGTTATCTAAGATGTTTGGTTGGTCTACTTATTTATGTATAAGGCTTATACATGAAGATAAGGGCATTGCCTTATAGGAAATTGTTTTTAGGTTTTCATCACACATTGTTTTGTAATTTATGATTTGATTTTTTATAAAATTGTGAAATTTTCTAAAGTTAAATGATATTATTCAAATTAAATTATTGATTAATTACTTAGGGTTAAAATTCCTTAATGGTTTTAAGGTTTAGGGTTTTAAGTAACTTTAGAGCTTACAGTTTTTCAAGCTCGGGTTTTATCGACAATTGGCTTTTGAATTGTAAAAATTTAATTCGTTTCTAATATAAACTTAAGTTTTTGATTTAGTTGATCTTTGGGAACATTCAAAAGGTACTCTTAATCAAGTCTTAGGCCCACTAAAAGTAGGGTTTACAACAATACTCGAATATGGGGTCAAAATGAGAATCACTGCTCTTTAATGCTTGTAAACCTGATAGCTAGATTTGCAACTCAATGAGTAGAATGTATCTCCTCAATAGAGCATCAACAACTATATTGTTCTTGCCTTCCTTGTACTTAATTACAAAATTTAATCCCTCCAAAAATTCAATCCATCAGGCCTAACACTTGGTAAGCTCAGATTGGCTCCATAAATATCTTAAGGATTCATGATCTGCATATATGACAAACTCTTTTGGTAGAAGATAATGTTGCTATACGCAAAGTGCTCAAATCAGGGCCAAAAGATCTTTGTCATATACATAATAGTTCAATTGCACTCTACTAAGCTTCTCTCTATGATAAGCGATAGGTCGGTTTTCTTGCATCAACATAACTCTTATACTAACACTCAATGCATCGCATTTAAGCTCAAATACTGTATCAAAGTTTGATAAAGCCAAGACTGGAGTCGAGGTCAACCTTGCTTTTACCTCAGCAAAACACTTCTCCTCTTTTTCTTCCCACTTGAACTCTATGTTTTTCTTTGTCAACTTAGTTAAAAGCGTTACAATAGTATTGAATCATTGGATAAAGCATCAGTAGAATGATGTCAATCCATGAAAACTTTTCACTTCAATATAAGAGGTTGGGGTCGGCCACTCAACAATAGCTCGTACCTTTTCTTCATCCACTCTCTATCATCTTCATCCAACAATATATCCTAGAAATATCACTTCTTCCTAGCAAAAAATATATATATATATTTCTTTAAGTTTCTAAACAACCTTTTTGCTTGGAGGACATCAAAAACAGCTTTGAGATATTTAGTATGCATTACCAAGTCAGTGCTTTAGAAAAAGATGTCGTCAAAGTAAACAACAACAACCTTTCCAATTAGATCTCTCAATGTAAGGTTCATTAGTCTCATGAAAGCACTTGGGGCATTTGATAATCCGAAAGGCATAACCATCCATTCATACAGGCCATGTCAGGTGTTAAAAACAATTTTCCATTCATCTCCTTGCCTCATTTGAATCTGGTGGTATCTAGACTTCAAATCAATCTTGCTAAGCACTCTTGCACTACCCAGTTCATCCAACATATCGTCCAGCCTTGTGATGGGGTATCTATACTTGGTTGTAATTTTGTTAATAGCTTTACTATTTACACACATGCTCTACACATACGCCAAGTGCTATCTTTTTTCGACACAAGTAATGTAAGTACAACACAAGAGCTAAGACTTTCCCTTACATGCCCTTTTTTTCCAGAAGTTCATTGACTTTCCTTTAGAGCTCAGTAGCTTACTCAAAATTCATTCGATATACTGGCCTATACGATAAGGCAGCGCGAAGTACTAAGTCAATGCAATGTTCAATGCCTTAGAAATGGGGTAATCCTTCAGGCAACTATTCAAGAAATAGGTTGGGATATTCATCCCGTAGTTCCTTGATTTCCAAAGGCAATTCACTCCTCTTCTTCAACTTTAGTAATCACCCGATTAGTAGGAAAGCTGGTACATCGACTTTAATAGTCTCTCAAGGTTTGCTTTACTTAACACCAAAGCCTTCTTTGATCTTTAAGCAAGTTTAGCTTGCAATTTGCTAACTTGACTCAGTGGCATATAGTTTAATGTAATCTTCCTCTCATCATTCTCAAACACATACATATTCCTATAGCCGTCATGAATAACCCTTCAATCGAAAAACTAAGGTTGGCTTAACAATATATATGATGCGCACATGGGTAACATGTCACAAAGAATTTCATGAGAATAGTTTCCAATTGAGATCGACGGTAGCAGCACTTACTGAGTGATATGTAGTGCTCCCTTCTTGTTTAGCCAATGTAATTTATATGGCTTCGGATGTGTATTGATTGGCAACTTAAGTTTCTTAATAAGGTTAGTAGATACTACATTGATGTAGCTCTCATTATCCACTAGAGCGCACACACCTACTCATTCACTTTATAGGTGATGTGGAATAAGTTCTCTTTCTACTCCTCCTCAATAGAGGTTCCAAGCTATTGCACATCAGACAACTACAGTCAACTCATCTAAGTCCTCTACAAACACATCTTCCTCAATCAGGTTGGCATCAACATGAATCTCATCTCCAAATTCTTTCTCCTCCTCAAGTTCCTCATTTATGCTATCTACTTTGATCTTCATAACATCTCCCTTAATAATCATGGTCCTTTGGTTTGGACACTGAGCAATCATATGCTCATACCATTGGTATTTAAAGTACTTGATCTAGCTCATCTTCTTTCCAAACCCCTATCCCTTCTCATATGTTCTTATTAGTATGTCACCATCAGGTTGGCCCTTCTATTTGGCTTTAACTTCTACCTTTCTGGTCGACTCAGTACTTAACTAAGGTCACTAACTTCTTTAGGCGAGTTAGCTTAACTGATAAGATCAGCTCATTGAGGGTTAATTCGGCATTCTGCTACTTCTTTGTCTCTCCACTCATTAGGTTATTCATATAGCTTCATCTATTGTAGTGAACTACTGAAGTTCCATACTATGTCGGTTATCTCCTTTCAATCTAGTAAGAAATGTGGATATTATTCGGGCCAGTAGTTCATCCAATTCACAACGAATCATGAGCATTTAGAATTCTTGAACATATTCATCAGCAGTTCGACCTCTTTACCTCAGCTCTTGAAGCTAAGCAAAAATATTGCAAATATGTTTCGGACATGAACCTGTTTCTAAGGATCCTCTTCATCTTAGGTGAAGCATTTACCTCTTTGTATCCTTCTCATGATTTGAAAGTTCTTTCACCACAAAGTGACATATCCTGAAAACTAAACAGTAGCAATCCTCACCTTTTCTTAATCCTCTAGTAATAATCAAAGACACACTCAACTTTCTCTTCTCAATCCAAATAATCATCTATACTCCTAGAACCATTAAAACTCGAAATCTAAAGCTTCACATGGTTGGTAGCTCAAGGTACTCAAGCTTGCTCTTCTTCTTCATTATACTCTTCTTCTCCTTCATCATCCATATCACCCAAATTGATCTTTCTTCAAACTTGTCCTTCTACTCCTCCATCTTGAACTTGTCCAGCTGGGTTCTATCCTCTAGCGGGACTAGCAACTTATAAAGTGTTCTGCACAGCCTTAGCAGGTCGATAGGCCATTGCATAAACTACTTTGATCAAGTTGGCTATGAGGTTAGCCAGCTAATCTAGTTGTTTGCCCATACTCTTGGGGGTGTTTTGGGGTTGTTGTCCATGATAGAAAACACCACTATTATCATCTCTAATATTAGTGTTGACATTATGATTAGTCATTCTTTTGATAATACTGAATAAATAAACTCAGAATCAACAAAAAAATAGAAATTGCACCTTTACATGAAATAACTACACACATACAATCACTCAAATGATTAATAAACCCAATAAAAAAAATAAAAAAAAAACTTGCTCTGTTTTTGTATACTTGAAACAAGGCAAAATAAAGTATGTAACCAAAATGAACTATTACTTCTACTCGCTCCAACACTTATAGCTAACTTTCAGGTAACTACAATGCACTACCGCAACAATCACTACTCACAAGAAAGTTCAAATAACTTAATCAAATGAAACCTCCGCTCTAATACTAAGAGCTAAGGACTAATAAGGTTGATTACGGGGATGGTCTAATCCTACAGAAATCTTGAAGAAAGTGATGGGAATTGCACGAAAATAGTAAAAGTAAAACAAGTAAACCCACAAACAACTTTAAGAAAATGAAGCATCAGAAAACTTTCGAAGACTCACAGGACAACTCAATATATCACACAAGATGGTCTGGTGGGGTTACTTACCACTTAATTTTGCTTAAGGATTAGAATAAGAGTAGAACCTGGTAAACAAATTAACGAAAGCAATGTTAGTAAAGAGTATAGTCAATATTTTGATGTAAGATGATAATGATGACCTTATGGCTACATATACTGGTCTTTTGATAAAACCAATTTTTATAAATGGTTTTAAGAACTAAAAAATCGAGTCCAAGGGTTAAACTTTTTAAACCTTTATAGGTACTAACAACTTTCTAAATTTAGACTTGATCTCTTAAGATCACCTTTCAAAACTATCTTATAAAATGATATTTAATTATTGATTAACGAATTGAATAATTTAAACTAAAGTGGAAAAATAGTTGTTGTTTTTTTTTTGTTTTTCACGTCTCCTTAGAAGTACATACATACTCACTATTTAGGATTAGACGTACGTAGTTCTTTTTATAAAATTTTAGTGTGTTTCATTTTAATTTTGAAAACATGTCAAGTTTGTATTTTTTATTTGATTTGATTATTTAGGGAAATTTTCTTTAAAAAAGTCCAAAATTGGGGTTTTATTTTTGGGAAACTGTAAGTAGGGCCCTAGTTTTGTAAAAGGATTAATTATTCTTATTTATTTGAAAATAATTTTCCAAAGTTATGAAAACATTTCTTTATACTTTTTTATGTTTTATTTATTTATCAATTTATTATATCCTATTTATCTTTATTTATGTGTTAAAAAAAGTGCACTTTCCATTTTTTCTTTTCCTTTTTTTCTTTCTCAATTTTTTTTAGGTTACAATTATATTAGAATTAACAACAAATAAAAGAAAATACAAAAGAATCGAAATAAGATACAAGTGAGGATCAAACCAAAGGATATGCACTCGGGTTAAACTTTAAGTCGAGTGGGTTGGGTTGGGTCGAGTCGAATTCTAAGTCCTCTTCAATAGCAGTGGCAGCTAAGTGTGTTCCTAGACATTCTAAACACCAAATTGAGTAGGGAAGATTGTTTTGATGAATATTTTACTGTGCTTGTAGGGGGTAGGGAGAGTACCATAGAGTTTGGTTAGCGTTTGGATGGTCATCAGAAGGAAGTAGTGGCAGTGGTGTTAGTTAGGCGTCGATAGGAGTTGTTAGGTATGCAGCGGTCATTGATTTGGGGGTTTTAAGACACAGTAAAGTTAGTTGTGGTGTTGGGTTAAGTCGAAGGTGGTCAAATAGAGAAGGAAGTGTAGAGAGAGAGAAAGTGATTAAGGAAGAGAGAGAGATTTCTAATGACTATCGATGAATTCCCAAGCCCCTTTTATATTGATTTGAACTTAAGATGCATAATGAAAACCAAGAATTAGCATTAAATCGTAAATTAAAGCTTAATGGGTCTTAAAAATTTTGATCTAAAACTGCTTGTAAATCACTTGATTTCTATTGAAATAAGTGGTCAAACATAGTCCACGATCAATCCTTTTTGCTTAAAATGTCCTTTGGAAGCTTTAAATTTCAATAGGGAGCTTAAATCATGCAAGAGGAAAAGGAAGGAAAAATCTGAACTTTGAGTTTTTTCTTGATTTTCAAAGCTTGATTTTAATGCCTAAATGTGTGAATCTAGTCGAGTTTTCGATATCAATTCACAGTAGGCTGTGTCTAATTTACAAATTCGCCATTAATTTGTGGAAATTATAATAAAAAGAGGGCTCAAATTTAGGATTGCAGATAGATGACTAACTTGTTCTACGTAAGAAAGTCTAAGGGAAATGCAAGAAAGGAAGAGCAAGAGAAAAGAAAGTTCTAACGTGTCAACCAGTGAGAAAGTGCCACATATCCTAAAAGACACTTGGCTGATGATGTGTCACATACATAGCCAACACATGTGCAACACGTAACCGTGTGGTGTGTGTGTATGTAGCAATACCATGTGTCCTACAATGGATACGTGGTGTGATGATATCCCAACATGTGGTGACGTGTTATGTGTGTTTGTGAAAAAAGACAAGACATTTTTATGCCTTTAGTGAGATTCGAATCTAAGACCTTCAACTAAATTCTAATGCCATGTTCAAGTGCCTTATTGTTAGGCCGTTGGTTTGTATCTTATTCATAGTAACAAGGTCAGCTTGGGCTATAATTGAATCTAAACCTAAGCCCAACATCTCTCCCCTATTAAATAAAAAACTTATTATTAAAACACTAAAACTTATCCAAATTTCCTAAATTTTCTAATTTTTCTAAGTTTTCTATTTTTGTATTCTCTCTAATTTTTTTTTTTTGTATTTTTTTCTAAATCAAAACTCCTTACCTTATCCTAAAAGTTCTAAAAAATTAAATTAAATTAAATTAAAAAGGGAGGCAAAAATAGAGTGTCTACGCCTACTCCTTTTTGTGATGAAATTTTAGTAAAATTTTACCACAAAAACAAAAGAGACACTATTTTAGCCCTAAGAGTGAAATTTGTCTTAAGAAGCGTTACAACTAGCTAGCTATCCTAGATTTGATCCAGTGGGGATTTGATGAATGGTCAAAGGAGAGAGGGACGACATTCTAAGGGTTAGCCAAAGCATAGAAGAAATTGAAAGAGGATAGTACCCCTATGGGCTGGCATGAACTCTAAAAGAAATTAAAGTATGGTTGTGTCCGTATGAGCTGACGAACCGAAGTGAACAGGTAAGCACTTTTTAAGTTCACTAAGACCCTGAAGAGATTGAAATGGGTAAGCACTCCTTAAGCTGACTAAGAAAATGAAAAGGGTAAGTACTCATTGAGCTGGCTAAGGCCCTAAGGAGAGTTTAAAAACCTAATCATTACCTTATAAGCTAACGAACCAAGGTAAAATGAGCGAAGCACTCTTTAAGCTGAGTAAAACCCTAAAGAAATAGAAATGGGTGAGCGCTCCTTAAGCTAGTTAAGACCCTAAAAATGGAAAGGGTAAGCGCTCCATGAGCTAGCTAAGACTTTAAAGAGAGGTTGAAAACCTAGTCGTACCCTTATGAGCTGACGAACCAAGATGAAATGGGAAAGGCCTGCTCAAGCTGGCTAAGACCCTAAAGAAATTGAAATGGGTAAGTGCTCTTTGAGCTTGCTAAGACCTTAAAGAAAATGAAAAGGGTAAGCACTCCTTAAGCTGGCTAAAAAAACTAAAAAGGTAAGCGCACCTTGAGTTAGCTAAAAACCTAAAGAGATGTTGAAAGCCTAATCGTACCCCTATGAGCTAACAAACCAAGGTGAAATGGGCGATGCACTCCTTAAACTGATTAAGACCTTAAGGAGATTTTGGTGAAGTGAAGCGCCCTTATGGGCTCGCTAAGAACTCTACTTAAACGATTGTTAAGAGGAAAGTATCAATACCAATTACTATCCTAGGAGATATGGTCTAAATGCAAATGTTAACATCATATAGAAGTACTTACCCGATCTTACCGATAGCACTTAAACTATCAAAACCTCCCTTTGAAAAGTCCTATCAAAACTAGCTAACTCATTCTTCAAAATGGCATCAACCCTAATTCCTTGTCGTCAAACCAACAAATCTTGTCATGGAGCCTCTAAGGCTCCACTAACCCTTTAGAGAAACTACGGAAATTAACTTGATACATAATGTCACCCACTATTTTTGTCCATCAATTAATTGTCTTTTTAGAACTTTATGAAATGAAATCATTATCCCTAACTTATAAATATCTATTGTGATGTGATTGCCTATTTGGATTTCGCTTTTCCTGGAAAAATAGACAATAAAACTCTCCATTGAGAGGGATTAATCTATAATAAAGTATTTTAAAGAGGTTTGTTAATTACCGATATTCTATATCTCATTTTTAACTTCTCTCATGTTTTCAGTGTATTGGTTCATTTAAACAGAGTAAGAGAATTGGATCTTTTGATAAAGCAAGAGAAGGGATGGAGATGATTCTAATACCAACAATTGTTAAAGATACCAACTTTGCTTGTAGAAGATAAAAAATAGACCATAATAACATTCAAGACAACTGACATTTCCATGTTCCAAGTAAAAATTTCCACTGACTTTCATGGGTAGTACAACTTTACAGCATCAGCATTTACAGGATCTTTCAATTCTAGACCATCCGTTTGGTACAAAATTAAAGCCTCTCTTGGTAACATTCACTTCAAGATATACAAGCCTCCATAATTGGGAGAGAATTTTTATCTAGAGTCTTGTTCATTGGGGAAAGTTTTTCTTAACACCATATCACCCTCTTTAAGGTTTCAAGGACATACCCTTTTGTTAAAAGCTCAAGTCATTCTTTGTTGGTAACATTAATTATGATACAGGACTGTCAATCTTTTCTCATCAATCAAATTCGATTGCTCAATCCATTTCTCTACTTGATATGCCTAAGAACTCAATTATCATTAAGACTTACTGTAAGAAGTGAGAAACCGGTGGATCATTCGAGATAGTAAAGAAACATGAGTGAGTAAGTCGACAACAAACTAAAATATCTTATGTGAAGCTACTTAGAGGATATTGGCCACTTACGAACACAACACGACTTGACACTTCACTTGATATGACGCACAAACTAATGTCAAGGTCCTCTGGCCACTAACCTTGAGCTACTCGATAAGATTAGATAAGAGTGTACGGTAATAAACTTAGAGAGGGCATCTCACAAGAACAGAATATTCGGTGTCTATTTGTCTAGTAAGATTATTTCGAGTTACAAGGAGAAGGGATTATTTATATTAAATCTATAGGGAAACAATATAAATAAAGAAATTACAAAAAGATATACATAAAAAGGGGATTCCTAGTACATACAAAAAGAGGTAAAAGAGACAAACGACAAACGACAAAAAACGAAAGATGGTACAATGTCAAATAAAATGGACAGGTGGTAGCACAACATTGGTTTCGTACAAGGATCCTTTGATTATAGCAGTTGTGTAGAATCAAGTTATAACGGTATCAAGGAGTACTGAAATAAGGCAGAGGTACAACAAGGGCTGGTAAGAAGTTGGAAGAAAAGTGCTTGGCCCAAAGAAAAATGTCTTGTCACTCGAAAGTTGTCTCTCCGCAACTAAAAGTTTAATCACTTGGCATAGAGCTCTCGACAAGCGAATAGTCAACGTCGGCATAAGAGATAGAATGAAGCAGGGTGTAAACTTTCGAAGTTTTCAAAGAATTCAGCCACCCTTCTTCTGCATAGAGTTTCTTGTCATCGGTAGGTTATCAAAAGAGAATTCTTTGGGTAAGGGATTGAAGGCCTCAAAGTTGTACGCAAGTAAAAGAACCAATGGTCAGCGGCTCATCAATTACCTAGGGTTGTTGAAGATTTGCCCTCAAATCTTGACCCTCTTCTTTATTAGGTATATAGGGTGTCAGATCAGCTACATTAAAAGTAGCAGATACACCATATCCATCGAGTAACTCTAACTTATAGGCATTGTTGTTGATGCGCTAAAAGATCTTAAAAGGTCCATCAGATCTAAGGGAAAGCTTAGTCATTCTCTTCCCAAGGAAACACTCCTTACTAAGGTGGACCCAGACAAGGTCTCCAAGGCTGTAAACCACTCATCTCCTTCCGTAGTTTCCTTATTCCTTCTACTGGGTTACAATCCATGCTAGTTATTCAACAATCTTCTGATGCAACTTTTGGAGTTTCTCAGTACACTGTAGGTTGGATTGACATTCCCCTTATACAGCCAAGTTGATAGTTATATCCAAAGGCAAGTTTGGGTTAAGTCTATAGACGACCTCAAAAGGTGACCTTCCTATCATGCTATGAACCAATCGATTGTAAGTGAACTTAATGGCAGGTAAGCATAGGTCCCAATCGTATAAATTCTTCCCCACAACTGCTTATAGAAGGTTACCGACTATCTTGTTTACTACCTCGGTCTAGCCGTCTGTCTGAGGGTAGTAAGAAGTATTGTACATAAGTTTGGTGCCGAGTTTCCTCCAAGCGGTTTTCCAAAAGAAACTCGTGAACTTCGAATCACGGTCGGATACAATATTTCTTGGCAACTCATGCAAACGTACAATTTCATGCAAAAAGAGGTTAACAATAAATAAAGTATCATTAGTACTATGGTAGAAAATGAAGTGGCTCATCTTACTAAAACGATTGACCACAACCATAATGAAGTCATGTCTTCTCGACGTTCGGGGAAGGCCAAGTATGAAATCCATACTTAGGTCAATCCATGAGCACTCAAGAATAGATAGGGTGTGTACTCTTCATATGACTCTCTTCTTTCTTTTGCATGATTACACACCTCACAACTCTCAAGAACTTGGCGCACATCTCTCATTATCCCAAGCTAATAGAAATGTTCTTTGAGTATTTCAACCGTCCTCTTTTCTCCGAAATGGCCAGCCAAGCCTTCAGCATGAGCTTCATAGACAAATAGTTCTTTAGTCAAACCACTTGGCACGCAAACTTGTTTTCCTTTTATCAGGAACCCCTAACTCAAGTAAAACCTATCCACAACACTTCCAATTACACTCGGCTATTAAGGGCCTAAAATACCAAGCGTGCTCATACTAATCGAACAGGGTGTCAAATCCAAGTACCTTGGCTTGCAAAGTTATAATAAAGGTATGACGACGAGAAAGAGCATCAGCCATTGTATTGGTACTCTCTTTCTTATACCAGATGACGTAGCAGAAAGTCTCCAAGAATTCAACCCATTTGGAATGACATCGAAAAAGTTCTTGCTACCCGCGAAGATACTTCAGAGACTTACAATCTGAGTAGAGGATGAAATCTCTCAACAATAGACAATACTACCAGTTCTATAGTGTTCAAATAAGGGCGTAGAACTCTTTGTCGTAGGCTGAGTAATTCAAGGCAGCACCTCAGAGTTTTTCGCTAAAGTAAGCGATTGGTCGGCACTCCTACATAAGGACAGCATTAATATTGACACTAAACACATCACATTTAACCTAAAAAACTTTCTCGAAATCCAATAAGGTGAGTGGAATTGTCCTAAGTAGAAAATATTAAGTTAAAATTGATAATATAATAATAATAGTACCTAATATGAAACTTAAATTTAGGAAATTATATGAAAAATGTAAATTTTTTTTTCACATCAAGAGCAAACTCGATTATTAAATTAGGATCATGGGGTACCATACAAACTAAAATACTAGATAAGGGTCAAATATAATATTTAAGATATTCGAGTATAATATGACTAATTTGACATTATGGTTTGAAACAAGTTCCTAGGATTCACGTATAACACTTGTAATCGAAAACTGGATTAGAACTTAAATTGAAAACGGATTTAGAAACCAATTCAGAAACTAGCCTAGAGTAGGTCAGTAATAAATAATACATATATAGTTGGAAAATTGATTCGAATCATAATTTAAAGCTCATACGTCATAAGGATAAAAATACTAAAAAATTATTTATATTATAAAACATGTAAAGACGAATTGACCTACAGCAAGTCTAATGAGCAAACCGAGGATTTTAGGTAAGTTACGTTCAATACATCACTGTATTTTGGAATATTGTATTAAAGTATTTGGAGACTTAGGATTTTATGAGATTATGCTTATAAATAGTCATATGTGCATATGCTTATGTATCTCTAATTACTTGTTGAGAACTAATGTTGTGTTTTGATGGTCTATTGTGAATTGAGTAGAGTAAGATTATTTGGTCACCCTAAACCGAATTTAATTATAACAGACTTAAATACCTCAATTAGATATGCATTATAACCCTTTAGGGGATAGTTAGGATTCTACAACTAAATACTGATACTTTCGAAAAAGATAGCGCTGGATATTATAATGGTCTTTTTTTTTATCCTTAACCGAACTAGGTGACAGAAGAAAAGGTTACGGTAAGGATAAGGAGCAATAATTCAAAAGATAGTCATGGGAAGAGCAATATCTTCACTGCACAAACCTAAATTTGGTTATAAGCTGTTCCATAAATATTGAAACTCCTTAACCCAAATTGAAGTAGGTGAAATTACTCTGATTTCACAACAGACCAAACCACATTATATGATAGCATTTTCATGCTACATTACATTTAATTAATTGTTTGAAAACCATGTTTATATTTGTTATGCATTCTTAAGTCTCCATCTCGATTTATTAAGTTGTTGATTACTCATACCCTTATAGATTTTCTTGTAAGTTCCGATTAAGATGCCACGATATAACTATCTTAAGGTTAGTTTCTTTTTGAAGTGTCTGAGAAGAGTGAGGATCAAACTGGCTAATAAATTGAGATCTTTAGTGTTTTATTATTAACTCTTAGGTTTATGTATCGGTTTTGTAATACTTTATTTATCAAACTACTATGGTAAGTAAATATTTCATAGGATCGTAAGACATTATAAGTATCTTTATGTAACTATGACTTAAAGTTTCTAGTTATATATATAAATTTTATCAGTAATTATGAATGAGCTATTTACCTCAAAGTGAGGGCTTGTAGACATCTTATGTAAATCGTATATACGATAGTGATTATAAGGTTAGTTACTATTTTAGGTTGGTCTATACAGCGTGACTGTTACGACTTTGTCGTTTCAAGACATAACACTCCCCATGGTCGATCCCAGTTTAAGGTTTTGCTAACCCATGAAGCAACAGTTTTGAGTCAGTTCTAGGCTAGTTCAACCAAGTGGATAGGTCTAATCTTAAGTATACTTTAATATGGTTATTTTGCACATAAGAAATTTTTAGTAGATGTATTAGGTCTTGAAGAAACATTACTATTCAAAACTAAATACAATTTTGTTTTCGAGACCCTTGATGTTGTGGTTTCAACTTGGTTTTTGGTATACAAACTCCTAATATGTAATATTAAACTTACATAATTAGGGTTTTGAATTTGAAGTGTGTTTGGAAATTATTAAAATTTATTTATGTTTCTACCATGTTCATGAATGTAGAATTCATGGACATTTCATAAAATAGTTGAAATACTTTAACTTAGGAATGATCTTTAAAGCCTAGTTATGGTAATAGAAATATTTGAACTTGATTTGATACCAAAGTTTGAACACTCGAGTAAATTAAGGTAATTTTAAGCAATTTTGGAGGTCAAAATGGTCATTTTAGACAATAAACCTAGCTAGAGGTATACAAGTGTACTAAATGGGCCAATTCAGTCTAACCCACTTTTGCTCGTGGATTAAACGGGTAGATTCATTTCTACTACTTTTTAAACGAGCTAAAAAGCTTTATCCCTAACCCATTTAAAAAGTAAGTTAAACAAGCCAGCTCACAAGTCAAAAGTATAAACGAATCAATCTAAACCAATCCATTTTGGCTTGCGGGTTAAAAAAGCTAAGTTCACTTAGCTCGCTTTTTTAATATACGGACCAAAACTCATTTGGATGGCTCTATACTTAGTGAGCTAATTTGGTATTTATGGCAATCATTATCAAAAGTATATACATTCATGAGTTCATGAAGTTTTTTTTTATGCTAACTAGACCAGATTGTTATTTATTACATAATTTAGTAAGCATTTAGCTACATATTAGTTGAATTGGTAGAGCAATTGATCTCGTAATAATGTTGACGATTACATACTTCAAATTGATCCTTTGATAGATTTCATCTACAAGTCAATTTTGAAAAGGAAGAGTAAGGTTGGTAACTTGTTTGATTTTAGGGAGATGACTATATAAAAATTACAATTTTGGATAAATTAATGTCTTTTGAAGAGTAATTAGTAATTTATTACACATGACTATACTTATCTTAACATATATGTGTAGTTCATGAAATAACAAGCATAGTGGTATAAAGTTTATTAAAAATTGATAAGTAATGAATAAAATACGACTATAAGAAGTTGATGGTATAAAATTAGAAGATAAAGAAACTATCAAACTCTATTGTGTCTTTTGTGTTAATTAAACTTATGAAAATGTGTTTAGGTAATTTTGACTATATGAATTGATCTTTAGCTTCATTCATTGGTTTTCTTGTAAGTTATACTTATTGACGTTAGTCCCCTTGTTCCTACGCTACTTGTGGCCTATAGTGGCTAAAACTTGTAAACCATACATTTATTGATTATTGAAACCTATGAAAGCACTTGTTGTGACCATCATAAGAGGATTTGGTATTGGATTTATGACTCAATGCTAAGTCTCGTTATTGGTTTGTTGTAATATGAATGACCTGAATGTCTATTGGTGTAGCATGCCACTATAACTAGTATGTGAAGTAGGTTAGGTTGTTTACTTTACATGTTTGGTTTATTCAAGCCAAAATTACATATGCCTTGGATACTGGGATGTGTTTATGAGATATGAAAAGGCGCATGCTTGGAATTATCCTTGGCTTGGCATTTACTACTGATGAATGAACATAGTTGACAAAGTTATGTCTTGCTATGTTGTTGTTTGTCTTACTTAGGTATGTCTACTTTAGAATGCAAAAATGATTCCTATATTTCCTTAGATTTGTGAGCTCAGTTAATCATCAAGCTACTTTAGAATTAACTTCGGAATCAACCGTTTGCATTCATAAGATAGCATAAAAGGACTTGAGGGTTGTTTTCCTTTTAGAATTTGGCTTTGGTTATAAAACCTACGATGGTAAATCATTTAAGTTTATTAAATATAGGTTGCATCCATCACGCTTTTCAAAATTGAGCTACAAAGTGTCGCACACTATACAAAGTGTCACACACTATTTTAACTCTAGAATTGCGACACTCAGTGCCACTTGTTATACTACCTTCTAAATAAGGTTGCTAATGCGACTCATTGTAGAATACTAGCTAGTGCATGTTATGTACTTAAGCATGGCATTTGTATTTTCTTCAAATATTTAGGTTTATGCTCAAATTCTCCAATGTGAGTGCAAGTGTATGTTTCTTAGTTCTTGATTTTATTTCTTTTGTTAACCCATGCTTGGATTGTTACCATTCATTTGGTAATAAATTGCATGGTTGTTTGGCTATATGTTTTATCGTTGTTTTACTCACTTAGCCGTATAAGAAGTTAAGGGTTAGTTTTCTAACTTTAAATATTGAAGGTTGGGTTTAAAGATAGTCTTTTGACATGAATTCAAGGATAGAATGTGCTAAGAGTTGCTTTTAAGTTATCTTATCTTGTTTTCCATAAATTAAGCTTGATTCTATGTATAGTTGATAAAATTATGTCCATATACTACATTTGATGTAAAAGATATATTAGAAAATTTTTAAATTGAGTACAAATTTATAAGGATGTAAGACAAGTATGTTAAGAGGCTTAAATACAGCTCCTAAAGCAAGGCAAAGCATATTCGCATAGAGTGGTCTGCATTTTGCTAAAGGAATAAGTCTTAGTGAAATGAAGGAATACAAGAGCTGAGTGATCCCACATAATGTTATATGATATGGTTGACTGGAATAAGTAGGTTGTGAGTATGCGATGATTTAAGATAGATTGTGGAGAAAAACCTAGTGTTATGATATTTTATACATATATGGAATACAAGGGAAACTACTAATATAATGTATGAAGCATATTTAGAGGTATAGGTACTGATATAGGCTTAGATCATACAACTTATAGAGCAGTTTTATTGCGATGTTTTACATTGGTAAGAGGAAGATAGAGGAGATTACCTAATGTTGTGAAATTTAGGTGTACCCTTGATGAAGGTAAATGTATTGATAAATTCCAATTTGAAGTGATTCATTTTGTGAAAAGCAAATTCATGTTCCAAAAATCTTAGTTAGTCTTTCAAGGATGGCATAATGATTTGTCATTCAAGTATCAAAATCACATAATACATATCAATAGACAGGTTTTAAGTAGACATCTAAAAGGGCCACTCAATAGTACCTTAATTCTTGGCATATCATACCATGCACAAGTTTGGTGACATTGTATTTAACCTAATTCAAGGTAAATAAACTTCATAACAAATCCATGTAATATCTCTGTATCCATTAAATATCCCCTTGAATTATGAATTCGCACTCGGTAGAATCAAAGAATTTGGTTATGAGAGTATATACATACATATATATAAAGAAAATTCCGAGATCAAGTGCACTCAACATGTGGTCGAAAAGTATATTAAAAAGAATTTTAGAATGATATTATAATTTCAAAAATTTATAGACCCATAAACATTATTTACTCCGTAATAAATAAACCTAATGAAACCAAGCTCAAAACTCCAAGATTAAGACCTCAAGCTAAAAATTTTCAAATAAAGCTCTTAAGTTTATTATTGAATTCACTCACTTCAATTAATGCAGCCCAAACCTAACCGCGTGCTCCTATAGATAACAAAATTATTTACATGGTCCAATTATAAGTCATGAAAACGAAATCAAGAGCAAATTAGCACGAGATAATGAAGATATGCTACATTTAATTATAGAATATAATTACTTATTCCAATGAAATAACCAAACACTATTGCATGGGAATCCAACAAATGTTGTATTTACCTGAATTAAGTACAAGGAGCATGGCAAATTTACTCCTTGAATGTGACTAGTTCAAATGTTTAGCAGTAGTTAGTGCAACGAAGCAATAGACTAAATAAGTTATGAAAATAATTGAAAAACATGTCAATGCTTTTCAGAGGGTAATATGTGCTTGAAAACAATCAACAGGGCTATATACCTGTAGTCAATAAATAAGAATTGCGATCAACCCAGTTCTTATCATCTAAATTTCCAACCTATTCACATGAAAAATGGCCATAGCCTCTCGACCCAATGCCGCACATGCTTGTCCAATACGAAACTCTAACTGCCTTAAACTGATGGCATCCTTCCAAAAGAGCAGTCAAACTCCGAGTTAGTAATGAGTACATACTTTGGAAGATTCCACGAATGTATAAACCAAAACTTCAAATCCCATATCAGTGATGTTGTGCTGAAAGAGAGTAGAACCCGTTAATGGCGTACATTCCGCAGCAGTAGAAGATATCCCTTTGTCTGTAACTTCAAAACACCAATCATGACTTAAAGAATATGGAGGCTTGGACCATAGGACAGAAATTGGGTTAAGGCAATATCAGGCAACTCAGAGAAGCCAGAAAAGCCTAAATGCTGCAAAAACAGGAAAAGTCCCAGCAGTCCATTCAGATGGAAAGACGTCAGCACTAGAGATTAGTATGATTAATTAGATTTTGAGAATGAACTATCAAATTGTAAGGAGCAATGGCTTATCCTCTGAAAGCCAACGGCAACATGTTGAGCAAAATGAATTGTGACCAGGCCTACGGTCTAGCATTTGAAAAATGAAATTGAGGCAATTACTAGACGGGTGAATGTTGATGAAGATAAGCTGATCTTGGGAGCTCTTGGTGCTAATTTCTTAGCACTCTTCTGAAGGCTGCAGTGCTTGGATCTTAATTGCAAATTTTTTATGAACTGAGCTTGACGAATTAGATGAGTTGAAACCACAAAGAGCAGGGGAGTCACCATAGCCATAACCTATGTGAACGCCACATTTACGACAAAGGAGTTTACATTTTGCACCATTACGGCTCCAAATGACTGGAAAGCAGTTTACTTCGTCAACCTGTGTAAATCTACTAAGGTCAACAGAAAGAAAGGAGATAAAACCTTTCTTTATGGATCGGCGATATTCAGAGCCTATACCCAAAGTGATTCTGTTGGAAGACGTTAAATTCAAAGGATATCCACAAGAGCCACAACTGCAAGAAATCATTACAAGAACATCAATTTCAGAATGCATGCATGCAAGGTCAAAAATATGACCAGCACAAGATACAAAAGCATTTAACCATAGTGTAATGTCTATGAAGGAATATTAATCACAGCTATTAGTCTATGCAAGTGATATGTCAAGCAGCACATATTGCCATATCAGATGCTTCTAATGTTCTATATGACCAAGAGAAACTTGCATGGAGAGAGCAATGAAACTACAGGAAAGAAAATTTTGCATAAAAGTTGGAAGTGTAGTTGTGTGAGAAAATTGCAGCTGTTATTGCAAACAATACAACCAGAACAGAGGACATGTACAATGCAGATGCTGCCCAACCATTTGTAAATTTAAAATTGTCTTTTTGACTTGTAAGAATATAAATTTCCTTACTAAGCTTATGCCTGAAATGTTGACAGGACCTTTGATCCATCACTTAGGCATAGATCTATTTCACTCTGCAACTCTCTCCAGCTCAGTGTCATAAGATGAATAAACTTTATTATGACATTCTCAAATTCAAAGTCTAAATGTTTGGCGCAAATCTACCATTCACAACAGAGCAATTTATCAGACATAAGCCAAGTTGCAATAAATGAAACCCCTTTAATTATCTGTGCATCAATAGTAAAACTCAAGAAATCTTCATGTCCACGTAATTTTTTTCAGAGAAAGATGCTGTGGTAAAAGGAACCAAAGATGAACCCAAGAGATAAACTGGTGTTGGTAGTGATGATATCATGTTAAAGTATAAAGAAATATCTATACAGCAAATAATATCTGACTACAGGTTCGAGCTTATATAGGAGACCAAAAACTGCCAGCAAGAACAATGATCAAACGTGCAAAGTATTACTTATTTTGCATTTGACCATGATATCCGGACAAAACAATACACAATCAACTTATAAAATAAAAAGACATCCATCTAAAATATCTAAAGGAAGAAACTCCACAATTGAAATGTTGCTTTCATCTCTGATCACATCATAAACTAAGAATGGCGGTGGCAAGCTTTTTTATATGGTCCAACAACTAATGACATCCAATGAGTTTTTTATGTACATGTTTTAATTAGGATAAGTAATGCACGATAATACCATGTGTCCATGTATTACATTAAGAAGTTGAAGGCATAACTGATGAGGGATACACAAGATTTGAGGCAGTTTCTATTTGGATTTTAAGGCCAATCCACAAATACGATTAACAAGTAGTTTTGCAATCGGAAGGCAAGAAAAGAGTTCCCACAATTTAGCATAGCTGAGCCAAGGAATAGCAAAGTGACTGAAGGTTAAAAACAAAGTAATGACATGGAAATTCTGCTGAAATAGATCATCAATAAACTTTAAAAAGGATTTTCACAGAAGGATGCAGATCAAGCTGAAAAAATTGCAAAACATCCAACTAGCTGAAAGCTAAGTGGCTTTTGAAATAAAAGGATAATAAAAACTAAACCATGTAAAACCTTCAGACTTTGACCATTCCAATTACACTAATTCCCTTGAATATATATTGCCCAAGTTGATCAGGCATATGTTTCAAAAAGAAGGCTATTATAGTGCCACCGTAGGGGGAAAGGAAAAGACAGGTCCTTTTAAGCTTAGTTGTCCATGTCCTTAGGAAACTTCAGATGATTGAAAATTTTTTGGAAATTTATTTTGTGTGTTAAGTTACATTGCATGATTTATGTAGACTTGACGATACAGTGTAGGGTAAAAGGAGAGGTCTCGTTCATCTGTATCCACTAAAGAGAAAGAGTTTGTTGCTCTTGTGTTTGCACGATTCTTTTAGGATCCATTGCAATTGACAATGTGTGGATCGGTCACACAAATTGCTTGAATATATATATATATATACATGGATGGCTAGTAGAAAGTGATCATATAAAGCAGCATAAAATCAAGAGATTCCAACACTATTAAAGCTACGAGCAATGGGTTTTGGCAATTTCACTATAATATATACCAGCTTTAGAAGGGTAATAGTAAATATCTTTCAAGTGTCTTAGGTTTCTAAGCAATTATCCAAAATCTTAGACCAACATGAACGTTTCCAACTACAGAAAACATTATTGAATGCCTAGAATTTCCCAAAAGCTATCCAGAATTTGTTTCTTATTCCTTTTCCTTTTCATAGTGTTTTTGTTTTCTTATCAATTTTGAGTACAGTGGTCATCGAGGTCATTACTGCCACCAGTGACCCATAGATCATTTCCACTGTTTCAAAAATAACAATTTTTCAAGTTGATATTTTGTTATAGTGAAAATTTTTCTGCTGATTGATGCTTTCACTTTCCCGAAATACACATAATAAGGAAATATCTTCTATGAAACAAATGCAAACTCAAGACACGTGGATTTACACCTAAAACACCCAACCAAGAAAGCTACAACATCGACGCAGTACTCTCCTCCAGCACTTGACTGACGACAATTCATGGACAATATTAGATATCCACGTGCTTTTTCCTCTTCGAAAAGCAAAGTGAAAAGAAGATCACTGGTGATCAGAATACCACCCGATATCATCAAGGAGTTGATTCACCAGAGACCGCCGTGTTCTAGAGCCACCCGAACAACGGAACATAGAGCCCGAGTTGCATCCCGATTGCCCAAAAGCTATCAAGTGCTCAAATAACAAGTTTTCGCTTTCCAGCTTCACAAACCTATTTGTCGTCCAAAAGTGTGATAAACAATATAATCTCCATGATCACTTCAATTTTATCAACTAAAGATTGCTTCTTCATCTAAATTTAACTCAAATTAATCAATCAATACGGTGCATATCATAAATCAACACCATCCTCATCCTCTAATACAGCAAAGCAATTTTTTCCTAGTAAAACAATAAGGAATAGCACCATATTTCAAAACCTCCCAAATAAAATCACATAAAACAAAACAAAACACAACCCGTAAAAGAAAATCAATAGAAAAGGGGATAAAACATCTTTTCGCCAAATAACCCACATACATTGCTTAACAACGGGGAAAAAAGAAAAAAGCACCAAAATTATATTAAATTAAAAAAGCAAAGAGTAGTTACCTGTAAGAGACATCAGTTTGGTTCTGGTTCTGGTCCCGCTCTTGATTATGGTTCTGATTGTGGTTTTGGTCCTGATCCTGGTTCTGGGACATATTCACGCAGAAAGCTACTAATAGATTAATATGTTCAATCTCATTCACCAATCTGTATTCCCTGGTTAATGAGGCAGAAGAAGAAGAAGAAGAAGAAGAAGAAGAAGAAGAAGAAGAAGACAAAGTTCCTCTCTCTCTCTCTCTCTCTCTCTCCAGCTTTTTGTGTTTCCTTTTCGTTTTGGTTTTTAATTGGGTCTTAAAGAGAGAGAGAGAGAGAGAGAGAGAGAGAGAGGGAGAAAGGGAGGGAGATCAGTTGGAGAAGGAAGGTTCTTTACTGTGTGTGCTTGGAGAAAGAAGGACGAACGCACGCACGAGGAGTAACTGGTTGACTTTGTTTCACTTTCACTGCTTTTTTATAAAGTGGCCACTGTTTTCGTTTACAAATATAATTCAAAGTTATTCCGATCTTGTTAGGTTTCGGTACTTTTTTATCCGGGGATAATACATCTCTCCAAAATTGTTATTTTATCCTTTTATAATTTTCAAAAGCATTTAATTGCTAAAATCCAAAACATTATTAAAAGTGAATAAATTTATTATTAATCAATAATTTTTTACCAAAATTGTTGTAATTTAAGAGATAAATCATATTAGATTCCTGCATTTCCTAAAAGAATCCATAACACGCAATTTCATCAATCCAAATAATTGTTTTAATTACATAATATAATAATTTAAAAATTACAAAAATTAATATATATATATATATATAATTTCAGTCATCCCAAAACAAGTGAGTTATCGATTACCACTTGGACCGCCAACTATTCCCTTGCATTAGGATGGTCGGAACAGCCCCATGGAGGTGGGTGGAATGCAACCGAGTTTTATATGAGCTTAAGCCTAACTTTCATTTTAAAGAAAAAAAAAAAAAGAAATTAAGAACGAATGGTTGGTATAAAAGTTACTGTATCAATAGGACAACGAAGGTGCATATATACTTCAAAATTTTTGAACCGAGAAAGCACGCAGTATAGGCACCTTCAGTTCATTTCTGAGAGTAAGGAGAAGGCACATACCCTCTATCCCTATTCTGCCCTATTCATGCACTTTGTTTCAGAACGTCCATTTTTTTTTGTTTCCTATATTTTTGAAGCAGTTCTAAACCTATACAAACTCGATCACAACCCACTAAAAGGACATAGGTCATTCTTCTTTTTTTTTTTCACTTCCACTCCGGTAGTTGTAATAGGTTGAATAATGCACTTTTTTTTTTTTAGTGAGTCATGACCATCGGCTTTTATGATGGTTCCAACCCCGGGCTAGTCTTAAGGTAGGCAACACTAATTTTTTAGTTTTTTAAAGTTTTTATTTAATTTTTCATCATATATTTACTTTTTGCATATTATATCATATAATTTATTTAATATAAATATGTGAATCTATAAAATTATGCCACATATTATATACTAACAAAATAACTAACAAGATTGAAGAAGGGACTTATTTACGTATGGTTGTAAATGTTGAGAATTTGAATAGGGAAAATATATATATATATATATAGGTATAGGTCTCCAATAGAAAATAGCAAAAAATGTACTTATTCCTTAAAAATACTTCGAATATAAATAAGAGAAATAATAAACATTGAGAAAAGAAATTATGAAAATACATCAAGAATCATATGTTTGATAAGGATTTTACTCTTTGTCTTTACACTAGTTGAATAATAAAATTTAAAAAATATTATTGATTGCTTTCAAATTCTTAATGGACTTTACATACTTGATAAATAATTAAGAAAGTATTTTCTTAATTTATCCTTTATTCATATATTTCAGTTTTCTATATTTGTATGTTTCATATATATATATATATATATATATATATATTGCCAACTGTTACAAGTAACTTTTAAAGATGGAGTTAATCCATCCTACTTAAAAATTAATATTTATGTAATTAAACTACAATTACCGTGGCTGAATCTTTCATACTTGAATAAATCTAAAACTCGGACCGGCTGGGTTTTTAAAACATAAGTACGTCGGGGCTGAATTATCTATTGCTCAATAAAGTTTTGATTCTTTGGAGTGTTACACAAGGAAAAGTTAGAAAGCATTGACTATATTGAAGTATGCAGGAAAAAGTAAAATAAAATAAAATAGGACTCATTGGTTAACATGACTAAAATTAGAAAAGATGATGAATTAATTCAAATTCTAGAAGCATCGTTTTGATACCAGTGTTGTATGAATACTAAACTGTATACTTACAAAAAGATAATAGAAAATATTTTCATTTGAATGAATAAATTAAACTAGTAATTTGAAAGAAAAAAAGATTACGGGTTTATTTTCTTTAGATATGTTCGGTTGAAAAATCTTGTTTGTTGTAGACGAGGTAATTGAAAAAAAAAATTAAAAGGATATTGGGTAGATTTTGTAGGCAAGCAAAAAAAGCAAAAAACAAAACAAAAAGGATTTGGATTCTCTTCATCTACCCTTCTCTTAATTTCTTGCAATTTATAAATCAATTATTATGATTATTTAGATTTTTGAAATATCACATAATATCATCCTATTATTCGTAATCTTAACCGTTAATTACATATGATAACACCTCAATAAAATAAATACAGGAAAATTGAAAACAACAAAAGGAGATGATTTATTTCCAAACAAAAGGGTTGTAGACAAAGTAATTAGAAAAAATAAAAAGATATTCAAACGCTACTTTATCCTAAGGATGTAACTATTCCTAGAATCTTATAAAAAATTTATAAGATTTTAGTTTTTTTTAGAAACTAGGTTTCTAGAGTGTATAGATGACTATATATAAGTGGATTTTTATGCCATATTTAGCAAAATAAAGGGAAAAAAGGTGAAAAGTGGTTAGCTATAATTATGATTAGACTTACTAACTTACACCCAAGAAAAATATGAAAATCAAACATATTATCCGGTATAGAACTTTTGTGTAAAACATGCATAGTATATAAGTTTAAAGTAAATATTTTAATTAATATATTATTTAGTGGGTCGAGTTTTTAATTTTTTTTTTTTCTTATTCTCAAAATCCAACCCTACACTCTATAAAGTACTCTATAGAGCTTTTTTAGAGTAAGGCAGGTCAAATACCTTATGACAATTCGTCCTATTACATCTTTGTTTTGTCCATATCTAATGTTTCTTCTTGTTTTTACATTAAATGTTCTAATGCCAGATATCTTTTCTTGTGTTTGGAAATATTCACAAAATGAAATGGAATGACATGACATTAAATACCCAAATAGCATTATTAATTAAAAATGCTTTTAATTATCGTATGTCATAATTTATCTAAAGGTTAAATAAGTAATTTTAATTAATACTAATTAACAGAGGAAACATAATTGTAATTTCATCTTCTCAAAGTCAAAATCACATTCCTCCTTAGACCTTAGAGTTTTGCAATTCTACCTTCTAAATATACTTTTAAATATAAGAAAAAAAAATAGAATCCAGAACAATGATTTCATTTCGATTTATTCCCATATACTAAATGTGACATAATGATATATATGATTAAAAGGAGTTAAAAGGATCCCTAGGAGTTAGAGAAATGTTTTTCCTTCGCTTTAGAAAAAACTGAATAAATATGAAGCATATAGATTTAATTTGTATCATACATTTTATCTGTAGTTTCCAACAGTGATACACTTTAGATTTTCGAAAAAAAAGAAAAATATATAGAGAGAATAATAATCATATATATCTTTTTGCTGGAACAAATTATATCCTTCGCAATTTCGAATAATTTATTGAATAAAAGTTTAACAGCTACTTGATAATTAACTCATGATTATAGGATCTGCGGAAAGTGGGAGCATATCTTATTTTTGTTATTTGTAATAGATAACAGATATATTATTTCTTCGATCATATTCCATTGAGTTATTTATTTAGTTAACTCGGCACATCTAATAGTGATGTTAAGGTGTCACGATTAATATAATATAAAACAGTATATATTTATCACTGTTTTAAATATTACGTCAGTTCTATTATCTAATAGTATAAAATAAAAAATGAATTGTAGTTTTATATGATTATTACTTGTTGTCAACTATTTATATAGATTAAGTACTTTTGAATTCACATTATTATTGAATAAGCGGATGAGATCCTTTATTTAATATTGTATGTATGTTCCTTACTAACCTTCTTTAAAATTATCAACTAAAGTAATTCATTGAGCATTCAGAACAAAGAAGGTGCTAGATGACATAATTAGCTGAAATATATAAATACATTTAACTTCAACCTTATAAAATATTATCTAGCCATATACGAAAATAATTTATTTGTGAACCTCATTTTACAAATTGAATTGCTCGTGAATAAACATCTATTAGGAAACGGAAAAAGTCTTTTTTAATTAATTTCGTATAAACATTCCTTATTATGATTTTTTTTTTAATTTTAACCTATTATGCAAACTTATTTATTGAACATTCAACAAAAAGAAAATATTAAAATTTTGTTTGTAAAAATGGTAAATTGCATAGACCACTATTAAAAATTTTGAGGAAAATACAAATAACCACCTAAGTTTTGATTTAAAAGCAGATTAACTTTCTAAACTTTTAAAATGTACCTTAAGTTGGTTAATAGCCTCTTCATAAATTAAAAATATTTACACCTTATGATTTCGAGTCAATTCAATAATCCTAAGATTCAAACCCTTAAATTTAGGGTGTCAAGCTATATTATCCGTTTTATGTCAAACTTCACAGTAAAATTAGAAAAATTAGATGAAATAATTTAAATAAAGTCAATTTCTCAAAATAAGTTATATAAAAATATTAATTTATTAATAAAGTCAATAATCGTAAAATTCAAGCTTTTAGATATAGTGAGATATTAAAAATAAGTTAATTAACTTTCGAAAATAATAAATAAAGTTGAATTATACATAATATACACGTCTTTACATGTGATATACATTATATGTACTAAATATATATATAATAATAATAAATTATTAAAATTTGGTAAAATAATGTAAAATAATAGAAAATTAATTAAAAAAGTAGATGGATGAGTCACCAAATGATGTGTCAACTTAATATTAATTAGAATTGACAAGTCAACACTTGATCGATGAAGAGATGGCATATGTCATTTAGAAAAATGGAAAATTAACATGTATCATACTCATGTCTAAATTTTATTTAATTATACAAAGTTCAAAAAATATAAATAGGTGCCAAACCCTCATTTACAACATTTTAGCACTTTGAAAATACAATAATATAATTTAGAAAAATTAAAAAAAAAGAAGAAAATAGTAGGAAAATATGGTGAATTATGATTCAGAAAAAAAAATTCAAAAAAAATAAAAGAAAATAGTGAGAAAATATGGTGAATTATAGTTCCTAAAGCTATAGGCAACCTGACAAAGAGCTTTTCAAGACTTAAAGTTGAGAGAAAGTCGGCCAACATAGGGGGGGCGGGGGCGTGATCGAAGGTTGCCTTAGTGAGTCAAATTTTAATGCCTGATTTTCATTAATTTACTAAAAATATCAAATTAGCTCATAAAATTATGAAATTTGGTTTTCTTAGGTTATTTTACATGTACTTTCATGTGGTAATTTTATTTTCTAAAAATAACATTTATTTGGGGTACTTGCTTAAGAACATGCTATATTTAGACAAATTTTAAATAAATTTTTCAAAATATTAAATAATATTATTTCGGCCAAAACATTTTTTTATAACACACTTATATGAATTATTAAATTTCAGTAACAAAAATTTTTTAAATCTCAGTGTTTACTATTTTTATACTTATTTTGAATAAAACTACTAATTTTACCGAATTATTGAAATAATTAATTTTTGATAAAATTAATGAATGACTCCTACATGTTTAGACTTCTAGATGTTTATAATGATATTTGGAATATTTAAGACATAAATTTGTTTATTTTCCCTAATTTTTCGTAATTTCGAGCTAAAACCATTATTTTTATAAAAATTGATAATAACTAGTTTAATATAATTGATGATCAATAATTGAATTATATATTTTTTTGAGTCTATAGGATTTTTTTTAAATTAATCAGGCTTGTATGCTCTTTATTATGTATTTTCCTACTATAAGCTTATATATTGGCTTAATATATAATATAATAATTAGTACTAGTAAAATACTTATCAAATTCAAATAAAATGAACACATTGGGATATATTAAGGGTTACTAGATAAGTTTGGAAAGTGTGATTTTTAGGGTTTATAGTTCAATACTAAAGCTTATTCGAGTCAATTATGAAATTAGGATAGCATACAGTCGAATCGTAATGAGAAAATAGTATTTTTAGACTTTTGAAAATATTGATAGACTTGATTCTTAAGATATCTTAATAATACTTAAAATAACGATCGTGACAATATAAATTTTACTAAAATCGAATAAGAAATGAGTAAGATATAGTTACATGAAGTTTAAAGGCATGGTAGGGAAATTTATGAGAATTTAGATTCGACAGATACTTAACTTAGAAGGTATGTTTATATTTTCATAAATGTAATAAGTAAGAAAGGATCACGTAGAAGAGTTTAGGATTTTAGGCCATTGCTAAGCTTAAATAAGTGAATCTAACCCATATTTGGAGTAGATATATTGCTACTTATAACACTACGTGCTGTTTGATTCTGTGTTGATTGAATACAGATATATCTTGGGTGAACTGATATGCTAATATGGTGAATGCTGATGTGGTGATTATAAATGACAGTAATTGTATGTTGGTTGAATTGTTATGTTGCTACGTTGGGTGATGAATTGTGTTTACGAATGATTGTGCTGACCAGGAAAATTGAGTGATTGCTAACTTAATCTTCTGGGTGTTCACCTAAGTGAATCCTAAGTAAGATATTAAAATTCCACTATAGAGAGTTTGATAACTAGAATCAAATAACTAGGTTGAATAAAACTTAAAGATTAATTGTGCTAATTGATATTCTTGAGTTGTTATTACATATCATGGCACTGCACAGCACAAAAAGGGACCTACAGGTCAAAACTTTCAAAATGAGGCTTCCAAATAATCATGAAAAGAATATGGCCTTATGAACTCAGTTTTTAAAAGCGTATAGAGTATATCGCCCGAGCATTGTAATTATTTTGACAGTTAGATTTGGTATACTACAGTATGTAGTCTAATTTGGTAATGTTACCACTTTGATTTGGTAGACTACATTATGCAGTCTAATTTTGTAAAGCAAAGTTGGAGGTCTTACTCCCAGACAGCTCCTTGTTACTCTTTTTAAAATGATAGACTACAATATGTAGTCCAATTTAGTTGGGGGGGGGGGGGGGGGGGTCCTACTCCTAAGTAGCTCCTTATTTCTCATAAGTTCTTAGACGTTATATCCAAATGCTCGGCTATATCGACTAACCGGAAAAAAATTGAAGGGCTTAAGATATCAATACCGATGCATGCCACGTGCATGAGCATAGCATGCTATATTGCTAGCAATAAATGCCTGGTTGGGCAAATATATATGTGAAGTTGAACCTGCGGGTTATGATTGAAATGACGTAGTTGTGATATGCAATATTGTCTATCATACTGTCTATATTACATTATTTGTTATCCATTCTCACTCGACTTTAGTCGCTGAAAAGATAAAATGTTTTATCCTTAGGTTAAT
The DNA here is from genome assembly GCA_024138005.1 of Lumnitzera racemosa. Taxonomy (NCBI): domain Eukaryota; kingdom Viridiplantae; phylum Streptophyta; class Magnoliopsida; order Myrtales; family Combretaceae; genus Lumnitzera; species Lumnitzera racemosa. The sequence goes on from JAMXBC010000003.1 coordinate 74,809,936, forward strand.
TGCAATGTAGAAGGCCCAACACTAAGGGAGATATCTATATTGAGAGCGTGAGTCGGAGTCAGCGACTTTTGTATGAAATCTATACTAAGTCAAGAATCCTATTATTGTGAAGATGATAAAGGAAAAAGCCAATTCATGTTTTGATGTAAATATTATATTATACACATAAGTTATAACAGAATATTTAATTGAACTCTGATGTAGCAACCCTTTTATCATGTAAGTAATGTTGTCTTTTGATGAATAAACAGGTTGAGTTAAGTTTTCAAGAAGTATTCATGTGTAATGGTGCATTTGATGCTAAGTCGGGATGTGACAAAATAATACCTCTAAACTTTTATTTTTATATTGAAGCACCCCCAATACTTATTATAATGTCCTTTCGGACCTCTAAACTTTAACCATAGCATGAGTTTTTTTTAACTAAAAAAGGAAATATTTTTTATACTGTTAATTTATCAAAGTTTTAGGATTTTTAAAATATATTTTGAATGTTTAGAGAGTCAATTCACACATAATTGAAGGTTTATGAGGATTATTTGCAATTCCCCCAAAACTTTGAAAATTGTGCAAACCTGCGTCTTTTTTAAAATTAAGCACTTACCATGCATGAATCAAGCATGTAGCCAGTTTTAGTCTATCATTTGTGAAATATACTTATTTATATGCCTACATAGCAATTTTTCGATTAATTTAATTAAACTTATCCATGTATTTAAATTAACATAAATTTTTTAGTTAATCTTTTAAGAAAAGTATACTTTTATTCCTTAATGTTTACCTACTTTTCCAATCAAGTCAAACTTTATCTTTTTTTCTTTTTTTTTATTGAAGTCCTCAACAATTTCAAAATCTTACAAAAATTGTATTTCTATCAAATTTATTAGGCATGACATGTATCAATTTCAAAATGATGTATAATAATTGATTTAACAAAATTAAAACATTAAATATATTTATTTACATAATATAGTAAAAAATTAAATTAAATTAAGTTAATAAAATAACATAAATAAAGATAAAAAAGATAAAAAAAAATCCAATGTGAGAAAAGGGGTGGAAAGAATTGTATCTTTCCCTATCCATTTCAATAAACTACCTTTAAGGCCTGTCAAAAGCTAAAGCATGCTCAAATTGGATAGAAAGTTTAATATATTTGATAAAAGTCTCATTATTTTAAGGTTTGGAAAAACGTTGAAAAGAAAAAAAAAAGTTTTAGACTTGAATAGAATAGTAAATAATCATTGAGGACTAAAAGTTTACTTTTTCCTAATTATTTTGGCTTTAGTTAATTTAATTAATTAAATTTATGAATAAATTGTCATAATGTCTAAATAAGCTTATTTTATAGATAATAACCTAATTAATGAATAAAAGAGGAAAGGCTGCTGCTCTTGTTTTAAGCAATGTTTTCATAATTGTATTGAAAGGTTAACCCAAGAGTAAGAAAGAGTTAAGAGTCAAAGAATTGATAGGGATTAAATTAAAATCGAACCAAGGTTAACAAAAAAATTATAATATAATTTATTTTTATTTATAAAATAGTAAAAATTACTTATATCCTTGAGAGTTGAAAATTAAAATTTTTTTACAATTATTTTCTTTAATTTACTTTTTTCTTTTTTCTTTTTCTTTGCAAATTGGTATATGTTTTAAAAAATATAAGAGAAAATAATATAGTTTGATCTAAATAAATCCAATGGGTTTTTATAGGAACTGAGTTAAATTAATTGGGTTAATTAGGTTAAACCAGAAGGGTCAAAGTAATGAATTGAATTGGTTTTATAAAGGTGTCAAGTCTAATTGGTTGGTTGGATTGAACGAGTCAACTTGTCGGTTTTAAGGCCATTTAGTACGGCCTTTTAAAAAGGGTGGGGCTTAAACAATTTTCAATTTTTTTAAGGATTGTTCATGCAATTCTTCCAACATAAAAAAATCTATAACGAGTGTCTATTTACAATATTGTGGAAAAAGATAAAAAAGGAAAGATACAAAGATTCACATCTACGAAAATACATGAGGTCTGTTAGTACAATAAAAACAAAAATAAATAAAACAAAACAACTTATATTTCAACTACACCATAGAGATCTTTTTTCTAAAAGTTGATTCAAGAAAAGCGGTCTTTAGCTCCATCGACGAAATATTGTACAAATCCCACGACAGAGACCCAATCCATTTCTTAGAATTTTCTATACAAGTGCTTGGATATATTAAATAGCAAAACATATGCAAACTGTAATTATATTTCCGGTGCAACCAATCACTTCCTCAAATTTTCGCAACCGTATGGTCATTGAAGATTATCATTTTCCATAATTAATCCGTCTTTCTTACATGTATTTTTACATGATAATTTGATATGATGATTATGAGATTATGGATAAGGAATATTATTGATGAGAATTATGATGTAAAATCAATGGAAAATGCACCATCGCCATAAATATATGCAACATTAATATTCTTCACAATTTAACTAAAAGATATGAAAATTTCTTATATGGAAATTATAGCTAATTAATAATAATAGCTAATTGATAATAATAGCTTAATTATACGAACAATTAATCCATATAGAAAGCTTATCATAAGTCGCTCTCATAAGTGTATTTTTCATTTAATTTATCTAATTACGAGATGAGCGATAATTTCTTGTATATGAGAGATAAAAAGCGATACAATATCTTCAAAGTGTAAATTGTGATTTGTAAGCAAATAGAAATAAAAGATTATTCACATAAAATTACTATCAACATTTAAGGAATGTATAAATACTAGAAAAAATAAATCATATTATAATATATAGTAACGTAAACTCTTTCCTTTTTATATTCCATGTTTTTATTTTATTATTAATATATTTCCATAATTTGTTTTGTCAAACCACAATGTTCTTCTATTCTTTTTTTTCTCCCATTATTTACCATTATCCATTAATATAAATAAGTCCATATACTCTCTATTTCTCTTCCATCTTTTTTCCTTTCATAGTCAACCCTTTCCTCAGTCTTATCGTATGGTAGATCTTTCATCTATACTAATATTCCTCATAGAGTATTACTCGGTGCTAAACAAAATGAATAAAGGATCTAATAATTGCATTTAATTTAATTAAGCAAAATTTATATGCAATATACCTAGCTAAGAAAGATAATTCATGACCCAACATGCATGCATAGATCTAATATAAATGTCATGTAATTGTAGGTGTTTGTAAGATAGACCACTATGCATTTTTTATATTTCCATTATTTTGTGTAGTTAATCAGTTTATGTTTTTGTAACATATAGTGAACTTTGTGATGAAAAAGATAATTATATACTATTTATGGCTATATGAAATTTAATGTTACTATCTCCATTTCTAATGGTAGCAAAATTTAATCTATAATATTTTTTATTTTTCTTTTCTATTAATTTATTTTATGTAATTGTTATTTCATATTTTTAAATCTTCTTTATTTTTTTCCCGTATCGTTTTAGATTGTGGATTAATTCTCTATCAATTAGTTTTGTTTATGAAGTTGAAAGACATTATGTTTATTGACTTAGGAATAAATATCCTTTATTCCTATTATCCAACATCATTATTTTTGCTTCTCGTCTTAAATTAATAGGAAATTTATTTTAGAAGAATGTTCGAAAGGATATCTTTAAGACCAAAACTTTCTACTTTTAACATCATCATTTTATGCAAGCGATTTATCCAAGAGAAGAGGAATTAGAAGATTCTATGGACATATAGAGAGACAAACATAATGACGCATGAGTTAGCAAGTTGCATATGGAACAATAAGGAGGAGGAGCACTATTTTGAACACTGTCTATTTCTTCTTTTAGTGTGTTTAGTAATAAATTAAAGATAAGAACCTTAGGTGGAAAACCCTCTATATTCTATCTTAGAGTTTAGTAGGAGTTTAATAGTTTTATGTCTGGTTTGAACTTGGGTAGCTTGAAAGTTATAAGCGTGATAATGTTGTCAACTACATAACTTGAGAGCTGTTTTTTGGTTTTTATTATTATTTTTTTTTATGATTGTGTACTATTGCTTTCTTTTATTCAACAACATGATGAAGTAGTTTAAAAAATGAAATTGAACTTAACTTACAAAGTCTTTTATTTGAACACCAATTGATACAAATCTCTTACTTTCAAGATTTCATTTTCTACATCTACCATGTAAAATTGCCATTAAGTTTTCAATTTTATAATTTCAATTATTAGTTATTCCCTTCAATTCAATATGTCAAACTCTATTGATTTTTAATACATTCAATATATCCATTTTGTTTTTGCTTAACTTAGGAGACTTCTATCAAGTTTATAAAATGCATAATAGATTTTTGTTTAGCACTTGTTAACTTTTTCGTTTTAAGTTATTTCCTTCCTTTTTTGGATTGCTTTTAAGTTAATAGTATCACTAAGACCTATAAATTCATTTAAGAAAGATTTCTCTCTATAAATTTTCAAACATTTACATTGCAGCTTTAATGAACAATGCAACAAATTTTACCATATTATAATAGTTTTCATATTCTGTGATGTCAATAATACATTTTTAATTGATTACATCTTATAGAAAACAATTTACCAAATTCTTAATTTATTCTTCTCTATTTTGATCGGGTTGTTTTTATTTGACTTTAATTTTTTACAACTCATCCAATTAAGCATACATTTGAATTTTGATTAAAAACATAATAATATTTAATATCTTCAAAGTATAAATTATGATTACTAAGCAAATACAGATAGAATAACATTGTTTATATAAAACTACTATCAAAATTTAAGGAATATAAAATTGCTAAAAAATAACTATTAGTATTTTTATGAGTTTTGTTATAGCATGATACTAATAATGCATTTTTAAATGATTACATCTTTTAGAAAACAATTTTTCCAAATTCTTGATTTATGCTTGTCCTTTTCCATCAAAATTGTTTGATCTTTTGACTTCAACTTTCCTCACCTTATTCAATCGAGAATACATTTGAAATTTAATAAAAATGATACTGTTTAAGTGATTCAAAAATAACATTATGTTGTATCATCATGTCTATAAAAAAGAATATAATAACAATTAACCTACATTAAATGGTTTTCATGTACATTAATCTAATAATTTAAATTTATTGACAATTCAGGAGCATAAAATATATAAATAACTACATATTAGATGATTTTTAATTATTACAGTGATCCATTGAGAAATTCACCTCTTAAAATTACAACATCTCAAATTATAAGTATATCTTGATTATAGTAGTCAATTTTTGCCTTAGGCCCTCTAAGGATAAGCTCCATCTAACCCATCAAAGCAAAAGAGGAAGAAAGGAATGTATCGAATAGATATGATAAGGAAATCATAAGTAAAGATTTTCCCTTCTCAAATCTAAGGTACACAAGACCTTTAGTATATTACTTGCCCTATCTATATACACCTATCTCTCCCACAAGGTACCTCTAAATCCCCTCCAAGGGGACTATAAGATTTAGTCACTATCCCCTATTATTTTCTATTGCTTGTTTATTGTCAACCACCTTACAAATTTGACATTAAAAGGTCATACGCTAGAGGTATCTCAATAGCCTACATTTGCTCCTTTTACAAACCTAACCTAACTCTAACTAGCTAAATGCATGCCCTGTTTCCCCAATCGAGAATTCATAATCAATAATTGGTGTTACCTTTTATAGCACAAATACGAATCTATGACCAAAACTTGCATGCATAGCTAATCACCTCTCCCTCTAACCAACCTGCAACCAATCTTCCTCAAAATCATGTACACGAGTACCAAGAACACTATCTAAGGGGCTAACCTCAAATTGACAACATATTCACTCACCTTGAGTGACAGATGGTTGCCATCATATAAGAAAATCAATAACTTAGGGAAGAGACAGTTGTTATTTGATAACTAGTTGAAAATAACCCTCTATTGCCACAAGATAATGATCATTAAGCCCATAGTTCCTCTAAACTTACGAATGCTCCAACCCTAAGCAACAAGAAGAGCAATCGAACCCCTGTTAAGTAGTCTCAATTATCGCCCTTAAGGAGACCATTAGAAGAAACACCCCCTCAATCAACTAGATCTCATGATTAAAAGCCTTACCTATATCAAAGGGTCCAAGTAGAGCAACCCTTAAGATGCTTATACAATTTAAGCAATCCCCCTTTATCCATGTAATCAGGCCTACCCACCTAATTATGGAGGCCACAGCAAGAACTATATGATGGGATTACTAATCCCACTGCTTATCCTACTAATATGATCCTTAGCATTTTCAATGCCATCGTACATAAGGCCTTTCATGGCAGGTTTACAAAGGCAATACAAACCTGCTCCTGAGGCCTTTAGCTGAACTCAATCTCTATCTACAACAAAATCACGAAAGTATTTCTTTTAACACTTATTAAGTAGAAAGCAACCTAAGAAAGATAGCGTGCCCTTACGATAATTCGTTAGTGATATAACAAAACTCTCTGAGAATACAGGACAAGATTTGTTGCTACCATGATTGAGATTCCAAATCTCAACATAAACATAGCACTTAAGCCGCTATCATGGGCATAAAAGACTAATATCAGTTTTTCTACTCCATCACAAAGAGAAAACTAAAAGATTTTGCTAGCCCTAAGCCTGAGCAACAAAGTACAATAGGCAAAAGGACAATATCCTAACTTAAAAACAACCCACTGATAAACAAAAAGATAAGAGGGACTAACGACCCACTATGAATTGAATCAAACCTCCATCATTAATAGTAAGCTAACTTATCTTAATGAGCATAACATACCCATAAAGAAAGGCCATATTCCACTCTACAAGGAGTATCATCATCTCCTCCAACCATATGATCATATCCTTATAGAGATACGAGTCCATGACATTTTTGCTTAACTTGAGAAACTTGTAATAACCTAATATGCCACCACTCCAACAAATACTATGCTTTCCACACAAACAAGAGCTAAACTTCTATTGGTTGTAAATTCTTTAGAAGAAGCCATTAGATGAGGCTATCTCCATAAATATGTCTATTTCCACCAACCTCCAAAAGGAAGCTAAACCAAAGACAAAGCAATCTCAAGAACAACACTTCTAATTTGGCATATCATTAACTGAGCTACCAATCAGTTCCGAAAAGACTATAAAAAAAAATTCTTAAGATAGTCTCAACACTATATCTACTATCCTATTATCAATAATAACATTTCAATTGGCTATCTTAGCAAAAACCTACTCTTTATATGATTGCTTTTTTAGAAACCAATGAGTAAATCATGACCAAAATTACTACGATTTAAACACTTAGTTTAGTCATCATTAGTAACTCACAAGACTAACCTTCTAAGAGTTTTCCAGCCCTAGCCTGATTGCCCCTTTAGAAACTTACAAGCACTCTCAACCTCTACGTTATTATAAGGCAACAAAGGTGGCTTATGCCTTATAATCGAAGTCCTGACCTTTGTACAAATAAAATCCCTTGCTTTTCAACAAAAACTTCAACTTCTACTTTTTCACAAAGAAATAGAGGTAGAATATACCTAATAATGGGAAGAACAAGCTAAAGATCAACCTTCCTACAAGCCATATCCTTCGCTTTTTTAGTGGCACCACTTATACCTGATCATAGAGAATAAAGGTGGTATATCCATTATAACTAGCAAACACGGCTGATAAGAGTTAATTTGGACACATTTATCGTAGTTATTTTTAAAGAATTTGATACTTAATTGAGTCAAATTTTGATTTTAAGGTTTGAACACATTCTCGGATTAAAAACGAAGAAAAGAAATAAAGTTTCACTCAATTCGCAACTTAAACAAAGAAGTTATGGAGTCAAACATGACCAAGCTGATATGATCATGTCCAGTTAAGAGACATAATAGATGGGGATAAGACAGTAGGTCACAAAAAGTTATATGACCAAGGATACGATCGTATCCTAAGTCATCTCCATTCAAGAGAAGAAAAGGCCCAATTTGTACAAAAAGTTATACAACCTAAGGATATGACTGTATCCTAGGTCATGTCCAACTAAGAGCGAATTGTGCACTTAAGAAATAGAAAGTGACATGATTATGGGACATAACACATGTCCCAGGTCATGTTAAATGCTGCCAAATGCATCTTTGCTTTCTAATATAAAAGTGGATTTAAGGGTTTTCAAGGAGGCTTTTTGACATCGAAGAGAAGAAACTCAAAGGGCAAAAAGAGAACCAAGAGGAAGAAGCATCATCAAAACTTCAAGATTGGGAGGATTCAACACAATCAAAAAGGGGTTTAATGGATTTTATCCTATTTTTGCTACAATTTTCTTTCTTTATCATTATATTAGTTTGAACTCTTGTGTCTAGGCTTTTAAAACCTAGGGTTTTCATGCAATTAGTGAATTGATTATTAAATTTCAATAAAGTTTGTAGCTTCTTGATTCAGTTGTGCATTTTTCAATGTTAATTGATATTTCTAGGGTATCAATACTTGATATTATGCATTGAGAAATTTTTTATATAATTAAATCTTGATATTATACATTTCTAGAGATAAGGTACATAATTCTTCTGGAAATTTATTACCTTTTTGTAAGAATTCATTATCCATTAATGCAATCCTAAAATATGCTATTAGTGAAGAGATTCCAATGGGTATTTTAGGGTTAGAGTTAATATACTTGAGAAAGATATTAGCTTTACTTGAAGATCTCCTAATCAAAGAAACTAGAGATAAAATTGAATGAATTTTATGAGATCACATGATGAGCTCTAGGGAAATTAAGTCTAATGCATCTCTGGGGTCGAACACACAGAGAAGCATAATAACAAAGCAAACCAAAAACAAACAGGAAAAAGGTTAGCAAAGTCCGAGCAACTACTGAATGGATATGACGTACTACTCAATCCTACTTGGCCTACAATCCCCGGATATGACACACTAGCCCGAACTGAAGGGTCACTCGCCACTACTCCTTACTAAAAAAAATAGATAAGAATGGAATGATAATAAGAACACTAAGGTTGGTCAACATGAGTAATTCTGTATTGATTAGTTGATTGTCCACATATAAGAAAGTGGGGGTTTATATACCCATCCATTAAGGTTACTTTACATGTATGAAAAGACTAAAAAGTATTCTACAATTAAGTTACATATTAAAAAGGGTAAAAGAGATAAAGAATATTCAGTATGGAAAAGAAATAATCATTCTAGAATATTGTGTCAAAAGATATGTGTCACTTAATGGCTAGAAGAGAGAAATATAATATAAGGTAGGTGAAAGCATAATAACATTTGCAGTTAGCTAAATTGGAGTCAAACGCCTATGGTCGATTAGGGAGCTCAACTCGACTAATGTTAGGCTATCTTCTGGAATAAGACGTCGCTATTGGGTAGGAGCCTATCTAACACATGTGAGGATATGATAGTTAAGTCGACAGGAGATTAGTTTGGCATAAGGATCCCTGTCTTGACTTTAGTTTCAAGCTAGTATTCTCTACACAAGTCCTTGGATTCCTTTAACTCTACTACAAGTGATTAATCTAAGGGCTTGATTCCTATCATCTGCCTAGAGGTTGGAAAGACTTGCCCTCAAATCTGGAGAGCTATCTACTTCTTCTTCTAGGCCACTCTTCTTCTGCTGGTTGGTGAGGGATCAAATCAAACACATTGAAGGTGGAATAAACACCATAGTCATCAGGTAACTCGATCTAGTAAGCATTACGGTTGATCTTCTTTAGGATTTTGAACAGCCCATCAACTCGAGGAAATATTTTATTCTGTTTCAAGTGTGGGAATTGTTCTCGGCCGAGGTATATCCATACCAAGTCTCCTGAGTGGAAGGAAACAATTCAACGACCTCAACTACCAATTTTGTTCTATCTCTAATTGAATTTGGCAATCTTCTTAGTTACAAACTGTTATAGTTCATGAAATTCTTGGGTTTGGTCAACTCCAAATCGACTCTCTTCAATAGTTGTTGGAACACCAATCATATTTAAGAGAATAGTAGGGTTAAGGCCATAAACGACCTCAAATGGGGTCTTCCCAGTAGTACTATGGACAGTTCAGTTGTATGCAAACTCCACAACTAGTAGATACAAATCCTAATCCCTCAAGTTCTTTCCTACGACAGCTTTGAGCAGATTGCCTAGCATCCTATTTACCACATCAGTCTAGTCATTAGTCTAAGGGTGGCTACTGGAGCTAAATACAAGTTTACTTCCAAGTCTTCTCTAAAGAGTCTTCCAAAAATAATTCAAAAATTTTGTGTCCCAATCTGAGACAATAGTCTTCAGTACCCCATGTAGTCGGACAACCTCTTGTAAAAACAAATCAGCAATATATAAGGCATTATTAGTCTAAAGGCACGGAATGAAGTGCGTCATCTTGTTGAAGTGATCCACTACAACAAAGATAGGATCTTTGCCTCTAGATGTCTAGGGCAATACTAAGACAAAGTCCACGCTGAGGTCGGCCTAAGGTAAGGTTGGTGTTGGTAGCGATATGTATTCTCCATGGAGTTCTCTCTTCCCTTTAGCTCGCTTGCACACTCTACAACTACTAACTACCTTATGGAAATCCTTAGCCAACCTTGGCCAGTAAAAGTTCTCTCTCAACAGATTGGCTGTCTTGCTTTCCCCAAAGTGACCTGATGATCTGCCGCTATGAGCTTCCCTAATCAATAATTCATGCGTAGAACAGTTTAGTATGCACAGCCTTCGATCTTTGAACAGATAGCCTTCCTTAAGATAATATCCTTTAATAGCAATTCCATCCCTATAATATTCTAGGATAGGGGCAAAATGAGGATCATGCGCATGCTACTCTGTAATGAGTGGGAATCCCAATAATTTGGTTTGAAAAGTGGTCAACAAGGTTTGTCGTCATGACAAAGCATCAAGACTACATTTGCACTTCTCGTCTTGTGCCGAATTATGTACGAGAACCCTTTAATAAACTTCAACCACTTGGCTTTCCTCTTCAAAAGGTTATTTTAACTTTCTAGATGCTTTAGAGACTCATAGTCTATATAAATAACAAACTCTCATGGTAGCAAATAATGTTACTAAACAATAAGGGCTCGATAAAGAGAGTACAACTCTTTTTCATATACAGAATAGTTCAAAGTAAGACCACTAAGCTTCTTGCTAAGGTAGGCGACAGGTCATCATCCTACATTACGATAATGCCAATTCCCACTCCTAATGTATTCCAATTTGAAGGATTTGTCAAAATTTGGTAGTGAAAGGATAGGCGCTGAGGTGAGTTTCTCCTTAATTTCCCTAAAGCTTTGCTCAGCTTAATCGTTCCACCTGAACCCTTCATTCTTCTTTTTTAGCTCAATCAAGGGAGGTAGCTATGGTACTGAAGTTTTTGATAAATCGTCTGTCGAAAGATGCTAGGCCATGAAAGTTTCAAACCTTAGTAACATTCTTTGGCGTTGACTACTCAAAAACAACTTGGATTTTCTCCACATTTGCCCAAAGTCCTTCCCCTGACACCACAAACCCTAGAAAAATTACCTATTTTAGGCAAAACATACACTTCTTCACATTCCCATACAACTTCTCAGTTCGCAAAATGTTAAATACTTGGCGAAGACATTGAACATAGCCATTTAGGTTGGCACCGTATACTAATATGTCGTCAAAATACACGACTACACATCTTCCAATTAAAGGGCGCATTATATGGCTCATCAACCTCATGAATATGCTCAGCGCATTAGTAAGCTCGAATGATACAACCAACCATTTGTAAAGTCCATGCCTGGTCTTAAAGGGAATCTTCCATTCATCGCCTGGCCTCATACAAATTTGGTGGCATCTACTTTGCAAATCAATAGTTGAAAATATCTTGGCACCATGAAGCTTAGTTAACATGTCAACAAGTCTCAGTATTGAGTATCTGTACTTGACAGTAATTCAGTTGATTGTTCGGTAGTTGATGCACATGCACCGTGAACAATACTTCTTAGGGACGAGTAGAGCTGGTACAATACAAGGGCTCATGCTCTCCCTCATATATCCTTGACTTATGAGTTGTCTACCTGTCTTTTCAACTCGACAGTCTACTCAAGGTTCATTCTATATGTAGGGTGGCGCCTGGTTACAAATCAACACAGTAGCCAATGCCTTACACTAAAGATAGTTCTTTAAGGAACAAATTGAAAAACTCATTAACAAGCTTTAGATTTCATCAAGGATATCCTCCAAATCTCTCATTTCCAACAATCTTCCAATTAACAAGAACATAGACTCCTCATCCTTTTCAGCAATGTAGAACTCTCTTCAACTCATCACTAAGGCATTCTTCTTACTAGCTCAAGTAAGCTGATTATAGGTTTCATTTACTTGGGATAGGGTCAAGGGTTGCAGTACAATCTTCTTTCCATCCTTAACAAAGTCATTGGTGTTCTTATACCCGTTATGAATAACATGTCAGTCAAACAACCAAGGTCATCTAAGTAACAGATGTGAAGCTCCCATGGGAACGACATCGTACATTACTTTGTCCCTATATATACTCTCAATACTGAACGGTACAATCACTTGTTCAGTTTCATGCAAAGCACCCTTATCATGAAGCCAATGCAACTTATAAGGTCGAGGATGCCTTGAGGTTGGCAGACCCAACCTTTACACAAAGGACTATGCAACGACTTTAGTATAACTTCCCCCATCGACAATGATCATGCACAATTGGCCTTTAACGGTACACTTGGTATAGAATAGATTCTCACTCTGGTCCTCCTCAAAGTTCGGCAAGGAACTCAGTACTCATGTTGCAAACCATAACCAAGAACAGATAAGGCCAGTCGCTAGATAGGTACAAGCTTGTAGAAATCTCGAAAATGGATTAATGGGGAAAAGTGAGAAAGGGTAAAAATGAAGAATGAAACATTAAGCAAAACCCACAAACAGCTCTAGAGGACATGACGCATCAATGGAACTTCCGAAAACTCACGGCACAATTCGATATGATACACGAATTAATCTGATAAGGTTACTCACCACCAAACCTTACTTAAGGAAAAGGATAAGAGTGATGCCAAGGGTAAACAAACAGTGTTTATGCAAGGAAGAAAAAGTACTCGAAGATTGTATTAAGAATTATTATTCTAATCTCCGTTACAAGTATAAGGATATTTATACCCATAAGTTAGGACAACTTGCCTAAAAAAGGGAAAGACAAAGAGGGAATTTCCTAAGGAAGTAATATACAAGATATAAAAAGGTAAAAATGAATATACAAGAAAAACAATCATTAGTGCAACAAATTCTACACATAATATTGTATACGTGGCAATGCTACATTAGCGAGTTATTAGAAGATGCGAACAAAAAAGTACAGACAGATGGCTTATCCGAGCAGAGATGTCTTAATCAGTCCGGACTCCCTCTTTTGACTTCTCGGCAAGGAAAATGTCGAGTAATTGGTTGGCTCAGCACTAGAGAGTAATCATCAACTCAGTATACTATAAAAAAATTGCTGGTCATACGACATAGCATGAAAGGTGAATCAATAAAGAAGTACTCAACCTCAATGGGGGTTGGTTGGAACATAAGGATTTGTCATATAAGCCCCTCTAGTCCTCGGGTTCGGCTATGGGTCAAAGGTCCAGTTGCTTAATTCCCATCGTTCCCTCCGAGATGTTTTAAATTTGGGATAAAATCCAAATGGTGTTTGCTCAGTTCTTCGTCAAGGTGATATGAACTAAGTTTGGCAATGTTGAAGGCATCAGAAATCCCATAATCCTTAGGCAATTCCAACATGTAAGCATTGTCAATGATTTTCTTAAGGATTCTGAAGGATCATTCCGCTCTTGTAGAAAATTTGTTCTTCCTCTTATTCGGGAACCATTTCTTACTAAGGTACAGCTATACCAAGTCTCCCAACTAAAATTGTTTAGCCGACCTATCCTTGGTCTTTTCTCACATTCTTTTAACAGCTTGGTCAATGTGCCAAGTGACCTTGTCATAGATGTGCTGAAGGGATTGTGCTCTGGTCGTTGCATCAAGGTCCTCTTGCGTAGGTATTGGTATAAGGGTATGATCAAAGGGCAACTCGGGATTAAATCCATAGACTACCTCGAAGGGAGTCTACTTAGTGGTGTCATGTACTGTCCGGTTATAGGCAAACTCGACCACCAGCAGGCAAACGTCCCAATTAGCCAAGTTCTTACCTTCTGCAGCTCGAAACAGTGAACCCAAAATGTGATTAACCACCTCTGTTTAGCCGTCAATTTAGGAGTGACATGAGGTACTAAAGATTAATTTAGTTCCCAGTCAATGCCATAAGGTTCTCTAAAAATGGCTCTAAAACTTTAGGTCTCTATCGAAGACTACACTCCTCGATACGTTGTATATCCGTACAATCTTCTGTAAGAAAAGAGAAGCAATAGCCGAAGCGTTGTTAGTCTTAGTGTAGGGCACGAAGTGTGCCATCTTACGGAACCTATCCACGATAACCATTACAAAATCTTTACCTCATGTAGTTCACGGCAATCCGAGAACAAAGTCCATACTCAATTTAGTCCACAGCCTTATCGGACCAGGTAAGGGCATTGCTTTCCCTTACTCAGCTTGGCATTTGGCCTTTTTGCACATAGCATAGCTTTCGACAACTCGGTGTACATTTTTCCTCATTCTCGACCAAAAGAATCGACCATTTATCAATTCACAAGTCCTCCTTTCCCCAAAATGTCTAGAGACCTCTATTGTGGGCTTCCTTGACTAGTAGCTCCCTCAGTGAACAAGTTGGTACATATAATTTTTCACCTCAAAACAAGTAGCCATCCTCCATATGATACTTATCCACTATCTTCTTGTCAACACATCGCAAAATTATGGATCCAAAGTGCGAATCTTCAGAGTACCGTTCTTTAATACTTGCAAACCCAAAAACTTGGTCTGTAGTTCTAATAAAAATGCATGTCTCCTCGAAAGAGTATCGACAACTACGTTGCTCTTTCCCTGCTTGTACTTAATTACAAAATTGAATCATTTAAGGAATTCAACTCATTTCGCCTGCCATTTCAACAACTTAGTCTGACTTCGGAAGTATCTCAGCAATTCATGTTCAATATATATGATAAATTCTCTTAGCAACAAATAATGTTGCCATACTTACATTGCTCGGATCAGTGCCAAAAGTTTGTTGTTATACACGAAGTAGTTCAACTAGGGTCTTTGGAGCCTCTCACCATGGAAGGCAACTAGTTGGCCTTCTTACATCAAGATAATGCTTAATGCGTTACATTCCAGCTCAAAAAATTTTTTGAAGCCAAGTAGTACTAACACCGGAGCAGAAGTCAACTTTTATTTTATCTCAGTAAAACTTCCTCCTCCCTTTCTCCCCATCAGAAGTTGGTGTTCTTCTTTGTTAACTCAATAAGTGGCACAGTGATGGTGTTGAAATTCCTGATAAACCTTCTATAAAATGAAACCAGTCCATAGAAACTTCTCACGTCGACACAAGTAATAGAAGTCAGCTACTCAACAATCACTCAAATCTTTTCATCATCGACTTGCAAGCCTCCTCCACTGACTACATAACCCAAGAGTATCACTTCCTCCTAACAAAAGTAACATTTCTTTAAATTACTGAATAATCTCTCAGCACAGAGGGTATTCAAGACTGCTTTGAGATATTCATAGTGACTTGGCATGTTGGCATTATAGACCAGGATATCGTTAAAGTATAGCACGATACACTTCCCTATGAGATGTTTCAACGTATGGTTAATTAGTCTCATGAAAGTGCTCAGGGCATTCGACAAGCTGAAGAGAATAACCATCCATTTGTAAAGTCCATGTTAAGTCTTAAATGCAATCTTCCACCTATCTCCCAACCTTATACGAATTCGATGGTAGCCAAACTTAAAATCTATCTTACTAAAAACCTTGGCTCTACTGAGTTCATCCAATATGTTTTCTAGCCTCAGGATCAGATACTTGTATTTGATCATGATTTTGTTCACATTTCGGCTATTGACACACATTTGCTGGGTTTCATCGTTCTTCAATACTAAAAGTGCAGGTACAACACAAGGGCTGAGGCTCTCTCTTACATAGTCTCTCTCTAGCAACTCATTGACTTGACGTTAGAGCTTAGAAACCTACTCGGGATTCATCCGATAAGCTAGCTTATTCAACAATGTAGCGCTGGGTACTAAGTTAATACAATACTCTATGGCTAAAGTTGGGGGCAACCCTTCAGGTAACTGTTCTAGAAACAAGTCAGTATTTTTATCTAACAACTCTTTGATCTCTTGAGGTAACTTACCCGGTTCCCTCATTTCCAACAGTCACCTAACCAACAAGAGGGTCGACTTATTAGCATTGATGGCCTCTCGGAGCTTAGCTTTTCTCATCACTAGAGCCTTCTTCGATCTGCGAACAAGTTTCATTTGCAACTTATTAACTTCTCTCGGTAACATCTAGTTTAGTGTAATCTCTCGGTCATCCTTCTCAAACATGTATGTGTTCCTGTAGCCATCATGGATGATCCTCCTATCAAACAACCAAGGCCTACTTAGTAATACGTGGGAAGCACACATAGGTAGGACATCACAAAGAATCTAGTCAGAGTAGTTCCCAATAGAAATCGGCAGTAGTATTTGTCAAGTGACATGTAATGCTCCCTTCTCACTTAACTAATACAACTTATATGGCTTCAAGTACACAACAGTCGACAATTTTAATTTTGAAACAAGATTGGTTAATACCATGTTGGTATAGCTTCTACTATCTATAATGAGAGCACATACCTAATCATTCACCTTGTAGGTTGTATGAAACAAATTCTCTCGCTGCTCCTCCTCTTATTAGGGTTTTATGCTCATAGTTCATCGAACAACCATGAGTAACTAGTCCAAGTCCTCAGCAAATATGTCCTCTTTAATCAGCTCTTTCTAGGAATTTTCTTTCTCAATAGGAACCTCCTCCTTGGGTTCCTCATATGTACTCTCTACTTCAAGCTTCAAGATGTCTCCCTTGATGACCATCGTCCATCGGTTTAGGCATTAAACAGCCATGTATCTGAACCTTTGGAACTTGAAGCACTTGATCTAGCTGGTCTTCCTACTAAACCCTTACCCTTTCTCATAAGTTCGAGTTGGCAGTTCACCATAGGGTTGGTTTTTCTGCTCATTTCTTACATCAACCTTTCTGCTCGACTAAGCTCAATGACTTGCTTGTACTGGTCAATCAGTTGGCATCTTCACCAGTACTCGGCTCCTTCTTTGCCTCTCTACTCGCTAGGAAATCCTAACAGCCTCATCCATGGTATCATATCATTGGAGCTCCATAATGTCTCGAATGTCTCCTCTCAACCCAGTAACGAACCTTGATACTATTCAAGCTGGTGGTTCCTCTACTTCTTAACATATCATAAGCATTTGAAATTCTTGAACATACTCGTCAATAGTTCGGCCTCACTGTCTTAACTCCTAAAGCCAAGTGAAAGTATCTTGGAGGTATGTTTCCGGCACAAATATGTTTCTAAGCACTCTTTTCATCTCGGGCCAAGTATTAATCTCTCGGTACTCCTCTCATCTTTTCATGGCCTAAAAATTCTTCCACCATATGGCGACATATCTAGAGAACTCAGCAACAACAATTCTCACTTTCTCATAATCCTTATATTAATAGTAATCAAACACACGCTTTACCTTCTCTTCCCAATCCAAATACTCATCAGTATTCCCAAATCCATTAAAACTCGGAATTCGAAACTTCACATGGTAAAATGTTCTAGGGATTCGTACAAGCTCCTTTTCAAAATACTCCTCTTCCTCTTCATCAAGCTCTCTCAAGTCTATCATTCGCCTTACTTGTCTACTAACTCCTCTACCTCGAACAGGTTGAGTTGAGTTATGGCCTCTAACAGGTTGAGTAACTTGTGGAGTGTTTTGCATGGCCTTAGTAGTTTGACAAGATAATGCATGAACAGCTTAAGTCAAATTTACTAAGAGGTTAGCTACTTCATTAAGCCCCTCATTAGTATTTCTAGGAGTTCCCTAAGGCTAACGTCCATAATGGACAAATGCACCATTATCACCAGTACCAACATTCATACTTAGGTCTGTCATTTTTATTTACAAATTCAAACTTAAACAAACACTTCAGGAAATTAACAATTAATAACACAACAGTCAATTGAACATAGTAGTGTACTCTGTTTCATACACGCAAAATAAAGTGTAATAGAACTTCAAGAAGAACTAACAATAGTTCACACAAAACCTTAGCTCTAAAACCAAGATGTTACGAACCGTAACTAAGAACGGATAAGGCCGGTCATTGAATGGGTCTAAGCTTATAGAAAGCTCGAAAAAGGATTAATGGGGAAAAGTGCGAAAGGGTAAAAATAAAGAATAAAATAGTAAACAAAACCCACCAACAGCTCCAAAGGATATGATGAACCAATAGAACTTCCAAGGACTCACAGCACAATTTGATATGATGCATAAATTAATCCGATGAGGTTATTCACTACTTAACCTTGCTTAAGGGAAAGGATAAGAGTAATGCTGAGAGTAAACAAATAGTATTTACACAAGGAAGAAAAAGTACTCAAAGAGTATATTAAGCACAATTTGATATGATGCATAAATTAGTCCGATGAGATTTTTCACCACTTAACATTGCTTAAGGGAAAGGATAAGAGTAATGTTGAGAGTAAACAAACAGTATTTATACAAGGAAAAAAAAGTACTCAAAGAGTGTATTAAGAATTATTATTCTGATCTCCATTACAAATACAAGGGTATTTATACCCATAAGTTATGGCAACTTGCTTAAAAAAGGAAATGACAAAAAGGACATTCCTTAAGGAAGTAATATACAAGATACAAAAGGGTAAAAATAAATATATAAGAAAAACAATCATTGGTACAAGTAATTCTGCATATGATATTGTAGATATGGCAATGCTACATTAGCGAGGTCATTAGAAGATGCGGACAAAAAAGTACGAACAGATAGGCTTGTCCAAGCAGGGACGTCTTAGTCGGTCCGGACTCTCTCTCTCGGCTTTTCGGCAAGGAGGATACCGAGTAATTGGTCGGCTTAGGCTAGAGAGTAATCATCAACTCAGCATACTATAGAAAAATGGGCGATTATACGGTACAGCATGAAAGGTAACTCAACAAGAAAGTACTCAGCCTCAATAAGGGTTAGTTAGAACAGAAGGATTCGTCGTGCGAGCCTCTCTAGTCCTCGGGCTCAGCTACATTTTAGAGGTCCAGTTGCTTGATTCCCATCAACTCATCTCAAGATTAGGGTCATCATTTCTCCCTGGTCAGCATAAATACAAGTCTCTCCTCTTCCTCTTCGGCTTCGAGTTTTCCAACCTCTTCTTCTTTCTTAAGCTTGCTCTCGTCGGTACTATTCACTATATCTCCTCGAAGCACCATGATGCATCGATTCAAACACTCAGCAACAATATGTCTAAAACCTAAGCATTTAAAGCATTTCACCTCATTAGTCTTCCATCCGAAGGTCCGCCTTTTCTCATATATCCTCGAAGTCAACCTATCTGACCGGCTCAACCCTACTGGCTTGCTCAACTATCATCAAATCGGTCATTCCTATTCTCGACCCTGCATAGCCTCCTTAATTCAACTTAAATAAGTCAATGCGTAGCTAGGGGTTAAGGGAATGTTGGCCTAGGTCGGCTCAGAGTACTTCTCCTCTATTTTCCAAGCCTTTACACTATCTTTATCACGTCTTCCAAGGTATAAAACCTCATACTTTCATGATGTTGCGAATCTCATATTTGAGCCCAAAAGTGAATGTCGATACTGTACAGGCCTCTAATTCTTCCATATCAGCTCAGATCATTATCATCTAGAACTCTCTGACATAATCATCAACAAATTAGCTTTCTTAGAGAAGCTCCTGCAACTTTGCAAATGCATCTTATAGGTAGATCTTGGGTACAAATCTACCTCTCAACCACCTTTTCATTTCATCTTAGGTTCTAACACCTTGTCTTCCATCTCTTGTTTTGGCTACATTCAAATTCTTCCATCACATGGCGGCATACCCAATAAACTCTAGTATAGCAAGTCGGACCTTGACAACATCTGTATACCCATAACATTCAAACACCTCTCAACTTTCTCTTCTTATTCCAAGTATTCATCTGCATCTCCACTTCCACTAAAGGGTGGGATTTGAACCTTGACATTGTCTGACCCTCAAGGGACTCAGCGTTCTTGTCTCTACACTTGGTAACAGTAAGCTTCCTCCTCTTCTTCCCCAAATTCTTCAACATTCAACTCCTCATCATCTTCCTTAATCTCCTCTAACTCTAATCTTTGTCTAGTAGCTCAGTCTGCTAATCCTCCAGCTCATTGCGGTCGAACTGAGCAATTGATTCGATTACCTTGGCCATAATATCTCTCAGGGGCATTTTCTTGTGGGTTATTATGCTGTATACTATGGGTTATTATCTGTTAACTTGCATTGATATAACTAGGCTCTTAACAAGGTAGGTCAGTCTGTCAAGTTTGTCATCAACCGACCCTAGGGTATTACTACCATTATGACTACAACCAGGTTAAGCATCATTACTCTAATCACCAATAACACCTTGAATACTTGAATCTGACATGGTACAATACTTCTCAAATGGATTAACAACTTGGTAACAACTTTAATACCTAATAATCACTCAAACAAAACAAAAATGAGCTTGCC
This sequence comes from Lumnitzera racemosa, assembly GCA_024138005.1. Taxonomy (NCBI): domain Eukaryota; kingdom Viridiplantae; phylum Streptophyta; class Magnoliopsida; order Myrtales; family Combretaceae; genus Lumnitzera; species Lumnitzera racemosa. The sequence continues at coordinate 74,830,658 of JAMXBC010000003.1, forward strand.
CTATTTTCGTAATGAAAAACAAAGTAAGAGCATAGTAATAATGAAACTACACTTACTTACACTCAAACACACTACAGTAGCTATAGAGAGAACACAGCAACCACCAATAGCAAAACGAACTAAAACTTTACTGCAACTTCACATACTTCCTTGTAGAACCATACTCTGATACCAGTGAAACTAATGCGTCTCTGGGATTAGACACACAGAGAAGTACCACAACGAAGCAAACCAAAAAAAATAGGGAAAAGATTAGCAAAGTCCATGCAACAACCGAAAGGATATGACGCACCACTCAATCTTACTTAGCCTACAATCTAGCGGATATGACAAACCAGTTCAAATTGAAGAATCACTCACCACTACTCCTTACTAAAGGTAACAAATAAGAGTTGAATGTAATAAGAACACTAAGGTTGCTCAACATGATTAATTCTTTATTGATTAGTTAATTGTTTGCATACAAGAAAATGGGGGTTTATATACCCATCCACTGGGGTTACTTTATATATATGAAAAGACTAAAAGGTATTCTACAATTAGGTTACATATTAAAAGAGGTAAAAGGGATAAAGAATATTTAGTATGAAAAAGAAATAATCATTCTGAACTATTGTGTCAGAAGACACGTATCGCTTAGTGACTGGATAGGAGAAATATAATACAAGGTAATTGAAAGCAAAATAATGTTTGCAGTCAAGGGCCAACCTAATTTAGATCAAGTCTGGAGCCAATTAGTCTGGTAAAAAAGTTAGTTAAATTGGAATCAAACACCTATGGTCAATTAAGGAGCTCGGCTAATTTTGGGCTATCTTCTAGAATAAGACTTCACTGCTAGGCAAGAGCATGTCTGAAACATGTAAGGATTTGACAATCAAGTTTACAGGAGATTATTTTGGCATAAGGATCCCCATCTCGACTTTAGTTTCGAGTTAATATTCTCCGTACGAGTCCTTGGAGTCCTCTAGCTCAACTAGGAGTGATTGGTCCAAGGGCTTGATTCTTATAAAAGTCATAGATATGTTATTTGCTTTCTTGAAGTAGTTCTTAAATCAATTGCTTTTCAATTGTTTGGTTAAGCCTCATAATTAGTTTAGTTAGTTAATTTTAGTTCTTTTTAATTTAATCATATTCATCACAATTTTCTAAAGTATTAGTACTAGTAGTCTCTGAGGAATCGAGTCAAACTTACATTTACTATATTAGAATTTAATATGTGTGCTTACCTTATATCAACAGGCCAACCCCGACATTTACCATAGGTATACTAACCACCCCTACCTTTTATAAGCTTAGGGTTTGGTATCTTTTACCTAACTATATGTTTGATGAAGAACATGTTGTCTTCCATATTGAAAAAATTGGATTGCTCTACTTATTAAGGCCATCTCATAAAAAGTGGATACTCTAAACAAGGAAGGAGGATCCTTGGTTGCCATACGTCATCAAACATGCTCAAGCCAACTCCAAATGAGTGGACACTACTAAGTACGACACTTTATTAACCTTATTGGTGTCTACTTAAAGCCATCATAAGGGTTAAACATCCTAACAATATATGCCTTTATACAGCTTACTAGAAAACTACAACACAACTTGAAGAATGAAGAATTTCATAAAAAAATGCCTAAGAGTGCTTACATTCATAGGTCAGTATCACCACTAGCTAGTATTTACAAACAAAAGTATATATTAAAAAATAAAACTACTGAGTAGGGAAGGACCCAACGACTAAGAGCTATGCTCAGAAGACCTATAATCCCAAAAATCTTACTCCATCAGTAACTCAACAATTGAAGGTAGACCAGGAGATGAAAAAAGACACCTGAAAAAGACTTCGAGAGGAAGAAGCTGAGCATTATCTTACGCGGGCTTAGATAACCCTGCGTCATAAACATTCACAAGCATAGCTTCTCTCAACTTAGCTTCAATAGCCATAACCATTAGAGTACGAGAAGGACTTTCCCCCATTATCATCTCAAGTAACCAGATGAAATTGAATTTGGGTTCTTACTCCAAGATGAGCCCCTTTAGATATTCCATGTTCTTTGCATTGATCTTTAGCTAGATTTCCTAAAACTCAAGACAAATCCAATACTCCTCTAAGATCTTCTACCTACTTTAACTCATGAATTCCTCCATCTCCCTCATATCAACTCAATCTATGCTTAAATTTTCCCATCCAACTCTTGAATGTGAGTTATACAAGCACCCTCCTCCTCTACCATTATGTTCATAGCAAACATCAAAACATGAAGTTGGATTCCAACATCGACCCTTTCAGCCTAGCTATAACAACCTCCTTTAATGCCATTTCCTTCTCTTGTTGGGCCCTTTATAGATCTTAGACAGATTCCCTATTCTCTCATTAGTCATCTCTAGGTCCTTTAGCATATGGCCTATAGTGGCCTCAATAGTCCTCATTTACTTATGCACTAACTTAACCTCTTAAACAACGTATTTGCTTTCAACTTCAACATTCCTCATAAGCTAACAAAGCTAATTGTACATCCACACAATGTCATTCTTTGCAACCAACCTACATGATGTAACCCAACTTACTAGTTCTAAGCTAATATGTAAATACCACCAATTACCTATAAAAAATGAACAAATCAAAACTAAGAGATAATAAACCCCTTTACGGTGAATACACCAAGTACTTGTCACGTATTGTGTACAGATCAAGAATGTCTACAATATGCCTTCTATAAACATCTCCATGGAATTCAAATCAACGTCTAAAGATGCACATCTTTAAAAGCCACATCCCATGATGTGCATCCCTGACAGAAATAAACCTTTGCTTCTATAAGACTAAACAAGATGAAGGTGTTGGCTCCTTACTCTTCCTTTTCCTTTCCTCCACATGCTTCTCTACAACAACAGAAGAAGAAGCACCTCCTCAAGATGCAACTTTCACTTGGTCATCTGACTTCACTATAATGTCCACCACCTCAATTTAACCATTAGACCTAATCACTTCAAATGAAGACTCCTACCACTTCTCTCTAAATGTTGAACTTGGTTCTTCAAGCTAAGCCATTTTACTAGAATTCACCTCCTTAAGACCAAGGACTCATTTTGCCCCCCAACCTTCACTAAAGGAGAAGATGACAAAGCTCTTTCCTTATCAGCACTACCATTCGACTGTCTTGTACTAACTTGAAGATTAATAAGATTTACAACATTATGCCAACTTATACTGCTTATTCTTATTGCAATCTTGTTCAAATTTCCTTCTTGTTTAATAACTTTAAAGCCATTTATGCAAAACAAAAGACACACATCAATATTGGAAGTTAGACAACATGATGTCACAAATCCTCAATGTACCCCAAAAGTCACACTTCCCATCTCTCTCACTACAAGCCCCTATGCAACACTAAAAAAAAGATATGCATCTAACATAGTTGCACCGACATGAGATAGAGAATTATGACCACTCGAAGAGAGAATAAGTAAGTCAATGCAAGTCTTGATAGGAATCCATCCTACTTTTGAATCGAATAGTTAAAATCCCTCAGATATGAAAGAACAAGTACAGTATTTGACCAATTGTAACATGCCACTTGTCCCATGTAATAAGTACACAAAAATAATCGCACCTAAGAATCGAAATTCAAAAGAATTGTCTTAGGGAAACTACATAAGCTCCAAAGTTAATGTACCATAGGATCTTAGAACTATTGCTACATGTAAGGCTAGTAAAGCTTAGGTGAAAAACTTGACTCAAGAGTTTTCCTTGATCGATTGTATTAACCTCAGCTTGGCCAAAGGCAGAAACTTGTAACATAAAGTAAATGCCATAAGTCCACTAGTTTGGGCACCCAAGTCAACATATTGATCCATGGGAAAGCACTACAGTCACATCATGAAAGCCACTCTATGGCATATGTCAAGAATCAATCCAACGTTAGAAGCATGGTGATAATAAGCCCAGAAAACACCTTAACAACCCATCCTTGTGTCTAACCCTCCTCATTGGTACCTAGACAATGAGACAGATGTTACGCAAGTGTTAATGGCTAATTTTGGACCATAGGCTTCCAAACCCATTCTGGCCTTTGAAAACTACAAGTCAACTTACCTCAACCCATAGTCGGTCTGTCTTAGTCTACATTTTGGCCTTAGAAAACTTGTCAAATACATGATAGAGCTTACTTACCCAACTAACCTACCATTAGTCAAGCCGTAACCTTAATCTCTTACCTATGGACTTAGCCCATAACATCTATGCCATAGGAAGTCTTGGAAATTTTTAGTCGATCCAAAAGCTCAAAGGTCAAACACTAAGTAACACCATGGCATTCATACTCCTTAGGAATAATTGAGGTGTTAAGTCACTTCCAGGAAGCTCGAACTATATCTATTTAAAAGATACACTTGCTTAATTGGGCAAAATGAAAATCTAGCTACATTCCCTTCTTAAAGCCCATAAGTAAGGATCAAATCCCTTAGTTAAAACACTATACATGCACACAAACAAATCCTCTTGCTTCCATACTTTCTAAATTCCATAGTTACTGACTTAAGCATTGAAGTTATCACAGTGAACAAATCCACAATGCTCACGGACCGTATTTTCTCTTCCAAATTCAAGCCTTCTTTCAAGGCCTAAGGTGAATAATCTTTACTGACCAAATTTAGATGACAACAAATTTCATATATATATATATATCATTATTGTATTAAAATATACTAAAAATCAGCTAGGAATACAATTTTCCATGATATTTAGCATTAGTAGAAAAATAATTTTAATTGGATAGAAACTGCTGCCCAATGGAACCCTGATGGTCGCGGATCACCCTAGGATTATCAGCTTGGCAAGGTATCAGCTCAACCCTCGACCCCTCTAATGGCTTCATAGTGGATCATTCCTAACTACCTCAAACCCACGCAACCAAAATCCATTCCTAGGAGCTTCTTATTGATCTCCAATCTTCTCACAAGATTATGATATACATGCTTCCCCACTGCCAAGTTCATGGGTGAGAGAATTTTGATAATTCTGTATTTTAAGATTAGATTAAAAATAATAATAATAATAATAATATTCGAAGGATATATGTTTATTAATGTCTTGTACTAGAATACTAGTCTAGGTATCCCCTTTTTTGTGATATAAGTTACTTTGAGGTTGCTTATATGATATTCTAACTGACATCGAAACATTAAATGGTTGTCATGCTAAATTTTAAATTTTCTTAATTTACGGATATAATCTACTTATTATCTTCAATTAATTAATGTAATATACTTGAAAATACATGTTATCTATTACATATGCTCACGATATTACTATTTTCTAAAGGCATATTTTTATATATGAAAATTAATTTTATAAGTTTATTAGTCCATCTCTAATATTTTGTTATATATTGAACTCACTATTCAAGTTTTCAATAAATAAGAAGTAGAACCACTTCTTATTTATAATAAGATTAATTCATCTATACTCTATATCTCATGAAATGAACTTCATGAAGTTATTTTAACTAACTTTCATGACAATCTTGCAAAGTTTAACCCACTTTAAAGAATGTTAATTTGAGCCTTAAATTAGCAGTTTGAAATCATAAATAGAGATGATCATGATTCAGTTGATTACAATTTACTCCCTTATCAAGTCAAACCAAATATTGTTATTCGGTTATTTTCTTAACTCGAACTTAACCATACGGTTTGGTTTGTCAATTTTCTAAACCTTAAAAAAATAAAAAGTTCAATCCGATTCGGTAACTGTTATCACATATTATTTATTAATTTGCTCATGCGTATTATACATCTACAATATGTTTTTTTTTTTATTTTACAACACGCAACGTAGAAAAATCCTAACTAAAACCAAATCGAAAAATAAATAATTCAATTGAATATGGTTTTTCAATAGTAAAGCACCTCTTCCACTGAAAGAATTGGTTGTTCCAAATGATTCTCCACCCATTTCTATCATTCCACAATTTCCATTTCCAGACGAAGTGTGAAGGGAATCTTCCGAAATAATAAGATAATCCATTAGCATTCTATAGCTAGGTTAGCCTCAAAAGCATCTATCTTAGTAAGCTTTGAATATTGCCTCTACATTTTCTAGACAAATGGCCACACCATAAAATTGATTATGTTTTATTATTCGCATTATTTACCATTTTTTATATCTTATTTGGTGAAGGTTGCATCACCAAACCGACTTAAGATACGGGAGAACCTTTTGGTTCTTAGTTCCTACAAGTAAGTGTACATACAGATATAATCGATTTTGTCACCATAAAATCTTATCATTTACATAAAGGAAAAAAGAAAAGAAAATTCGTTTCCAGCCATCTATGCCCCCGTCGATGTAACCATCTAATTCATCATTCGATCCTTGGAGCATACGCATTGCAAACACATAATTGATTGTATTCATGACTAATTAGTAATGACGCTAAGTATGGATGGGTATTCGTCAAATTTAATAGAACCTGTCAAACAATGAAAACCGTGGAAAAAGATTATTGTGGGAAAAATTACCATTATTAACTCATAGTGAAAAATCAAAAACTCAATAGGAAAGGAGGCAGATCAATCATAATCCTTCTCTTATCGGCTCATCAAAAATACTTTGTCCAATCCATCCTCCTATATGTTCTTTTTTTGTTTCATTTACAAATAGGAACGAGTTTTAAATGAAATGAAATAAAATAAAATAAAAACAAATATACTCTAAATTCATTATCCAATATTTGGGACGATTAATTTACGATGTAAAAACCCTCCGTGGAAGAATGATAATGTAGATAGTAAAATTATAAACCCTCCACGATACAAGCTTTATCAATTTAATAATGCACTTAAAAGTGAAAAGGAAAGAAAGGAAAAACGAGAGGGAAACCATCAGGACAAAGTGATCAGATAGATCTTTTTGCTTAAGATGTTATTAAAGCGGTTTATGCTTCGATTCAGTTTAGTTTTATTCGAGGGTTGAGTTTTAGTAGTGTAAAGGTTTTGAAGTAAATTTGCATCAATTAATTTGGTTTGGCTCGGATCAATTTGAACCGTGTTCAAATACAACTATTTCATTATGTAATCATTTTTCAAGGGTCATTTCAATGCCATTAGAACCGTGATAAAAATTAGTCAAAAATATAGAAGATAAATAAACTAAAAATAAAAACAACACGAATTTGTACAACAACAAAATGTATAATTTCGTCTAGGCAGCTGATTGAATGCGTCCTTAATGCTTTTGAATGCTCATAAATAAATGGAATAGAAGATGGGTTGGCACTAGATATCAAGTAAAGCAGCACTAGTGATACTGATGAGTGCTCATAAAAAGAAAAAGCCGGTTAAGATTTTATAGAATCTAATTTTTTTTTTTTTTTTTTTAAAGTATGAAGCAGATTCAATTTAGTCGAACTCCTTAAATCAATCATGAATTATTTGAATCTTTTTTTTTTTTTTTTTTGCAAACTAAACCATAATATAATTAAGCGCATGTTTATATCTCGGTTCAATCCACTGCTCAAGTTTAATTTGATAGCATGTTGATACATAAAAGTGATAATGAGAATTAAGGAACTAAACTAACATTTTGATATTTAAAAAGTAGGCGGTGCAGCAGTATGATGAAACTACAATCTATGTCCTGGTGACTTTTTTTTCCTTCACTAAATTTGCCCATTCTCTAAGGTACGCTACGCTGCATGCCCCACCGGTTCAGGCACCGTAAGGATTGGATATTCTTCATACTAAAATCATCCCTTTTATAAATTCAAAGAGTAGGAAGTGATCCTCGAAGTACAGATAAAAAAATTAGAACTGGAATCTATTATCTGAACCTTTAATACCACCTTTAATACCTAGAATTTGTAAAATCTACAGGTTCCCATAACATTATAGAATCTGTAAATTATTTTTGTTTAAATATCATAACCTTATTCCTAAAACCATCTTCTTAATTGCAAGCGCATATCGCTTTAAAGAATAGAAAGTAGCAAATGCAAACATAAAAGCATTACAACATTAAAATCTTTAAAAAAAGAAAAAAAGAAAGAAAGAAAACGCAATAAATTTTGGAACTTCTACGATCTTATCCACTATTTTGATCTAGTCAATTGAAAACACGTTTAACTTAATAGTTCAGATCTAATGACTATTAAATCAATGGTCCAATAGATTACAATACAGATCTTGAAAAAACATATATGGAATCTATAAAAAATCCCATAAATTCTTTGTAAATTGAAGAGTGACCCATTAATACATGCTCAAAAATGAAATAAAAAAACTTAGAGCTGTAGAGTCGGGTGTAGACCTTAACTGGTAGTGGCTAAATATTGTCTGTCTCACTCCTACCAAGAATGGGCGTTAACATAGGATTCATCCATACTCAGTGCTCACCTGGGATACGCGCTATAGGGGGTAACAAGGTGGTTTTGTAAGTGTCAATCATGAACATACCGATAGCCATGTCCAAAACCTAGGGCACTAATATTCTCAAGAGATATCAAGTGTGTTAATCATACCACAGATATCAAGAATGTAATTAATGAGAAGAAAAGGAGGAGCAAAAGACAAAAGGTTTCAAGAAAGGGGATTCCTATCGATTCCTGAGCCGTAAGCCTACCCTTCATGGTGTACCTACAAGAGAGAAGGGATCCTCTAAGTAGGGAGTGTACATCTAGTGGTCAAAGGAAGGCCATAAAGTTCAAGGATGGTTAAGCAAGTGGCAAGGTGGTCAGGTAGACCATTGGGTGTTTAGGTAGCCGAGTATATGGGGAGCAAGTCCCTAAGGTACTTGAGCGTAAGTAAAGGGCTTAAGAAGACAGTGGAGGGCTCGAGTAGAGGCGTAGTGATTGGCTCCTTACTCATTAGTAAGCCTCAATTGGTCTCTGCTCCGAACCTAAAATAACCTATCAATAACATGATAACATGAACGTAAACACATGATGATTAGAAACATAAGTATAAAGAGATAGAACAAAAGTGATACGTATACAATATGAAAGTGACACGATTATGATAGAATAAACACATTTATATCATAAAGTAAATATTTATAAACTAATTATTTATGCATTAGCAACTTAATATAGGTTTTTTTCCTTAAAAATGAAAATAATATGTCAAGCTAGCTTCATTGTGAATATCCATCATCATATATGCACTGTTTTGAATATTAATTTCCTCCCTGTATTTATAAACTATCAAAGACCATCTTCACTCAATGAATAAAGTAGCATTGTAATAAAGTTCCTATTCTAATTAGGAATAAAATAAAACTTGCATAGCTATATTTTTTTCAACCAAATTATTCTAAGTAAACATGATTGTAACACATGTTTTAAAGAATAAAGGGGAAATAGAAATAATTATTCAAATCAATATAGTGAAGTATATGTGTCTAAAGTGTATTTGATTATCTTTTCATGCTTCTAAGATACTCATACATCTATTAAAGTAATGCAAATTCATGTCTTTTGAAGAAATTTATTTTACGATATCAATATATATGTGTATATATTGAGTTTTAGGTATGGAACATTATTTAAGTTGAGTATTTTAGGCCATCTAGTTGTTATATCAATGGATGCAAAATTCAATCAATATATAGTCCTACAAAAAGATAAATTAATATAATTGTTATATCTAAGAAGCCTTTGCCAAACTCGTAGGGTGATCTTTAAGAACAAAGGAAGATAACAATGTAACGATGGAAGGAATCAAGAATAACGTAAGTGAGCAAAGTGTGGTGAGACAAAAATGAAGACTCGTTAATTCTCTATTAGCCCTATACATGTATTTATACTATTGTTAATAAATTGAATTGTGTAACTGACTAACTAACTAACTAACTACTAATCTAGTCACTTAGATAAATAACTAACTATACAATATGTTTTATACAAGATGTGAAGACCTTAATATATCTAACCACCCTACGCCCTACCCCCACCCACTACCCCATACCCCCACCCCTCCCAAACTGAAGTTGGGGCAGGACTAAGACCTAACTTGGAAAGGAAAAACTGCAATTAAGTAAGAGAAACTAATTTTGTAAAAAGATCAACCAACTATAACCATGATGGAACATAGAGGGTTTTGAGAAAGCCTTATGCAATCTGATCACAAGTATAATGTATATCCACAAGTATAAAGCCTTATTAGCAATAAATGCAACAGCTTTATTATCACAACAAAGGACAATAGGATTATGAAAAGAAATATGGAGATCTTAGACAACAAGAAAAATCCATTTCAATTCACGCGCAACTAATGCCATAGCCCTATATTCAGCTTCGGTTGAGGAAATAGAAACAATGCGTTGTTTCTTCAATTTCCATGCAACAAGTGCTTGTCCCAAGAAAATACAAAAACTACCAACAAACTTACAATCAATAGTAGATGCAGCCCAATCAAAATCAACATAACCTAGTAAATTTAGAGAATTATTTAATGGATAAAATAACCCAAGTGAAAGAGACGCTTTAACATAACACAACAAATGCATTACAGCTTTCATGTGTAAAGAATAAGGACATAAAAGAAATTGACTGAGATAGTAAACAAGATAGGATAAATCTGGCCGAGTGATGGTTAGATACAATAAGCGACCAATCAACCTGTGATAAACTATAGGGTCAAACAACACATCACCACTATAATTATCTAAACACAAACCTAAAGGTAATGGCAACATAGCAGGCTTAGCACTTGTGATCCCCATGTCATACAACAATTTTATAATGAAATTATGTTGATTGAGAAACAGACCAAAGTCAGTAGTACATAGCTCTATCCCAAGAAAATAACACGTAAGACCTAAGTCTTTGATTATAAAAGTTTGATGCAAACATGTTTCAAAGAAGAAATGGAAGCTTTACAGTCCCCTATAATAAGAAAATCATCCACATAGAGTAAGACAGCAAGAAAACCATCATGACCAGCACGTATAAACAAGGAATAGTCATTTGTAGATTGAACAGAACCTTCTCCAACTAAGAACTTAGAAATTTCCACATTCTACTATCGAAAAGTTTGTTTAAGCCCATACAACGAATGCAGCAATTTACAAACTTCCCTTGGTTTGGCCTTAGTGTATCCTTGAGGAGGATATATATAGATTTCTTCATCAATGAAACCATGAAGAAATACATTGTTAATATCAACTTGATGAATAGGCCAATGTTTAGCTATAGCAATAGCTACTAATATATAGACAATAACTAGATGAGCTATTGGAGAAAAGGTTTCATTGTAATCCTTACCCTCCACCTAAGTATATCCTTTGGCAACTAAACGTGCTTTGTACCTCTCAACCGACCCATCAGCTCTATACTTAATCTTAAACACCCAATTAGAGTTGATTGCACGTTTAGCTGAAGGCAAAGTAGTAAGAATCCAAGTGTGATTATTTTCCAACACATCTAACTCTTTATCCATTGCCTGTACCCACAATTCACCCTGAGAAGCTGATAAATAAGAAATAGATTCCTTAGTAACTAAAACGTGGGCTAAAGACGCTACATAGGTGATGGGGTAAGAAGAAAAAGTATCTTTAGTGAATAGAGGGTATGGTACTAAAGAAGTAAGAGAGGAAACAAAGCAGCTACCACAAGATTCACATGGTGCACATACTCATTAAGCCACTTAGGAAGATGTTGAATTCTAATAGAATGTTGAACAGGTGGATGGGAACTAGAATCAATTAATGTATCAAGAGACAAGTCAAAAGAAGTAAGAAAAGTAAAGTCAACAAGAGTAGAACAAGAATGTGAAGTAATAGAAGATGCTTATGGGTGTACAGATGTATTTGGAAAAAGAACATGTGACAAGGAAGGTGATTGATCAAGAATGAATGATAAGGAAGGGGATTGATCAGGAATAAGTACAATAGCAGCATCATCATGCTTTCTAAAAGGAAAACAAGTCTCACGAAACAATACATCTCTACTCATAAAGATCTGTTTAGCCTCAAGATCATACAACTTGTAACCTTTATGACCTTGTCCATTACCCAACATAATACATTTAACCCTTCTCTTGTCAAATTTAATCCTTATGTGGAGACAAATCCATAGCAAAACAAATGCATCACATAACCTTTAGGTGACCATAAGAAGGAGGTTGACCAAAAAGAATCTCATATGAGATTTCCATTTTAAAGTGGGTGTAGGCATACGATTGATAAGATATGTAGTTGTTAAGACACATTCCCCCTAAAAAGTCTTGGGTAAATTAGCATGTAATCTTAAGGCTCTAGAAGTTTCAATCAAATGCCTATGTTTTCTTTCAACTCTCCCATTCTGTTGTGGAGTGTAGCTAATGGTTTTTTTATGTTGAATCCCAAGGTTGAGGAAAAGGTTTTAAGTTTCTTTGGATAAAAATTCCATCCCATTATTTGTGCAAATGATCTTAAGTGTGGCCTTGAAGTGATTTAAGATGTAAGTAGAGAATTGTTGAAGTGTCTTGGTAACTTGGGATTTATAAGCAAGCAAGAAAGTCTAAATGCATTGGGAGAAATCATCCACAATAGTCAAAAAATATCTACCTCCACCAATGGATTCCATATTATATGGTCTACCTACATCCGTAAGCAACAATTGAAAAATAAAAGCCAGATGTATTGCTGCTAAAATAAAAGGGCAATCTATGCAATTTGGCAAGGTAACATCTCACAAAGAGGTTCTTTCATGTTTATATTTTTAAAGTCAAGCATATGTTGTAGCTTTGAAAAAGAAGAATGACCCAATCAGTCATGAAATAAAACAATATCATCTTTTACAGATGTTTCTACACTAGAAGTTTGATGGACAATACAAGAAGAACCTGACACATTTGTGACATGAGCAACAAGAGTGTTTACAATATCAGTAAAGTGCAAAATGTACAAAGCATGTTGAAGCTATGCTCTCAAAACATGTTTCTATAAAATGACCAACACCTTTGCAATGCCTGCACTTCAAATATGCTTTCATTAAATCCTTTTTACCACTTCTCACAAGAAATTGAGTCTTATTCACTTCAAAAGCCGTAACATCACTCTCTAGATTTGTTGTTACCTATCTTTGTTTTTCTATTTGTTGTACGATATAGAAAGCTTTATTCACAATTGGTAAAGGATCATTAGACAGAGTTTGATTTCTTACTGTCTCATACATGTCAAACAGCCCCAGAAGAAATTGTATGAATTTATGCTTGAATTCAAAATCCAAGAGTTTATCTTTCAAGCTACAAACACATGCATTGACAGACCTACAATCACATTTAGGATAAGATTTAACATTTGTAATTCATCTCATGCTTTCTTCAACCAATTATAGTAAGATGTAACAGACAAATTTTCTTGTTTAATGTTACTAATCTCATGCTCTAGTTGATAGATCAAATGACCATTTTCCTGTCCATACTGTTCTATAATTTCATTCCACAACTTGTATGAAGAATGTGCATAGATAAAGCTTTGTAATAATTCACTCACCATGGAATTCAAAATCCAGTAGCAAATTAGGTAATCATTTCGAACCCATTGAGTGTAATCTTTAGAATCTTTATCTGGTTTTGTGCCTAATTTTAGCTTAGTACCTAACATTACTCTGATCGATTGACTACGAGTCATGTTATTACTACCGTTGAAGACAATGTTTCCAAGAACCATACTTAGCTTATCTAATCTAGAAATGAAAAGAGGATCTAAGATTGATACTTCACCAACTACACCTATGTCATTGATTCAGTAACAAAACAGATCAATCTATATCTACAATTAGATATAGAAAATCGATTAGAAAAATTTCAAAGCACTCAACGCCTACTCTGATATCATGAGAACAAAAGGAGATAACAATGTAATGGTGGAAGGAATCAAGAACAATGTAAGTGAGCAAAGTGTAGTGAGATGATAATGAAGAATAGTCAATTATCTATTAGCCCTGTATATGTATTTATACTATTGTTAATAAACCAAATTGTATAACTAACTAATTACTAATCTAGTCATGTAGATAAATAACTAACTGTACAATTTGTTTTATATAAGATATAATCTTGAGCTAAGCAACAACGTGTATGAATATATTTACAAATGTAAAAGGAACTCGATTTTAAATTATAGAAACACAAAGAATCTGAAATGCAAACTTCTTGCATGATGCTAAGTTATGGTTGATGAAACCTTAAATGCTTGGACATCCAAAAGAATAATCAATTAATTTTAAACATGCTGCCATGACTATGACTAGATTCATATACAGCTAGTAATTGACATTTCATTTTACACCTAAAAAATATACTTAATTCCCTATGCATCTTTCTTTGATGTATCTAAAAAATTTTTAATACTGTATCAAGACACTCTTTTATGTTAATATAATATTGTAATTATTTTTTGAAGTCAACTCATTACTTGATTTGACTCGTAGACAATTGAAATATTAATTAAGTTAAGAAAAAATAGTTATACGTATCTAGTTAGGATTTTTTGTTATCTAACATTTTCAAGTTGTGTGAGTGTTGCATTTTAGAACTTAGTGATATTTTATAGTTTTGATTGTATTCAAACTTTTCTTGTGATTTATTCTCTTTTTTTTTTTATCCTAGATGGTATTCTACTTCACCCAAAATTTTTTAATGTTGAAAATTTAGAAGATTTTCTTCACCTTAGAAGGGGGCTCATGTCATGGCCTTGGTATATATGGTACACGTGAGTAAATTTTTTTAGAGTAGGTTAAGTATACTCTTATGCTACTTTTTTAGAGTAGGTTCTAACTGAAACATGTTCAATAATATTTAATACTTTAAAATTTATTCAACCATGCAAGATTAAATAAGTTCTATAATCCTATCATTCTTTGCACTTACCCTTAGTTGCATCATGGGTTTCAATTGCAAATTTTTAGGGCTTGTTATTAATATGTCTTCTACTATGTATGAAGTCTTACACGCTCAACAAAACCTAAACTAACCAAAACCAGTGATTACTATGCCGGTTCCTCATAATTGTTTGGTTAGCTAGTTTCGGGCTATGATTCCTAATTCATAAACCAACTCAAACATTTTTTTCCTCATTTTTCCAATTACATGTATGTACATGAGAATGCTCTTGTCATTACAAGAAATTAAAATATAGAAACCAAACAAGGTGATACTACTACTCATATATGAAATAATTACAAAGCAACACAAGAAAATAACTAAAATGTAAATTTACAAGTAGGCTTATAAGTTGTATTTCAATTACTAGCATTGTGTCATTTTCTTAAAAATCTCAAGTTGTTAAAACAGTAAATAAGAGGCAAAGTGATGTAAAAGTTGAGAACTAAAAGCAAATGAAGAAGATGCATACTTTAATGTGATATTAATTTCAATACCGATGTCATTCAAAAGAGCACATGAAATAATAGCATAATAAATGGAAAATCCTTATAGTTAAATAAGTATTGTAAACTATCTTACCATCTTTTTTGTGAAGCTACTTGTATCAATTACATGTAAATATCCATCATCTTTATCTTCCACATAGTTTGGTTTACTCCCTATAACACTTCATACCCAATACTTTTTTAAACTTAAGCTTCAGTCTAATCATTCTTGAATGAGACAAACGTTCAAGAAAGTATTAGATTGGAGTAGATTATCAAGCAGATTATAATAAATGGAAATAAGAGCCAATTGCCACATACAAGCAACCAATATAACTAAGCATAAAAAAAATTTCAATACGTTTGACCATAACTTTATACATATCTGTGTAATGTTGAAAGTGAAATTAACGTTACAATGAAGTCGATACTTGTTCATTTGTTTTGAATTCTTCACTTTCTTAATCAACTAAACATTGTAGAGGGCTAAAAATTACAATATTAACATTAAGCTAGGCCGATTTGGGATGGTTCAGGGAAAATTGGCTTGGTAAGCTTAGAATAGGAATCATTGAACCAATCTATCCACATCGATCTTTCTCATGTAGTGGTGTGAACCATGATTAAGAACTAACAAGGTCAGTCACTGGATGGGTCTAAACTTGCAGAAAGCTCAAAAGGAGTAACGAGGAAAATGTGTGAAAGAACAGTAACGAATGAGAGCTAAGCAAAAACTTACGAAGAGCTCTAGAGAATATGACGCACCAATGAAACTTTCAAGGACTCACGGCATAATTTGATATGACGCATAAATTAGTCCAGTGAAATTATTTACCATCTAACCTTGCTTGAGGGAAAAAAATAAGAGTGATGTCAAGCATAAAACAACAGAGTATCTATACTAAGAAGGAAAAATATTCAAGTGTATTAATAATAATTTGTCTATCTGTGGCTATAAATACAAAGAGTATTTATACCCAAGAATTTAGGGTAACTTATCTAAAAGGGAAAAGACAAAATGGGTGTTACCCTAAAGTAATAATGTACAACAATACAAAAAGGTAAAAATAAATATTCACTAAAGCAATAATTAGTGGGGAGAATTCTATTTGTGGTTCTGTACACGTGGGGATGCTGTATTGGTGAGGTCATTAGAAGACGTGAACAAAACAGTACAGCCAGCTAGCTTGTCTAAGAAGGGATGAATTATGTAGTTTGAGGTTTCTCTCTTTCGACATGGTGGTAAAGGTGATGCTAAGTAAGTGGTCGGGCATGAAGGAGGATTGGATGTTGTCTCAACGATTTGTTTCTTGGCAATCTATCTGCAAAAGATTGGTAGTCATTCGACAAGGCTTAAAAAGTGACTCAACAAGAAAGTACTTGGCCTCTACAAGAGTCAGTTAAAGTAGAAGAATTCGTCTCATCAAGCCTTCCAATCCTCAGGCTTGGTTGCAAGTTAAAGGACCAGTAGCTCAATTTTCATCATTCCTTTCGAGTTAATTTAGATTTAGGATCAAATCTGGATGATCTTCGATCAGTTCTCCATCAGGGTAATATGGACTGAGGTCAGCAATATTGAAAGTGTCAAAAACCTCATAATTCTCTAACAGCTCCAACCTATAGAGATTATCATTAATCTTCTAGAGGATTCTGAAGGGTCCCTTAGCCCGTACGGATAATTTGTTCCTCCTCTTACCCGGAAACTGTTCTTTACTGAGGTGCAACCATACTAAGTCTTCAAGTTGGAATTGCTTAGTCGTCCTACCCTTAATCTTTTGTTGCATTCTTCTAGCAGCTTGGTCGATGTGCCAAGTGACCTTATCATATATGTGCTAAGTGACCTTATCATATATGTGCTGAAGGGATTGTGATCCGGCTGAGGCATCAGGATCCTCTTATGCAAGTACTGGCATAGAGGCATGGTCAAAAAGCAACTCAGGATTGAACCTATAGACCACCTCAAAGGTAGTATGTTTAATGGGGTCATATATTATTCAGTTATAAACAAACTCGACCACAGGTAAGTAGACGTCCTAATCAGCTAAGTTCTTACCCACTGTAACTAGGAGCAGTGATCCCAAAGTGCGATTAACTGCCTCTATTTAGCCGTCAGTTTAGGGGTGACATGAGGTACTAAAGAGTAATTTGTTCCCCAGCTAACGCCATAAGGTTCCTCTAGAAATGACTCAAGAACTTCGGGTCTTTATCGAAGACTACACTTCTTGACACGCTATGTATCCGCACAATCTCCTATAAGAAAAGAGAAGCAATAGCCAAAGCATAGTTAGTCTTGGTATAAGGCACAAAGTGTGTCATCTCACTGAATCTATCCATAATGACCATTACAGAATCTTTACCTCGAGCAGTTCGCGGTAGTCCGAAAATAAAATCCATGCTCAATTCGTTCTACGGCCTCATTGGAATAGGTAGGAGCATTACTTTCCCTTGCCTGGCTTAGTACTTAGTCTCTTATACACAGTACGGCTTTCGATAACTCGGTGCACACCTCTCTTCATTGTTGACCAAAAAAATTAGTCATTCAATAGTTCACAAGTCCTCCTTTCTCCAAAATGTCTAAAAAGCCCTCCACTGTGAGCTTCCCTAATCAATAAATCCCTTAGGGAACAAGTTAGCATACACAATTTCTCACTTCGGAACAAATAACCATTCTCCACATAGTATGTGTCCACTATTCTTCCATCAATATATCGTGTAAGTATGGGTCCAAAGTGTAGATCCTCAAAGTATCACTCTTTGATACTTGCAAACCTAAACAACCAAGTTTGCAGTTCAAATAAAAGTACATACCTTCTCGAAAAAGCATTTGTAACTATGTTGCTCTTTCCCTGTTTGTATTTTATTACAAATTAAATCCTTCAAGGAATTCCACCCATCTCGCCTACCACTTTCACAACTTGGTTTGACTTCAAAGGTACCTTAATGATTCATAGTCAGTATATATGACAAATTCTCTCAGTAGTAAATACTACTGCCATACTTGCAACAAAAGTTCTTTATCATATACAGAGTAATTTAACTAGGGTCCTCGAAGCTTCGCACTGTGGAAAGCAATTGGTCAACCTTCCTGCATTAAGACAATGCTTATTCCAATGCCTAGCACATTGCATTCCAGCTCAAAAATTTTGTCGAAATCAAGTAGCACTAACACTGGAGCAGAGGTTGATCTTTCTTTTATCTCGGCAAAACTCCTCTCCTCCCTTTCTCCCCATTGGAAGTCGGTGTTCTTCTTTGTTAACTCTATAAGGGGTACGAAAAGAGTATTGAAATTCCTAATGAACCGCCTATAGAATGAAGTCAGTCTATGAAAACTTCTCACGTCAACACAAGTAATAGGAGTCAACCACTCGACAATTACTCAGATCTTCTCATCATCAACTCGGAAGCCTCCTCCACTGACTACATAGCCTAAGAATAACACTTCCCCTTGGCAAAAACAAAATTTCTTTAGGTTGCTAAATAGCCTCTCAGTACAGAAGATACCCAAGACTGCTTTTAGATGTTCACAGTAACTCGGTATGTCAGCATTATAGACCAGGATACCGTCAAAGTACACTACAACATACTTCCCTATAAGATGTCTCAGTACATGATTCATTAGTCTTATGAAAATACTTAGAATATTCGACAAGCCAAAAGACATGACCATCCATTCGTAAAGTCTATGTCGAGTCTTAAATGCAATCTTCCACTCATCTCCTAACCTCATGCAAATTTGGTAGTATCCAGATTTAAGGTCCACCTTGTTAAAAATCTTGACTCTACTCAATTCATCTAACATGTCTTTGAGCCTCGAGATCGAATACCTATATTTGATCGTGATCTTGTTCGTTGATCGGCTATCTATACACATCCGTTAGGTTCCATCCTTTTTTGGCACTAGAAGCACCGACGCAGCATAAGGGCTAAGACTTTCTCTAACATATCCTCTCCTAAACAACTCATTAACTTGGCGTTGGAGCTCAAAAGCCTATTTGGGATTCATCCGATAGGAAGGCATATTCGATAGTACAATGTTAGGTACTAAGTCGATGCAAGGCTCTATGCCTCAAGTTAGGGGCAATCCTTCAGGTAACTATTATGGGAACAAGTCAGCATACTTGTCCAGTAACTCTTTGATTTCCTGAGGTAGTTTACCCCACTCCTTCATTTCTAAAAGTCGTCTGACCAACATAAGGGTCGGCTTATCTATTTTGATGGCCTCTTGAAGCTCGCCTCTACTCATCACTAAAGCCTTCTTCGATCCACAAGCAAGTTTCGTCTACAACTTACGAACTTCTCTCAACGGCATTGGGTTCAGTGTGATCTTTCGGTCATCCTTCTCAAACATGTATGTATTCTTGTAGCCATCACAAATAACTCTCCTATCAAACAACTACAATCTATCTAGCAACATGTGGGAAGAATATATAAGTAGTACATCGTAGAGAATCTGGTTAAAGTAGTTCCCAATAATGATCGGCAGTAATATTTACTAAGTAACATGTAATGCTTCTTTTTCACTCAATCAATGCAACTTGTACAATTTTGGATGTGCAACAATCAGCAACTTCGATTTTGAAACAAGATCGGCTGATGTCACATTGATGTAGCTTCTAATATCCACGATGAAGGCATACATTTGATCATTCACCTTGTAGGTAGTATGAAATAAATTCTCTATTTACTCCTCCTCTTGTGAGAGTTCCACGTTCATAGTGTATCGAATAACCATGAGTAATTGATCTAAGTCCTTGCCAAACATGTCCTCCTCAATCAGCTGTTTCTCGATAGAAACCTCCTCCTCTTCGGTTTCCTCATTCGTACTTTCTACTTTTAACTTTGGGACATCTCCCTTGATGACTATTGTTCTTCAGTTCGGGCACTAAGTAGCCATATGTCAAAACCCTTAGCACTTGAAACATTTGATCTAGCTCATCTTTTTTCCAAACCCTTGAACTTTCTCATAAGTTCCAGTCAGCACTTCATTGTCGGATTGGCCTTTCTGCTCGGTTTAGATGTCAACCTTTTTACTCAGTAGAGTTCGGTGACTTCCTTATCTGGGTCGACTAGTTGGTGTTCTAGTCAGCACTCGACCTTTTCTCTACCTCTCCACTTATTGGGCGATCCTAACAGCTTCATCCATTGTGGTGAATCATTGAAGCTCCACAATGTCCTAAATATCACCTCTCAGTCCAGTAATAAATCTTGATATAGTTCGAGTTAGTGGTTCCTTCACCTCACAACGAATCATGAGTATTTGAAACTCTTGAACATACTCGTCAATAGTTCAGCTTCCTTGTCTCGGCTCCTGCAACCGGGTAAGGGTATCTTGAAGAGAAGTTTTCAGCACAAACCTGTTTCTAAATACTCTCTTCATCTCGTGCCAAGTGTTAATCTTTCGGTAGCCCTCTTGTTTTCTCATTGATTGAAAGTTCTTCCACTACATAGTGGCATATTTGGAGAACTCAACAACAGCAGTTTTCACTTTCTCGTAATCCTCATACTGATAGTAATCAAACACACACTTCACTTTCTCTTCCCATTCCAGATATTCATCAGCATTCATAGATACATTGAAACTCGAAATTTGAAGCTTCACATGGTTAAATGCTCAGGGATTCATACATAATCTTCTTCAAAATACTCATCTTCTTCCTTGTCTCCTATGTTTGCCTAATCAATCATCCTCCTCACTCGTTCACCTATTACTCTACCTTGAACTAGTCAAGCTGGGTTTTGACCTTTAATAGGTTAAGCAACTTATAGAGTGTTTTGCGCGACCTCTATGGGTTAGCAAGACAACGCATGAACAACTCGAGTTAAATCCACCAAAAAGTTAACTACCTCACCAAGTCTCTTGTCAGTACTTCTAAGAATTCCCTAAGACTGTCGTCGATTGTAGACAACTCCATTGTCGTCGCTAGTACCAACATTTAAACTCAAGTCAATCATTTTTTCCTGACAAATTCAAAGCTTAAACAAACACTTTAAGAAATTAACAATAAACAACACAGCACTCAAATTAACACGGTGATTTACTATATTTCACACATGCAAAATAAAGTATAACAGAACTTCGAAAACACACGTCAACTTGAACAAAACCTCAACTCTGATACCAAGATGGTGCGAACCATAACCAAAAACTGACAAAGCCAGTCACTGGATTGGTCCAAGCTTGCAGAAAACTCGAAAGAAATAATGAGGAAAATCCACGAAAGAATAATAATGAATGAGAGCTAAACAAAAACCCACGACACAATTCCATGTGATGCACAAATTGGTATGATAAAGTTACTCGTAACTTAACCTTATTTAAGGAAAGGGGTAAGAGTGATGCCAAGTGTAAAACAATAGAGTGTCTACACTAGGAAGAAAAAATACACAAGTGTATTAATGATAATATATCTATCTGCAGCTTACAAATACAAAGGGTATTTATACCCAAGAATTTAAGGCAACTTGCCTAAAAGGGGAAAGACAAAATGGGTGTTGATCAACAATAATACAAAAGAGTAAAAATAAATATTCACGGAAGCAATAATTAGTGGGGTGGATTCTACACGTGGTCCTGTACACATGGCGATGCTGTATTGGTGAGGTCATTAAAAGATGTGGAAAAAACAAGATGGCCAATTGGCTTATCCGAGAAAGGATGTATTATATAGTCTGGGATCTCTCTCTGGGCAAGGATGATGCCAAGTAAGTGGTCAAGTATAAGGGAGGATTAGATGTTATCTCGACCATCTGTTTCTCGTCATTCTATCTACGAGAGATTAGTAGTCATTTGACACTGCTTAAAGAGTGACTCGGTAAGGAAGTACTCAACCTCGGCAAGAATAAACTAGAGTAAAAGAATCCATCTCGTTAAGCCTTCTAATCCTCAGGCTCGGTTACAAGTCAAAGGGTCAGTAGCTCGATTCCCATTAGATAGGCTCGTATACTTACAAGTAAGTCTACTAGCTTTAAGCCCATTAATTAGCTCATTTTGAATGACTATAAATTAAGTAAACTCTATGTCATTCGTTAATTACTTAAATAATTAGATGAATGTCATCTTGTCCAAGAGCGTATAAATTCCTCACCTTTCCTCATCATTTTCAACTCTTAGAGATAATAGAGAAACAACATTACTCTATAAGAATTCAACTCTCTAAGATCAAACAAATAATTCAGGCAAAAAATTGATTTCACTCGTTCAAATTATAATGCAAACGCTCGAAGTCCCATTTGGCTAGTTTATTTGTCACTTGTCCATTTAAGATATTGAAATTATTTATTCTTCCTCATTGCTCCATTCTCTCTTAATCATCCCTTCAGATCTCACTCTTACTTTCCTTCTCTAAAATTACGTATAGTGCGTGACTTATACAACACAAGTGACTACTACAATCGGATCCTTACTTCTATAAACATCAATCATATGTTTACATAGTTACATGTGAGATGGTAAAACAAGAGAGGGTAAGACCGTTACAGGTCCTATCTTTTTTTACATTAAATTATCAATTATGTAGAACCAACACTTAATACCCAAGCTCCATAGGTACAATGAGTGACCAACCTAGGACTTATGGACCTAACAAATAGGTAGTCAATTAACGAATCAGCTTGTCAGGTCTTATTGGGCTCTCAATCCCTAAGGCCAATTCTCCATTTAGATTTGTCCCATGCTCTTGTCAAATACCTCATAAATGCATTTTATAAAATAAATTTAAATTTAATAAGTATAATAAAAATTTGACTATTTTGACTTATTACAAACTAATTAGTGTTGAAAAATATTGGCATACACTTTAATAGACAATTCAAACAAATGATTAAAAAAGAAAATCTCATAATGATAATGCATATTTATCATAATTGTAACTTTTATTCATTTTTAGATGATATTGGACATATGCCTAGAAGAATAACTTGCTCTAATTCCAAGTGCTAGTCTTTCTTAAATGTATAATACAAAAAATTTACAAATTCTATAAGCCATAAAGTATCTTATTAACTACATAATATTTAAGATATTAATGATTACAAAAAGTTATAAGAGAAATTATGTTTAAATTTTAATATATGATACCTATATCTAGAGGAAAAAAATAAAATCTCATATTCTAACATTAAAGCAATTTATTTGTGGTATATGTCATTGACTCTATAGAGATTGATTCATGATGGATATTAGATATTATAAAGTTTTTATTTCAAGTTTTTAAATATTTACATTAAAATCTATCTAAAACCCAGAGGGATGAATAAATAATTCTATAAGCTATCAACCTATATTGTACTTGATCAAGTAAGTTCTCAATTAGTATTAAGGGTAAGTTTTGTGTATAGATTTTTCAAACTCCTTATAACACATGATACAACTATGAGGTCTTTTTATCTGATATCAAGTATCTATACTCTAAAATATAGAGTGCACAAATTCCAAAGTATTATGTATCTACACAATAAAAAATTATTAAATAATTTCAATAAATGAGTGATAAACATAATATTAGATTTTTCTGTCACTAAAATTTATCGCACAAAAAGAGAAAAGAAGCCCAAACGCTTTAGTTAATAACCTAAACTACTAAACTAATGCTATATTTTTCACTTTACTATTTCTATTATTTTTCCCCATTTTTCTCCATCTTTATATTTTCCATACTTTTCCTTGCTCTTTCCTATTTGCTAAATAAAACGATTTCATGAATTGGAAATACCAAAGGTAGGAAATTTATATATATTTTTTCAATATTTCAAATATTTTGCTACAAGTTCCATATGTCTACATATAAACAACCTCCAATTAAAAAAATTATAGCAAGAAGTGAAAATTTACAAGTTGCAGAGTATTTTCAAGGTACTACATGGCAGGCTCCAATTACAAATTCCAAAGCTTGAAATCATGTAGCTCACAAAATGGAATATGAGTAGAACCCATATCCTAAACATCCAATCAATGGCAAAATAACTTCTAAATTAACGCAAAACGGACGAAATTGGAATTTCATTTATTTTTGCATGACTACTAAAAGTGTTTTGAACATGCACTATGCTTTCGAATTAGCTCGCAGCTCACTGGAAGCGGACCATGGTAACTTACAATCAGCTTATGCATTTTCTCTTATCCAATACTTTTAACAGTGGAAAATCCAATTTAATTTTTTACATTAATCAAGGTCCCACATTTTTTCCAAATCTTCACAAGGCTCTCAAGGGGCTTTTCCAAACCCTACCACATTAAACGACAGACCGCAATCTCAGAGAGAGAACCAAATTCGAATTAGCATCTTTTGGTACAACGTGGACGATTATAAGAATACTAGTTAGCAAACAAAATTAATAATACAGACGGCAAAAAAAGTACCGTTCAGGGACCCAATACCATTTTTGCAGGACAAAATGGAAAACAGATTTGATGGGAAGGAGGTAACAAAAGTCAAAGATTGGAGATTCATCCGGACGGCAAAAGCAGTTGAAATCCATATATGGTGTTGAAGTACATCGGCCATCCACGGAAACAACAGACTATCTACAGTTCACCTCCAGGTTGTCAGAAGGATGTGACAAATGACAATATCTACACTGCTTGCAAAAGATTGACAACCTCAAGTAAAATGATAACCGATGAAGTAACATACTCGACGTTCATGATAAAAATAAAAGCCTGCGCAGCTTAATCATCTTCCTCTGGGTCAAAATCCTTAATTTTCACATCTGCATCTTCTCCGTACTGAATGCAGCTATCAATTTGTGATAGCACATACTGTATACTGCAGCCAGAGATATCAATGCAAGTACATAGATGAGGCACAGATGCAGTTCCAAGAAAAAGTAAAGAAAACAATTGAAGAGGATAATTTCATATGCAAATTGTGAGACCATCAAATCGGAGGATAGAGTCAAAAAAACAAAGCTCTCTCCAAAAACTTTCAGAAAATCACGTCATAGAAACCCTTATCACTGCACATGAACGCACGAACGCACACACGCGTACACAGAGAGAGAGAGAGATAGAGAGAGAGAGACCTGCTTTCCTTCCTCAAATCAAGAGGCACAAAGCTCACCATGCTGAACTCCTCCAGCTAGCAGAAAAATAAAAACCTTTGTTGATAACAAGCGAGAAGCATAATCTATTTACCTTGAAAAAAAAAATTAAATAAAAAAAAAGGGGTAGCAATCACATTAACCCTACAAATGGCAAGCCAGCTTAAAAGATAATTTATATGATGCCAGGAGATTGCAGCATCTATAGGAAAAAAGAAAAAAAATCAGGAGGCTTAAGGTTTTAGCAATTCTAATATTGAATGAGAAGGCCCAAGGTCTAAAATCATAAAAGCAAGCGGTTAACATTCAATAAAGAAATAAAATACTACAGATTCCAACAAAATGCCATTGCAAAGTTTGGAACCGTTTACAGCTTGGTTGGATTGCTCTCAAATTGATCTCAGAATGTTCCACAACAGTAACCACAGATTCTCCCATGCAAGACTGATCAAGCTTTGACAAAGAAAAGACAGATGCCGATAATGCTTAAAAAAGTGTAAAGCTTAGGACCACAAAGCTGGCAGATTTCCAATTAGAGACTGTAGATCTAGCTTCAGCCTTTGTTCCTATGCAGTATGCAGAAGCAACCACACTTTGTTCACACATTTAAGAAAAAAGCCCCAAAGGGGAAAAAATGAGCGAAATACTATTCAACTTATTGACATCTGAGACTCATCATAAAACTATACGAGTCCCATTGCAAGTCTGCCTAAATAATAGTTTAGAGATCAAGAAACTTTTATCCTAATAACAAAACTTCTGCCATTATAAGTGATCAATTTTCAATGAAAAAAATAAATCAAACAGAAGTACTAAGGAAAGAAATCATCACTCACCAATTCTGCTAAAGCTTTATTTAGCTTCCCAAACTGGGGAGACATCCTTTGATTCAACTCCGCCAACAAAAAATGAGGCTCTGGATTCAGATATCTATAGAAAGATAAACATATAAAAAAAAATGGTTAATCAGAATGGAATCGGGAACAAAGGTTCTGGGGAAGAAAAAACACTGAAAAAAGGAATGTTGAAGCTCACTCATCGATATCCCGTTTGTTTCTCACTAGGTCCATTTTGGAGAGGATATTAACATGAGGCAGTTCCAACTGAATCATGGCAGATAGAGATGCCATGCATCCACTTATGAATTTAGTCACATCAGTAATGAACTGATATAAACAACACGTCAAGCTTTTAGATATATCTTGCACTATTTAAGAAATGATATGACTACAGAAAAAGTAGGGGAGAGGGAAGAAATAAACTAGAAACAACTTATGCAAACCTGTGAATCGAGCAAGTATACAGCACAAAGATTGAAATTTTTACGTTGTAAATGCTGCACGAAATTCTTAAGCACTGGCACATGCGAATAGAGTTCTATCTGGCCTGCGAAGCACTAACGCATTACCACCAAAATGTCCAGAAAAGTGTGTGCATAAATTGCAGAACCTCACTGACATTCATATGCATAGTAGAGGAGGAGGCCAGGTAATACACAAACCTCCTCCAGTAGAGAAGAAGAAATATTTCATTGCAGTTCAACCTTTTGCAGATCACAGTTCATAAAATTATTAGTCACACACACAACCTTTTTCCTTTTAAGATGGGACTGAGTACTGAAAATTGAACCATAGAATTATGATGAAAAGCAAAAAAATACTTTGATGAGATGACAGAGCTACTGGTCATGGGCACCATCTTAATGAAAGGAAACTAGACATAGAGAAGCTGCAAACGATGTGAAAAAATAACATAAGCAGTCCTCAATATGCACTAAATAAAGCTAAAGAAGAACTTATTATAATGTCTAATCTGTAAATTAATTCCTTCCTCCTTAACTTTTTATTTCTTTTCACCAAACACTTGCAAAGTAACCTGTATATCATTGAGTGAATGCTGGACCAGAGTCCATATCTGTGAATCAGAAGAACACCAGATCTGTTAACCATTTGGAAAAAGGAAACATTGCAACACATCAAAGTTACATGTCCATCAATTACCAAGAAAAGTTGGATGTCCATCCAAGCTTTTCCTTAATCCAAAACTATAGCACATACAGGGTATGCTTTGCTATTTGAGAACAATTTCAGATTTCTTTGCTTTTTCAATTGAAAAAAGAAATGTTGTGAAAAGGATATAAGAGAAACACGAAACCTAATGAGTGATCCACTGTACACCACTGTACTTCTAGAAAGTACTATACTGACAGCTAGAGTTTTATTTTAACCGCTAAAACCACGGAACTTTTCAAAATAGCTCAAAAGTACCGTTACAATGTCCTTCACATCACATGACAACCAGAAATCTTATGAAATGTTTTTCTGATCATTACTTCATTTTTTTTTAATTATTTTATCTTTTCCTTTTCATTTCATGACTAAAAAAAGCACATGAAAATGATGAGGAATTCCCATGCTTCTCATGTCAATTCAAGCAAAATTAGTGGAGAACCAAAATTTAGGATTTCAAGAAAAATGAAATTGGAGATTCTTCACTTTTAGTAAAAAGGGCTTTCAAAGTTGTTTTAACATCTGCCAACCATTTTAAGGAAAATACTTTATAATTTAATTTTATTTATTAGTTTGGTTGTTTAATTTTCTTCTCTTTTGGGTCCTTTATATTTAAGTAAATAAAGTTGGGGACATATTTAGTCAACTTAACATGTAGGCAGCCAAAAGACACGTCATATATATGCCACATAAGATTTCCAGCGGTCAAGTGATCAGAAATATTTCAGAATAGTTAAATTGAACTTTTATAAAAGTTTAGTGGTTTGGGGGTTCAAAATAAAATTTCAATGGTCACCTTAAAGAGTGACATTCAAGAACAAAATAAATTCCCTTTGTTTGCAAATTAATTTACTAAAGAAAACAAATCATGAAAAGATAAATCCTTTACTTGGAATCTGACACAAAAAAAAAAAAAAAAGAAGCATATAACTTCATAACGTCCATGAGAAATGCTTCCTTCACCGAAGAGGATAAACATACTACCAAAAGTACTTCGACATAGAGTAACACGCACTCAATGCATATGCTATTACCTGGACAATCAAAAACCAAATAGTCGTCATCCATGTAATGGTCCAATTCTTCCTCCAACCAATCATCCAGATTTTCTTCCAAATGTCTAAGGGCAAAAATTAAGGTAACAGAAAAGGACTACAGCAAGATATATATATATATATATATATATATATATATATATATATATATAAAATGCTAATGCTTCAACATGGAATGAAGGGAATATCTCCAGTGAATTTAAATCTCTATAAGGCAGAGGCTTGAAGCATCAAGGGACAAGAAAAATCATACATTGAGCATCAACTTCTTTAAAAATACTCTACTGGGTGAAGATAGATGAAAAGTAGAGAAACACAAAGGAAAAACAAAACAGTGTGTATGGATACTCCATGCAGTATATGAGACCACCATTAGGACCTAATCCAAGTTCTTCCATTACATCATCCAATGAAATTAGTTCTCTAATATCTGCAGTCAGAAAAGGACAACTTATCAGAAACTAAGCTTAATTCAAACCTCAAAAAACCAGGCCAGCTGTTCATACCTATGGCCACAGGATATTCAAAATTTTCTGCTGCAGGATCAAGGTTCACAATATGTATGTTCCTCTGAATCGTTTGACAATGTTGATACAAACTGGAGCAGTAGGTTGACTGTTATTGCAGAATTTTCATTAATCCCACAAATTGCATCAAATTCAACAAAAAGGGATGCTGAAAGAGCCAACAATCTCTGGGTGATGGGTAAGGTAATCAGACAAATCACAGTTTAAAAGACTACAGAAAACAAACCTCAAATATAACGTCATATCATGCCTAATCCCTATGATTAAGATATATTAATTACTTAATACTTCCAAAAAATTCTTAGAAAATTTGAATAATGACATGGATATAAAAGTAAATACTGCCAATTACGACACTAAAACCAATAGGCAGACCTGTAAAAAAATATGAACATAAGCCTCTATGCATCAACATGTAATGCTACTTTTATACCTTGCCACTGCCCGCTGGACCAATAACAAGCTGTGCATAACCCATATCAGCTTTGCTGAGCTTTCAAACCAAATCAAAACCGCAAGAGTGTATGAATAGCCTGAAATGATTCGGCAACTGCAGCTGCGATATAAGCGACACACCAAACAGCCGCGGCGAACAACACATTCAGCAAATCAGAGTAAGACATAATAAACACCGCCTAGTTCATGAACAAAACCTACATTATCCATATAAAGAAAGAAAAATGAAAGTATCAAAATTACTTTCTTAACCTTATAACCCTCACAGCATATATCAAACACACTTCAGAACTCGAGTGCAAAACTAAATACCACTAACTCCATTCCGTTTCACCTAAACGCTACAACAAGCAAAAATCTAAGAGGAAAACAGTTAACTAGGGCACTTTTGTTTCACAGGATATATTTTCAGATCTAAAATAGAACGATTTTCCTTAAAATTAAGAAGATTTTGCAACAGAGAAAAGAAACATTATTCATGATTTTCTGAAAGAAAATTTTCGCTTTAATCACATTAACTGCCATGATCGGCTGCAGCCTACTGCTTCCATTAAAGATGACATTTCCTACACATCAACACAGAGTGACATGACAAACACAAACTTTGACACGATTAACATGATAATAAAGCAAATAAATAATTCCTTATGCTTAATCCATTTGATATACAATTTTTTAACATTGACACGAATTCAACATGAAGTGAAACCCTACCAATCACGAATTCCACTTGCTTTCAATTAGGACGATAATACTAAGCAAATATAAATACTATATTGTATCGACATTCTAAAAAGTTAAGGGAAACGGTTTCCCCTAAACAACTACATATTTATAGCGAATAATTAGCTACTCCTACAACAGTTGATGAATCAGTAAAACAAATGCGATAAACGAGATTATACAACAGAAGGTGATGTAAAACAGTAAAAAACAGGTTTCATTGAGTTCTGTAATTGATCAAATTTACGTTCTTTATCAAGTAATCAACGACAAAGTGAAGAACCTTAGAGCTTGCTTACCGATTAATCCAACGACACTTCCTTCAGATTATTAATAATCACTTAAAATATAAGAATCTTAACTTTGAAGTGTTTGTGTGGGGCGAGAGAGGTGGGAGGTGGGGGTGGGGGTGTGGTGGGAGAGTATCTGTTGAAGCAAAAGGAAAAGCCCCGATTCAATATTTTAGGGTTTTCGGGGCATGGAAGCAAAACCCCCAATTCGATATTCGAAGTTTTAGTGCGTGTTTTATGGGGTATTGAAGCAAATCCAAGCACGAATGTGTTTTAAAAAAAAAAAAAAAAAAACATATTTGGCTAATATTTATCACGTAGATTATCAATAAAAATTATCAATATTCATCTGTGTAAATTATCAACTACTACAAGTTGCAGATGTATATATCACAATTGAAAATTGTGTGCAGTTTGATATTTGTAGAACGAACAAAATTAGGCCCAATAATAATATCAATTCTAACATAATTATTTTAATAAAAATTACAACATAAGATATAAAATAATGCAACACTTTAATATTATAGAATTAACATAAAGATATTTTTACACTCAGAGCTGGATGCATTTATCTTGAAATAAACTAAATATGCACTATATGTTCTCTTTAAATCATGAATTTATCGAGGATAATTGATTTATTAGAATTTATTATATAGGGAATAGAATTAGAGTTACATAACTCCAAACATCGTTATTTTTACCAAAAATTTGGTACTAAGAGAGGACTAATGATGTAGAAGAATTAGCATAGAGAGTCCTATTCCTTTGAATAAAAACAATAATTATTAGAAGAGAGATTACATTTCACGAATCCGAGAGCAAGATGTCTATTTTTTTTTTTTTTATCAATCTTATGATACGATGCAGCTCTTTACTAAAAATAATTAACTTTATCATTAGGGTGGCACATGTTTATAACGTATGGAACAAGCATAGCCGTAGAAAAAGGTTTATTTTTTAAATCCTTTTTTTTTTTCCTACAATGCTTCTTTAATCTAAATTGCAACAGACAATATCAGAAAGTATATATAAAATTATACGTTTTAGCTTCAACAAAACATACCAAATATAAATGAACAAAAATATATAAGGGTAAAGTGTATAATATCCCTTATGTTTACTTCATTTTCTCTTAGTCCGTTATCTTTGAAATTATAACTTTAGACTCTAAAATAGTTGGAATGCATATTTTTAAAAGATTTGAATTTAATGCGCATGATTTTAAAGATAAGAGAACTAAGTGCATAGGAAACAAACATAAGGGGTGTATCTATAATTTAACCCTTTTTTTTCATTTTAGAAAGGAAAAATGATAACCAAGAAAAATGACACCGATGAATAAAAAATAAATAAATATTAGTCAATTAAAAACAAAAGCAAAATCCAAATATTTATAATAAATAAATTTTTCATTATGCTCACTTTCCAATTTTAATATTCTTGTCGACTATATCTTTCATAAAAATTCTTTCTATTGCATTGAGAAATCGATATCATATCATATTGCTATGCTATTTTTTTTTCCCAAGTAATACAACTATATTGAATAAAAAGCAAAGTCCAACAAAATAAAAGGAGCAACAAAATCCAACTATCTCGACCAACAAGCAAGACTATCATGTCATCAAGACAACACTACACTTGGTCATATCAAGAGTCAACAATAACAAGATCCAAAACATTTAAAGAGAAATCAAAAGAGAAATTAAGGTTTGCATCATGGTTCATGCCTTCCTTTACTAAAGTGTCAGCCACATTATTTACTTCACGCATAATGCTATAGAAATTTACATTGTGAAACTTATAAATCAATGGTAAGCATTGCCTAACAAAAACTAAATTTGAGTAATTTCTTTAACATCCTTATTTGATAAGGTCTATGGCAAGAGAAATGTTCAATTTGATAATGACATCTTTCCACTAATTAGCAACCGCTAATTGCAGATTATCAAGGATGGCTCCTAATTTAGCCTCTAGTAGGATAATACTTGTATGTTTCCTTTAGAATCCTCAAATTATTTTTCCCTCATGGTTATGTCCAACTGTAGCAATGTCCGCTTTAATTCATCTCTAATCAACATAGCATCGCAATTAATTTTTATCATAAATATAGGTAATTTGATTCATATGATATTAAGATTTGTTCCTAAATCCCCTTTCCTTTTCCTTTTATTAATATCCCACTTGATATAGACCAAAACTAAGGATAAACAAGGTTGGTTGCTGGGATGGGTCTAAGATTGCAAAAAACTTGAAGAACGAGATGAAAGTTGCGCGAAAGAATTGAAAAAGTAAGATAAGCAAACTCATGAACAAGTCCAAAGAACATGACACATCAATGGAACTTCAAAAAACTTATAGCACAACTCAATATGACGCATGAGGTAGTACGGTGAGATTACTCGTTACCTTGCCTTACTCAAGGGTTAGAATAAGAGTGAAATATGTAAACAAGCTAACAAAAGTAGTGTTCATAAAAAGAAAAATATTCAGTATATTGATGAAAAGATGATTGAGGCTACATGTATAGTAAGTATTTATACTAAAAAAAAAAACTAAGGCAAACTACATAAAATGGAAAAGACTAAAAGGGTATTATCTAAAAAAAATAAACTATAAGGAATAATAAGGGTACAATTGAAAATACAAAAAATGAGTATGTTATACAAATGATTTTGTCACGTACTTGCTCAAACAGTAGCTCTTGGCTCCTAGATGACTTTCTGGTATAAAAGACAATTCTATACAATTAGTTCATTTTTTGCCGAGCCGAAGTGCCAAGCAAGGGTGGTAGGTTGGTCGTGCCGAACCAAGTAAATAATTCTTCTGAGGTAAATTCACCTTGGACACTTTTAGCATCCTTAAATAAAGTGTCTTCTTCGTAAGCTCAGTTCATCCAACATATCCTCTTTCTAAAAGTAGGTTATTCCCTACTTAAACTCTACATTCTTTTTCGTAAGCTCAATCAAAGGCACCACAATGGTACTGAATACTTAGATAAAGCGTCAATAGAACGATGCCAATCTATAAAAACTTCTCACCTCGACATAAGAGGTTAAGGTTGACTATTCAACAATAGCTTATACCTTCTCTTCATCTACTCTCAATCCTCTTCCACTAACTACATATCTTAGAAAGATTACTTCTTCCTGATAGAAACAACATTTCTTTAAGTTTTTGAATAATCTTTCTGCTTAGAAGACAGCAAAAACAACCTTGGGGTGTTAGTGTTCATGGCCAGGTCAATACTATAGATAAGGATGTAGTCAAAGTAGATAACAACAACAAATTTTTCGATCAAATTTCTCAAAACATGATTCATTAGCCTCATGAAAATGCTTAGAGCATTTAATAGTCCAAAAGGCATCACTATCCACTCATACAGGCCAATCAGGTTTTAAAAGCAGTCTTCTATACATCCCCTTATCTCATCTAGTTTTGGTAGTATCCTAACTTCAGACTTATCATGTTGAATACTCTCGTACTACTTAGTTCATCCAACATATCATCTAACCTCGGGATGGGGTATATGTACTTGATCATAATCTTCGTGATAGTAAAAGGTCATAGCAAACCCCGTAGCTACTTGTACTAAAAAACAAGTAAGTGTAATTCCTCCTAGACAATAAAATATGTTAACATGAGGAGGAACATATTTACTAGTTATATCGTTTGCAATCGCCTGAATTTCGAGACGTTTTTCGAACCAATCATAGACTTTATTGAGATAGGTAAACCAAAAGTACTCCCCCCCTGAGAACCGTATCTGAGAATTTCATCTCGTACAGCTCAAACAAAAAACCCAAATATTGCTTTGGGATATGGAATAGAAACTTTGTAATAAAACCTCTCCCATTCTGAGTGAGGATATGAACGAGTAAAAATACCAAAGCTCTTATTTGTGGTTATAATGTCAAAATATCAAGTTGGCGCATTCGTCTTTATGTTGATCATTACAGGCCTCTTGAATCTTCCATTTACCTACTTTCTTTGATTTTTTTGTGTGCAATGCCGCTTTATTCTTGTTTTGGCAACTTTGCTGTTTACACACATATGCCAAGTTCCATTCTTCTTTAACACAAGCAGCACAGGTACAGCACAAGGTCTAAGACTCTCCTTCACATATCCTCTTTCAGAAAGTTCATTGACTTGCCTTTGGAGCTCAGCAGCTTACTCCAAATTCATCCGATACACTAGCTTGTTTAGTAGGCTAGTACCATGTATAAAGTCAATGTAATGTTCAATGCCTCGAAATGGGGATAATCCTTCGAGTAGCTATTCTGAGAACAAGTTAGTATATTCCCTTAGTAGTTATAAGCTCCCAAAATTGAGTTTAGGACAACCAAGCCTAGATTTAGGACTTTTAAGAAAATTTATCCAATTGAGCCCAAACTTTATGATTATAATAAAAAAGTTAGTCGAGATGTTATGGTGAAGTTAGATTTTAAAAATAATGACTCAAAATCCCAATTTTGCCCTTAGAAGTAGGAATATTCAATATAACACTAAAATATTCGAAACTCCTAAAATCGAACTTAGATTGCGACGAAAACTTAGAGATAAGTTAATTGAGTTATAAAATGAAATAATATAGTATAATTTACTATATAAAAATACACATAATTTTATGAGTATACCCGGTATAAATAATAATTATACTCGTAAATGAATCTTAAATTACGCAATTATATATATATATATATTGTTGAAATCATAAAATTAACTTTAGAATATATCCTAAAAATAAAAGATATATTAGAAACTTAATTATATGAGTATAGTTATATATTATTCGTGATATTTACAAGGGATATATACTCATATATTAAGTAAATAATTAAGTATTAATAAAATATACTCAAAATATCTAAATAATTGCAAAATATTATCCGAAAAGCCTTCCAATTGTTGATTCAAGTCTGGAAACTGCTGGAAATCATCAAAGCTGGATAATTGCTAAATCAAAAGGTAAATCTCCAAGCAAATGACATTTCTTACTTGCAATTAATGAAGGAAAAAGCAAGAAAAAATAAATAAATAAATAAATAAAGAAACTAACCTAAACTACTATAAATTTGTTGAACAACACCATTTTACATCTTTTGAGACCAGAAACAATAGAAAGAAAAATTAGAAAAAAAAATCGTAGAAAATAAAAAAAAATTTAGAAAAAACAGGAGAAAATTTATGATATGATAGAATCATAACCTAAAGTGATTCTGCTGTGGAGCCCGACCAGACACCACCAATCACCACCATGCTTAGGCCGTCCAACAACCACCCAACCGTCACTGACCACCGAAGCATTCAAGAACACCAAGGTTGATTTCCTACCTTGTTTTTCAATAATTTTTTGAAAATTAGTAAATCTATCCAGAAAATTATCAAAAAAATTATACTTAAGTTATTTTAAACATGCTTTCATGTGATATTTTTATTTTTGAAAAATTCATAATATTTAATATACTTTCTTAAAAAATATACTGTTCACCCGAATTTATATTTGTAAAATAAATATACTAAATAATGTTGTTTCTAGCTAAAAAATTTTGTGTAGGATATGTATGATATATAGATAATTGCTATGTAGCCCAAATTTTGATTTGAATATTTTTAATATTTATTGCATTTTTAGGCCTGAAAATAGCTCGAAAATAAGCTGAAATTATGAATTTAATAAGAAATTATGAAATTAATTAATGAAATGAACATGTACTGATCTATAATAAATAATAACAGTATTGATTCAGATTGAAACTAATTTGGTGCAAAAAGAATTATAATTGGGTAATTTATGATAATTTAGAGGTAGAATCGTTAATATGAATATATAGACAATAGGTCGAAAACTTGAAACCAAGTGATAACTAAATTCCCTATATTTTTAGGAGTATATAGAAATTTTCGAGAAATTATTTAGCAACTCGAACTATGTATTACGAATTTACTAAGTAAAATAACTTAATTTACAAGTTGGGGTGTATTTGTAATATTAATAAGTTAAAATGAATTAAATAGTTAAATAAAAACTATATGTAGGATTGCTGATCAGATTGGATTAAATGGATATTTTTATTATATTTATTAATATTTTCTGATCGGGATATACTTTAGCTATATTACAATAGGATAATACTTATATTGTAACAATATATGGACAAATTAGATAAAATACAATTTAATAACATAAATTACGTATAATACATTCATATTTATATAATTATATATAACTGTATTAAAAACTCAAACTACCCGTTAAAAGTCATCTCTAAAAACAGGACTCATAAAACGTATCGTTAGGTCTATACGAACCCAATGACACTAATTTTGTTAAAATCGGACAACCTTAAGTAATTTAACCTATAACTTTATCATATTCAAGAATGTATATATTTTGGTAACCTTACCAGAATTAAAACATGAATTAATAAATTAAAAGTACGTTTTGATGTGATTGAAACGATATATAATACGTAATAGTATATATGATGTACAATATCAACAATTAATAACTTAATTCGATATATAGTGATAACATGACTATATATTATAGAAATAATATATATATATAACCATTTTAGATTAAACCCTAATGTTTTCGTAATTATTACGAAAACTGAATTTGGGTCTTTTGTGTAATTAGGACATTTCAATACAAAGATGGTTGACAATTCGAGTCAGTAATACCAAACGTCTAAACAAGTAAATTAGGATTATGGCTTCACTGTTTATTTAGATACTATTTAAAGTATCCAAAAACTCAAAAGTACTTCCGATTGTGTTTGTAATTAGATGATTGTGTGCATGTTGTGTGTATGGATGATACTCGGTTATGACAGGAGTTTAACTCTTTGGTGTGTTGTTCTGTATATTTGCATGGATTATGTACTGTATGAACCTATTGGTCACCCCTGATTAAAACTAATGTTTATTCAACTAAAATGAAACTGAATATGCATACTAAAATGAAGCTGAATATGCATAACACCCGTTAGGGGAAACAATTAAGAGTGTTAGGCCAAATACCAACTTCCTTCGATGAAGATAGCTGAAATAGTCCTTTCCCCATCCTTAGTCGAACTAAGTGATAAGCGAGGAGGTCGCAACAAAGTTGGGGGTCGTGGCTCAAAGCGGTCATGGGAGAAGGGTGTTCTCCATTGCATAAGCCCGGGTTTGGTCTGACTTGAGTCACGATGAAACTCTTAAATCCGGGTTAAAGCGGAAGTAATTTCTCTAACCTTACAGTGGACCGGATAACACTATGCAATGTTTCATTTGAGTGATTGTATTGTATTTCATCATAATTATTAACCTTATTTGTGATTGTACAGTATTCTTCTGCCTTCATCCCACTTACCGAGATAGTTGTGCTCACATCCTTACAGACTCTTTTGTAAGTGTTAAGTAAGGACAGGATGTTCAGGTGCCACCGTTTCTAGGTTAATATGCTGCTGTTTGGGAAAGTAAGGATCAAGGAATCAATTGAACTTGGGCTTTTGACTTTGTCTTTGAGTTTTGAGGAAACTAATTGAGAATTCCCTAGGAGCCCACTAGTTTTCTAACTTATTGTATATAAACTGCAAAACCTATGGTTTTTAATAAACTCTGATTATAAACTTTACCTTTGGACATAAAACGTTTGTATAAATACTATTGTGATACTAAATAGCAGGTTATATAGAACAGGTATTTTGTAAAAACTCTCCCACGAGTTTGGTTATTAACAAGTGTTAAAACAGACGTTTCAAGCTGGTTGAGTTGTGCGCCTTATGTGAACTGTATCTACGATAGCAGCTGTGAAGTCAGCTTCTATCTTAGATTAGTTTATATGGCGAAACTGTTATGACTCTTTCTGTTCGAGGTGTGACAATAATTCCTTAACCTCTAGGGGTAGTTCAATCCTCTCCTTCAATTCTAATAGTTGCTTGACTAGCAAAAGAGTTGACACATCGGCCTTGATGGCTTCTTAGAGTTCATCTCGACTCAACATCAAGGTCTTCTTTGATCCTTGAGCCAATTTGGCTTATAGTTTGCTCACTTGACTTAAGGTCTAAGGGTTCAAAGTGATTTGCCTACCATCCTTCTCAAACATATAGGTGTTCCTGAATCTATCATAAGTAACCCTTCGGTCGAAAAGCCAAGGTTAACCTAACAGCACATGTGATGCACACATAGGTAATACGTCACAAAGAATTTCATTGAAATATTTTCCAATTGAGATTGGCAGTAGCACTTACTGAGTAACATGTTATATTCCATTCTCATTCAACTAGTACAACTTATACAACTTCATATGTTAAAAAGTTTGCAACTTCAGTATCTTAACCGGGTCGGCAAATGCCACATTAATGCAGCTCTTACTATCCACTATGAGTGAGCATACTTAATCATTCACTCTACAAGTGATGTAGAGTAAGTTCTCTCTCTACTCCTCCTTGGGTGAGTGTTCCAAACTCATTTTACGTTAGACAACAAGAGTCAATTTATCCAAGTCCTCAACGAACACACCCTCTTCAATCAGGTCGACATTAATATCAGCCTCATCTCCCACTTCTTTCTCTTCTTCTAGTTCTTCGTCTATGCTATGTACTTCAATCTTCGGGGCATCTCCCTTAACAATCAAGTTCCTTCGATTCGTACACTAGGTGGTCATGTGCCCAAACCCTTAGCACTTGATCTGGCTCGTCTTCTTTCTAAATCTTTGCCCCTTCTCATATGTTCAAGTTAGCACATCACCATCAGGTCGGCCCTTCTATTCAGTCTTGACGTCTGTTTGTCTGGTCGGCTCAGTATTTGGTTGAGCTTAGTAGCTTCCCTAAATAGGTTAGCTTAATTAACTAGGTTAGCTCGCCGAGGGTCAAGTCGGCATCTTGCTCCTCCTCTTTCTCCCAACTCATCAGGCTATTCGTATAGCATGATCCATTATAGTAAATTGTTGAACTTCCACAATGTCTCAGATATCACTTCTTAATCTAGTGAGGAATCCGGACATAGTTTAGGCTGACAACTCTTACATTTCACAATGAATCATCAGAATTTGGAACTCCTAAACATATTCGTCAATAGTTCGGCTTCCTTACCTCAACTCTTGTAGTTGAGCAAAAGTGTCTTGTAAATAAGTATCTTGTGCTAAGGGTCAGGCCAAGTATTGACCTCTCTATATCTTTCTCGTTTTCTCATGATCTGAAAGTTCTTCTACCATATGGCAGCATATCTTGAGAACTTAATAGCATTCTACTGATCTTCATATTAGTAATAATAAAAAACAAGTTTAACCTTCTCCTAATCCAAATAATCATCTGCACTCCCAGAACCACTAAAGCTTGAAACCTAAAGCTTCACATGGTCGATAGCTTGGGGTGCTCTAACTCGCTTTCCTTCTTCATTATACTCGTCTTGTTCACCATCCGTATCTCTCAAGTCAATCCTTTATTATGCTCGTTCTCCTACTCCTTTACCTCGAACTTGTCTAGTTAGGTTTTGTCTTCTAATAAGTTGAGTAACTTATGGGGTGTTCTATACAGTCTCGACAAGTCGATAGGCTATTGCATGAACTACTCT
This sequence comes from Lumnitzera racemosa, assembly GCA_024138005.1. Lineage (NCBI taxonomy): Eukaryota > Viridiplantae > Streptophyta > Magnoliopsida > Myrtales > Combretaceae > Lumnitzera > Lumnitzera racemosa. The sequence goes on from JAMXBC010000003.1 coordinate 74,870,670, forward strand.
CGTCGGATTGATTAAGAGATTAGCCACTTTATCGAATCATTCGCCTGTACTCCTAGGGGTGCTCTGGGGTCGTCATCCATAGTGGACAACATCATTATCGTTGTCTCCAATACCGACATTAACACTGGGATCCGTCATCTTCTTGACAAAACTCAGTAAATAAACTTCAAATCTAAGGTACAATAGTTACTATTCCAATATATACAAATGTCCAACGAATCCGCAAACATAATTACACCAATGGACAATAAACTCAATTGAAACTTACTTTGTTTTCATATGTTTGAAACAAAGCAAAATAGAGCATACATGAAAAGGAACTAATACCCTTTTACTTACTCAAACACATTAGTGAATCTCTACACGACTTTGACATACTACTACTACGAACACTACTTCACAAAAATCCAAGTACAACTTAGTCAAATGAAACCTCATCTGTAATGCCAAGATAATGCAAATCAAGACCAAGGATAAACAAGGCCGATCTCTAGGATGGGTCCAAGCTTGCAGAAAGTTTGAAGAACGAGATGAAAATTTCGTAAAAGAACAAAAAAAGTAAAATAAGTAAACCTATGAACAACTCCAAATGATATGACATACCAGTGAAACTTTCGAAGACTTATAGCATAACTTGATATGATACATGAGGTGGTCTGATGAGGTTACTTGCCACCTAACCTTACTTAAAGGTTAGGATAAGGGCAAAGTAAGTAAACAAGCTAACAAAAGCAGTGTTCACGAAATAAAGAATATTTAGTATATTGATGATAAGATAATTGTGACTACATGTATAGTAGGTATTTATGCCCGAAAAAACTAGGGTAACCTGCCTAAAATGAAAAAGACTAAAAGGGTATTATCTAAAAGAAGTAAAGTACAATGAATAATAAGGGTGCAATTGAAAATGCAACAAAATGAGTATCTTGTACAAATGATTCTATCATATGCTTACTCAGACTTGTGGCTCCTAACGATTGGATGACTTTCTAGCAGAATAGATAATTCTGTACAATTGGTTTGTTTTCTACGAAGCCAAGGTGCTTAGCAAGGGTGGTAGGTTGGTCATGCCAAGCTAAGCAAATAATTCTCCTGAGGTTAATTCACCTCAGACACTTCCAGTATGGCTTAAGTTCAAGTCAGCTGAGCTAATGGTCAAATGAGCCGAGTTGACATTTAAGTGCAGTTCAGGTCGAAAACTAGAGATAAATAACAAGTGTAGAAGGGTCTGACTTGGCCAATGCATCAAGTCAGCAAATTAACTTAGACTCCTCAGTGGTAAGACTTAAGTGTTTGTCCCAGTAAGATATTAAGAGGGGGATGAATTAATATCTTTTGCAAAAACTAAAACTTTTGATTTAAAAACAGAACCCTTCTTAATAGCTTAAATAACATGATAGTAGTTAAAAATTGATTGTGCAACACAAATAAAAGTTAGAAATTAAATAGAGTAAAGAGAAAGAAGATTAAGTAATTGATTTATAAAGCTTTAGCCTTTTGCCTACTGCTTTCTTCCAGTTCCATTGTAAGGGATCCAATTCTCCTCACCAATGTCGTTCTACTAGTCCAAACTTTTCGATAAACAAATATCAATGAGAAATTATAAGGACATCTAGTCGCTTTTCTATCCTATCTCACTAGTTTCTTCCTAAGTTATATATAGGACTTGAGGAACTCCCTAATCCTCTCATACTCAAATACAATTACAATAATATTTACAATGAAATTGAAACAATACAATCAAAAAGCTCTTTACAACTTTTGCACAAATGTAATAACAATAACAAAACTGTTTTCATTCAGTTTCTGACAATCTACTCAAGAGAGTTTTTAAAATTCGGTTCTAATATTGAGTGTGCAGTTCTCCTTTGATTAGCATCATCTCTCGTATAACAGCTAGAAATGACTAGTTCTAGATTTTTCTCCGAGATATCTTTATTCAAATACAATTGGTTTGGTTGTTAAAGAAATATCTTATGAAAATAGGAACCAAAAATTTGAATTTTTGAAAACTTGAATCAAACTAATCTTGATTTGTTTCTTTGCTGAATTTAAGTCATTTGACAGTTGCTACATGCAATGATAAGTTCCAATCCTCTATTGTCTCCTCGGAAATTCAAAAATCACACTTCAAATATTATGGATAAGTACGAAAGGATGTGGTTAAATCTTCATATATCTTACTCTTCAAGAATAGTCCAGCATTTGATCATAGCTTATATGATATTTGTCGTGAACAAATCTATTCCCTTCTTCAATATCTTTATTTGAATTTTTTAATTAAAAAAACTCCTAAAAATTTGGACATATATATCTAAAATATCAATCCTTATCCTTTACAAGCTACATTACAATCCTTAAGAATTTTATCAATAACGAACTAAAAGAAATGCACCGAACCTTGTAAAATTCTAGTAAAAACTTGTTTAACATAGCTTCCTGATATGTCTGAAAATTTATTTGAATATATTGCTCAACCATTTTATAAAATTAAAACTAATTTGACTTAAAATCCCCATGGATTAAATCCAACTTTAGGGAACGAAATTGAATATATTACCCAAATATGCCCAATAAAGTAAGCTAGGTCTTCTACATATTTTTCCAACTTAATTTGTTCAAATTATTCAAAAAATCGCATAGGAGCAGCTGCTGGAATCGAAACTACACACAATTAGTATTGTTCTAAAGTTTGATGATATACATTCTAATTAATGTTCTGATGTTTGTTGATATACATTCTAACTTGCTGATATACACTCTAATATACATTCTGACGTACTGAACATATTTCCAAATGCACATAATGATGTTTTGCTAATATACATTGTAACTTACTAATATACACTCTATATACATTCTGATCAGCACAATTCTAAACTTAATTTTCTTCCTTAAATTGATTTTATTCTAAAGTTAACCTACATGTTGGATGTTCTTATTAAACATACTTTAACCTTTTTTCCATTGTGGTTTCTTTTAGAATTAATCAATGTTATATCATGATATATCAATATACTTCATAAATATATTAGTAATAACTAATCACATGTTTTGTTATCATCAAAACTAAATTAAAATACTTAACATTACGAAAAGAATTCACCTAGCCATACTTTCTAACCTTCAAGCTCAAGCGCAGGTCAAGGGACCAATTATTCGATTCTTATCACCACCGCTGATGGGCTTCCTTTTGGACTAATTTAACTTAGTGTTACTCGCAATTTCTAAGTCTAAATATGCAATCGTTGCGTTCATGCTAGATGCTACACAACATAAACAGGAATAGCATAGTTATTAGGCATGTTTTATTGCTCCAGGGTGGTTTCCTAATGTAGCCATTGTGCCTAATCCAATCCATGAAACTATCTTGGTTAGTATAATTCAGTAAATCATCCTACCCCTAACTTTTCCATAAGTCTCTAACTACATGATATTTTAAGAATAAATCTTACTGGGTTTCCTCATTTCTTCTGCAAAACATATATATTCAATCTACTCTAATTCCTCTTTTACTTAAGTTGTCTTTCATTGGGAGGCCATATTGTAACATTTGCCAGATAAGATATTGTATCCAAGGAATGGTAGGGTGTGTCAAATCCAATCCTAACTTCCGATTATAGAGTTTGTGTCTTTCTCCCAATACATCACTTTATATGTTGTCTTACTTTGCACTCCCCCGCTTGGGTCATGTAGCCATAACAAGTCGAACTCCTCTTCCGACTAAAAATATAATTGAATTTATGGATTAAAATTTCCTAACTTTGCTCTAATTTCCTCAACAAGAGGGAATCTAATTTTATCTTCATCCCATTCACCATTATAACTCCATGCTTCAGCTACAGTTTGTCCCCATGTCCTATTAAAGGACTAAGGAGCCATTGACCTACCAAACCACATTTGAGTTACAAATCGAACCAGAAGCTCGCTTAAGGAATTTTCCTAAAGGTAAGATCAATCTCTTTTTTAGCTAACTTTATGGTTGTTTAAGGACTTTGAATGCTCCCAAATTGTTTTTGGCATGGAACTGCCTATTTTTCCATTTATATTTGCCCTTCAACGATTCAAACCATACTAAATACTTTTTGCAAACATGCCATGCTAACTTAACAAAGTAGGCTCTGTTCCTTTATTGCAGGTCAAGAAGGCCAAGCCAGTCGTCTTCCTTCAGGTTCTTCACTTTTTCCTAGGATACCAATGAATTTTTTTCTCCCCTTCACTCCTTCCTTACATGAAGTTCATATATAGTTGTTCTAGCTGATGATAGATTTTCCTTAGCAAGGAAATCATTTGAGAATAATAGTTAGATGCTAGCATCTTCGCTTTCCACTTGGATAATTTTTGTTAAGTTTTTTCAAGCTGAAGATGTTATCATTAAGTTGCATGAGTGAGTTTTCTGAAAAAGGAGCACAAGACTTACTATAGTTGACCCTTTACCTAAACATAACTTGAAACATAGTCCTTGCATTTTCCACTATACCTTCCCCCAGAAGGACTAAGTTGTTAGCAAAGAACATATGAGATAAGGAAACTTTTAACCCCCTCAATTTGATTAGAGCCCATAGTCGTCTATTCACCATCTCTTTGATGCATCGACTCATGAGTTCCATAGCGATGATGAATAAATATGGGGACATGGGATCTCCTTACCAAACTCCTCTACTCAAGTGAAACTCTTTCAACATTAACTGTTCAAGAGAATTTTACAAGAGCTTGTTGCTAGACATTATCCAACTAAATTTACCTATAAGTTCAAGAATCTGAAGATCTTCATTACGTGCCTTATATAATCTCATTATAGCTTATCATAGGCTTTTTCTAGATCCAATTTAGTCAACATCCATGCCCTTCCTCCCTTTTTTATTTTAATGAGTGTAGAAGTTCTTAGCATATTATAACAATGTCTGGAGTGGAGCACCTTAATGTAAAGCTAAACTATTATGGGCTAACGATGAGTTGAAGATGTAGCCTTAAGTGGTTTATAAGGACCTTCCCTTAAGTTTTATTATAAGGTTGTATACATATTTATGGGTCTAAACTCTCTGAATCAATTTACCCCCTCTCTTTTTTTGGATTAGAACTATAAGTGTTTGGTTGATTTCTTTTGGTATCTTCTCATATCTCTAAACATTTTTAATGATATTAAAAACTGACTCTCTCACAAGTAGCCTGCATACCTTATGAACTGTAAATGAAGTCCATCAACTCTAAGTGCATTATGGTTAGCAATGCCCCATGTCACTTGCCATACTTCTTCTCGAGTCACTTCCTTCGACAAACTTGAAATGGCTTCTTAGTCAAAGCAATTCAAAGCTAGTAACTAAGTAGGGGGTCAAGTTTTATGAAGATCCTTTCCATGCAAGATAAATTAGAGAAAAAATGACTATTCATGGACAATCGTCCAGCATACCTTATGAACTGTGAATGAAGTCCATCAACTCTAAGTGCATTATGGTTGGCAATGCCCCATGTCACTTGCCTTACTTCTTCTCGAGTTATGTCCTTCGACAAACTTAAAATAGCTTCCTAGTTAAAGCAATTCAAAGTCGGTAGCTAAGCGGAGGGGGGGGGGGGGGAGTTTTGTGAAGATCCTTTCCGTGTAAGATAGAATAGAGAAAAAATGACTACTCATAGATTCAAATCTTAGTGTTCTATAATCTAATTATTGGTATCATCAAATAGATTCGCAATTCTTCTTTTGGCCCTTCTAACTAAAGTTGATGCATGGAAGAACTTTGTATCAAGTTCTCCTTCCACAATCCAATTGGCCCGTGATTTAGCTATCCAAAGCTTCTCCTCTTAATCGAGTACTTCTTTTAAGGCATCTTGCAGAAAGTTTTCTCTATATAATAGTGCTTGGCTTGGATCTCTCTTGATTCATTTGTATAATTATTTGATTTTTTTTTTCTACAAGAGCTTCTTTTTGACATATATAATTCCAAATACCTCTTTATTCCATTCACTTAGTTTCATAGTAAACACTCGATGATCTTCATCAATATTAGATTTCAACAAGACCAATGAGATGCCACAAATTCTTAGGAATTGAGATGATCCAATTTGGTCTTTGAAGCCCATTCTAATTGTAAGATGCCATGATACTTTTAAGTTTGATTGAATATTATGAATTGTGCAATATTAATTTCTAGCCTTTAATTACTTAAAGCATTAATTATCTATAAATAAACTTTAGGCTGTTTTATTTATTTATTTATTTACCAAAGTTTTTATTTTAATTATCATCTTTGCTTTCTAAAATTAAAAAAAAAAAAAGCAATTGCGAATACATCTCATTATGTTTGCTTAATGTGCACTTAACTCTCTTATTTTTGGATTTGTGCAGTTAAATTACCAAATCTTAAAAAAAAAATATGCATTTTAAGTTGAAAAGTAATCAAATGCATATTTTTTAAATATTTAAGGTACAAAAGCTTAATTTCAAAGATAAAGATTTTAAATACACATAAAGTGAATATAAGAGGTATATGTTTACAATTGATCCAATATATAAATTATAGCAAAAGGGGAAAGCAAGTTAAACCAAACACTAGATTTTACTGGTTATTATAGATAATATTTTTGAAGTCTATCGGGTCGAGTATTTTACAAAAAAGGAGAGGTCATTGGAGGCGAAGATAGATAACCGCCTTGCATCCCTTTTATTATTTTTTATTCCATTCCACTGTCGCGTGGATTTTTTCACTTCTCTCTCTCTTCTTTTTTCTTTCTTGCTAGATATTATCTTTCTTTTTTATATAAAAAGTTTCAATATAATTTCGCTTATGTTTTTTGGTAAATTACAAAGATACCCCAGAAAATTAAAAATTCATCGGAGGCATCCTAAACTTGAAAAATGTTTCCACCGTAGGTAGACCGTAGACAGTGGGTCCCACTTCTTTTGCCGAATTGTTAGATGCATAGACAAAAAGGATGCCAAATTAGCCATTGAATTCGATTTAGAGAAAGGGAAGTAAAAAAAAAAAAAAAAGGAGGGGCTGCAGGTTGCTATGACTCGATGATAGATTGATGTAACAGGTTGTATTTTCATTATATACCGCTTTCTAAAAAATAAGGGTCCAAGAAGTTCCCATCTACTAAATAGACTCACATTTTTGTAAGAAGTGCAAGTCTTGAGTATCTAAGGTCTACAAGAGGTATCTCTATATTTTGCCCTTTAGTTTCTACGTAGCATTTAATTTGACATGCTACATCATCGCCAGAAGAGAAAATCCATCAAAAATTATGTTCACATCTCATTGAATTGAATGTAAGAAGCATATTAGATGCCTCTGGTTTTAGAATTCTTCACCTCTTTTTTTTTTTTTTTTCTCGGGACATTCTCGGTAGCTCTCGGCTATTCGGAGAAACTCTCCTCCTCGAATTTAAAATCCTTGACCGACTCGTTTTAACTTCTTTCCTCAGAATTTTTCGTTTCTATTTATTATAAATAACATGTTGGGCAACCACTTAACGAGATCACAGCAATTGAAAGTTCAACTAAATATTAAAATTGAGGGTTAAAAAGTTCGGATATGAATTGCAAATCCATCCAAAATGGAGGTAGGAAGTTCAATATCCCCTTGGATGAAACAATCTGGCTACGTTTACAATCAAATTAATAAACAATAATGATATAGCCATAGTTTACTAATCATCTCTCGTCTGCTAGCACTCTTTCTTTTTTCACTGTCATAGCATATACATTGCTTTCTCGGAGTTATTCAGCATCGACTATTTTTTATTTTTTATTTTTATTTTTAGTTTGAGCATTTATGTTTAACGTTCAAAGATGAGTTACTTGCACAAGGAAAGGAAAAAGAAGAAGAAGAAGAAGAAGAAGATGTAGGTCAATTACGGATCTACATGTGCGGTCCAAAACCCGTCACAGCATGAGTACTGTCTGCAGCGCCAGCATGAATATTGCCTTATGCAATCGCAGTCATCTAACCATCATGCTCACACACATGTAATGACAACCAATGTTCAACGGATCATTCTCAAAATGCTTAGAATGAACAACTGCACGGTTACAGGATGAAACCGCAACAATGTACATGGTCATCCCGGGACAGCATCAGAAGCCCAAGAAAACAAACAAGCAACAATCACATCATATTGATGATTACACTGTCATGTTACCCACCGTGGAGGTTAGTTGTTACATGTACAGTCCGTATGTGCAAAGAGCCCATGTCAGTAACGACAATTTGCACCAGCAAGGATCAAGTACAAATGTATAAATAGGCTTTGGATCCTTCCATCAACAAATAAGGGCAGTATATACAAGAATGCACTTAAATAGAGGAACCTAGAGAGCTTCATCTTGAGAGGTCCAGGATGTTGCTAGTTCAGCTATATCATTCCCTGTTAGACAAAATTTTGAATGAATAATTAATCCGCATGATGCACACAAGAATCTGACTGCAGATCAAATTAGAGCAGTTCCTAGCCTGCAGAGCAGCCACAGGTGTATAACAGAGCATACTATACTAACAGTCCTAAATGGATAGGGTCAATGCTTTCACTTTTTTTTCCTCCATGAAGTCAATTATAAATATTGGTTTACGCCTTATTCAACTTAGAAAACAGTGCTTCCAAAGGACAATTAGGCAATACTAAAGGAAATATAGTGATTAGTGAATAGTTACCATGTGAAACATATGCCGGCAAACTGACGTATTTGGGGCATGAGCTCTTTGACAGCACAAATCCCACCGCACATTCTCGAGGCTGTAGAAATAGTCAGCAATCAATAAGTCACAAAACCTTAAATCAGTGGAACATAAGGGAAAAAGATCAACCACCACTAATCCAATGCATTAATTTTGGCAAGTATACAGCATTTTCTCAACTAAAGAAAACGATGTTTGTAACAAATGTAACAGGGGAGTCAAAGTAAGCCAGCAAACACCAATTACCCCATGGAGAAAAACAATCTACCCTGACTCTATTCTTGTGTAATTTCCATTTTCACATATGGTTGAGAAGAAATAAGACACAAGGAGCTTTCCCTGCAGGCAAAAGTCATCCTAGAAATTGCCCCTAACAATCCTCATCATTTCACTCAAACCCTAACACTAGAAAGATATCGACTACAATGACAACCAGTTTCCATCAGAATCATCTGCAGAAGGTGAAACTCCAATGATACAGAGAAGACCTAAGGCCAGATATATAGCTCACTTTCCCAAGACAATGCACAGACTGGACTGGATGCTGCTTTTCTCCTGTACTTCTTCCTTCTTTGTTTCTTATTCTCAATCTTTCAGTAGAACAGTCCATGGAAAATCAACTAAATTAATTTTTTTTGTTTAATAACATCAACTACATTAATTACTTATAATTTATTAGCAAACTTGTAATTGTAACTCTTGACTCACAATAAGCACATCTATGATTACCAAAAAGAGAAAATTAGCACATTTTCTAGATTTTCCTGACCATGAAACCAGAACATATAGTATGTGATATTGATTATTCCACACATGCCAATTTCAGACTTTGATTTTTTGCAAGCATAAATTGTTGCTAAGATGAAGCACAGAAGACAAAATTCAGCCAGAAAGCAGGGCCAACCTTAAAATCCTTATAGAAGCATAAACGTATTTCTTCCACAGCACCGTTGGAGCAAGCAACCTCTGGAGTTGTATGGAAGGCATTCTGAATTGCAGAAATGATGCCACCAAGGGGATATTTTTCAGTGTTAGAAGGTACATAGCCAGCATCATTCAGTACTTTCTGGCATAATGGGTAAAGGAACTAATCAGTCAAAACATTGAAACTGGATAAACTTGATATATTTCGATAATTTAAAAACAAGTCGTTACTTATCCTCAGAATATAATGACACTGAACAATTTCCAAAACTCCAGCTAGGTTTAAATCCAAACTGTAGAGCATAAAATGGCACTAACTGATTCACACCTTACATGAAGCAGAAATCCTGATTTTATCACATAGAATGCTTGATAATATTTGAGCCAAAGGAAGTAAGATACAACCACATAAACTAATTCACACATTGCTAGATCTCACAATTTTCTATTTTCCCTGATTGAAGATCACATATGCATCACCCATAGTGCCACTAGAACTCAACAAAACTATCAAAGATCTGAACCTAAATCAGACAAGCTCAAAAATTGAAATGCAGGGCTACCAACTTATCCAAAAGATCTATGTGCACTTTAGATCTAATAATTAGGTAATGTGACCCTATAGACACAAACTTGAACGTGAAATCTACATATTCGTGACATTGTCTCTAATTGTTTTGAACTTTAAGGGTATGTTTGTTTTGCTAAGAATATTTCCTTATCTTTTCGACATTTGCTATAATTATAGCTCAACAAATATCAAATTTTACTCCAGCAATCTCAACAGCTTGTGGTAACTAGTGGCTCTTAGACAAGTGGTGGTAGGAGGTGAACATAGCAGCTAAAGGCCATAAATAGTGGTAGTTAATTAAAAAAGAAAATGCCAATACAAACTGAGGAAAATGATTTTCATTTTTAAAAAGAGGAACCATTTTCCTTATGTTCAATTGGTATTTTCTGCAGGTGTTAAACAACATTACCAGCGGCAGGCTGAGGCTGCTCACTGCTAAAAGGCACTAATAATCTCAATCTCTCAATAATACTACAACAATATTTGACAACATACAGAACAATGCTTAAGAAAACAATTTTTGCAAAACAAACACACCTCATGTGAGGACAAACCATCGCATGGCATTTATGTCTACATAAAATATAAGGTGAACTATCCAAACAACAACATATCTTCTTAGAAATATCGAGTGCATGATTTGTAACTACATGCAATGAATTTACTAACGAGTCATTTGTACACTACTTCAGACAAGGATGTGATGTTCACAAAGCTCAAAACATGATAGAACAACCGTTTATTCCTAAAGTAATGGTAAACAACCTCCGGAACAAAAAAATAAAGGTAGTTCAAGCAAAGGGTACAAACATTATATTTAAATATCACAGAAGCAATCAACATGCACTTGAATTGACAAGAGGCACCAAGGTTCACAAAACAAATAAACAATAAAAGAGAACGAACAAGCAACTTCAGCTTCCAAAAGCTCACCGTGACATTATACTTGAAGTAGACATTAAGAGTTATTAAGAAATAACTGTACTCATCTTGAATTACTGGATAACAGCAAGTACCATGCTTCTCTGAAAGAGGCAATACAGCATGTCAAAGTAAATAAGGATGGGAAAGCAGGCATATGACTTTGTTGCTTGACTGCAAGAAGCTTGGCCAAAATTAATTCTTGATGCAGTTAAATTTTTGCGTTGGCACATGAAAAAGAGAGAAGTAATTAATTCTATTCATATCAAACATCAATGGTATTACTTGAAAAAAAATAAAATAAAATAAAATAAAATAGAATAAACATCAATGGCTTTACATCTTCACATAATGAAGGCCTTGGTCAAGATCATTTTATAAAATACAAAAAGAGTATTAACAAGAGTAGATATATCAAAATTGCAAATTCCATCCTAGTAAGAAACAGCAAACTCTTCTTTCACATCGAGCATCTTGCTTAAGTGCTAATTAATTGGTTTGAAGGGAATGAATATCTTGTCTTGCTTACAGAATAAATTTGAAGATAAAGGAGGAATTGCACACACATTAATGAATTTGGGTGGCCACGTGGGATTTAACATATACTGTCTTCCAGAATAACTAAAATCAATGATTTGAAAGATTTTTCCTATCCAAATTCAATGCAATTATCTGTTGACAATACTGACAACATACTGGTGAAAGTAAATACACCATGACCATACCAGAACTTACTTTTGCATGAAGAATTTTTTTGTTGGGTTTGAAAAAGAGAAAAAAAAAAAAAAAGCATTGGATACAATAGGCAAATGAATCAGTTTTAAAGAAGCTGTTACAAAGGCCATTGGTGGAGAAGGTGAAGACTAGGCTGTCAAGCTGGTCAGGCCATGGACACACAGGGGAAGTGAAGGGGTGTGTGCTCATTATTGTTAGATATACAAATGTAAAATATAAATGGTGTAGGAGCATATTTGTAATTTCTGTCAAATAATAAATAATATATATACATAGTGGTGAAAAGGGCCACCACAAGATAACCTTTTCCCTCACATGAACATGGTATCAAAGCTTATTGAAAACCCTTCAAAAAAAGAAAAAAAAACTAATCAGAATCTAGGCCTCGCTGGAATCTAAAGTCATCAAATCTCCAGTAACATGGCATCATCAAGCCTCTTTTTCATCCCTATCTTCTCCACCGCTTCATCCATTCTTCTTCAGCAAGGTTCTTCAACTGGGTCATCTCTGGCGATGTTCTTCGATACATTATCTGTTCTTCTTGGCCAAGATTCGTCATTTAGGTCTTCTCCAGCAATGTTTTAGTTGGTATTCTCTGATGTAACTTCAGTGTTTTTCCTCCTCGATTCATCTCCAACTTCACTTCACAGATATAATATTGCAGTTTTGCCCATTCATCTTCATTGTTCATCACTTTGGTTATCATTCATTCTATCAATGTTTTAGTTCTGCTTAGTTTTGTTGGCTAGTGTCTTGTAAGGGTTCAGTATTTTAGAACTTCATTATTTTTACCTTTGGTATTCCTTGAAGTGGGTTATCTCTTCATCTCGACTTCTGCAAAACATCCCTATAGTGGTCCCTTTTGTGGTAGTTTATCTTGTAAAGTCTGTTTTGGATTCTATAAACATGTCAACCATTTCTTCAGTTTCTTAGCGCAGTTGTACCATCTTTCTCGGGGTCTATGTTGATCACTACCGAAAAATTAAATACTATGCTTCATGGTCTGCTGCAGTTAAGGTTTGGTTCATGGGACAAGGTCTGTTAGATCATCTTACCAAACAGCTAAGAAATTCCTAAAACCGATAGGCCCAACTAGCAAAAGATCGATGTGTACATTCTTGCGCTTCTCTAGCAAGTAATTAACTCCTCGCTCATGAATATTTTTAGATGCTATTTTTCTTACTATGAGACATGGAATCAAGCTTGCGAACTCTATATTGGCAACATGTCTTGACCTTATGAGGTCATCAAGAATCTTTTTGAACTTCATCAACCTAATAGTGGTATGACCACATCTATCATTCAATTTCAAGCATTTGCAATAGACTTCAGAGAGATTCTTCAAATTACTCCCGATGTTCGCATCATGCACGATCACATTGACGAGCTTTTGACCATTATATTTCTTCAACCTATGCAACCAAAGCTTGAGTTTGTTAAGTCTCAAATATTGGGCAGAACATATATTCCCTCTCTATCAGACACTTATCAAAGGAAGTTACGAGCCTCCACTAGCATTGTATCTTCTAAACCTATGGTCAAACAATTTGCTCTTACCTGTTCAATCTACTCCTATAGTAGGGTCAAAGGAAGAGGTGGTAGCAATCGACGATTATGTGGAAGTGGACGTAGTAGTGGACATAGATCAAGTCTTACCAAATGTAGTCATTGTGGTAAGATAGGACACATTAAGGAAACTTGCTATGCATTACATGGATACCCACTTGGACATTCCTTGCATACTACGAATGAGGTACAAACTCAAGGACTTCTTGGTGGTCAACCATCTAGTGAAAAATCCACTATTAGTGTTCTAATGGAGGAATGTCTCGCTCTCACACCATAACATGTCTATCCGTGACTTCAATAACTAAGGAAGGATCCTTTTTGGCTTATCTCACACATACATTGTATCTACCCCTTAGGTTTTGGATGTAGGTGCTTCTAAGCATATATCAAGTAACATTTCCCTATTCTCCAACCTTAATGAACCTTCCTTTCTGACCAATGCCACACTTATTGATGGATCGCTTTCATTAGTAAATGGTATTGGTAATGTTATTCATATTTCTTCATTGCCTTTTATTTAACGTTCTCTATGTGCCAAAGTTTCCATTGAGTTTGGTATCTATTAGTACGCTTACTAGAGTTTTGAAATGCTCAATAACCTTTACCTCTTATTTTGTATCTATCCAAGATACACAAATTGAAAAGGTGATTGGCTCAAGGCGTGAATCTCGAGGATTATACCAATTAGATATGACTCCATCTATATTGGCGTTTTTAGCCTCCCTTACAAATGCATAGTCGCTTGGGACACCCGAGATTAGTCTTTCTGGTCTCAATGGTTTTGAATGTCCATTGTGTCAATTATAAAAGCAAAGCAAGTCATCCTCCCTTAGTCAAGTCAATAAACATGCATGTATACCTTTTTCTTTAGTCCATTCTAATGTTGGGGGTCCTACTCGTGTTACCTCAAAAATAGGGTTCAAATACTTTGTAACCTTCATTAATAATTATTCTAGAATGGCATAGCTATTCTTAATGATGAATCCTTCTAAATTGTATTCTCTATTTACTTTCCTTTTTTGCTAAAATTAGAACAAAATTTGATATATATGTTCAAATATTAAGAAGTGATAATGCTAAAGAGCATCTTTCTTCTGCTTTTCAATCTTTTATGACTAGTAATGGCACACTCCATCAAACATCATGCTCGCATACACCTCAACAAAATGATGTTGCTAAATGAAAGAATAGGCACTTAGTCAAAACAATGCGGACAATGTGACTTCACATGACGTTTCCTCTACAATTTTAGGACAATGCTGTTTTTACCTCTTGTTATTTCATCAATTGTATGCCATCTTCAGTACTTCATGACCAAACTCCATTCTAGATTGTTTTTCCTCATGATGCCTTATATAGCATTCCTCTACACGTATTCAGTTGCACTTACTTTGTTCATGTTCCATCCCCTCGAAGAGATAAATTATAGTCACGGTCCATCAAGTAAGTTTTTTCAGGATACTCTCATCTCTAAAAGAGGTACCGTTGTTACTCAATTGAGTTGCAATGTGCCTTTTTGTCACATGATGTAACTTTCTTTTAATCCATTCCTTTTTTCACTAGTCCATCTACAATTCAAGATTCTATTATGAAGGTTTTTCCAACCCCTGTACCTCTTTCCATGTCCTCTTCACCTTCAAAAATTCCACCATCACCATTACAAGTTTATAGGTGCCAACTTCACCCAAAACCAATTACAGGTGCTACTTAAGATTCTAATGCCCTGCCAAACACCAACTTAGTCTTAAATCCACCTTTAGATCTAGATCTCCCTATTGCGTTTTAGAAAGGTCTTAAACAACAAACTACACCTTATCCCATCACTAATTTTATCTCTTATGCCTCCTTATCTCTCGATCATCAATTTCTCTCTCACAAGCTCTTTAAGAGGCATTGTCTCATATAGGATGGATGCAAGCCATGGTAGAGGAGATGTCTGCCTGACATTCTAACGACACATGGGACTTTAGTCCTTCTTCATCCAAGTAAGTCTCCAATGGGGCGTAAATGGATTTATGTTGTGAAGACTTTGCCAAATGAGTTAGTTGATCACCTTAAGGCAAGATTAATAGCTACAGGCTATACATAAGTATATGGTGTCAACTATATAGACACTTTCTCCTATAGCTAAGATGGTTTCAATTCGTTTTGTTCCTTTCTTTAGTTGCAATTTTCAAGTGACCTTTACATCAGCTAAATATTAAGAATGCTTTTCTTCATAAAGATCTGAATAAAAAAGTGTCTATACAGCAACTTTCAGGGTTTGCTGCTCAGGGGGAGTCAAATCTAGTTTGTAAACTAAGTAAGCTATTGTATGGGATGAAGCAATCTCCTTGAGCTTGGTCTGATAAATTCAGTTCCGCTCTTTTTAAGTTTGGCATGCTTAGGAGTAAGTTAAATTAGTCCATTTTTCACATGCTGTCAAAATCAGGGAAGCAAATTTTCTTAATCGTTTACATAGACGACATCATCATTACAGGAGATGATAGCAATAGGATTTCTAAGTGGAAAGCCTTCTTACATTAACAATTTCAAACTAAAGATCTTGGAGAGTCAAAATACTTTCTATATGTTGAGGTTGCTCGCTTAGGAAGACACATTTATATTTCTCAAAGAAAACATGTGATAGACTTGCTTGAGGAAGCTAGTATGTTAGATGCCAGACCAATAGATAATCCTAAGGATTATATTATGAAGTTAGTGCCAAGACAAGGAAACCATTATTTGACGCAGGAAAGTACCGCAAATTGGTTGGTAAACTAAATTCCTTACAATGACTAGACTTGTCATTTCTTTTGCTATAAGTATGCTTAGTCAATTTCTTGTATCTCCATGTGAAATTAATTAGGTAGAAAGTTATGAGAATGTTGTGTTATCTTAAAGCTACTCCAAGTAAGAGACTTATGTATCATGATCGAGGATATCTTCAATTGACAAGTTATACTGATGCTGACTAAGCTGGATATCCTATAGATGGTAGGTCTATGTTAGGTTTTAGTGTTTTATGAGGAGAACTTGATTTCTTGAAAAACTAAGAAACAAGATATGTAGCTAGATCTAGTGCAGAAGCAAAGTACAGGGTTATGGTACTTGCTACTTATGAGTTCATCTAACTCAAGCAATCGATGGTTAAGTTGGGTTTCAATCAAAATGAGCCAATGAGATTGCATTGTAATAATTAAGCCACTATGCACATTGCCTCAAATCCCCTTTTTCATGAGAGAACCAAGTAAATAGAAATCAATTGTTGTTTTATTAGAGATAAGGTGCAATCTAAAGACAATATCATGTCATTTGTCGACTCAAATGATCAACTAGCAAACTTATTTACTAAGTACTCAAGAGATGCTGGAGTTAGGTACATTTGTAACAAGCTTAGGTTATGTGATATCTATGCGGCAGCTTAAGGAAGAATGTTAGATATGCAAATGTAAAATATAAATGGTGAAGGGGCATTTGCAATTTGTGTCATATAATAAACAATATATATAGTGGTGAAGAAGGCCACCACAAGATAACTTTTTCCCTCTCATTAACAATCATAAATATATATATATATATATATATGCACATATGTATGTATATATATTATCTTTTTGTTCCCTTTCACTAAGCAAAAAAAAAAAAAATGTTACATAAATTGAGTTTAACTCAGTGATGAGAATGTTACTCCACCATTATATAATTGAAAAAAAAAAGTGAAATGAGCACAATGGCCTCCAAAATCATCTCTCTCGTTCTTCTTCATCCCAAATCCTAAATTAAAGAGTGTCCTAAATGGAAACCCACAACCAAACCCTGTAATTGAACTACTGTTCAAATCCTAACTTCGGATCATAATCACACAATCCTATGAGAACCCCAATCACAATTAATTATAATAAGGGAGTAACATTTTAATATCAGAACTAAATTCAGGTCATATAACTGAATTAATAAACACATAAATAACACAGAGATGCAATGTGGAAAAATGTCAAAACTAGGTATGTTTTTTGTAATTAAACCTTTCTAAGGACATCTTATGGAGACTCTGACAGACCTGCCCCATATCATTAGTACCTGATGCGTGTAATGAAACCAAGCGTGAAAACAGAATTGCAGTGTTTCCTGCTTATCCATGGTATAAAAAACCTCATCATAGAGAATATTCCTTGCATGCCCGAGGCATAGCATGAATTAAGTCATGAATTGTAATAGATTGTTTCGGGTGAAATTATTTAAAAAAAAAAAGAATATGATCAGGAAAAGTTGATGAATAAATGAATTCTCTAGAAAATAGTTAAGAGATAATTACCCCACTGCAAAAGACATCACCAATCCAGGACAGCCATTGAAGAAATCATCAGAATAAAACACAAAACATTAGTTCAATTGAATGGTTAGGAAGGAGAACCTAACTTTCAGAATTAACCTCCCACTCATGAGCCCAGAACAATCCTTTTCCCCCATAACAAGTTGAAGAAGAACCACACCTGAAAGATGGCCAGTACTTCTCTAGAGCATCATGCAGAGTTGAGATCTACAGGAAGTGAATGTTATTATTAGGCAATTAGCCAATAAGAATATCTATCAAGAACTTTAAGTAAGGATCGAAAAGGTGAAGGACAACAAGAAGTTTTAAATAAGGAAGTGATCATGCTAAAGCTATTAAAGTCTTCACAGAGATATATGGTGCTGTCCAATCAATTAAAGACAGCTCAAAAGAGAAACTTAATGTGTAGACATCAGACCATGATTTGATTTACATGAGTGGATTTATCGCCCAAAAAAAAATTTGATTTACAGAATCTTTCAATGTGAATATCTTAACAACCGTTATGAAGGATTTGTCAGTTCAAGTTACTCTTTCCCCAAGAATGAAGGAGGTCCTGTTCGACCAATGGTGAGAGTATTAAAGCTTTTCTGCGACACCTCTCTCCTGTGCAATTAACAGAGGACAAAACCTGGTGTATAACGCATTTTATGCATAGAATATGCGTACACAATCCTAGAATACCTCCTTTTCATTGAAATGCGACCGAGTGCAACAGGCTGGCCAAGTTCCATCATTATAATCAGGCCAAAGTCCATCTGTCTTCCATAAGAAGTTATCAGCTATATCTCAGAAAATTTAATACAATGAAAGACACATGGCAGGTAAAAACACTGAATCCAATACTATCAGAAATTTGAAACTTTCAGGGTAGTGCCTGGAAAACTCAATGACAAATTAGAATTGAAATGCACATAATATTGAAAACTTCTTTGCTTCTTTATTGAGGGTAAGTATATATATAAAAAGAAAAAAGAAAAACACTTTTGCACTTGATAATCTCATACTTACGAATTGTGAATTCAGTTGGAGAACCTGAGCTGCAAACAAAAAGTAGAAAAGTTAATGATTCCCTGTAACCAAGTTCTAAGGAGGAATCAAACTGCACAACATGTAGTCATCATAAATATGAAGAAATAATGAGGAAAATGAAGATAAATGGAAGGTTGGAAATGATGTCTGAGCTTTCTGTCATCTCACATTACAGCCTCTGCTTTCTTTGGAGTTCATGACTAAATTTTGAGACCGAAAAGGTAAAAAGACATAATGATCTCAGCAGATTGGGAACAACACACATGATTAAGATATGATACTTGGACCAAACAAGCAAGTCCATCAGCAAACAGCGACAGTGGATAGCAGTTAGCAGAATATATTTTTACAATCAGACAGCATGATGATGCATAATGAATTAAATGCAGGATATGAATGTGCTGCTTCTCTGATAATAGATTGAGCATGAATGTCTAGAATCTTTTACTAACCAGGAACAGAATGTCACAAACATGGATGTTGAAAATCATCATCTTTCTGGCTTAACATAATAGTACTTGTGTCTGGCATTATTTTCACGTAGTATCATCATACAATACTCGTATCAGCAGATTACAGCTCCTAAGTACTCAAAAATCCAACGAATGCATTAGACTTTGAACTTTTTATGCAAAGTGACTCTACAAAAGCGTCTACAACTTATAGAAGCAATGGTTTTTCTTTCCTAACCTCAATTTTCATTTCTTTCATGTTGTCTCATATACAACACTCATATCAGCAGATTACAGCTTCTAAGTACACCAAAGTATGATGAACAAATTAGACTTTGAACTTTTTATGCAAAGTGACTCCACAAAAGCATCCATGACTTATATAAGTAATGGTTTTTCTTCCTTAACCTCAACGTCATTTGTTCCAATTGGCAGACATAGGGAAGGTTTATGCCAATTTTACATGTAAAACTTATCCTAGGTCTGCAGAGAAGATGTTTGCACCAGGGATATTTTATGGACACCTCACAACCTAGCATATATTTTGTAAAATCCATTTACAAAGATCATACAACAAACTTTAGTACAAAATGGGCATCATTTCTGTCCAACTGATAAAACTGGAAAAACCTTTATGACTTCTGAGGCAGAAGACTGAAATCTTTAAAGACTACTGAATTCAAGAGACACTTGAAACAATAACAACAGCATTCAGAGTTCTTTCATGCTTGGGAATAGCCAAACAGAAATCGATAACTGCCCCATTAGAGTTCTTCTAATTGAGGGAAAGCACAATGAAGATCCTTAAGCCTGAAATATAGACTCTCTCAGCTGGCAACATATTTGTGGCTCAACCCCTGGAATAAACTAAGAAGTGACCAGTGAGAGCATTTTCTAACTTCAAAATCTACACAAAACTATAAGAACTAGCAACTCTTATCAACACAAGTAGTCTTCAAGCTTCTTTTGAATGCAATCATTATGTTTTGTCAATCAGCAATTTGGTGTTTTCGATCCATACCGTTCCCGTAGGGTCCCCACGAAAAGGTACAAATTCAAGTCTGTATGATTCATAATTCAAGGCAGCATATGATTGGTGTGGACACATACGGAACGACAATCAGGACACGGGAACAGTAAAATATTCATTCTTTCCCTTATGATCGAACTATAACACAGCACCTCCATCAAACATAAACTCAATCGCACGCAAACACGAGGTCTCCGGAAAGAGGAACCAAATAAACATATTGAGACAGAAATGTTTGAAATGATAGGAATTACCCTCGGCAACAGGCGTTCGAGGAGCAACAATGGCGAGTATGCCAACAGGAAGTGCCGGGCCATAGAAGACTGAGCTTGAAGTAATCGAACTCTCGCTGGTTCGTTAGGGATAATTCTCTTCCTGCATCGATTCTCGCGATCGCTCCTATGGACTGTATGACGAGCAATTGGAGAAGGACAGGAAGAGTAGCCATTGTGGGAGAGAAGCTTAGTTGCGAAGGGTTAAAAACACTCTCTCCTTGGTGGACTTGGTTGGAAACGCAAGGAAATAAAAAGGGAAAATAAAGGAATATAGTTTTTTCTCTCTTTTTTTAATATATGAGAAATGGATGGAATGTTTTGAAGTGTTTCTTTTTCTTTTTCTTTTCTTTTTTTTTTTTCGGTTAATGTAAATTGTAAAGTGGATGAACGAATAAAAACAAAAGCGAAAATTATACACTGAGTGATTAGAGATTCAGATCAAATCAAAATAGAGTATAGAATTTTAATATTATATTAAATGCTTTAAATACAAGATTAAAACTCCAATTTTATTTCAACTATTTAATCCTCTGTTTTAAAAGTTTAATTTCCTATTTGAAAATATCATAATATTAATTCTTTGTTTAAAATATTTAAAAATCTAATTCTCTATTTCCAAAAATAGAAAATAAAAACCTAAAACTAATAAAACCACAAGCCCACAAAAACTCTCAAGCAACTTCCCAATCTTATTTGGTACTCACACTTAGCTATTACTATTACCTACATTCATAAGCAAACATTTTTAGAATAATAATACACATTTCTTTGATATATATGACCTTATTATGTAAGCTTTCTACTCTCAATTTCATTACTTTTTAGATTTTAGTGAAAGGGAATTAAGTTATTCACGTATTAATATTTTATACTTTCCTTGTTTATTTTCTAATATGGTACTTTTACTTTTGTCTCTTCTCTTTATTGCATTCTTTCTCTAAGTCATTTTTTTATTAGAGTCATACCAATCTTTTGATAAGACCGATCTAGCCATTTTTATATCCATTATAGTCAAGGAACAGCATTCGTAAGACTCTTTGTTGGCTTAAGGTCAATGATTTAACTAAGGAGTAAAAACTTTAGTTTGTAAAAACGTGAATGTGAATTTGAAACTAAGAAGATTAAAGAATAGGTGGAAGAGAAGATTATTGAAAATTAAAAATACTAAAACCAAAAAAAGAGGAAGGAAGATATAAAATATTATAAGATGAATGCCTATGATATCAAGTAATATTAAAATTCATTAAGTTTATTAAGTTTATAATTTTTCTCAAATAGTGTGATTATGAGTAGTGTTTTATGGTATATTAATATAAAAAAGCAAGCAATATATAGGTTTAAAATGTGAGAACTTAGGATAACGGTTCAAATTGTTTGTCTAAAAAACTTTCTTAAAAACTTTATTTGTTACAAAAATAATAATTTGATCAAGAATTGTAAGTTAAAATCAATCAATAAACATATTAAACATTGTCATTATGATATAACAAGAGTTTGTTTGTAATCATGTCACTCTTGTAATAGATAATCTTATTTATCGTATTGAAGAAATAGAATTAAAAATGATAGAAGTAGTTAATAGTTATATTCATATAATAAAAGAAGAAATACATATAAATTTAGAAGAACTAAATAGGTAAGTATCAGAAGAAGGTGAAGAAACAATACATACTTCACACTTTATAATTAGGGAGAAGTTTTATAATTTATTATTAATTACACTTAGACAATATCTATAAAATTTAGAAAGCAATAATTTAACTTTTTTAATAAGACACTTTAGAAGATTATAAAATGTTAAGTCATGATTGAAATTATAGATGTTGTTTTGATAATCTATTTAGCATTAATTATTAGTTATTTAGAACATAGGTATTCAAATTATGTGGAAGACAATTAGTCTTTCGATGAAAGCCTTCTTGTTGAGTTTGAAGATTACCAATTAGATTCAAACTAATTAATAATTATCATAGCCTTTTTAGCTAATTGAAAACAAGAATTTACAGACATGTTTATAAGAAAGGTAGTAGAAAGAAATAATATATAGTATTTCACACACCAAACAAAAAGAGTTATAACAATCCCGCTATATAAACTAACCTAAAACAGAATCTAATCTTATAGCTGTTATCATAAATATAGTCTACACAAGACGTATACAACTCAACCAGTTTAAAGCATCCATTCCGATACCTGTAAATGATTAAACATGTTGTATAGCTTTATAAAATACTTATTTTATATAACCTGTTGTTTTATAACACAACAGTATTTACATAGATATCTCACATACAAAGTTATGATTTACAATCAAAGTTTACAAAAAACCACGGGTTTTAAAGTTTATTTACAATAAGATAGAAAACTAGTGGGTATTCTAAGGAATTCCTAGTTAGTTTCCTTAAAACTCAAAAGAAAAGTCAAAAGCTCAAATTTAGTAGGTTTCTCATTCCTCACTCTCTCAATCAACAACACACTTACTTGGGAGTGATAGTATTTGAACAACTTAATCCTCACTCGATACTTGTAAAAGAGTTTATGGAGATGTGAGCACATTTAACTTAGTAAGCGAAGCAGAGTTAGAAGAGTATCAAACAATTATAAGTAAGGTTATTAACTATGAGGAAATACAATGTAATCAGTCACTTGAAATAGTACATAATGTTATTTGGTCCATTATGAGGGTAAAGAAATTATATTCGCTCCAACCCGGATAAAGAAGTTTTAAGTGACTCAAATCAAACCAAATTTGGGCCTGTACAATAAAAAACACCTTTCTCTTGTGACTACCTTCTAACTACAGCCCTTACCTTTGTCGTAACCTCCTTATTTATCACTTAGTTCGATTAAGGATAGGAAAAAATACCATTTTAGTTATCCCTATCGAAGGGAGTCAGTATTTGACCTTATACTACTAATCGTTTCCCTTAATGAGTGTTATGCATATCCAGTTTCTTTGTAGTCGAATCATTATTAGTTGTAATTAGGGTTGACCAAACAAGTTTATATAATACAGAAACAATAAGATTATGCAAAATAGCACATCGTGGAGTTTAACACATATCACAACTGAATACTAATCATACGTATGGCATATGCACAAATAACTAACTATAACCATAAATAGAAGTACCTTAAGTCTCTAGATATTTTAATACAATATCCTAACAAGCAATAAAACTACGATCTCAACTTACTAGCTCAGATGTTCATTACAGGAGATTCGGGTCGTCAACAGTTTGATTACTATGGAATCTTATATACACAAAACCCAAATTTAGTTTTCATAATAGTTACAAAACATTAGGATTTTATCTAAAACAATTATATACATATATATGTATATATATATATATATATAGAGAGAGAGAGAGAATATTATCATTTTCCTCATATAATAATATATAGGTCTAATTAAGTTATTAATTTTTAATAATATACGTAATTATACTATATGTATAATATATCGTTTCAATATATTTTTAATCAGTTAAATTACGTTTCAATTACGATAAGGTTATCGTAGTACATAAATTCTCATAATATTATAGAGATATAAGTTATATTATCTAGGATTGTTCAATTTTAGTAAAAATAATGTCGTTAAGTTTGTATAGACCTAACAACACGTATTACGAGTCCTATTTCTAATACAATTATACGTATCTAAATAAATATTATTGTATTATACATATTTTATGTAATTAAACTATATTTTACATAATTTGTCAACATAACTCTATAATATAAATATTATTTAACCCTAATACATATATAATATATCCCAGTCGTTAAAATAACATCAAATATATTAAAAATCCACTTTTTGTTAAATTTGACCAGTATGTATATATGTAGTTTTTATTTTAATGTTTATCACATTTTTATCTTTTATTACTAAAAATACGTCCTGATTCGCAATTTGAACTATTTTAATATGTAAATTTGTAATAAATAGCTTGGGTCATCAACTAATTCTCCCAAAATTTATATAGACTCTTAAAAATTATGAAGAATTCCGTCATCACTTAGTTTCGTATTATCGATTTATCGCCTATATACTCGAAATTATAATTTTACTTATAAATTATACTTCATTACTCACATATTATTCTTTTTATACAAAATTATTTTCAACCTCTCTTAACATCACTATAATTCACCAAAAGTCAGTATAGGTCAGTTTTCATAAATTATTTTCATAAAACCTATTTATATTGCATTTTTACCTTAATTATAGATATTTTTAAGGCTAAAAATTACAATAAATATTAAAAAATATGAATAAAAAATCAGGCTACATAGAAATCATCTATATATCATATATATTTTATACAAAAATTTTGAGTTAGAAACAACATCATTTGATACATTTATTTTGAAAGTAAAAATTCGAGCGAATAATGACTTTTTAAGTAAATATATTAAATATTCAAAATTTTACAAAAATAAACACAATAGCATATCTAAAATAATCTAAATATAAATTTTTTCAAAATTTTCTAGTTGGATTTACTATTTTTAAAAAAAAAAATTGAAAAATAGGATAAAATTTTGACCTCTCAATTCATCAAGGCTTCGATGAATGGTAGTGGATGGGGCGTTGTTGGATGGTCTTGATGGTGGGTGGACTGCTTAGAGACAGTAGGGCTCGATAACATAACACTAGGGGGTTGGAGAACTACCCTAGCACGATTTTTGTTCTATTTTTTTATTTTTATCTGATTTTTCCTGAATTTGTTATGGAGTAATTTAGTTGCTAAAGTGTCTAAAGTAGTATTATGAACCTTACATATATTAGTTTTGGTCAGTTGGAGGTTGTTGTAAACTGTGTGTAATTTTTCATCCATATCTTATTGTAATTAGTTAAGAAGGAGGTGGCTTTTATTTGGCTTTTATTTATCCAATCGCTTTTTGATTCAGCACTTTAATTCAACATGAGGAGGTTATAGTGAAATCCAACAATTTCTAGCAAATTTGAAGGCAATTAGATAAGTTTAAATGGATTTTTGATTAAATAATAATATTATATATATTATATTAGTATTTAGTTATTTTATTAATGTACGAGTATATATCCTATGAAGGTATTATATATAGCATATAACTATACTCGTATAACTATGTTTTTAACATATCTTTTATTTTTAAGATATATTTCTTATTGATTTTCGTGAAATCAATACATATTATGTATAATTGTGTGATTTTTTGTTAATTTACAAGAATAATTATTATTTATATCGGGTATACTCATAAAAATATATATATATATATTAATATAGTAACTTATATTATATTATCTCATTTTATAGCATAATTAACTTATCTTTAAATGTTCATTACATTCCAAACTCGATTTTAGAGATTTCGATTACATTTATAATATATTGAATAATCTTATTTTTAAGGGCAAGATTGGAATTTTGGATTATTGTTTTCAAAATCTAACTTCATTGGGTCACTTCAATTAACTTTTTTATATTAGTCATAAAGTTTGGGCTTAATCGGATAATTTTTTCCTAAATGCCTTAAATCTAAGCTTGATTATTCTAAACACAATTTTAGAGGATTACATAATATAAATTAAATATAAACAGAATAATACAAAAAATAGCTAATACAGGAATTAGATTTATCCATCCTTTGTGGATAAAAAGTAAAGATTTAGAAGGAACTAAATGGAATACATCTAAACATTTAAAAAACCCCATTACTAGTATTTCCTAAAAATAATGTAATGTATAAAAATCCCAATGGTTCTTATGGACTAAGATTTATATATTACGAAGATAAGGCAATATCAAAAGAAGAAGAAGAATCAATAAGTGATTTAATGATAACTTTGAAAATAGAACAAAAATTATGTTAAATGTTAGTGGAAGTAGACCAAAATATTAGAGAATTATAGAAAGTCTGAAAAATGGGAGATTTTTTATTAAAAATTTAGAGGAACCCAATGAGACAATAGAAGAATTAAGAAATAGAAGATATTTAGGAGAAGAAAAAAATTATTATTTTGTAGAAAATGGGTGTGATCTAGGAGTAAAGACGTGTAAAACATAGTGTCTTATACCATCCAAAAAATTTAGAAATAGTAAAAAGATACACTATTCAATTAAAAAAAAAAAGAAGAAGAAGAAAGTAAATAGGTTAGAGAAAAAGAACATGAACAAATTATGGAAACTTTTGAAGATAGTTGTTTTGTAGATTCCCAAGAACTAAAGGGTTTAGAAGACATAGTAAGAGAAGTCATGTGTTGTGCTCTTTAGGAATACTGGTTGGGAACATAAGGAAAGCATCCGTGATGTATTTGGCATATGCTTAAATGCTGGCTTGGAAAAGTATCTAACATTACTAATTACGGAGGGGGATGTATTATGGGGGCTGATTTGGAGTTTATTCTAGAGAAGACATGTTAAAACCTATCTGGTTGGGAAGCTTGTATGTTGAGTATGGCTGGGCATAAGTTGTTGACAACATCTATCTTAAAGAGTGTTGTGAATTGTAACCAAGAATAGATAAGGCTGATCGCTGAATGGGTTTAAACTTATGGAAAGCTCGAAAAGTAAATTATGGGGAATGTACAAAAGAACAAGTACGAACGAAAAGTAAACAAAAACCCATGAACAACTCCAGTGGATATGACACGTCAATGGAACTTTCGAGGACTCACGTCACAATTCGATATGATGTACGAATTGATCCAGTGAGAATACTCGTTACTTAGCCTTACTTAAGGGTTAGGATAAGAGTGAAATGAATGTAAACAAGGTAATGTTTATGAGAGACAAATGTCCAATGTATATTAATGTTCAATCTGATGTTTACAGCTACAAATACAAGGGTATTTATACCCGAAATTTTAGGGCAACATGCTTAAAAAAGAAAAGACAAAAAGGTATTATACTAAAGAAGTAATGTATAAGAATACAAAAGGATAAAAATGAATATTCTAGAAAAATAATGGTTAGTAAAGTAGATTCTACACATGATCTTATATACATGGCAATGACACATTAGCGAAGCTATTGGAGGATGTAGACAAAAGTGTATGGTCAGGTTGCTTGCTTGAGTAGAGGTAGCATGGGATCAATCCGAAGTCCCTCTCATCATCTCAGTAAGATTGAAGTCGGGTAAGTAGTTGGTTCGGGAATGAATGTGAGAGAGCAAAGATTGGCAATTGTATTGGTATATTGTTTCTCAGCACATAATCTCCAAGAAATAAGTAATCATTCAGCTTGGCATGCAAAACGGGTTGGCAAGGAGATATTCGGCTTCAGTAGGAGTCGATTGAAGCGGAAGAATTCGCCTTGCCATGCCTTTCAATCCTTGAGCTTGGCTACAGGTTAAAGGCTCAATAGCCTGATTCCTATTATTCCCTCCAGGTTGATTTGGATTTAGGATCAAATTTGAGTGATCTTTGATCAACTCTCTATTGAGGTGATATGACTGAAGTTAGCAATGTTAAAAGTGTCAGAAGCCCCATAGTCCTTAAGTAGCTCCAATCTGTAAGCATTATTATTGATCTTCTAGAGGATTTTAAAAGGTCCTTCGGCCCTTGAGGATAGTTTGTTTCTCCTTTTGCTAAAAAACCTTTCTTTGCTTAGGTGTAACCACACTAAATTCCTTAGTTGAAAATGTTTTACTGTCCTGTCTTTAGCCTTCTCTCTTATATGTTTGGTGGCTTGATCTATGTGCTGAGTGATTTTATCATAGATGTGCTAGAGGGATTGTGCTTGAGCTCTTGTGTTAAGTTCCTCTTGCATCATGGTCCTTTTGGTAAGTACAGGTACAAAGGTGTAATCAAGTGGTAACTCGGGATTAAAGCTGTAGACCACTTTGAAGGGGGTCTAATTAGTGGTGTCCTATACTGTTCGGTTGTAAGCAAACTCAATCACTAGCAAGTGAATATCCTAGTTAGCTAAGTTCTTGCTTATTGCAGCTCGGAGTAATGCTCCCAAAGTGCGATCAACCACCTCTATTTAGCTGTCAGTTTTAGGGTGATAGGAAGTACTAAATAATAGTTTAGTTCTTAACCGATACCATAAGGTCCTCTAGAAATGGCTTAAGAACTTTAAGTCTCTATCAAAAACTACACTTCTCGGTACATTGTATAACCGTACAATCTCCTGCAAGAAAGGAACAGCAATAGCCGAAGCATCGTTAGTTTTAGAGTAGGGCATAAAGTGTACCATCTTGCTAAACTTATCCACGGAAACCATCACAGAATCTTTGCTTGGAGCAAATCATGGTAATCCATAAATAAAGTCCATGCTTAATTTGGTCTGTGGCCTCGTTGGAACACGTAGTGGCATTGCTTTTTCTTTCTTGGCTCGACATTTAGCCTTTTTGCACATAGTACAGCTTTCAACGACTCGGTGTATATCTTGCGTCATTCTTGACTAAAAGAATAGACCACTCAGCAACTTATACATCCTTTTACTCCCCTATCGCTTAGACAACTTCATTTGGTTTCGGAGATACTTTAGAGACTTATGATCAGTGTAGATAACAAATTCTTTCTGTAAGAGATAATGCTACTATACTTGCAGTGTTTACATCAATGCTAAGAGCTCTTTGTCATACACAGAGTAATTTAATTGAAGCCTCTTGAGCTTCTCACCATGGTAGGCAATTGGTCGGCCTTCTTACATAAGGACAACGCCTATCCCAATACCCGATGCATTACAATCTAGCTTGAATATTTTCTTGAAGTCAGGCTGAGTACAAGGGTGGAGGTTAACCTTTCCTTTATCTTAGTAAAACTCCTCTCCTCCTTCTCCCCCCATCGAAAATTGACGTTCTTTTTTGTCAGTTCAGTAAGCAATGCAACAAGGGGGCTAAAATTCCTGATAGATCTTCTGTAAAATGAAGGCAGTTCATGGAAACTTCTCATGTCGGTATAGTTAATCGGAGTCGGCTATTCGACAATTGCTTGGATCTTCTTGTTATCCACTCGTAAGCCTCCTCCATTGATTACACAGCCCTAGAATACCACTTTCTCCTGATAAAAGCAACATTTCTTCAAGTTACCAAACAATCTCTTGATACAAAGGATATTCGATACTTTTCAGACATGCTCGTAGTGACTCGGCATGTTGGCACTGTAGATTAGAATGTCATTAAAGTACATTACGATACACTTTCCTATTAGATGTCTTAGCACATAGTTTGTTATACTCATGAAAGTGCTCGGGGCATTCGATAAGCCAAACGACATGACCATCTACTCATAAAGTCCATGTTGAGTTTTAAATGCAGTTTTTCACTCATCTCCTAACCTCCTGCGAAGTTGATGGTAGCCAGATTTCATATCAATCTTGCTAAAGATCTTAACTCTACTCAGTTCATCCAGCATGTCTTCTAATCTAGGAATGGGATACTTATTTTTTATTGTGATCTTATTCATAGCTCGACTATCTACACATATCCACCAAGTTCCATCCTTTTTTGGCACTAGAAGCACTGACACAGCGCAAGGGCTGAGACTTTCCTTAGCATATCCTCTCTTTAGCAGCTTATTGACTTGTTTTTGGAGTTCAAAAGCCTGCTTGGGATTCATCGAATAGGTTGGCTTATTTGGCAGTACGACACTAGGTATTAAGTCAATGCAGTGCTGTATACCTTGAGTAAGGGGCAACCTTTCAGGTAATTAGTCTGAGAACAAATCGGCATACTCGTCCAACAACTCTTTGATTTCCTAGGGTAGTTCACCTGGTTCCTTTATCTCTAATAAGCACCTGACTAACATATGAGTTAGCTCATCAGCGTTGATGGCCTCTCAGAGCTCGGCTCTACTCATCATCAAAGTCTTCTTTCATCCGCAAGCAAGTTTTGTTTGCAATTTATTAACTTCTCTCAGTGACATCGAGTTTAATGTAATCTTCCGGCCATCCTTTTCGAATACATATGTATTCTTGTATTTGTCATAGATAACTCTTCTGTCAAATAACCATAGTCCGCCAAGAAATACATATGACGTCCACATAAGCAGCACATCACAGAGAATCTCGTTGAAGTAATTTTCAATTGTGATTGGCTACAGTACCTACTGGTTGACATATAGTGCTCCCTTATCACTCAACTAATGCAACTTGTACGGCTTCAGGTATGTAATGGTTAGAAACGTTAACTATGTGACCATTTCGGCTAACGCCACATTGGTGCAACTTCCACTATCCATAATTAATGCTCACAACTGGTCGTTCACCTTACAAGTGGTATGAAACAAATTCTCTCTCTGCTCCTTCTCCCATGAAGGTTCCATGTTCGCTGCATGTCAGAGAATTAGGACCAATTAATCCAAGCCCTCGGTAAATACATCCTCTTAAATGCTCTTTCTCGGCATCTTCTTCCTCAAGTTCCTTGTCGGTACTTTCTACCTTTATCTTTGGGACCTCTCCCTTGATGACCATGTCGTTTGATTTGAGCACTGAACAGCTATATGTTCAAACCCTTAGCTTATCTTCCTACTAGACCTTTGCCCCTTCTCATAAGTTCAAGTCAACACTTCATCGTCAAGTTAGCCTTTTAGCTTGGCTCGGACATCCATCTTTTAACTCAACTCGATACTTAACTAAGCTCGGTAAATTCCTTGTCCAGGTAGGTTAGTTGACATTTTGGTCGGTATTATGCTTCTTCTCTACCTCTCTACTCGTTGGGCTATTCTAATGGCCTCATCTATTATGGTGAATCATTAGAGATCCACAATGTCTTGAATATCACCTCTTAATCCCGTCATGAACCTAAAGATTGTTCGCGCTGGGAGTTCCTCCACTTCACATTTGATCATTAACATTTGGAATTCCTAGACGTACTTGTCAATTGTTTGGCCTCCTTATCTTAGCTCCTGAAACTGAGTGAAAATATCTTGTAGGTAAGTTTCTAGTACAAATCTATTTCTCAATATTCCTTTCATTTCAAGCCAAGTATTAATCTTTCGGTAACCTTCTTGCCTCCTCATAGCCTAGAAATTCCTCCACCACATGGCAACATATTTGGAGAACTTAACAATAATAGTTTTCTCTTTCTCGTAATCCTCATACTAATAATATTCAAAAACATGCTCCACTCTTTTTTCCTACTCCAGATACTCATCAACATTCTTAAGTCCATTGAAGATTGGGATCCGAAACTTCACATGGTCAAATGTTCTAGGAACTCTAGCTCGCTCTTCTTCAAAATACTCTTCCTCATCCTCTTCATCTAGTTTCCTCAAGTCTATCATTCATTTTACTCTTCCACCTCGAACTGGTCGAGTTAAGTTTTGACCTCTAACAAGTTAAGCAGCTTATAGGGTATTTTGCATGGCTTTAGTCGGTCGACAATCCAATGCATGAATAGCTCAAGTCAAATCTACTAAGAAATTAGCCACCTCATCTATTCTCTCATTAGTGCTCCTATGGATTCCCTAAGACTGTCGTTCATGGTGGATAACTCTACTATTGTCAGCTCCAATACCAACGTTCATACTTGGGTAAGTCATTTTCTTCACATATTCAAAGCTCAAACAAACAATTCTACAAACCAGAAAATTAATAGCTAGCAAACACAACAATTAAATTAATACAATAACTTACTCTATTATACGTAAAACAAAGTATAAATGAAACTTCAAACACAAACCACAACTCAAACAAAACCTCTACTTTAATATCAAGATGTTGTGAACCATGACCAAAAACAGACAAGGTTGATCGCTAAATGGGTCTAAGCTTGCTGAAAGCTCGAAAAAGAAATGATGGGGAATGTACAAAAGAATAGGTATAGATGAAAAATAAGCGAAAACCTATGAACAGCTCTAGTAGATATGATGTACCAATGGAACTTTCGAGACCCACAATACAATTCAATATGATGTACAAATCGATCTGGTGAGGTAATTTACTACTTAGCCTTGCTTAAGGGTTAGGATAAGAGTAAAATTAATGTAAACAAGGTAATGTTTACAATAGACAAATGTCCAGTGTATATTAATGTTCAATTTGATGTTTGCAGCTATAAGTATAAGGATACTTATACCTGAAATTTTAGGGCAACATGCCTAAAAAAGAAAAGACAAAAAAGGGTATTACCTTAAAGAAATAATGTACAAGAATATAAAAAGGTAAAAATGAATATTTCAGAAAAGCAATGGTTAGAAGAGCAGATTCTACACATAGTCTTATATACGTGGCAATGATACATTGGTGAAGCCGTTGGAGGATGTGAACAAAAGTATATGGTGAGGCTACTTGTTTGAGCAAAGGTGGCACAAGATTAGTCCGAAGTCTCTCTCTGCATCTCGATAAGATTGAAGTTGGGTAGGTGGTAGGTTCAAGATTGAATGTGAGAAAGTGAAGATTGGCAGTTGTTTTGGTACATAATCTCCGAGAAATAGACAGTAATTTAGCTCGGCATATAGAATGGGTGGGCAAGAAGATACTCAACTTTGGCAAGAGTCGGCTGGAGTAGAAGAATCCTCCTTACCAGGCCTTTTAGTCCTCGGGTTTGGTTACGGGTCAAAAGCTTAGTAACCTGATTCCTATAAGAGAGTGTATTAGATCATTATTCATAGGCTATTCCTCTTGCGAAGTCTATTATAGATAGTCTTGAGAGGATCCATAAGGACTTCATTTGGGATTCCTTGGAGGAATACCGTAAATTGCATTAAGTAAGCTGGAGCAAACTGAAGTGCCCAAGAGCTAAGGGTGGGTTCGGATTAGTAGATGTGCTAAAAAGAAACCAAGCAAATTTCTGTAAATTAGCTTTGGAAGTGTGGAAAAAGAAGGCCTTATGAATTAAGGTACTTAAAGGAAAATATCGGCTGATGGAAGGTTACTAGAGAGTAAAGAAAACATATAGATTCTATAAGGCTCTTAAAAAGGCTATGGATTAGGTGGATAAAAATGTGACAGTTTGAGTCTACAATGGTAAGACGGCAAAATTTTGGTTTAATGAGTGGTTAGAGTCTGGAAGAGTTACATTATAGCTATATAGACCACCAAATAAATTTGACCACGTTCTAATTGTAAATCGGGTTTGGAATGGCATCGGTTGTTGGAATGAAGACGTAATAGGATACCTTTTGGACCATGAGATTTGTAGACGGTTGGAAAACATTACTATTGTCAAGAATAACCATAAAGAAGATGTGTTTTTTTGGCCATATGAGGTTAGTGGCTGCCTTACGAGTAAAGATGCTTATGAGCAACTATGTATGAATGAGGAGGAGGAGACAACTGGCCAATCTTGGGAGTAGATTTGAAAGACTCCAACTTATCTACGTATCTAGATGTTGTTATCGAGACTTCTGATGAATGGGTTGTCTACCAAGGATAAACTAAGAGCTAGAGGGATTACGGTGCAAGTTATATATCCACTACATAGGAAAGAAGAAGAGAATATGGTCTACTTATTCTTTAATTGTGATATTAGTAAAGCTAGGTGGACATCCTTAGGTTTCAATGGGATAGACATTGAGACAAAGCCGAAGCCATAAAATGGTTGAGGAAGGAAGCAAAATAGAAACGGAAATCTTAGACGAAACTCTAAATTACCTAAACAGTCCTTTGTTTTGTTCCTGTTGCATGGAATTTGGTGAGAGCAAAATAGATGTGTGTTTTAGAGCAACACTCCTATACAATAGCACTAGACACAGTGGGTAAAGTAGAAGCTTATGAATGGTGAATAACACATAAGGCCAATAAATTAGCAAACTAGGCGTGAAGAGTGGTAAAATGGAACAAGCCTGAGAGGGGTTTAGTTAAAATCAATTGTAACAGAACGGTCGAAGAGAAGGGGCTTTTGGGAGGTGTTGGTGTCATTATTAGAAATCATAATGGACAAGTGCTTAGAGGTCTAATGAAGAGAGTCCCTAACTGTTCTCCCTTAGAAGCAAAATTATGGGCTTCTTTTTTTTAAAGGCTAAGTTAGGCCAAGCGGCGTAAGCATAAGAATATAGTTGTAGAATCTAACTCACAAATGGTTGTCGACTAGATCATGAAACAAAATGTGGACATGGACATATGTCACCTAGCATTATCTGGATGTATTCAACTGCTAACTCACTTCAAGACATTCAATTTATGCAAGGCAAACCGTAAAGAAAATAAGGTTGCTGATGTCCTTGTGAAAAAACGGCTGAAGACGTCGAGGTTGGACTTTGGTTCAACTGTTCCACTTTTTTTGTCAAATGTGTTACAGTATGACAGCTATTTTGTTTAGACCTTAGTTGATAACTCTGATTTTAAATACATTTCACATGGTGATTTTATAATATTTCCCTTATATCTTTGGTTTTCCTTAAATAAATCGATACTTAATTGAGTAAAATTTTGATTTTAAGGTTTGAACGCATTCTTGGATCGAAAACGAAGAAAATGAATCAAGTTTCACTCAATTCAGAGTTCAATTGAATGAGTTATGAAGTTTTGAAGTTATACAGTCTGGGATACAGCTGTATCCCCAGGTTGTGTCCATCTAGGGAAATATGCCAAGGTCAAAAAGTTACACAACCTGGAAACACGACTATGTCCCAAGCCGTATCTAGTGACAAAAACGGAAACCTTTCAATACATTATAAAAGAACATACTAGGGTTTCGCATACATTATTGGGCATTCAAAAGAGAAGATACTTGAAGAGAAAGAGAAGAAAAAGGCAAATGCAACATTCAACTTTAAGATTGAAAAGATTTATCATCAACACAAAAGGGGTTTTTCATGTTTTATTTACTAATTTTGCTGCAATTCGTTTTTAGTTTCATTATGATAGCTTAAGACTCTTGTATTTAGGATTATGGAACCTAGGGTTTCATGTAACTATTAGATTGATTTATAATTTTCAATAAAGTTTCTATCTTTTCTTGATTCAATTATGTTATTTAATTGTTAATTGATATTTCTAGAGTATCAATCTATGATATTATGCATGATGATTGAGAAATCACATGTGTAATGAGATCTTGACATAATTGGAGAGAATTACATGTATACTTAGAGATAAGATATACGTTTCTTCTGAAAAGTTGTTCTTTGTGTAGGAATTCATCATACATTAATACGATTCTAAATTATATTACTAAGTGAAGAGACTCCGGTAAATAATTTAGGATTAGGGTTAATAGGCTTGAGAAAGGTATTAACTTTAATTATGAATCCCTCCGGTAAAAAATAATAGAAATTGAATTTGATATATTTTAAACGGTCACATGTTAAACACTAGGGGAAATAATTTCTAAATACGTTATTTGCATTCTTGAAGTCGTTCTTAGTTTTATCGCTTTCTAAATTGCTTAATCAAGTCTCATAAGTAGTTTAGTTTGTCAATTTTAGTATTTTTAATTCACTCAACCCATCACAATTTTTCGGTTAGATAATAAAGCTAAGGTTAATATTAGTACTTGAAGTCTCTGAAGGATTGACTCGGACTCACATCTGCTATATTAAAATTAATAGATGCACTTACCTGATATGGGACTCTTTAAACTTGACTAATTGTTTGTTGCTTTTGGTTTTGTTTTATGTACGGTGGACTATGATGTTTGTAATGAAGGTTTAATGAATGGTTACTCTACCTAAAAATAAAAACAGAAAACCACTAATATTTAATACAAAATTAGAAAATCGTGTAAGACAATCATGTAGAATTCCTTATATACATTATAGAGAACCTAAAAGAGAATACAAAAGCTTAGGATATTGTATATTTAGAAATATTTGATAAAAGAAATTTAGTAGACGATGGAATAATCTTAATCTAGCAGCTTATGATCGTCATCTCTACCCACTAATACTAAGTACCTAGACTCAATTAGTAACCAAAGATTGGGAAAATAGTAATGTTAGTGATAATGTCTCAACAATGTACACTTCCTTAGAAAAATTTTTAGGAGTTAGCACTAGGGCTTTATGGGAAAGTTATAAAAGAAAAATTCATGAACAATTTTAAGTAAATTTACAATTAGGAACTAATTCTTATAATTTTACAAATAAGATTATCATGTTAGTAATGAGTACACATTCAAATGTTGGTGATGATCTACAAGCACAAATGAATGTCATAGGAACCTTAAAATAATTACAATTGAAAGACCAGAAAAATGTAAAAAAGTTTTTAAATGTTTTATTTTTCTATTGCAATATAGTTAGTTATTATTATGAAACAAATGTAGCAGATAAATTATTTCTAAGATTACCAGGACCATTAAGACATAAAATTTATAAAGAATTTAAAGAAGAAAGAGAACTAACACTACCTATAGAATTAAAAAACTTATGTATAAAGGTACGGTTTGTTTTACAAGAATTAGTTGAAAAAAAGTAGAAATATAGATATAATAAGACAATTAAAAGGAGAATATAGTTTGTGTATATACACACTAAAATATAGAGATAAAGAAAGTAGAAAATTAAGGAGACAAAATAAGCCCAGACAAAAGAGATTTATAAAGAGGTATTATCTTAGAAGAAGTAAGGAAATCTTATCTAAACAAAGAAAAACATGTAAGAAAATATAATAAAGATAAAAATTATAAAAATAAATTAACATTTTTTGCTTATAAAAGGGAAGAACATTTAGGTAAAGGTTGTGATAGAGGTCATAATATTCATGGTAAATATGTTACATTAAGTAATTGTATACAAAAAGATATATTAGAAGCAGATAAGTTCATGGATGATATTGAAACCATATATAGTATAGTTAGCATCGAAGATATAGAAGAAATTGATAGTGATGAAGATAATGATTATTTTGTTCAAAAAGAGGGGATATGTTATAGGAAGTAAATGATGTAGAAGAAATGTTAGATAATATGAACTTTCAAGAATTTGTAGATAATAGAATAGGATGTAATCATGTTTGGAATCAAGGATCAAAACCAGATGATCATCCTTATAAATTTTGTAACAGATATCCTCGACTAAAGCTCAGCTACCTATGTAATAGTTAATTAATAGAAGCTAGTAAAATACGTTTAGATAATTAAGGAGAAATAATAGAGTATAAAACAAAGATTTTTAGAAAAGAAGATGGTAAATAATTTAATAAAAAGAAGAATAGTAAAATTAGAAGAAACGATAAAAAGGAATAGAAGAAAAATTAGACTTATGAGAAAATACATAACAAAAATGTTGGCAAAGAACAGGGAAAAGAATAATAATAGAGAAAAACCAGAAGATAAGTTAGAAAATAGCTATTTAAATACAGTTAAAATATTCTTTAGAAAATACGTAAATAACAACTTATGATCACTTATAACAAATGTAAGGATATATGTAAGATTTATTATAAGAGATTTTATTATAAAAATATAAGCAATAATAGCTACTGAAGCATACAGTAATTGTATAAATGGTAAACAAATTCCCATATACCTAATTAAAAAATTGCTCATAAATGAATGTATTTATATAAAACAAGGATTACACCAATTTTGTGAAGTATTAGTTAAAATAAGATAGCTTTAGAAGCAGGAAAAAAATGGTAGACAAATGGACTACATAGCTCTAAAACATATGTAAGAGACATGAAACTTTGTAGACATAAATGCATAATAGGATCGTAATTTTTATCAAATGATAATTATGGATTTAGTTTAAATACACAAGGATTAATACCTTTAACATCTCCTATAGTGTCTATTATAAAAGAAAAATATGAATGTGATATATAGGGCATAATGTAAGATAAAAATAATAGATAAAAAGATAAAAGGAGAAAAAGGAAATATAGAAATAGAAAAAAAAATTATATGAACAAATAATAGACAATTATAAAAATTTAGAATTAATAAATGATTTCTTAAATTATAGAAAGATATATAATTTCATAGATTTAGAAATAATAGAGATAAACAATATAATCAGTAGACTAGAAAGAGAAGAAATCACAGGAGAAAACTCCATAAAACTATGGAATAGAAATAAAATATATTATAAATTATATATTCTTGATCTATATTTAGAAATAAGATATAAGAAAATAGAACATGATAACTTAGACGATAAAGAATTTAAAATGCATGTTGGAGAATTATTAAAGTTAGAAGTTATTAGAAGATTTGATAATCCTCATAGAAGTTTAGCATTTATTGTTAGAAAACATAGAGGTAAAAGTAGAAAGGTAATAAACTATAGACACTTAAATGATAATATAAGAACATATGCATATTACATTCTTGACAAAATGGACTTCATAAACAAAATACAAAATAGTAATGCTTTTAGTAAGTTTAATAACAAGTCAGGGTTTAGGTAGATAAAAATGTATAAGAGTCTATCTTGTGGTAGCATTTATATGTTTATTAGGACATTTTGAATAGTAAGTAATGCCATTTAGTTTAAAAAATGCCTTATCAGTTTTTTAGAGAAAGATGGATGAAATCTTTTTGGAATACCCTTTTGTTTAAATATATATAGATCATATTTTAGTACATTTCGAAATAGAAAACGAATGTACATCACAATTGAAAATTATTTTATTTGAATTCCTTAAAAATGGGATAGTCATAAGTAGTAAGAAAACCCAATTTTATAGAAAAAAAATATAGATTCTTAGGTATAGAAATAGAAAATAGAAGAATTAAATTACAACCTCACATTTCTAAGAAAATTTTGGAATTTAGTGAAAATTTTGGCAAAAAGACTTTACAATAATTTCTAGGATCAATTAATTACATGGGATTGTTCATGAAAGACTTAAGAAAATAAACAAAGTAATTATATCAAAAAATAAACAAAGTAATTATATCGAAAAATAAATAATTTTAAACCCTTAAATTGGGAAGAACTTAAAAAGGTAAAGCAAAGAAAAGAGTTAATAAAAAGTTTACCAAACCAAAGACTATCATTAGATAATAATTATTTACCATTAGATAGTAATTATTTAATTGTAGAATCAGATAGTTGTGAAAATATATGGGGTGTAGTTCTCAAAAGAAAACCTCAAATATGCTCTAAAAAACAAAGAAGAAGTTTGTAGATAAAACAATGAAATATTTAAAGAAAAAGGATTAACAAGCAGTATAGACATGAAAATTCTTCTTATTATATATGTATTAAAAGGTTTTAGATTATTTTTTACTAATAAAGCTGAAATTTTAGTAATGACAAATTGTGAAGCTATTGTAAAGTTCTGCAAAAATAAGAATAGTAAAAGTATGTATAGAGGAGATGGATTAAGTTCATAAACATTTTATCAATAATAGATACAAAGTAGAAATAAAACATGTAAAAGCCAAAGACAATAACTTAGCTGATGTTTTCAACAAGTATATTTATCATGAAGAATTACAACAACAAGTAGGTTCTATCAAGTCCAGTAGGTCAAAGCCTAATGGTAATTCCAATACTTAATAGATAAGGGGCATAATAAATAGAGAAGGGCTGACAACCTTTAAGTCTATAAGCCATCAACAAGATCGACAAATCTAAGGCCTAATAATTATAATAATACATTTCCAATGATGAACTTTAATGGAATAAAATTCACAGTTTATCAAAAGGTTCATTTTTGAAATTTAAGCAATGAAACAATGTCGATTTGGATCAAGCTTAAAAGGTACTCATTAATGTAGTTTAGAGGCTTTAGTCTATAGACAAGAATAAACTAAATGTATGTGTAGTCTTATCAAACTATTTTACAAAAATAAATAATAAATTTTCTCCTAGACAACAAGGTACACAATTTACATAAAGTAGAAATTCTTATTGTTATGCAACTATGTGGGGGTTCAATCTAGGAATTTTCAAAGATTGATATAAAGTGATTCATCAAATTCGAGATCATATAGGTCTAATCTAAAGGTGGTGCAATTCTATTATAGAAGAAAAACAGAAGATGTTTGAATTCCTTAGGCATGAAGATTTTCTTATAGACCTAAAATTAATGGGTAAATATAAACATCAAATAGAAAATAAAATTCTATTGGTAGAAAGAAAATAATCAACTTTAGACAACTAAACAACATTTAGACAAGCATTTTCTAGACATTACATGAAGCATGAAGAAGATAAAAAAAAATTATTTGAAAAAACATAATGCATAAATTTTCTTTACAAGACATCTATTTGTAGATAGATTACTATTGAAATGTAGATAGTATATTAGCAAAAAGTAATTCCTAAGAACTATTTCAAGCCATACAATACTACGTGTTGATGTGTGGATCAACTTGATATAATAGAGGATGTGAATTTGGGCTTCTTGGGGAAGAATGCAATAAGCCTTGGATGTTGGGTATGCTCCTTACTCCTAGATATCTATAAGAAACCTTTGGTAAAATTGGTCCACAATGGCCTTTTGATGCTTAAGCTAGCGAAGAGAGAAAGAGAAAGGTTAAGGTGTTGTAAGGTTCCAAGCACTTTTCATAAAGGGGGAGAAGGTACTTAAACCGTGGTGAGAACTAATGCTTTATGATAACGTAGTTGAAAGAGAGAGATTCAAAGTCTAGGTTCAGATCTTTTACCTTTTAGCTCTTTACGTTATTTATAGTATAAGGAGCTTACCTACCAGGGATAAGTGTCAACTTATGATTCGTCCATACTAGTTACCTACAAGGGACATGCACTGCGAGGGTGATAAGCTGGCTCTGAGTGCTAGTTGACCATAAACATGCTAACAACTACGTCTAAAACTTATGGCTCCAACATTTTTAGGGGATGTCGAATGTATTGATTGTACTATAGCTGTTAGGTCATAATTGATGAGGAGAAGAGAAGGGAAGGTACAGAAGACAAACATTTCTAAGAGAGAGAGGAGCTCTGACTGGCCCATAAGCTGTGAGCTAGCCTTTCATAGGATGTCCATAGAAGGGGAGGTGTTGCTAAGGTGGTAAACGCATGCCCAAAGGTCGATTGAAGCCATACTACTTAGGCATGTCCAAGCAGGCGACGCGGTACTTAACGATTGGGTATTTGGAGAGTAGGTCCTTAAGATGGTCGAGTGTAAGTAAAGTGCTTAAGGACCATAGAATGCTCGGATGGG
Source organism: Lumnitzera racemosa (assembly GCA_024138005.1). Classification (NCBI taxonomy): domain Eukaryota; kingdom Viridiplantae; phylum Streptophyta; class Magnoliopsida; order Myrtales; family Combretaceae; genus Lumnitzera; species Lumnitzera racemosa. The sequence goes on from JAMXBC010000003.1 coordinate 74,912,135, forward strand.
GTGAGGTATCTGGTTTCTAGTTACTTATGGTCTTTAGTGGATCTTTACTAGGATTAGGCCTCAAACATGGCCTAAAATAGCCTATTAACACTATACACTAAAAGTTATTGACAAAAAAATTTCTCCCTACATATTTAGAAATGAAAATAAAGAAGTAAAATTTTGTATTTATAAATTTCATATAAAATTAGAAACTTTTCTTAATATTATTATAGAAGAATACTAGTTTACAGAACAAACATTATTGGATTATAGATTAATAAACACAATTAAGGGTACACTTAATCAATTTCAACATTCAAAGTTTGATTTTGTAATAAAAAAAGTAGCAAAAACAACTGCATCATATTATAATCCATCGGAAAGAGGAAGAGTGCTCCAAATAAAAATGACATCCCATTCAATTCCTCCATAATAGTTTGAATATGATGTAAGGCCTGCATATCATACCATCAATGTAGATGCTTAATATAATCTAAGTTCTAGAAAGGATCAAGATTAAGTACTCAGAGATCATTCTAATAAAAGCCCCTAATAGAACAAGTTAGAAATAGAATAGGATACCAATTAGCTCATATTCAGGAACAGCTAGGAGATTAATTTCTAATTTTTCAGAATAAAATCTGTAATATTTTTGCTAAAGACCAACCAGTTTTATGGGAACCAATAAACACTAAGGTTATGGATATAATGAAAATATACGAAGAATATCTCATAGAAGAGGAATTGGACCCAAGCTTAGTAATGGAAGGATAAGGATAAGAACAAAATAAATTTTGAAAAATGAAAGATTCCTCAAGAAAGAATTTGTACTCCTAAGCAAAGCGTACTTTTTTAAATTATTATCCTTTTAACTATAGAAAAAGCAAATTCCTTTGCTTTATTGTAGAAAGAGTAGATTCTTTTAAATTATTACACTTTTTTAAATCTTTACAATTTTACCCTCGGAAGGAATCTAATTCAGGGGTATGCCCCGTCTATTGGAATCTTATGTGAACTCTCAATGAAGAATTGAAAGGCACCACAAGAAAATAATAGAAAAAACCACAAACCCAAAAACTCTTGAGTAGCTCATCTATCTTGTAAATACCCACACCTAGCTATTACTAGAACACCACATTTATAAGTAGATATTTCTAGAGTAATAATATACGTTTCCTTGATATACATTACCTTGTTCTTACACTAAATTACTCTTCTTAAATTTCCTTCCTTTTTTTGTTTCCCTTTTTTTAAGGATATTTTTGTATGTTTAATGACTTTTCATGGTTTTTCTTTTCTTTTCCCACAAATTTGGAGAGAGAGAAAAATACCTAAAAAGTGAAAAGAATTTAACTTTTTTCTACCCATTTCATTCTATTTTCATATCTTATTAAATAGTTAAAATTTGTTCATGGAACCGCATCAAATTACACGATATGGTTCTTTTATATTTTGATTCAGTTTAATTTGAAGAGGGTTTTAAATCTAAATAGCTAATAATTCAATCTAAGGTCATATCAAATCAAACCAAACCAAACCAAACACTTAACCTAAATTGATATGTTTCGTTTTATTTGCAACTAGTTTTTATATATACTTTCATATGCGTTACATATTTGTACATATGCATGTATACATATATATGATGCAATTTACATGTACTGGATTGTTTTTTTTTTTCTCAATATTTTAATTTGCATAAAGTGTATAAATATTTCAAATAAAGTAAGGAAATGCTTGAAGCTATATTCATGAAGTTAAACGAGGTACCTAAAAGTTGAATGACATATGAAACCAATTTTCAAGAATTACTTAAATTGCACTATTTTAGTTATAGACTTGGATATTTTATTTTATAATATTCTCATGGCAACTACAACCTTCTTATTTTAATTTTTTAATAGACAATTGGTTTTATATGTTATTGAATGGTGTTGTAATAGGCATAAGTAGCAATTAAGCAAATTTTTATTATTTTATTGGTTTTTAATTTATAAATTTTTGCTCTGCATATTATTTAATGCTGATGTTCTAAAAGGGAATTTACATAATAAATTTAGGTAACAGATTGAGCTTATTTATGGGAAATTATTATTCATAATATTTATTTTACTTTCTATACATGTAGTTACAATCAAATTGTTAAATTTTATAAAATTGAATTCCTATAATGAAATATATAAGTAAAAATTAGAGTAGTAAATGTTTGTTGTACACATTAAATGTTACAAGATTAACAAGATGGTTTTTAAAGAGGTTTAGGTCAAATAGAAATAAATTGAGCCAAGCCACATTTATGGTTCTATTTGGATTACCTTTTTTTATTTGTATTTTATCTATATCTATTTGAAATTTGATATTTAAAAAACTATATTATATTTATCTTATCTGTTTTTATTTTATAATTATGATGAAGATGGTAATTGGAGTATTATAATTGGAAAATGAAAATTTACATACTTTTAAGAGAAAATATTTAAAATATATATTTTATGCATTATTTATATTTTTTATTAGTATTTTTGTAAATATAAATAAAGTAAATGGTAGATAAATTCAATTTTATTGGGATTAGTTAGGTTTTTGATTTTAGAAGAATGGTATGTATGTAATTATATATCCATTTTTTTATGTTTTATTCTTATCAGACATAATATTCAATTAAACATCAATATAACAAAAAAAAATGAACCAAATAAAGTTTTAAAGTGGTTTGATTTAAAACTACGAACCATTGAAAGTTATTCGATTCATTAGAAGTCAAAATTGAACTATTTCAAATTTGGTTATAGCTAAGTTCAACCCTTAAATAAAATCGAACTATGAACACTTCTAAATCTAGCTAAATATAAAGTTTCATTTTTTCTTTTTTCTTTTTCATAGATATTCACTTATCCATATACTTTGTTTAAAAAATGGCTAAGGGAAAAGTGAATATCACAATTTATAAAATCTTCTATAGGTCAGTTTATAGTATTCATCTACATCATGCATGACAATTACCTTTCATTGAGGCTACTAATATATCTATATAGTTAGTAATTCATGCAAACAAGTTATATGTTGTGTCCATAGGTTTATGTTTAAGAACCTCAACCATAACATGATCCGTGTTATTAATCATGTTAAGGAAGCTTAACTCATACCTTGACTCATTAATTAAATATGTTTCATATTCGGGTTAAACTCATTGATCAATTAAAAATTAGGGGGAATTGTAAATAATCTCTTAAACTTTGACATTCGTGCAAATGCAACTTAAAAATTATACCTTAACTCCTCCTAAATAGACTGTATCTACTGTGTTGATGGTGGAATTTCAATAAGGAGCTTAAGGTTGAGGATAACTTGCATACTTAGCAAAAGTAAGTTAAGAAAAGGCATCAAAGATGGCCTTAGAGTAGCCACTTCGATACTTAATTTAATAATGGCGTTAAAAGAATGTATAAAAATGTGAGGGAATATAGGTTTTAAGATCCCAAACCTGTGGGCTTTACCTGGTATTTATAAGCATATGGATAGTGCCACATAAGGAAAGCAAATCTCAATCAAGGATATGCTTTAGATTTGTTGGAGGATCCATTAGAGAGAGTCTTAAAAACTTTCTTCAACTCTCGAGGAGCTCATATGAGCTTTCTAAAAGGTTAATCGAGCTATGGGAGCTCAGTCTAAATCTTAACACAGCTATCATTATAAGAAAGATGCCATGGGAGGTAATTAAGTTTAATGAATTGGAAAAACCTTAGCTTATACTCATTGGAGGTCGATTTAAGCATGATAAGCTTAACCCATAGTCTAAGAAGATTGGCTTGGACTTAGGAAGCCTATGTCCAAAATCGCTTATCAATACTTATCCCTTACTCTCATTGTTGATAAGTTGTTATGGGGTTTTGGAAAGGCATTTCAAGATTCTAAGGCAAGTCGTTGTGCGTTTGGAGTTGGAGGGTGATCCATTTTGATGTGCCTAGGAGCTCAGTAATCACTAAGGCTTACCGTTGAGAACAATAACCAAACGGGGTCCTTCAAGATATTGAGGAAAAGGAGATGGATAAACTATCAAACACAATAACTTCCATGAGCTGCTCAGAAGATATGACATATCAATGAACATAACACGACTTAGTACTTAACTTGATATGACATACAAGCTAATATTAAGGTCCACTTGCCACTAATCTCAAGCTACTTGGTAAGATTAGATAAGAGTATGAGGAAAATGTACTCGGAGAGGGATATCTCATAAGAACAAGAATATTCATTCAGTATAAGGGATACGATGATTCTGGCTATAAAGAAAATGGACTATTTATAGTAAGTCCTTAAGGCAATAAAGAAACCTATGTAATTACGATAAATGGAAATGCAAAAATACTATCATAGTACATGACCAAGAAGGGTAAAAGGGATAAATAGAATAAAGGAATATAGTACAATTTCAAAAAATGAATGACAGGTAGCATGCTATGATTGAGTTGTATTGATGTTAGGGATGCTGTTGACAAAGGGTACTCGAAGTTACCAAGATAGATAAGGGATACTATTGTTTAGTAGGTCAAGTAAGTGGTGCTCGACATGTAGGGGACTTAGACTTGACACTTGTTAAGTAAGCTTTGGCACATAGTTGATTGGTTTTGAATGTTGGTTCCATATAAGATATCAAGAATAAGGGTAAGGAGGGAGAGAGAGAGAGAGAAGGGGGGGGGGGGTGAATTGATATTTTAAAACTTTTGAAAACTTTTTCAATACAAGAAAAATACCCTCTTAATAACTTATATTGGTGAATAGTAGTATTTCAATAATTCAACACACAATTAATCAACACAGTTAAATAATGCAAATTAAAAGAGTAAGGAAGGAGAATATTAGGCTGAGGATTTATAGAGTTTCGACCTTCTACCTACTACTCTCTTCTAGCTCCACTGTTAGGGACTCAGTCGACTTTACCAATGCCGTTTCACTTGATCCACTATATCAAAATCACAAGAAGATTATAAGTAATTACTACACATAGACGTACATAATACTAAGCTTTGCCTATCTAGCCTTTGCACAATCTAGGCTAATACAAATCTACAGCGTACAATCTAACTTTTATTCTCTCAACACTCCAACAACAAACAAAGTTTACAAATTACAACCAAGAACAATAATATAAGGCTCAAATAATTTCACACTAAACATAAATAATGATTGATGAATAATTCGCTTTGGTGCAACTTTTTAAAGAAGTATCTAAGAAACTTTTTGTGCTTTTTCAGAAGGTAGAATTTGATTGTGATCTTTTATGTAATGAAAATTTTCTTACAAACATCTAACATTTTGAATTCTTTCTCCTTTTATACTGAAATCTTTCAACGGCTAATTTGTTGAAGATTATCTTCACTTTTATGTTTATCCAAAAATTTGGTTGATAAAGATAATCCTTACATATTTTTTAGAGGATCTAGGAATTTTGAATTTGAAACTCAGCTCTTTTAATCTTAATTCGGTCAAATATTCTTTGATTCGTAACCTCCAAATAAGCTTCAGATTTGAAATTGATGAAGAGACACACTTTATCAACAGTTTCCAAATAAACCTCATATTCAAAAAGTGAAATTCGACAAAATCTGAATCAACCTTATCTTTATCCATTTTTGTGTATATCTTAATTTATCAAAAATAAATTCACTAAAAAATAATCCCCATGGATCTTGATTCTATCTTAAGTGAAACCAGATTAAATGTATTTCCTTAATACACCTAATCTAATGGAGCTAGGCCTTGTTTAATTTGAATATGATATGAGTTAATTTTTAACGTTACTTTTCCAGACTAACTTTCCGAACAACCTTTCAAAGAGTAACAGTTTTCTTTTTTCTGAAGTCTCTAAACAAGTTTCTAAAGTGTTATACCAATTCTTCTTATAAAAGATTTTAAAACACTTTCTAAAAATTTTCAAACTAGTCTCTTTTTCAATCTATTCAAACCTTCTAAATACAACTCAATTTGCAATTTTTAACTTTCTGAGAACCCTTCAGAATGCCTGCATTCTTGATGATTCATTCGCATTCATGTGTTTTTGTTATTGTCAAAATATATGAGAGATATCTAATATCGGCATTAGATGTGTCAGCTTTAGCAGTTAGCAAGTTGTTGATTAGGTAAAGCTTAGGGCAGAGTAGGGTATGCTCGAGTTAGGACTTCAGAGAGTTCGCCTACTATTCTTTCATATACTAGTACTCATCCCTAATACCCCGATAAGAGAGAATTCTTCAAGCGAGAGACTATAGGTTTTAGAGATAGGTGTGGGTAAGGGGTCCGGAGGTCAGTAGTCTCTTAGTTCCCCGAGGTTGTTGAAGATTTACCCTCAAATCTTGGTCTTCTTCTTCTTCAAGCACATAGGGTGTTAGGTCGCATTGTTGAAAGTAGAAGATACTTTGTATCCTTCGGGTAGCTTAAGCTCATAGGCATTGTCATTGACACATTAAAGGATCTTAAATGGTCCATCCAACCTGGGAGATAACTTGTTTATCCCTTTCTTGGGAAATTGCTCCTTGCCAAGGTGGATCCAAATAAGGTCTCTTAGGTTGAAAATGATTTGCTTCCTACCTTGGCTTCCTTATTCTCTCTATTGGGTTACAGTTTTGGCCAATTACTTGGCAATCTTCTGATGTAGTCTTTGAAACTCCTCAGCATGCTACAAGCTTGATTAACTCTCTCTTTGGAATGTCGGGCTAATAACCATAACCAAGGATAAGATCAGGTTAAGTCCATAGATAACCTCAAAAATTGACCTCTTTGTCGAGTTATGAGTAGAGCGATTGTAAGTAAATTTAATGATGGGTAAGCATAAATCCCAATAATGTAAATTCTTCCCAACAGTAGCTCAAGGGAGGTTATTGACTGTTTTGTTCACAGCTTTTGTCTGGCTTTCTATTTACGAGTAGCAAGAAATACTGAGCATGAGCTTAATATCGAGCTTCTTCTATAGGGTTCTCCAAAAGAAGTTTGTGAACTTTGAATCACGATAAGATACAATATTCCTTGGTACTCCATGCAGCCGTACGATATCCTATAAAAAGAGGTTAGCAACAAAAAGAACATCATTGGTTTTGTGGCATGAGATGAAGTGACTCATCTTACTTAACCAATCAACCACCACCATAATAGAATCATGTTTCCATGGTGTTCTAAGTAGGCTGAACATGAAATTAATGCTTAAATCGGTCTATGGCCATTTTGGTATAGGCAGAGGTGTGTACTCTCCATATGACTCTTTTCTTCCCTTAGCATTTTTGTATACCTTACATCGTTCAAGAACTCGGTGTACATTCTTCATCATCCCAGGGTAATAGAAATGTTCTTTTAGCAACTCGACCATTCTCTTCTCACTAAAGTGGCTGGCTAAGCCCCCTACATGGGATTCTTATACAAGTAATTTCTTAGCAAACTCACTTGATATACAACTTGTCTGCCTTTCATAAGAAATCCTTAGATCATACAGATCCTATCCATAACTCCTCTAACGTTGCGATTGGCCACTAAGGGTCTAAAATACGGGTCATATTCATATTAATTAAGCAGGGTGCCAAATTTAAGTATCTTACCCTATAAGATGGTAATAAGAACATATCGATGAGAGAGTGCGTCAGCCACAATATTGGGACTTTCCTTCTTGTATCTGATGACATAACAAAAAGTTTTTAGGAATTCAACCCACTTAACATGATGTCAAGAAAGTTTTTGCTACCTTCTAAGATGCTTGAGAGATTAATGGTCTGTATAAATGATAAACTCTCTCAACAGTAAGTAATGTTGCCAGTTTTGAAGTGCTTAGAAAAGGACATAAAACTCTTTGTCATATGCTGAGTAATTCAGTGTGGTTCCTCCAAGCTTCTCGCTAAAATAGGCAACTAATCAGCGCTCTTGTATCAGAACAGCTCCAATGCCAACTCTAGATGCATCGCATTTCAGCTCAAAAACTTTCTTAAAGTCTGGTAGGACGAGAACTGAAGCTGAAGTCAACCTAGACTTAATTTCATCAAAGCTTCTCTGAACTTTCTCGAACCATTTGAATTTAAAGTTTTTCTTGGTCAGCTCGATCAGTGGTGTAGTTATGAAACTAAAGTTCTAAATGAATCTTTAATAAAATGAAGCTAAACCATGAAAACTTCTTACTTCAGCAATATTAATTGGCATGGCCATTCAAGAGTAGCTTGGACTTTCTAGTCCTCAACTCCGATACCCCCTTTAGAAATAACATAACCGAGGAGTATAATGTTGCTTTGGCAGAACATACAGTTCTTTAAATTGCCAAATAACTACTCTGTACAAAGGATATCAAACATATATTTCAAGTGTACAAATTGGGAGATAAGGTCGATGTTATATACTAGGATATCATCAAAGTAGACAACGATGCATGACACAATTCATTGGTTACATAAAAGTGCTTAATGTGTTTGTTAGACCAAATGGCATCACCATCCATTTGAACAGATCATCCTTTGTTTTGAAGGTAGTTTTCCATTTGTCCCTAGGTCTTATTTTGATTTGATGGTAACCACTCTTTAGATCAATCTTTGAAAATATGCGTGCATCATGCAAATCATAGAGCATACCATCTAGTCGAGGGATCAAATATCGATACTTAACAGTGATTTTGTTGATTATTTGACTATCAATGCACATTCTCTAGCTGGCATGGCACAAGGGCTCATACTCTCTCGACCATATCTATGATTAATCAACTCATCAACTTGTTTCTTTAACTTGGTAGCTTACTTAGGGTTGAGCTTATAAGCAGATCGGTTAAGCAGAGTAACTCTAGGCTAAAGGTCAATACAATGCTTTATATCTCTTATGAGTGGCGAACCTTTCGGCATCTTAGTAGGAAACAAGTTAGGATACTCTTGAAGTAATATCTGCACCTTGGTAGGTAAGGTTCCAGCTTCTCTCATCTCTAGGAGTTTCTTGAAAAGAAGAGCACATATTCTTTTGACTTAGTATCTTTAGAAAATTGGGCTCGAAAAATCACTAAGGACTTCTGTTATAGTGATCAGGTAACCTTCTCCTACAATTCCTGTACCTCCTTAAGGCTTATTAAGGTCAGTATAACTTTCTTCTCACCCTTTTGGAACATATATGTGTTCCTACATTCATCATGCAACATTCTCAAATCAAACAGCCATGTTTAACTAAGTACGATGTATGAAGTACACATGAGTTGGGTATCACATACAACTTCGTCCTTGTATCTGTTACCAACAATAATCGATACTTTAACTTGCTCGATAATAGGTAGACCTCCCTTTTCACTTATCCAATGAATCTTGTATAGCTTAGGGTAAGGGTAGGTCAATAATTTCGGAGCCTTCACTACTCCTTGAGCTATTGTGTTAGTATAACTTCCCCTATCAATGATCAAAGCATACAATTTCCCATTCAGCTGGAAATTTGTGTAGAAAAGGTTCTCCCTTTACCTATTCTCATTTGACACAAAGGTATTAAGAGATCTGCATACAACTAAACAGTACCTACATGTCTAAAACTAAGGCACTTGAAACACTTAATCTCTTGAGTCTTCTTCCTTAAGCATTGACCTTAGTCCTTCCTAACCTTAGGATCCTCGGCCTTACTCTTGCCTCGACCATCATTAGGTCTACTTAGCATTTAACTTCGGTAATCTACCTTACGCTTATATTAAGCTCGATCATATCCTAATAGGTACGGCATACTAGTTCTGTTCAGCAGGCCAAGTCGGCTGCTTGGCACTTTGTTAACTTAATTTTGCTTCTACCTTTTGACCCTCTGTACTACTTAAATGGTTTTATCAAGAGTCCCAAGCCTCTGTAATTCTACTATATTATTGATTTCAACTCAGAGCCTAGAAATGAACCATACTATAATTTGGGTCTTGGGTTTATCAACATCACATTTGATCATTAATAACGAAAATTCTCGGATGTACTCATCTACTGATGTATTACCTTATCTTAAGTCTTAGAGACGTCGGAAAACGTCTTGCTTGTAGTGTTCGGGAACAAATTGATTTCTTAAGACTCTCTTCATCTCATTCCATGTTTGAATTTCACGTCGGGCTCTCTCGCGTACATTTTGCAACTTCTTCCACCACATTATTGCATACTTAGAAAATTCTAACGTGATCACTCGAATACGAACAACATCTTCATAGTCATAAAAGTCGAATATCTCTTTAATCTTCTTTTTCCAGTCTAGGTAGTTATTAACATTACTAAACCCATTAAAACTCAGGATTTGCACTTTGAGATGTTCGACTCTTCTAGGAGCTCTAAGCTCATGCTTCTTAACTCCATCATACTACTCCTTCTCCTCCTCATACTCCTCAACTTCATTTAACTTGAGTCTCCTTCTCACAACTATGTCAGCATGTCGAGGTGGAGCTTGGTTTATGTTGATTGATTCTCACCTATCTATCTTCTTAGCCGATCTCTTACTTATCGACCTTGCTCAACAATAACTCTCTCTTGTAGCTTAGTCTCTATGGCCCTTTATACAGTAACAACCAGATTGGCCATAATAATAGCAAGGTCTTATATTTGCTCCTCAGTAGTGGGTGGGGTCTATTAGGTGATACGACCACAACCATGAGCATCGCTTTCGATGTCATTAATCTCTTCTTGGACACTAGCATTTGACATTTCTTAATATCAACTGTAGAAAGTTAACTATTCAATAGGAAATCCCCATACAACTTCGACAATATAATTTCTCATAGCAACTTGGAACTTGCTATGTCTTTTCACATGAAAATAAAGTAAAGTAAAACACATAGACACACTATAATAAGAACAACTACTTCAAAACTTAGCTCTCAGTCGTAATTTAAACCTTTGATACTAAGATTATATGATGTGCCTAGGAGCTTAGTAATCACGAGGGCTTACCATTGATGATAGTAACCAAACAGGTTCTTTGAGATATCAAAGAAAAGGAAATGGACAAACTATCAAACACAATAGTTTCTGTTAGCTTCTCGAAAGATATGACATACCGATGAACATAACACGACTTAGTACTTCACTTGATATGATGCATAAGCTAATACTAAAATCCACTCGCTACTGACCTTGAGTCACTCGACAAGATTAGATAAGAGTATAAGGAAAATGCATTCAAAGAGGGATGTCATACAAGAACAAGAATATTCATTTAGTGTACGGGATATGATGATTTCGGCTACAAAGAAAAAGGACTGTTTATAATAAGTCCTTAGGGTAACTAGGAAACCTATATAATTACAATAAAGGGTAATACAAAAATACTATCATGGTACATGACCAAGAGATACTTGAGGCAACCCTAAGGCGAGCCTTTTCAAGCTCATTCAACCCTAGTTATAACCCCAGCATCTTTCCTATGATGGACAACAATGTTAGGCTTCAAATGGTACTCCTAAAGCTCGATTGACCTCTTAAAAAGCTCTTACAAGCCCATAACAAATCTAAAGCATATCTTAGAAAGAGATTTGCCTTCTTTACATGGCACATTGTACATACCCATATCAATTAGGTAAAAGCTACATGTTTGACATCATGGAACCTATACTCCCCAACGTTCCTTATGCATTGTCTAAACTCTTTTATTAACTTAAGTATTAGAGTAGCCGCATTAGAACTACCTTTAGTGCTCATTCTCAGTTTAAATTTGCTACATGTATAGGTTATCTTCAACCTCAAGCTCCCTATCGAAATTTCATTATCAACACACTGCAAGGTTAAAATTTAGAGATTATTTGTAATCTTCTCTGATTATTTGCTAGTTTATGAGAGATTATGGTATATTGAAAAATACTTTGTAACTTTAGGAAATATATCTATCCTAGTGTCAATATTTAAGGGGTTTATTGGCATTTCCATAAAAAATAATATAAAATAAATTCCAAATAATCACCAAGTCTACAAAAGATAATGTCCTTATAAAACTAAAGCCTATAAAAAAAATTCTATGAACTCTTACAAATAACAAATTATGATGTAAGGAAAGCCATAACTAACATAAAGTCTAACAAATATGATAGAAAAATCATCTACTTACTACTTTATAACTTGGTATTAGATTGAGCAATAGTAAGGATGGATGTAGAATTATATCATTAGGGGGTCGATCTACCTTATATCATTGATAATTATCTTCATTTTTTGTAATTATAACCTAAAAAGGTAGGGATGTGAAGATAATTAACCTTAAAGTGAAGTGAAAGAGGGAAAATCAATACTTTTCTTGAGTTTCATCCAATTTTTTATATGAGCATATAATAATTATCTTCACAGCCCTAAGGATGCAAAATCATATCTATTAGTATAAGAGACATTGAGCAGATTCTAGGTACATAGTTATTGTTATTTCTTGCTTTTGCGCGTAGGTTAGTAATTGAAAGCAAGAGATACATATGCTAAGAGCATTATAAGTATTAAGGTATCATAAGTTGCAACCATGGATCGGTAATTGTATTGTCACAAGGTGACAATGATTTTTAATGATGTGATGTTTATGCTAGACATTGAATAGCTATGTCGATAGGTAGGTTATTGAGTAACTAGTCACTATAAATTGGTTGGTCTTCAAGAAGGAAGATGTAATTAGGTTGTGTTAGTAGAAATAATAGGTATATATACAAAGGTCCAATAGACGAATTAGACTGAAAGGGAAGCAACTTATGATGCCTAAGAGTATATAAAGGTGGATGAATTAGACCTAAGGGGAAGTTGTAATGACCTGGCCACAACTCCTTTCATTGAGGTATCGTCTGCTTTCACGTGAAATACCATACGGTTTTGTCCCCTTACATAGTAGCTTCCTAAGAGATCACCCATCCTAAGATTGATTCAGCTCGAACATACTTAATTTCGAAGTTTTAACGTACTTTGAGTCATTACACTACAAGGTGTCTTAATGCTTAGTATTCTGTTACCTAACAATAAGGGGTATCACAATCCACCCCTCTTACAAAACTGAAGTCCTAATCAATTTTGTTACATAGGTTTAGAATCATCACTAGGCAGGACTTTCACTCTTCTAGTTAGTAGATTGCTTTGATACCACCTATAATGACTTGGCTGGAACTCCTCCCACCAACGTATTGTTTGCTTTGGTGTGGAACGCCATACGGTTTTGTCCCCTAATGTAGCAGCTTTCTAAGAGGTCACCTAACTTAAGAATGACTTGGCTCGAGTACACTTAACTTCAGAGTTTCTACGTGCTTTGAATCGCTATACCAAAAGGTGCCTTGATAATTAGAATTCTATCGCTTGGCATGTAAAGGGTATTATAGAAGAACTTAGAAATTAGAATAAGAGGAAAAGAGGAAGTATTTAGAGTTGCTCTAAGAGTTAGATGACCTTCGACTTTTGAAGATGAAATTCTTTTAAAGGGGCGAAGGATGTAAAACCCAAGAAGATTAGAATAAAATATCATTTTAAAATAGAAAGTCACATGACTTTTTGACATGTTCATGTTGTTGAGGTTGTGTCTACTAATACAACCTATTTGGCATGGTCGTATTGTGATACGGCCATGTCAGTTGGAGTAGCTAACTAGTGAGTTACAAGAGCACCAATATGACCATGTTGTGCTCATATACCTCTAGTTTATTCCTTCCTCATTGTTTTTCCTTGCTTTTCTTAATCAAACCTTATTCTTAACCTAAATTAAAGCCTCTTAAGGGGATTAATGGGTTTAGGAGTTAAGTTAGCATGAGGTAAACCTTAAAGCAAAGTATAATAATTAATTTTGAGTTGTGAATCTTGTGTTAATTGTTGTGTTGTACAATTCAAGTTTTGTAGTTGTTTGGATTTGGCTTTTTAGGTATGTAATGCCTGTGTGTTGATTGTTCTTGATAAGGTAGTAAAATAACCAAACTAATTTCATATCCAACTAATAACTTAATTGCTGGTTGCGTCTAGCTCGACCTAAGAGCCCATAATGGCAAATCGTTAGGGGGTATCCATTAATCATTATGCGACAATGTCCCTAGTGGAGTTGCATACCAAAATGACACAAGTAGATTTAGGTGAATCATAGACTCATGGGTGTTAGGGTTCGTAGTGGTAGTTCCCAATACTATAGGATGTATGTATCTTATATATATGAAGTATGGCAAGGCCATGAGTATCCTTGTGTTTTTTGTCGGATTAAATTGAAGATAACTAAACTAATTGTATGATATGTAATACCCCAATTGTTTGAATAAGTTAATAATAGTTATTTCATTCAATTGACAGTAATTAGCGGATTTAGGAACCTAATAGAAAAATTTTGACAAAGTTGTAAAGGAATTGATTCATAGAATGCTAATAATTTTAGCAAAAATAAAATTTTCACAACATAAGTGAAAAGGTAAAAAGAAAGAATATTGAATGATACATGATCAAAATAAATCATAATAAAGAGCCAAACATAAGAACAATTTATGAAATTGCAAATATAAATTTCAATGTCCAAATATAATATAAAGTCACATACAAAAGTCTGAACGCGAAAATATTGAGTTTGTGATAATGAATGGTTAAATTGACATTAAAATAGATATTAGTATCTTAAAACATAAAGTAACAACACAAAAATAATAAAATTGACACATTTTCAATTATATAAATTATTTAAAGCTTATTTGTGAATTTTTAATGCAAAATGATGCAAAAATAAGGTATGAAGAAAATGTAGAAAGATCTTACTCTAATGGTTGAGCAAAACATATATAATGAAGGTAGAGGAAAATCATAACAAGTTATGTAAAAGAGACCACAACATATCCATTTTCTTTTCTCCTTTCACATTTTATTTGCTAACATCATTAATCCATATTGAATTTTTATGTGCTAGAAACATTCTTTTAGAACAGCTATGCTACTAACTATTCTTCATCTTCTTCTTCCTTTCAGACTTCCAAATTTAACATAACGATATTTCAACTTCCTTTTATCTAACTCACTACTTAACCTAAGACTTAAAACCCACTTAAGTGGACTAGTCCAATACTACTTTCAGCCTATTGGCACCACCAAGAAAGAGATGCCACCATCTCTAAGAAAAGCATGCACAAATATTAGGCCCTTTGAACTTTTATACTTAGTACATATCACATATAAGAAGTGTAGCTCAACTACACTAATTGAAGCTTAAAAAACTTCCATCTCTAACCACCGTTCAACAAAGAATGACTACCATTGCATTGTAGATATGGAGAATTACTAGATCTGATCATTGGTATGACCTAACTTTTATTATGTAGTTGGAGATTCAAATCCAAAGTTTAAGCTCTACCTTGTTAGTTCTTTGCAACTTATACATGAATATTCTTATTTAAAGTTTTGATTTTTATTGAAAGTTTGACATTAAATTGCATGTCTTATAATTATAAATATATTAGAATAATTATTAAGCAACTTTGTTAACAGGAAATGTTTAAAGAATGAATTTATCATGCCTAAGATTAAAGGAAGCAAGATTGAAGCAAAGGTTTATGTAATATTAAAAAAAGATTTAGTTTTATTATAAAACCCATGCTTAAATTGTATGTTATGGGTTCTAAGACATGATAGTATACTTAATAATCAACTTTGTTGAAAGAAATAGAATAGAATGTCTAAAACATGAAATGAAACCTATAATATATACATATATATATCTACAATTTCGTGGCAATAAGGGGCATGTTTTGATCAACATTTCGAACATGTTTTAGATTAATTTTTAGGAAGAAATTTGTATGGTCTAAAAGTATTTGTAGATTAGACTCTTATTTGAGTATCCCTTTTTGGTATGGAAGCAAAAGCATAGGAGAAAAATTGAACCAAAATTTGGGGCCTGCACGCGAACGAAAACTACAATATTGCAATAAATGCAAGTCCTACATAAAGTAATACTTTGTTTTTAGTCTTATATATATTCATTTTGGTTTGTAAAGTAAATTGAGTAAAGTACATTTGCTTAGACAAGAGCTAGGAAAGATGTATGCCTTATCACACTTTAACAATATAGGTCATGTTTTTGGTCTAGATTTAGTTGATCATTATTCATGACAATACGATTTTTACCTGGTGCCAACCTACCTTTGTTTAGAAATTGTTTCTTTCAAAACATTTAGTTTTTTTTATTTTAATAATCAAGTAGTGAAAATATTTTTAAGTATTAATCAAATGAAATCAATTTAGAGGAAAATAAACCATGGGTAAGGTATATGTGAATATATATATATATATATAGTTACGTATAATGATTATAAAATTAATGATACATATTTGGCCGCAAGTGCAAATATATATGTATATACGTATGTAAATAATAATAATAATAATAATAATAATAATAATAATAATAATAATAATAATAATAATAATAATAATAATAATAATAATAATAATAATAATAATGATGATAATAAGGGGAAAACAATTTGAGGAAGTTAATAAAGTTTATACAAACATATTTTATACACTTATACCATTTTCATGGGATTTGATGAATGAGTACAAGGAGGAATGGAAAAATATATACCCTATTCTAAGTTATGTTATTTGAATTGATGATCGGAAGTGAAGATATCACAAAATGATATTTTGGCATGCTCTCTTAGACCATAAATATAACTTCTTGTTATTAGTATTGTGATGATGTATGCTCGATTTGAAAAGTTTAAACTTAAAAAAATGCTTAAATTAAGTTGCCATAATGACCTTATGCTTGGTTATAAATAATTCAATAAAATGGGTTTGTTTAAGTGTGTGAATGAAACCTAGAATATAGTCATGGTTGATGGATAGTGTACTGCTATAATAATAATATATTTGGTGTGATGATTGGTCAGTTGAAGATAACGGATTATACTTCATGCCTTGATGCATGTACTCGATTTAAATAATCAATTGGTTCTTGCTTGATATATAATGCTCACTTATTTATTAAATGCACCCCATTGCATTATGTGCATTTTATGGAATGGCACAAAAACAATATAAGAAAAATAACTAAAGAGTTAATTTAAAGCTTGGTTTGCATAAAAGAACCCATAGGTCATAGTTTTGAAAAGCTTAATTCAGTATATAGAATTGCATACTCGGTTTTAAGTTATCACGTGCCACTCATGTTATTACTCGAAAGTCGCCATGTGTTACTTATGTTATTGGTTGAGAGTCTCTAAGTCCCACTCACGTTATTGCTCAGGAGCCACCTAAGGGATGTTCATCATTTGTACGGTTAGGATACTGATTAGTGTATGTTATGTGTATTAGCATAGCATATTATTAAATGTATAAGCATTTATTGATTGTTAAATTACATAGAGCTTAGTCATACTTAATACAGCTAGTTGATACTATTGTTCCACTAAGTGTTACTCATGTTATTGCTTAGGAGCAGCTAAGGCCGCTCATACCATTGCTTGAGAACTATCTTAGGGTTACTAATTATTTGCTCGGTTTAGATACTGGCTGACGTATGTCACCTATATCACAACACGAACAGTATTTATATTGTGGTAAATCATCATACATTATACGAAGATGAATAATTGACCCTCTTATCATTTATCGCCCTTTCATATAATGTACTAGGCTACTTCCACTCCTAACTACCATCGGTCATCTAAACAAATAGTATCATAGGAAACAATTATCTTAACTAAATATTAGATGAATTGCCACATAATAATAATGAAACATTTCATTCCCAAAAGAATAGTAGTAATAGTAGTCAAAGTAGCTATCGAAGGCTTAACAACACTATAAAAAGAAATTCATAAGACCTAATAAAAAACTAAGGAGTTCCCTCCTTCGCTCTAATGACTCATAGCCCTATCCCAAGTTGAGACAACCTAAGGTATCATGTAGCCTATCTCGGTGAATAAGTGGCCTTGTAATAAAAGGAATTTAAGGGGGTATAAGTTTACTCTTAGTGAATTAATCCTTCCAACATGCCTTGCAAACAATGTATATATTAATAACCATATGAATGCATGTAACAAATAGTATGCCAAATAATACATGTAGTAGCTTATGAACTGCATGCAACTTAGAAGTTTTGCATCTTACAGTTAAGGTTAGAGATTATTGATTGACATAAACCAATAACTTGATTCTAGCACTTGGGTTTTTAAATGAATTTGCACCTATGTAATCAACTTATTTACATATATTGTACGCATATAAATATACTTTACTTTAATGGGACATATGATCTTTTCATGAAACAAAATTCCAATTCTAACAGTATGGTGACCTTCGCAGTTCATATTACACAACTTAAGCGAAAGTCATAAAACACGAGCCTTAACCAAATGGTTAGTGTCCTTTAGCACTTAATAAGCTCGTGGGCTAGGATAAAAACTCAATAGCACTGCATATTAGTGTCTAAACTAATCTCTTTAAGAGCCCTTACTCTTATGAGTTTCTTCCCACTTTTCGCGGGAGGTGGTGGTTAGTATAATTATAATGTAATGTTGTACCATGCATGACTTATTTTAAATTCATAGTCAAATAAGTACTTATGTCTAATTATTTGATGATCAAGCATTTTCATACCATAACAATAACATATAATTCAATCACATAAGCAATTCCAGTTGATATTTTATCATTATGTCATGAAATCAATCATGAAACCATACACATGCATTTCCCCATATCCTTATATAACCAAATTAATCATAATAATATTTTAGTGCAACTATTTTTCAAACAAAAGTAAGTATAAAGTCATTAGGAGTCACTCACTCTGCCATAGCTACCGGTCGTAATAATCTGAAGGTAGGTCGTCTCCTAAAGTAAAGTCCTTTGAGTAACGTAAATATGGTAACATAAGAATTTGATATATTATAATGTCAACCTAATGTTGTATCAGACTTATATTCTTAATTTGGTCTTAAATCTTTATCAATTATGCTAGATCTTAAATTACGTGTAACTATTGTTAATTTCCATTATTTTTTAATGTAATTTCACGTAGTATGGTTGGTTTTGAGAGATAAGGCCCATAATTCTGGTTATAGGGTAGAACAATAGTGTCCCTAAAGATTGGGTTTCCTCTTGGGCTTGGGATTGGGACTTTTATTTGGGCTCTTATGCTTCCTTAAGATCGGATTTTCATTTATTATTTTTGGTTTTAATACTATCTTGCACTTCTTTAATCTTTGAGTGGCTTTTAGGACCAAAGATGGGTCTAATTCTTACTTTAGGATTACTTATTGCTTTGGTGGGCTTAGGAAATTACTTGTGGACTTTCTATGAACTTTATAACATCTTTTTCCTAAGCTTAGTTTGCTGGTAAGAAATATTTGTAAGGCTCGGTTAAGAGTTTTATGTCAGGTTGACAGTTTTAGGCCTTTAACCCTTACCCTACTAATTTTCGTTAGACTTTTTATTTTGTTTACTTCATTTTCTAATATTTTTAAGTAGCTTAATTACGTGTTACAAATCTAGTTAGATTGGATTAATTGCTCCTAGCTTTATTTTTCAACTCAACTCTTTGTTTTCTTAAACTCAAGTACTAAACCAAGGCCTTACACTACTTATACTTTGACCTTTGCTGGTTTTATTCTTTGTAAGTAGATTATTTTGGCATAACATCAAGTGGAAATCACGGAACATATACATCTCTTAAGCGCTATGCTTTGGGTTAAGTTTATAGGTGATGATTTCTTCACTATAACATTATAAGGTAGTTTTTCTATCAACTTAAGTTAATTTGATGCATGACAAACTTAATATGAGTGAAGATAACACCTAGTTATGCCTCTTAAAACGCATGTCCAACACCTTAAAGGAATGTGTACAAGCCTATATTACTCATATCCTACTACTTATGAAGAAACTTCATGAAACTATCATTAATACTAAGTAAAAGAACTTCCAAAGTACATGACATTATATATATATATATATATATATAGATAAACATGAAACAAAACTTTACACATGGTGTTCTAAAGACATGTTAAAGCAAGATACACATTATTAGATGGTTAAGTGGTAGTTTGAGACTCCTTGAGCTTCCTTTAGTTCCTTGCTTTTCGCCCTCCTCTTTCCTTTAGAGATCCTTAGCCCCTTGAATCCTATGATGGTGGTTGCTTATTAGAGTTGAGGTGTTTCCTCAATTAGTGAAGTGTAAAGTGAATTTGTAGTGTTTCCTTTGAAGACCGAACTGGGGTGCAAAAAGGTAGTGAGTGGTGTGTGGTTCGTATATGTGTTGGGGGGTTAGAATGAAGTGTTTAGAGAGCGTTTTCTTCTTGTTTAAGAGTTAATTGTCTTAAGAAAAGTGAGGAACAAACGAGGGTGTGAGGAGACTTTAATGGCTAGTTTGCTTTAGGGTTTTCTTGCTTACATTTAAGTGCTTAAATCAAGGGATGTGATAATTGCATATGCCTTTTTAAGTTACCACTAAATGTGACATATTAAGTATGAAAAAGGATTGAAAAGATGGAAGAATGGCAAGCTATACCCCCTCTCTCTTCCAACCATCGTAAGGATAGTCCTTAAGGCATGGTAGCTTGTCCCATCAATCTTGATTTTTGAATTAACAAAATAAATTGGTTAAATCACTTATCTATAAATAGTACAACTTATATAGAGAAATTGAGATTATTTTATCTAAACTTATGATAGTCACTAAGTTTAAAAGTCAACTAAGTCTACACTATTAACTTTGGTTTAATTAAATTCAAATTATGAGGGAAAATTAGATAGGAGTGGCCGACCTTAACCCTTATACGTGTAGTTCTTAAATTCTACTCTTACGTGTGTTACTTGATTATCTTATTCAAGTGGTTTAATTCTTTAAATATTTCCTCTCAAAAAAAAAAAAATGCTTCTCATAATAGGTTATAGTAATTTAAGGTTGGATCAAACTTGGTTAGGTTTGTGTTTTCGATTGTTCGTTTAGGATTTCAATAAACTTGAATGTTCCCAACTTATCTTAGGGTTTAAGGTTTTAATAAGTTAAGGCTCATTATTACACCTTAGAGTTTTCAACTATTTGAGTTAGGACTCTTCTTTACTTAGGGTTTAGGGTGATTTCTAAGATTGATATTAACCTTAAAATTCTCAAGTTGAACTATAATTATGAAGTCAATTGTTATGGATACAACTTTTATATTACAATTGATTCTTAGTTTGGTTGATTCTTTGGAATAATCGGAGAGTATTTCTAACTACTTTGGATGTTACCCAAAATTGCAGGATTTACAATGTATATTAACATAGCATATCATTACATATATTAACATCTATTGGTTATTAAATGACATTAAGCTTAGATATGCTTAATATAGCTGGTTATTGTTATTATTGCGTAGTGGATGTAAATTGCATTAAGATATACTTTTAGGTAGAGTTTGGTTACGTAATTTTCGTGGTATTGGACAAAAAATTTTATCCCTTGTTTGATTTGTAAATTTGCTTAGTAATTGAATAAAAATTAAACCGATAGACTCGACAAAATACTTAAATTTTGTTCCATTTGCACTATGATACAAAAATGAAATTCATTAAACAGAAACAAAAAATATTTTACATTTAAAAAATTATCCCTTTATGTTATAATATTAAGTTAATGAATATTATTTTTATTAAATATTATAAAAAATTATTTATTTTATAATATAAATAATTAATTTTTTAATATAAATTTTGTGTTCAGTATTATATAAACAAAATATAGTACAATAAACTTATACTGTCTAGTCCTTCTTATACTTGTTCTGTCTAGTTTTGTTCAGTTTTCTTTGTTCAGTCCAATTCTTATAACCAAATATTACCTTATCATTATTTATTGTTTTCTTTTGCTCGTTTGACTTTACATTGAGGAGTTAGCTATATTTTAACCTTAAATTATAGATATAGATAATGCTAGGGCTTAGGCTCGAGATATGGATAACTTGAGGGCGAAGAGAAATTATGTTTAATTATATTACACTAATGGACTCAAGTAGTAAGAGGCCCTTATGTTAGGTATTCTAAAAGACACTTCTATACTTTTATATAATTATATGATATTTGTAAGTTTCAAATTGTGTTTTTTTTTTCAATTATCTTTATCCTCAACTTGAAGGCAACATAACACTTTGTTTCCAAGCATGAGCACGTTGAGGGAAGAGGCTTTGGGAGGTGAGGTTACATGATATTTCTGTTGCGTTAAATGTATACGATTTATTGATGCATCATATATGTGTTTTGATTATTGAATCGCACTTGCATGTGTATGCGATACTCCGTATTAGGCTTCAACTTATTCTTTTATTTTTATAACTGCAGGTAGTTTTAGTGAGGTTATCTGCTTATGTTAAGATTTGGACCTATTACTATCAAGTTAGGAAGAAAGGTATTTAGAGACTTATTAAGGGATCTTAGTTTTGATTTGTAAAAATTAGATATCTAGCTATTGATTATATTTGTAGTTGGAATGACTTGCTTGTAAGTCATTTAGGTTGTTAGAATTAAGGAGAGTTGTTGTTGTTATTATTGCTGATAGGTTTTACAAGTCATCTTGGAGACTGCATTAGCGTATTTAGAGCCTTAGAGATTGCATTAGAGTATTTCGAGCCTTGCGAGATATGGCACCTTAGCTTTTGGGACATTACAAATATTCTCCATTCCTAGTATTTATCAATTTCTTTTACCATTTCTCTTGAAGTTAAAATTGTCTCCATCATTTTCATTAAATTCGTCCACTACCCTCTAGCTATAAACACATACTCTTCTTTTTGTGTCTTTAGACGGTTGGATCGCACATTTATAGTCTTCATGGAATCTGCTAAATCTCATAAAATATTCTCAATTGTAATTTCAGCACATGATGACCCTCTTATGACCATTGTCTTCACCAATTATCCAGCAACATCATGTATATCTCTCAAAACATATTCAGAATTACAAATCAATGTAATACTCTTCAACAGATCTTGCAACTATACCATACACCAACCACTTTACCCTTTGTTGAACCTTCACTTTAATACTAGATATGATATGCCTAGATTTGTAGTTTAGATATAAACATGACCTAGATCTCTCTAAAGATGCATTTAGGACCAACGATCACTATACCAAAAGTATGAACAAGAGATTAGAATATGGATAGTAAGAGAATACAACTACAAAATCAAACGAACAAGGAATATTTATGACTTTTTAGAATAAAGATGCAATAGAAAGTAAAAAAGATATGGATGACTCCTCAAATGGATATGATACACTAAGGAAAAATCAAACTACACACAAACCACTTGATATGATGCATAAGTGGGCCGTATGATTTGCTCATCACAATCTTAAGAAGACTGATAAGATTAAACTTTTGCCTGAGTTAATATTATGCCTTGTGAGTTGGCCTTAGGTTTAGAGGCCCATAGAGGAAACATACCATCAACAATGGGAGTATTATTTAACTATGTTTCTTGATATATTAACATAATGTTATTTACAACTTTATAATTGTTGCATTAAGTTTTATTGGATAATAAATAAATTTTGAGACACTTTTATGTACATGCTTGTATTTTTGTCAAATTATGTATTGTTGATGCTTTGAGAATTTGTGATTTTCTTAAAATTGAGTATACATGATCGTGATATATCTTATTTTTGATAGAGATACATGTTTATGATGCATGTCTTGTATGCTAATTTGAAGACATGAATAGTGTGCTTTTAAGCATATATAGATTTTTCATTGTAACTTACTGTTGAAGTATGTGTACTACTAAGAAATCATATATGGAGGATTAATGAGTAATAACATAAGTTTAGACCATTTGTATGTTATTAAGAAATCATTTGTGTTGACTTTTATCCTAATATTCATGATCATGAAAGGTCTTCATCCTGTATTTATGTTAATTGAACTACGTTCAAAGTGTATTTATAAATTATACTATAGTTAATTGTGACCATATTTAAGTTATTACAATTAATGTTACATAAGTGGGACAGCGTTGGAAAAGTTTTCAATTTATTAGAGTTTGATTAATTGTTTAAAGTTGAGGTTGAATAATTATGATATATTTGTTGGGCTTAATTATTTATTTGATCCATTTATGCTGTAAAACCTTATTTAAAAAACAAAAAAATAGTTAGACGACATAACCTAACCATAATCCTTAAACCTAATAATTAGCTCATTATGGGAAGATTATATTGGATTACTATGAATAGTTTAGTTCCTTTCTATACTCTTTATCTTTTGATAAAATCTTAATGACTAATTTTATTAAAATCATTAATTGAGAAGAGGAAGGGGTAGAAGAACTGATCCGACACATCTAACACCACACTAAAAGTTAATCCTCGCTACAGTCAATACATTTATGCATAACATAATTATCCGAATGTGTTAATGTAAGTTGATATATATCATGTAGACAAATTCTACTCACACTTGTTTAGTAGATGTTATGTGTGTATGTATGTATATTCAAATGTGCTGTCAAAGTACAAAGATCCAAACCTTATAAGTATTTTAGACCATTTTTAATGTAGGCAGCTTGGCTCATTTTCCGAAATTCAAACAACCTAAATGCCCTTATTTGACCATTATTGGGAGTTGCTTAGCCAAAGAAACTTGCTTTGGCAAACGACTTTAAAAGCTAGTTTAAGCAACTTTTGTGTTTAGTGAATAATTTTTCACTTTGATATAAGTAATACATAGTTAAATTGTTGTAATTGTTTAATTACATAGAATAATATTTATAGACATTATGAAATTATTTCGGCCACCTTTGGTCAATTAATATGTAATAGAATATACTCATTGCTAAATAAATATGCTGCGAGAGAGCGGGAATCAAGGCCACCACAAGAGCAAAGCATCAGCGGACTCCTGGTCAAATTGACTCGTGCTTTATAAGCCAACCATTTACTGCTACAAGAAGCCCTAAACCTAATCAAGCTCGTAAATACCTAATTCTTAATTTTCATCCCCGTATCTCCTCAAACTTCCCTCCTGTTTCCTCTTCAAATTCTCCTGAATCCACTCGAACTCCACGTTCTGGGTACCAAATTCCCAGCGGTGAAATCAGGCATTATTAGGTCAGTTTGCTGCTGCTCTGCTGATGAATCCGACTCGATTTCAAATTCTATTTAGCGATTATTTTGCGTTTGGATGTAGCGAATCCATTTCTAGATTTCCTTATCGAAATGCAATGTCTCATGGATGTGCTTATATTAAATACAAGATAATGGATCAATCCAGGGCACGGTTCTTGATGCACGTGACTACATTCATTATGTCAACTTGATTTTGGTGTTGCATACTTAGTGATAGTATTGCGGCTCGGTATACACGATCTTTCCTCCACAGGCATTAAACATATAATCCTTTTAGTTCTTATCTTACTCCACCAAAGATCGCAGTTTGAGGTCATGTTTTGGATTTTATGGAATATGTTTTCACTGAATCCAATTTATACCGCTGGGTAATTTTCAATTCCATGCACTCTCAATTACTAGTGAAAGAGAGAATTAAATTTCATCTACTTCCTGTATCAATATTAACTTAAACTTTTTGTTCAATTGACAATGACAGCAAAGTGCTAATTCAGCATTTGTGTGTATTATTAGTTATTTTTCTTGAAATGTGTAGTGTTGGAAATTGTCTGGTACAAAAAAGTTTGAACGTCTCTGCTTTGCCATGAAAGGAGCTGCTATATTAAAAGGACGGAGAGGTTCCCCCTAAATGATGTCATCCTGAGACCCGTGTGATTAAACTTATTGCAAATTTTAAATATTTGTTATTTTAAGATTTAAAATGTTAGTAGTGAACATAATCCTTGATCTAGTTTATAAATTCTAAGCTTCTGGATGTTTATTATCTCTAAAACTATCAAAAGCTGATAATGCGGTGCTAATTTTGCCTGCTGATTATCATCATTGTCTTTTGCTTTGATGCTTTAAACTGGGGACGAGGGTGCATTGTCAGATATGTCAATTAATAAAATCAAGGAATTAGGGATCATGTCTGAAAGGATTGAAATATTTAGTCTCAAGAGCAAAGATATGGGTATTTTATGTCATATAATTTGTCTTATTGTAGCAGTCAATATATTGTATATCTAGGAAAATTTAAAGAAAACTTAAGTATTTTGCTCTAATATGTTCTCTACATACCTGACCAAAATGCTCAAATATAAAAGAAAAATGCTAAACAAACTCTACAGCTAATTCTTCCTCCTAGTCCTATTTCTAACAGTAAATCTAAACTAGCAAAAGAGCCACCATCTTGGTTGCCTATGCTTGTGATTACTAGGGTCATCTTTGCAGTGTCTTTTGCTAGCATTTTTCTTCAAGTGATGACTTTTTTTTGCTCCCCCCCTCACTGTAGTTTAACCCTATTTGTTGTTGCTTCCATTAACTTCGCTGTTGATGTGTCCAATTCCCTTTGACGATTG
Source organism: Lumnitzera racemosa (assembly GCA_024138005.1). NCBI lineage: Eukaryota > Viridiplantae > Streptophyta > Magnoliopsida > Myrtales > Combretaceae > Lumnitzera > Lumnitzera racemosa. The sequence continues at coordinate 74,938,515 of JAMXBC010000003.1, forward strand.
AAGTGCCCATCACACGCTGTTATGCCCCCTACCATTATTGAGTTGCATCAACATGGGTATTGTAGGAATGGACTCTGTGTTTGATTAATGAACGTTTTTATAAGGCTAGGCATTCAGTTGTTTAGTATATCTGATGGCTAGATATCATATAGTGAATATCAAGATATTTTGATAGACATGTGGGTTTGTTTAAAGCCAGTTTTCTGTCACTTTGTCACAAATTCTTTTTGGAGAGAAATCATATGAAAGCGATGGAATAGAATACAAGAATGGAGTTTTAGTGCTATTTCTTGCTACTTTGTAAAGTCTGGGCTCTATAGCAGTGTTATTAGCTGCAATTGTAACCATTGCCTGTTCTAAGATTGGTATGTAAAATGGCTACTATGATTTGATTTTTGGTAAATTGATTTGTTGGAAGCATGTTCAAGGTGTGGTCTCTTTACTGTTTTAAAGACCACATTTTGAACTTGTTCTTCTCAATTTGAGAGCCACTTTGTAAATATTTTTGAAAACAAAACAAATGCATGATGGTCCAATTTGGGGCAATATATATATATATATATATTTTTCGTGGGATTGTGTTAATTGCTAGTGTATTTTTGATTTATGGAAAACTGGTTGGATGTGATAAGTTAGAGAGACATTAGTGAGAGAATTATTATTAATGTCCATTGTTATAAGTTTTTGTGCTTATGATACCTTACTGGTGATGTATCAAATGATAACTATAAGTGTAGCTTGTAGTTGATGTTTGAGGTGCGTAGTGTGAAGGTATAGCAAATGTTTATATATGATTAATATGTACTCTATATGCATTAAATAGTAGTCTTTTCACTTATAGAGAGTGGCCAGTAGGAGAAGGAGAGGAAAAGCATTGCAAGCCTCTCGCTATTTTAGTACTCAAGGGCTTTGGATCAATCAACTGGATTCATTTTATACAGATTTTTATAAATTATGAATTCTCATTTTAATTTCACAAATAAGATTGGTGCATATGGATTTGAAACAATGTATTAATAGATAGAGACAAATATTTGCTTGTGCAATCAATTGATTGATCTAGTGCCCATGGAATCTTGTACAACATCTGCAATTGGCTGATTAGGATTTCCTCTCCTTTCCTAGTGTTGGCTCTTGATGGTAGAAATGCTAAACTAAAAATCCAAAGGCACTTATGTTACTTGACGCATTTGCTGATGAGCTTACCTCCGGATTCAGAAAAGTAGCAACAAGAATGCACTTATGGCACCATTTGGTGGGGTCGCAATTTTGAGATAAAAAACATGCTAAAAACATATTGCAAGAATTTTGTGATTGTGTAGGGTTCATGACTTCATGTTGAGTTCGAATTAACCTATATAATACAAATTTTATTTGTTTCTTGTTCATGTTGAGTTCGTGATACAACTAGGGTTTGGAACGAATAAAGAAAATTGGTTGAGACTACTTACTTGAGTCATGGATTTAGACTTGTGTAAGCCAAAACACTCTCTAGGGTTCTTCACAATAAGAATCAAAGAGAGAATTCCACTGGGAGCTTATTCTCACTTCAATTCCAATTTTCCTGCCTGAAAACAACTTTCTTCTCTAACTACCACTGCCAGCTGCCTTCTACTACTTATACTACTACATTATAATGCCTTGCTACTGCATTTATAATTTTACCCCTCATTTACTACTTATTAGCACACATGCTGGAGTCTACTGACTCACCCTTACTCCTTACAACACAACACAGTACAACACTTCATGCAACACACAATACACATACGATATCTGACACCATACGGTACACCTTCAATATCCAACACAACATACAAGCACATACAACACTATATACACAACATGAATACAACTACCACAACACACCCTAAGTATGAGACTCTCGGCTCTTATAAACTTGTAATAAATGTCGATGGACCTTTGGGGTTGTATCGGTTCATGAATTGGGTAACATGTGATTAGATCAATATTTTAATTTTTAAATAGCCTTACTAGTCTTAGGTAATCAAATTAACATTTAACCCATCTAATATATGTGTTAAATGCAACACGTTGCATCTTGTCAACCTATAAACCAATATAATAATCGTGCCAATTGTCTTCTCATGGTATCAGAATCTTTAGTTGTGCAGAGAAATTCCAAAATTTTTATTGATTGTGTCGTGTGATGTGTCTACATATGTCTAAACTGACAGGACACTGGCATCATATGGCGGCCTTAACTTCCTATTGTGTCATCCACATTTGAAGTCATAATTCCCATAAATATACATCCCTAATCATGAAGAAATAATTGGTTTATTGTTTACAGGTTTCCATAGATAGGACAATTAATACAAGCCCACAAAATTTCTTGACAGGATTGTGAAACATTAACTGCATCTTGGTTTGTTTTTAAATTCATTTGAAAGGGAAGCTCATGGACTAAAAGCGAGTTTAAAGTGCTCATGTTTTAAAAATTGGTAATGGGTAACACTTAAATATGCATGATCTAATAGAGCCACCGACCATCAAATCATTGAGGTCATCATATTTTCTACTTGATATGGACCAATCTATGATTGTGAATTTGAACAACTATATTGTTGAGCTTTTATGCAACAATAAGTATGAAACATCATAAAAATGTAATCCTTATCATTCCTTTCATTGTTGTTCTCATCATTTTTGTGCAAAAGGGATTTGCTTGATAATGAAGCTAATAAATCACATTACTCATAATGAGTACTTAGAAGTTCACAGTGTACAATCCAAAATTAGATGTACTAATGTCTGAAGATAGATTCTGTGTCTCATGATATACTGAACAAAAGCTATTCATCAAAACGCAAAATTGTCATGCATTCTCAAAATATCTCGATATTGATTATTAGTAAGTGTAAGCTTATCACACAAAGGGAAGCTTGGAATCGCGATGAACCTTCACTCATAGAGCATACATAAAAACACATGACATTTGTATGGTAACGTGATAGATAGACATGATAGAAGGAAGCCATCCTATTAAGTCACCGACTAAATTATTGTGCTTTATGATTTTCATATTTAACACGGGATTATGTCTCTTATTTTAAAGTTCTAATGGATGGAATTATTGAAGTATAATCTCATTTTACCCAAAAAAAAATCATCGAAGTATCTTAACAGTGTACAAGGGGGGATCTGCATATGTTCCTGTTAATAGCTCCTTTTAATGCAGAGTACCAAGATTCAAATTTTCAATTGGTAGTTTGTTTTCAACATCTCAATTGGCCAAACAAGTTCAAAAAGAGCCAAACTACTTTGCCTTTTATTAATACCCAATACTTGTCAAGCAAATACCAACTGTTTATGATTGATGGAAGTTGTCTTAGGAATTCATTATTACTGGCTATATGAGGCACAGCTGATGGAGCATTTCAAAACTGTAAGCCAGTAATGAAGTGCTGGATCAGTTCACTTTATTGCTATTGTATTTCTAATTTATACATAATACACAATTTGATATTGTTGCCCATAGAACAATAACTGAATCTAGCTATGATATTGTTTGTTTATTAGATGTCATTAATATCATTTATGATAACTCTTCACATAGATTGATATTCTATTCATAAGTTGACATCAATGTATATAACTAGTCTATGTTAAAATCTAAATCACTAATTACAGCAATCTAAGTCAGTCTGAATATTAATGGAGGGATCATCAAGTGCAGGTATGGTAAATATTCCTTCTCAGCACAGATTCATACATTTTCATAGAGATTACTCCATAAAGCTTAGCATACCAATTGTACAGACTGCTTGTCTTAAAAATATTGATATTACATAAAATGACAACAACAGTGCAAGATTTATATATGAGTATACTCCTGTGGCATGTGAAATTAGATATTAATGACGTTATTGGATTATACAAGAAACCTTAGTATACATGGTAGCATAGTTATGTGTTGTTGCTAATAGCAATTATCAAAACTTTTACTATCATAACCACTGTAAACAATCTTGAGCTGCTTCCCTTTCTGAAAAGAAGGAAGTGGGATAATGGATGTGATTTCAGTAAACTGTTGCATGAGCTGAGGCTCTTAGAAAGAAAGGTAGGATAATAGAAATAGAAACACTACCACCACCTGGCTTTTATCGAAGTGAAGCTTAAATTCCACGCCAGATTGCAGGCAGATGCCCTCAGCTTTGGCAATGATTTTTTCTCAACCATAATGTGGTTGGTCTCAGTCGTAAGATTTTGCTATTGGACTGAGAATGTGATGACAATTGCTAGGAATTACCTGCCCCATGTCTGCTATCCACCTGGTTCTAATAATAGATGCCATTGGAAATATGACAACTTTGGACAAAAAACTTTTTTATTGAAAGTCTTGAGTATTAGTATATGTACCATAATCATTGTGGCCAACTTAAGTGGAAATGAAAATCACCTCTGTTAGTCACCAAATAACAGAAGACAATGTCTTTGGTAAGTTTTCTTGTGATTCTGGGTACAACTTTGCTGACTGTTTCTAGAAAAGTTACCACCCTCCTTCCCCCTTGTCGGATGATGGTTTCTATATGCACAATGTTTTCTGAACTAGTTAGGTTCTATGATCCACTTTCATCTTCTGAATTTCTATGTATACATCCTGTGTATGGTGATATTCTTCTTTGTTTTGTACATGTTTTTTAATAATGAAAATCTGAACTTGTCAAACAAAATGTTGATATTCTTTTTTATCTTCTGTTGTGATGTTTGATGCTTGCAGGGATAAGCATTTCATTTGAGCTTGACAGTTTAACGAAGGCTCTTACATGGATTTGGAAGTCAAAAACTTTGGAAAAGGTAATGTCTCGAAAATATCTCAGGTTAATTTATCGCAAGAAAAATTATTCAAGTTGTACAAGTATATTGAATTATTTAATTATTTTCTTCCCCTTCAAAACCATTGGCGACATCATGGTGCTGTTTTCAATGGTGCTACTTATGCTTATCTTGGATGGCTATATGGGATACCTTGCAAATTGTAATATTTTTATATGAAAATTTATGCTATCTTCTTCCTTGGACTTGTGCAATTATTTTCATTCATTTACCCCTTTTCAAAATTTTTGCTTCTTTTTAGGACACAGAGAACTAACTGGTGCTCTTGACCTCGTAAGTCGTTTCAAGTTGTTGCCACACTTTGAGTTCTTCTGCAAGAAGTCACTACCTGTGTCAATTTCTGATGCGCACTATCTTCGAAATGTCGTGGGTGACTCAGAAGTGAGAAAAGGAGATGGAATGCAGCTAAATCAGCTAATTCAACATACATCCTATTCTAGAAGTTCTGATGTGCAAATAAAACCCTTTGACCTTGATGTCCTTGGAGATGCCTTTCAACTGAAGGAAACTTATCCTGTGGAGTTGCCTTCAGTAAGCACTTTCTCAGACATATAATGCAGATATAACATATTCTCTTTAAATATCTAGATTTTTTTTTTGGCCATTTCCTTTTATTTCCTCAATGTGATGCTCAAGTAGTTTGATAGCAAGCTCTGCTGTCTGTTATATGCTGCTAATGGAGGGTCCTAGACTTGCCCTTTACTTTTCCAGGTGGAAAAGGGAATTCCTACATTTGCAGCAAAATCAAAAGGTGAATCAAAGGATAAAGAGAAACAGCATAAAAAGGATAAAAACAGGGATAAAGAGCAGAAGAAGCACAAGCACTATCATAAAGATCGAAGTAAAGATAGGGACAAGGAGAAGAAGAAGGATAACCATGCAAATCCAATTGGTGATGCAATAAAAGGCCATGATAAGGTCAGATTTGAAACCCTTCTGTGTCTGCCTATTGTTGCTGAGAACAAAACAATTTTATGAAAAGAATGAAGGATCTTGTATTACTATTACTGGGTGTACTTTTCAAAGAACTGTTTAGTGTTTAGTCAAGTCCATGTCTGGACATTTGCGATTGGTATGAATGGCAGGTGAAAGGCAGAGGCTGCTTTTTTTTTTTGAACATGAGGCTAAGCATAGCTGATTTTCTTGAGATGTCCAAAAGAGAAATTGGACTTTATTGGAAAGGGGAATCTTACTTTGTCTCTTGTTTTCTTGGTTTTATTGTTTTTGTGACACCATAAAAAAAGAAAATGTTGTACTAGGAAGACAATTTACAAAGAAGGATCAGTGATCTTTTTGTTCTGATTATCGAACAAGGGAATGATAATGATGTGCAGTTCATCTTCTGTAATTGCAGAAAAGGAAGTATGATGGTGATGCAGATCTTAATGGCATTCACACTCACAGGAAAAGTAAGGTAAATAATTTGGGGTGATTTAGTTATTTGTCTTGTTATCCCCAATACGTTGGTCATCCAATGATGTTCTCAATGCTGTTGCCTTATTTATCATGTGGATCTATTCTTTTGCATTATTAGATTTCTTTTGGTAATTTGTTACAGAAAAGTTCAAACGTAACGAGAAGAATGGATTGAAAGTAGCACCTTGATTACCTCAATTTGGTTACATGTCCCATTACTGTATGTACATTACTCTTCAAAATTTCCAGTGGCTCCGAGGGTTATTTTCCCTTCTCCATTGAAGGAACTGAGGTATCCACCAATCTGGATTTGCATAGAGACTGCTTTTGCATGCCTTTGAATGAAATGCCCTCTATTTTTCCTGGTTTTCGATTCTAAATGAAAGTATTCCTGTGGATGGTGATTTTTACTGGATTGTAGTGGAAAATTTACCCTTAGACACTGCCACTGGGTTGAAAGAAATAAAATGCCATCCCTTTAGTTTTGTTTTTAGTTGACCAGTTCCAGTTGGAGGTATATGTCTCTGAGTTTAATAATTAAAATTACGAGATCTCATGATTCATATATGCATTTATGTGTTCATGATTGCGATACTAGTGAAGTGCTTGTTGCCTTTTAACTCATTGGCTTTAAGAATAAGATCCCTTGATTCTTGGAGATTGCTGTTATCTTTTTCATTCTTTTAGACCATCCATATGAGTAATACCTTATTCATTTTACGTAATCTCAACTGGACCTATTGGTTATTACCCTTGTTATAGTAAAATGTGATTCTCTTTCCTGACTACTGTATGTTCAACAGAATTTGAACCATTCTCTGCATCAACTCCCTGCCAGGGTCTCATAGCTCTTCTTCTCAAGTTCATTTTGCATTCTCAGTTTTACCTTTCCAACTGTCGACACTTTTCATCAGTGCTGCCATTTCAAGGTCTAGCATCTTCCATTCTTAACTTTATTGTTGCTGGTCCACCCTGCAAAGGAGTTTATTATTGATGACATTTTGTTCATTGACATAATTGAGAAAATGCATGAATAGAATTCCTCCTCCCCAATTATTGAGATTAGCCTTCAAAAACTTGGTTGGTCAAGGTTATATCTTGGGATAAATGTCATTTAGATGAAATTTGTTAAAGTTTTAGTTGCAAGCATCTGGTAGTTTAGGGATGAAACTTCTCTACATCAACCAACCAATTGTGTCATCGTGTATGAAGAATAGTTTGGTCATACATAAATATGGACATATGATGATACCGAGGGGATTTGGAAAGTTTTGTTTATAGTTTGGTACCATTCCATGGTCACCTTGACCTGGCTTCTGTAGGGCTACTGGTTATTCATTTTGTGGCCTTGCTAGCCTTGCCATGCATCTTTGACATGTATTTCTGAGCTTGCTCTGATGTTCTTTTACTAGATGTGCGACTAGACATGTTATTTCTCTATAGTTAATTATCGCTTTTGTTAAGAATCTGCTGCCTTTTCTCTCGTTTTATTTTGATTGATTATCATCCTTTCCTTCCTTTTTTCCTTTTTTTTCTTTTGTTCTTTGCAGAGCAGTCTATGAAGGTATAAAATCAACCTTTAGAGGGTACTCAAGAGTAAGGTAAAAACACAGACGAGAAGTGAATTGAGTTTTTGTCAAAGCAGAGATATATAACTGGGACTGTTTCTCCCCAGTTTTTGTCAAAGCAGAGATACATTCGTACGAGTTGTAAATCGTTAACCTTTATAGTTGAGTCGGTCTAGGATTCCCATTACTAGAAATGGAGAGAGGAGGCTGAAGGTGATGTGTACAGTTTTTGCTTTTGTTTTGTTTTGTTTTTATTTTTGGTTTTGTTTTGTTTTATTTTGTTTTTCCCCTCTTTCTTTCTTTTTCTTTTTTGGGGATAAGTAGGAACCCTTCTAAACAATTGCAACATTATATAAATTCTGTTGTGGCTAATTGATAAGATTAGTCTCTTACCACCTCAGCAGCAGGGGCTGAGCGAGTGAAAATCCCTGTGAAGTTGCACGAGGATTAAGCTTACAAGATTTGCTGTCTTCTTTTGGTGGGAAATATTAACAATCCTTGTATTCTCTTATCCAATAAGAAGATGCTTATCTTGATGCCATATATTGCTTATCTTGATGCCATATAGTAGAGTTGGGGGACACTTGTGAGTTAAATTCAAATAAGTCACAAAGTCATCAATTTTTTTAGTAAGTCAGACATGATAATAACATTATGAAATGAACTTCTTCAAGTAGGTGTGTGGAGAAAAATTGGCGGGGTGTATCCATATTTACGCGGCATTACATAATCGAAACATATTCTCAAGCACTTATCAATTTTAAATCGACCCCAAAGGTATTCTTAGACTAATTTAATATTTGAGTAATCTTGTTCCTCGGGTGATTATGGAGCATTAGGGAGATAAATATAGTAATAAGCAGAAAAATCCCGTCGTGGGGTCTCTCTAAACATGCAAAGTTAGAAATTAGAATTATCCTGAAAAGGAAACTAGTATTGCTTGTATTTTAGGTGAAATTTGATTGAAGTGTTCTGTTTTCTTCAGATATAATTTGGGCTCTTAAGGTATTCGGTAACTTCTGTTTTAAAAGCACTGGAATTATTTTTCTTAATCGATTCTGTAACTTGTTCATTCAAGTCTGTTGCTAATTTGGGCTCTCTCTTATATAGCCGATAAGAGAGAGCCCAATAATCCTGAGGGAGAAGTACCTTTGTCGTTGAGGAGAACTCTATATGCTTATTTTAAAGCAGCTATTGTCTTTCCCCCCCCTTTTCCCCCTCTCCTGCCAGCTCTGTTTTCGTTTAATTGGCCTGACTGGTTGTCATGTTCTGTTGCTGCTTTAAATTAATATTCGAACCTCTAGAACCTCCATCTCGTAAACGTTATCATAATTGTTTGCTCTTCAAGCTGAGGAGTTATTAGTTTGACATTCAGGTAAGCCTTGGAAAATCGGAATACCTAATTCAATTTGAACTTCTAGATTCATATGTTATTAATTAAGTTTGAACTTCTGGATTCGTATGTTAAATAACTTCCTGTCTTTATCTGATCCTAGGAGGTACATGCAACATAGTTGGTCGATAATCTGATAGAAACTAGAAATATTGAGAGGAGGTGCAAGTTATGCCTATTGAAATACTGATCTCATGCTTTGTGCCAAGTCATCTGTAATTATAGTTTTAGTTTTGTGCAAATAAGCATTTGCGAGCCCATGTCAAAAGAAAAGCAACTTAAGTTGGGCATTTTTGGGTGGAAATGGTCAATTTTATTCCGTTAATGTATCATCCAGCTAGACAAAATGAATAGAAGCTTCTTGATGATTATTTAATACATCCTCCTTCACGACCAAAATACTACAAGCATGTAGTAGAATCGTGCCTCTAGTGAAGGAAACAAACCTAATTAGATATTGCTCCTAGGGAAGGAGGTAATGACAAAATAATACATGGAATTCTAAGACATTATTGGCACATGATGTATGGGAATCAAGTTGTTCCCCCATGTGAAAGAGAGCTCAGTCCAACTTGAATGTGAGCTAAGCGACGCCAAGTGCTGCCGATCGTGACAGATAAACTTCCAAAATGGGTAAAGGAAATATCATATAATATCACTAGTGAGAACGCCATGATTGTTGGCTCATAGATATATAAAATTGAAAATGTTAAATTAATGTACGTACACATTGATAGGTTAAATGAAAAAAAAAAAATAAAAATTGATGTATTATTATGTTTATATACGCAATATAATTTTATAACATACTTAATCGATTTTTTTAAAAAAGGGTTATGATTCTCTTCTAAACTTTTAAGAAGTATTTGTGTTTATCGAATCATGTCTTATTACTATATAATATCGTTTGTTGGACACTAATCATTGCACGATAGACTTTAGCAAAAGGGTCCTATCCTTTACTGTAAAATAGAATGTACTAAGGTATATGCATCCAACTTTCACTATGTTGGTTGTCCTCGTGCGACAAGGCAGTAGAATTACCACAATAACAAAAAACGAAGTAGTTAATAGTTGCTCCAATCCATTTGTTAACGTAGCAAATATTTTAGGATATTATGTTTCTATATATTTGCTTTTTATAGGATCTTATGTTACTATGTTTTTTTTTTTTAATTTTTCAACAATGGCACGATCTGTACTCTTTTTCATTTAAGATTGTTAAATATTGAGTTAAAATTTTAATGGATATGCATGCGATTCAAAGAAATTCCAATATCGTACACACACAAATAAGAGAATTCAAAACTGCAAACCCTAATAAGCCCTTTCTTATATCAGATTTAGTTCTTTTTTTTCCTCCCTTTCGGGGTTTAGAGAAGAGAGAAAGAAAGAAAGAAAGAAAAAATAAATGTCAATTAATTGCAAAAGGGTCAAAACAAGTGTTATATTTTTATATTCTCTCTCTCTTTTTTTTTTTTTTTTTTATAAATAAAATATATGACTGTTGTTGAAAAGTATATAAAAGATTTTCCTTCCAAATTCATACTATTTAGCGCATCCATTTAACTAAAATAAGAAGTATTAAAGTGTGCATGGAATTTCTCAAATTTTTGTTTTCACTGGACCGAATGCTAAATTACTAGACCATCCATGTTTTTTTCCCCTCCCTTTTAGATTTCATCCTTTAATCGGCTCGGTATCCTAAGAAATTCTGTCCATTAGTATTTTTTTTCTAAAGAAAATCTGTTCTTTCTTTTTCTTTTCCCATTTTCCTGCTCCTTCTCCTTTTCTTTTTTCCAAAGAAAAACTATTCTTTTCAAAAGCCTATTTTTGCATGGACAAATTCAAGACACTTTATAGGGTCGCGGCTCCGAATCCAATCCACGAGAAAGTTTCGTCAGGAAACAAGACAATTAGGTTAGCTATTATTGTAAAGGTAAAACCCTTACATTTGACCATAATTCATGTGTTTATAAAGCAACAACTAAGTTAATTCTGGTTTCACATATGTATATATATGTGTGTATATATAAACTTTATGGTATACTATCATGTTCATTACCTTAACTTATATTATTACAATTTTACACCAAATTAATGTCGCTACCTAGTGTTTTTCAATTATTGACTATTAACTCAATTATCATAGAAAACCAATAATATATAACCCAAATGGTAGATAACTGAATGGATAAGGAAACAATTTTTGAATATTTTCATCCACGAAAAACACTCGAACAACATAAAAGAATATAACTATCCCAGAGCCAGAAGTGACTTAGAGTAATCATACGATCCATTGGCAGCTTAATCCTATTTTCGTGGGAAGCAATCATTGCTGACATTTAATAGCCACATCTAGCGTCCTTATTATTAAGCAGCAATTATTACTACTATTATTATTATTATTCTCCTCTTAGAGATCTGTGATCTCTTTCGACAACAAAGAATAATTTACAGGGGCTTACTATATTTATACTGCCCAATGCTAATTTTGGTAGATTATTGGACAACGATTTTTGAGAATTTGGGTGTATTTGTACTGGTGAGATCGCATTTAATTTTTAAGACCGCAGTAACTGATATTTGAAACATTTAGAGTTAATGCTTTTTTTTTTTTTTTTGTCTATAGACAAACCTACTCTAGACATATCATACTCACTAAATCTTTAGTGGTCCTTTACGACGATGGGAATATGCTTGAATATCACGCGTTTTAACAAATATTCCGCAAACGTTTATTTGAAAAAGATGAATATCACGCACTAGATGCATTTTGTATAGATATTCGGTATGCCAGCCTTTCTGGTCCAATAATGTCTCAAGTTCCATTTTTTTTTTTTTTTTAGGTTAATTTAGTGTCTCATGAATATTCATTATTACGTTATATAAGATATGTTATAGATGATCACGAGGAAACCTAACCCTCGATTTATCTAATTTGACCGAGTTCTTGTTCTTCAATGTCTATATATATATTATTTAAGACGGTCAACGAGAATATTTGTAACTTTAAGACAATAATAACGTTCAAAAACAAAACGGCAGCGGCTAAGCTGAAATAACCAGCAAGTTTAAAGACATTTTATTTAGGCTCGGGTTTGGTTAATTACATGATATAAGAAGGTCTTATGGAATCCAAGTCGCTCTTGTTCTTAATAGGAGCTTAGTCAATCGATCATATAACGTTCATTGGAAGCTGCAAACGATAATTATTTGTTAATTGCTAAGCTCTTAACAAAAATAACAGTAACTTTGATCCAATCGATATATATATATATATATATATATAAAACCCATCATGGAATTAACAAAAACGTGTCCTTATACATATCCCTTTTACAATGGAAATTCAAATAAATATGCTCGTAATCGAAGCATGCTAGCAATTAAATATTAGTAACTATACCTCAATTTAATAGTCTAAGGACATGCAATAACCATTTACATCTTGTTTCAGTATAATGTAATTATAGATGTTTTAGCTAGAATAGTAAGTGAGCTTGATGTTAATTTAATGTGTATATCATATGTCCACTCCACCTTGATTAAACCGTGTCGTCATAGATTTCCCAGAATCTAATATATGTATTTGTTCCAAACCTTTGCAGACATTATGATTCTAAGGAAAAAGAAAGGTGTAGAAAAAGGATAATAGGGATAAAGAAAAGGAGAGGTATCCCAATCTCTTTATGCATAGAAATTGTAGAACATAAATGAACGAAAAGATACAAAAAGATATTGCATGCTTGTGAACTTTTGTGGCTTTTTATAATCCTTCAGCTTTTGTGATGGAATCTCACTATCAAATGCCCTTGTTGTCTTATAAGCGCCTAAGTGTTGAAGAATATATATAAATAGGTGACGAAAAGTATATTAAAGATCTGAAAAAGGTAAATAAAAACGTTACAAAAGGCAGTTTCTAATTTAGATACTGTTTCTACATATATCTTAATATATTTTATTTATGGGACAATCTATGTGTATCAAATCCTTTTTAGAACTGGTGTTTTTTAGTATATTTGTAAGATTTGATTGTAATTGTGAAAAAATTCAAAACTTATATAAGAAAGAATAATTATTGACTTTAGAACACGATTGATTTGTAATTGTGCTTTATGATTAGTAAAAAATGGATTTCATATGACTTTGAGCATACTTGCATTTTTAAATCATAGTTACTAGATCCGATTGAAATCAGAGACTTATATAGATTGTTGGAAAAGAAAGTGATTATCTATATCTCATGGTATTCAAGTGGCATCCTATGTTTGGTAGAACTAGTTATTTCATTAAATAGTTTGAAAAAATTACTGAAAAAGAAAAAGCTAGTTACTAAAGAAATCACCATAAAAAAAAAAAAACTTGAAACCCCAATTTGTGGAAGTTGTTCGATCTCATGGGTTACATAATGGCTAGTGATGCCACTCTTAGAGGGAGACAATTGACCCCCTATAAGGTAAGCATTCATGGAATACGACAACTTATATTGGTGAGCCATACAGCCTATATGATTTATAGTGAGTGATTATTTGGTGTTGATAGTTATAACCTAGCCTAAACGACAAGTTATTAGCCAACTACAAATAAGAAGAATGACTTAAGTTCTGTAGATATCATAGAATTGTGGGTCATCCAACTAAAGAGTGCTGGACATTGAAGAAAATATTTAATGACAAGGTTCGTAATGGGTCATAGAGAATAATGACGTACGCAATAATTCGCTTTTGGTACACAACACCTAATGTGATGCTATAAATGCTATTAGTCATGGTCCGAGACAAGAGGAAGGACAAGTGCTATAGGCTATGGTACATGAAGAGAAGGAAGCAGTAATAGAAACCAACCAAGGCGCGTACCCATCAGTGGCTACCGCCTTAATGAAAACCTTTAACTTCAGGAGGTTTTTTGATTTATTGAGATTCAATGAAGACGCATGGCTTGCAGTAGTGATTGCACTTACCCAGATTTCTATAAGACAATATAGGGAGTGTGATGTAGTGCAGCTAATATGAAGGATAGCCAACATACATGAGAATGCGATACTCTTTACTAATGCAGACATGTATGCAAAGAACCCTAATCATAACCATCTTCTTTATGTGGAAAGCATGCTTAACGGACATCCTATTAAGAGGACATTCATAAACGATGGCTCTTCCATAACCATTATGCCAATGTCTATGTTCAAAGCTGTAAGGATAGATAACCAACGTTTGGTAAAGTAGTCTATTGCAGTAAATAGCTTTACCGAAACAACTATAGACATAATAGGGTATGTTAACATGGACTTTAAAGTTGGACTCATATAGGGATCCATGCAGTTTCACATGATTGACACGCCTGTATCTTACCAACTTCTTATTGGGAGGAAGTGGCTGCACAATCATAAGATCTGGTGTGGAGAAGAAGGCCCACCCTTGTATCGCTCCATTCAGCGTGTAAGGTATTACTGGTCGACAATGTCTAAAGATGCATCCCAATTACAAATGCATCTTAACTACAAATGAGTTTCCCAAAGTGTGCTGAACTCCTCGACCAAGGAGAATGCAACTTTATAGCAAGTATAAGCGATTACCTAAAAAATAATGTTCTGCCTACGAACAACATAGATGCATGATTAGTGAAGCATAAAGTATCTTATACATGAGGGCGAGTTGTACAGGGTGTCATTCATAGGAAAGCCTCTTCGATGTATTGCACCTCTTGAAATAGAAACCATATTGTTTGAAGTATACTCCAGAGATGGTAGAAAACATCAAGGGGGAAGGAAGTTGTACCACCATCTGCTTCATATGGGATACTATTAGCTTACCTTGGAAAATGATGCATTCAATTTTGCTAGGAAGTGTATCGCATGCCAATAATATGGTGATGCAATCCATGCTCCTACGGTAACATTGCATAGCTTGACTACTCCATGGCCATTTCATACTTAGGCATTTGACTTAATTGGTCTAATAAACCCACCATCCAAAGGGTGCATATGGATCCTTATTGCGACTGAATGTTTTACTAAGTGGGTTGAGGTGTTTCCCTTCAAGAATGTAATAGGACCTACCGTAGCAAATTTCATGAAGAGAATATTATTTGCCGTTTTGGGATCCTAAAGCGTGTCCTTTCAGATAATGGCACCCCTTTCATCAACTCACATGTATGACAATTGCTAGCTTCTTACAATATTGATCACCTACACCATATTATCTAAAGGGAAATGGTTAAGCAAAGGTAATAAATAAGACTCTCCTGAAGGTACTTAGTCAAATGGTTCATGAAAATCATAAAGAGTGAAACGACAAACTGCCATTGGCATTATGCGCTTATAGAACTTCCAAACGAGGTCCTACTCAGGCGACACCTTTCTCTTTGGTATATGAGTCCGAGGCAATGATACTTATTGAAATCCTAGTTCCTTCTGCATGCTTGGCTCTCAACACTAAATTAGAACCGAATAGCTTATGTATGCTGGATCTTGAAACCTTAGAAGAAAGGTAAGACAATGCTAAGTGTAACCTTGCTAATTACCAAAGACGACTTAGTGTTGCTTATGATCGCCTGGTCAAGAAAAGATCTTTTTAGTAAGGCGATGTTGTACTTCACGTGGTGAAGCATATGCGGTGAGGTATTCCAGTGCCAAAGTTTACACCGAAGTGGGAAGGTCCTTTTATAACTCATGAGGTCCATGATAGTGGTTACCACAAGCTCCTTAATCCTAAAACTGATGCAATAACCCCTCCTATTAACTTTCAATATGTTAAAAAGTTTCATTTATAGATCTAACAATGTATTTGCAATTCACATGAATGAAACATTAAACTTCCATTACTCTATTTCTTTGTGTTCTTTTACTTTCTTTTGCCTTGTCGCTGTTGCAGTGTTAGATATTTATCTCCTTAGTGCAAAATTTAATCTTGGCTCCTTATTGCTGTAAAGTTAGAGATACGTTTCTTTAGTACATAAGGCTAATACATGAATAAGTAAAAAGAAAGTGATACAAGGTTAAGTATTAGGAAATACCCTCTTGACCACTGATAATATAATTGACACATCTTACTATTGCTGCTTAAGCGCGATCAACTATTTTATCTTATGTATTGTTGTTAGCAAATGAGAGCCACCCTCCAACAAGCCATAAGGAGTAAATCCTATTATTATGGCATTTCTTTTACAATTGTAGACACTCGATATTTACCCCTTAGTAGTTATAGTTATAGTTATAGTTTTTTTATAAGGTCCTAACTAAAAAATAATAAAAATAAAAATAATAAAAATTGACAAATGAAAAAACCAAAAAATGAGAAAAGAAAAAAAATTATAAATTTTTTTTAAGAAGTAAATTATTTTAGAGTCAATCGTTTTAGTTTTAGCTTTGCTCAAAAAAATTATTTTAGGGAGTTGTGTGTCTTAAGTAGAATTCAATTGTACTAAAAATCAAGACACAAGCTAACGGCTTAACGGATAAGTATTAGAGTATTTAATATGGAGTTAGTTTGAGACCATAAGTTTGAATATCGTAAGACACTTATATGTTGAGGCTGTAGGTTTGAATCTCGTAACACAGTCAGTTTTCAAAATTAAAATAAACCAATACATTAAAGATTTTTGGAAAGAATTATGATCGTCTGATCTCGACTAATGGGTATGTAGGCATCTTCGGAGCGACGATAAAATTTATAGAAACTTAGGTTCTTTTTCTTTTAGTTTTTATTTTTTTTTGTAACAAATATTATAATTTGAAAAATAATCCTAATTTCGATAACTAAATAGTGATATTCATTAGGATTTAACAGGTTAGCCTCCGAATTCGGAACTCTTTGATTCTTCACTTAAATTGAAATCAAAGACCGATAGCCAAATTGTAATCAATCCACTTAATTGATTACGGTTTCTTTCCTTTTTCCCGACTTTAGTTAGGTGGTGACTCTAAAAAGTATCTTCAATAAAAAACCGAAATTTCTCAATTTCTTTGGTTGAGAATTAATATTAAATGGGTTAGGGTTTAGTATTAATTAAAAAGTGGGAAATCGAATTAAATAGAAAATCGAAAATCAGACTCGACAACAATGTTGTCGCCAAGTGAAGCACTACCTCCTAAAGCGCACAATAAGCCCCCTACAAATTTCAGTGGCATAGGTAACCTCTAAGCTGAGAAGCCTTATTATTTGATACAACTAAGTAATTGATTTAAGTAAAGAATAGAAAGATAGGAGGAAAACAATTAAATTTCATTCAATTAATAAGTTCTATTTGAAAGTGTTGAAAATAACTTGAATGCCAAAAATAAAAAAAGGGGTTGATTTAATGATTTGTGTTCAAAGTTTCCTATATGAATAATACTTTGGAGCTTTTATGGGGCATAAAGAAGCAAATATATATATATAGATATATATATATATTTATGCATGTAGCCTAAGAGTTTGTGTCAAGGATAAGCTTAGAATGATTTAAATTGAAGCTTCGATGAGCTTTAGATGGAGATAAACGATTTGAATCTAATATTTGATAAGGAGTACTATATTGGATAATGCATGAATTTGATTTAGCGATGATGGATAATGAGATTTAGATTATTGGAGTGAGATTTAAAAGTTAGGCAGAAGAATTGAAGGAGCTTAAATTGATCCTATTTGGTATAAAATCTAATCTAAGGAGAAAATATTTTAGAGGATTGCATGGCTCGGCCTACATTGATGCTAGACTAGAGTGTGCCATTTAGTTTGTGACTTATAGTTACGTTTATCAAGTGAAATAATAATAATAATAATAATAATAATAATAATAATATAGTATTGTACTATGGGGGCGTTGCTCCCATACCCCTAACGCCGTTTATCAAGATGCTGTCGTTTCATTTCAAAATGCTTCGAAGCTCCACTCCGCTCTGTTTCACTTCACAACAACACTACCTTACTTACCAGTATGAATGAGACATACATACACACACACACATACATACATATATATATGCATATAACATGACCAAATGAAGTGCTTTAAAAGCTTTAGATTTCTATAAATGCTCCAATAGTTTTATTTTTTTGCCAATGATCATAAAATAAGGAAGAAATACCAAGAAGAGTCACTACACACATATTATTTAGCGAATTAACCTTATGGGAGCAATAAGTCAATAGTGCGATACAAAAACATGTTGAAGTATGTGTCTATGGTAGCAAAATAAATATTAGAACATTATGCTCAGCTCGCTAGTAATCCAAGAGATGCATCGATTATGTAAATATTGAAAGTGATCAAGCAAGTAAAGTCAACATTTAGTGCGTCTACATAACAGTTAAAGAAACAATTTCTAGAAATGCCCAAAACCATCTTAAATGTGTCCAAAGAACTTTTGGTCAGAGGGTAAAATGTAGAGGAATAAAAATTGTTACATTAGTTATTGGGATAAGCCTATTACTTATTTAGGCTTGGCTTATTAGGCCAGATGATAGGGCTTAAGGAGTCTACTCCATTTTGGGATGATTCAGGGAGATTCGGCTTAGTAAACTTGGAATAGGGATTGTTGGATCGACCCGTTTGCCTCCAATCTTTTTCAGGCAGGCTCATGCATTTATAAGTAAGTTTTTTAGCTTTGAGCCCATTAGTTAGCTCATTCTAGATAATCACGAATAAAGCAAAGCTCCATTTCATCCGTTGATCACTTAGATGATCCAACGAATGCTATCATGTCCAAAAACCTGTAAATATTTAGTATTTCCTTATTATAAATAACTCTTAGAGAGATCAAAGAAACGATGTTCATTATGAAAACTCTATTCTCTAAGATTAAATTGCGTTAAGGAAAAAAACCAATCTCATTCGCTTAAGCTATAAGGTGAACGCTTGAGATCTTCTAAGACTGTCTTGTTTGTCACTTATGTATTTGAGATACTGAGATTATCTATTCCTCTTCTCTGCTTTATTCTCACCTAATCATTTCTTCAGGTGATAGTCTCGTATCATTTCTTTAGTCATGCAGCACATACATGACCACTTCGATCGAACCTCTATATCTACACATAGTTAATAAATTAATAATTTGAAATTTTTATTGTGGGCCATGTTGCACACTGGGTGGCAAAAAAGAATTATCAACATATGTGACTAGTTATTTTATTTATTATTATGACTTGATTGCATATTATTTTAAATTTCTATAATTTGATTGCCAGAATGAAATACTTAAGATGTTGATCGTGAGTATCATGAAAGTTTCTATAGCTTTAAATTTTTCCCATAAATAATCTCCTTAGCCCCCACTGCAGGCTGGTTCGACAAGCTAGAAGAGTGAATGGGACTTCGATGAAAACGAAATAGAGTATTCTCACAGATATGGCATGCATGGTGGGATCACGGTCATAGAAAAAGGAAACAGACCGAAAGGGTTTGTACGAATTTTGACCGTTACTTGCGGACAATAAGACAGCTATTT
The DNA here is from genome assembly GCA_024138005.1 of Lumnitzera racemosa. NCBI lineage: Eukaryota > Viridiplantae > Streptophyta > Magnoliopsida > Myrtales > Combretaceae > Lumnitzera > Lumnitzera racemosa. Next base: position 74,958,184 of record JAMXBC010000003.1, read on the forward strand.
ATTCCATTTATTGATTTTCTTTTTCTACTAAACCCCAATTTGCATGATATTTTGTACGGATACTATTTTTGTTTGGAACATGCGGACGTGTTCACTGGCACATGTTTAAGCAAAGAAACAGTGAGTGGTTACTAGTACTTGCAAAAGATAGGTGATGAAATTTTAACGGGCGATTTCCATCTTTATATGATATCATCAATGCCCTACGCCATGGTGCCTTATTTATATAGACGTGTCTGGCTCATGAAATGAAAATTTGTCATTCTTAAAAATGTTTATCTTAAACACATTTGTCGACTCTATAGGAGCCTACTCATGAATTGATTTTAGATTGGATGTTTGTCTACATAGGTGGGCAGCATTCAGTTTGACCACTTGAACAAAAACATGAATAAGGAAGTTTATACCGAATGGAGTTTAATCAAAACAAATGAAAGGAAAAATCAAGTAAAGTAGGTTGCCTCTCTACTCTCTAATGCTCACTATGATATAATACTTTCAATCAAGAACCCCATATCATTTATATAGCTTAAAAGGAATGGCTTCCAAATTACCATATTAGAGTAAGTCTAATCTCTCACAATATGTGAATGCATGTTCATCCATGGAATGTCAGAAGACTGTCATAGCATTAGTATTATTTATTAGAAATGGAATAGATAAGTAATCACCAATTATATTATTTTCTTGAACTTAAAATAAATGCAATAAGGAATAAGAGAAACCAACCAAGATATTATCTTTTGGAAACCTTACATATTGTTGACTAATTATATTTCCATGTCAGCAAGTCAGCTAAGTCCATATTAGCAGACACATCAGTAGTAGGAATAGTTTACGGATTTATATTTATTGCGGCTGTATAAATAGACAGTTGAGCTTGTACAGTTGGTTAGTTAGTTAGAATCTTCATCTTTTTCTTTTCTCTCCGATTGTACACATTAGAGATCTTGATATCACTTCAATAGCAAATTCTTCATTTTTACATATTGATTGGCTATATTTTTACATGGTATCAAAGCAAGAATAATTCATTTGTTTGTTCAATTGAATTTTCTTTCAAGATCCAGTTTCAAGGATGTGAGACAATCAAGTTTTACAATTACGACAAGCGAATGGAGATTTGATCTTCAATGATCCATTACCTATCAAGTTCAGATCACCCAGGGATGACACTGGGAAATGTAGCGTTCAATGGCTCCAATTTTCTTCCGTGGAGCAGATATGTAAAATTAGTGTTAGGAGAAAAGTACAAATTAGGGTTTATCAACAGAATGATTGAAAAACCTAATGATGCAGGATCTCCTGATTTTCAAAAGTGGCTGCAGTTTGACTACATAGTGGCTTGTTGGATACTAAATTCCATGACATAAGAATTATTAGAGAGTTTTATGTGTTCTCAATCTGCTTGTAAGCTTTGGGAAGGTATGGTTTAACGTTTTGAACAATTGAATAGTTTATTACGGTTTCAACTGCAATATGAGGTATCTAACATTAAGTATTGTAATTCTTCAATTTCTACTTACTACAAATTGATTTAATAGGTGCTAGGATGAAATTCAGAATCGGAATGGAAAATTGGTTTATACTTGTGGAGTCTTGCGAAAGTATCATTGTCATTTCTATGAGAAATTTATAGAATTAGACTCTAAAAACAAACTATTGTATTGAGACATCTTGTTTTCAGATCTGGCCATGGATCCTCTAAATAGAAAGAAGTGTGAAGTTCTATGCTGAATGTTCAGGAATCATCAGTTTTCAGTGTGAATAAAAATCTTGGGAATTCTAAGTTGAATGTTTGAAAAGATAAATAGGAAATAAAGGAAAAGTAACAAATTGGTTTGTTTACACCATCGTAAAGAAGGCCATACTGTTGAAAGGTGCTTTGAAATTGTTGGATATCCTAAGTAGTTTAAGGGAAAACAAAGTTCTAAAGGTTGGAGATATGCTACAGAAATAACATTAAATGATAATTTTTTGCCATTGAGTCTTATGGCGATGAGAAGAAGATTGTATAAAGCACTATAATGACTCCAAAAGTGTTGTAGATGGTATGTGATGAAGTTGCTAAAATGATGAAAGGAAAATCTGTAGTTCTCGTAGAAGCTTCTTCTAGTAATCTAAATATTTCAGGTAACATTTGTTCAGCAATTTCTTTTAGTGTTGGAACTTCATGGTTGAATAATATGCATGATTTTTGGATGGTAGATTTCGGTGCAACTGACTACATTACCCAATACTTGGACACTCTTCAAAGTTAAAGAAAAATCAATTACCCCGTTACTAAACACTTACTTGACGGAACATCCAAACTTGTTACCATTGTTGGTGATGTTTCTCTAAAGCCAAATATGACTCTTTCCAGTGTTCTATATGTACCCAAATTTAAACACAATTTGCTCTCATTTTTTAAAATACTAACCATTCCAAAATTACAAGCTAATTTCGATTCCAAAAAATGTTGTTTACAAGACGTTGCATCTAAGGAAGTTGTGGCAATTGCAAAGAAGAAATATTGGCTATATGTTTTAGACAGTAAATCAATAAAAAGTGATTTTACTTCTTTTAGAACTTCTTCTTGTAATAAGGTTTTGGACGAATATTGTTTAGTTTCCAATGTAACAGATTTGAATTTGTTTCATAGTAGGCTTGGACATTCTTCCTTTTCCATTCTTGCTCATATTCCCTCATGTAAACGTCTATTAAGTCATGATTTATTTATTTTTTTTGATACGTGTCAAATGTCAAAGCATCATGTTATCTTTTGATAAAAGTGATATTTGTGCTTCAAAATTGTTTGAACTTGTATATGTTAATCTATAGGGCCCACATAATACACCTAATATTTGTGGAGCAAGATATTTCGTTATTATAGTAGATGACTTCTCACAGTTGATTTGGATATATCTTCTTCAAAACAAATATCAAGTTCCTTCACTTTGCAAAATTCTTTTTCTTATCTGTTCACACCATTTGTAAATTTGTCCGATTCAATAATGGAATCGAAATTGTTTAACACCAATGTCAAACAATTTTCCTTCAATCAGGTATTATTCACCAAAAATCCATCGTTTATACTCCCTAACAAAATGGAATAGTAGAAAGAAGACGTAGACATCTCATTAAAACCACTCGTGCAGTTCATATTCATGTAAATTTCCTAAAAAATTTTTAGGGTAAATGTGTGCTTACAGCTACTTATTTGATTAATAAGATGCCTATGTCAAGAGTATCTTGGAAATCACCCTTTGAGTTGTCTTTGGTGGACCTTCTTATGATAATTTGCACATAATGGGGTGTCTTTGTTGTGATTTGCCTACCTTTGTTGCAAGGAACAAGTTTGATGCAAAGGGAATTAGGTGTATTTTTTTAGGCTACCCAAATGGTTAAAAGGGTTTCAAACTTTATGACCTTGGTAAACATAAAGTTTTCTTCAATCGAAATGTCATTTTCCATGAAACACTTTTTCCTTTTCATGATTCTACTCGTCTTTCTTTTTTTGCCCCTAAACCATCTTTTCCTCTTTCGGATAATAGAGCTACTCCTTTTTCCCTTTGACACTATTTTTTCTTATAGGCCTACTTTGCCACCGTTTCTTTTCCTCATGACAACTTCTAGCATAGTCTTCCTTTGATGCTTACAGATAATCAAACCTCTTCTTTTCCTTCACATGATTCAACACATCAGACTTCATTGTCTCCTTCTAATTTGCCTTCTCCTATTTTACCCAGAAGGTCTTTAAAAAATAAATCTACTCCTAGTTGGTTAAATGACGATATTTATTTTGTTCATGCTTCTTTTGCCACTTCTTCTCCTTCTTCTTCCCTTTATCCTTTATTTTCTCCTTCTACTTTTCATTCATATAACAAAGACTATGTTGCATTCATTGCTAATGTTCTATCTATCCAAGAACCATCTTGTTGTTTACATGTTAAGTTTGATATTAATTGCATTGCTATTGTGGAATCTAAAATAAATGCTTTGGAAGTTGACAACACTTACGAGTTAGTTGATTTGAAGCAGCCTATAGGTTTAAAGTAAGTCTAAAAGATCAAGTACAAGCTTGATGGTATTATTGATCGTTACAAAGTGCAAATAGTTGCAAAAGGGTATACTTAAGTTCCTAGTAAGGATTATAAACACACAATTTCACCAGTAACTAAACTTGTTACTATGTGAATTCTTACTACCATTGTCACCTCTTTTAAGTGGCGTTTACATTAGTTGGATATTAATAATGCATTTTTTAACAACTATTTGGATGAGGAGATTTATATGGTATTGTTAGAAGGCTATACTAAAGCTTCTCCTAGGAAAGTGTGTAAGCTCATTCATTCCTTATATGGCCTTAAACAGGCCTTTAGTAAGTGGAACCTTAAATTTACCAAATTTCTTCTTTATTATGGTTTTACTCAGTTGAAGAGTGATTATTCATTGTTTACTCGTTCGTCTTCCAACAATTTTCTTATTATCCTTGTATACAATGATGTTCTTATCACAGGAACTTGTGAGGAAGACATTTGTTTTCTTAAGCATGCTTTACATTAGGCATTTAACATCAAAGACTTAGGTGTACCTAAGTTCTTCTTAATATTGAGTTGTATCGTAGTTTTGATTGTACGTGGCTCAATCAACGAAAATTTGCTCTTGATATTTTTTGTGATGCAGGCTTTACTGGATGTAAACTTATGCTTTTTCCTCTTCTTCAAGGATTGAAGTTACATTATGATGTTGGTGAGCTGTTGCTTGATCCTAGTTTTTTGTAACGTATTGTTGGTCGTTTACTTTATTTGACATAACAAGGTTGAATCTTTCTTATGCCGTTCAACATTTAAGTCAATTTGTTTCTATGCTAAGATAGCCACATCTTGATGCTCTTCTACATGTTTTACAATTCTTGAAAGGTACTCTTTGTCATGGGCTTTTCTATTCATTTGAATCTTCTATGCCTCTTTCGGGTTATTTGGATTCTGATTGGGGTGCTTCTTTGATGAGTCGTTGTTTTCTTATGGGCTATTGTGTTTTTCAGGCCTCTTCTCTTTTGTCTTAGGAGACTAAGAAACAAAAAAATGTTTCTACTTCTTTTGCTGAAGCATAATATCATAACATGGCAAGCCTCTTGGAGATCATCAATTATCTCATTTGGTTTCCAAGATGGATCTTTAAGTAACCTCATCTTTGGGGTGGGGGGTGTCGGGTAGCGTGGCACAGGATGTTGACTAATTATATTTCCATGTCAGCAAGTTAGCTAAGTCTATATCAGCAGATATGCCGGTAGTAGGAATAGTTCACAATTTTGTATTTATTATGGCTGTATAAATAGACAGTTGAGCTTATACAGTTAGTTAGTTAGACTCTTCATTTTTTTCTTTTCTCTTTGAGTGTAAACACTAGAGATCTTGATATCACTTCACTAGCGAATTCATCATTTTTACATCTTGATTGGCTATATTTTCACACATACCTTCTCTTAAACACAAACCCTAGCTACTATGCCTAAATTAAATCCTAGCCATTATACAAATCCTAAACCTAGCCTCCAATAACTTTAGTCTATTAGTAGGTGTGTAGGCCTATGTTGTATGTAACATTGGATCAAAACAATTAGAACTAGCGGTCCAACAATGGTATGTTTCATAGGTATGGTTTGTGATTGATAGTTAATGTGATTTGCGGAAGTGTTTATGTGATTTGAAGTTAGAATCGTTGGTTTTTGTTTGGTTTAATGATTGTAGGGTTAGTACTTCTAAGGGAAGCTACAAAAAGAGCCAATTAATAGATGTGAATAGCCATTTCTAGGTCTTTATATGGAATGGCTCTTTATTATTTGTTAGGATTTTTTACCTCTATTGAATTGTCTTTCACTTCAAGTAAATATTGTAATAGACCCTTGAGAGAGGACATGTGGAATATAATAATCATTTACTTTATATTCATGTGAAGTGAACATTCTATAAGTTAACAGTCATTTCCTTTATAATAGTCATTAATAATGTTAATAAATTTTAATGTTCAAGGTACAAAGTGCCTGAAAGCATGATAACTAATGATCAATGGCTTATTGTTAGTTTTCTTATTTTCTACACAATCATTAGAGTTTGCAAATCCTAAATGCCCATCATAATCACATAATAGCAACATGGACTTTGATTTATATTAATAGTTATTATTACACTTGTCACCATTGTTAAAACAAAATTCTTGCTCATCTCTAGCATTTGTCTTAGCTTATGTAAGTCATTGAATGGGTAATAAAGGTTTGGGTGGTGGTGTGTAACAACTTGAGAAAAAAATTCTTAGACAGTTTAGAAAGTGCTTTAAATTGAGTTTGATACTCATTAATAGAGCTTACTTGTGTAGCTTTGGACAATGTCCTTAGAACATCTTCAAGTTTTGATCATCTAAAATGTGCCTCTATAGCCTTAGTGAAATTAATTCACGTACTGAGTTACTTGTTGCGGTACATCTATTGGTGCCATTTCAAAACTTTATCTTTCATAGCAAAGGATGCTACAGTAATATGTTGTTCGTTTGGTGTTTGATGAAAATTGAAAAATTACTTTGTTTTGAATGACCATCCTAATGTGTTTATGTCGTTAAATTTTGGTATTTCTAATTTAATGCATTTAATTGCATGTGTGGTGAATTAAAGCATGATGGCTCCTGTGGTAACTTTGAATTATATGATGTGCAAGAATGAGTTTGAATATTACTGTCAGCATCAGCCGAACTTTGCATGTTTTGTAAGTTTTCTAGTAAAGGTCGCAAACTAACTCTTTACTTCTTAATTATGTTATTGCATAAATGTGGGAATTTCTCTATCTTCTCATACATTATGAGTGATTTAGTCTTATATGCCATTGAGGATGAAAGCACAAGATATTAATCAATTCACTGCAAGTCTAAGCACACTACATCATTATGCCTTGATCAAATGCTACATTTGACTTAAGAAACCTTAATTCTCTCAAATGTTTTGAACACGATGTAAGATCCTCTCTTTCTCTCCTTCCTTATACTTGTGTACAACTAAGGTAAGTGAAACTCTAACTGCTATCTCTTAAATCCTCATGTTTGTGTGTACACCATTAAATTTGATTTATTTATAAGATTACTAGCAATTTATGTGTTCCTTATGATTGTAAGGTATTAACAACCATGGATATGATCTTTTCAAGGAAGGTGAAGCTTGTAAGCATCCATAAAGCACCTTCTTTTAGAGGGGTTATAAGATGTCCCATTCTTTTCTTTCATTTCTTTTGTCTTTTTGATTATACTTAATGATGATTTTAATCAAAGAGCATTATAATCAATTACACTAAAATACCTTTCCCACTTAAAGTTTGTTGTACTAGTTACTCTACTATCAATTATGCTACTTGCATAAATACTATGCAAGCACATATACTATGTAACATAATAATGGTTTCAAATAGGTACCCTCTTGTTTCTATAGGTAATGCTCTCTTCATAAAACTCTCTCTCTCTCTCTCTCTCTCTCTCTCTATTGATCAATTAATAGAAGAACAAATAAACTTGGAATGGAAATGTATGCTAACTAAGGCTTAGCAAAATATTGTGGTTGATGGTGGTAATAGCTTCCTTCAATGTAATTGATAAATCTTTCATGGCTTATTTTTGAATATTTCCATGGATGAAGTATGGTTCATTAGGAGAACCTCGCACCATTTTGATAATGACCCGATTATGTTATATAGTTATAAATTGAAGAATAATTGAATATACATAAATAATATGTAACGCCTTAGAACATGGAACTCTATAGCTCACCCTGTGTCACTTCTAAAAAAAAAAACGCATTAAGATGTCTAGAAACCTATAACCTATCTATTATCTACAATAGCAAACAACAATTTGCCAACTCACAAATGTTACATTTCTATTAATAACTTTAAGGGTGGCTCAATCGTCCACTTTGCCCACAAAACTACAAAAGTACCAATTGTCTCTTAGCTCAAATTGATAATAAATATAACCTACTACCATCAAGTGAACAACCAAAAGGTAACTAAGTTTGCACAACTCTTACAACAACTAAGCATGTAATAAGTAACAATACAAGAGTTACATATGACTCTTGACAAGAAGAACATCTAACATTGTAAGTACCAATTAAAACCATAAATAGGTTCTCATCATTCAATTAAACTAGATACATCTTAACCCAGGTGAATTGCTCCTATCATGAAGGTAGTCATAGAATTCGCTTGCATCCTCATACTCATATTCATTAGGATTAGGCAAAAAATTCGAGGACCATAAATCGAATCACAAATCAAACAAAAAAATAGGTTTTTTTTTTTCATGTAGTTTAGTTGTTGATGCGGTTTGGTGTTGGTCATTCGATTCGAACCGAATTGCATTGATTATTTAAAAAAAGAAAAAAATATCGCGTTGTGCCATCCGTATTCCACTATTCCATAAGCCTCAAACCCTAAAATCCCTAAATTTGTGCCTTGCCCTCAATCTTTCTCTCCCCTTGATAGTCGCAAAACCTTACACCTCTCATATTTGTTTCTCTTCCCCTTAACTGTCACTCCTTACTCTCTAAATGCTAAGGGATGGTGAAATGGTGATTTTTTTTTTCTAAGTTGGCGAGGAACTATTGTTGTGACAATGGACTTCTAGGTTTTTTATGTAAAGAGAAGTGTTTCAGTATTGAATACAAGGAATTTGATGAAAATCCTAAGAGGTGTTTGGGGTCTTGGGATTTGATTATTGATGGTTTAATAAATATGGTGTTCTATTCATAGGCAGTGTGTTCGTGGAGGTCAAAAGTCTTTGTTCTTATCCATCATGATGAATAAACGGTTAAGTAGTAAAACTACCAAGTAGAATGGCTTTGAAAACTTCTATTGTTGAGGTAAAACATGTAGTACAGGTTCTTGCATAACCCCAAGAAAAAAAAAGGATTTTGGATGGGTACGTGGGAGAATAGTAGAAGCTTTTGTTTTCTTAGTTTTCCTTTATTTTATCTTTGTTATGATGTTACTTATGTTGTCTTGTTTCTTATTTTTCTTGTTTTGTTGGTTGAATACTGATGGAAATGGAAGAAGAAAATGAGTGGTTTAAAAATCTTTTAATTTCTATATTTCCCATTAATATTGACTTTCTATGCATTAGGAATTAATTCAATCTCTTCTTATATAAGAAAGAAGTAGATGATGACATTTTTCAAATTAAAAAATAACAATCATCATAGTCCTCAAAGATGATACTTCAACCTTATTAATGTTGAGTGATCCCATTATCCCCTTTCTTGGCCAACATAATAGAAGGATGAACATCCCCTTTCTCGTTGCCTTCAATTTTCCAATCCAAATGCTTTTAATTTATGAACTTAAGTATTATTTTGAAACAAGGTTCAAACCATGAACCGAATTGGATTTTTAAGGTTTGAAAAATTTGTGAACGGAATAGTACGGTTAGGTTCGATTAAAAAAAAAAACCAAACTGTTATATTAGGTTTGGTTTTGTTTGATAAGAGGTGACAAATCATACCGAACCAAATTGAGCCTACCCTTAATGTTCATAACCCTAGACCTCAAAACCTCATATCCATCAGAAGAACCTATAGCTATGGTTGAAAAATAAAAGGGTCCTCAAAGGGTGAGCTATAGCTTGGTACAAAATACGACATATATATGCACATGTACATACAATTCCAAACATACATGCACATATAGAAGGCAATAAATGTAGCAACCATTGATTTAATTGTCTTTATTTTGATCTAGTACGTAACATAGGGGGTACTTAAGATCCTAACACACTTAAATATATATTATATAGTATCTATAGTTAATCTTCCCTAATGCCTTAGAAACCGAGGAACATTTTAAACTACCTAGATCATTTTTATGTGGAGCTTTACTTGGGACATCATTGCGCGTAGATCATTGTGATATTACCCTAAGATCATGGATTCTCCTAATCCCATGGGCTCAACCATGCACACGCAACACACATTTAATTATAGTTGGATAGTTATTAAGTTTAGGGACATTACTAACAGCTCCTTTCTAAGGGAAAAAGACCTAACCCGACTTTCTTTCTAAGCCTTCAATAACTGTTAGACTTTCAAAATATTCAACTATTCCTTTAACATTTTTAATATCTTTTAATTTTTTTCACTTATAGTTCATTGCTTTTTTTTTTTTTAAGTTGAAAAACCATAGTACTTTTATTTTTCTTATTGAGATGGTAGAGACTTTGATAGGAATTAACTTTCCAAACTAATCATTAGAAGTGGAGCTAAGGGACTATTAGGACTTACTTGACGCGTCTTAGCTCGAGAATTACTCAAAGGAGAGGATTCCATTGCCGACCTAGAAATCACCACCCCATCCGAACATGATTGAAGAACTAGCATGTTGAGCTAGCTAAACTACCAAGCAGATCTGTTGCCTTGCTGAGTAACCACATCTGTCGAACTCTAGTAAGGTCCAACATAGTTTTTGAGCTTCTAAGTACCGAGCATCAATCTAATCCGAGTTGCCGACCTTCCAATTTGTCGAGCTATTGAGCCAAGTAACCAGGAAAGAATCCAGGCATCTTCAAGCGCTCAAAATTTGACCTAAACCAGACTAGGTTAGCTTTGACTGCTAACTCTGTTCTAACCTCATCTGAATTGGATTTTGCTAATGTTGAGCCACCTTAAGATTTACTTTAGCAAGACTAGCTACGTTCTAGACCACCAACTACAAAGAATTTGGAAACGAATCTCACTTGTATGCTTGTAAGAATTATGATCAAACTTAAATTTATAATGTTAGAAACTTGTGAAACAAAATGCATCATGTTTTTACCAAGCCCTAACAAGGAAAACGACTTTTTAAGCTGAGACTTAATAAAACTTACCAAAAGACCTCCTTACCAATACTTCCCTTTGATTTTCCTCCTTCAATCTTGTAAATCCGAATTAGGATTTTTGGTTTGGTTGAGAATGTTAAAGTTTTTTGCTCTTGGTGAAAAGAGCATAGAGTTTTTTAAGAGAGGGAGATGTAGAGAGTTATGAGGAGCATATAAGGGTAGTAGGGTATTAGTAGGTTTAAACTGAGTAATCGACCAAAATACCCTTGCGCCAAAAAGGATATTTATAGCAATGCCATGACCTTTAAAACAATTTATAAACCTTTTTTAATTTAGCCTTATGAAATTGAGTTTCAAATGATAGTAGATAAATAAATGGAGAAAGAGAGAGCTCTATGCAATCAATTAATATAGAAAATCATAGTATATTAAGATATAGAAAACTATTTGTAAGATTGTAAATAAATCTACTAATATAACAACATGCTGCATGGTTATCACGAATAGTCTAAAGTAGCCTTATTATTATGAATTCCTTTAGGATTCTCACACATACACACCATAGTGAGTGTAAAGCCTTAAGAAACCCATCTCAATAGAAGAAATAGTTTAGGTACTAGTAAAACATAAATTTAGAAACTGCCATAATTTACATGATCCTATTGGTCAATCGTGGACCCTTAAAGGTACTCGCACTCTAATTTTAGCATTTATTCATTAATTCACTTACTTGCTCTCTAAAGTCAAGTCTTGTTTGGATTTAATGCAAATATTCAACAAAACACATATCAAGTAAAAAAGATATGAGCTAAGTTTTACAAAGAAATTCAATTAAATTCATATATTCATCATGTTGCAATACTATTCAATTATATATTGTGGTTTTATCTCACTAAACTTATCACTAATCCTTATAATTAATATGTTGAAATGATACAAGGACTTAATTATGCTATTTTTAGAAAAACTTTAGATACAATTACTCAATCAAAAAGCTTTCAGACCTGCTTATAAAAAATAAAGTTTGGAAGTTGATTGCAAAGATATATAATAAGTTTAAGACATTTGGTATATTTTTCTTATAACAAGTATACTAGAAATTTCACTATTTGTATTGAATTATTTAGATCAATTTTATTTCAGGCGATCTGTTCAAATTTATTACATTTGTGCTAAATTTAGTTAAATCTTACATTTCCTTTAAACCAGCCAATTAGATGCCCTATGTTTATGTTTTTGGACTAATGGATCCTATCATGAGTACCTCCTATGATTTAGGGCAATAGATATAAACGGCTTTCGTGATGTAATGATGCAAACGGAGTCGACATAAAATATGGATAACTCATCTGTCGATATTGGCTAGGCGTAAAATTTAAGGCAGCAAGAGCATGATTTCCATGATGCCATCTTTTCACCGATATTCGCCCTTCTAGAGATCTTTTCAGAAAATCAAACACATGCAGATCACTGAAAAAAAAAAAAAAATCCCTAAACACATGCAGAAGCTCCAACAGCAACGACGGTGTTCTAGTCGTTTTAATTTTTTAATTTTTTTATAATAAACAACAGTTGACAAGTGACCACGTTCATCGCAATGCATAGGCCAAGAGGCATGGCCCATGGCTCATTAGGCATTAGTTCTCTATCACATATACAATATATATATATATATATATATATATATAAAATATAGTGTCAGACTTTCGATAAATTGAACCGCGACATCGATTTACATATTTAATGTAAAATTTCGGATTTATTCGTGATGGGGGCAGTTGAGAAATGACTCGACACTGCAGTGAGCCTTACAAAACCAAAAAGCTGTAGGGTTCAGTTCAGAGGTTCTATATTATTCTCACCAGAATATAAATCATGAGATCAGACCATCAAAATGATTTTGCAAACTCTTTCGCATCCGATGCGCTTCATCATTAAATGACGAAATCACCCATCTGTGGATGAACTGCAACTAGAAAAAAGGGTTTCAGTCTTCAGACTCTTCACATGCAAGTATTGCAGTAAAATGAGAATTAATTTTAGGCACTAATTTGATTATATTGAAATTTGAAAAATTCTTGTTATATATAAAATTTTTCAGGCATTCTGGAACTGATGTCACATTGGCTGGGCAATGCTTTCCCTTTATTAATTCTACTGTGAATTCACATCCTTTGGTAATTGTAGTATATGTTATAAGATAATTTGTTTATTACAATTGTGATTAAGTAAGACAGTTGATATGCTAAAATTAACCATTTGCTTCTTATACTCAAGACACTCATTAAAATGACCGCTTGAGATATTCATAATGTATAAAAGATATTATTATTTGGAAATGCTAATATTAAACAAATGATGTTGTTACGCGGTTACACAAGTATGTATATATGCACTTTTTCTTCCTCCTTCCAATACATGGTTGGTTATGGCTCTGAAAAGTTATAATATACGAATCGTTCATTTTTTTTTTTTTTTTTTATATCGATGAACAATTAATATATAGAATTTAATTTAGCGACACCATCTTTATGCTCAGCATTACTTTGTTTCCACTGGCCACGACCACGGAAATGCTGCAAACTGTGAACAGTCACCAAGAAACTTGATCCATGCATTTGATTAATGGAACAATTGAGACCTGAACAGTTGTTTCTGGACACATGCCTCCCAATGTTTTCTTGCTTATGTCGGCTCTAGTGCAAGATGCCGTCGGTTGCGATCCAAAAACAGTAAATGAAGATCATCTAATAATGATACCAAATCAATCTTGTCTCGACAGGTATATACCATCGGTTCAGGTAATTTAACATTTTTTGTCCCGGAATTTTTTTTGGCCACTTTAACAGCTTTTTATCTTTGCACCGTTTATCGTTAGTGCCACGTTCAAGTTTCTTAAGTACCGTTTTTTTACTATCGTTTAGCGAACCTAGGCGGTGGAAGCTTATCCCAACACCACCTTGTTTAGTTTGGGGAATCTCGAAAATGTATCGAAAAGCTTTAGAGAAAATTTTTTGAAATATATATACCTACTACCTTTTAAATATGCTTTTCTTATAATTGTTAATCATACTATATGCTTGCGGGTACCCAATTTTGGGTCTGCTATCAGCTACGCCTAACCGAAGTCCATTAGGTGATGCGGCATTATATTATGAATAGATGGACGCAACCAAACCATACATGTCTTTCATTAATAAATAATAAAATTAAATAGAAACAAGATGAAATTTGGGGGGTGGGGGTGGTGAGGGTGTGAACAAAAAAATCCGGTGTTGGCCACCACCAAGTTTCTGTCAATCGCTGTCCATTACCTCCGCAATACAAAAATTAAGTATATATATCAAACGCGACCTCATCAGACAATTAATTCATTTGTCGATATATATCTATTTTATTAAATGGAATGTGCCTTTTTAACTATATATATATACCATTTGCAAGTATAAAATCACTAAATGATACAATTAATACAGCAAACTTAAGCCATGACATTAGCTCAATTTGAGGGAGTAAGATAGGAATAAATTCTTATACTTTTGTATATTGGGCTGTTCGGCTGAATATGAACATTAAATTGTGGCTTACAAGTTAGGCATGTTTGGTTCCGCTTTATTATATTAATGGGATCTAATTATATTTATCATTGGTATTTCCTAAGATAGGTATAGTAGTCCATAGATTTTAACGTTACCATCATATTAAAGTGTTAGTTTTTAATGGGATGGATTAAGTTCGAATCTCTTATTCCTAATAGTTGTAATATGTTAATGCCCAAAGGATTAGGTTAGATATTAAAAAAATGAACGAGCAATTGGAAGGGAAAAATAAAATATATATAGCTTATTTCAGTTTTAGGTGATTGGTAAATGATAATCCAAATCATCCAAATGGAGTCTTCAAATGGTTTAACTTTTATTGGTGTGGGAGCGATTAGAACGAAAGCTTGTGCATTAAATTTAGTACGAATTTGTCACTTCCATAAAATCAATCTTCTGAAATTAATTAGAAGAATCTACTATAGAAGAGGCCTACTTTATTAGGATTACTAGTTTAATGGAAAAAAGTGCATCAAATAAACAATAACAATTTGATAAGTTATGGTACACTTAAAAGCATCATTTCATTGACCATAAATGCATCAACCAAGGAGGCATATCTTGGACGAATAATGCATCGTCCGGTTGCTAGTTTTAGAAGTTAGTATGTCCATTTAATGTTGGAGTGTACTTTATGGTTTGATTATTATGAGGAGGGATTGTGTAGTGTGGTGTGGCTGTGGGAGAAAGTGAAAACAAATACGTCTTCCTCAAGGAAACAAATAACTTGAAAGTTTAGATGATACTATATGTATAAATCAGTTTTTAATTGTAAGGACGAATACCGAATTATTAGAATATCATATTGGTGATTTTAAAAGGTCTTTTTCATTTTACCTAAGGGATTTTTACAAAAAATGTTTCTCAGTATTTATTATTTTCATCAAAATCCACTGGTCATGTAAGTACAAATGATATGATAAATATGAAAGTTTAGAATTGGTTCTTAAATAAGGACTAATACTTATTATGAACTCGATTCATGCCAAGAACTTTATGCTAAGGATCTAGATAAAGATAGCGCACAGCAAGTGAATTGTCGGCAATATGAGGAGTCTGCTTTGAGTGGCTAAAGATGGAAGACCTTTGCAAAAAGAGATTTTCTTCATGACATTTAAGAACGTGCATAAATAGTTTATTTTGACTCATCTAAAAATATACCTTAGTTTTATATACGAGTAAATTGGCACAATGTAAAAAATTCTACTATATATTCATCTTCATCTTCATCTTTATAAAACATATATTAGAAATCGGGATTTGAATCTTCTCAGTCTTTTTAGTTTTCCTCGATTTGGTCAGAATTAATATGTATAAAAGCGTATATTCTACACACTATTCACAGGATACATTAAAATGGAGTCTGCATTTACGTAAATCACCACCTCCCACACCTTTTTTTTTCAGCAAAAAAAAAAAAAAAAAAAAAGGTTGTCGGTGGTCCACAGTAACAACGTCAATTATTGATTGAATTACGTGTGTGTTCAACCAGAAAAAGGACTTGTTTTGGCAGCTTTTTTCATGGTTTCTTTTTGATTTTTTTCAACATATCCGTACTGCATTATTTTGCAATTACCGTGCATCACGTGACGTTATGGCTCTTGGAACGCGCTGGACTGAATGCTTCTCTTCTTATTCAAAAACATATTCATAGAAAAACAAGAATAAACCATAGAAAAATCCTATTTCATACACGCCACATCAACTGCTGTATCATTTTGGGTTTTGTCCCATTTCGAGCTTTGCGTTTTAACTTACATGCTATAGTGCCATTTACAGTTACACTACCACGACGCAATTAGTAACTAGAATGTAGATTTCGATTCTCTCTCTTTTATTCTCTCAATTTCTCTAAATTTGTTTTCTTTGAATGCTATTATATATAATTAATGGTTAAAAGTATAAAAAATTATATGGCATTATAATAGAGTCATAAAACCATTCAAATCCCCATTCAACAATTGATTCATAAATTAAGAAAAATTTAAAAGATCTACTTCTTATATGAAATGAATCAAGGTGGCTCACAAGTTGCTTAAGCTTAATTTGATATTTGCTTGAGTTTGATTTGATATAATTGGGCATTTAACTCAAGTAATATATTGAGTGAACCTTGAACTTGAACTATTCGAATAACTTATCAAGTTGAATTCGAGCTCGTATCAAACTGGCTCAATAAACTTATGAGATCAATTAAGGTCAAATTGAGTCTAAGTATAGCTTGTCCTAAATTCAAATCTAACCCGATCTTTTATGTAAAATAAACTTAAAGAAATACAACTTTTATAAATAATAGAGTCAAAATGACTTAGATGACTCTAGTGCAAACTTATTGACTAATACCATAAGTCAAGCTTGAGTTAATAAATCTAACTCTATTAAGCTTAAGTTGTGCTTTAGTTTTGAATTTTCAAATCAAACTCGAGCTTAAACTTAATATTACCAATTTGTTTTGATTAGTTTACATCCTAATATGAGACTAAGAAATGTTATCTTTTCATACATTTATTATGTTTTATGAAGTGTAATGGTCCCTTACAAGCAATCGTGAGAAGGGGTTGATTTGATTGCTCTTAATCTTAAAACCTTTTCAAATAAAAAGCTACCTCTTTTGATTACTTACATAATGGCTTTAGATAAATAATGCGAAAATAGTAAAACAAACAAACAAAGAAATTAAAAAAGAAAGAGTTCAAGAAGATCAAGCAAAGGATTTTTAGAGGTTCCTTCTTGTAAGTCAGTTATTTCTTTCAGTTCCACTTGCGGGGATCCATTCTTCCATACTAGTTAGTCCACTGTTTTAATAATCAAGAAAGAGTACAATACAATCAACATAGCTTTACTTTCAAGCTTGTCCCTAATTACATAGATTACTATAGTTTACTCTCTCTCTCGAATTCAATTGTCAAAAGGATTATAGATAAATTTTGATGGGAAAGAATTAACATTTCCTTTGTTTTTACATACAAAATTCATAATACAATATAATGATTAAGTTAGCTTAAGAAGACTTTCTTGATTGCCCACTAATAATATCATATGTATTCTTTATGTTTTTCTTTTGCACAAGGTATTCTCTTTTTAAAATTCAAGAGCAAAGACTACTAAATCTTCCGCTCTTTAGTTGATCCTTATCTCAAACTTAAATAATTTGAACGCTTGATTAGCTCTCTTGATATCTGGTTGGTTGTTGATATGCTTCCATAAAATATGAAATTCAAAGAATAAATGTTGAATCTTTGAATTGGATAAGATCTTGATGTACCCAAAAAAGTAGGCTTCCATATTTGCCTAATAAATCTAACTTCATTTGCATCTCCATGTGTTTGAAAGTCAGCCTTAGGATTGTAAAACAATCTTACTTAATAGTGGAACTTGTTAAATGCCTTTCTTAAAAACATCCGACTTAGTGGAGGTAAGTTTAAACCTACAAAACAAAGTTAAATAAAAATTTCTTTAGGTTGCTTCCAAGTCAACTTTTATGTTTCTTGAATGATTTGATACATCTTCTGTATTTGTTGAAAATGCTTCTAAGTTTGCTTCTAGTTTACTGATTTGCTTTTGAATAGTTTCTTAACTACTTAAAGTTGCTTCTAAGTATGCTTCTAGGTATGCTTCCAAGTCTTTAAAGCTGTTCTGATCAAATTTGATTCCTATCGGAGTTCTTTCTAGGTTTGCTTCTCAATCTATTTAGTCACTATTTTCTTTAGACCTTGGAAATGTTCAGTGATGCTTCTAAGTCTGCTCCTAAATCTTTGGCTTGCCTTAATTGAGCTTATTTTCGAATCGAGAGTCATAGCTTCTAACTTTGCTTTTAACATTAATGTCTTCATTCTTGATTTGGATGTCCAATGTTGCTTTTACGTTTACTTCTAAATAGTTGTTTTGCTCTTTAACAATACTTAATACTTATATTAGTAAACTTAGGTGTTTATTATCATCAAAACATGTTATCAAGGGATCCAACAAAGTATTTAGTCATACGAAAATATATGATAAATTTCTTGTTTGACCTTTAACAAGTGCTTTATAACTACCATTAATGAGAGGCTTAATATTAATACTAGGTTCTTTTAATCTAAGATTCGAAAAAAAAATCCTTATATAATTAAAACACATAATTTTTGTAAAAATAAATGTTTTATATCAATGCAATTGCATTAAAATAAACTTAGCTCCTACTGGCAAAATAAAAGCATGTTGAAAAATATTTATGAAACTAACTAAAAAGAAAGAATATGTATTGAAGTGTCTTACTTGCTAGTAACAATAGAGCACTAGAGAGAGATAGTTGACTATTATGGAAGTGTTTTATATGTCAATTAGTAATAGTAAAGACTAGAGAGTTGCTAGTGAATTGCAACTTATACCCACATCAGAATGGAAATGGGGGCACATCACTGTGGATTACATGATAGGACTCCTTAAGATGATATTGGGGCATGAATTTGCTTGGATGATAGTTGAGAGGTCAACTAAGTCAAATCACTTTATTGCTTTAAAGATGGATTACTAGATTAGAGAAGTTAGCTTAGTTGTACATAGGGAAAATTATAAGGCTACATACGATTACAATGACCATTGTGTTGGATATAGACATGAGGTTGATAGGAAGATTTTGGAATAGCCTTTGGTACAATGCTAAGTTCTAGTACCACTTTTGAATCACTAGACTAGTAGAGTTTGCTTATGACAATAGTTGTCAAGTAACTAAATAGTTAACACCTTATGGATTAAAGCAGGGATGGACGTCAAACCATGAGACAGTGTGGCCAAACTTATAATATCTAAATTAATATTAAATTATGTATGAAAAATCTAGTTGTTATAATTTTAATGCTACTTGTCTTCTATATCTATATGTATATCTATATTGTTATGCCAAGATCGACTTATTCAACTCTATACGCTTTGAAAAGTTAATTATTAAATATAAATTACTATTATATCCTCTCATGCTGATCACTAATCAATTTAATAAGGACAAGTAAGTAAATTGACTTAATGATAGGGATAACAACAATTAACCAACTCCTTAAAAATTAGGCATGACTATCAATTATTATTGATATATCGATGAAATTTAATTAACTTTTCATTTGTTTTAATTTATAACCATTATTGCTTTTTTTTTTTTGCCAACTCAATTACATATGCCACTTAGGGGAGAGAGGATTTGAACTTGGTTTATCCAGTTGAGAGACTAATATTTATGCTATTAGGATACAATTGCCTTAGCTCACCATTATTGCTTATCTTAATGTAAAAATGAATTATACATGAAATTTAATTATGAGGACGTATAACTAAGTAAATCTAAGATAATGTTTGTAATTCATATTTTATAGCAATTTATGTATTAACTTATTTATTTATGTACATGTATTTTTTATTTGCATTCTTAGATAGGACATAAAATAATGTTTATAATTCATATATTATTATTAATTTATCAAATATATTATTTTTAGCCAAGCAAAGTGAGTGCTCTTTTGCTGTTATATAAAAAAAGATTTTATTAAAAAGTACATCCCCAAGACAATCTAATATTGAATCGAAAAAAAAAAAAATTAAATCTTTTTATGAAATGATTCTAGTATTTGGTTTACTTTGTATAAGGTCAAATGATAACTTTTTATTTTGTCATTAAAGCATCTATATCAATTAAAAATAAACTATCAAATTATAAAAAAATAAAATCAATACATAAGACTTGAGTAAATTTTATTATTAACAAAAATAAATTACAAGTATTGAAATAAATAATTATAAGTATAATATAAATGACAACATATTATAATGAACAATATTCTATAATTTCTTTATAACGATTATTGAGAAACATAGTATGGACAATGTAATTGTTATTTATGGTAGAACTACTAATGAATAAATAGTGTTTGGTGAGAATTCCTCTAATTAATTGTCACTTTTTATTAATGGGATTTAGTTTTATTTGTTTTATAAAAAAATAAAAAGAGAACTATTTATGATGGACAATAAACGCAACTTGAAAAATTTAATAACTACTTTAGTGGAAATTGAACCCATGACTTTATGGGTAGAAAAGTAAACACTTAACTACCTAACCATTTTCAAACTCATGATAATTCTTTTACTTCAAAACATAAAAACAATACAAACTTTCTATTTTTCAAATATATTTAGATAATTGATTTTTTCCTAAGTTTTTGGAGGGGAGGGGCGAGGTCCTTGTTAGCTCTTACTTAGATTCGTCCACGGATTGAAGTGTATATCTGTGTCACATTAAGACAAGGTTGTAGTATAGATGCTAATTGATAAAGTGAAAGTTACAAGACAAAAGATGCTAGGAGCATAGTGCCACTAAAAGTAGTATATAGATGAGAGAAGATGATCCCTTGAATTTCAAGTGAGCAACATATCCTTTTAAAGACCTAACAAGGGCGTAATGTGGTTTGGAATTAAGGAGAAGTTGAATCCTAGGTATATTCAGATCATTGAGTTACTGGAAGGAACCTATAATGTAGCCCAATATTAGCAATACCACCAAGCTTGATTAGAGTACATAATGTGTCATATTTCCTTGTTATAAAATACAAAATAGATCTAGATCAAGTGGCGGAGCTACAATAGATAGATGTTTAACATAACCTTACTAATATTTGAGTATCAAAATAAGAATACTATACATAAAGGTAGGGACAGACGCAAAACCATACAATTGGAGGTGGGGGGTTTATGGGATGGCGGATTTATTCTAATTAAGTCGATATTAGAATTATATGTGAAGAACACTAGGTTAAACTCAAGAGAGGAGGTGAATTGAGTTTAAGGACAAATTCCATATTTTTTTCAATATAAGCAACTAAATGTAATAATAAGAGTAATCAAAGTAATTATAAAACAATAATAAGTGCAGAAATTAAAAGATATAAGGATAAAGAAGATCAAGTCCAAATATAGTGTGGAGTTTGGACCGCCCTCTAGTCTGCATAGACCTATAATGCCTCAAACTGAAAACTTCACACCACTTTATTGATTTCTCAATCCAAGCTCTAAGAGTTATACAAACGCAAACTTGATTACACAAGTTTTATACTCATAACTCTCAATATAAATCACAATCTCAACTTACAACACAAAACTCAATCTCAAGAATTATTGGTGTAGTGCTTTTAACTTTTAATACTTTGTAACTAATAGCTCACAACTACTATACTTCAAATCTCTCTAAATATTAGCAATTTATGGTACAAGAGACAATGGGAATTATAGACAATAAGAATACAAGAGAATGTTGAAATATTGCAGCAAAAGATCAGTTCTTTTTTATCCTTTATTAGGTTGTTGAGCATTTATATCATCTTATTCAATTCTTTCTGTTACAGTGCATTAAATGCTCTAACAGCTAATTGTATTAAACTCACCGGCATGCTAGTACTTTTAACTACTGGCAAGCCGGTAAAAATTACTCTACCAGCAAGTGAACTAACAAGCTGGTTATTCTAGGTCACTGTACTTTTCTTTGTGTTTTTTAGGGCTTTATACCGTCAGCTTGGTTCTTCCTTGAGTTTTTAACCCGGTAGACTAAATATCATTTGAAAATTCTTTTAACACACAACAAACAAATGTTCTTTACAATTTGAATTCAAAATCATTTGATCGCCACTCAAAAGATTAAATTTCTTGTAGAGATAATTGATATATTTAATTATTAATTAAATTAATTGATCTTATTTTATTATCTCAACATAATCAAATAATACTTAGTTTAGTCATCTATTTGTTTTGTTCTCTTAAAAAACATGTTTAGTTATATATTTTTTGTTTTGTTTTCATCAAAATCAAATAATGAATCTTAGGTTCAACAATATGTAG
This sequence comes from Lumnitzera racemosa, assembly GCA_024138005.1. Lineage (NCBI taxonomy): Eukaryota > Viridiplantae > Streptophyta > Magnoliopsida > Myrtales > Combretaceae > Lumnitzera > Lumnitzera racemosa. The sequence continues at coordinate 74,980,476 of JAMXBC010000003.1, forward strand.
GAAATATTTGCTTATTATTATAATTGTATTGTATCTTATATATATGTGTATATGCATATATGATTTTGTTAATGATTGTACTTGAAATATATTTTAAACTTTATAGAAGGAAAAAGTTTTTTTAAAAAATTGTTAAGAGTGCTTGATGTATTTCATAAGAGGTTAAAATAATAAATCTTTTACTTTTTCTTTTAATATATACTAATTTAAATCTAATTATCAATCTATTGAGAGAAATAAAATTAATATACGAAACTTGTATAAATTTTGTTTTCAATATAAATATATTAAAAAAATATTTAAATATGAAATTGCAAATATAGTAAATAGACATAATATAAGTTTATTCGTTTTTTTTTCATGATAACCTTATAAAATTGTTTTATTGGTAATGCTTAAAAAACTCCTTTTCAATATAAGTTGTTACATAATCAATCATTCAACACTTCATATTCATGTCCATAAAATTAGTTATAAAAGAAATGTTACTAAACTAAGTTCTAATTGGTATTATTTGCAAATAATTTATGCGATAAGATTAGAACAATTATAATATGGGTAAAGTAATAATTATTTATGGTAAACTATTTATAAAAAGCTATAATTTAAGAGAATTTATTTAGTTAGATATAATTTTGTAATAATGAATTTAATACTATTAGTTGTTGTGGAAAAAATAGTTGAAAGAAAACAAAAGGAAAATGTTATTTATGTAATAAATGTGTATTGAAAAAATAAAATGCTATGCATAGGATTCGAATTCATGACCTTCTATTTAAAAAACACATCCCAAATTCGTCCATGCATAAAGCAACAAACCGGGAGGTGTTGGACAATTAAGTACATAAATGCTTAGCAGATTAACCATATGAAAAGAGAAACCACTTGAAAAGCATCCTTAATTATTCTAGGTCTCAAGTAAATCTGAATGAAGAAATTGATCTTATTGGGAGGAATATGTAGTATTCTAATAAATAATTTAAACTTAGGGGTATAAAGGTGAATTTGCCTCTAGGAACTTTCCTAAAAATACTAAAACTATTCTCATTCTTTTACAGACGAAGACTATGAGGAGAAAATCCTAACTTATTCTTTTCTTTCTCATTGCCATCCTTTAATCGAAGGCCTGTTTCTCTCTCCTCCTAGCCGTTGCTAATGTTTGTCTGTGTTGTTTATGTTGATTTGCTTTCTTAGCAAATAAAAGCAATACTTTTCCTTAATAAATCTTATTATTATAATTTATCAATAACGAAGTCGATAAATAGTAACTCAGAATCCCTTTTGTTATGATGAAAGTGGGATTTTAAGGACCTCTTTCAGAACGCATAAACATCCCTAAATAAGCTATAATGTTCGCTAATAGTTTCATAATTCCTTTATTAGAACCTAATCCTAATTGCATTTGTAATGCCCAAGAACCTGGAGTGTTATAGTTCGCCATGTGTCCATATCATCTACTAACATGTTAGGAGTATACAAATATTAAAACCTTCAAAATAGATGTATTAATCTCAAAAAAGTCTCAATTTAGTCACCTTATAACTTAGAATAATTACTATCTAAGTAAATTTCATAGAGCTCTAAATAACAACTTATTATTTACAAACAAACCTCATCTATCTTAACTTAAAGTCATTCTTACAACAGAATTCTAGTTGCCACTCCCTAACCTGGTAGCCTCAACGATCAAATCCAAAGCCATAAGCTCTTATAACTTCTACTCAAGCACCTATATTTAAAAAATTAATATGGGATGAGACAAAACCTAATACGGAATATAATAAACATATGTGCATGATACATATACTAACAAGTCACAAGCATAACCATGATAACTAATGTAACATAGACCATTTATTATCTTGATTATCAACTAGTAACCAATACAGTCTTAGCATCCTAAAACTTAAGGTAACTCATGAACCCTAAACAAGCAATATATATAATATATAATGGTATTGGTATAGAACTTAACCATCACCTATGTAACCTTACCTAGGTCTAATTGGATCGCCTTAATATGGAACCCCTATTAGCGAATCGCGTACGATCACCAGGCGCTTCACTAACCCTCTTGAACCTCACTAAGGGGAGGTTAAAGCAAAACAAACACAAGTAGCATATAATTAATAAGTTCGAGTTTAAATTAATTTCGAGTAAACTACTATTCTGAACAAGCACAACAAGTAAACATGTATATCGTACATGGATTTGGAGAGCAACTGTTATTGTTACTGGTGTCTAAGCCAAGAGTAAGACTAACAGCAACACCTATCAATAATAAAAGTAGTTTTTGTTATCTACTTCTAAAATGTTCTTTCATGTCCTAACTTAGAGTCCAAAACCTTACTTATATCTTGGGTTAAATTGCTGTTATCTAAGTTTTTAGGACAATTTTGGAATCCTAAGATGATCTAGATTGGTTTAGGTTATGATTTAGAAGGTTAGAAAGCAAGGAAAGAAGGGATAGAAGATGGAATAAGTACATAACCAGGAAATATAGCCATGCACCAAGGTTATGGTTCTTACTCTAAAGCATAGGAAGGATGATAGATGGGACCCTGGTTGTGGACCTTAGCCATGGTTTTCTCTAAACTAAATTTTCTCCTCCTCCTTTGAACACAACTTAATGAGTCGTAGGGACGAACACGGTTACGAACTCAACCGTGGTCCTTGGCTGTATTCCCTTTGAACTTCAGTTTTTCTCCTTTAATCATCATTCTAAATCATCTGTCTTGCATCACTTACAACTTCGATGCATCACCTAACCTCTATACACTCAATAACAACCACTTAAACACCAAGATTAGTTGAATCACCAAATCAAATATACACAAAATCAACCCTAATTTATTCTATTAACATGAGACTAACATGAAACTTTAGATTAAAGGGGTACTTATGCATTTCCTTACTGTAATGACACCAGGGAATCAATTCTACACTTTCATCACATTGTAATTAAGAGATTCTAGTATATTTAACACTCCTTTCCACGGAAAAAATGCTTAATGTAATGTACATTAGGGTCAACTTACCTTATAATTGCAATTTCGTAGCAATTTGGCCCTTTTCTTGTGATTTCCCATACAAGTGGTGCACCAATCCGAATTTTAGAGTTCCAAGAGTCAAGAAGGGAAAAAGGCTTTTGTAGTTTAAGCAAGGGTTTAAATAGGGTTAGGTTTAAGAAGGGGTTTCTAATCTTTTATTTGACTTAAATGCCTTTGTATACATTCGCTAATTACATGCAATAACAAGCCTCTTTTATACTTCAATATCCTTATTTAATTTAAAGGGTAGATTGCATAAAACACCTTTGAACTTTGATTTGGGTACGGATTGTCTCCTTAAACTTTCAAAGTGTGGTTTTTGGCTCTCTAATTTTTTATAAATCAGCAAACAACCCTCTAAGTTAAGAATAACCCCTTAAACTAAAGGGTGTTTACATACCAAAATTAAAGTTTAAGGGGTATTTACACCCCAAAATCGTAGTTCAGGGTAAATGGGTTATGAGTGTTATTTGTCAATTTATGAAAGTTTAGGAGGCAAAAAATCATACATTGAATGTTTAGGGGGTCAAACCGCATCTAAGTCAAAGTTTATGGGGGTTTTATGCATTTTCCCCTAATTTAAATCTGCTTTTTACTTTTTTTCAAAATTTTGGTTTTTACAACTCTTCCCCCCTTAACAGAACTTTCATCCTTAAAAATTCACTCATAGATCTTAAAGACAATTCTATGAACTCGTCATTTCTCTTCTTACTCTTATAATCATTGACTTCTTCATACTTCTTTCATCGAGTTTGATTGCAGTATTAGTCGTTATCCACTTCTCTTCCTTTTTGAGTTAAGCATTCGTATTTATCTTCCTTTACCTAGTTAGCAAATTCATTCTTTCTATCGCCAAATTGAATATCTAACCCTGTCTACTAACTTACTTAAGTCCTTTCAACTTCACCCAATGTTTCTTATATCTGACTCATAACACTCTTTTACTGCTCCTTAGCTTGTTTTCTTATTGTTACTTCCGTCATGTTGACTTCTTAACTCGCTTGATTCATGTATAACCTCTATCTTTAGTCTCCAAGGTACTTACATACTCCTTTTTGTATTACTACTTTATTTAACTCACTATCCATTTGTTTAAAACTTAATCATATCACTATCAAATCCTACCTTAAGAATCCAACATCCACCATTGCCTCCTACTCTTCTAATGTCAATCTCCCCATCATTATATTTATATAATATAGCTCATTTTACAACATCATCTCCTTATATAAACCATTAATTTCTATTGATTCAAAACATCAAGTAACATCATGGAGGCTATCTTCCAATCCTTACAAAGCCTTGAACAACACTATAGTTTTTAAGTAAAAAGCACATACTTCCACAATCTACTCCAACTTTTACTCACCAAATCTCATCCATCATTCAACTTTAAGTGTTATCTTGTCTCCTCACTTTTTCACTATTATTGTGCTTTACTTCTCAACCACTTACGTTTTTCACTTGTCCTTAGCTCATGCAAAAGGAAGTCTTTCTGTTATTGTTATTATTATTATTCTTACACATAGATGCTTTTAATCGGTTATGCTATATTAATCTAATTATTACTTTTGTAGACTATATTGTAGTCAATTGATTTATTATTGCCACTTTTACTTCTTTTAAGTTCTATAGCACATTTTCAATCCTTGCTATTGAGTTCTATGGGTTTATTGAATTTTGTCATAATTCATTATTCTTGGTTACTTTTTTAGTTATCGTCACTTTTATTATTATTATTATTATTATTATTATTATTATTGTTGTTGTTGTTGTTGTTGTTGTTGTTGTTTATAGTTATTTATTTTGGTTATTTATTATTTAGTCTTATCAAGGTTGGTTATATATTAATAATCTACTTGTTATTTATAATTGAAATATCTTGTTATATTTGTACTAGGATCTAATGTTTAGTTATTATTGGATATATTTTCTTACTTTAGTTCCTTGGTTTTTTTTTTTGTTTTTTTTTTTTTAATATTGAAGAGTTTCCATATAATATAACTCGGTACTCATACACATAGATATGGGATTAGCATGTAAGTTACATGATCAACTTGACCAAGACAAAACTGACAACTAGACCTAACCCTAAAGATTGGACTCAACATGACATACAAAAACAATTGGCACAATTGATAGATTGGACATGACTTTGACTCACCATGAAAGAAAAATGACTTATTAACCATGACTTATGTTTATACTTGATAATGTATATAGGAACACCAAATCATATTTTAATTTTTTACTTGATTTGTCACTATTATTTTTAATCTTGAATCTATAGGCTTATTGATTACTACGTTATTGCCCATCATAGATAATTTAGTGAAGCTGTTTCCTAATTTGCATCAATGCAAAAGTTGTCATTTATGGTTTTTAAGCTTCAATTGTATTATACATTTTGGTTAATCTAGAAGGTGTCTTGATTAACCTGGATTGACCCGAGGCGTTGAATTTATTATTTGAGTTTACTGAATCTTTTGAATTCACTAAGTAATTATGCTTTCTTATTTAATACTAACAATGGATTTTTAGTTCCTTTATAAAGGTTAACGTTTTTCTATTAATTTCATATTGTTCATGGATTTACACTATCAAATATGAATTTAGATAGTATTGTTGAGTCTCAATTATGGATGTGCCTATAATTGTATTTGAATACCATTTCATTAAGTTGTTGCTCTATCCTTGTTATAACTTAAGTCTTTTATGCTTAATTCCTTATTGAGTATATTATGCATATCATTGAGCATATTAAGGGGACTAGCAACACCAATATTTGCTTCATCTTCATCATATCAATCTAACTCTCCTCTAACTACACACCTAGGTAAGCTAAACTATAGAAGGATACAAAGAGATTAAGAAGGGAACAATAAAGAGAGAAAGGCATTAAAAGAAAGTAGATATAATGTAATAAATTTAATTCAAAACTAAATGGAAGGTACACAAAAGACATGGCAATATAAGTGATAAGGAAGAAAAACTAGAACAACTCACTCGAACAACCTTTAGCGAGAACTACTCTCACAAATCTAAGCTTATCCCTTCGACTACCCACACTCTTCATATCTTCTCGTCTTGAAGATTCAATACTTAGTAGTCTAATGATTAAGCTTTGTACCACTTTAACTATAACACTCGAGAACTCGGAGTGTTATAACCCACCATGTGTTCCTATCATCTACTGATATGTCAAGTATACATAAATGCTAAAACCTCTAAAATACATGTATTAATCTCCAAATAGTGTCAATTTAGTCACCTCATAAATCAGAATAATTACTATCTACTATTTGAGTAAATTTCATAAAGCTCTGAATAAGAACTTATTATTGATAAAAAAACTTCATTTGTCCTAACTCAAAGTCATTCTTACAATAGAATTCTAGTTGCCACTCCCCAACTTTGTAGTCTCAATGATCGAATCCAAAACCATCAAACCTTGTAATTTCTACTAAAGTATGTATACTTGAAAAGTTAATAAGGGGTGAGTTGAAGCCTAGTACATAATACAATAAACATATGCGCATGATATATACCACCAACAAGTCACATGCGTAACTATGATAACCAATGCAACAAACACCATATATTATCTTGATTGTTAACCTATAACCAACATAGTCTTGGTGTCCTAAGACTTAGGGTAACTTATGACCCTTAGACAAGCAATATATATAATACATAATAGTATTAGTGTGGATCCTACCTAATACCCACATAACCCTTCTTAGATATAGTTGAGTTGTCCTAGTATGGAAACCCCATTAGGTGAGTCACGTACGATCACCAGGTGCCTCACTAACCTTCTCGGACCCCCACTAAGGGCAGATTGAATCAAAACAAGCATAAGCAGCGTATAATTAATAAGTTTGAGTTTAAATTAATTTCGATTAAACAACCATTCTAAACAAGAACAACAAAAAAATACATATCTTGTACCTAGATTTGAAGAGCAACCGTTACTGTTACTAGTATCTAAGCCAAGCGTAAGATTAGGATCAATACCTAGTAATAATGAAAGTAATTTTTAGTATCCACTTCTTAAATGTTCTTTCATGTCTTAACTTAGATTCCAAAATCTTACTTATATCTTGGGTACTACCATCTATGTTTTTAGGATAATTTTAGAATCCTAAAATGATCTACATTGGTTTAGGACATGATTTAGAAGGTTAGAAAGCAAGGAGAGAAGGGATAGAAGATGGAACAAGTATACAATTAGGAATCATAGCCATGCACCAAGGTTGTTTTCTTGCTCTAAAGTATAAGAAGGACCATGGGTGGGACTATGGTTGTAGACCTTAGCCATGGTCCTCTCTAACCTAAAATTTCTCCTCTTCCTTTATGTATAACTCAATGACTCATAAGGACAAACACGGTCATGACCAAAGCTATGGTCATTAGCCGTGTTCTCCTTAAACTTTGATTTTTCTCCTTTAATCCCCAATCCAAATCATTCGTCCTACACTACTTACAACCTTGACACATCGCTTAACCTCCATACATTCAATGACATCCCTTCAAACACCAAGATTAGGCAAATCACCAAATCAAACATACACAAAATCAACCTTCGTCTATTCTATTAACATAAAGCCAAAATGAACCTTTAGATTAAAGGGGTACCTATGCTTTTCCTCGCTGTAACGACACCAAGAAATCAATTTCACACCTTTACTACACTACAATTCACAGATTTTATTAAATTTATCACTCCTTTCCATAAAAAAATGCATAATGTAATATACATTAGGGTTAACTTCTGTTGTTATTATGGTTTCGTAACAATTCGACCCTTTTCTTGTGATTTCCCATACCAGTGGTGCACCAATCCAAATTTTAAAGTACCAAAAGTTAAGATGGCAAAAAGGCTTTGTAGTTTAAGCAAAGGTTTAAATAGATTTAGGGTTAATAAGGGATTTCTAATATTTTATTTGACTTAAATGCCCTTATGGGCATTGGCTAATTATATATAATAACAAGCCCCTCTTATAATTTAATATCCTTTTTTTTTATTTAAATCCCCCTTTTTACTTTTGTTAAAATTTCAGGTTTTATAGTGTTTCTATGAAGTAATTGCTTGTTGAAGTGGCTAGATTAGACTATTCACTTAAAGACTTACCGTATCCTATGTTTTTCTATGCAAATAAGTTTAGCAGCCCCATTTCTTTTCCTAAATTTAAACTCTTTTGGTATTTTGATAAAAAATGAGGTGTGATAAAACTTAAGGGTGTAGTTTTGATGAAACTTGGTATGAATCTATAGCATTTTGGTAATTGGAATTTGGATTAATTAATGGACAAGAGGTGATTATGCTTTTGTTATTCAAGAATCAATTAATTGAAGATTTAGAGTACTTAGGGTTATGATTTGAACCATGTCATAAAAAACCTAAGGAAAGGTAGAAAACATAAGCATTTTAGGCCTTAAAAACAAACTTACAAGAAGCTACGATTGAATCCATAGGACTTGTAGGACCAATAAGTGGATAGTCCTTTAGGAAAATAAGAGGCCTTCAACCCCTTAAAGGCTAGTTCACTGCACCTTATCCTGCTTGATTGGCCCTACCCCTCATGTTGATTGCTTAACTCCCATACCATCTAGTCAATCACCTATACCTCTTTGGTCAACCAAGTGATCATTATAAAGAACCCTTACGAACCAAATGGGCTATAATCTTATGTAAAAATGGAAAATTAATTTTCAACTACAAGATTTCTAATCCTTGAATATATTTATGTATCAATCAAGTTACTAGCAAGATTTACATGTTGATGACATTTTTAATATTGTTGTAGATGTTTGATTTTCGCCATCTTTAAAATAATGTTTCCATAAAAAATTCAAAAAGATGACGGAAATAGAAAAAACCAAAAAGAAAAAGAGAAAAAAAAAAACAATGAACAAAGATTTTAAAGTTTTTAAATGCAAAAAAAAAGAATAAAACATTTAGGAATAATATTTCTAGGTCAAGGAGAAATTTTTTTGTCATAATGCATATATGTGATTTGATAGTTTTTGAGTTTCTAAAAGAAAATGTCAAAATTTTTAGAGAATTTGATTTTTGATCTTAGTTAGTTTAGTTATTTTTAAAAATAAAATTTTAGGACAATTTAAGTAAATCTTGGCTTCAAACTACACTTCAATTGAACTTAAATTAATCAACTTACAATTTAACTAAGTTTAATATAAGTTGGATTGGAATGAATTGAAGCTAGGAGAACCGTTAGATTGGTTTTATTTTGGAATATTATTTTCCACATATATGTACTAGAAGTGCCCTCAAAATATTTACAATTGCAATTTTCAAGAAATCGACCAATTGAAGCTTGACTTAGGCCAAAAGTGTTTCTAGAAGAAGCTTAAGAATATTTTGCTTGCATTATTGATAGCAAATGGCCAACAACTTATTTGGATAAGTATTTGGATTGAGAACAAGAGGACTTGAGTTTGATCCCTATTGTAAGCATATACAACTGGTTTTTATCTCCTTCTTTGAGTCACTTGCAAGACATTGGATTGTCTTCTTTCCATGGAGAAACAAATATGTGTGACCAGAAAATATGAGGATGATATGTCTAAGTCATCATAACCATAATCCTTATCACTTTCCATGGTTTTTTATTTGAATTAAATCATATTATTGGTCTTATGCGTTTCCCTGCATCAACTTTCAAGCTTAACCATTGATTTAGGGTTAGCGATAAGTTGTTGGAGTTTGAATTTCAAAACTCCAGCGATGGTTATCTTGAAGCTTATTTGCAGTTAAAGTTCATATTGAGTGACATAGATTGAGAATACAATCAAAGGTGAGCTTTAATCTTAATCCATTTTCAATGATTAATAGCTTAGATTGTTTTTCTCTTGAATTGGTCTTGAATTCATCACCTCTATAAACATTTGCAATGTTTATCATCTCAACTTTAAGCTTATCTACTACCTTCGAGCTTAGACTATAAAAATTTAAACTCTTTAAAGCTTAAGGACAGAGTAAACATACGAAAACACCTCTTATAGCCTACATTCACCTAGTTTGAATTTTTAACCTTTACCCATTTTCAGAATTTGGCAACCCTGAAGATCTCTTTCGATCATCACTTTTAACCATCCAAACCTCTTGCATGTAAACCACTCATCACCACCTCACTAACTTAGAGTCATCCAGTACCTTGAGTTACCTAAATCACCTGACTTAGTTCCTTCAATACCTTATTAGAGACCACCATCACCCACTTTAGCCACCATTGAGCACTCCTAAACCATATATTGCCAATTATCTAAAACCATTAAAAATCACCTCACTAACTTAATACCAACCTCCAAATGTTCTTAGATCACCTAGTCTTACCACCACCATTGTTAACTTGAAGTAATCCCCATTAGCTCTAACTACCATATAATCTATCCAAATCAACGCATTTGAACCATGAAAGCCTTTGAAAACTTATTGGCTACTAGCCTTGAAACTAAAACCCTCAATAGTTTCAATAGAATAGGTCGAAAAGCCACTATCCATCGTATACCATTGATGATACCTAAGCCAACACGCCTAACCCAATTTGAAATCACATCCTTTGCAACTTGCCATCAAAGATTAGCATAATTTTTCCAAACAAGTGGAGAAAAGTTGAATAAAAAAAATGTTTTGGAGCTTAACAACCATCATAGTAGGTTGAGGAAGCATTGACCCAATCAAGACCTAATTGAATTTGCAACTTTATCCAACTTTGACTCTTATGTCTTGGCAAGTCAACCTTTGTTGTTTCTTTTTTATTTTCTTTTTCTCATTATGTTTATTTAGATAATAGAAGAAATAGATAAAAAATTCTCTCTAAAAAGCTTCATGAAATAAATACATAAATTAAAGTTTTTCTAAAATTTAGTGCTTTCCCTTAATTTTTTTTCGCCTTTATAATAGTATCCTTCTAAAGAACATTTTGAGAATTTTAAAACTTAAATTAATTTTTTTTTTAAGAATAAAAAGCATACCAATACATTAAAAATTTTCCATAAAAAAAGAGAACCACATTTGATTAAATTACGAATAGCGAGTAAGTAGGTATCAACCGGTAGCTCTTATAATAAAATTTTTCATTTTTGTTCCTTTCATTATTTATTTATTTGATTTCTTTTTTCCTTAAATTTAATATCTTTAAATAATAAAAAATTCAAAATAAAAAGTTCATTTTTTAAAAAAGTTCATGCATTACTTACTTAGTCATTATTTTAGAATTGTTCTAATCCTCTTGTTTTTTAAGAAACTTTATTTGACAATGGTTTTACTTTATGAAAAAATGTCCCAAGTCTGGAAAATTCAGTTTCAAAGGCCAATGATGTTGGAGATCTACTATAGATTGAGCTACAATACATTAATTTAAGAAGAATTGATCAATATTTTCATCCAAACAATGGGCGAATCATATTTTAGGAAGGTCGACAATGGAGAGACTAGTATGAAAAATATTGATTAAGATAATGAACCCTTGAGGTTATGTAATGCCAATACACAATTGTAGGCCAATATCCTAAACAAAGGGTTAAAATCTACCCAAAATATGGCCTAAGAATACTTAGATGAAGGTTTGCTTAAATTCTAGTTCCAACATTTGAATTGTTCAATTAATTAAGGGGAATGCCTTTAGGACATCCTTAAGCCCTTGCTCCAGACTACAAACCTCGAAAGTATGACCTTATTACAAGATGCAAATAACACATGGGTCATAAAGATTATGTTATAGACAATTGTTAGAGATAGAAGAACAAAGTTTAGGACTTAATAAATGCAAACTTAGAATAACTAGAATTTATTATGGTTTCGGAGCTTGAAGTCAACAACAATTCCTCGTTAAACCTTGAATGGCCCACTATTAACATGCTATAAGTATACAAAATCAATATTGTCTAATATATTTGGAAACTAAACATGCCTATGCAATAGTTGACCCACCACTTAAGGCAATTAGGCCATTTGCAAGGCATAAATTTAAATGATCAGGCCTAAGTAGAATTAGAAGTAGAAAGACTAATGGTAGCTAGAATGATTAAAAAAAAAAAAGCAACAAGAAGCAAATTGATTAGTCAACCATAAAATGCATGTCATTGCAAAAAAAACTAGAAGAAATGATCTTGGTCCTAGAATTAAGCATGGAATTTATACTCAAGAAACTTGAATCCATAACACAAGTAGGCCAAGGAGAGGAGAGCAAAGGATAGGCATATGGAACCAGTGGAAGTAAAACTCGAATAAGCTTATAAACTATGCATAACAATGACAATTCACCTAGTTCAAAGTCTTGATGGCCCAAATTTTCAATTGATTAAGGGAGGTAGACATACTGGCACTTAAGATCCTTATGAAAGGATGCAAGCCAAAAGGATATGACCTTAACGTACAATGTGCATATCATACGGTCCAAATAGGCCATTCCACAAGAAACTATTTGAGGTTGAAAAATAAGGTCTAAGATCTAATTCATGATAGGCTTATCCAACTAGACCTCTTAGAGGATAATGGGTTTGCTATTAGTAATAACTCCCTTCTAAACCATGAAGGAGCACAAGATGTGGAAAGTTTATTCTTATAGGTTAAGAAGGTACTTGATTGTTTGAGGAAATTGAAGTTATCAAATTGAGTGAGAATAATGTAGGAGAAGAAATGGCCAAATCATTTAGTTGTGCATTTTTTTTAGATGTTTCTCTTTCTTGTAGTTATGGAGATAATGAAAAAGATTTATTATTTGCATTGTTTTGTTTATTTTTGGTTTGGATATGCTTAAATATAATTCATCTTCATTAATTACTAAACCTGAGAAGAAATGATCAAATCATTTAGTTGTGCATCTTTTAAGAAGGTATTGATATTGTTAATGTAAAGAGGCAAACCCAATTCTAAGCACTAACCCTCAAACAATAAGAGTTAAGTAACATTAATGAGAGGATTAGACTTATTCCTTAAATAAGGTCTACCTTGAACTTGATACCTAATTTAAAATGATGATAAGCATTCATTTCACTACTCTACACACTTATGCCTTACCAACCCCTTCGAGCCTCTAAGGAAGTGCTTCATGTTAAATCTTAAGAGGCAAATCCAATTCAATGTAACTAAGAGGTTAGGGTATCAGATATGAAGTAGAGGGTTAACTTGTGCTTGCCTTAGTTGGACTAATTTATGGGTAATAATTACCATAAATAATCTGAACACTTAAAAATGAAGAAGAGCACTCATTCATGCCCATGCATATCAACCATACACTTTTTGAGAGTCACTTTTGGCCAAGCATTTGGAACTTTAAATTACTTAAAAGGAAACTAAAAGGGTGAAGAGCGATCACTATAAACAAAGGAGCTTGCTAAAATTAGATGTATGAAAGAAAAAAAATAAGAAAAAAGCAATTGAGAGAAGAAAAGAAAAATATAAAAAGAAAAATATAAAAACAAAAGTGAGCAAACATGTAAAGTAATCACATTTGGATTGGATTGACCTAAAGTCTAGACACGTTTCATAATAAAGAATGACTTGAAAGCCTAAACTCCACCATAGTAGCCCATCTACAATGGTACCTTGCAAAAGTGTCTTTTGGCTAAAACAGTTAGATTATAATGAGAAAATATTATTTACAAAATTGAACAAGCCCTTTTTATTTTTTCCTATGTTTCTTGACTTATAAACCTATGATGGATGAAAAGAAAAAACTAAGATTTCAGAATAGGCCTAACATATCTTGATAGCAATTAAGCCTTCACTTGACATTCCCTAAGTCCTAGGAAAGGAAGAAGGTGTAGAAGGAAGCCAAGGAACAAACGAAGATACGTGGGAGCATCTGAGTGAAGGAATAAAGAGGGTAGAGAAGCATATGGTAGCATAAGACGTCCATATATGCAGGCATGGTGAACAACAAATGTACTATTAAGAGAAACACAAACATGCAGATGAGAGGAGTTAGAGACATCAAGATTGGAGAGATACATAAGGGCATACACACCTATCTATAGGTACATGACTAACATTGCATGTACATGCTTGTATTCATGTCCATACTTTTGTTATGACTTCCTATCATTTTATTTGTATTAGAAGTTGTATTAGTTAGACGTTTGCCATTAGCTAAGGTTTCTTAAGCTTAGTATTTAATGTCCTTTATTTCCATTATTTGGGGAGAGTTGAGTTTTATCATAATATAATCATTAGACCTTTTGGATTCTATTGTTTACTCTTATTAATCTATTGCTCATAGATTGTGGCAACTTTCTTTTGGATTGTCAATTATTATGCATAATATTAGTAGCTTGATAATAATTATTTTCCTTAGGTTGTGTGTCATATAAATATGTGTGATTCATTCTTATTCTTGTAATTGAGTGATTAAAACACAAAAATTTCCATTCATATTCATTAAAATGCAAGAGAGCATAATGTTGTTGAAGGCATATAACATAGAGATGGTTATGCAACCAATCATATGGATTTGTCTCGAATCATCTTGGTATTAGAGCCACAACTTGCATGCTTTGTTTCATAAGTTACAAAATTTTTCAATATTTTGATATCATTGATGTTGAGGATTTATAGTTTGCATGCGAAGATATAGAGTGATTATGGTTGGTTGATCAAATTGATTATTAGGATTCTTTGATATGACAGAAGAAAAATTAATTACGATATTGGTTGAAAGTATTAATGATGAGTGTTAGTATGAGCAGATGGAATGCCTTAGAGGTGCAACTTCGTAATTTGATAGTCTAAGCAATATTTGATGGAGTGGGTGCATGATAGGGACAGATGACCAAACGCTCTAAGAGTGAAAGGTTGAGGTGAGAGTAGAATAGTATAGATGGAATTAGAGGAGAGTACTGGTGATAATTTTGAAGTGGAGAGGATAAATTATAATCATATTGACTATTGTGAACAAGGTGTAAGAGGAGATGGGAATAATCTTAATATAGAGCTTGATATAGTTAAAGTTAAAATTCCTACTTTTATAGGTAATTGATTGCTTGATGATTATTTGGAGTAAGAATATAAGGTAGAGAAAATCATTATTTACTACGACTTTGATGAATAAAAAAAGCTTATATTAGTGTCTCTTGAACTTTTTGAGTATGCTAGATTATAGTGGGAAAATGTAAAGGCTCAACGAATACGAGAAGGAGAAGAGGAAGTTCAGACTTGGTAACTGATGAAGAGATTAATGTACAAGAGGTTCGTTCCTTATAACTTTTAGGAGGAGATGTACCTTTGGATGTAATCATTAAAGCAGGGTAACATGATTGTAGATGAGTATACTAAAGAATTTGAAATGTTATGAATTCGGTGTAAGGCTAAAAAATAAAGAGAATAGATAGTTACTCCTTACATCACAAGTTTGAGGTATGAATTCTTTGATCTCTTTGTATTGCAATCTTATAGTAGCTTAGAGGATGTCATAAAAATGAGTAGAAAAGTTGAGAAGCATAGAAGAGGAGTAAGTTGAAGGCTCTTATACATTTGAGCCAAGCTAGTGGAAGAAGTCCAGTCAATACATAAATTGGAGAAGGTGATGGTAGTAGTGCTCATAAGACTTGAGTGGTGCAAAAGCTTCCATAGATGGAACCTAGGTAACCTAAGTGAAAGTTAAGCAAAATAAAATGTTTTAAATGCTTGGAATTCGGACATATCACTTCTAAATGCCTTAGTAGGCACGTCATGGTAGTTAAGGAGGAAATTCCAAATTTGAGATTGATAGTGAGGATGATGATGAGGAGAGGTTGGCTAAACTTGAAAAGAAGGTGATTGTAGTTGACATTGAGGGAGAAAAAGTGGTAGATGGTCTCTTATTGAGCTTAATGTTGATGAAATTGTTGTATTTTGAACTTGGAACTAGTAATGATCAATAGGAAAATCTTTTCCATACTCATTCATTATGGGTAAATTTTGTTTTGTGATAATTGATGGTGTAACTAATGCAAATGTTGCATCCAATGCTTAGGTAAAGGAAGACAATTTTAGTGACTACTTCACATGCTTCACCATATGGTTTGAAAGAGCTATATGAAAAGGCTAAAGTTTGAGCGGAACAAGTAAGCATCTCGTTTTCCATTGTGAGATATTCTAATATAGTTATTTGTGATGTAGTTCCCATAGAGGCTATACATATCTTATTGGGTTACCCTTGGTAATGTGATAGGGACATTATCGATAATGGAAGAATTAATACATATTCCTTCACCAAGGATGGCTAACAGATTATTTTGTTGCCTCTGATATGAGAAGATGAAATGAGCTGTGTTAAGGATAAATAAGGCTGACCATAAGGGGTAGGTCCAAGCTTGCAGAAAGCTTAAAGAATATGGATGGCAATGTACAAGAACAATAAAGTAAAGAAGCAAAAACTACGATCAGCTTTGAGGATATGATGCACCAAGGAACTACCAAGGACTCACTAAAGCAAACTCGATATAACACTCGAGTTAACTTGGTGAGGGTACTTAACACTTAGTTTTGTTTAAAGGTTAGGATAAGGGTGAATCAAGTAAACAAAGAAAAATTACCATGAAAGGAAGTATATTTTGTATTTATGATTTTTGATGATTATGTTGCAATTGCATTTACAATGGGTATTTATACTCGAAATGTTAAGGTAATTGCTACAAATGGAAAGGGCTAAAATGGTAATGTCCAAAATTAGTATGATATAAGAAGTGTTTGAAGGGTATAAATGAAAAACCGGCAAAAGTAGCCATTTTGTACAGAAGATTCTATCATTCAGGGTACTTAAATACGTGGAAGAAGATCAATGGTCGTACGCATGGTAAAATGGACAAACTGTATGGCTGGCTTGGCTATTGCTGAGTATTGATGTCGATTCGAGTTGAAAGTTCAGCATTATCGAGCTAAGCAGGTAATTGTTCTAAGCTAAATTTAGCTTGGATGTACTTGGTATAGCTCAGATTTAGGTTGGTTAGGCAAATGGTTGGATGGTCCAAACTGTTGTCCGAGTGTACCTCTAGTTAGCAGCTAGAGACTGTAGATAAGCATAAGAGGGTTCGGTTTGAGCAGGGCATTGGGTTGGTAGACTATAACAACTCAGACTCTTCAGTTATAGCGCATAAAGAAAGAACTTGCCTTGCCACGTTCTCTAGTCCTTGGGATTGGGCTTTTGCTTGGGTTAGGGGTTTAGTAGCTTGATTCCTATCATACTTGCCTGGTTGATTAGGATTTGGGATCAAATCTAGCTAGTCTTCATTTAAATTTTTCTTAGGTCAGTAAGGATTGAGGTCAACAACATTAAACATATTAGACATTCTAAAGTCTTATGGTAGTTCTAGTTGGTATGCATTGTCATTTATCTTTTGGAGTGTCTTGAAGGGTCCTTTAGCTTTAGTAGACGGCTTGTTTTTCCTTTTGTTAGGAAACCTTTCCTTGCTCAAGTGTTGATATTGTTCTTTGACGCTTGCAAACCTTAGCAGTCTAGTTTGCAACTTGGTAAGAAGAGCATGTCTTCTTGATAGGGCATTGAAAACTATATTATTCTTGCCTTGCATTTGATGATGAAATTAAACCCTTACAGAAATTCGATCCATCGAGTTTGGTGTTTAAAAAGCTTTGATTATCTCCGTAGGTACCTTAATGATCCGTGTATATGACAAATTCCTTTGGTAGAAGGTAATGATGCCATATGGGAAGAGCTCTAATTAATGCCAGGAGTTCTTTGTTATATACTCAATAGTTTAGTTGTGTTCCTCTAAGCTTTTCACTATGATAAGTGATAAGTCAGCCTACTTGCATCAGCACAACTCTGATGCCAACACCTGAAGTGTCGCATTCAAGCTCAAACATTTTATCAAAGTTTGGCATAGTCAAGACTAGGGTAGAGGTCAACCTTACTTTTACCTTGGCAAAAATCCTCTCTTCTTTCTTTCCCCACTCGAATTCTGCACTCTTCTTCGTTAGTTCAGCTAGAGATGCTACTATAGTACTAAATCCTTAGATAAAGCATCGGTAGAATGATGCTAATCTATGGAAACTCCTCACCTCGGTACGTAAATTTGGAGTTGGCCACTCAACAATGGCTCAAACCTTCTCTTTATCAATTCTTAATCCTTCCCCACTAACTACATAACCTAGGAAGATCCTCTTCTTGACAGAAACAACATTTCTTCATGTTTTTGAATAATTTCTCTACTTGTAGGACATCAAAAACAGCTCAAAGATAGTCAAAATGACTTGTAGGGTCGACATTATATATGAGGACGTCATCAAAGTAAACGATAACAAACTTCCTAATTAAGTCTCTTAGAACAA
Source organism: Lumnitzera racemosa (assembly GCA_024138005.1). Taxonomy (NCBI): domain Eukaryota; kingdom Viridiplantae; phylum Streptophyta; class Magnoliopsida; order Myrtales; family Combretaceae; genus Lumnitzera; species Lumnitzera racemosa. The sequence goes on from JAMXBC010000003.1 coordinate 74,998,821, forward strand.
TGTTCATCAATCTCATAAAAGTGCTTGCAGCATTTGATAGTCTAAAAGGCATGACCATCTACTTGTATAAGCTATGTTGGGTCTTAAAAACAGTTTTCCATTCATCCCCTTACCTCATTCGAATCCGGTGGTATCTTGATTTTAAGTCAATCTTGTTGAATACCTTGGCACCACTTAGTTCATCTAACATATCGTTTAGCTTTAGAATGGGATATCCATACTTGATCATAATCTTGTTAACAACTCTACTATCTACATACATACATCAAGTGCCATCTTTCTTTGGCATAAGTGATGTAAGCATAGCAGAGGGGCTAGGACTTTCTCTTACATATTCCTTCTTTAATAGCTCTTTAGCTAGTCTCCAAAGCCTTATAGCTTGCTCATGATTCATTTTATAAATAGGCTTGTTTGGTAGTGCAATGCTAGGTATTAAGTCAGTGCAGTGCTTAATACCTCAGAGTAGGGGTAATCCCTCAAGCAACTACTTAAGAAACAAGTCAGAATATTCATCGAGTAACTTTTTGACCTCCTTTAGCAGCTTTACTTATTCCTTCAATTCCGGTAGTCCACTTTCTAATAGGAAGGTTGGTAAGTCAGACTTGATGGTTGTTCAGATCTCGGCTTCACTTAGTACTAAAGCCTTCTTCAATACTTGAGCTAATTTGGCTTGTAATTTACTTACTTGACTTGGGGTCATAAGGTTCAGGGTAATTTTTTCTACCATCTTTCTCAAACACATACATGTTTCTAAAACAGTCATGAATAACCTTCTGATAAAAAAGCTAAGGTTTACTTAGTAACACATGAGATGCATGCATAGACAACACATTGCTAAGAATTTCATCATAATAGTTCCTAATAGAGATCAGCAGTTGTACTTGTTAGGTGATGCGTAATGCTCTCTTTTCATTTAACTAATGCAGTTTATAAGACCTTGGATGTGTAATGGTCGGTAATTTCAGCTTTCGAACTAAATTGGTAGATGCAACATTTGTGTAGCTCCTATTATCTACTATGAGTGTACAAACTCGCTCATTCACTATGTAAGTAATGTGGAATAAGTTCTCTCTCTGTTCCTCCTCGGTAGATGGTGGTATACTCATGGCTCGTCAGACAACTATAGTTAATTTGTTTAGATCCTTAGCAAAGACATGTTCCTTAACTAGCTTGTCATTGACCTTAACCTCTTCTTCCAATTCTCTTTTCTCCTCTGGTTCCTCATTTGTATTGTCTCCTTTGAGCTTTGCGATATCTCCCTTGATAATCATAGTTCCTTAGTTTAGACACTAAGTGGCCATGAACCCAAACCATTGACATTTAAAGTACTTGATTTGGCTCATCTTCCCTTCAGATCTTTGTGCCTTTTCGTATGTTCTCAAACGTACTTTACCTTCAGTTGGTTAGCTTTTGTAAACCCTGCAAATTTAACTATTTGGGTATAGTATTAAGCTTGAATACTGTAAATAACTTTAGGAGTTGATATGGCCAAGTAAGATAAAAATTTTATTAAGTTATAAATTTGAATATATTATAAGTAATAAAAACCCTAGAAAATCAATTGAAACCTAAATCGCATACAAAAACACTAAATTTGATGTACGCATAAATACTTGAAATCAAAATCGAAATCAAACTTGATTGAAACCCCAAAATTATAATTTTAGGCTTATAAAATGAATAAATATTACATAATAGTGATATAACCATAGTCAATCACGATTATAGACTAAATCCAATAAAACTTTTAACGAAAACGTCAAAATAACTTGTAAAAATTATAATTGTAACGAGTACCAATTAAATCGATAAATTTTCATAAAATTCCAAAATTAATTTATAAACATTATTTTTACTATTTTTATGTTTAGAAAAATTGCATATAATTATTTTTATTTTTTTTTCTTTCTTTTTCCTTCTTCTATTTTCTTTTTGTTCTACGTCTAGTAGCCTAGTAGCCTATTTTTTTTTTATCCCCTCTAGGTGTTGTGTAATGAGAACAAAATAATGATATCATGTATATGTCCCATCCCATTTAATTCCTAGGCTAGCCTAGATTTGTTTCTTCTTTCCTTATCTTTATTTTCTTTGTTTGGAAGTTACTTCATGTCCTGGGAAGCAAACCAAAACTTGGAAACTAGAAAAAAGAAAAAGAAAAACCAAAGCATACACAAGTTGAAAACCAAAGAGAAAGAAAAAGGAAAACTAGAGCATTTAGAAGAGGAGGTAAGTATTCTTTTTTCTATTACTCAAATTACTAAAGTAATTAGGTAAGTATTTATTTAATTTTTTTTGTATATATATATATCATATAGTATGTACATATATACTAAGTATTTGTTTATTTAATTGTACATATATGTATGCATGAATAAATATATATGTATTATGTATCTTCTTTATTTATGTATATACATATGTATAAAGGAGTGGATATATATATTATGTATAATATATGGTATATGTATATAGGTATAAATAGTGATACATATATGTCGAGCTTAGTTTTTCACCTTCTCGATTCTTTTATAAAATTAAGTCTTCTTTAAACCGATTAATACTAAACCTTACTGATTTAATATCGATCATCGACTAAGGTTTGAAGAAAACCGTTTATTCAATTTAAAAAAGGATTGGAGTCACCATCCGATTGGAGTTGGAAAAAAAAAGTTAAGTTATAACTAATTGGGTGGATTTGTTATAACTTAGTTATTGTTTAAAAAACCAATTTATAAACAGGTATTTTTTTTAAGACTAGAGATCTAAATTCGGGTGCTAATTTATTAAACTTAAACGAATATCACTTTTTAACTTCTCGAATTTAACTTCGCTTTTCAAATATACCCTTTTTAATTTTTAATATAGCTAATATGATACAGGTGACTAAATTAATCAATTTACACGAACATCTAAAAAAGAAAAAAAAAAAAACTTCCGTATTTTAAGTTGTCTCATACAAATACCTACGTATCGGTTATTCGAGATTAGACTTTCGTAGTTCGTTTACGAAAAACTTTAGCGAGTGATTAGATTTTAATTTTTGGAAAATAGCCAGGTTTACGTTTTTACTCATTTTAATTTATTTGAAGAAAAAATTCTAAAGGTCCTAAATTGGATTTTATTTTTGGAAATTCTAAATGATCTTAATTTGGAAAAATGGTTGATTTATTTATTTTTAAAAAGTTGATTCTCTAAGTGATAAAAATGATTTTCATTATTTCTTATTTGATTATTGTTATTTATATATCATTTTATCTATTTCTATTATGCTTAAAATAAATAAATAAATAAAACTAAACTATTTTGTTCTTCTTCTTTTTTTCTTTTTTTGGTTTTTCTCTTTTTTTTTATCCTTTTCCCTTTCCCACTTTTTTTTTTTACTTTTTATTTTTTTATTTACATATACATTTACAGATTACAACAAACAAAAAAATGAAATACATAAAATAAGTTAAAAAAGAAAACAGCTTCGACCAAATTGGGAAAGGGCGTGGGTCAGACTGGGGCTTCGTTTCGAGATGGCTGGGTTAAGTCGGTCGGGCAGGGTTAGGCTTAGAGTCAGTCATGGGTCGGGTGCAACCAGTTAGAGAGGTACTTCAAAGGGCGTTTCAGTAGCCCAATTGACCAAGAAAGCTCACTTTCGTAGGTAATTTATTGGAGATTGTGGGTTTTGTTCAACACTACTGCCAACGGAGGTGGTTTGGGAGGTGGTTGAAGTGACTGCCGTAGTGGTGTCGGGTGGTGTTTTTGCTTAGGTGATCTGGTGTGTGTTTGGGTCATGTGGTTGTGGGAGTGGCGTACGTAGTTTAATTGTGTACATATGGGAGGTAGTGTGACTGTGTACAAGGAGAGAGGAAGAGAGGGTTGTGTGAGGTGGTGGCCAAGAGAGAGTGGGTTGTAATGGTTGTATGTTGTTTGGTTAGAGAAAGAGTGGGCTGGGTGTAAGAGAGAGATTGAGGTCAATGTGTGTGTTTGGGTTCGGCGGTGTGTTCGAAAGGGCGAAGGCTGATAGAGATTTGACTTGGATGGTAGCGGCGGTGGATCAGTTTGGATAGAGGACAGTGGGTCGTGGGTTGGTTTGGTATAGGCTACAATGCGTGGTGAAGTAGCTATGCCGAGGGTGAGGGTCAAGAGTTGCATTGGTCGTGGTTTAGCGGTGCATGGGTGCAATTCAATGAGAGAGAATTCGGGGATATGGGCATTGGGTCTTGTATGTATGTGTGGGTTTGGCTAATGTATGCGTGGGTTGTTGGAGAGAGATCCGTGGGTCTGTCAAGAGAGAGAGAGTGTATCGAGAGGGTCTATGAAAGAGAAAGAATGCTGAGAGTGAGGGAGAGACGTCGAAAATGGAGAGAGAGAGAGAGAGACCTGATTGAAAGAGAGAGATTGTAATGGAGAGGGAGAAAGATGCTGAAGGTCAGAGAGAGAGAGAGAGAGAGAGAGAAGCCTGTCTACCGCAGGTCCCCTTTGTGTTTATGTTTTCTGGAAATCAAACCCCCCTCCCTATGTGTTGTATTATGCTTTTCTTTTGAAAATGAATTCCCTCCACACTTTTGTGTGTGTGTCAATATGTTTTTGATATCAAACCCCCTCGTGTGCATGTGTTTTTTTTTTTTTTTTTAAATCTAATCCCCTCTGTCCTAGTCTTTGTATCTTTAAAAGGGAAAAGAAAAAAAGAAAGTTTTGTTATCGTAACCAGTCATAAAGTGCCACATGTCATGATCAGATACATGGCCCAATGACTACTTGATATGTGGTCACGTAGGGAGTTTAAAAAAAGAAAAAGAGAGAGAAAAAAAAATTCTCTTATCTCCAATGAGTCTTGATCCCCTAACCTCTAATTAAATCCAATGCCTTAATCTAATTGTTTTAGCATTAAGCTATTAACCTATACCTTGTCCATATGTGCATTTAAATTGCATATATATAGACCAAGTTAGCTTGGGTTAGATTCAAATGTAAACTTAAGCTCAACAACCTTTTATTCAAATTTATTTAAATTAAAATTCTATTCTATTTAAACAACCTAAAAATTTATTATATTTTAAATTCACTATTTTTTTATGTTCTATGACTTTTCAAATTATGTTTTCCTAAATTTTTCTTTTTTTTTTCTTCTAAATTTCTTATTTTTGTGCTTTTTCCTATTTTCCTATTTTTTTTGTATTTTTCTAAAATTCCTATTTTTTTTTTCTAAATTTCTTCATTTTTTGGGGTTTTCTTTAATTTTATATATATTTTTAAATTTTTTCTAATTTAAGACCTTATAACTTATTCTGAAAAAATAAAAGGGGTTGGGGGTGGGGTTGTAATTGCCCCTCTTTGTGGTGAAATTTGAGCAAAACTTTAAAAATGGACACTATTTTTACCCCATGGATGGATTTTATCCTAAAAAGCGTTACAACTAACTAGCTATCTTAGGTCTAATTTATTGGGGATTTAGAGAAGAAAAGGGTGGCGCGCTAAGAGGTGGTTGAAAAGATGGAAAGAAAAATTGAAGTTTAGTTGTGCTCTTATGAGTTGACGAACCGAGGTGAAACAGGAGAAGCGTTCCTAGAGCTGGCTAAGACCCTAAAATAGAATGAGAAAACTTAGTCGTGTCCCAATGAGCTCATTAACTAAGGTGAGCAAAGTGCTTATAGAGTTAGCTAATACCCTAAATCAAATGAGGAAATTTGGTCGTACCTTAATGAGCTAACTAATCAAGGTAGGCAAAGCATTCGTAGAGCTAGATAAAACCCTAATGAGAGAACTTGGTCGTGCCTTAATGAGTTGACTAACAAGGCGGGCAAATTGCTCCTAGAGTTGGCTAAAACCCAAATGAAAGAACTTGGTCGTGCCCTAATTAGATGACTAACTAAGGTGGGCAAAGTACTCTTAGAGCTGGCTAAGACCTTAAACTTTAGTGAGATAACTTGATTGTGCCCTAATGAGCTGACTAACCAACGTGGAAAAGTGCTCTTAAAGCTGGTTAAGACCCTGAACTAAAACCTAGTAGTGCTCTATTGTACCAATTAAACTAGGCAGGTATGTCTCTCGAGGACTAGCAACCCTAAAATTTGATTGATCTGGAAAACTTAGTAGTACTCTTTTGAGCTGACTATCTTAGGTGAGCTGACTATCTTAGGTGGGAGCATCTCTCATAAACCAGCAACCTTAAAATTTGATCGATTTGAAACCTAGATTTGCTCCTTTGAGTTGACTATTCTAGGCGAGAGCATCTCTCGGGGACTAGCAACCCTAATGTTTAATCGATTTGGAAAACCTAGTAGTGCTCCTTTGAGCTGACTAACCTAAGTGGGAGCATTTCTTAGGGACTAGCTACCCTAGAATTTGATCAATCTGGAAAACCTGGTAGTACTTCTTTAAGTTGACTAAACTAGGTGGGATGGGTGAAGCGCTCCTAGAGCTAGCAAAGACCCTTAATTGAAACCAGATGAAGTTGGGAGGATTTTATGAGAGAAGTGCCTTATGGGCTCATTAAGAGACAATTGATGCGGAGATGCACCCTGTAGGCTGGCTTGAGTAGATATGATGAGAGAAGCGCGCTATTGAGAATTTGATGAAGAAAAGTGCCCTATGGGCTTGCTAAAAGAATAGAAGCACTCTATGGGCTTGCTTGAGAGAAAGTTGATGAGGAGATGCATCTTATGGGCTTCCTTGATTGAATTTGATGAGAGAAGTACCCTATGGGCTCGCTACGAGATTGGTGAAAGAGAAACGCCTCGTGGGCTTGTTTGAGAGAACTTGGTAAAAGAAAGAAATCTATGGGCTTACCAAAGGAATAGGAGCACCCCATGGGCTTGCTAAGAGAATTTGATGAAGAGAAGCGCCTTGTGGGCTTGCTAAGGGACAGGTGAAAGAGAAGTGCCTTATAGGCTTGCTTCGAGAATTAGTAAAAGAAAGTGCCCAACAGGCTTACTAAAGACCCTATATGGAGTTGATGACGGAGGGATTGAAAGATGGCTAATAGCCTAGAAAGATAAGACGATGCCCTAAAAGCTAACGAGATCCTTAAAATGAAAGACAGGATAGCATCCTAAAGGCTGGTTGAATCCCTAAGAGGAATAAAAGAGGAGTCGGTGCTTTAAGAGCTTGTTAACACCCTCGAAATATGGGATAGTGCCTTAAAGGCTAGTTAGACAAAAAAAAAAAAAAGAATAGGAAAAGAAGGCAACACTTTAAGAGCTAGCTGATACCTTAGGAAGATGTAACAACACTTCAAAGGCTAGCTGGAGCCTTAAAAAGAAATAAAAGGGAGGATAGCGCTCTAAGAGCTAACTTGAATACTAAGAGAAAGACAGGACAACGCCCAAAAGGAAAGTTGGAACCCTGAAAAGAATAAAAGAGGGATTAGCGCTCTAAGAACTGGCTTAAACCTTAAGAGAAAGACGGGATAGTGCCCTAAAGGCTGGCTGGAACCCTAAAAAGAAAAGAAAAGGGACAGCGCTCTAAGAGATAGCTTGAACCTTAAGCTTAAAATGATGAAGGATTAAAGAACTAAAGTAAGGCAAGCAACCAAATTTAAAAGACTTCTTGACTTGGAAAAGTATTTATAGGAAGATATATAAAAAGAACATCAGGGTTTAGCCCTTTGATTTGAAAAAGAGTTTGAAGGATGTTAAAAACCACAATTGGGGAAGAATGACTTAAACTAAAAAAATGACGACCTTAGAAAGGAAAAAAATGACATGGATTAAAAGCTTGGCTATTCGAGCTGACATGGATTGGAAAAAAATTTTGTAACAAACCTTTACTTTCTCTTTCTTCTTTTTTTCTTTTTCTCTTTCTCTCTCTCTCTCTCTCTCTCTCTCTCTCTCTCTCTCTCTCTCTCTCTCTCTCTTTCTCTCTCTTTTTGTTTTTGAAAGCTTTGCCAACGGGTATAAATTCTTATTTAAGGAATAATCTTATAACCGCCCCTACCCTTTGTAATCATGTGGAGTTTCTTAATGCTCTTGACCATAGGGCTTCTCTTAGGGCTTTTGTGATCTTAAGACATTCCTTTTTTAAGGAGAAGGTAATTTACAATCAGTTTAGTCAAAGAGGTCTTCCTTATTAACTCTTGGTCTAGATCTCGCTCTCAACTTCAGTTTAAAAAATTATTGTCCATTTTGTAAGTGATACTCCTTGATCAATCCGTTAGCTCTTTTTCAGTTTACCCTTATGAATTTAGGCTTTTAGTCTAAGGATTTCAAAAAGGATTAATGAAAAGACTTATTTTGACAGAAATACTTTTATTAATCCTGGGTGTACAAATCAAGAACCTTAAGGAAAGATTAGAAGTATACTTGCCTTAGTTTCAAAAACAATTTTTATTAAAGATAAATTATCTTTCAAGATTGGAAGAGCTTTTACATGTGTAAGGGCGATATTATGGGTATGGAGGCCTTACGTGATTCATTCTAGATAAGAGAGGCTTTAGAGTGTTAGTGTAGATATGGAAATTTTGGTTTTCAAGCTTAGGTATATGATTAAGGCCTTGTGTTTTCTAAGGCTATTTAGGCATTAACTCTTGGCCCTTTGGTTTGGTTACCCTTACTGGGATGTGAAATATTTCTTGGGGCTTTTCGTCTTACACTTCTGGGCCTAATTCTTTGCTTTTCTTCTTCTTCTTCTTCTTCTTCTTCTTCTTCTTCTTCTTCTTCTTCTTCTTCTTCTTTTAATTGCTTTGTCCCACCATCTCTTACTATTCTCTCTTTTCTTTTGGCTCCAAGAGTGATTGTTTCCACTACTAAGTCTTTTTTTTCTTTTTAAACGATTCAAGGCCTTAATTCCATGGATTTTAAGTGTATGGGCTTAAGGTGGTTGAAAAAGGAAATTGGCTCTTCTTTATTTCAAAGGAAATTGGATCTTCTTCATTTTAAAGAAAAATAATTTATAAAAAATAAAAGTCGTTTTTTAATTAATGCTACTCAAACAAGCATAAGCTAATCTTACCCCTATCTTCTAATCAATGACCCTAACCTTCAAATTGCCTCATTGTAGGGTGATTCTTGATAGGGTTTAAATTTAGAAATTCTCTAAATAGGTCCAATAAGGTAAACAATAGATGATTGTGTTTAAGATTTAGAAATGAATGCCTAACTTCACTTTAATCTATATATCACATTCAAAGTGAACCTCCTTTAACTAATGAGTTCAAAGTATTCTCACCATTATGTCATTCAACTCTCAAAGCGTTTCAGGTTGGTGTATAGGATATATCTTACCTCTTCTCCTCCTAAACTTTCATAAAGTGAGTCATCGGTTTTTTAAGGAGTTCATTTTTTATTTGCGCAGGATTAGGTTTTGCCCCTTAGTTTCTCAAATCATGCCCTAGTATTTGATTTTATGTTCTAGTTCGGTTCATGATTGAGCTTGGATTTCTAAATAGATTAAGGGTTTTGGCTTAGCTTAGTTACTTTTAGGGGTTGAGGATTTTGCTTAGGTCGATTACCTTAATGGGCCATGGTTGATGTTCGGATTAGCTAGCTGGCCTAGTGGCTTGTGTTTGGGTAGGTTACCTAAATGGCCCAAGGTTAATGTTAGTCAAGTAGTTAATGTTTGGATTAGATAGCGACAAAGGGCTCGTATTGGTTTCTTTAATAGGTTTGGTATGGGTTGAAAGTCAAATGTTTGGGTTGGTTGCTTGAGTGGGCTAAAGGGCTTATGTTTGTTGAATGGGCCAAAGGGCTTGTATTTGGGGTTAAATGGGCCAAGGGACCTGTGTTTGGCTTGAATGGGCTAAGGAGCTTGTATTTGGCTTCCTTAATAGGTTAAAGGACCATGTGTGGTTTGAAAACCAAGTATTTAGGTTAGTTACTTAAGTGAGCTAGAGGCTTAAACTTATGTTGGTTCCTTAGGCCCATAAGGATTTATAGCTGTTGGCAACTTCTTTTTTCATTTTTTTTAAAATTTATTTTTAGATAGAGAAAGGTAAAGTTTTATTTTCAAAAAAGAATTTACAAATAAGGATAGTGGTTTTTTTTTTATTTTAACTTTCTATTTACAAGTTTATAGATTTTATTTACATTTTCCTAAATGAGATTGAATAGTGGTTAAATGAAAGACTATTTACAAAGACGGGAATGTTAAACAACGACGAAAGATGAACTAAAGAGAGCTTTATTATTTTGAAAAAGGAAGATCAGAATACAAAAACAAAGGCAAAGAACCTAGTATTTATTCTGGAACTTTATTCTAGGCTCTTTAGATCTAAACTGGAAAGACCTTACATTAAGTCCTGTATACGGGCCTTAAGGTCCTTTATCATCTCATAAGTATCCCCAATGACCTATGCCAGAAGGCACCTGAAGGCTCGGTTGTAGCTTCAGAACACTCAAGCTTTTCCTTCAAGTAGGCAATTTCATCTCTCAACAGCTGCTCGCGAAACTTAGAGGTGTCTAACGGCTTATTGCTCGCTTGATCATTTTCTTAGTTGTCTGCCATCCTAAGTCTATACATTTTATGGATAAGGATCAGTCATCAATGCAATGAATGAAAAAAAAATGGAAATATGCAAATGTTAGGGTCATTTGAGTTAATATATTACTCCTTAAGTTGTAACCCTACTGTAATTTTCAAAAACTTGTTTGCAAAAACTCTCGAACGATCAGTAGGGTAGCGATTTCATAAAGGTAGTGTATTAACTCAAGCTTAGACGGGAGTATATGCAATTAGGGTAGGTTCTAAAAGGTTCTTAAGCTTTGTGACCTTACTTATTAAAGAATACTTTCATTAGTAATATTGAGCTTAAGTGAAGTAGCCTAATCAACCTCAAGCAGTGGTTACACTACAGCACCTAAAGCCTGCACAATGGCCCTTCTCCTAAGATCCTAAGACGGCTTGGGTTTAACTGTATCTACCTTGCATCTTTGATGCAACAAATGGCCCCCCATATCCCAATGCGTGTGATATGTAAGATAATAGTACAGACAAATAAAAAAAAGCTGAGAGAATACAGAAGCATTAGGTTTGTCTTTTATTTTTCTAATTTGTAACAATTTTGTCCTAGTAGCTATTTGCCAAGCCTAGAAGAATGTATGCAAGAAAGGAGGCTTCTAAAGGTTCTTAAACTCTGTGACCTCACGCATTTCTTATAAAACGGTTCGTTGGTGACATTAAAGTTTAAGTAGGGTAGCTTAATTGGCCCTGAATGGTGGTTGCCCCACTATGCCTAGAACTTACACAATGGCTCTCCCCCTTAAGATTCTAAGACGACCTGGTTCTGACCGCATCTACTTTACATTTTTGATGCAACAAATGAAACCCCCTATGCCCCGAAGTATGCAATTTACAAAATGATTATGCTAATTAAAACAAATATATACATGAAGTCAACAATAAATAAATAAATGAATATAAAAATAAATAAACAAATAAACTAACAATTAAATAAGCTGGGTAATTTGAAAACCGATTTTAATTTCGAAACATTTTTAAGTGGTTAACCTTCTTGACTTCATTTGTGGAGTCACTAAGCTATCAAGCCTGGTTTTTTACCCTCCCGATTTTTTTATTAAATTAAGTTTTTTTTTTTAAATCAATCAATACTAAACCCTATTTGTTTGATACCGATTCTCGACTAGGGTTTGAAGAAAATAGTTTTTTATTTTATTTTATTTTTATTTTTAAATTTAAAAAGGGATTGGAGTTGCCACTCGACTGGAGTCGGGAAAAAAGAGTTAAGTTATAACTAATTGGGATGATTGGTTATAACTTAGCTACTGATCTATCGTTTAAAAAACTAATTTATAAAATGGGTTTTTATTTTTTTTTTTAAACCAGAGATCTAAATTTGAGGCTAATTTATTAAACCTGAAACGGGTACTACTTTTTAACTTTCCAAATTTAACTTCGCTTTTTAAATATACACTTTTTAATTTCTAAAATAGCTAATTATGTTGCATGGGAGTAAATTAATCAATTTACATGAAAATCTAAAAATGAAAAAAAAAATTCTATATTTTACGTTGCCCTGTATATGCGTACAAGTGCCTACATACCCATTATTCGAGATTATACTTTCGTAGTTCATTTATGAAAACTTTAGCAAGTAATTTGATTTTAATTTTTGAAAAATAGCCGAGTTTATATTTTTACCCATTTTGATTTATTTGAAGAAAAAATTCTAAGTCTTAAATTGAATTTTATTTTTGGAAATTCTAAATGATCCTAATTTGGAAAAATGGTTGATTTATTTATTTTTGAAAAGTTGATTCTCTAAGTGATAAAAACGATTTTCATAATTTCTTATTTGATTATTATTATTTATTTATTATTTTATCTATTTCAATTATGCTTAAAATAAATAAATAAAACTAAACTATTTTTTTTGTTCTTCTTTTTTTTTTTTTTTTGTTTTTCTCTTTTCAATTATGCGTTAGTCGTGGTTCAGTGGCGTATGGGTACAATTCGATGAGAGAGAGTTCCAGGATAGGTCGTTGGGTCTTGTATGTGTATGGGTTCGACCAGTGTATGAG